>BDSL01000016.1:0-1420718 GCA_003116995.1 Yamagishiella unicocca | reverse complement strand
CCTCCCGCCCCATTGCCGGAGCCCGCCGCCAGCCGCCCCCCGCACGCGGAGCCGCCTAGCCCAGCACCGCCTCCCGAAGCCGCCATCAGCCGAGCCAGCCCCCTACCGCAGCCGCATCGCCGGAGCGCCAGTCCAGCACCCCCCCACCGCAGCCGCCATCGCCGGAGCCGCCTAGTCCAGCACCGCCCTCACCGCAGCCGCCATCGCCGGAGCCGCAGTCCAGCACCGCCCCCCGCAGCCGCCATCGCCGGCGCCGCAGCCAGCCGCCCTCCCGAAGCCGCCATCGCCGGAGCCGCCCAGCCCAGCACCGCCCTCCCGCAGCCGCCATCGCCGGAGCCGCCCAGCCAGCACCGCCCTCCCCGCAGCCGCCATCGCCGGAGCCAGCCCAGCCCCAGCACACCGCCCCGTCCCCCCCTGCGCGCCATCGCCGGAGCCGCCCAGTCCCAGCAACCGCCCTCCCCGCAGCCGCCATCGCCGGAGCCGCCTAGTCCAGCACCGCCCTCCCGCAGCCGCCATCGCCGGAGCCCGGCCTAGCCCAGCACCGCCCTCCCCGCAGCCGCCATCACCGGAGCCGCCCAGCCCAGCACCGCCCTCCCCGCAGCCCAGCCCCGCTCGCAGCCCTCCAGCCGCAGCACCGCCCTCCCGCAGCCCATCGCCGGAGCCGCCTAGCCAGCACCGCCCTCCCCGCAGCCGCCATCGCCGGAGCCGCCCAGCCAGCACCGCCCTCCCGCAGCCCATCGCCGAGCCGCCCAGCCCAGCACCGCCCCACCGCACCCGCCATCGCCGGAGCTGCCCAGCCCAGCACCGCCCTCACCGCACCGCCATCGCCGGAGCCGCCTAGCCCAGCACCGCCCTCACCGCACCCGCCATCGCCGGAGCCGCCTAGTCCAGCACCGCCCTCACCGCAGCCGCCATCGCCGGAGCCGCCCAGCCCAGCACCGCCCTCCCCGAAGCCGCCATCGCCGGAGCCGCCCAGCCCAGCACCGCCCTCACCGCAGCCGCCATCGCCGGAGCCGCCTAGTCCAGCACCACCATCCCCGCAGCCGCCATCGCCGGAGCCGCCCAGCCCAGCACCGCCATCCCCCCAGCCGCCATCGCCGGAGCCGCCCAGCCCAGCACCGCCCTCACCGCAGCCGCCATCGCCGGAGCCGCCTAGTCCAGCACCGCCCTCCCCGCAGCCGCCATCGCCGGAGCCGCCCAGCCCAGCACCGCCCTCACCGCAGCCGCCATCGCCGGAGCCGCCCAGCCCAGCACCGCCATCCCCGCAGCCGCCAAAGCCGGAGCCGCCCAGCCCAGCACCGCCCTCCCCCAGCCGCCATCGCCGGAGCCGCCCAGCCCAGCACCGCCCTCACCGCAGCCGCCATCACCGGAGCCGCCTAGTCCAGCACCGCCCTCACCGCAGCCGCCATCGCCGGGGCCGCCTAGTCCAGCACCGCCCTCACCGCAGCCGCCATCGCCGGAGCCGCCTAGTCCAGCACCGCCCTCACCGCAGCCGCCATCGCCGGGGCCGCCTAGTCCAGCACCGCCCTCACCGCAGCCGCCATCACCGGAGCCGCCTAGTCCAGCACCGCCCTCACCGCAGCCGCCATCGCCGGGGCCGCCTAGCCCAGCACCGCCCTCACCGCAGCCGCCATCGCCCAAGCCGCCCAGCCCAGCACCGCCCTCACCGCAGCCGCCATCGCCGGAGCCGCCCAGCCCAGCACCGCCCTCCCCGCAGCCGCCATCGCCGGAGCCGCTTAGCCCATTGCCGCCCTCCCCCCAGCCGCCATCGCCGGAGCCGCCCAGCCCAGCACCGCCCTCACCGCAGCCGCCATCGCCGGAGCCGCCTAGCCCTGCACCGCCCTCACCACAGCCGCCAAAGCCGGAGCCGCCCAGCCCAGCACCGCCATCCCCCCAGCCGCCATCGCCGGAGCCGCCCAGCCCAGCACCGCCCTCACCGCAGCCGCCATCGCCGGAGCCGCCTATTCCAGCACCGCCCTCACCGCAGCCGCCATCGCCGGAGCCGCCTAGTCCAGCACCGCCCTCACCGCAGCCGCCATCGCCGGGGCCGCCTAGCCCAGCACCGCCCTCACCGCAGCCGCCATCGCCCGAGCCGCCCAGCCCAGCACCGCCCTCACCGCAGCCGCCATCGCCGGGGCCGCCTAGTCCAGCACCGCCATCCCCCCAGCCGCCATCGCCGGAGCCGCCTATTCCAGCACCGCCTTCACCGCAGCCGCCATCGCCGGGGCCGCCTAGCCCAGCACCGCCCTCACCGCAGCCGCCATCGCCCGAGCCGCCCAGCCCAGCACCGCCCTCACCGCAGCCGCCATCGCCGGAGCCGCCCAGCCCAGCACCGCCCTCACCGCAGCCGCCATCACCGGAGCCGCCCAGCCCAGCACCGCCATCACCACAGCCGCCATCGCCGGAGCCGCCCAGCCCATCACTGCCATCCCCCCAGCCGCCATCGCCGGAGCCGCCCAGCCCAGCACCGCCCTCACCGCAGCCGCCATCGCCGGAGCCGCCTAGCCCAGCACCGCCCTCACCACACCCGCCATCGCCGGAGCCGCCCAGCCCAGCACCGCCATCCCCCCAGCCGCCATCGCCGGAGCCGCCCAGCCCAGCACCGCCCTCACCGCAGCCGCCAACGCCGGAGCCGCCTAGTCCAGCACCGCCATCCCCGCAGCCGCCATCGCCGGAGCCGCCCAGCCCAGCACCGCCCTCCCCCCAGCCGCCATCGCCGGAGCCGCCCAGCCCAGCACCGCCCTCACCGCAGCCGCCATCACCGGAGCCGCCCAGGCCAGCGCCGCCGTCACCGCAGCCGCCATTGCCGGGGCCGCCTAGCCCAGCACCGCCCTCACCGCAGCCGCCATCGCCTGAGCCGCCCAGCCCAGCACCGCCCTCACCGCAGCCGCCATCGCCGGAGCCGCCAAGCCCAGCACCGCCCTCACCGCACCCGCCATCGCCGGAGCCGCCCAGCGCAGCACCGCCATCCCCGCAGCCGCCATTGCCGGAGCCGCCCAGGCCAGCACCGCCGTCACCGCAGCCGCCATCGCCGGAGCCGCCTAGTCCAGCACCACCATCCCCGCAGCCGCCATCGCCGGAGCCGCCATCGCCGGAGCCGCCCAGCCCAGCACCGCCCTCACCGCAGCCGCCATCGCCGGAGCCGCCCAGCCCAGCACCGCCCTCCCCGCAGCCGCCATCACCGGAGCCGCCCAGCCCAGCACCGCCCTCCCCGAAGCCGCCATCGCCGGAGCCGCCCAGCCCAGCACCGCCCTCACCGCAGCCGCCATCGCCGGAGCCGCCTAGTCCAGCACCGCCCTCACCGCAGGCGCCATCGCCGGAGCCGCCTAGTTCAGCACCGCCCTCCCCGCAGCCGCCATCGCCGGAGCCGCCCAGTCCAGCACCGCCCTTCCCGCAGCCGCCATTGCCGGAGGCGCCCAGGCCAGCGCCGCCGTCACCGCAGCCGCCATCGCCGGAGCCGCCTAGCCCAGCACCGCCCTCCCCGCAGCCGCCATCACCAGAGCCGCCTAGTCCAGCACCGCCCTCTCCGCAGCCGACATCGCCGGAGCCGCCAAGCCCATTGCCGCCCTCCCCGCAGCCGCCATCACCAGAGCCGCCTAGTCCAGCACCGCCCTCACCGCAGCCGACATCGCCGGAGCCGACTAGTCCAGCACCGCCCTCCCCGCAGCCGCCATCGCCGGCGCCGCTTAGCCCATTGCCGCCCTCCCCGAAGCCGCCATCGCCGGAGCCGCCCAGCCGAGCACCGCCCTCACCGCAGCCGCCATCGCCGGAGCCGCCCAGCCCAGCACCGCCATCCCCGCAGCCGCCAAAGCCGGAGCCGCCCAGCCCAGCACCGCCCTCCCCCCTGCCGCCATCGCTGGAGCCGCCCAGCCCAGAACCGCCCTCCCCGCAGCATCCATCGCCGGAGCCGCCTAGTCCAGCACCGCCCTCCCCGCAGCCGCCATCGCCGGAGCCGCCTAGTCCAGCACCGCCCTCCCCGCAGCCGCCATCACCGGAGCCGCCCAGCCCAGCACCGCCCTCCCCGCAGCAACCATTGCCGGAGCCGCCTAGTCCAGCACCGCCCTCCCCGCAGCCGCCATCACCGGAGCCGCCCAGCCCAGCACCGCCCTCCCCGCAGCAACCATCGCCGAAGCCGCCCAGCCCAGCACCGCCCTCACCGCACCCGCCATCGCCGGAGCTGCCCAGCCCAGCACCGCCCTCACCGCACCCGCCATCGCCGGAGCCGCCTAGCCCAGCACCGCCCTCACCGCACCCGCCATCGCCGGAGCCGCCCAGCCCAGCACCGCCCTCACCGCACCCGCCATCGCCGGAGCCGCCTAGTCCAGCACCGCCCTCACCGCAGCCGCCCAGCCCAGCACCGCCCTCACCGCAGCCGCCATCGCCGGAGCCGCCCAGTCCAGCACCGCCCTCACCGCAGCCGCCATCGCCGGAGCCGCCTAGCCCAGCACCGCCCTCACCGCAGGCGCCCTCACCGGAGCCGCCAAGCCCAGCGCCGCCCTCCCCGCAGCCGCCATCGCCGGAGCATCCTAGTCCAGCACCGCCCTCACCGCAGCCGCCATCGCCGGAGCCGCCTAGTCCAGCACCGCCCTCACCGCAGCCGCCATCGCCGGAGCCGCCCAGCCCAGCACCGCCCTCACCGCAGCCGCCATCGCCGGAGCCGCCCAGCCCAGCACCGCCATCCCCGCAGCCGCCAAAGCCGGAGCCGCCCAGCCCAGCACCGCCCTCCCCCCTGCCGCCATCGCCGGAGCCGCCCAGCCCAGCACCGCCCTCCCCGCAGCAACCATCGCCGGAGCCGCCCAGCCCAGCACCGCCCTCCCCGCAGCCGCCATCGCCGGAGCCGCCTAGTCCAGCAACGCCCTCCCCGAAGCCGCCATCACCGGAGCCGCCCAGCCCAGCACCGCCCTCCCCGCAGCAACCATCGCTGGAGCCGCCTAGTCCAGCACCGCCCTCCCCGCAGCCGCCATCACCGGAGCCGCCCAGCCCAGCACCGCCCTCCCCGCAGCAACCATCGCCGGAGCCGCCCAGCCCAGCACCGCCATCCCCGCAGCCGCCATCACCAGAGCCGCCTAGTCCAGCACCGCCCTCTCCGCAGCCGACATCGCCGGAGCCGCCTAGCCCAGCACCGCCCTCACCGCAGCCGCCATCGCCGGAGCCGCCCAGCCCAGCACCGCCCTCCCCGCAGCTTTCATCGCCGGAGCCGCCCAGTCCAGCACCGCCCTCACCGCAGCCGCCATCGCCGGAGACGCCTAGCCCAGCACCGCCCTCACCGCAGGCGCCCTCACCGGAGCCGCCAAGACCAGCGCCGCCCTCCCCGCAGCCGCCATCGCCGGAGCATCCTAGTCCAGCACCGCCCTCACCGCAGCCGCCATCGCCGGAGCCGCCTAGTCCAGCACCGCCCTCACCGCAGCCGCCATCGCCGGGGCCGCCCAGCCTAGCACCGCCCTCACCGCAGCCGCCATCGCCGGAGCCGCCCAGCTCAGCACCGCCCTCACCGCAGCCGCCATCACCGGAGCCGCCCAGCCCTGCACCGCCATCACCACAGCCGCCATCGCCGGAGCCGCCCAGCATATCACCGCCCTCACCACAGCCGCCATCGCTGGAGCCGCCGAGTCCAGCACCGCCCTCCCCGCAGCCGCCATCGCCGGAGCCGCTTAGCCCATTGCCGCCCTCCCCGAAGCCGCCATCGCCGGAGCCGCCCAGCCCAGCACCGCCCTCACCGCAGCCGCCATCGCCGGAGCCGCTTAGCCCATCACCGCCCTCACCGCAGCCGCCATCGCCGGAGCCGTCTAGTCCAGCACCGCCCTCCCCACCGCCGCCATTGCCGGGGCCGCCCAGCCCAGCACCGCCCTCCCCGCCGCCGCCATCGCCGGAGCCGCCCAGTCCAGCACCGCCCTCACCGCAGCCGCCATCACCGGAGCCGCCCAGCCCAGCACCGCCATCACCACAGCCGCCATCGCCGGAGCCGCTTAGCCCATTGCCGCCCTCCTCGAAGCCGCCATCGCCGGAGCCGCCCAGCCCAGCACCGCCGTCACCGCAGCCGCCATCGCCGGAGCCGCCTAGCCCAGCACCGCCCTCACCGCAGCCGCCATCGCCGGAGCCGCTTAGCCCATTGCCGCCCTCCCCGAAGCCGCCATCGCCGGAGCCGCCCAGCCCAGCACCGCCCTCCCCGCAGCAACCATCGCCGGAGCCGCCCAGCCCAGCACCGCCCTCCCCGCAGCCGCCATCGCCGGAGCCGCCTAGTCCAGCAACGCCCTCCCCGAAGCCGCCATCGCCGGAGCATCCTAGTCCAGCACCGCCCTCACCGCAGCCGCCATCGCCGGAGCCGCCTAGTCCAGCACCGCCCTCACCGCAGCCGCCATCGCCGGAGCCGCCCAGCCCAGCACCGCCCTCACCGCAGCCGCCATCGCCGGAGCCGCCCAGCCCAGCCAAAGCCGGAGCCGCCCAGCCCAGCACCGCCCTCCCCCCTGCCGCCATCGCCGGAGCCGCCCAGCCCAGCACCGCCCTCCCCGCAGCAACCATCGCCGGAGCCGCCCAGCCCAGCACCGCCCTCCCCGCAGCCGCCATCGCCGGAGCCGCCTAGTCCAGCAACGCCCTACCCGAAGCCGCCATCACCGGAGCCGCCCAGCCCAGCACCGCCCTCCCCGCAGCAACCATCGCTGGAGCCGCCTAGTCCAGCACCGCCCTCCCCGCAGCCGCCATCACCGGAGCCGCCCAGCCCAGCACCGCCCTCCCCGCAGCAACCATCGCCGGAGCCGCCCAGCCCAGCACCGCCATCCCCGCAGCCGCCATCACCAGAGCCGCCTAGTCCAGCACCGCCCTCTCCGCAGCCGACATCGCCGGAGCCGCCTAGCCCAGCACCGCCCTCACCGCAGCCGCCATCGCCGGAGCCGGCCAGCCCAGCACCGCCCTCCCCGCAGCTTTCATCGCCGGAGCCGCCCAGTCCAGCACCGCCCTCACCGCAGCCGCCATCGCCGGAGACGCCTAGCCCAGCACCGCCCTCACCGCAGGCGCCCTCACCGGAGCCGCCAAGCCCAGCGCCGCCCTCCCCGCAGCCGCCATCGCCGGAGCATCCTAGTCCAACACCGCCCTCACCGCAGCCGACATCGCCGGAGCCGCCTAGTCCAGCACCGCCCTCACCGCAGCCGCCATCGCCGGGGCCGCCCAGCCTAGCACCGCCCTCACCGCAGCCGCCATCGCCGGAGCCGCCCAGCTCAGCACCGCCCTCACCGCAGCCGCCATCACCGGAGCCGCCCAGCCCTGCACCGCCATCACCACAGCCGCCATCGCCGGAGCCGCCCAGCCCATCACCGCCCTCACCACAGCCGCCATCGCTGGAGCCGCCGAGTCCAGCACCGCCCTCCCCGCAGCCGCCATCGCCGGAGCCGCTTAGCCCATTGCCGCCCTCCCCGAAGCCGCCATCGCCGGAGCCGCCCAGCCCAGCACCGCCATCACCACAGCCGCCATCGCCGGAGCCGCTTAGCCCATTGCCGCCCTCCCCGAAGCCGCCATCGCCGGAGCCGCCCAGCCCAGCACCGCCGTCACCGCAGCCGCCATCGCCGGAGCCGCCTAGCCCAGCACCGCCCTCACCGCAGCCGCCCTCACCGGAGCCGCCAAGCCCAACGCCGCCCTCCCCGAAGCCGCCCTCACCGGAGCCGCCAAGCCCATTGCCGCCCTCCCCGAAGCCGCCATTGCCGGAGCCGCCCAGCCCAGCACCGCCGTCACCGCAGCCGCCATCGCCGGAGCCGCCTAGCCCAGCACCGCCCTCACCGCAGCCGCCATCGCCGGAGCCGCTTAGCCCATTGCCGCCCTCCCCGAAGCCGCCATCGCCGGAGCCGCCCAGCCCAGCACCGCCGTCACCGCAGCCGCCATCACCGAAGCCGCCTAGTCGAGCACCGCCATCCCCGCAGCCGCCATCACCGGAGCCGCCCAGCCCAGCACCGCCCTCCCCGCAGCAACCATCGCCGGAGCCGCCCAGCCCAGCACCGCCCTCCCCGCAGCCGCCATCGCCGGAGCCGCCCAGCCCAGCACCGCCCTCACCGCACCCGCCATCGCCGGAGCCGCCTAGCCCAGCACCGCCCTCACCGCACCCGCCATCGCCGGAGCCGCCCAGCCCAGTGCCGCTGTCCCCGCAGCCGCAATCACCGGAGCCGCCAAGCCAAGTGCCGTCCTACCCGCAGCCGCCATCGCCGGAGCCGCCTATTCCAACACCGCCCTCACCGCAGCGGCCATCACCGGAGCCGCCCAGCCCAGCACCGCCATCCCCGAAGCCGCCATCGCTGGAGCCGCCAAGCCCAGCACCGCCTTCCCCGCAGCTGCCATCGCCGGAGCCGCCTAGTCCAGCACCGCCCTCCCCACCGCCGCCATTGCCGGGGCCGCCCAGCCCAGCACCGCCCTCCCCGCCGCCGCCATCGCCGGAGCCGCCCAGTCCAGCACCGCCCTCACCGCAGCCGCCATCACCGGAGCCGCCCAGCCCAGCACCGCCATCACCACAGCCGCCATCGCCGGAGCCGCCTAGTCCAGCACCGCCCTCACCGCAGCCGCCATCGCCGGAGCCGCCAAGCCCAGCACCGCCGTCACCGCAGCCGCCATCGCCGGAGCCGCCTAGTCCAGCACCGCCCTCACCGCAGCCGCCATCGCCGGAGCCGCCCAGCCCAGCACCGCCTTCCCCGCAGCAACCATCGCCGGAGCCGCCCAGCCCAGTGCCGTCCTACCCGCAGCCGCCATCGCCGGAGCCGCCCAGCCCAGCACCGCCCTCACCGCAGCCGCCATCACCGGAGCCGCCTAGTCGAGCACCGCCATCCCCGAAGCCGCCATCGCTGGAGCCGCGCAGCCCAGCACCGCCTTCCCCGCAGCTGCCATCGCCGGAGCCGCCTAGTCCAGCGCCGCCCTCCCCGCAGCCGCAATCACCGGAGCCGCCAAACCAAGTGCCGTCCTACCCGCAGCCGCCATCGCCGGAGCCGCCTAGTCCAGCACCGCCCTCCCCGCAGCCGCCATCGCCGGAGCCGCCCAGTCCAGCACCGCCCTCACCGCAGCCGCCATCACCGGAGCCGCCCAGCCCAGCACCGCCATCACCACAGCCGCCATCGCCGGAGCCGCTTAGCCCATTGCCGCCCTCCCCGAAGCCGCCATCGCCGGAGCCGCCCAGCCCAGCACCGCCGTCACCGCAGCCGCCATCGCCGGAGCCGCCTAGCCCAGCACCGCCCTCACCGCAGCCGCCCTCACCGGAGCCGCCAAGCCCAACGCCGCCCTCCCCGAAGCCGCCCTCACCGGAGCCGCCAAGCCCATTGCCGCCCTCCCCGAAGCCGCCATTGCCGGAGCCGCCCAGCCCAGCACCGCCGTCACCGCAGCCGCCATCGCCGGAGCCGCCTAGCCCAGCACCGCCCTCACCGCAGCCGCCATCGCCGGAGCCGCTTAGCCCATTGCCGCCCTCCCCGAAGCCGCCATCGCCGGAGCCGCCCAGCCCAGCACCGCCATCACCACAGCCGCCATCGCCGGAGCCGCCCAGCCTATCACCGCCCTCCCCGCAGCCGCCATCGCCGGCGCCGCTTAGCCCATTTCCGCCCTCCCCGCAGCCGCAATCACCGGAGCCGCCAAGCCGAGTGCCGTCCAACCCTAAGCAACCATCGTCGGAGCCGCCAAGTCCAGCACCGCCTTCCCCGCAGCTGCCATCGCCGGAGCCGCCAAGCCCACTGGCGCCGTCTCCCCAGCCGCCATCGCCGGAGCCGCCTAGTCCAGCACCGCACTCCCCGCAGCCGCCATCGCCGGAGCCGCCCAGCCCAGTGCCGCTGTCCCCGCAGCCGCAATCACCGGAGCCGCCAAGCCTAGTGCCGTCCTACCCGCAGCCGCCATCGCCGGAGCCGCCTAGTCCAGCACCGCCCTCACCGCAGCGGCCATCGCCGGAGCCGCCAAGCCCAGCACCGCCTTCCCCGCAGCCGCCATCGCCGGAGCCGCCCAGCCCAGTGGCGCCGTCTCCGCAGCCGCCATCGCCGAAGCCGCCTAGTCCAGCACCGCCCTCCCCGCAGCCGCAATCGTCGGAGCCGCCCAGCCCAGCACCGCCCTCACCGCAGCCGCAATCGCCGGAGCCGCCCAGCCCAGCACCGCCTTCCCCGCAGCAACCATCGCCGGAGCCGCCCAGCCCAGTGCCGTCCTACCCGCAGCCGCCATCGCCGGAGCCGCCCAGCCCAGCACCGCCCTCACCGCAGCCGCCATCACCGGAGCCGCCTAGTCGAGCACCGCCATCCCCGAAGCCGCCATCGCTGGAGCCGCCCAGCCCAGCACCGCCTTCCCCGCAGCTGCCATCGCCGGAGCCGCCTAGTCCAGCGCCGCCCTCCCCGCAGCCGCAATCGCCGGAGCCGCCCAGCCCAGTGCCGTCCTACCCGCAGCCGCCATCGCCGGAGCAGCCTAGTCCAGCACCGCCCTCACCGCAGCCGCCATCGCCGGAGCCGCCCAGCCCAGCACCGCCTTCCCCGCAGCAACCATCGCCGGAGCCGCCCAGCCTAGTGCCGTCCTACCCGAAGCCGCCATCGCCGGAGCCGCCCAGCCGAGCACCGCCTTCCCCGCAGCCGCCATCGCCGGAGCCGCCCAGCCCAGTGGCGCCGTCTCCGCAGCCGCCATCACCGGAGCCGCCTAGTCCAGCGCCGCCTTCCCCACAGCAACCATCGCCGGAGCCGCCTAGTCCAGTGCCGTCCTACCCGCAGCCGCCATCACCGGAGCCGCCTAGTCCAGCACCGCCTTCCCCGCATCCGCCATTGCCGGATCCGCCTAGTCCAGGGCCGCCTTCCCCGCAGCCGCCATCGCCGGAGCCGGCCAGCCCAGTGCCGCCATTTCCGCAGCCGCAATCACCGGAGCCGCCCAGCCCAGTGCCGCCCTCTCCGCAGCCGCCATCGCCGGAGCCGCCCAGCCCAGTGCCGCTGTCCCCGCAGCCGCAATCACCGGAGCCGCCAAGCCAAGTGCCGTCCTACCCGCAGCCGCCATCGCCGGAGCCGCCTAGTCCAGCACCGCCCTCACCGCAGCGGCCATCACCGGAGCCGCCAAGCCCAGCACCGCCCTCACCGGAGCCGCCAAGCCCGGCAACGCCATCCCCGAAGCCGCCATCGCCGGAACCGCCCAGCCCAGCACCGCCTTCCCCGCAGCAACCATCGCCGGAGCCGCCTAGTCCAGCACCGCCTTCCCCGCAGCAACCATCGCCGGAGCCGCCTAGTCCAGCACCGCCTTCCCCGCAGCAACCATCGCCGGAGCCGACTAGTCCAGCACCGCCTTCCCCGCAGCAACCATCGCTGGAGCCGCCCAGCCCACTGGCGCCGTCTCCCCAGCCGCCATCGCCGGAGCCGCCTACTCCAGTGCCGTCCTACCCGCAGCCGCCATCGCCGGAGCCGCCCAGTCCAGCGCCGCCCTCCCCGCAGCAACCATCGCCGGAGCCGCCCAGCCCAGCACCGCCATCACCGCAGCCGCCATCGCCGGAGCCGCCTAGTCCAGCACCGCCTTCCCCGCAGCAACCATCGCCGGAGCCGCCAAGCCCAGTGCCGTCCTCCCCGAAGCCGCCAATGCCTGTGCCTTCAAGCCCTACTCCTCCATCACCTCTGTCGCCAACACCTGTGCTTTCAAGCTCAACTTCTCCATCACCTCTGCCGCCAACGCCTGTGCCTTCAAGCCCAACTTCTTCTTCACCTCTGTCGCCTACACCTGTGCCTTCAAGCCCAACTCCTTCTTTACCTTCGAAGCCATCGCCTGTGCCGCCAAGCCCAACTCCTTCTTTACCTCCGCCGCCAGTGCCTGTTCCCCCAAGCCCAAACCCTCCTCCACTTCTGCAGCCAATGCCGGTGCCGCCAAGCCCTACTCCTCCGTCACCTATGCCACCAGTGCGTGTGCCGCCAAGCCCAACTCCTCCGTCACCTCTGCAGCCAATGCCGGTGCCGCCAAGCCCAACTCCTCCTCCACTTCTGCAGCCAGCGCCGGTGCCGCCAAGCCCAACTCCTACTCCACCTATGCAGCCTATGCCTGTGCCGCCAAGCCCAACTCCTTCTTCATCTCCGCCGCCAACACCTGTGCCGCCAAGCCCAACTCCTTCACCTCTGCAGCCAATGCCTGTGCCGCCAAGCCCGACTCCTCCTCCACTTCTGCAGCCAGCGCCTGTGCCGCCAAGCCCAACCCCTCTTCCACCTCTGCAGCCAATGCCGGTGCCGCCAAGCCCTACTCCTCCGCCACCAGTGCCGGTGCCGCCAAGCCCAACTCCTCCTTCACCTCTGCAGCCAATGCCGGTGCCGCCAAGCCCAACTCCTCCTCCACCTCTGCAGCCAATGCCGGTGCCGCCAAGCCCAACTCTTTCTTCATCTCCGCTGCCAACGCCTGTGCCGCCAAGCCCAACTCCTCCTCCACCTCTGCAGCCAATGCCGGTGCCGCCAAGCCCAACTCCTTCTTCACCTCCGCCGCCAACGCCTGTGCCGCCAAGCCCAACTCCTTCTTCACCTCCGCCGCCAACGCCTGTGCCGCCAAGCCCAACTCCTCCACCTCTGCAGCCAAAGCCTGTGCCGCCAAGCCCGACTCCTCCTCAACTTCTGCAGCCAGCGCCTGTGCCGCCAAGCCCAACTCCTCCTCCACCTCTGCAGCCAATGCCTGTGCCACCAAGCCCAACTCCTTCTTCACCTCCGCCGCTAACGCCTGTGCCGCCAAGTCCAACTTTTCCGTCACCTCCGCAGCCAATGCCTGTGCCGCCAAGCCCAACTCCTCCTTTGCCTATGCCGCAAGTGCCTGTGCCTCAAATCCAAACACCACCTCCTTCATCGCAACCGACGGTGCCTAGTCCTGCAAGCTCAACAACTCCTACTTCGCCGCAGCCGCCAAACCCCTCGTCCCCAGGCCCAATATTTCCAACGCCACAGCAACCTCCTCTACAGGAGCCCTTCCCTATGCCTTCAAGACCATTAGAACCGGCACCGCAGTTTCCAGGGCCCATTATACCCAACCCATCATCGCCATCTTCGGATATGCCTTCGCTTCTGCCACCTGGTCAATCGGCTCCCTCACCAAGCTCGCTGCCACCAGAGCCACCGAGCCCAGAGCCATCTTCACCCGAGCCATCTCCGCTGAGTCCGCCCAGCCCAGAGCCGCGTCCACCTGATGCGCCCAGCCCCGGTTCTCCCTTAATGGACGGGCCATCCCCTGAGCCGCCCGGTCCATCTCCGCCCCCATCCCGGCCACCAGTACCTGCGCCGCCCCGTCCATCCCCGCCCTTGCCCCGGCCACCAGTACCTGCGCCGCCCAGTCCAGCTCCGCCCTCGCCGGCGCCTCCACCTCCCGCAACACAGACAATCCCAGCTGGGTCGGGATCTGTTTTGTACGCATGGGTTCCTGGACGCCCCTCCACCCCGCGTCTCCTGGTGAGACCTGCTGATCCCAGGCGCTGACCTTCTATTGCAATCGCTCACCTATGTGCTGTAATAGGCGTGCTTTCCAAGCCCGGCGAGCAGCCCAGTTCACGACCCTTTTTGTCAGTGCCCATTAGTAAGCAAGCACTCCCCTCGGTCGCCTCCGTGATGCAGGCGGTATCCGTCAGCATCGTCGTAGGCCTGTCGACAAGCGATGCAGCCGTGACGACCAGCATCGTAACATCGTACTTAGCCACGGTATACCGTTTGACTGGTGCCAGTGGCAGCAGTGCGGGAGGCATGTCCGCAGTCAGGAGGCTCTCGCAGGCGCCCGCCGCCTCTCCGCCATTTCTGGCCTCTCCACCGCCGGCGGGAGCGGGGGTGAAAGGCACTTGCGTCGCATGCACGCCCACGGTCGTCTCCGCCATGACCAGGAGCATTTGCGCGCAGATGCTGCTGCAGGACTGCAGGTGGGGGAGTGTTCCGGCAGGGTGCTTGTTTGCTTGCTTGACATGTCGTACGGCCGGGCGACTACCTCCAGGTGCCCATGTGTATGCACCACGCCATGTTTGCTTCATGTGAACAGCAGCCCAAGCAGTTGTGGCGCGCTCATTCGCGCTGAACATCACTCACCGTTGTTTGCTCCCTCCGAAATATCCAAAGCACCGCCAGCTTGATAGTTTTCTCTGTCTGACGAGCCCTAAATGGCCAACGTCCTCACAGCCGCCTGACTGTGGCATGCCTAAACGCAAGCACCGCGGGCAGCGCTGCACCAGTGTTTCCATCGCTGCCGGCGACCGCGTTGGCAGCGGTCGTGGCAGACACCAGCTGTGCGGCATACACGTCAGCTGCGTTCATCTTCAACAGCACCGCTGAGCAGGTACGTTGCTGTTGACACAAACACGTATGCATGCTTGCAGGAAGAGCTCGTCTCTGGACCAGGCACAAACAAAGCAGGTTGAGCTGACAAGCACAGGGGAATGAATGAATTCATTCCTCCTGGCGAGCGGGCCATCCTCACTCCCGCTTCCATGCACCTCAACCCGCTACTTCCCCCAAACAAATCGTCGCTGACCGCAGGGGACTTTGACGCAATCCATCATGTCGCAGCAGGTCAGTCCTCAAGTTGTCGTATTCCCCGCCAGGCATTGCAAACATCGAACGTGATCACTTAACTTCACTCAATGGGCAATGCATGGCTGTTACAGCAATGTGCGACGACGACAGGGTGGGCCTTTCCCACCACCCACCCAAAGCGCCCGAGCGTCAAGAACCCCGTCGTGCGCCTTCCTACATCGCAGCTGGTGTCTCCAGCCATGTACCCGTAAAACCGACACCCCGAATGCCGCCCGCCTAACGCCTAATGTCCTTATTTGCCTTCAGGTGACAGTTCCGGGTTTGGCCCCCCTCCCCGCGCCCACCTCCTACTCGGACCTCTCCGTCTCGAGCCTCCTGAGCATCCTGGTGACCAACAGCAACACATCCTCCACATCGACAGGTACGGCGGCGACAGCAAGGTTTGAGGCGCATTCCACACTTGGAGCTGGTTCCGATCCGCCCCTGCGGTAACAATACACTCAACCGCCCGTCCTCCGCACCGGCCGCCACCTTGCGCAGGGACCGTGCCCAGCCCCCCCCTGGTGGTCAACAACGACAGAGTAGCGCAGAGCGTTGCAACAGCTTTAGGTCTGCCCGCAGACAAGGTGGGGTCGGTTGTGAGGTAGTAGTGGCTACGAGCCGTGCGGGGATAGCTAACCCAATGTATCATTGCGTCGGTTCCCTAGATCGCCAGGGTTGCCTTTCCCTGCTTGCACCCGGCGTAAGCTAGCCCTGCCGGCGTCGTGTTCCGCGTCTCAGTGGCTGTGGCTCTTACTTGCATAAAAAGGCGAAACGACGCCACGTCCAAGTCAGCTCGCATGTCAAGCTCGCGCGCACGCTCTGCAAGCGAGACCCACGCAACACACGTAAACTGGGCTCCACCATGGGCGTTTTTCTCCTCCCCCAGGTGTCTGTCCTGGCGGACTCGCCCAGTGGCGTCCCCACCGACAGCCCCCCTGCTGGGGGCAGCACCACCCCGGCGGCATCCGCACCTCCGCCGCCGCCACCGAGCTGCGACAGTAGCTTGCAGTTCGGCAGCTTGTGCGGTGCCGCCGCCGCCGGCGCCGTAGCGGGTGTCGCAGTTGGCGGCCTCCTGCTGGTGGGACTCTTCGCGCTGCTGGGCGTGGGCCTTATCTCGCGGGGCAAGCCCCGCGTCCGTCCCACATCTGCCGCAGCGCACCACCACCAGCAGCAGCAGCAGGCCCCCTACAGCTCCCAGCGGCTGGCCAATGCGGCGCCAGTCGTGTTGTCGCCACCGCCATACCCACCGGGCCTCGCGGCCGGCATCCAACGCCAGCCGGGTCTTTGGATGGCGGGCGCGCACGGCCAAGGACTGTACGGACGCGGCAGCCCGCAAACCATCCGGGGAGAGGCTTGGATCTGGGAGCCTGCCCCCTGGCGCCCGCACTACATTCAGCCGCCATCCACAATGGGGCCGACTGCGGAGGCGACAGCAACGGCGGGGCCGCGGCGGGCCCTGGACTGGGCTACGGCCTCGCCACCGCGCCTCCAGGCCAGGTACCAGAGCTACGCGACCCAGGCGCTGCCGGGCGAGGTCAGCAGCGGCGGCGAGAGCAGCCAACCTGAGCCGACGCGGAACAACGCAGGGCACGCCTCAGCCGCGCAAGATGAATTTTGCACGATCAATGTCCCGGGCCCGCCCCCGGGTCCGGCTGCCGCCCAGCGTGTGCGGATGAGCAACAACCCTCTCGCGGGCAGCATCAGCATGGCCGCTGGTCGCCAGGGCGCGGCAGGTCGGGGCGCGTTCGCCATGCTGCTTGCGACGAGCCCGGCCGCGTACAGCAGCAGCAGCGGCGGCACTTACGGTGCTCCCCACGCCAGTCCAACGCGAGCACCGGGTGGCTCTGGTATCTATCGTGGTTGGTGACAGGCATAGCGCCGCTAGCTGCGGACGCGCGCGATACGCAGCCGCGAGGTGCGGGTGCATCGTGTGGTGCGCTGTATGACCAGGTAACAACCAGCACTGCAGGCTTAGGGCTTTCGCTCGTCCGCTTGAACGGTGACGCCAGTCGCACCCGATGGTTGTTTTGGTGGCAAGGCACGCTGCGGGTGCTTTGGTCACCTGATGCCGTTGTGCGGGGCCATTGCAACTGAAATGGTTGCATTCAAGATCGCCTGCTGTGGTTGCTGTTTACGAAACTGAGGCGCGGTGATTTACAGCGTGCAGAGCGAAGCGGTGGGGAGGGGCGGTGGGGTTTAGGGTTTATAGGATCGAAGTCAGGAGACGCGCTTATCGTACGGTATGATAGGATGATGTATGGGCGGGCACGTGCAGCCTTCCGTGCGATAGATCACCGTAAAGCAACTGTGGGGTCACAAAATGACGCCATCGAATGCCACAACCTTACATATGCCGTAAGCGCGCATTTGTTTAACCGTGTAGGAACGGACGACCCAACTGGATGTGCTGTATGATAGAAAAGGCACTGAGGACAATGACTAGGGGGGCATTTGAGGTGCGTGCGGACAGGCTCGCGTTCCTATCCCCGAGCATCGCCCGAACGGCGGCAAGTCGGTTATGGCAAACGCTGACCGGGCGCCAGGTGGCAGTTGCTTGCAAACACCAGTGCATCTAAGACGTATGCAGGCAAATGCGTGTGGTGTATGTCCTACCGTTAACTTTAATGCGCCGCCGTTTTAGTTGTGTATACGTATTCGTGACGCATTGAAGAGACGACACAGCCATGGGATATATCGAATGATTAATAAGGGCCTATTAAAGTGCCAGCTGTTGCTAGAGTGAGTTGATTTACTCGCGCCAACCAACGTTGAGGCCATTGTCCATTAGCTGTGCGGTTTGACATTGATTGCTTGGATTTTATTCGTCACCATTTCAGCTGGCGTGCTGTGTTTAAGCTTTAGTAAGGACCATGAACGTGACTGTGGGGTTGGGAGCCGAGAAATGTGCTCTCAGGTTGTGTTGTTGCTGCGTTGCTGCGGCCTTCCAAGTGGCGCTCATTCCGTCACGCCGATGCGCATGCTTGTGTTCGCTGGAGGGCAGGTTGATCCCTCTCTCGTCAAGCCGTCCCCCGTCAGGGTCTTGCACAAGCAGCGCCCGACGGCTTGTAAGCAGGGGACCCATTTTCGACCAACAATGGATTCCGTCGTTTCCGTGGCACGAACCGCCAGAACTGATTTTTTTGTATCCTCGCGCAAGTTCGTGCTGAGGTGCAAGAGTATGGCATTAATCAGCAGCGGAAAACCAGATTACAGGAAACTGAACTGTACGATCGGTGGACGTCGGTGGCTCCACAAATTGTTCTACCTGAGATCCAAGAGGGCGTCGCGCCATCTCCTCCATGCCACATTGGATCCTGGGTCCCCCGGTGTAGAACTGCTGCAAGATAAACTACTGTTTTCGTTGGAATCAGTTGGGATCGGTTGCGATCGCTTACTCTGGATCCGTTGGGCCCTGTCGGGTGTCGGGGTCTGAAGGCAAGCCGCGAGCGCTTTGCTTTGCGTTTTCTTCTCTATGCTCTTAACAGGTAGGATCCTGGCTGGCTGGATCGCGTCGTCGGCAGCCCGACTTAGGCGCACGTCCAACTCGCGTCATACCTCCTGGCGCCCACCACAGCCCTGTCGGTGCACTTGATTTGGCTGGATCATACAAGGCTATAAGCGTTGTCTGAATGCGAGCGATTACGCGACGAGCTGGTTTGCTACGACACCTGGTTTGATCCCAGATGCATTCGCTGGTGTGCGCCGACAGTTTCGATTGCCATTATGAACGCATATGCCTTGCCTTGCGTATAGCATCTTACCGTTACCAAATTTATGCTATAAAGCCCATAGGTGCGCATCGTTCAGTACTTTATTTCCATCATCTCTCATCGCGGTCGTCGCTACTGTTCAGGTAGTTACTCCTGTTCCCATCCAGCTGCTTCGTCATCGCCTTCATCGAACATGAGGTCATTCCCGCTCATCGCCGCTCTGCTGGCGGCTGCTATGGGATGCGCGATTGCAGGTGGATACATATAGGGCCACATCTAAGTCGCGCCTTCCGGCCCCCTCGCCTACCCTTGGCCCTAGGCTGGAGCTGCGCAAGGCGGAGTGGCGGCAACGGGCGGAGCTGATGGCGGACATTGAGGGCGACGGCGGTGGCGGCAGGGAGGGCGGCCGCTAGCACCGTCGGGCTGAAGGAGGCGTTGGCAAGAAGCACAAGGGTGGGGGCCCGGATGGGGGATGCTTGCCCGGGTGCCGGCTGCAGGGTTGAGAGTCGCTGTCGTGAGGGTTTCGGTCATGTATGCAGGACTTGGCTGTTTGCCTCCTTGTTGCTAACGAGGAGGCCGCCAAAGAAAGAAACACAACCTCGGGCCAGGACGCCAGCAGCTGCCCATACGCCAGCAGTTGCCAGGATGCCAGCAGCTGCCAGGACGCCAGCAGCTGCCAGGACGCCAGCAGCTGCCAGGATGCCAGTTCCTGCCAGGATGCCAGCAGCTGCCAGGACGCCAGCAGCTGCCAGGACGCCAGCAGCTGCCAGGACGCCAGCAGCTGCCAGGACGCCAGCAGCTGCCAGGACGCCAGCAGCTGCCAGGATGTCAGCAGCTGCCAGGATGTCAGCAGCTGGCTGGCGGCCTGTGGCCAGAGTGCAGGGGCCTTCACAGGAGGCTGCTGCCCCCGGCGCACAAGCAGCCGCCGCTGGCAGTGGTGGTAGTGGCAGTGGTTCCTCCCCAATCACAGGTGGCGGCTGCCGGCAGCAGTGATGGAGGCGGCAGCAGTGGCAACATCGCGATGTATGGCGCTGCGGTGGCCAGACCTGGACCCCACAGCCACCAGCCCCACTTGCAAGCCCAGCAGCTCGCCGCCGGCCCGCCACTGCTGCCCGCCAGCTCCCTCACCCCACACCACCTCCACGGCTACGACGTGAATTGCACCGGCCCCTCTGCAGTCCGCCTGTGAATTGCACCGGGCCGGAGCGGTGGCAGGGGCCCGGAGGCTGCCAGGCGGACTGCGGAGGGGCCGGCTCAATTCACGTCGTAGCCATGGAGGTGGTGCGGGGTGAAGGAGCTGGCAGGCAGCAGCGGCGGGCCGGCGGCGAGTGGGCTTGCGAGTGGGGCTGGTGGCCGTGGGGTCCAGGTCCGGCCGCCGCAGTGCCATACATCGCGATGTTGCTGCTGCTGCCACCTCCGTCTTGCCGGCAGCCGCCACCTGTGATTGGGGAGGAACCACTGCCACCACCGCCACCGCCAGCCCGCTAACTGAGGCTGGGCCTCCCGGGGGTTGGGCGGTGCCGGTAGTGGCTGCTTGTGTGCCGGGGGCAGCAGCCTCCTGTGAAGGCCCCTGCACTCGTGCCACAGGCCACCAGCCAGCTGCTGGCATCCTGGCAGCTGCTGGCGTCCTGGCAGCTGCTGGTGTCCTGGCAGCTGCTGGTGTCCTGGCAGCTTCTGGCGTCCTGACAGCTGCTGGCGTCCTGACAGCTGCTGGCGGCCTGGCAGCTGCTGGGGCACTCGCAGATGCCTGGGCAAGTGCTCGCCAAAGAAGGCCGTCACGTCTCCAGGGAAACGTCGAAACACCAGCACACCTTCTGGCTCAACACCAAAATGCTGGAAGACCACTGATGACTCCCTCTCCATGTGCAAACGCCCATGTGCCGACGTCCGGTCCAACGACACCTGCAAGTCGGCATCAGCATCAGCGGAGGAAAGCAGGGGGCTCCTCAGCCGGCTTCCTTTCAGGAATCGGATTTGACTGGGTCCACACGGTCTGAAGGATGTGAAGGGCCTTCACCTCTTCGAATTCCGGGTTTCCTGCCAAGTTCTGGGACTGTCGGCGTTTGTCGGGCAGCAGCCATGCTGGGAAGTCTGACGATTCCATGGACATCCTGTGCCTGTGGGCGAGAAGGTGTGCTCGGAACTTGGCACGGACTTGGACTGCGAACTCTCCAGTCTGGCCAATTATTCCCGAGCCCTTCTTGAAGTCGGCCGGCATGAAACATCTCATGCTGCCCCCCCGCGACTCCAGCCGTGTGAGAAGGTTCTCCTGGTCCTCAAGCGTTGCGTTGGTCCAAAGCGTCTTAAAACGAGCGTACGTATAAATTGCCTTGTGGCGCTGCTTGCCATCTTTGCTACACATGATAGATGGCTGAAACGTGCACTCTACTTCTATCGGAAAGATGGCCTCCAGTCGATCGCACTGGACAGCTGGCGTCTTAGGCGCCATCGGAAGGTGTTTTACCGTTTTGCTTTAGGAGGTGAAGATATACTTGTAGCCGTAAACTTTCGGAAGCTTACAATTGAAATTTAATAAGCCGCGAAGTGTCTAGACTCCGCAACGTTATCGCACGTTGTCGTTAGTCCAGGGCCGGCATTATACGCGCCAAAAATGGTCCGTTTTTTTTAGTTAGAGCCTATTTCCACTTAAGGTTTAGAACGCGATTTCGGTCCTGCTTAAGTGGAAAACTAGATGGTTTAGAGGCAGTTTAGCCGACTTAGCGTCAAATAGTTAAGGCTGGCCCGTACTCCACGTAGCAAGGTCCCGCGTTTTAGAAATAATTTCGACATAAGACCATTTCATACACATTTCCACAGACGCAGTATACTGAAAGTTT
Source organism: Yamagishiella unicocca (assembly GCA_003116995.1). Lineage (NCBI taxonomy): Eukaryota > Viridiplantae > Chlorophyta > Chlorophyceae > Chlamydomonadales > Volvocaceae > Yamagishiella > Yamagishiella unicocca. The sequence continues at coordinate 1,399,688 of BDSL01000016.1, read as the reverse complement.
GCCATTTGTTACAACTGCGCACAACGAACAACCAGCGACTGCCGGTGCAACGCATAATCGCCGCGACGTAGCGCATACATACCCGTGGGTCCCAAACGCTCCCAAATGCACAGGACGGGCTAGTGCCGTGCATCCTAAGCTACAGAATGGCCGAAAACAATCCCGAAAACGGCGGGGAAAATTTTGGACTTTGGGTCCCTGTAACCCGTCCAGGAAAACCGCGCAGCTGTGAAGTCTACGTTGAAAGCGCCCACAGGCACAGGCCGGCTACCCAGCTGTTCGTGAGAGTGGCGATTCTCGAGAAAGCGCACTGCATCATTCAGCCGCCGAGCCACCAATCCAGCATCCCAGGCATACTGCAAGGACACCGCTGAACCGCTCGCCGCACTTCATCGCAGGTCGGCCACCTCCACGTGAGCGTCTCCGCTGCCCATACCAATTGGTTCACCGCACTCGGAGCACCGTGCGGTCTGCTGAGGGCTGCCGCACTCGCCCACCATGTAGATGTGGCCCTTCTTGCACCTGTTGGCGGCCATGGGACCGGCCAAGTGCATGCAAGACAACACGCCGCGCAGGTGACCACCGGTGCATCGGATTGGGATACGAGTAGTCGAGAACCGTCGAACAGGTGCTCATCAGGCTGCACTGAGGCAATACTGGCCGCAGGGGCGGTTAAACAGTAGTAGCCAAGGCACAGGAGTACCCATTTTGGCCCAAAATAGTGGCAATGGACGGAACAAATTGTGCGAATTCCTCGAGATGGTGCAGAGGCGAGTCTGAAGAGCGTATGAGGGCGCGGCAACCGGCGGGCAACGTCCGTTTCGACCGAGTTGGGTATTCCTTGCTGTCCGTTGAAGCCTAACCTACCTGTATAGGTGCCCGCTCATGCTGTTGAGTGTCGTCCCGAACTCATGCCGTGCCACCACCTCGAGCGCACCGAGGAAGGAGTCGTTCTCCACCTAGCAGCAGTGGGAGGGAAGAGTGGCAGGCAAAATAAGAGTCGGATACACGCCTGAGGTTCGGTCCGGCTAATGAGTTCCCATACCGGTCGCCAAAAAACCAATACATGGAGGCGACAGGAGCCCCCTCGCCCCTCTGACGCACCTGCTGCTTGGCCGCCTGCGCCCGGTCCCCCAGCTGCCGGATGAAGTGCATCACTGCGCTAGCGCCGGTTGCCCCGAGGATGCCGTTGCTGTTGTTGCTGTTGTTGCTATTGTTGCTGCTATTGCTGGTGTTGCTACTGTTGCTGCTGCTGTTGCCACCACCGCCAGCACCGTTGCTGGCACCGGCCGGAGCGTCCCGCTGGAGTTCCTCGGACGACGGGGACCCCATTGCTGCCAGCGGGGACGCTGAAAAGATGAGCTCCGCCTCCCTGACCTGATCCAGCACCTGTACAGGCATCGGGGTGACGTCATACGGCCTTATCAGGGCCAGCCCCTGCTGGTGACCGCATGTAATGCACCGCGAGGAAGAGGCAGGCCACTTCCCCGCTCGATTAAGCTGCACCTACCCGCTGGTCAGAAACCCCACCCACCTGGTCCAGCAGGGACATTTGAGAACGTCGCAGGACGTCCCACGGCTCTCGGGCGCCCTCTCCGGCTTGCAGCGCCAGATGGGCCTTGCACGCCTAGAATACCGTAGAGATCACAACTTAGTTCAGTCGACCTGCTGGGCCATTCTAACCTAGCTAAATTAACACGTAACCTTGCGAACAAAAAGGGAAGAACCGTTTCCCACTGGCGAAGCAACGTTAAAAATTATCTTTGGTTCTTTGGTTTGAAATCGGTCGCTCCTAAGCAACAGCCCGGTGTTACTATACGGTAACCATCAGATAACACCGCTGAATCCGCTGATTACCTGCTTTTGCGACACCATGGCAAGTCGGAAGGACATGACCGCCGCAGCCAGCTGCAGTGAGCTATTGGTGTCCCCACGGCGCGCCGCCAGCTGCACCCACGCTTCGGGAGGCCGGCGGCGGCCGTCTGTGCTCGGCGCCGGCTCCGGTGCTGCGGTCGCCAGGGCCTCAGCTGCGCGCTTCGCTGCGTGGGTCATGAGCCAGGCAACCTGCGAGGTACGGCAGGCACGACACACCGCGTGCGTGCGGAGCCAGCTAGGTAGCGCCTCCTTGCCAGACGACTCGATAGCCCTTGGTCGCTGTAGCTGCCAGCGATCGAAGACAACCCTCGCGCTACAAGTTGCGCTATCCCTCCATACTTCCGGGCAGCACCTGGGGCCCCTGGTTAGGATCCTACCTCAACGCACTCGAGGCATGCAACCACCGGCACTGCCGTTTTCCGGCTCGCGTGTGATTGGGTTCGGAGCAGCCGTTATGCCGCAGCGTATACACCCACCTGCGCGCGCCGCTTGTCGCGGTCCCGCTCCTGCTGGTAACCGCCGCGGCCGTCGAACACGGATCGGTGGGCGTCCAGTCCTGGGTAGACGCAAGAGCAGCTCGGGTTTGACACATCGCAAAACCGACCCTTGTGGCAGGATTCCGGCCCCTGCCATTCCACGTGCCAGGACTGGCGTAGCATCGTAGTAGTGCGAATTGGTGTGCGCCCCCCCAAACAGCGTACGTACGCGCCCATAAGCACGCCAGCAGTCATGCCAACCCGGCAATCCATCCCGACAACCCCGCTCGTCCCGCTGCCCCCTCCACGTTCCACCGGGTGTCACCCACCTTTCGCCGCCGCTCGCAGCACCTGCTCCATGGCGGCCAGGTAGCCGCACCTGGCGGCCCACACCGCCTGCCAGTCATCCCGCAGGGTGTACAGAGCATGTTCCGCCGCTTCAAGACGGCCCGCCACGGCCGGCGCGGCGCGGGCTGCTGCGCCGCCGTACAGCTCCTGCTGCTTTCCACTGCCGGAGGCCGAGGCCCCGCCGGGCGTGCCTCCCCCCTCCGCTCCCGCTCCCTCACTCGGCAGCTGCGCCTCCATGGCCCGGTCCTCAGCAGCTCTCTCGATTCCCTTCTTGACGCGGGACACCGCGGCCTCGTACACGTGGCGCTTGGGGCCCCTGCACGTGGCGCAAGCACATGTAACGCCCACGGTCGCGCCGCAGCTTCAGGCCGTCTGGCGACTACGTAGTCTGTCACAGTAGTACTGGGCCCCATACCGTGAAGGTAGAGCCATCGGGCGCATACATCGCCTGACACACGCGTGCCCCATCCCGTGTCGATCATATCGATGGCCATTATCCTTTTTAAGCCTTGTCAGAAGCCCGTCATCCCCCCGATGACTTGAAGAAGTGACTTGGAAAAGATGAGCCCCATCCCTCCGCCCGTCTTGCCTTTGTAGATTGGTTGCAAGCTTGCTGTACGCAGCCGCAGCGGCCTCCAGCCGTTTCACAATGTCCTGCAGAGCTTGCGAGGGAGTGACTACCGCCGCCTTCTCCTTCTTGTCCTTCCTATTCCGGGGTGTGCTTGTGGCGGCCGCTGTCGGCCACGCCTGCAGCTCCGCCTCGGCGGACCGCAGTCGCTGCGCCGCTTCCGCCAGCATAGTCGCGCCGTGCGCCTGGTGCTTCCGGTCGATCAGGTCCAGCGCCGCCTTGCGAGTAGCCCGGCCGTACCGGCGCACGCCTTTGATGGGCGCCCTGCAGGAGGCGGTCGATGGGACAGCAGCTCGGAGCAGCTCGAGTGCGGCTCTCTCGCCCGCCAACTAGTGAAAATATATGAGCATACGTCAATATGTGTGCCGCCGCATGCTGATGAGGGGCATCAGCATCATGAGAGCATGCGCCTATTAAGGCACCGGTAGCCGCACGCATGCAGGCAGCCGCGGCAAGCAGGCAGCCGCAGCATGTGCGCAATTCATACGGCCGGACTCGTTTGCTGCCACCCCCCCCTTCTGGCGAACCTACCTGCAGTCCGGGCAGCCCTTGACGACGTCCTGGTCGTCCGGCAGCGGCCGCAGACCCAACCAGGGGCCGGCGGTGGAGCCCTCTTTGGGTGGCCCTGTGCGCGACAGGGAAGACAAGGGCGGCCGCCCCCAATTGTGGGACATCCTTGCCTCCGGCAGCTTGCGAGTTGGAAACAGAAACACCTTGCACTCCGCCGTCGAGTCCAAATGACAACACAAGCTGTTATCGCCCGCCCAGCTGCTCAATCCTGACAGAACCAACCGCGCTTGCTAGGCACACGATGCCACCAACCACCTCCGTAACCATCGTAACCGCTCGCGCACTGACCGACGCAACGAATCCGCCAACTCACCGCGCACGTAAAAGCGCCCCGCCAGCTCCAGATGGCCATCCAGACTGCTGGCGGTGTAGACGTGGCCGCAGCCGGGCAGCACAACCAGCGGGTCAGCCGCCACGTCGTCTGCAGTCACCTCCGAGAACGTGCGCCACTCCAAGAAGTCCACCACCTGCGTACGGGCACTCGTACATTGTACGACATCGTACCGTAACGTCAAGCAGCGGGTCCCAGGTCCCAGGTGCGAAGCCGCACGGCGGAACGGGCAGGACGCACTTGGCGGCTAGGCCGGCAGTGAGGCCGAGTAGGCTCTGCCCATCCCATCTTGATGCGCCGCGGTGTGCGGCGGCGGCGGCCACCCCCATGAACAGCGCCCCAATCCTTATGCTCTAGCAAGTAGCAACACACCGTTCCCCGCCGCCGCAGCCTGCCAGTTCGCACCCACCTGCTGCTGGATGCGCTCAGGTGCCTTAGTACGGCAGTCGGGGTGGACGCAGTAGTCTGATGGCGGGCACGGCTCCCCGCACAGCCCCGGGCAGCGGTGGCCGCACGACAGCACCTTGGAGCAGCGCTCGTCGCACGGCAGCCGGTCGCAGGGCGCCCCGCACGGCGCCCCGCAGGCGCCCTGGTGCTCGCAGCTCCAGGAGCAGCTGTCGGCGCAGGGGATGCACGGCTCGCCGCACTTGCGCTTGCACGTGACGTGGTCGCAGGCAATCCAGCAGGGCTTGCTGCAGGTGGGGCAGGCCTGGCCGCGGTGGCAGGTATTGGCGCAATAGTGGCCGCACGCAAGGTTCCTGTCGCACGGCTCGCGGCAGGCTGCGTGACCCTCGACTTGGCGCTCCAGCGCGTCCTGAATTTTGGACAGCAGGAAGCAGGGCACGGGCACGCACCCCTCGTTCGGGAGTTTTGCTTCGCGAATAGATGCTGGCTGGCCATGGCCATGTGCCACGTGGCACGTGATAAGCATCGGTCGCTTCCTCCCGCGGTTGTTGGGACATGTATGCGCTGTGTGGTGGATGGGAGGCAGGCTAGGCTGCGTGCCTGGGCAGTACAGTGAGATCACATACACGCGCACCTTGAGTTGTTGCAGACCTCCATGTGATGCCGCGTACGACACCAGGCCAGCCGCGCGCCGTAGCTCGGGCGCGGGAGCAGCCTCCTGGGCCGCACGCCTGCGGCCCAGCAGCCGGGTCGCTGTGGAGGCCCGCCACGTGTCGTCCTGATCCTCGTCTTCGCTTCCGGCATCGTTGACGGTTGATGTACGGAAGCCGACTACGACGGCAGCAAAGTCGCGAGCGGCCGGGCAAGGTCCGTTTCGCGCTGGGCGAGGTCGATGCATTGCGATTGCTGCTTATTAACCGTTTTTGCGGCTGGCGCCCAAACGGGCACCACAGCCCGTTCGCGCATTGCGCAAGTAGTCGTCGCCATAGATTTTGCGATGCAGTTGTTTAGCGTTGAGGAATGAAAACATGCGTCGCCCGCGTCATCGCGATCGCCAAGCCCGCGCGTGCTTGCGCCTGCTCGCGCTCATACTACTAGTGCGGTTTCATAGATACTGAGGTCATCGGAAAGATATTGCGTGATTCAAGGACTCGATTTACATTTTTACCGAATGCAAGGCAGGGAAACCTTTAAACAGCACATTCAACCACCGGTACGAGCACTGCCTGTTGTGGGGTGGGACAGATCGCGTACAGGTTGACCCGACATCGACACTGCCCGACGCACCTGCCGCTGCCAGCGGTCCAAAGCCCTTTATCAGGCGGCCTCCGGCACACCCGCCACAGCGCCCCTTGCACTGGTGGTAGCAGCTCAGGGTGCAGCCACACTGCTCCCGGCAGCGCTCCGGCTGCAGGGTTGCCTCGGTCCGCTCGCCGCAGGGCACCTGCATGCCGCACGTTGTGGAATAGCATCCTTAGCGCACACAGCAACATGCCATGTCATTTGACATACCGCCCTGCCGAGTCCTGGCGATGCGCCCTGCCCATGACTGACTACTGCAGCTCAGCAGGGTAGGTGTAGCAATCCAATCGCAGCCCCCCGTCCTCCCCCTTTCTTCTTACGTTACTTTCTCTTCTTGAGCACGATATTATCCAGTCGGAACCAAGCCCGCCCGAAGGCCAGCCACGCACGCGCCCACCCACCCACCGTGCAAGTGTGGCCGCACAGCGCCATCTCCACCGCCACAGGCTGCGGACACAGCCGCTGGCTGATCAGGTAGCGCGGAGCTGTGTGGCAGGGCACCGTCAGCACGTGTCCGCAGCCCGGCACCTCCACCTCCCGCGGCGCCTTGCACTCTAACTGGCCCGACGTGACCCTGCACGCACCCGCACGTGTCAGCGCGTCACCCATGTCAGCGGTTGCCTTGTGTTAGGAGCCATCCAAGCAGCAGCTGCGAACCATCAAACATGTTTGGATAATGTATTTGAAGAGTCTTACATAGGCCACCATGCCGTCGTCCCAGCCCATCCCCTTCAAAAAATACTCAACTCTTTCTGCCAGCAGACACCGTACATGCATCACCATTCGCCTTTTGCGTTTCAATTGGTATAAAGCTTTGTTTTGTTTATAAGGACCTACGTGGCGCAGGGTACGTTTGTCGCAACGTGACCGCAGAGCAGCGGGTGAGCGGAGATGACCCGGTCGCAGGGACCGCAGTCCTCGTGGCACAGCTTGTCGCAGGGGTGGCTGCACGGGGTGTGCAGCCGGTCGCAGGGAGCAGTGCAGCGGGTGCGCTCGTGGGAGGGGTCGTCCGTGTGGCAACGCCTGGAGGAGTCGAGACATCATCCGAGGTAGGGGCCCCAGGGGACGGCAAGGGGGCAAGGGGACGGGGCGGAGCGGGCGGGGCAGGCTGGGTTGACGTTACGGTACTGTGCCGGTTATGAAGTCAGGATGGGGGGGAGCGCGGCGGGCAGGGCGGCAGCACATCGAGACGCGTGCTGCTCAGCTAATTTGTTGTCGAATAATGACCGGGACCGTGCAGTCGTTGCGTCCAGCTGCTGCTGCGAGCGTACCTCGGGCATGTGTGGCCGCAGGGCAGCAGGGCGCCGCAGGGCTGGTTGCAGCCACCGTCGCCCACCAGGGCCTCGAAGTCCGACACCTCACGCACGTGGGTGACGGTGCCGTGCTTCTCGCAGCGCAGCTGTGAGGGGCAGCCGGGGGGGGGGGCGCATGTGCGTTGTAGAGCTTGCAGTGCCTTGGACCGAACACGGAGCCAGCACGCACAGCAGCGTACGGCAAGGCATGTCCAGTACATTCTTCTGCTGGTTGCTGCTCCTGCTGCTTCCACGGCCTTGCTATGAAAGTAAGGTAGTGTGCAGCAGGTCTAGGAAGCCCTGTTCTTATGAGCGTACGTAGCAGTAGCAGGTCGGTAGGCGCCCCAGGTAGGTAGGAGCTACGTGCGTGCGGAGATCTGCCGAGGTCCTTACCGGCAGCGTCTGTCCCAGGTAGTCCGCCGCCTCCAGCTGGTCCCTCACGGCGGCCCACAGCGGCGTCTTGCGCGTGTTGGCGGAAGACAGGAGCGTCGCGGTGTTGGCCAGAATGTACATCCCTGAGGAGCAGCAGCAGCAGCAGCAGCAGCAGCAGCAGCAGCAGCGGCAGCAGCAGCAGCGGCAGCAGCAGCGGCAGCAGCAGCAGCGGCAGCAGCAGCAGCAGCGGCAGGACCAGCCGTGTAGCTATGAAGCTGTGTGCGTAGGATGGAGTGTGCGCACAGGTGGCTGCTGGGTAGGATCCCCGATGGGTACAGACATCCACGTGGTACCGATAGGCAGAGCGCACGTGCAAGTTGGACCAGGTAGCTAGGGTTGGTTAACGTACCGTGCTGCGCTCGGCTCAGCATGACGTTAACCCGGTTGCGCATCTTTAGGAAGCCGATGTAGGCCTCGGTGTTGCTGCAGGTGGCACTGATGATGATGACGCGAGCCTCCTCACCCTGTGGGTGCGTGTACGGCACGGGGTGCCGTGATAAGCCAGGGGGCCAGCTGATTTGTGATTTTGAGGGGCGCCTGGCCTGACACTGAAAGAGATGCGGGGAGAAGAAAAAAACCCATCGACCGAGATACGGCAAACCACCAGAAACTCCGAACAAGGGCATAGAGAACAAACAACGGCGCCAAGCACCCAGGGAGGAGTAGCCCAAATGGTCCCCACGTGTACGCGTATGTACCCATCCTGTTACCGAAACGTACGGCTGCCTGTAAAATCTACCTTATTATCACCCACGACGCGCGGCTGGAGAACAGTCAAGCAAGGCAGAGATGGCCCCGGGGGGACGTACATCGCCACCCAACAAATGTGCGCGACGACGGCGTGTCGGTGTCAGGCTTACGGACCTACCTGGAAGTTGTCCACAGTGGCCACCCGAATACTCTCTCCTCGCGCCTCCCGAAGGCTCTCGAACACAGCCTTAGCGACGTCCACTTCACCTTCCTCTCCTGCGTTATGGGCATACATGCGCCAGGCAGGCAGGCAGGGTATGCATGGGATTCCGCCAACGAAGGGGTGCATGGGCACGACAGATCGCTTGATGCAAACATGGAAGGCACAGAGCCGCCGTCCCGCCGCGCGTCCGGCGCGCCAGCTGCCGAGGCACACTCACCATCCAGGACGCCCTGCTTTGCGATCTGGTCCGAATCCGCGTCGCTGATGATGACCCGGAAGTTCCGGTTGCGCAGCTCCTGTCGTACGGCCATCAGCTGACCCACGTACGGCACAAGGATGACGATGTCCTCTGCGCATATGGTAAAAAAACACAACCGCAGGGCACCACGTCAGTGGGCGCTTGCATACGCACAAGCACCCCAGCAGAGGATCGGAGCCGACGCAGCAGCACGTGCGTGTCGAGTCCCCTCTCGCCCCCGCGTGACGAGTGCCCTTCCCACAGCCCCTCGCACAGCCCCGCTCGCGCGCGCACGTACCCGTCCGGTACCCCTGCTGCAGCAGGTACCTCGCCAGCGCCACTGCCGCCGCCGCCTCCCATGGATTGCTGCGGGAGCGGCTGCTCTCGTCCGCGCTGCCCTTGTCGGGATGCGTGTGGTCCCACAGGAACACGTTTTGTACCAGGCCCCGCACCGGAGGGTACGCCTGATCGCGCACGTGGATGCGGACAGTAAACGCACGTGGGCCCTGGGCAGCTAACGCACGTGCGCACATCACAAGCAAGCGACGCGCCCGGTCCCGCCGATTGCGTCAGAAGCAGCCGCGTATGTAGGTGTCACTGGGATGATGGACGGACAGGCTGCTGAAGCATTGCGCGGCTAGCGCGGCCGAATGTATGCCAGCAGCAGCAGGCCATGACTCGCAGCCCGCTGTAACGTGCGTGTGGCAGCATGCTAGGTACCCCGTCGGCGATATCATTCAGCTTGCTGTTTAGGTAGAGGTGGCATCTAGGTACCTTGTTAGCGTGAGTGCGTCGGGGCTTTTGATTTTAAATGCTCGTACGTACCTGTACGGATGGGTGGTCCGTCAGCGACGGGTAGATCTCCGTGCGGATCAAGTTCGAGATCTGCGGCCGCATGCGCCGCTGCTGCTGCAGCACCGACACCGGCCAGCCGCCAGTCACCAGTCGCTCGAACAACGACACGTCCAGGTTGTAGCCCCTTTGGGGGAGAGGGCGGGCGGCAGGCGCGGCATGATGACAGGCGAGGTGGGTGCATGCAGGAGACAACTTGCATTGGGCGTTGAATTAATATAATGGACGGAGGTTCCACGCGCAGGTGCGCCCGCTATGTCAACGTGGCCTCACAATTTATTTGGGACCGGACACAAGGATGGCATGCTGCTGGCTGGCTGTGTGCGTTGATGGAAGAACATTGTACCTACTGCTGCTGAGAAAGTAAACCCCCGCCGCCGGAACTGCTGATGTCGCAGGCAGGGCCGTACGTGCCAGCCGTCGCTCCCGACTCGCGAACGCACACGCGGCTAGTGTGCAGCCCAGCCAGCCAAACGTACTTTCCCGAGTACGCCTGCATCTCGTACGTGTTGGCCTTGGGGCGCAACTGCTCGTGGTCGCCTGGGCCGATCAGCAGCGAGGGCAGCAGCAGTGAGCGAGGGCAGCAGCAGTGAGGATGCAAGCAAGCTAGGTAGGTACACGCATTGACGCGCCTCTACGCAGTCCTTGTGGCCTCACTCGTCAGCCATCAGCATGAGCGGCATGTGGTTGCTGGATCGGTGCGTGTGGGCGGGTCCGCCCCGGCCCATGACTACCGCTACCTGCCTAGCCGCAACTGTCTCCCTTACTTTCTAGGCCCGGCCGCGCCGTACCTATCATCACCAGGTGCTCCACGCTGCCCACCAGGCAGGTCAGGACGTGCGCCTCAAACACCTCCGCCGCCTCCTCCACGATGACGACCTGCAGCAGCGTGCACGCAGACATTATAGGGGACAGTTATCACCGTTATAGGGGACAGTTATAACAAAGTTATTACTATAGGGGAGGAAGGGCGGGTTTGAGTACGGCAAACACGCGGGGAACGGGACCTCTTGAGCTACCCTTGAGCGCGCTCCTTACCTTATTGCCTTGAGTTTGCTCTTGAGTTGGACCCTTGAGTATCCCTTGAGGCACGGCCTTGAGCACTCTCTTTCGCGTGGAGGGTTCAAACCTAAAGGGTTACAGAAAAGGACAGCCCTCAAGGCCTCCTCAAGGGTGTCCTTAACAGCCTGCTAAAGGCTCACCGCTAAAGAGTCGCACACTAAACTCAACGGACCCCCAAAGAAGCGGCTAAAGGTGAGAAGAAGGAAACATCTTAACGGACCAAGCAAACAAGCATACGAAACGTGGTACATCACATTGAAATCAGTAAATAACTAGCGCACGCTAGCATACAGCACGCTACCAATTGAGTGTACGTTGGTGTACCAAATATCTGCCACATGTCTGGCACAAGAATGTTTGTTCAAGTCACCCTGCCCATGTCAACCGCCAGCAGCTTATGTAACCCTACAAGTCGTCCTGCATATTAAGTGCTTACGTCGTCCTGCTCACTTACACGCCTTCTTGCCCGGCTTATCCACAGCCTTGGCTTTCTCCACACCCCCACTGTCACCGGTAATTTATGGCCTTGCTTCCCGACCGGAGCAGCCCCCCCACCCCGTGCGGAATTCCGCAGCCGCCTGCTTGGCCTTTTCGCGGGCGCTGCACCATAAGCACATGTGTCCACCGGCAGGGCAAAAAGGCCCCCTGGCCCATCACTGCTGCCCATTTCCTCTTCATCGCTCCATCGCTGTAGACCTTGGCCGCGGTCTTGTTCACAGGAACTGCACAGGAAACCGGAGAATATGATATGTAATTATATGGTACAGAGTATGTGCAGGCTTCTGCTTGTTGCGCAGCTGTAACGGCTTACCGTTTGTTGCAGTTGAAGCCTGAGATGCTCCGGTAAGGTGCCGCGGGGCTTTGACGAGTACGTTGAATTGCAGTTCACTCGAGCAGCTAGATTGCTCCAGGAATAAAGGAGTCGGCCTGGTGCTGGGAACCAGCGGGTTGATCTCGCCATTGAGGACTTGCTCGAATCGTGATGCCAGGCAAGCCAACGAGACAAGAATTGCCTGGTCATCTGTATGGATTTGAAGAAATTGCAGGAATCTGTCAACCTGCTGCGGCCTGACGGCGCGGTCTATTTGGTGCGGCATTTCCAATGAACCCGGTCTTAGTCCAACTCACCGGCAGCCGCAGCAGCTGCAGACTGCATCATTAACAACACCAGTCGTCGCAATAATGCATGCTCCATAGTTGGCGTCTAAGTGCTTCATGGCCAACTTCAGGTCGGCCTCGTCCGTGAAGATTATCCTGTCCGCAGGCGTCGTCCCATAGCCCGGACAACCAGGGCCAAATAAGGTTATATGGAAAGTCACGTAAGGTTCGTCACCGGATGTGAGGGTCAGTCGTTGGGGTCAGTCGTTGAGGTCAGTCGTTGTCAGGTCAAGTCCGGTCAAAGTCAGAAGTCCGACGCTACGAGTCACTACATGAGCAGCCTTTAGTCAATGTATCTCAAAACTATGTAAAATAAGAGTCCTTGTGCTATTCGATTATACTATCCATTACACTGTCAATGTGAGGAAGCGGGGGGGATCCGTACAACCCGGCCCAGGGGCCGGGTTGTACGGACATTTGAGAGGAAGCATTATGATTCAGACCGTCCTTCGATCTTGCTTTCAACTTTGCTTTCAACTTGCTTTCAATCTGTATCAAACATGTAAGGGCGCACTTTAGCTGTCCTTGAGCCGGTCTTAAAACTGTTCTAGAGCTGTCCTCTTGAACTTTAATCCTTCTTAGGAGCTGCCCTTGAGCTTATCCATCTTTAGCAGTTCCCTTACGATATTCTTGAGCGTCCCTTCTGTCGTCTCTGGGGTGAACCCCTTTAGCATTCCGCCAGGTCTCTTGAGCTGCAGGCAAAGGGCTGCTAGAGAGTCCCTCAACAGCCCCTCAAGGGATGTTCAAGAGATAAGACGCCTCCTCAAGAGACGGCCGTTCCCCGAGTGAAACTTATTGCAAATACAGACAAAAGTACGCCAGCAGGTGCTGGCACTTACGGTAGTCGCAATAAAGTGAAGCCGCACGGCAGTAAGTAGCCCCTGTTTGGGCAAACGCAAGCCCCATTGGCTTCTAGCAGACAGCACGCCCACCTTTGGCCTCAGCGCCTGGATCAGCCTCTGGCTGTTCGCCAGCTGCGACGTCGTCAATCCCACCACACGAGCGCTGCGCAGCGCGTCCAGCTTGCACTTGTCGTACTCGACCTACGTACGTTCGTACAGGTAGGGCCTCGACATAAATAAACACTCGGCCGTGTCACCAGCAGCAAGCAACGCCGAGCGAGCAAGAGCAACGCACGGCGGACAGCAGCGCGCCGATGGGCCACCGTCCCTTGCTCGCTCTGGATGGAAAATGGCGGACGGCCCCCAAGTCTGAGTCCAGCAACACCGCACCCTGAGCCCACCTGCTGCCCCTCCAGCGCCGCCCGCAGCTCCTGCTGCATTGCTTGCACCTTCGACGTCAGAGCGGCGAGGCTACGCTGCCGCAGCTCGCAATACAGCCGCCGCCGCTCCACACTGCGTGGCCGGCGGGACACACCCTGGGCCTTCGACTGGCACTACTGCCGCACACACTACACTCAACGACATCTAGAGGCCATATCATCATCTCCGCATCAAGCGCACGCTAGCGCACGTGTCGGTTACCAAAGCGGGTTGCCGGTCTGTGAACAGTTCGTGATGAGCCATGCATGTGCAGCAGCAGGTAGCCTGATGGCGATAGGCATACCATGCACGCGCGCACGGCTGCCAGATGTGCCGCAGGTAGGCACACATACACAGCCGCGAGCACAGCAGCAGCGTGTAGCTCGCCCCAATCAAAGCACTGGACCGTGCGGCGTGCTGCAGGTGATGCGCACCCAGCAGCACCCTCGCCACGCACCCACCTGCTCATCTCCCACACCGACTGCGCCAGCAGCAGCTCCTCCAGCGGCCGGTCCTGCGCCATCATCGCAGCCACCTCCGCCGGCGGCGCGGATGGCACGTGACTTACATCCGCCGCCCCTGCCTGATTGGAAGCCTCGGCAGTGGGGCCCCCCTGGGTACCCGATACCCCGACAGCAGCTCGCATGCTACGGAATATTACCGACTGCTGCTGCTGCTGTTGCGTGGCTGCGGCCGTCGGCGAGCGCTCCTGCTGCTGCTCTCGGTCGTCCGCTGACCAGCCGTCAATCAGCAGCCGCGTCATATCCTCTGCTGCACGCAGCCCAGCCTCCCTTGCGGCCCTGGTGACCGGCGGGTCGTCGAGAGCCGCCACGCCCATCTCAGCCTCCTGGACCCCACCATCACCCAACTGCCTCCCACCACCCTTTTTGTCTCCTTCACCGCCGGCCTCATCACCTCCGCCGGTGGCCCGGGCGGTCCTCATGCCACCGAACCCGTCATTCCCCGCTGCCATCTCTCCTTCCTCCCCCTCCTCCTCTTCCCCCTCATCGCTGTCAGTGCCACCTTCGGGAGCTGCCCTCCCACTGGCCCCCAGCCGTCCCCGTTGGGCGTCCTCTCGGGGACTGCCTCGTTGCCAGTCGCTCACTATGTCCACCAGCCCCGTCTTGTTGATGGGCCGCTGACCAGCACGGAAGGAGCTCAGCAGGGGCTGCAACTCGGGCGACAGCGCGGCCGCGGCAACCAGTTGAGGGAACCTCAGCGCCACTGCGGAGGCTGGCGGGCTTTTGAAAGGCTGGGCCGTCCGCTGGCCGCCGCGTGCGCCGGGCGCGGTCCGGGCCGCCTCCGCCCTGGGTTCGCGGTGGATACATCGGAGGGAGTTGCAAATGAAGCCCCGCTTTGGCTCCTGAAATTTAAAGAGCCGCGTGCGCACGGATGGATCCAAACAAAGAGATGTGTCATGGCCAGTCCTTCAGGAGCCCTGAAGCCCACCCCGTGTCACCACCGCGTTCGCCAGCTGCATACAACCTACATGCGCTGTCTCTTCATCAAATACCAACCGACTAGCTGGGAGCCCTAACGCACGTACGGATATCTGGGAGCCCTAACGCACGTACGGACAACTGCTGGGTGCAAGACCCGGACCCCACCGACCTGCACTCTTCCAGCAGCGCCATCAGCTCCTCGTTCAGCTTGTCCAGCCGCTCTCTGAGCCCCTGGACCGGGGGCAGGCGCCCGGGCTGCAGGCAAGTGTTCCACGCGTCAAGAGGCAGGTCACGCAGGTAGTCAACTTGGGCATGATCGCCCTAATCAAGCCCACACCGGCATCGAGCCATCCATGATGAAGGGCTATCGGTGGATGAATGAAGCGCAACCGGTTCCCCGACATACCACTGGGCTGGCCTGGTTTGCCGTATGCCACCCCATCCGCGGTGCGATTTGCCAGTTCGGAGGCGTTCGTACATCCATGACGAACGTGGGCGTTGTCAGTCCTCTCGTGCCTTCTCACTCGTCACCTACCCGGCCAGTCCACTTGGACAGGTTGTAGGGCTCGAGGCGAGCGCTCTTGGAACCATGGCCCAAGCGCAGAATGCTGTTCACGCCCACGTCCAGTAGGCCCTCCAGGTACTGGTCGAGCGCGTGGTTGGTGTACGTTACCACCACAAGCGGCCCAATGGTGGGCCGTGCTGCTGGGCCGTTGCCGTTGCGTCCTCTGGCGCGGTCTGCACCCGCCACGCCAAGAGGCTTGCCAGTGTCAGTGTCAGTGTGGTGGTGGCAACCGGACGTTAATCAATATGCGTGTGTCAGTGAACAAAGCCTGCTGGTCGCATAACGAGTTTCCGTTAGGCGGATGTTGCTAATTACACACGCTCAAAGCGGGAGGTGAGCGCGTTCTCTTGCGCGTTTGTGGCGCCATATTGCTTGCTCCGAGGTCCATGCCGGCGCCATGCCGGCCGCCATAACCCACATAAACATGTGCGCGCAGTGCCATGACCCTTCTTGCTCGTTCCGTGCTCCGCCAGGTCCTTACCGGAGGCACGCAAGCCCATGCCGGCCGTGTCGCGGTCCGTATCGCCCACCGTGTTGTTCAGCAGGAGCCGCGTGGCTTGGATAGAAACAAACGTCTTTCCTACAGGTAGGCCAACACACATATACCGGTACTTGGATCGATAGTTCGGCTCAGTGCCCAGTGCAGCGGAGAACACCGCCCGACCAATTTCGTTCATGCCCGAAAAAGGGCCAAACGCCCGGTGACGTGGCAAACGCATCGTCTACTTACCGGTGCCAGGTGGGCCCTGCACCACCGCCACCTCCTGAGTCAGCACCGCCTTGAGCGCCTCCACCTGCGCCTGATCCAGGGAGGTCGCCGCAACCAGCTCCGAAACCGGGAACTCGTTGGGCTGCGCGACTGCTACAGCCGCCAGCCGCTGTCGCGTCCTGCATGAGGTCCGCACCGATCGCTTGTTGCGCAGAGGGAAGACTACTATATATTATGTACATTACTATTCGTTTAACAGCCTAACAGTATTGAGTTCCATGGTGATGGCCATCGACCACCTAGGGCCGCCGCCCATACGGTCGCTCCGTCGCAGCTAGCTCATCCGCCCCGTCGGTCGCCGCACCTCAGCAGTCCAACCACCAGCAGCCACCAACCGCACCTGTCCACCTCGCTTGCGGCCATGTCTTCCAGCAGCTGCTCGCGCGTGGCTGCCAGCAGGGAGCTCAGGTCGTACACGGCGCCGTCCTGCGTCCGCGACGGCGAACACGAGCACGCGCAGCAGTCACCAAGCGGCGGCGTCAGCCAACTAACCGCAGCAACGACCGCCCAGGCACCCATCCATCGTTGGCTTTTCGAAAACCAGGTATTTGCGCGCCATAGTGTGCACCCATCCACGACGGAGATATGGCTAGTATCGTGTTCATTTTTGTTGTATTGGTTACAGTGGGTTCCAGACCAAGAGGTAGAACCATCGGGCACATCGCCTGACAGTGAACAAGACGGAGGAAACAAAGACCGACATGCACCTGAACAAAGGCAAACCACCAGAACGCGTTCATGGTGCGTTCATGGTGCGTTGGTGCTGGACTCATGACCTGCTGGTTATTGGACACGGTTACGTCCCACAGCTGCCTACCTGCAGGTAAGCGGGGACGCCTGGTCTCGGCTGCTCCGCTGTCGTCCGGCAAGCTGGCGGCAGGTGCTTGGCCAGCGGTAGAGGCAAGCCCGCCATGGCCTGCGCGTATACACACATATTTATTCCACATGTGACACTTGATGGGATGCGGCCACCAAGACTACTGCCGGCGCCGTTTGGTGGGCCCTGCCTGCTCTGGCTCCGGTGGATGGATGCTGCTGTGCTGTGCGTGCATATCAGGTTTAGGATGCAACCCCTCGTAGCGGCTGAGTGGAGTCCGCCGTAAAGTAACCCACAGCCTGCCACCGATCCCGATGGTGCGGGCAGCCAATAGCCATCGGTGTGGTTAGGGAGGACTAACTCTAGTATGAGTAGTTGGGGCTTAGGCCAGAGATGGGAGCGTGTGCGTCCTACGGGCGGCTCAACCATCAAGTACACTCAAGTACACCAAGCATGGCGGCATGCTGGACATGGAGCTGGCGGAAGACCGGTTTCCGGAGAGCGCTTAGAGGTAATAATAATAATAATAACAACCTACAGCACACTCGGCACAGCACCAACCGCGCCTACGACGCCTAGGTAGGTCGAGTACCTGCAGTGCCGACAGAATGGGCCGATACGCAAAGAATGAGTTAGCGGGGACGCCTGGTCTCGGCTGCTCCGGTGTCGTCCGGCAAGCGGGCAGCAGGTGCTCGGCCAGCGGTAGAGGCAAGCCCGCCATGGCCTGCGTGCACACAACGATAAAACACACACCTATTTATTTCACATGTAACACCTGATGGTATACGGCCACCAAGACTACTGCCTGCGCCGTTTGGTGGGCCCTGCGCTGGCTCCGGTGGATGGATGCTGCTGTGCTGTGCGTGCATACCAGGCTTAGGATGCAGCCCCTCGTAGCGGCTGAGTGGAGTCCGCCGTAAAGTAACCCACAGCGCCACTCGGCACAGCACCAACCGCGTCTACGACGCCTAGCGATAGGTAGGTCGGGTACCTGCAGTGCCGCCAGAATGGGCCGATACGCAAAGAACGAGTTCTTGTCCTGGACCAAAACCACCTCGACGCCAGCAGCCACACCCGTCACCAGCGCCTCCAGCAGTGCGTCTTGTCCGGATGAAATCCTGCGGCAGTCAAACGACAAGTAAGCCGCAAGCTTTCCGGTGCCAGCTGTGGACTGCCGGCAGTGGGCATACCTGGTTGCGATTTGCATCTACTTACTCCTGGCTCGTATAAAAACGTTATTTTCGGACCTTAACGGTCAGCCAGCCGCCACCAGTTCCGCCCAGCGGGAATCAGGCCATACGTACGGCAATTCCTAACGTATTCTATCTGGCAAACTTACACAAACCCACCTGATGCCCACGCAAGGTCGGCTGTCCTTGCTGACTTCCTCCTGTCGCTGCACCACTTCGCCGATCACTAGTTGCAGCTGCTGCTGCTGTGGCACCTGCTGCGCCAACTCCCCCGCGGCTCCGCTGACCGGCCCAGCTGAAGCTCCTGCGGCGGCCTGCACTGCTGCGGCTAGCTGCTGCTGTTGCTGCTGTTGCTCCTCCCATGCCAGGGCGATCAGGGTTCCGACAGCCAGGCGCTTCGAAACCACCCACCACTCCTGCACCTCCGCCCGCTTCCCCAGCTGCGGCGGAGGCTGTATCGTGACCTGCGTGCATGCGCTCATAACGTGTTTTCAATATAGCGAGTTGGAAGGTGATTGGCCCCTTCGTTCGGGAAGCCTGAATTGCGATTGGCTGGCTGGTGGCTAATTTGGGGCAAATTGCCCTACAATCGGTGCGGCATGCCAATGCCTGCCGCCGGTTCTCCAGCTGCTGGCATGATCCTCAAGAATTTTGTGGCGGGGAAATGTCTTCATCACTATGTCCTCTCTGCAACTGGCTGCATTTTTACGTAAGGCCTCTCCTTCATGCGCACCTGGATGAAGTCGTCATGCAGGCCCTGCAGCTGGACGTCACGATACAAGAACAGGTCGCGTTGCTGTTTGGCTGATTGCTTGCCCTTCGCGTCACCCTGCATGATAAAAACCAACAAGAACGGTTCTCGTAACGGTTACAGCGGGTTCCAGACCAAAAGGTAGAACCATCGGGCACATCGAGAATGGTAATGCACTCACGCATCAAGTACGGCAGCTGACGAGACATTGTACATGGTCAGGCAACCATACATGGTCACGACGCGAATATATATACGTCAAGACGTACGTACCTTTTGAACCGCCCGAATGCCACCTGCGCTCACGAAGCTCCGCAGTGCCTCCGCCATCGGCGCCGTCGCGTCATGGCGCATCAAGCGGAACAGCGTGTCCAGGCGGGCCCAGGAGGGGGTACGTTCGCGCAGGTGCTCCGGAACATGGTCTGCCCTGGGCGCACTCAACAGCAAGGAACAAACACACGGTTACGATTCGACGTCGAAGGTGATGTCGACTGCACGAAAACCACTGACACACCAGCAGCATCGGCTACCGCAACGACAAAATGTATGTACACATCCTAATCAACTTGGTTTCTGCCGTGGCGGCTGGCAAACTATGACCTTGCTTGCTTCTAAGGGTAGCTGTTCGTTGCGTACCGATTCGCCGGTAGGTAGGGTCGCTCATCGCAAAGCAGTTCCTCCAGGGTGGGCACCAGTTAATTTGCGTGAAATCCTCTGAGTCGTTGTTGTGTCGGGGCCCGGCCGGCCGAAGGCGGCCTGCGGTGATTGCGGAGGGGGAGCTGTAAGGCGCCGGTTGCAACCGCACCCAACCAATGATCCTAACTGAAACGGTTAAATAGCAAACACCGGGAGTAATAGCCGCCTTGCAAACAGCGCAGCAAATAATTTGAGAACGACTCGATACGTAGGGTCCCTTGTTAGACGCAACATTGGGCGTAGCATGGCCTATACCTGGCAAGGACTCCGGACTCGTCGCAGCCTGGTCAGCCGTTGTTGAGGCTTGTGAGAGCGCGCTTGGCGGCACGCCACGACTCCCCATGGAGTCACCAATGTTGAGCATGCTGCGAACAGCGGCATTACGCGGCAGACTTACTTGGTATGCTGTCAGGAGCAAACGACGCTAGCTAGTGAGCTAGTGCCTACGTCCAGGAGAATTTCGCGGACCTGCAAGCCGAGCGCTTAGGTGACGTGAGCTACACAAGCCATGTCGAACAACTTGTGCTGGCCCTGTCGATTCATGTTTGCTGTTTCGACGCACCCGCGAGTCACCCTGGATAGTATTACCTTCTAGCATTGCGGATGGCCGTCTGGACTCGCTTGACCTTGCTAGATTGTGGGTGAGGGGCACCACTGCTGCCAAAGCTGCCGGCCGTGGCCGCAGCCATGCGTTCACTCGCCGTGAGGAGGCGCTCACAAGGTGGTCGCAGCGCGGCCCTGTCTTCGGGACCCTGGAAGCGCTTCAGCAGCTCCAGAACCAGTGACGTAAGCAGCCAGGCGACATCGAGCCAGGTAATGGTCTGCGAGCGGGGTCCATAGAATGAAGCGCGAAGTATGTTAGATCTTGGGAAATTAAGTAGCAGGGCGGCGCAAGTGCGCCCGCCTCAGCAATCCCACAGCCAGAGACGACAAACCGCGGTTCATATGAGCACTGTTGCCAGATAAGGGCGTTCCACCAGCCCAAACCCTGATGTCTAGAGCGCCCGCACGCACTGTGGAATTCTCCTGCCTCCCGCCGCCGCACCCCGGCGGCTGCGTGGGTGAGTCTCGCAGCAGCCGCTCCAACCCCTCCGCCAGGTTGGTCAGGTTGGTGCTGCCGCGGACAGCCAGCAGGAGGCTGGTGCGCCAGGGCCTTGCGGTGAGGTGGTCGCACAGGGTGCCGTGGCATATCACCTGCAGCACACCCAGCAGCTGCTGCAGGTGCTCCTGGAGCTGCCGGGCAGCAGCAGCCTGATGGCTCAGTCAGAAGCAAGGCCCGCAAGCAGGGACCGTGTGGGTGAGATGGGCTGTCACGCGAGAGAGCTGCGCAATGAACAAAGTATGTGACGGGATAAACCGCGACGCGGCACAGGGCCCAGAACAAGCCCTACTACAACCCAAACGAACGAAGTAGAACTACCATGCTAATGACTACTGATGGTTTGGACGGTAATTTGTTGATGACGGTGAAATGACGTGACAGCGCACCGGCACCAGTAGAGCAGCAGTGAGGCATCAGGGCACCGCGGGAATGAAACAGGTGTGGCGGCTGTTTTGATGCGGGCTAACGCAAGCAAGGGGTGAAAAGGACGATATTGTAGGTGCCCTGAGCAACATCAGGCGTTCCAACTACGCCGGATCAGCCCTTTCTTCGTCGCAGCGGTTACGGTTCGGATTCCTACCTCGCTGCCTGCCCCGGCTGTCGCCTGCGCCAGCAGGCCCTCCACGTACAACCGAGCTCCGGATTCGCGGTTCCCCAGCACCTCCGCAACAACGTCCACCTGCTCGCTCACACCGCTCGACAGCAGCGCTAACGCCGCCTTCACCCAGCGTTCGACCTGGTAAGGTCGCAGGTCGCTGTGACGCGACAGGCTGAGGAATACTTGCTGCGGATGTTGCTCGCCGGAGCGCCATTGAGCGCCGCTCCTATTATTACTGCCATCGCCCGGTGCTGCATCGCTGCGCCGGCCGACGGCATCGAGGCGTATCGGGCCGCGGAGCAGCGGGAACAGCGATGGCACACGGGGCGCAGGCTGCGCGGTCCGGAAGAGGCGACTTGATGGAATCGTTGCTACTGTTGCTGGGTATTGGCGCGAAGCAACACCTACGCGCAATCGGCTGCCTGGCTCCCGAGGAACCGACCTGCAGCCGTGTGGATGGAAACGCGCTGTAGCCATACTCCACGTCCTTCGTTGTCGGAAATATTCGACAACTTGAACAGGTGAAAATGAAAGGCAGGCCCAAGAGCCGGGAATCGGGTCTCGGATGCGGTTCCGTTTCCGTACGTAACTGGCCGTGTATTTCACGGACCTTGGCACCTCAGTTGCTCAAAAAATTAATGCGCAAATTGCTAGCGCTGGATGCAAATTGATATATTCGATGTCATAAGACAGCCCAACTGGCTCCGAAAGGACAGATTACTGGGTGCGGAAAGGGCTTGCAACTGGCCTGAGCACTTCCTCGACGTGAAACGTTTAACAATGCGAGCCGCGGCGCAGCCAGCGCTCAATAATACGCTGAGACAAAATGATCCGCGATGTGCCGCCGTGCTCTTGCCAGCGAAAACTGGGCGCCGCTGCAAGGCAGTTGGACGCATTGTCGGCAGCGCTGCGCCGGCGCGGCCCAAGCAGGCAGCGCCTGTCAGTCACATAGGTGAAAACCGTATCAGCTTTCATAGCTGGCCTCGAAACGTCGCGTCTGCGGCAGCGCCTCGTCCGTATGGAGGCGACGGCAGCAGCGACCTACCGGAATGGCAGCGGCACGCGGATCCGGTGCCACCCGGCGGCGACGGGCAGTCGCAATTCGCCGAGCCGGCGATTATTGGAAGCCTCGACTTCCTGGTGCGCGAAGAGGAGGCGATGCAGCAGGTGCGAGGAATACCGGTGGTAAGGGGAGCGCGAGGGCGTATCGAACATGTGGGGCCGGGCGTGTTATTCAGACACGGAACGGACAGCAGGTGTGAGTCTAGGCGCAGGCGACACAGAATACAGTTACTACGACATAATCGATCCAGCAGTTTCCTTGTTCTCTCTTCAGGCAGGACCCAGAGCAGCAGCAGCAGCAAAACACCTGCCGCCCACATGGGTCACCGTGAGGCACCTCACCGGCAGCGTGCTGACGCTAGAGCTCCCCGTCGGTGCCACGGTGAACAACCTCAAGCAGCTTATCAATGAACGAACTGGTAAGGCAGGGATCTAGGTTGTTGACGGAGCAGCAGGGGCCCTTGGTTAGTTGGTGGAGCAGCAGCAGGGGACGACACAAGGGCTCACTCCGAAGGCGCTGGGTTGCAGCTAATGCCCACATGCGAAGCGATGCCAACTGCAGATACATGCTGTGACTGCTGCAGGTGCGCTGCCTGAACAGCAGAGGCTTATCCACGGCAGCAAGTTCTTGCAGGAGAATGTCCCTCTTTCACAGTTAGGCGTCCAGACTGGCGACCAGCTTATGATGGTCATGCGGCTGCGCGGAGGAAGGTGCCACCTCAGGAAGGAATGAGGGCGGCTGCATGACAGGGATGCGACAAGGGGTGTTCTGGTTGGCGTGTTGCCGCATCGGATTGTTGATTTGGTACGTCCTTGTATGTCCGTAGGACCGCAACAATGAAACCGTCAACACGGCATCGCTGCCGTCAGCTCACCGCAATACCTGTCCGCGGGGCGTTCCCTGCTTGGGGTTGGTGCTTTTTGGGATGAGAGGCGGGCAGTTCCGCAGCTTGGATCGTGGCGGCGCTCCACTGGTTCGTCGTTTGCTGGTCTGCTAGGTTGGTCGGTGGTCGGTTCCTGATAGGGGGGCCTGTAGCGCCAATTCCCCTGGGGTGATGGCTGCTGCTATTTTGCCTTTGGGCTGTCGGCTGATGTTGTGGTGGTTTGCCTACGTTGCCTATGTGCACGTCGGTTTCTATTTCTTTCGTCTCCTTCAGTGTCAGGCAATGTGCCCGCCGATGGTAGGATGGTCCTACCTTCTGGTCTTGAACGCACTGTGGCAGTTACTACAACTGTAATAATTCATACGCCTGCCTAAGTTGTGACTCGTACCCACGGCAGGTGATGGGATC
Organism: Yamagishiella unicocca; assembly: GCA_003116995.1. NCBI lineage: Eukaryota > Viridiplantae > Chlorophyta > Chlorophyceae > Chlamydomonadales > Volvocaceae > Yamagishiella > Yamagishiella unicocca. Next base: position 1,376,260 of record BDSL01000016.1, on the reverse strand, counting down.
GATGGTATCTGTATGCTTCTGTCTTGGACGGAATGCGAGTGTTGCAGTACAGAGCCAGGGTATAAAGGCAGGTGGCAGGGCGAGTACTGTTGCGAGGTCTCTTCCGACCTTGGAAAAAGGGCATCTGTTAAAACCGCGGATAATAACCACACTGTAAGTGACATTTCGCGAAGCTAAATTTTTTTGATGTATAGAATCCCAGTGAGGAGGGAATGACATCCAGGATGATGGGATTTGTCAAAGAAGCCGTTGTTTATTCAGGCCCGCACCCTACTTTACGTCGAACAAGTTGATACATGTGTGCCGGTAGCTTCGAATGACCCCCTCGATCGTTTCAGCACTCAACGACCATGCATGGGTCGGCATGGACCCACATTGGGTGGTTTCACATAGGTTGGATTTACATAGCATGTTGATAATAAACCACCCAATTTGTGCGTGCGTGCCAGGCACGCAAGAACGTTGCTTGTTAACGTCAACGCCTATGCATGTGGTATAGCGCCGCGTGGTATGTATTTATCCACATCCTGCTTACGGCCCCACACACATCCATGTGACATCATGGCTCGAAGGCGCGGACTAGTTGGTTGAGTTGGTCCAGGTAGTTGGCTAGGCAGAGGATAGGTTTATCAGCCCGGAGACGGAGGGACTCCGGGCTAAGACTAGGCGGTCAACTTAAGAGGCTAGAAAACAGATTAATTACGCTGTACAGAGACATATATACGAGTAATACCGGGGCGGACAAGTTGGTCCGGTCGCAGAAAAAAGAAAGCCTCAGTGAGGATAGAAACACGGATAACGGATCATAGCCGCGGGGTTCCTGATGTAATCCAGTATGAAGTGCATAAAAAATCGGCGCTGTCTCCGTGACAACATTAGCCCTTCCTCAAACCTGACACTTGATTAATTCCGGGTCAGTTCCGCGGTGGTGGAAGACGTGCGCAAACTGAAGGCAGCGGCCTGTCTACCCGAACACCACCGATGCGGACAGAGCTGGGCTCGACCTGCCATACACATCCGTTGACCAGTACCACAGCGTGTACGACGGCTCGTCAAGCAGCAACCCACCGCACGTCTTGCTGATGGCAACGGTGTAAGGCACTTGCGGATCGAAGACCGGGTAAATGCCGGAGAAGACGCTGGTGCCGTTGAACTGGTCCAGGCGGTATTGCACGGCTGACACCTTGTTGACGGTAAAGACGAACGTGATCGTGCGACTGACGACTGTGATGTTGGTGACGGCGGGGTCGAAGGCCAGCCGGTCGCCAGCAGGCAGGTTGAACGACACAAGCATTGGAGAACCTGCGCAACGCGATAGCGAAGGCCGTGTGAGCTTCGGAAGTCAGTCAAAGAGGTTCATTCATCCAGAATTCTGTGGAATTTATCCTGTCCATTAGAAACCGAGCCAGCAGGGGACCATTCCACAGTTATGCACACAACCAACTTGCCCTGCGCGCCAGCCGACTGCTGTCCTCCCAGCTGCACCCGCGAGTAGGGCAGGTCCTGCATGTTGTTGCCGCCTGATGACACAGAGCCGGGGACAGCGGAACACGGCGCAAGGGCTGTCCCGGCGCAGCCGCTCCCAGGCGAGCTTGTCGGCGGCGTGCATGTCACGTTCCAGCCCTTGTATGTGGGCAGGTCATCCTGGGCCACCAGGTACAGCATGTGGGCGGCAGTCGTAGGCGCGGGCAGGTAGGCTGCGGCCCGGGGAAAGGGGCAGGCAGGGAGGTCGAGGTTGGTGGGCGAGGCGAAGGAAATGCAGCAGGTCGGGCTAGGCAGAGCGATAAAACATACAGCGCGGTGCCTAGTTGAGGTAGCCAGTTGTTTTGTGTCACTCGCGATCGCCTAGCAGCGCGCTGCGCGCTAACACGGTGTTCTGATTACCTGAACGACACGTGAGCTGGTCTGGGGACGAATTGCTGAGGACGCTGTAGGGGTTCGGCGGCAGCAGGCCGCTCAGCGTCAGCGTGTCGTTGAGCTGGTCGCCCGAGAGGCTCATGTTGCCCCAGGCCACCGGCTGGCACGCCGTGGTGTCGGCGCAGCCGCATGCGCCTCCGGGCAGCTGCCCGGCTTTGACGATGGTGCTGACAGGCACTAGCTCGCCGCCTGCGATGTATGTGTTGTGTGGGGATGTATTAGTATGTATGTGTTTAGTGTGGTCCGGAGGATTGCTGCAGGGAGGGACAGGCTGGTGCCTGGCGGCGGGAGTGTCGCGGGATGCGAGTGTTTGCGATGCGGCTGTAGGTGTGGTGGATGAGGAGCGGGGATTTCTGCTGCTACGCCCCGGAGGCAGATCGCTGCCCACCTGAGATGCAGGAGCTGTTGCGGTAGATGGCGTAGCTGATGCTGCCCGCCTCGCTCAGGGCCACAGGCAGGCGCAGCGTGAAGCGCTGCGAGTCCACCGTCACGTTCTGGACCTGCGAAAGTGTGTACGGGATGTGTCAAGGGTCAAGCATGACGAGGCGGAAGGGACGGCCTGCATGCGCCTGTCTCATATGCTTGGAACATGACCTAGGGGTCTCAACTACATGGCGGTCATGGCCTCTTAATGGACCTGCCGCCAATATGCCTTCCCACCATACTTGACGTCAGCAACCACGAGCCTTGCCTTACCATTCCCAGCGACGTGAAGGTCGGCGCCGAGTAGTCAGACGTGAGCACTCCGGTGATGGCCACCACGGTGCTTATCAGCCGCGACTGGTAGCGAACCGCCAGGAACACCGAGTAGTTGGTGGCGGGTGTCAGGCCGGACAGAGCCTCGGACAGCATGTAGGGGTCGGTGCCTGTGCTGCTGACCGTGCTCAGGGCCACGCCAGCTGCGATTCCGAGGGCATGAGGTGACAGCGGAGCGCTGGTCAGATTCGAGCCCTAGCCCGTACCACATCGCCTCCCTTCTGCCCTGCAGCTACTGCCACCAGGCCAAGCCCGCGTTGCCTCCTTCCATACGCCACCTACCGGCATCCTCTCCCTGCTATCTGAACCACACGCACCTCGTTCCACCTCTGCGGCGGTAGGCGCCACGGCGCTGCCGCCACCGCTGAGCGACTGCAGGTCCGCCGCCCGGCGCACCAGGTACGTCACCCGGAAGTTGGCCGAGGTCATGTTGGCGGCGATGGTGAATCCCGTGTCGGCGATGCTCAGCACGCGCGGCCAGCCGGGCTGGAAGGTATCTTCCACGGACACCGAGAACGCGGCGCTGACGGCGGTCCCGAAGGACACCCGCAGCAGGCTGACGCCGGGCTTGATGGGCATCAGGACGTTGGTGAGGCTGGTGTTTGAGGGGTTGGCTGCTAGGTTGACGGCGGACATGTCGGAGAGCAGCATGCGAGTGACGTTGGGGTCGTTGAGGTCGGCTAGGTTGCAGCTGGTGCCGCAGTTGCTGAGCTTGGCCATGACCCACACGCTGGCCTGTGACCGGGGGCGCATGTATGCATGGAGGGGAAGCGGTGGGGTTCGAGGAAGAAGCGGTGGGATGGGGGCGTGGGGGTTAAAGAGGACACCTGTCGGGATGATGTACGTCGTTCGCAGGCGGGGTCAGGGCAGACAGGGCTTTCTTGATTGGCAGGATTTTGGTTTCGGGGCTCTGGCCGCACCGGCAGGTAGTGGCTGAAGTCGCACTTGAACAGCCGCAGCGGCACGTCCGGGGAGGCCAGGCCGGTCAGGGAGCTGCTGTTGGTGGTGGGCGGCAGGGCGGGGGTGCCGTCCGTGACGTAGACCTGGAGCGACGTGAGCGTCACGACGGTGGTGGCGTTGGTGCCGACCAGCATGGGCAGGCCGGCGAAGGAGGCGCGGGCCTCCAGCCCGCACGTGCCGCCCACCCACGCGGCGCCGATGGCTTCCACGTAGGGCTGCTTGGTGGCGGGGTCTGTGAAGGGCGGGGGGAGGGGATGTTGCGGCGTCGATACGTCGTACACCGAAGCTACATGTTGAAAAAGCACACCAGGAGGGAGGACTAGGTCCCAAGCCGGTATCGACGCATTCTGTTTGCATCATCTCTGCAGCTTGCGTGGCTGCTGGGCTGAGACCGCGTGCGTGCGCAGCAGGCCAGACAGGTGCACAAGACGTACCTCGCGCCACCCTGCACAGGTCTGCGCCCTGCACCACGAGCACTTGGACCCGCGGGTCGGTCGTCATGTCGCGCTCCAGGCCGTCGTCGAAGGCCACCACCACGCGCAGAGCGGACCGCGTGGGCACGCTGATGGGCGCTTGCACCGCGCCGCTGCCGGGGCTGGCGATGGAGGCGGAGGAGGGCAGCAGCGAGGCGATGCCGGTAGGCGTGGGCAGCGCCACACGGACCGTGCCAGTGCCTGCCGGGAGGGCGCGGGTCGGGACAACTAATGTCAGTGAGGATGTCTGTACAACTAATGTCAGTAAGGACAACTAATGTCAGTAAGCAGGGGGGCTATGAGGACAACTACGACGGCTGCGATTTGTTCAGCGGGAACCCGTTTGCGTGTGTACTTGCGGTCTTGGGGTATAGGCACAGCGCCGTACCTGTTGCCATGTGCAGCCCGCCGCCGGTTGTGCCGGCTGTTCCGCTGCACACGCTCCAGCTGGTCTTGAGATATAGCCCACATGTTGCGGGGGAGCCGAAGGAAGCGTTGACTTGGAGGTTGAGAGAGGGGGAGCCCGCCAGCGGCTGGAGGCTGAAGGGCAGTGAGTTGGTGGAGGCGCCGACGGCTGCGACCGGCTGCACTGTGGTGGTTGAGCCGCCTGACACCGCCATGACCGTGCCGTCGCTGAGGGAGGCGAAGACACTGACCTTCGCTGCTGCCTGCTCCCAGTTGAGCGCCTGCGACCAGTTAAGGGGTGCTGTCATCGGCTTTGGCCCAGGACGAGCCAGGACGGTGTCGTAATAACGTTCCAGACAGCTTCCTGTCCATGTGGACGCTCATGTCATCGCGCCTGGCACATCGGCATACAACCGCCACCAGCACACCGCCACCACATGCGTATCACCACCACCAACAGCGCACCATCTCACTGCACTGTCAGATCAGGGATGCCCACTGCACTGCCAGGTCAGGGGTTGACGCACCTGCTGCGGCGTGAAACGCACGCGCCAGCGGCCCAGGCTGCTCGGCTGCCCCTCGCCCGCCATCGTCACCCCCGACAGCGCCACCGCCTCCACGGACTCGACGCACACGGCCTCGTCCGACACCGCCAGCCGCGTGGTGGCGAGCACTCGGCCGCCGGAGCTAATCGCTGACACATTGGCAGCTGTGATGGGCGCCAGGCCCTGAGGGTGGGAAGGCGGGGGATGTATACGGCAGACAGTTGCTTTGGAGAACGGGTTTCAGATGGATTTGGTCCCAGGTTGGCGAATCCTTGATTCATGGGCTGATTCCAAACACGCAGTGTTTTTGTAACTACGATGTTTGGGCGACACAGTGAAGGGGGCTTGTGCTGCGTGAAGGGACGGCGGGGGCGAAAGCTTCCCCTACCCCTACCGTCGTGGTTGCGTCCACCAAGCGCAGCGCCTGAGGGGCGTCGGTCGTCCAGCTTGCCACCAGGGGCGTCACATCCACGTCGGACAGGAAGTCGGACGGACTGACGTTTCCGCCGTTGATCCAGGTCGTCAGCAGGAACAGCTGCGCGCTTTGGTACCTGTTACGCAATGATCCGGGAGTTGGGCTTGTCGAGCTTGTTGGGCTTTAGTTGTGTTTTAGGGTTTCGCCGCCGGACTGCAAACACCAGCATGCAAATGTGAGCACACGGGCTGTTCGGCAAGTGTTCCAGCTGGCAGCACGCAGCAGCAGCATCGTGCAGCCACCAGGTCTTCCCTTCGGTCCCACCTGTCGATGCAGCTGCCCGCAGGCGGCACAGCCACGTTGATTGGCAGCAGGCTGCTCAGGGTGCCGTCCGGGTCGCTCGTCTCAATCCGGAACGTGCCGGGGTACCATACGGTCACTGTAGCCTGCGCGGGGGGTCGGATCAGGCGCAGGACGGGTGCGGGTAAGGGACACCATAGTACCGGGGGACAGCAGCCCGTCACAGTGACCGCCAGTGCAAAGTGGCATGCGGACAGCGTAGCTGTCGCTGCACGGCGGGCGAGGTCGTGCGGACAGCGCAGCCGTCGATGCACGGTGCGCAAGGTCATGATGCCAGGGCGTCGTCAGCGCCCGGACGCACCTGCGCCTGCAGGGCGGTGACGCTGCCGCAGCTCACGGAGATCCTGGTCTGCTTGGTTGGCTGGCTGTGGGCGCCATTCAGCACCACCCGGCAGGTGTTGAGGCTCAGCGCGGCGGACGTGTTGGCGGGTGCGGTGCAGGTGCAGTTGGCCAGGTTGGCGGCGGCGAGTGTGCTGTCCGCGGCGGCGCCGGCCGCCCAGTCCATCACAACCAGGGCCTACGAAGGCAACAGGCCAACAGCACGACCGGCGCTTGACCGGCTGCTAGTAGGCAGCACGTGCGGGGACAGGCATGGGCGCACCGCTGCACACCGGATGCGAGCCTAGCTGCGTACCTACCGGTACTTCCGGGAATCCTACCAGGGGATCGCTCAAGGGGCTCTCAAGGGCTTCACTTCGTACTCACGCCAACACGCTTGAATTCTAACCAGATAGGCTACGCTACGATGCCGTTCCAAAGGCGCACGCTCGTGGATTGGGACAGGCGCGCTGCCCCGTTGCGCGCCTGTCTCAGTGCACATGCACGCCGTCCACGGCATGCATGGGCTCAGTGCGTGTGTGGCCGCAGCCGCACCTGGATGGGCGCCACCACGTCCTGGCCGTCCAACACCGCCGAGTTGAACAGGTCATGGTTGCTGAGGTAGGCGAATGTGGCCAGCTGGCGCGGCGCTGCCAGCAGGATGCTGCCGACGCCGCCGACGCTGATGGCGCGGAAGTCCTGGAACAGCACCGCCGGCGCGTAGGGCAGCACTGCGGTGCTGTTGCTGATGCCCAGCACGGCCACCTCAGCGCCGTCGGGGCCCACTGTGTCAGTCAGCCGGAAGTAGGCGTCCAGCAGCGGCACGGTGCGGTTCTGGTACCTGTAGGCGGCGGCGGCGGCAGCGGCGGAGGTGATTGCTGCGTTGTGGCGGTGTCAGGGAGGACTGGAAGCAGACGATATCGACCGCGATAGCAACACAGGCCGCAAGCGGGCTCTACTGTGTATGTAACCCAAACACGCACAAACATGCAAGGACGCACATGGTGTCAGCGGCTGTCCTGGTGATGGCGGTGAGCCACAGCTGCATGGCGCCGACTCCGCCGTTGTCGTCCGCTAGCGGTGCGGCGTCTAGATCCGACCACAGCCCGGACTTGTCCGCCCGTACGAAGGACATCCGGGAGGCGTTGTACACTACCTTGACGGAGAAGCCGGTCATGGGCTGTTGGGGGATTTGGAATTTTGGATGAGTGTGCGTGGAGGGCCGTGGTGTGGTGGGAGTTAGGGTGGGGCATTCGCTGCTCGAAAAAAGGCGAGGCGATACAGGATGGTTGTTGGTGTAGAGGCAATGTGGTGTTGTGCCGGCAGGAGGATTGCCGCTGGTTGATGTCAGCTGCGGCATCGCGCACCTGCTGGCTCCCCACAGTGGCGGAAAGGGTGACACGGAAGGTCTCGCTGGGGCGCAGAGGCCGAGTGGGGAGCGCCACCAGCAGCACAGCGCCATTGGCCGGGGCCGTCGGGGACGCGGCTGCTGCGCTGCGCAGGGTCAGCTGCACCACTGCCGAGGTGACGAGCACCACACTCCTGCGGATGGCAGAGGGTGTGTTGAGTGGTAGCGTTTGCCCAGGAACTAGCTCGTCATGCATGCGCATCGGGGAAGGAAATAAGAAGCCACAGCCAGCGGTTGGTCGTTATGCAGCGTGAAATGCGCAGCGGTTGCGCCACGTCACAAGCTGGTACATTCGCCCGACACACCTACCCGTTATATACGTCGACCTGCAGCAGAGCTGAAACCGAGGATCCGGCTGCGGGGAATGCCAGTGACGGAACCTCGACACGGCAGACGCTTGTGCCAGCGGGCAGCAGAGGACTGGACCCGTTGGCGGAGGCGGTCGCTGCGATGGGGCTGCAGTCGCTGAGGACCAATCGGCCGTTACTGCCGGTGGTGACGCTCGGCAAGACGCGCAGGCCGTCGGTGCTGGTGGGGCGGGATGCGCTGTCCAGCAGCTGGAAGGCAAAGCGGAGGACACGGCCGGGGTCGGTTGACGCGACGGCTGCGGTTGGCTCCAGGTAGAGGGTGGGCGTCTGCAGCGCGACTCGTACCTGCGCGGGTGCTGGCCTGTAGGGAGGCGACAAGCGCAGCGGGTAAGCGGGTACCACATCATCAAGCCAGAGCCGGTGGCTGGCGGGTGCCCGCCCACTGCGGTGCTGACCCGGGGCTCCCAACGCTGCCCACTCACCTTGCCGGCTGGAAGTCCAGCGTCCCCAGCTGCAAGCCCTCCATGGACGCCACCACCGAGCCGCTCCTGCCCACTGCTCCGCCCAGGCCTCCGACCAGCAAGTAGTCTCGCACCCAGGAGGCGGAGGCGTTGCCGGGCGGGGAGGCCGCCAGGCCCAGGCGGCCCACCGGCCAGCCGTGGCTCCCCTGGGCCAACGCGGTCTCCAGCAGCAGCGCCCGCATGCGCGCCTCAGGGGAACAGGTGGCGCTGCTGGCGTCGGGCTGCGCGAGTTGTAGCGCCCTGCGGAGGGTGCGGTGGGGGGTATGCGTGCAGCCCAGCGTTTCAGCCCAGGGAGCTGCTGACGGGTAAAAGTGCGTAGGCGGCTGTAGGCGGTGCGTCGCGCAGTCTCATGTTTTGCGTAAGGTGGCTTTCCACTTTTCAGGGGGTTTGGAGATGTAGCGAAGCACCAGCCAGGCCTTGCTTACCGTGTGATATTGCTGTAGTTGGGTAGACGGTTCGGGTACGTCCCCTCGAGGTCCTCCTGCACCGCCCACATCTCATACGAGGCGCCGTCCGCCACGCAAAGGACCGCCGAAGCTGTGGCGGCCGCTGAAGGCACCAGCAGCTGGCCGCTGAAGTTGGCGGCGGAGGCGGGGTAGGTTGACGGCTGCAGCAGCTGCTGCCGGGTGGGCGGCGTTGCGCCCGCCCGGATGGCCATGTAGCGGAGCGTGCCCGGCTTGGTGGAGTTGACGGTGAGGATGAGACGGTTGCCGGTGGCGGCGATGGAGGTGGTGAGGCTGATCAGAGCCGGCGGTGCCGAGTCTTGGACGCGCACGCGCAGAATGGAGGTGACGCTGGCCTGCTGATTGCCGCTGCCGTCGCGCGCCACCATGTGAATGTCGTACACCTGTCCCGCGGCAAGCCCTCCGACGTTCCACGTGACGGCGCCGGCGGTGGCGTTTGGGGCGTAGGCCGCCGCGCCAGCCTGCGTCTGGCCGGTGGCGTTCCCCGCCACCACCTGCGTGACGGACGGCGTCGGGGCTCCGGTGGGCAGCACCACCCACCGCACGCTGCACGGCTCGTTCAGGCTGACGTTGACGGTCGCGAGAATGTCTGCGCTGCTGGCTGCTGAGAAGCGGGTGAAAACAGGCGGCGTCACGTCGGGTGCGACGACTGTGAGCGACTGCATGGCTAGCTGCACGTTGCCGGCTGAGTCCATGGCTGCCACGTCCAGGCTGTAGCTGCGGCCCGAGGCGAGGGTGCTCAGGTGCATGTCTCTGGAGCCGGCGCTGCTGAAGTCTATCGGGGTAGCTCGTACGACGCCGGGCGGGGGGGCAGAGAGGTTCATGGCGATGAGGGCGGACGCGTTGAAGGTGGTGACTCGCGGGTCGGTGTTTTGCAGCGCCAGGAAGGCCGTTCCAACCTCGCTCAGGGAGACGTTGAGTGAGAGGCGGCACAGGAACGTCGACCTGCGTCGTGCGGTGGCAAGGGCATGGAGTGACCGCTGGTCGAGCGGGCGAAGCGGGCGGCACGTGCCAGACAGTAATACCGGTAAGGAACGCATTCCAGAGGGCTGCTACAGGAGGTCTAGCTAAGCACGCATAGGACGATACGCGGTTCAGGGTAGGGATGGCAGTCGAGGAGACTCCGGAGGACTGACGCCCCACCTGTCGCACGTGAAGCTGCCGTCCGTGCCAGATATCACTGACACAAGCAGGGTTGGGGGTGTGCGGTCGTGTGTGGCGAACACCAGGCGCCGGGCAGCCGCCTGGCGGTTGCGCAGCGACGAAGTGTCCTGGGCCACCAGGCACAGCGTGTACGGCAACCCATCGCGGAGGCCGCCAACCAACGCAGTGGCGGGCACTGAGCCGCCGTAAGGGACAGAGCCGCGGCTAACGAGCCCGGCGGGGATGTCGGATGGTGAGTCGACGGCAGCGAACAGCTGTGGGGTTGTTTGGGACGGGTGGATTGGTCCAATAAATGGAGGCGAGGGGCTAATCGCGGTACATAGCTTCATCATGAGCCATCTTCAACCACACCCTTTATCAACTCTCTTCACCTCCTCGGAGGACATGGCCCAAGTGAGCTAGAGCCCGCGCACCTGCGCTGCTGACGGACACGTCACGTTGCCCGAAAGACAGAACCACAGCGCAACCGACGGCTCGTCGAGTACCACAGTCAAGTTGGCATCGAATGCGCCGGGCGCAACCACCGCCGTCAGCCACAGCGGCGGTACGTCGTCGTCGGTGCGCAGTGGCACCATCGTCATGGCGGGCTGCACGTTCCCCGGCAGATCGCGAGCCACGAGCGCGACTGTGTAGTTGGTCTTGGCGGTGATGGACGGGTCGTTGAAGGCCAGGCTGTACGTGGTGGGGCCTAACGGCGTCGAGCCGGGGCTGCTGCTGGTGGCGGCAGTGGCTTGTTGGATAACGGGCCCCTGCGTTCAGCAGCCCGGCCATAAGAACGTTGTAGACAAATTATCAGGGCATGCTAGGCATACGTAATGGGAGAGACTGGAACCCAGCTCGCAGGTTTCCCAGCCATGCATCGTCGCAAGCTGCCGCGGTTTGGACACGCTTGGCGAACACCAAGCAGGAGTGCGACGAACCGAGGGGCAGTAGTGCGACGAACCGAGGGGCAGGAGTGCGACGAACCGAGGGCAGCACAGGTCTGGCCGAACAACGCCCATGTGCTTCGCGGACCTGCGGGCTGGGAGGCCACGAGGCCAGCGCCACCAGTGTGAGGTTGGCCGCGCCCGCCGAGGTGTACAGGAAGCCCGCGAGGGATCCCGGCTCCGACAGCGTGACGCTGAGGTTGAAGGCCCGGAAGGACGCCTGCACGCTGACGGCGGTGATGTCCGGCGGGCGCTGGTCCACAGTGCGCAGCGCCGCGCGGTACACGCGCTGGTTCCTGTTCGGCAGCCGCGGGAGTTGGGACAGAGGCAGCCGCGGGGGGTGGGACAGAGGCAGCCGCGGGGGGTGGGACAGAGGCAGCCGCGGGAGTTGGGGCAGAGGCAGCCGCGGGGGATGGGACAGAGGCAGCCGCGGGAGTTGGGACAGAGGCAGCCGCGGGAGTTGGGACAGAGGCAGCCGCAGGGGGTGGGACAGAGGCAGCCGCGGGAGTTGGGACAGAGGCAGCCGCGGGGGGTGGGACAGAGGCAGCCGCGGGAGTTGGGACAGAGGCAGCCGCGGGGGGTGGGACAGAGGCAGCCGCGGGAGTTGGGACAGAGGCAGCCGCGGGGGGTGGGACAGAGGCAGACGGCGACAAATCTGGTGCTGCAGATCACCTCCCATTGCCTGCCACCAAGTCTAGTGCTGCAGAGCCCGTCGGCTACGCAAGCCTACTGCAATACAACCGCTTGCAAGCCCGCGGCGCGTGGTCAGGTACCTGGCGGCGTCTTCCGTGATGACCCGCACCACGTAGGAGGTGTCGTTGGCCAGGCCGCTCAGCACCTGGCCGCTGGGGCCGTCTCGAGTGCTTGCCAGCACCGCGCATTGAACCGGGGTCGCCAGCGTCTCCGCGGAAGCGTCCAGGTACGCCGTCACCACCTGCCCAAGCGACAACGAAGCGCCGACGGCAAGGGCCGGAAACATATTTTCCGGTTGTCGACCCGAGGCTCCGCAGGGTACGGCCCTGTGCTGACCCTCACATCGGCCTTGCGTGCTTTGGGGTCCCATCCCACGGCCCGCAGCTTGTCAAGTAACGCTTACGTGCCTGCGCTGCCTCGCTTGCACCGAAAACTGGAGTTTGGCCCCTCTCGCTCACCTTTGCTGTATCACACGTCGCCATGCGAGGGCACGTGGGTGTAAACACCTGTGCCGCGGGCGCCGGGTCCATGACGGGCAGCGCTCCTGCTGTGGTGCCGTTTACGCCTGGTACCAACTGCAGCAGACCTCGGCCGTGGTCCCCTTCACCACCACGCGTCGACAAGAGCCGTCGCCGGGTGAGGGTCTGCTCTTTAAACGCCGTTGCTGTGCCCGCGGGAGTACCCTACAAGACGCACGGGGATATGGGCCAGGTGCGGCCATAATAAATCGACAGCGCCGGCGACGTGAAAACGCAATGAATGCAATACATGATGCTTCTCCCTCCGCAGGTATGCTCTGCCCTAACCTCCCAGACGACCAGGGCCAAGGCAGCTCTCATTCCAAGCCTCCTCCAACCTGCTGTCCTGCCAGGGGCTTCGACACCATGACGTAGACGATGCCGGATGTGTCCAGCTGCACTCCGCTCAGGGAGAACCCACTAGGAGTGATGGTCCCTGGTACGACGAAGGCGCCGGTCGCCAGCGCCGGGCCGGCTGTGTCAGGGGCTGTTGTGACTGTGCCGGCGTAGATTGGTCCGTTGGTGGCGGCCATGCCATCCGCGGAGCTAGCGGCCACAAACACCTGCCAGGCGAGGGACGCAAGCGCATGCGTGTTGGCGACTGTGGTTGAGTACGTCTGTGCGGTGCTTGTCGCTAGATCGAATGGCTCTTGCCGCCGGCATTACTCTTATTCCTGGCAAGGCCGAATGCCGAAGCCAGCGGCACCTCGGCGAGTGCTGCATACCTTGTATGTGGTGCTTGGTGTCAGCGCCGACGGCCCGATGTTGCACATCTCACCCTGGCACGGCGCCGGCGCTGTGCAGCTGCACGTCAGGGTGCCGCAGGAGCACGCCGCTTCGGCGTTGCCGGCGCCGGGCAAGTCGCCGTCGACGCGCAGTGTGTACGTCTGGCCCTGCTGCGTGACGTTGATGCTACCCGCCGCAACAACTCCGCCAACGCCCACTACTATCGGTAATGGTGCCGGGGCCATCGCCAGCATCTGGCCAGCAGGGGGATCAGCCACGGCATACGACACGTACACTCCTCCGGCCTGCGCATATAGCACTGGGTGCATTACCAGGTAACGTACGACACCAGGAGCTGAGAGCGAGAGGGTAATGTCAAGGGAGGCTTGGCCGGTAGCGGAAGCAGTTGGCGCGCTTTTGAAGTGAGGCGCGAGTGCGGCTGGAGGCGAGGGTGAGGCACCCGGCTGCAACGGCGGCGGCGGTGGCGGCGACACCAGTGGTGGCGGTGGTGGTGGCGGCGGCGGTGAGGTTGGTGGCGGCGGGCTCGATGCTACGGCGCCGTTGGTTCCTGATTGGGCCGAGGTCGTCACCTGCGGTCATGGAATGAGACCGGTAAGCCCTAGTGCGAAGGTCCAAGCTTCCCTACTGGAACAACACATGAGCTTGGTCTTTATGAGTTTGGTCCTTATTTGTTGTATGCCAAGCCCAGCCCGTGAGACCCATTCCCTCCGCAGCATTCCCTCCGCATCCATCGTTGGTTGTCCTCACCGGCATCTGGAAGAGCTCTTCGCTGCCCGCGAACGCAACCAGCAGCACGTACGCGCTGGCAGGCCGCACGTCCGGACACAGGCTGCAGCGGCCGGGCAGCGCGCCGGCCACCTCGCATGACGCTGCCCCTGCTCCCTGCGGCGTGCTGCCAGCGGCCACCTCGAACGTAAAGGACCGGCCCTGCACCGCGGTGCGCTCGCCGCACGCCACCGCCATGCCCTGCAGGGGCGACAACGTGGGACCCTGAAGGAGCGTCCTCACATCCGCCGCCGTGGGCGCGTGGCTCGATGTGAGCAGCGCCACGGCAGGGACCAGCGCGAAGAAGGTCGACGCCCCTTCGGACATGTTGACTGTGAAGGCCATGCCCGTCGACCATAGCGCCGAGATTGCGGGCTCTGACGGCACATAGGGAGCGGCGTACGCGGACTTGGTCGTGGAGTCCGATGATTTGCCGCTCAGCAGGCCTGCCAGCAGCGCGATGGACAGCAGCAGCAGCAGCAGGAAGGCGCAGCCCTGCCACAGCGTGGTGTGGTGGCGGTACATGTGGTTGACGTTGGCCCACCACCTGCAGCCGCAGCGTCGCACGCAACCACATGAATCGCATTTTGCCTCCGAAGGGTCACACACCATGGCAAGCAACACGGCTGAGGATACAACGCGGCAGTCGGCTCATCATGGCGGCCTGACATCCCACTGCTCCAAAGCGGTAATCCAAGGCGGTGCTACGGGGGGGCTCCTGGGCGAGGCGCAAGGCACGCGCGATGCATTACCCACTTGTAGAATGGCCGCACGGGGTTAATGACGGGCGGCACCAACAGGGACACCACCGGCTTGCTCGGTGGCTTCGTCGGTGACGTAGGTTTGGACTCGGGGCGCGGTGTGGGCCGTTGGTCCTGATGTGGCTTCCACTTGCCCGGTGAGCGCGAGCTGAGCGGCTGCTCCTCCTTCGACGCCGTCAGCTTGGTCCTGCGCAATCGTCGCAGCTCCATGTCACGATGCTCCATCTGGGACTGGAGGAGTCGGATTTCCTCCTGGTCCTGGTCGTACAGCCGCCTGAAGAAGTCGTACAAGTTGCCCATCTGCTCGGTGATGCGCTGCTCCATCTCTTTGTCGCCGAGTCCGAGGCTTTGAATGATCGGCTCGATAATGATGTCCTCCTGCGGCCATAAGCGATGAGGCCCGTGTTTGTTTGCGCCATGTGCGTGAAAGATTGGGTGATGAGGGAGGTTATGGCGATCATCATATCCTGGTTGTGACGACATCGAACGGGTCACCACTACCAGTACACTGCGCCGCGCTGCTGCGCACCTCAAAGTGAACGTCCTTTGGCACCGTGAAGACCTGCAAGGCACGCAGGGTGATGCTGTTAATTGCATGCCGCCGGCCGCGCTGCGTAAGCAAGGCGGTGCTGCGAAACAACATCATCGAGGCTTTGCGTAGGGACACACCTTTAGGTAATCCGGCATGCCGCCTGACTTCCGTGCGGAAGGGTAAGCGTAATCCGGCATGTAGCCAGGCTTCGGGGTTGAGTCGTTCGAGTACTCTGCCACTGGGCTCGGCTTTTGCGCCGTGTTGTATGAGCAGTCCGGCGTTTGGCTCGGCTTTTGCGTTGAGTTGAACGAGTCGTGGCAATGGCGACCAGCTTCAAACACAGCCCCGCTCACGCCACCCGAAGATGCCCCGGATTGATGCCCCCCGCCGGCGCTGCTTTCCCAGCCCCCAGCACTGCTTATGCCACCAGCGGATGTACGGGATTGATAGCTGCCGTTTGCAATATACTTGGGCTCTTGCTCACGCTGCTGTGTCGGCCCGAGAGGCGGCAGCCCGTTCAGGGGTGGCAGCCCACTGAGAGGTGGCAGCGCATTAGGAGGTGGCGGTCCGGTGCCGGGAGGCGTCCATGGGGGCCGCCAGCCACTGGTCGCGATACGTTGGCCAGAACTCCTCGTCGGCGTAGCCATAACGTCAGGCTCCAGTCTAGCCCTGACTCTGACCCTAGCACGCCTCGCGCTGTCCATCTGTCCAGGGCTAAGAGGGCCCCCCTCTGCTAGCGACAGATGACGAGTCGAAGTTGACATATCAGGGGGTCGCAGCAAGAAGCCAGGTGATGCTAGTCGATCATTTGGGCTTGAGCTGCATGACGGCCTATTGCTGTCCATTGTGTTGGCCTCCGTCGCCTATCTACAATGGCGGTCCCGATGCGTCCGGATTCCTTGCTGGCTGTGATGACATGAGGCGCCCACGATCGTTATTGTCACTTTTAAGTCGTGTATTAAGCGTCAGAGGGCAAGCCAGCTCAGTATGACAATATTGCAGATGTTCTGGTAAGAGTTAGTCAAGGAAAGTCATTGCAAACATATCAAATTAAAAACAGCGTCAATAAAAAAACATATTAGCCAGCCATCTAACATAGTTATTCGGGATATGCCTAAGAGAGTACAGCTATCTGGCTCCAATTAGGTACCTGACACGGGCTGAAACATTGACTATGGATCCCGAATCCGATCCGGCCGGACACGCCAATCTCGCATTTGTGCATTTATAGAGCAGGCTTGACATTTATCTGTTGCATCTGGCAACAGCAAAAGGTTCGGCTGTCAACGTGCACGCGAAGTGTGACCAACCCATGTTGATGTGGTTTCACGATTTACGGGACTGGCATGCGTCATGGCAGCACTAGGCATAACTTGTGGGGAGAAGTTGGGGGGAGCTGGGCGATCACGGGCGAACACCTGCTTGTCCTTCCCCACTTCTGTTGTCTACCATTAGGCCAGAGGCCACGCTTGTTCCAGTCATTTGAGATGGGCAAGGCGTGGCAGTGGGGGGTGACAGGAGGATGGAGAAGGGAACGAAGGGAGGAGAGCCACTCTGTGCAGCATGCCCGGGCCGTCCCGGGCTGCCCGAGCGAGGGGCATATGGGAGGTACACCGCCCAGCAACGCCCTGCAACACAGGTCTGGGGCCCACTGTAACAGGTACTACTACAGGAGCAGCCTGCAGCTTCCCCACGCAGCCGGCAAGTGCCCCCGGCAATCAGGGTGGCTCAATGTTGCCATGATTCGGGATGTGGGTGCCTTGTGGAAGACCTGGGACGATCGGCGTTGTTATGTTGAACCGACCTTGCTCAACGGGTCCCAGCCTATCCCTGTGATAAACTGAACCTCGTGACAAAGCTAGGGAGAAAGTATCCCAGACGCGGCCGATGTGAAGCAGCTGGGCGAGGATATGACGGGTATTAGGGGCGGCACTGTCACGAATCCTGTCCTGAATGCCTTCAAACCTGTCACGAATCACTGCCCACAAGGCCGCCAGCACTGTTGAGGCGCTTACAGGAGTCCAGCAGTCCTTTTCCTCCCGATTGAAGTTCTTTTTTTCGCGACAATCACAGGTTTATCCAGTCACACACTGTGGTGGCGCCAACGCCTCACAGCACTGCAAAAGACCTCGGCGCCGGTATTGTCGTTTTGCCACCAGCACGACACCGCACGACCAAATTCAATACGCTAACGAGCGACTCCCATCCCCGTAACAACTCAAGATCTCGACACCAGCGGGACGGCACCCTCGACGAGCACGCACGTCCACGGAAACCCCGTGCCCTGCCGCAAGCAACCTAAGCGGCCGCGCTTGCTGGGAGCTGCGGAAGCAGCCCATCCGGAAGAACCTACCGCGGCCGCGAAGGGCGGCCTCCAGGCACGCCATTCACCGACATCGCGCCATGACTCACTCACATAAGCTCAATCAAGACATACAAGAAGTCATTGCTACCTTTCTGACCGCCGCGGGGTCCCGGAAGGCGCACATGTGCAGCCCGGAGTGCCGCGATGGGGCTATCGGCTAGCCATGCACAGGCCACGGACCTGTCCCCTTTCCCCCGGGGGATCTCCAAACCACGTTACCGTTGCGGATAGAACTAGACCACCTGCGGCCCGACACAAGCGGATCGATAGACCCGCGCTTCCTCCCAAAGACCTCAGCACGCCCCACGCCAGCCCACAGCCCAGACTCTACACCTCTTGCGCCGGCATTGCAGCTGCAGCGGGAAGCCTATACGCACACCCTTGCCCCGTCCGCCTTTCATTCCTTCCAACCCACGTCGTCCTGGTCGAAGCGCGGCACCGGCACCCGAACTGCATATGCCCTGCGGCACGGCGGCACAGCTCCAACCTCCACCATGGCTCTCTCGTGGCCTTGCAGTGCCACTCGCTTGTCCTGCGGCTCGGCGCCGCGGCGCCTACCCCATCTTGTTTTGGATGAGCCGGTGGATCTGGCACAAGTACTCCACGTAGCTCATCCCGGCGCTCGAGCGGTCCTCCACCAGCATGTTGAAGAAGGCGCTCTCCGCGGGATCGCCCTTGCGGGCGACGCGTAGGCGCATGAAGGAGGACCGCTGCAGCCGGATCTTGGTCAGAAGGTCCTGCAACAGGCGGCTGGGCCAGCTGTCGCGGGGCAGCAACGCCACAGACTGCGGGGCGGGAGGGGGCGGGGCGGGAGGGAGAGGACTTAATTCAATGGTTCAAAGCAGGCGGTGAGGAAACGGACGGCGAGCATTACGTGATGGCGGACAAGACCGCGACGCCTCCTCCCGACGCTTCCCGAATGCGTGAGGGCTGCGGCTCCTGCCAGCCTAGTTGGGCATTCTGGATGTAGATCACAGCCCTCTGCACCGTCCCCAAAGAGACCAGTCGCGTCGACCGCCGGCGCAGCCTTACGTTGGGCATACGTGTGAGGTCGTCGTACGACGCCACGCCCAGCAGGTCGAAGAGCAGCTGGCCGCCCACGGCGCGGTCGAGGTACAAGATGGCCTCGTAGCTGCAGGGAGGGAGAGCAGAGGGCGCGGGAGGTGAGGAAGCCAAAGGGCCAGGCGAGGGGCACACATACCGCATGGGCGATGCTCCCGTGTGTCCCAACAGTGCACGCGCTGGGACAGCCATTCATTGACAGGACGAAGACGTGGGCGATCGCCCACAGGCGGAAGGGAGCGCGTGCAGAGTGGGTTGGATAACCGGTGTGTGCAGCCGGGCGAGGAAATGTAATCGTTTCGCGACTGAGCACACGCCCTGGAGCGGCAGCGAATGGAGCGGAGGGCTGAGCAGCGCTCCCTGCCGCCCCCTCCGCCGCCCATCCCTTGTGGGTGGCCCCACGAGCTGCCTGCCACGCACCCGTTCTCCAGCAGCGACACGCCGCCCGCCTCGAGGCCCTCGCTGCTGAGCGTCAGCCCCTCAAACGTGTTGCCGTCCGCCGCGGTGGCGTTGTCCTCCCGCGCCTCCGACAGCAGGCGCGCGATGGGCAGCAGGCGGGGGTAGAGCAGCGGCCCCACCCGACTGCACGGCAGGCAGCCCATGCGGGTGATCCACACGGCGCGCTCGTCCGGCTTGACGTTGTCCTGCAGCAGCGAGGATAGGAAAGCGGCCGGGATTGAAGGAAGGCTGATTGGTGCTGCAAGGTTGGCTGCACGCGGTACTCAGTATGCCACGTGCTGTCTTTCGCAGCCCGCCGTCGACCCCTCCTCCACCGCGCCCCCGCTCACCTTCAGACCCGCTCCCTTGAGCAGCGACAGCGCGTACAGCGGCAGCAGCTTGAGGGCCTCAGGCAGGATGAGCTGCACAGCCGACGACGACGAGGCGCAGTAGCGGCGGTATGCATACAGCGTGGCCACCACCGCGGAGCTGACCAGCTCCCGGCAGGCGCCCAACGTCTGCTGGCCGACCAGCGCGGTGGCCACACGTCGGCCCAGCGTGCAGATCTGCGGCAGCGGGGGGGGGGTGCGCAGGTAAGCGTAAGCGGGCTGGTGTAGGTCCCGGTCCGGGTCGGGTGTGACGGCGCAGCCGAATGGCAGAGCCGGTTGCGGCGCGTTGGCGTGCATAATGGCCATATGTCTGAATCCATTAGGTGCATGCCTCAGCCCCCATGGCGTCACCCGATCCTCGCGCTTGCAAAGTGTCCAGGCGCCGATGGCCTTAGCTGCAACCACCATCGGCCCGGCCACCGTCCGCACCGCGGCCCTAGTCGAAGGGCGTCCTGCTCACCTGCGCGTCCAGGTCCGCCCCCTTGAAGACTGTGGATATGTTATCGGTGACGGGGAGCGCCAGGGTGTGCACGCGGATGACCCGCTGGCCGGCAACGTTGGTGTACAGGAGGGCGGACTGCCGGGTGGGAGGAGAGGAGGCGGCGTGGGGGAAGGGGAGTAAGGCCAATGTGCCGATATATACAAACAGGGCCAAGAAGTTTTACAAGACGTGCCGCGAGGCCGCAAGTGGCCTGGGTGGTTGCCACAATTCGGGTATGGAAATCGGAAGACGCTTACCATTCCGTGTAACCGGGTTACACTACTTCTTGCCACCCCCCGCCTCAAGCCGCACCTGCAGGTAGCACTCCGACCCCGCTGCGAGCTTCTCCGTGAGGTTGATGCGTGCGAGCAGCGCCTTGTCGCAGTCGATGGCGGGCAGGTACACGTCGGGCGTGTTGGGCGGCCTGGGGCGCGGCGGGGGGGGGGGCACAGGGGTAAGAGGGAGGAGAGCGGAAGGGACGGGCCATTCCCTACCGCCCTGCTCAAAATCCAACGTTATACCTCCTTGGGAAGGATTGATCTGCGGCCCACAGTGCAGACGCATCAGAGAACCGAGTGGAGACCCAGGGGGATGCAGGGCCAACGGCGTGGCAGTTAAAGCTCACCCCCTAGCTCCCCATCCTTCTTCACAGACCCCCTCCGCACCGGTAGCAGTGCCCTGAGTACGACTCCACGTCCAGCCCAGAGGAGCACCGCACGCGCATGACCGCCTCCAGGCCCTGCTGGCGAGCCACGTTCCACGACAAATCGTTGACAAGCTGGTCAAAGTCCATGATCGGGTTGTACGGCGCGTACGAGTACACGGTCCCGCCGGTGGTAGTTGCCAGGTCGGCCAGCGATGCCACGTCGCAGTAGCCCTGCCCCAGAACCACCAGGTCGATGCAGACCATGTGGTCGGCCGCGGTGGTGGCCAGCGAGCGGAGGGTGTTGTCCTGCGGGGTTTGGAGCGGGAGAGGCGAGAGAGGGAGACTCGATATGGGTGAGGTTTCCATGTTCAGACCGGACGGGTAGTGTGGCACAGCAACAACGGGTAGCCGACGGTAAGACTCAGGGAATGCTTAAGAGGCTGCGAAATGGCTTGCAATGAGTGCCGCAGGAGAAATCATAGTTCTGATTCCCACTGGCTCACGGACGCACCTGGCTTGTAAGGTAGGCGAGCTTGTCCTTCTCGCCCAGGCCTGTGGCCTCGCGGGGCTTGAGCGCATGCACGCCGACGGCGGGCAGCGACGCGACAAATGCGTGCACCTTGCCACCGTACGGCTTGAGCAGGTCGATAGCGGCCTGGGGGCAAGCGCATAGGAGAAGTTTCAGGGGTGCTGCGTCACCGGCCTCGCCTAACCGCTGTCCCCATCCTCTCACTCGCCCCAGCACCAGGCTCGGGATGTCAGGAACACCTACACCCGCCCACCCACCCAACCAACCAATATTCACCCAACCGACCTCGATGGCCGCCCCCGCGCAATTCTCGTTGGCCCTGTTGTTAGCCCACATGGCCGGCAGCCCCTCCAGCAGCTCCTTGAGCTGCTCGCGGCTCTCCTCCAGCTCCATCAGCAGCTTGCTCGAGGCGGGTGCGAACACGTCGTTGACGTCAGACATGACCAGCATCTGAGCGACGGCGCTGGAGCCGCGCACCGAGTAGAACTGTACGGCGGTGTCGTACGTGGCCACACCGACCAGCGCCCGCGGGCCGCCTGTGTGGGGATTGCGGGCGGCCGGGGTGAGGTCGTTTCGGGTGTTGATGTTTTGGGTTTCGGTTGGGTTTTAGGGTGGGGTTGGAAAAGCCACGGGCAGCAGGCGCTGGGTGGCAGCCATCGATCCCGACGACTGGCATCGGTCATCCACCCACAGCCGGCAACGCACCTGCTCGCGACATCGCCGTCGCGTTATTGCGTTCCCCCATACCCGTGATACGTGCCCCACAGTGCTAGGCCAACCCTGGACCCATTCCGTACCCTGCACGGCCCTGGACCCGGTCTAGTGCCGCGCCCTGGACCCGCCCCGCCCCGCCACCCACCCTGGACCCGGTCCAGCGACGCTGCGACCGCGCGGCACAGCGACGCGGTCGCGCCCGTGGCGATGGCGGTCTGGCTGACGTCGATGAGGAACACGTGCGCGGGCGCCATGGGCGGCCGGAACACGTACTCCTTGCTGGCGAGGTACTCCACAGTGCCTCGGCACAGCTCGGGCCGCTCATCTGGTGGGAGCAACGGGTTTCCAGGGTTTGGAGGATGATGAGTGCATGGCGTAAAATGGGTTTTGGTAAGAAGGGACGAAGGGCTTCACAAGCAACCAGTAAGTGCACCAGCTATGCACAGCCTGGGGGGAGAACCCGGTCAGGTGCCCCACCAAACGAGGTAAGCCCCGCCTACGACTGCCCTCCTCCCGGGCTTGTGTGGTGCTGACGCACCTGCGTCCCTGCGGCGGCCGTCCGGCGCCAGGTGGCAGAAGTAGTAGTCGGGTGTGGTGTTGGAGCAGGCGCAGAAGTTGCAGGTGAAGTTGCGCCCCGAGTTGGCCCAGCGCATCCAGGGGTTCATGTAGGCCTTGCACCGCAGGCAGCGCACGGGGCCGGACTCCATGACGTCCACCATCTGTGGGTGGGCCGGAGACAGCGGGGTTCGGGCTAACGTGTTCGTGAGGGCCAACCACAACGGAGTTAACCACACCGTGTTTGTGCGTGGGACGGATGTGCGCGTCGGAATCCATCCCGGCAAGGGTGCCCTCATGCCGGAGTTTAAAAGTACGACAGTCGTGACGCCCTGAGCAGCCCTAGGCTCAATACGCTCTCTGCTGCCCACACAACCCCGGCTGTCTGTCCCCTTCCGGCTCCGTGTCGTCCACACCTGGATGGGGTCGTCCCCTGGGTCGGGCAGCGCCAGCGGCGACACCACCAGGGCCAGCGGCATGGCGCAGTTGGTCAGCAGCTCGGGCGAGTGGGGAACGTGGTTGAGGGTGGAGCGGAGGTAGCGGGGGCTGCAGCTGCCGCGGTCACGGACCTAGCGTATAAAAAGGAGGGGGGAGCGGCGGGGAGGGAGGGAATTAGGGAACCTGCAACCTGGGATGTTGGGCCAAGGAAGAACAGAGCTGATCGAGCAAGATAATGCACGTGAGCAAACGGCCGTCCGGGGTGTGACAGGACTGGGTGGGGTGGCTCCAGCGCACCGACTCCAAAACTGTCTACGACGCCGTCGGCCCCCAGCCCGAAGCGCAATGGGGCGCGGCCCCCAGCCGGCGCGAAGCCGCACCACCGCGGCGGCGTGAGCCAGCGCGCGACTTCTTAGCTGCTGACCGCCTCACAGCACACCTACTTGCGACGAGCACCGCACACTGGACGTGTGCGTTAGGGTTAGCCACGAGCAGGAGCATCCTCACCCGCTATCGTACTTTGCTGAAACGGTATCCACAAGGAGAACCACGGTCAGACATGCCAGCATCAAGGGCAGGACGACCTCAGACGAATCACACACGCATCTGCCCGTCAGCAGCCAGCGCAAGTCAACGTCGTCACTGCGCTCGCCCCCCCTTTTCTTATACCCCCCCCTCCGCGTCCTCCTTCTGCGGCCCTCGATTGGAACGTTTCCCACATGCCCTTCTCGACAAGCCTGGATGCCGGGCCCCCGACGCACCACGAAACGAGATGACGCCGGCGGCGGCAGGGCGTGCCCCCCCGCCATGCGCGTGTCGAAGATCATGGCCTCGGTGCTGGTAGGCTGCGCCACGGGGCGCGGAATTTGGCTGGGGTCGATACGGCTCGAAGGGTTAGCACCAGCCGCCATCTGTCCTTGAGGCCCACGCTGCGGAGGCGCCTGCTGCTGCGGCGGCATGCCCGGCGGCGGTGGGCCCGGCGGCATGCCCGGCGGCTGCGGCATGTAGCTGCCGGGGGGCGGCGGCGGGCCGGGCGGGCCGCCGGGCATACCCTGCATGCCCGGCGGCGGCGGCATGCCACCAGGCATACCCTGCATACCCATCGGTGGTGGCGCGCCGTACGGTCCGGGTGGTGGCTGCATTCCAGGCGGCGGGCCGCCTTGCGGCTGGTGCATCCCATTCGGCGACATCGGCGGCACCCCCATCAGGCCTCCGGAGTGCATGGACGGTGGCGACACGTTCGGCAGGCTCAGCGGCACGGCGTTGGATGGGAAGCTGCTGATGGGGCCGCCGCCAGGGGGCCCGGGAGGCAGCGGCATGCCGACTCCCGAGCCGGAGGGCCGCTGCGGCATCATGCCTGGGGGGCCACCGGGCATCGGCATGCCCGGCGGCGGCGGCATGCCTGGGGGCCCCGGCGGTGGGCCGCCAAGGGGCTTGACGGGGATAGAGCCGATTGGGTTCATGCTCTGCGGTGCGCGGCGAGGGCAGAGGGGGGTTGGGAGGCGCTGGTGGACAATGTGGGCGCGCACACGCGCGAGGATGCGTATGGGCATGTAGGGTTGGAAGGTGAAGGCTCACTAACCTTCCCTCGCTTCTTGGCGGGCACCAAACGACCAGCATCAAAGCCCTCTACGTAGGCGCCACGAAAGAACCACGACCATCGATATTCCAAGCTACCCATTTTAACGTTGCTGCCTTAAACCGTCCTTGGTTGGCACAGGCAGCAGCCACAAGGGACACGGCCAGGCCGGCTAGCCATGCTCCTTCCGAACCCATGGGGATGGACAAAAAGACAAAGGTAAAGTTTGCCCCCATGAACAGCCAGCAACACCCATACGGAAGGTCACACAACCATGCCGGTAAAAAAACGTCGTGAACTGCAACTGAGCCTCAGCACACAGGCCACTAGTATGGTGCTTTTCGTTGATGCCCGCCGCATGTCCGTGGCTGTTGTGGTGCTTGCCCGCGAACGCCCAGGGCTCCGCCAGTCAAGCAACTCCTCCAGGAACAATAGCTAAGGATTTATTTTATTAGCCCATCAGATGCGGCGGCTGTGACACCAGCACCCGATGGATTCCATCGTACCAAACCCCGCTCTGTATGGCCAAACACTCGCACTCACCCCAGGCGGGGGCGGCATCCCAGGCGGGCCGAGGTTCATGGCGCCGAATGCCGCGTTGAAGGGAGCCTGCTGGTTGCCGCCCATCGGGGGCCCCATGCCGGGCGGCGGCGCGAAGGATCCCTGCCCAGGATGAGGCGGAGGGGCGCCTCCGGGGAAGCCTCCGGGGGCGGGCGGCATGCCCGGCGGAGGCATGCCCGGCGGAGGCATGCCCGGAGGCCCAGGGAAGCCCGGTATCGCACCGAAGCCACCTGGTGGTGGTGGCATGCCACCTAGTATCGAACGTCAGGGGGAAGGAGGAAGAAGGGGTGTGCGCAGGCGGTTTTGCACAGGAACGAAAAGGCCGGGTGATAGGGCCGGGGTTTGGACTTCGCTCGGCGTCCCACAGAACGCCACGAGTCGTACGCGCGCAGGATGGAACTTGTTATTACAGTGTGAATCGAAAGGCGTATTGTCCTAGAGCTGCTCGCAAGCTTTGGGACCCTGGGTTAATAAATGTCTTTGATCTGACGAACGGACCCGGGGGCGCCAAAAAGTACTGTCTTACGACAACTCAATACACCCATAAGCGGAGTTGCCTTCAGCGCATACCTGGAGGAGCACCAGGCCTTTGGCCGAAGGACTGCATGGTTGCGTCTCAAGGACTCCTCACCGCTGCGCAGGTCTGGAGATAAGCGGACTAAGACAGGAACCTACACATCTGACTAAAGTAAAGACCTGTGGGGCTGCCTTGAGGGCAGCGACTAAGCGCAACGGCGGAGATGACCGCGCGATCGCGACGTGTCCCGACCAGACGCGGGCCCCTCCTACGTTTGTATGATTCAACTGAGCTACTACTTGGGTTTGCGTTAGTTCAGGCGGTCACCTAGGAAACTGCATGCGCGTGCAAGAAACTTGGCAGTTGCCGTATCAAGGCCGACCCAGACCAGAACACGGGTTGTCACCATCCACCAGGTAACATATTTCCATTACCATTTACAACCCACGCGCTTTGATTACTCTATTCTATGCCGATTTCTATCCTAACCGTTACAGATTGAGGTGCAATGTCCACTTTTCCCTATGAGCTCTTTAAAAGGGGTTGGCGGCGTACTGATGCATCGGAGGAACCTGATGATGCCATGCATTTGCCACTGCCCGTGTCACACTCAACGGACTCGCCGGTCCTACACAGCCGTCGCGGCACGCGCGATACCAATGGGAAAACCCGTTTTCGCCTATTGGATAAAGGGTATGAATGGTATCGTGCTCTTTGCGTGACATCGCTGAGGTTGCGTTCGGGGCTGGCAAGCAGCTAGAGCTTCATGTATGTTGTGCTATCGGCGTTGCAGGCGGGCAGCCAAGGGCATCGTCCGCTTTGGTCTTCCAGCTGGAGGATGGTATCTCTACTGGTACGTCGTACGCCATTTCGGCATTACACTGCGCGTCGCTGCATGGCCACCTTGCCCCGCATCATCCCTAGCGCCGCGTCCCGACAGGCCCACATGCGCGCAAGAATGCAATAGACGGCAACCCAAAGCTTGCGGAACTATGCGCTGCCCAACAGAGCGGGCTGTGTTCGCGCCATCACTCTCTTTTGCTCCTCCCGTCCTAGCCCTCCCTCCCGGGATATTACTAACCCACCTGGCGCTCCACGCTGCCCCACCTTCTCCCCTCTTCAACACGCTGCCTTCCCGACACCTCTCGGCGCTCCCCCGGTATGATGGCGTCATGCCCACAGGAGCGACATCTTCCACACCCTACTCAACGTAAGGCCCCCAGCCAGTCGTATCGGTCGGGAAAGGGACGGTGGCCGCGTCTGGTACCCGGTCGGGCTGACGGACAGAGAGGAACAGTGATTAAAAAAGGGTTGGTAGGCCCGGCTGCAGTGGCGCTCTCTTTCCTCCGTGGTTGCGCTGTAGGGGCCCTTCCCTGCATTATCGACCCCATTCTCTGCACCGTTGCACCACCTCCTACTCCTCCCGCTGCCAGCTCCAGTCCCCCCTCACAGCACCAGTCCTCCTCACCCAGCTCAACTGCCCCCCCCCCGCTCCTCGCTCTCCGCAGATGCCCCGCCACCGCTTCCTGCTGGTGTTCTTCTCCGTCTACCTGCTCGAGGTGGGGGCCGACAGCCACGACCGGGAGGGCAGCCATGCGCCTCACAGAATGGAGTGAGGGGTCCCTCGGCCCATGCCGCTGGCCCCCCTTCATCGCCCCTCGGTTTGTCGGCCGTGAATTTGCGGATATACTCCCCCCCCCCGCCCCCGCGCAGACTCACCCCCGTCACCCCACCGTCCTACCCTTCCCCGCCCCCAGCCGCTGGCCCGCCCCCTTCCGCCTTGCCTGCTTGCCCTTACCAGCTCCATCGTGCTCCTTCCTGCCGTGCCCCGCCTCCACTCGCAGTACCTAGTCTTCGCGCTGCTGTACCTCACGCAGCCCGACCAGTGCGTGGGGGGCATCATGAAGTTCTCTCACGCCATGTGGTTCTCGGTGCAGACGGCGGCGACCCTGGGTACGCGTCATGGCGGGTGGGGGGGCTGGGGCAGGCGCTGGGGGCCTGAGGCGGCGGCAGGGGGGGGACCTGGTGCGGGCTCCAGGGAGGCGGCGGGAGGGAGGCGAACCTGGTGCGGGCTCCAGGGAGGCGGCGGGAGGGAGGCGGCTAGGCAACCATGGATTTTAGAGCCGCTATCAGTGTCAATTGGCTCTGCTGCGAATGCCGGGGCGGCTAGGTGGGAAGTTGTTGGTGGCGGCCTCGGCTTGGGGGCTTGCCGCGCTGTTGCTGCTCCCCTGGCCCGCTTGACGCGGCTCTGCCTCAGCCTTTGCTCGACCAGCTGCCCGGCCCCCTCCTCCCCCCCCTGCCCTGCCAGGCTACACGGGCCACCTGCAGCCCAACCCCGACTGCACCTCCGTCAACGTGCTGGTCCTCTTCCAGGTGGGCCGCATGCCGCGGCTGTCTCGCCCGCGGAGGGTGCCGCCCAGGCGGGGTGTTGGCCCCTTGCTGCTCGTCGTCCCAAGGGGCGGGCGAAGCAGGGAGGGCGGGCGGCGAGGGAAGGGAGGGGAGGGAAGGGAAGGGAAGGGAAGGGAAGGGAAGGGAAGGGAAGGGAAGGGAAGGGAAGGGAAGGGAAGGGAAGGGAAGGGAAGGGAAGGGAAGGGAAGGGAAGGGTAGGGTAGGGAAGGGAAGGGAAGGGAAGGGTGCCTCGCGGGGATACGGGCGGGGGAGATCCAGCCAAGTGTGTTCCTATTGCAGCCGCAGCCGGTATGGGTTTTCCACGCGCCCCCCCGCCCACTCTGTCCCTCCGCACAGGTCATCACGGCGTCGCTCATAGACTACTGCATGATGGGCCTGGTGTTCGCCAGGTGGGTAGCTGGGTAGCGTACCACCAGGGGCTTATATGGCTGCGGCGCGTGCTCTGTTCCGTACAGGTGCTGTGGTTTAGAGGCCGGGACTCGCGGAGTATGGCGGGCTGGGACCTCATCTCGCCGTCCAGCCCGGCCAGCATCGCGCACCCCCATGCGTCACCACCCTCACCTCCCTCACCCCCCTCACCTCCCCCACCTCTCTCGCCTCCGCCTCCCGCCTCCAGGTTCGCCTCCCCCAACAAGCGCTCCTTCACCATCCGCTTCAGCTCCACCGCGGTGCTGTTCCAGCGGCCCGAGGACGGGCTGTGGTGCCTGTCCTTCCGGCTGGCCAACATCCGCAAACACAGCCTCATCAACCCCCAGGTGGGTCGGTGGGTCGGGATGAGGGGGAGAGGGTCGACGCGCCGAAGCGCGCATCAGAGGGCCCCGGGCCGCGGAGCGGAGCGGCAGGGCGCGGAGCGCCAGCCCCACGAGCTGCGCTCCGAAACCGCAACCACGAGTCGCCACGTCCCCGTCCCCTCCCTCCGCACGTGGTCGATCCGTCTCTCGAGCTGCGCTCCGAAACCGCGACCACGATTCACCACGTCCCCGTCCCCTCCCTCCGCACGTGGTCGATCCGTCTCTCGAGCTGCGCTCCGAAACCGCGACCACGACTCACCACGTCCCCGTCCCGTCCCTCCGCACGTGGTCGATCCGTTCCCAGGTGTCGCTCATGTACGCACTGCCGGCGGACGGCCGCTCGGGGGGGGCGCGAGCCTCAGGCGGCGGCCCCGCAGCCCCCGCCGCGGGCACGGCCGCCTCCAGCGGGGTGTCTCACTTCCGCTTCCAGGAGCTGGTCATTGAGGACGTGTCGTCCCAGACGGCGAACCTGAGGCTTGGAATGCACGCGCACATCAACCACGTCATCAGGTGCGGCGGGGGCGGGCGTGTAAGGCGGGGTGGGGTGGGGCGGGCGTGTAAGGCGAAGTGGTGACTGGGCTAGGGCTGGGGCTAGGGGCGCGAGGCGTGGGAGGAAGGGTTGCGGACACCAGCAGGGGCCGCTGGGGTCAGGAGAGGCCGTGGGTACTTACTGATGGATATTTCCCACCCGAAGCTGGCACAGGGGTTCAACGCTGGCCCGCTCACCGACGCGCTTCCCCTGGCCGCAAAACTCTTTTTTTCCTACACCGCCCTCGGTTTGTCGGCCGTGGATTCGCGGATTCTCTTATAGAAAACACCCAAACACACGCACAAACACGCACACGTGCTTCCTCCCGTACCCCCCTTCCCCCACATACAGGCCCGGCAGCCCGCTGTTCGACCGCTCCCTTGATGACCTGCAGTCCCTGGGCGCCGAGCTGCTTTGCTTCATGGAGGGCGTGGACCCCATGACCTCCAACAGCATCCAGGCGCGCCACAGCTACACCCCCGCGGACATCAGGATGAACGAGCGCTTCGTGCCCATCGAGCTCAAGCTGCGAGGCGACGAGCTGGGGCTGGACTTCAGCGGCTTCGACGCCACCACCGCGAGGGCGCTGGCAGCCGGCGCTGCGGATGACGTAGGTGGCTGGGTTCAGGGTTGAGGCCTGGGGGCTTCGGCGTGTTGTTATGTGCTCAGTAAGCGCCGAGGTGGCGGCCTGGGCGTGGCGACCGGCCTGGTTCTAGTAGCTGGTGCCGTCTGGGATTCGAGGTGAAGGTGTGTGCATGGCGGGGTGTCGAGTGCGTCGTAATACGATATGCTGATACCCATACTGGCACCGCACCGCAACCCCTCGCACTGCTGATACCCATACTGGCACCGCACCGCAACCCCTCGCACTGCTGATACCCATACTGGTACCGCACCGCACCCCCTCGCGCCGCACTGACCCCTCGTCACGGCCCGGTTGCGTAGGTCCGGGAGGGCGGCTTCGCGACGTTCCTGGTGCCGGTGCCGGGGCCCGCGCCGGGGCCAGCGGCGGGCTCCAGCGCCGGCGGCGCCGCGGCGGCAGCTGCACACGGCGTGGGCGGCGACCTGGAGTCAGGCTGGAGCGGCGGCGCTGGGGGCGTGCCCTTGGTCCCCATGACCAACACCGCCAACGGAGCGGCCAGCGGCGCCGTCCCGGCTGAGGTGGACACGATGATGGCGGTGGCGCTGTCGGGCGACATGCGCTCGCACATGCAGGCGCTGCGGGCGCAGAGCATCCGCAGCCTCACCACCCCCCTGATGGCGCTGCCGCAGCTGGTGCCGAGCGTCGGCGCCGCCGGCACCGGCACCACGCCCTTCTCCTTCTCAGGCCCTGCTGCTGCCGCCGCGGCAGGCATCGACCCGTTCGGCCGCAGCCACTCGCACCCGCTGTCGACGGGCGCGGCCGCGGCTTCGGGGCACCACGGTGGTTTCGGAGCCGCCGCCGGCGGCGGCGGCGGCGGCAGCGGCGGCTACGGGATCGCGGCTTCCCCGTTCCCGTCGCCGGGGGCCCTGGCAGGCCCCGGCGAGCTGCGTGACTTGTGTGACGCGGTCCTGACTGACGTGGGCAGCTCCCCCGCGGTGAAGCGCCAGGCGGCGGCGCTCAAGGAGGCGCTGAGTGCGCTGGAGCGGGTGCCGAGGGGCCCGGCGGAGCTGGCGGGCAGGCAGCTGTAGCGGGCGCTGCGCTTGGCCGGCGCCAGGGGGATGCGCCCGCCGGCCGGGCAGGTGGGGGGGTCATCGCGTGTATGGTGATTTGCGCTTGGCCGATGAGGTGGGACTGTGATTGCGGCTGTGTGTACGGGACGAGGGCGCGGGCTTGGGGACAGGGTGAACGCGATTGTGCCACACGGGCGGCGCCCGTAACGTGCGTCCTAATTGGCGCAGGAACAGTGCAGGAGCAGCTTATTTATACTAGTACTTTAGCTCGGTCCAGTCGTGGACTGCGGTCCAGCGGGATCTCAAGCGCCTGACTATTTACATTTATATAAACGGGCGCGCGGGCTTCGAGGCTGGCCTGAACCTACCGACTGACCGATTAGGTTATTATTCGTATGCCTTAACAATTGTTGCCGCGATCGCCGCAACTATTAGCGAAGCATCCATACCGGTTCGAAGTGAGCAACTTAGCAGGGCCCCACGCGAGCGGGCCATGTACGGACCACATAATGTATCTGGACTAACCTCGACTCTCTCGACTCCGGACCGTTCCGTTCCCCCTGCCCTTGGGCTGTGGTGTACTAAGCGAGCATGTTCAGCCAACCGACCAAGTTCGGCTCTCCTGCTCAGGCACCGCAACGTAACGACGCGCTTTCCAAACATAGCGCCCGTGAGCAGCGGCGCCCCATAGATACTGGCTACGGTAAGTTGGCCGTGCCTTTCGCAAAATAAGGCATCCGTCATGGCAATGGACGGCCCAGCCGTCAAGTCATTATCCATTATCATATCCACCGCTAGCCCTCGCTAGCATGCTTGCACTTGGTACCATGTGTTCAACACCCTGCTTTATTCCTCACAGCATCATGAGTCAGTCAGGGTTGCTACAGCCGCAGGGTACCGAAGCCTACGCAGTGGCGCCAGACGGCTGCGTGTCCCTCAGGCCGGGCACAGCAGGACGGTCGCTACACTGGCAGGACAGCCGCCGCCGGCGGCAAGCAGACCCTTCGCGACAACACGGCAAGTACCGCCACCCCTCTCTTCAGTAGAAAAAGTAACAATGGCGGCTAGCGACGTGAGTGCAGCAGCCGACGCTATATCTTACGTTCGTTATACCTTGAGTTGGCCAATGGCTGGCCCCCTAGCGCATCTTGGCCGGCAGCTGCACGCCCCAGGCTCGGCAGGCAACCTTCATGCGTGTTACCACGCCGGGTCCTGTGCTTTCCGGCAGGGCTTTGACCACGTCCCGCAGCTGCTGCTTCAGCTCAGGTGGTGGTTGGTAATTGCGGCACGCCGCCAGCGCCGCTACTACCCATGATATCTCGTCCGCAGTCCACCGGCAGTCCCTGTCCGCCAGCAGGCGATCCTCCCATACCTGCATCTGCGCCGAAGTTGGCTGGTAACCGAGCTGAGTCAACTGACGCAGGTTTTGAGCAATCCGCGCTCTATCTTCTCGCAGCGCCAGCTGCAGCGGAACGCTGCTGATAAGGTCATGCATTTCCTTGACAGTATGTGGCGCTAGCGGCAGCCTGAGCAATGCGGCCGTCATCACTAGGCTGTCCATGGACAGGAGTACCTCGGTCCCGGCCTCTGGGCCGACGACGGACTCAATAATGTGCGTTAGCCGTGCCACCTGCTGGCCCTCCAGGGCGATGCGGCGGTCGTATAGCACTCGAGTAAAGTTGAAGCAGGTCCGCGACACGTCCTCACAACTCCAGCCAACTGCGGCTGCGATTGTATGATCCGCCAGTGCACGTAGGAACTCCTCGCCCCACTCGTAGTCGCTCATATTCAGCCCGTACCACAGCTGCGCGGTATCACGCGAATTGGTAAACCCATGGCGGTCCAGCAGCACCAGCACGCGCTCTTCAACCCGCTCAGCCAGGTAGTGACCAAGGCTCTCTGTGACAAGCTTGAGCCTCACTTTGCCTGGAACATGAGCAAAGCCGTTGGTGCAAGGGTGGGTGAGGAAGCGTGCCCTGCTTCCAATGCTTGGCACAGCTTGGTACGGCCTCACCAATGCCCCATAGTATGTTCGTCAACCCTCGAGTTTCCATGTTCGTTACGCACGCGAGCGTCTTCCCCAGGATGCTGCGTGCAAACGCCCTGCATTCCTTGGCGGTGGAACGATTGTAGAGATTGCCGAGCCGAACCCAGGTTGTCGCTACGCAGATGTTATCCATGATGGGCGCATTGTCTTTGTATACGTATGCCAGTTCCTCAACTGTAGTGCACGCCAGCAGCTCCGAGTTTGCGGCTTTGCTGAGCGCGCTCGCTGCGCTTTGGCTGCTGCTGCTGCTGCTGCTGCTGATTTTGGCGTCCCCAGAGCTGCAAACCACATTCCTGTGCGACGTTTGTGGAATAAATGTGTACGATTGCCGGCCACAAGGCCATGGAGTAGATATGGGCCCTCGCGGGCCAGTCGCGCTTGACGACGTTAGCGCGGCAGTACACGATCTCGCAAACGCTATGTTCATAATTCGGGAGAATTAAAGTATACAATTATGATTTCCTGTCAGAAGATATGCGGATTCGCGCCGGTGGGTCCAGCGGGAGCCAGGCCGTGCATCTCACGGGATGAAGGCGGACAGCCGCGACGTTTACGAAGTGCACCGCGAAAATAGATGGTAGTTAACGCATACCTCTGTATGTTGAAGTACTTTAAAGACATCGATTGGACCTGCCGATCCGTATAAGCTCGTCATGGGCACGGGAAGGAGCGTAGCCACTTTTTGCTGTCAACCTCAAACCTAGCGGACCTCAATCTGTGTTTTTTTCAGGTCTATCTCCATCTCCATGACCAACCCCAAAACCAATCCTGCCCTACTTGCCAACCCTCCATAGCCATGCAGGGGTCGAGGAGCTGAGACAAATCCGAAAACTCCCAAAGACTTTAATGACGCGCTGCAAGCCCTTGTGTGGTCGGACACACTGTTGCATACCAAGATCCTGTGTAATGTCCCACGCAATCGTTCCAACCCTGACAGGGCCCTGATATCTCCCTCCTACACAACAAGCATCAAACGCGTGGTAGCGCCCAAAGGCTTTCATGGCTCGGCTGGGATTTGAAATTCCGTCGGAGACGGTCGGAGGGGCCCAATCCTTTCCCTCATTCGGACAACCTTACAGGTCACCCACCGCATACCGCACCGTCTCCCACAAGCCCCGGCTACGCCCGCCGCACCGCGCTGGCCAGTTCTTGAGGATAAATAGGAATCTTCGATAAGCAGGACCAATGCGAACCAAACTGGTGTGCGATAGGTCCCCATAAAAGGTCGACTGCGGCAGTCGAACGACCATATCAGCTTGGCTGTAGCCCTTGGGAAAAGCGGAATTGCATCCATAAATTCCAACAGAGTTCAACCATAGGAGTGTAACAGCGTGAGAGTTTGCGTCCGGCATAATAAAGCCAGGCGTCGTAGCGAGCGCCACTCAACGCGCGGCTTCGGAGCCAAATCGCACTTCTTTGTTGGAGGTAACATGCGACGGACTATGTTTCACTTCAAACGACAAATCAATGCAGAGCCACCTGCGCTACCGGTGGCCTGCTTCCAGCCGACCAACACGGTCGGCTGGTCTCTACCGTATCCTGCGTCACAAAGCCCACTTAAGCTTGCAATCAAATTTACTCGCGGACGCGAATAATGATAGACGCGACCGTCGCCTTGTCACTGCGCCGGGTGCGACCGCCAAGGCGGAGGATGGGGTGGCCACCTGGGACGGCCATGGCTACGAAAGCATCGGCCCGGCCTTCCAGGCCACCTTAGTCATGCTGGAGTGGTCAAAGCTGTGCGAGCAGGTCGCGCGGTTCGCCAGCACACACGCGGGCAAGCGCGCATGCCGGTCGCTGGTGGTGCCCGAGGAGCCAAAAGAGACGCTCCGCCTGTTGGAGCAGACGCGGTGAGACGGCGGCATCAAGAAACGCGATGGGAGGGAAGGGGCAGCAGCGGTCGATGAGAGCAGCTGCCGGGGTGCTCTAGTCGGAAGGATGCTCGCGCAATGGGTTTGGCGGGGTAGGCGGCAAACTCAGGAAATCCCCGACGCGCTCTTTGCTTGGTTTGTAGCAGATCGAGGGTGAGGTATGTGTTGGGTGGACAAAATTGTCGTTAATGGGTTACCGTGTAGGTCGATTAAACCACACCATGTTAACATGTGTGGTGCCGTCGATAGGAGCAGCCCCTCATCCGCCGCCCCCTCCGCAGCCACAACATCTTCCCATCCCGCCTTGCCTTCCCCAGCTGCTTAACGCCCACAATCCACAATCCACATTCCACAATCCACAATCCGCCCACCATTGACCGCTGCGCCTTCCTCCCTGCTGAGCCTGACCTCCCACACCCACGGCCCCCTTCTACGCCGTACAGTGCCATCACCATGCTGGAGTACGAATGGGCCACCACGCTGGACTACGGCGGCATTCAGACCAGCGAGGCAGAGGCCGGGCTGTCCCGGGCGGCCAAGGGCGGCATGCTCAGCTCGCAGCAGCTGAGGGCGGTGGTGACCCTGGTCAACGGTACGACAGGCTGCGAGGGGTGCTGGGTGGTGCTGGCTGGTGACAATGCGATTGGGGCGCGAGAGGTGGCGGTGGTGATGGAGCTTTACATGTGAGGAGAACGGCCATGTGGGACGACTACCTCGTTGCTCCGGTTTGTCCTCCGGTTTGTCCTCCTCAGATTTGTCCTCCGATCCCCCCCGCCGCCCCGCCCTGCCTGCCCCTGCCCCTGCGTCGCGCCTCCTCCCAGGCGCCGACCGACTGCGCAAGCAGGTGGTGGTGGCCGCCCGCGAGAACGACGCCCTGCGCCCCGACAGCCCGGTGCGGCTGCTGCTGGCGGCGGTGGGGCGTGTACGGCAGCAGCCCCACCTGGTGAGGTCGGTGATGCTGGCCATCGACGAGGACAACAACGTGCAGGTGCGGGGGAGTTGTAAAAACCGTTGGGGGGGAAGGGGGGGGTAACACGTGTGTTTTTCCGGGGGAGGGGGGGAGGCGGGGGGGACACGTGTATTTTTGCGGGGGGCAAACGCAGCAGTGCAGTGTGGGACAGGCCACAAGTGAAGGCCGGAGCAGCGGGGTACGTCCCGCGCGGGTTTTGTCACCCCGGTACCCCTACCCCCAATTCCAACTCGTCAGGACTCGGCTTCGGAGCAGCTCCGCGGCCTGCGGGCTCGCGTCAAGTCCATCCAGGCGCGGCTGGCGGGGATGCTCAAGGGCTACGGCGGGGAGGTCTCGGACAAGGCGGGGAGGGTTTGCGTGGCGGTGCCGGCAGGTGAGTCCAGGGAGGGCGGGGCCGGGGGTGAGTCCAGGGAGGGCGGGGCCGGGGGTCGAGTCCAGGGAGGGCGGGGCCGGGGGCGAGTCCAGGGAGGGCGGGGCCGGGGGTTGAGGGGAGCTGAGGGGGGGGCGGGGTCCGCACACTGGCCTGAGGGGCAGGGTTTAGGTTGGGGACACGGGCTGAGGAGCTGGCGGAAGAGAGGGGTAAAAACACAAGCCAAGGGGGGGGTCGGATCAAGGGTTCCATTCCTCTCCACCCGCCCAGGGAAGTGCTGGAGGGGACAGCTCACCGCGACGTTGCCTGCGCTGAAGCCACCCACCTCCTGCCACCGCCAGCACGCGCCCCCCCGCCGCCGCCGGCGCCGCCGTCGTGTAAACCGGGTCCTTATGCCCCCCCCCCGCCGGCACCCAGGCACCAAGATCCCCAACGGTGTTTTGCTGGGCACTGCCCCCGGGGGCTCCATGCTGTACATCGAGCCCGCCGCCGCTGTGGGCCTCAACAACGAGCTGGGGGCGGCCAGGGCGGAGGCGCAGGCGGCGGAGGAGTCGGTGCTGTGGGACCTCACGGGGCTGGTCATGGGCGCGTTGGATGAGCTGCAGGACGCGTACCGGGTGCGCCCGGGTCCGGATGTGTGCGTGTGTGGAGGGTGTGGAGGGTGTCGAGGGGTTTTGAGGAAGACCCGTGGATGCGTGGGTGTCGAGGGGCGGCGTGGGGCTATTCTGAGGTGGGGTGGGGTGGGGTTTCGGAGGAGGAAGGCGCTTGCAAGCTGGGGTACGTGGCATGGGGGGGGGTTGGCGTTACAACCCGGGCAGAGGACGGGAGCGGGCCATGTGTGCCCAGGTGACGCTATGTGAGGTCGTGGTGAGGGGGCCCGGGGCGGAGGGCTCCGGAACCATGGCTGCATCGCTCTGAAACCAGCGACTTTCGAGCCGCACCGGGCATCACGGGTTCCGTCCCCTCACCCACCCATCCACTCGCACCACCTCCACCTCCACCATCTCCACCTCCACCTCCCGCCATTGATGTGCTGGGGTCGCAGACGGTGGCCTGGCTGGACCTGCTGTCTTCGCGGGCGCGGTACGGCATGTGGATCGAGGGGATCCTGCCGGAGATCGTCCCGTGGGACAGCGTGTTCCATGCGCGCGGCGCAGCGGCCATGAGGCGGCGGGCGCGCGGCGAGGACGAGGCCGGGGGGGAGGTGCGTGCCGTGCGTGTGCGGGGGGGGGGGGGCGCGCGTGTTGTCACTCGGGGTGGGGCATGTGCAGTACACGTTTTTTGCTGTGGGAAGGGGTGTTGCACGTTTTGCTGCGGGAAGGGGTTTAGGTTTTTTTGTACCAGGGAGGACGGCGGAATGAAGAAATGTCCCTTCCCCCGCCCTCGGCCTGCGGCCCGCACCTCGGCCTGCGGTCCGCACCCCCACCCCCTTGCGACCTTCGCCCCCTGACCCCACCACCCCGCCCGCACACCGGCAACCACGCACGCAGCCGGGCGCCGGATTCGTGCAAGATCCGGACGAGCGTTACGCCGTACGGCTGCGCGGCCTGCGCCACCCGCTGCTGTACGGCGAGTACTTGACGCAGAAGGAATCCCTGGAGCGTGTCGTACGCATGAGCCCCAACACCCCCTCGTCATCGGGCTGGTCTGCCGGGGGAGCGCCCTCCGCCGGCGGCGGCGGCGGCGGCGGTGGCGGCGGGGGCCGTCGGCGCATGCTGAGCACTCGCAAGGAGGTCATGCTGCGGCGGCCGGGGGCGAGCGGATCCGGATTGGATTCCAGCAGCGACGAGGAGGGCGGCGAGGAGGGTAACACACCGCAGGTAGGGAGGAGGGGTTAAGGGGTCATCCGCGAATCCAGGAAGGGGGGGAGCCGCTGGGCGTTGAGGGTGCGAGGTGCCGTGCCGCGGACCGAGGTGGAGATGGGGGAGACCCGCATCAGCCGCGAAACTGTCCTGCCCAGCAGACTCCACACACCTCCCCCGGAGCCCCTCGTAAGGCAAATCCCCTCTCATCCCCACCCACCCACGGTTTTCTCTTTCGTACACGGGTTATCCTTGCAACCCACCCACCCATCCACCCACCCACCCACCCACCCAGCACGGGTCTTCCTCGGAACCCACCCCGCACCCCTCTAAGCCCCCGCACCCGCACCCGCCCACAACCCAACGCACCGCGACCCCCACCACCTCCTGCCCCAGGCCGCCCTGGCTGCGCTGAGCCCTCCCCGCCCCATCGACTGGGTAGTCCGCCCCGACACCTCCGCCATCGTCATCACGGGCCCCAACACCGGCGGCAAGACCGCCGCCATGAAGGCCCTGGGCCTGGCCGCCTGTATGGCCAAGGCCGGCCTGGCTCTTCCGTGTGAGGCCCCCGCCCGCCTGCCCGCCTTCTCCGCCGTGCTTGCGGACATCGGTGACGAGCAGTCCCTCACCGCCAACTTGTCCACCTTCAGCGGCCACTTGAGGCGGATCCAGGTGTGGGATTGTTGTTTTGCGAGGAGTGCTGGCAGGCCGGCGCCTGTCGAACAACTACGTGTGCAATGCACCTCGGGGGGGAGCGATTGTAGTCGTGTTTCGAGCTGATAGGGTGGAAATGTATGTCACGTTGAACTGCGTCGTCGTCGTTGTTTTGCGCTGACCAGCTAGCACGACCCTTGTCGTGCCGCACCCTCCCCCCCGCCGCCGCACCCTCCCCCCCGCCACCTCACCCTCTCCCCCTCCGCCGCACCCTCCCCCCCGCCCTCCGCACCCTCTCCCCCGCCACCTCACCCTCTCCCCCTCCGCCGCACCCTCCCCCCCGCCCTCCGCACCCTCCCCCCCTCCGCCGCATCTCAGGGCCTGCGAGCCGAGGCTGACGGCAAGGCGCTGCTGCTGCTGGACGAGCTGGGCACGGGGACGGACCCGCTGGAGGGCGCGGCGCTGGGCGTGGCGCTGCTGAGGCGACTGGTCCGAGGTGGGGGGGTGAGGGGGGGGGGGAGCCGAGGGGGCGAGGAGGGGAGGGGTGCAGCGTGGGTTGGGAAGGACAGTCGGGGAGCACCCAGGGAAAGGGTGGCGCTGAGGCGCAAGTGCGGCACCCCTCCCACGTCCTCCCGCCCACCCACACTCTTCCTCAAAACCACACTCTTCCTCGAGCGCACCTGGCGGCTCCCCCCCAGGCGGTGATCCTAAACCATTCGCCGGCTGGGTCTCCTCCTCCGTCTGCTTTGTCGTGTTAAAGGGGTTGTTGAAACGGGTTTCTCGCCACCCTCACCCCCCCTTCCACCTCCAGGCGGTGTGGGTGCTGGAGCACTCACCGTCGCCACCACCCACCACAGCGTCATGACCGGACTCAAGTTCGATGACTCGCGCTTCGAGAACGCCAGCGTGGAGTTTGACGAGGCGGCGCTAGCGCCCACTTACAAGCTGCTGTGGGGCATTCCAGGGAAGAGCAACGCTCTCAGCATCGCGCAGAGGTGGGTTGCAAGGAAAACCCGTGTACGAAAAACAACGTTTTTGATACACGTACACTGTTCCGAGATGCATGCTGGAGAACTTGGTTGAGGGAGGTAAAGTCGGAGGTTAGCGCAGAGGTGGGGGCCGGGGGGAGGGGGGACTGAGGGCCGTGCCTCCCCTGACCCCCCTGACCCCCCCGACCCCTCGTGACCCCCCATGAACCCCCATGAACCCCCATGAACCCCCATGAACCCCAGGTTGGGTCTGGATGAGGATGTGGTGTCCGAGGCGCGGGACCGGCTGGACGTGGGTGTGGCGACCGTCAACAGCGCCATCGAGCAGCTGGAGGGGCTGCGGGGGCAGCTGGAGGCGGAGGAGCGGGCGACGTGGGAGCTGGACAGGGAGGTCAAGTGAGGCGACCGGGGGGCCGGGGAGGGAGGGAGGGGGAGGGCAGGGAGGGAGGGAGGGAGGGAGGGGGAGGTCAAGTAAGGCGCAAGGGGGGGAGGGCAGGGCAGGGAGGAGGGGGAGGAGGGGAGTGCAGCGGGGCGGGGCGGGGCGGGGCCGTTACAGGAGGGGTCGTGGGCGTAGGAAGAGTGGGCGCGGTGCCTGGCGGCGTGACAGAAAGGTAACGTTGCTGGGGCAGTTGGGGCTGCATACGGCTGCAGAGCGCCTCCACCTATCTGGTGTCCTAATTAAGATTGCCCAGCGGAGCCCTAAGATCCTGTTACGGTGCGCAAACCCAAGCCGCCTGAGACGGCCCGGCCCTCACCCGCCCTCACCCCCGCTGGGTTGTGCTTCCGCTCCTCCTCCTCGATCGCCGCCCGGGCTTCTCTCCCCCCACCCCGCCCTCCAGGACCCTCACCCAGCGGCTCAAGGCGCTCTCGGCCCAGGTGGCGGCGCTACACGACCGCCTGTCGCAAGCGCGAGCAGAGGCGCTGCTGCAGGTGGGGGGGGGGCACCAGACGACGAGGCAGGGCGAAGCCGGGCCCGTCGGGGACAGTGCCCCGGGGGCCAGTGCTGTTCACTTCGCCGTCAGCCGTAGGCGAAAGCCACGTGTAGACACATACCTACACATACACATACACAAACCCCCTCGTGACCGGCTGGCTGCCGTACCGGTGCGCAGCTCACAGCCTCTTGTTTCACGCCAGCAAGCTGGACCGTAACCTCGCCTCGAGCTGCACTCGAGGGTGGAGGGTTTTCATTTCGTTAAGAGCACCCGCAACCACAACCTCAAACGCACCCGCACCCGCACCCGCAAACGCAGCAAACGCCCGCTATCCGGCTCTCTCACCCCCGACCCCACCATCTCACCTCCCAGTACACTACCCACGACGTGTAACCCGGTTTTCATGCCACCCCCCATTCACCACCTCTCATACACCCTCCCATCCACCACCCCCGCGACCTCCTCCAGGTTTATTCGGTAGCCAGGGACCGCATCCGCAAGATCAAGGAAGCCAAGAAGCGACTGGGGAAGGCCGCGCCCGCGCCCAAGCCCATCCTAGCCCCACCCGAAGCCGCCTCCGAAACCGCCGCCTCCGAAACCGCCGCCCCTGCCTCCACAGCTGATGCGGAGTCGAGCGACGCCGCCGGGTGGCTGAGCGAGGAGGAGGTGTGGGAGGCGTGGGAGGCAGCCACCAAGACCCGAGGTGGCGCGGTGTCGGCTTCTGCCATCGGCGCGCAGCCGTCACATGGGAGGAAGGCGGCGGCGGCGGCGGCGGCGGCGGGCCCGGCAGCGGCGGCGGCGGCGGCGCCGCCGCCGCCGCCGCCTCCGGCGGCGGCCACGGTGGCCGAGTTCCTTCCTGCTGCCGCGGAGGACCCTCTGCGGCAGCTGCTGGATCTCAGTGGCGATGCGGAGGCGGGGATGGGGCTGGAGGCGCTGGTGGATAGCCTGGTGGCCAAGGGGGAGCAGCAGGCGGCAGGGGAGGCGATGCGGCAGCGGCGGGTGGGTAGGGGGGCGGGCGGGGGATGGGTTCAGGGAAGGCTATCGGAGTGTTTGTCCGTGGTCATGAAGAAGAGAAGGGAAGCCGAGGAAGGGTGTGTCTTGGGCTGGGGGCTGGGGGGCTGGGGGGCTGGGGGCTGGGGGGCTGGAGGGCTGGGGGCTGGGGGCTGGGGGCTGGGGCAGTGGTGGAGGGTGTGGATAAAACGTGCGCGTACCGCTGACTGCACTTTTCGACGCCTGTCTTCCGAGGGTGCCTGCAGCAGCAGCGCACGGCATTCGAACGGCGTAAAGCTGGCGTCGCATGCCCCGCGCCCGCTTGTTGCCGTACAGGAGGAGGCGCTGTACGAAGCCGCGCTGTCCGCCGTGGACGGCATCCTGGACACCGCGGCGCAGCGGCGGGCGTCGCAGCTGGAACGAGAGCAGCAGCAGCAGCAACAACAACAACAACAACAACAAAAGGCCAAGCCGTCATCGTCGCCACCGCAGCAGCAGCAGCAGTCGGCACGGCGCTCAGGCCGTGGTCGAGCCGCTGCGCGGGCCGCCGCCGCCGTCGCCTCCAGCCAGGACGATGAGTACGACGCAGGCCTGTCCGCGCTGATGCAGATCCTGGAGGAGGGCGAGGCGGTGCTCAACGCGCACATGCACCGCCTGGGCGACCAAGGGGCCCAAGGCCCGGCCAAGTCTGGCGCCGGTGCCAACGGCAGTAGCAATGGGGGGGCTGGCGGCAGTAGCATCAGCAGAGGGGGGGGCCCAGACCGTGTGGAAGATCCAGTCCTGGATGAAGACCTGGACGTGCTGCTGGAGTCGGGCGTGTGGGCCCTGGCGTCCGGGCAGCAGCAGCAGCCGGAGCGGGAGCGGCAGCAGCAAGGTGGTGCGGCAGCAGCAGGGGCCACCCAGTCTCCGGCCTCCTCCGGCGTGGGGGAGGCGGCTGAGCAGCTGGATGATCTGGATGGCATGCTGGCGGAGGTGGAGCGGCAGGTGGTGGTGGCCGCCGCGGCGGCGGCGATGACTGGCAGCGGCGGCGCCACCCTCGGCGGCTCGGCTCGGGCTCCCGGCGAGCAGCGGCAACAAGCATCTGGTGGCGGTGGTGGTGGTGGTGGTGGTGGAAGGCAGCAGAGCCGTGGGGGCAGCAATGGTGCTTCAGGGCAGCCGAAGGGCCGCCGATAGCGGCGGTGCGCGTTATGGCCCCCGTGGAGCCGAGTGGGTGGGTTGCGGGCAGTAGACGAGGGGGCGTCACACTGGCCTGGCACCCCCCCCCGCCGCCACCTCGTGACTGCCATCATATACTTAGTGTTCTGGTGCGTGCGCCAGAAGTTCGGCGGTTCAAACACGAGGAACCGCACGGGGGGCTCATGGTTGGTGTGGCGGGTCGGGTGGCTCGGGGGAGGGGTTGCAGGGGGGGTTGCATAAAAGCACCGGTGACTCGGCATGGGAAGTGTAGTGGATGCATAGCCTTCCGGGGGGAGAGAGAGCGCCCTGTGGGGCAGCAGGAGCGCCCTGTGGGGCAGCAGGAGCGCCCTCTGGGGCAGCAGGAGCGCCCTCTGGGGCAGCAGGAGCGCCCTGTGGGGCAGCAGGAGCGCCATGAGGCTGGAGTGATGCCGGAGGTGCCTCGTCTGCGGGTGAGACGTGTGAGCTCGACAGGGGTTTGGGTGCGAGGTGTGAGAATGTCGTGGGCCGAAGCCAGACTAGTGTGGTTGCGAAGTGTCAAGTAGAGAGGAGAGTGAGCGAGCTACGGGTGGGCGCCTAGCTAGCCTGGTGGCTTGATCAAGATACCGTTAAGGCACTAGGCAGCCCAGTGCACGGCGCGCTTTCTCCGGCGCCGTTGTGTCGAGTGGGCCAGTGGTTGTGGCGCGTGCGAGGCCGGTTGGGGTTGAGGAGCATCAGGAATTCAGGATCAAAAGGTACCCCTGCTGCCCCTGCACCAGAAGCAGCAGGCGGCGTTGGTTGGGGTGGAATGACGATGCTGTACGAGCAGCACGTGGCAATGTTGTACAATTGTGGAGTGGATTCGCGACGACATCGTTCACACCGCCGCTGCCGCCGTTCGCCCAATGCATCGCGCCGACAATAACCTCGGGCGCGCCTCATAATAGGACCACCAAGCTCAGGTCCTAACCACTTGAACACTTATCCATGATGTTCGAGTCAGACGGCGCCCTCGCAAGTCTCGCTCTTCGCTGGAGTTGTGACGATGCATAACAGCCGTTCAAAGGGCAGGTAGAATCTCGCGCAAGATTCTGTGAATTACGCGGCCAGCTGCGAACGCCTGGACCGGTCTAGGTCATCCTGGGCCCACGGGTCAACGGGGCAAAGTCAGCGATTCCTCTGCCATGATACAGTGCACTAAACCGGATTGACCTTGCATTGCAGTTTGTGCTCGCGGAGAGATGTTTGACTGCGTTGATAGGTCACACCTCCGTCGGCGGT
Organism: Yamagishiella unicocca; assembly: GCA_003116995.1. NCBI lineage: Eukaryota > Viridiplantae > Chlorophyta > Chlorophyceae > Chlamydomonadales > Volvocaceae > Yamagishiella > Yamagishiella unicocca. Next base: position 1,332,587 of record BDSL01000016.1, on the reverse strand, counting down.
TTCTGCGGTTGGCGCAAGTAAAGCCTTTCCCCCAGAAGAAAGCCTCAGCATACGCATGCAGACGCATTTGTCAATTTTGCCCTTACAATACGTTGTTTGTTAGTCGAGCGCTGTCGCATGAATATGAGGTGCTTGGCGCGCTGTCGCCACCACCGGCCCAATGGTGCTTTGAGTCCACGAAAGTTAAATGTAGTTCATGTTGTACATCTTGGGACCAGGGTATGCCCAGCCAAGCGCCCCAGCCTTCGTCGCGCGGCGGGCAAGGGCGAATTGCCACCGGACGATCGCCGCGGTAAGTAATCACAGCATCAAATGTGGATGAATACTAGTTCACGCCCATTAACATACGAGGGTCAACCTGCGTCGCGCGGCTGCGGGCCAGTCTTTCATTCGGGGCACCAGCGGCCCCCGCGCCTCCCGCCTCCCACATTGCCGTCACTTTCCCCACCTTCCGGCCCCCTTTCGGGATCCCGACCAACCAGATCCCGAGGAGAGCTCCAAGCGCCGCGCCATGGAGGATGAACTGCGTGACCCCAAAAACTTCCTGGAGTTCCTGCTGCCCCGCCCGCTGCGGCTGGCCTTCTTCGGCGCCTCCGCCGCGTCCTGCCTCATCGCCTCCGTTCTGACGGCGGTGCGGCTGGTGCAGGTGCGGCTGGGGCCGGTTGTTTGAGCGCACGATGGGCGCCGGCGATGGGCAGCCCACAACCCGGCCACACAAATCGCACCCAGCCTTCAGCCGCAGTTACTCCGGCACCACTGCAACGCACATCAGCAGCACCCTCAGCCGATGCTGCAGGCGCTGTGGTTTCACCCGCCAGCCCTACTGGGCCTCCGCACCCCTCTTTTCTCCGAAACCCTGACTTGCCCGCCCCCGCCCTTTGTGACGCCGCAGAGCCCCGCCCTGGAGCTGGCGGAGGGCACCGCCGTACGGGACCTAGCGGTCAACATCATAGGCCTCCTCACCTTCGCCAGCCTCTACCTGTACGATAACAAGCAAGGTGAGCGCCCGCTTCTCTCGGCGCACGGCCGATAGATCTAGCCAGGAGGCGGGTGTGTTTGCCGACTTGGGGTCCGAAGGCGGGTGTGTGTGTCCCGACTTGGGGTCGGGAGGCTTGATTTTGCTTTTTGCATGTAGGCTGGCTTTGCATGTAGGCTGGCGGGCATTCCCCACTGCTCTGCCGGCCTGGCCTGTGATGTTGCCCGGCCTGTGCCTGGCACTACTGCAGTGGCACCCCCTGCATGACCCACCCCCTGTTGGTTCTGCCGGGTCTGCTGGTCGCCTCCCCCTCTCGCAGCAAAGGTGCGGATCGAGCAGCGGCGGGAGATCCGCGAGGCGCAGATTGAGTTCGGCGACCGCGAGGTGTTTGTGAACGAGCAAGGCGAGAAGATGTCCCGACTCAAGGTGGGCGAGACGGGCCCCGAATCAGATGCGTTTGTGTGTTTTATATATGCTGCTGTGTGTGTGTGTGGGGGGGGGTAAATGATAATCCGCGAATCCACGGCCGACAAACCAAGGGGGGGGGGGTATGGAATAAAAATCGGTGACACGACGTGAGATAATAGCTGGCGCACATTGTGTGTGTGTGGGGGGGGGGTGGCATAAAGATTGGTTACACGACATAGGTGTGTGTTGGGGGGGGATAAAAGGGTTCACGCTACACTCCCTTGCGGTATCAACTCAATGCGGGAGCACTGCATGGCGCCAGGCGGCAGACCAACCCAATCTCCGGCCCCGTACCTTCCGCCTCCCTCACCAAGCGACCCCCACCTACCCAACTCACCACCCGCAGGAGGTCAACGACGACTGGATCCTGCGGCGACTGGAGCGGTGGGGCCGGCGGGATGGCATGCCCTTCGTGGGTCCGGCCAAGGGCGCCATACTGCAGCAGCTGGTGCTGGACAAGCGGCCGGGGCTGGTGGTGGAGGTGGGGACCATGGCAGGTAGGCGGTGCGGAGGGGGGGGGGCGGCGGTGGGTCCGGGAGGGGGGGGCGGTGGTGGGTGTAAGGGCTTGGGTTTAGAGGCTAGACTCTAGACGGGGCTGGGAGGGAGAGGCGAGGGTGCAGGGGTGGAGCTGTAACATAGGGGCATGTTGACAACAAGGGCGCGGGTGACTAGCAACAAGCACCCTGCCGATCCTAGCCGGCTGCATAGGACCCTTAAACTAACCCTAACTCTCACAGCCTTCTGCCTTCCTGCCTGCCTCTCCCCCTGCCTCCCCCCTGCCTTCCCCCCACCTCCCCCCTGCCTCCCCCCTGCCTCCCCCCTGCCTCCCCCCTGCCTCCCCCCCACCTCCCCCCCGCCTCCCCCCTGCCTCCCCCTTGCCTCCCCCCTGCCTCCCCCCCACCTCCCCCCTGGCCCCCCCCCGCAGGCTACTCCGCTCTGCTCATGGCCCAGGCGCTGCCCCCCGGCGGGCGGGTGGTGACCTTCGAGAAGGACCTCACCTGGGTGCTGGTGGCCAAGCGCTTCATGTGGCAGGCCAGCCAGGGCGAGAAGAACTCGGGTCTGAGCAGCCGGATGGGCGACCGCGTGGACGTGCGGTGGGCGGACGCCCGCGAGGGACTCGCCCGCGCCCTGAGGCCAGGGGGTCAGGACCTGATCGACCTGCTGTTCCTCGACGGCACGCCCAAGGAGTACCTAGAGTACCTACGAGCCGCGGAGCCCTTCCTGGCGCCCGGTGAGGGGGGGGCGTAAGAACCGTTCACGCGACAGGGACAGGGTAGTTGACGCATGGATGTGAGCCGGGTGGGGTGGGGGGCATAAGGACCGGTTACCGGGTGAGAGAGGGGGTGAGGGCGGGGCAGCAGGGCAGGGCAGGGCTGGCGAGGGTGATGTTCCTGGAGCGGAGCAGGTGTGCTGTACGTCGGGCTCCCTGGAGCATCCTGAGCCCCTCACCATACATACAGCTCCGTTCCTCTCGTCGCTTTCCGCCGCGCTTGGAACCCTAAAACCCTAAACCCCTAAACCCCTGAAACCCTAAAACCCTCCGACCTGGCCACGCCTCCGCTCCCACCCGGCCTCACCCCGGGCGGCAGGCGCGCTGGTGGTGGCGGACAACGCCGGTGTATTCTCGCAGGGCGGCCTGCGCCCCTACCTGGAGTACGTCCGCAGCAGCGGCAGCTACCGGTCGGAGCTTGTGCGGTGTAAGCTGGAGTGGCGGGAGGACGTGGAGGACGGGATAGAGGTGTCGACGTACTTGGGGGCGGGGGCGGGGGCGGACGGGGCGAGTAAGCGAGAGGCGGCGACGGTGTAAGGGGCGGGGTGTACCTGTGTTCAGACGGGGTGTACCTGTGTTGAGGCGGGATGCGTTTTGTGTGGTGTAGGCAAGCAGCAAACTGTGTTGAGTGGGTAGTGAGCGGATGGTAGCGGCGGTGGGGAGGGTGAGGGTGGTGGTGGTGGTGGGGACAACCTAGGACGGCGCGGGGTGAGGGGGGTGAGGGGGGTTCGAGGGAGACCCGTGGATGCCCGAAAAAATCCGGTTTAAAACAGAAGTTTTGAGGGGGGTGGAAGAGGCGGGGTTTATGGAGGAGGGATGCTGGGGAACGAGGAGGTGCGTTCGGGGAGAGGGTGAGGATCGTGAGGTGGGAAGCAGGGCGAGGGCGAGGGGCTCGGCTGTACTGATGCTGCCATTTAAGGGGGGGAGTGCGAACACGGCCATGGTGGTGTAGGTGGGCACGGAGGTGTGATGTTGCAGAAGTCTCGGGGAGGAGCGGGTCATAGTGTACAGTGGTGTTGGTGCACAGGCTGGAAGGGCGGCGCTGCAGCTGGAAGAAGGGCGCAAACATTGCACGGATGCGCGGGAGTGCGTGCATGTACTGCACGCCCCGTTGGGTGGTGATCCGGCCTTCCGGGTTGGATCGTTGCCGTAACCATGTTGGAGTGTGTAGAAGATTTCGAAGAGACCACGCAGCGGGAACACGTTCATTGCTCGTCGCGCCCAACACTCCCGTAACCCGCATGGCCCCCGGTTCGCCGATGCGGTTTAGGGAAGTGTTGGGCCAGGGATGCCACCGGCTGGATGTCCTGGAGGCAGGATGTACGCATGGCGCCTCCCGTGATTCGGGATTTCGGGCTGTCGGGTACAGCGGTTCCGCGTACGGCACAAACAGTACTTCAAAATTAGTAACGCGCTGGGTTCGGAGCTTTTTGGCGTGCGTATTGTTTCCTGTAACACGCCAATCCGAGAGAACGGACCGACTATCGCGAGCGGCTTTCCGGGCGAGACGGAAACAATGGGGAAAGAGAAGCAGAAAAAAGAAAAGGACAAAAGTAAGGTCAAGAAGGAGAAGAAAGATAAGAAGCACAAGAAGCATAGGAGACGGTCAAGTTCGGACAGCTCGGACAGCGATGGTGGGGTGTCGCCTTGAGCGATACGGCGCAATCGTTTTTTGGTCCTTCTACGTAACGGGAGTGCCTTGTTCACAGGCGGTGCTGAGAGAGCGGATCAGCGGCTGCGGCGGGAGCGAGCTGCCGTCAACAAATTGCGGGACATCCTCTCCAACTACCCTGCAGTTCGCAAGGAGCTGCGTGAGGTGAGTTGCTACTGGAACCATCGGTGACTGCGTTCGATAGGCTTACGGGTTAATGTATATGACGCCGATCCACCTTTTGTGTAAATAAGGTTGGCTGTCGACACAGATGCTGTGGCGGGTGGACCAAGGCGAGGCGACAAACATCGCCGGAGTGCCCGACCCCGAACTTAAAGCAAATCTGGGGCAGCTCCTGGAGCTGCTGAGGCTGCGGCGAAACGACAAGGTACGGAAAGGGTAGAAGGGGCCGGGGTGCGGGCTTGGCGCCACACCCAAGCACAGCGCTCTGGTTTCCCTCGTCGGCCAGCAGTCACAACCCGTCCTGAGCCAGCGGTACTTCCATCTGGGTCAGTGGGAGGATTCTGCCTGTCATTTCATAAGTATGTATGAAATACAGAGCACCGCCAAGAGCGCGTGCCGAGCATACGACAAGAGCGCGTGCCGAGCATGCCCATACATCTCCGTTCCGCAGGGAATCTACGGGCTCATCAATCGCAACGAGAGGATCTTGCCGGTCATTGGGTTTGTGTTTGACGAGGCGCCGCGACCGCGCCAGGTGGCAGCGGCGCCAGCCGCCGCTGACCGGCCGCCGGAGCCCACGGCCGCGGCGGCCGGACGGCCAACCACCACCGCAACGGCAGGGCATGATGCCGCGGGACCGGGGCCTGGCGCAGCTGCCAAACCAGAGCCCGACGCCAAACCGGAGCCACGCCGCGTGGGCCCGATCGGGCCTATCATGCCCGAGCGACCGCTGCAGGATGATGTTGAAAGTGATGCGGACACGGATATCGACGCGGACCAGCGGGAGGCAGAGGTGGAGCTGGTTTCGGAGCCTGGGGCCCCGGCGGGGGTCAAGGAGGAGGAAGCGGCTCCGGCTCCAGCGCCGCCGCCGCCGCGGCGGGTGGCTGGCCCTGCCATGCCGCCGCCGGAGCTGCTCGCAGCCGCGGCCGCAGCAGCGGAGGCGCTGCAGGCGGCGGGGCCGCCCGGTACGACAGGCTTGTCGTACGGTGACAGCGACGACGATGACGGGCTGCTGGTTGGTCCGCCGCCGCCGGAGCTCGTGGCGGAGCTGGAGGCGGCTCCGCAGGACGAGCGGGAGGCGGAGGTGGTGCGGATTGCAAAGGTGGGGTGCTTCGCAGTGTTTGACGTAGCGGGCATGGGTCGGGGGCGGCGGGTTACACGGTCCGAAACCGCCAGCCATACCCTAAATTAGATTGCACCGGTATGTGGAGTGGGCGGGCGGGAGGAGCAAGCAAGCGAAACCCTTCTTTATAACCACGACCCGGTCTGCCTCGTTCCCTCCCGTCTCCGCGCTCAGGTCCTGCGCGAGCGCAACTCCGCCGCCGGCCCCCCGGCCCCTCCCGCCGCCCCCGGGGCCCCCGACCCGGTAGACGCCTACCTGGTGCTCGGGGTGACCCCCGCCGCCAACGCGGGCGAGGTCAAGAAGCGCTACATGCGGCTGTCGCTGCTCATCCACCCGGACAAGTGCTCGCACCCACTGGCGAATGAGGTGGGTGGTAGTGGTGGAGGGCTGGGCTGGTAGGTGGGTGGTAGTGGTGGTGGTGGAGGGCTGGGCTGGTAAGTGGTAGTGGTGGCCGTGGTGGATGGCATCGTAGTCCCAGGCATCCCCCAGGCCTGCATGGGTCCCGACGTAGGCTTTGCCCATATGACCCCCCGGCCAACCCTCTTTCGCCTTCTCCTGCCCCGCTCTGCCATGCTGCCTCTCCCCGACCCCACAGGCCTTCCAGGCGGTGGCCACCGCGGCCCGGGTGCTGCAGGACTCGGGCATGCGCGCCGCCCTGGACGAGCGGCGGGCGGATGCGGAGCTGCGGCGGCGGGCGGAGGAGGCAGCGGCGCAGCAGGAGCGGGAGCGGGCGTGGCGGGTCGCCCGCGGGGAGGAGGCGCCAGGGCCAGGTGAGGCAGCTGGCGGGCCGGAAGGAGGGTGGTGGGTAGGGTGGATGGGGGAGGCGTGTGGGATGGGGCCATCCGGTTGGGATTCGGGTAACATCGGGGATCCCGGCGTATCAGCTGGCGCTGATAGCGACATTCACATGTATCGAGCCAGGGGAGATCAGCGAGTGGTGGCGTGAGCTTGGCCGTGGCTTTTGCGTGCGCATCTGAACTTGTGTGTGTGTGTGGAGTCGAGCCGGCTGGTACCGGCAGTCACGGTGGGGTTCTTAAGGGACAGTAATATAAGGTGTTTAAAGGCCTGCTTCGGTTTCCGCTCACAGTTAAAACCCTAAAACGGAATGTAGAACCTTCAGTTTGGACGCGGTTCAGTTTTTTCCCCTCTTCCCCACGCTGCAGGGCCGGCGGGGCCAGCTGGGCAGCTACGTGAGACCTGGATGACGGAGCTCCCCCCAGAGATGGCGTCCAAGCCCGATGGCGCCGCCGTCAGTCAGGTCAGCGTGCGCGCCTTCAACCAGCGCGGCAAGACGGGCCGGGGCGACACCACAGCCTGGACTGACAACCCGGAGCAGCGTAAGGCCCGGGAGGCGCAAGCGCTGCTGGCGGCGGCGTCCCAGGCGTACATACAGGCGCTGCCGGCGGCGGGGATGGGACCCGGCGCCATTGGCGCTGCCGGTGGCGGCGGGGCCGGTACGGCGGCGGCGGCGGCGCTGGACACGTTCAACTCGGCCTCTCGCAAGAAGAGCCTGATGGAGGTGCACTTGGAGTTGCAGGTGTGTGTGTTTTATAGATGGTGTGTGTGTGTGTGTGCAGGGGTGTGTGTGTGTGTGTGTGCTGGCGGCGGGAGCGGCACTCGTTGCGTACTTTGTTGCGACAAACATACCTCACAGGTCCAGGACCCTCCCGCGTAGTCCGCCGTCAACCTTGCCAATGTCTTGGGAGCCCAGGAGCCCCCTAGTGGGGTGGCGCCACTGGGCAGTCCAGGCGCAGACCAAGCTGAGACCCTGCCGTGCGGCGCCGTCTCTTGCGTGCTGCGCCCAGGGAAAGGCCAAGGAGGATGCCAAGGCCGCCAAGAGGGCCGCCAAAAAGCAGAAGACGGCTGAAGGGGGCAAGGGCGATGACTCCACTGGAGACTGGCCGTGGAGGCCCTTCGATCGCGACCGCGATCTGGACCTGAAACCCAAGGCCAAGACGGGCTCCGACATTGTCAGGAGCGCGGCTGCGTTGGGCTCCAAGTTCTCGGGTGGGAACGTGCAGCGCCACTTTTTGTAACTTGCGAGGATTGGAGGCTGCTGTACGGCTGGTCCTGTTAGGATGAAGGCTGGCTGTTGGCAGCGCGTGTGTATGGTGGATGAAGGGCTGCCTGTTGGCTGGCTGCTGGTACATGGCAATGCGGGGTACGAACCAAACAGAAACCATCTTGGCCGCGGTTGCGACACACGAACCTGTGGCCGGTCTCGGCAACTGACCAGCCCTTGCTGCGTTTCCTGGCGGCTGGCGGCCGAGGTATGGGTAGTTGCCACTACTGCCGCATGGTGCCACAAGGATCGCAAGGATCGAAGGAAACCCATACGGGTTACCGGTACTGAAGCCACCAACTGTGTATTACTAAAACCCCAGGGCGGTTTACAGGGACCTCTGTTTTCAAGCGACGATACGCAGCGCGAGATGCCCCTCGTAAGCCAGGATAAGCCCCGTGCCCTCGGCCTTCTCCGAGGCGCAAGTGCGTGGAACCACAGTAAAAGCAGAGCCGCATGCGTGTATGGGGAAATTTGAAGGTTAATATCTATAGTGAACCTCCTTGGCCTTCCTGGCCTGGTTCGCTTGTCCTTTGGCAAGGATAGGTATAATCGCAACATCGCACGGCACCCGACTTGGCGGCAGGTTTCAAACTTGCTCCATAGCCCCCCAACCCCGAAATCACAGATCCGTGCATAGCCATCCAATAGATTCAAAGGGCAACAGACAGGAGGCAGTGAGACAGTGCCTTTTGTATGAGGTACTTACATGCTAGAGCTGTTACCGTCTTCCAGTAAACAAAAAATGGTGTTCATTTTTGGAAGTGCAAGGACATGGTTCATATGTATCATGCGCAACTATCTATGAAAACCGAATGCGTCCCGCAAGGCCGCAAACTTCCTGACAAAGCATCTGCATATTATGCGTAGCTGTTAGAGACTGTTGTGGGGTAGGTTGGCCCCTTCCGGCCCTGTTGTAGCTCGCTGATGCGTTTCCATCGTACATGTACGGCGATAGTCCTGCATGTTGTTGAAACTAGCGAGCCCCTACTCGTTGAGAGCGACAAATGAAACCTAGACTTCTGCTATCTTTATCCTCTGATTTGGCCCATGCACCGTAACCTGTCGCGTTTTCTGGAAATAAATAAGCAGCCCGAAGAGGCGCCAATCCAAGCGACGCCCCTATCACTTCTTTCATCATTATAATTATCCTAGCGTGTCGTCGTGGGTTGCCTACTCACCTCGCGCGTCCACAGAGGGTCACTGAAGCAGGCGGCAGTAACAGTATGACTTGCGTCGGAAGCAGAAGAGTGTAGCTTCTACGGGATGTCCAATTTCGGGAGCAGCATGGCGGCCATGGTGGACGGCGGGGAGCTGCAGCCTGCGGAGACATACTCGACAAGCACCACGACCTACTCGCGGGTGGGCTTCGTTCAGGCGTTCACCCACTTGACAGTTCCCAGTTATCGCCTAGTCAGTCTATTTGTTTTGTTGAATATTGGGCGTAAAGGCTGGCATCCGAGGCGGTCGCGGTGCCCAAGGTCTCAATATGTACGCCTTCCCCCCCCCGTCGCCCGCTCGTAGTATGACGTGGTGCTTGGGCGCGGTGCGTTCAAAACGGTGTTTCGTGCGTTTGACGAAGGTAATTGCAGGGGGGGCTTGGGGCTGCTGCGGGTGCTGCACTATTTTGGGTGGCATGGGGCACATGGCGACCTGGGGTCCAGACGGTTCTGCTTTGAGGGAAGCACATTACAGTAAACATGTTATCACTGTAAGATAAGCATGCGATGTACATGTATCTTGCTGTTGGAATAGAGCGATGGCTTACAAATAATGCAATTTCCGCTCCGTCGGCCCGTACCCTGCCTTCCAGAGGAGGGCATCGAGGTGGCATGGAATCAAATCAAGGTCAATGATCTGGCATCATCACCGGCTGAGAGGGAGCGTCTTTGGGCCGAAATTCGTGTGCTGAAGCAGCTGAAGCATAAGAACGTAAGCGACGGTTCCCTGCCAGAACCACCGGGAGGGACACGTCTAGTCCTAAGCATGGATCCTCTTACACTTGTTATCTACAGATCATGACTTTCTACGACTCGTGGCTGGACAACAGGAACAACACCGTAAATTTTATTACGGAGCTCTTTACGTCTGGAACCCTTCGGCAGTGAGCGCTGTTTGCGTCAATTTAGGCGGCGCGGTTTCCTTAGTGCTGCACACGCGGCTGGTGGCTGCGCCGCCACGGCTGTTGCGGACCCTGAAAGTGAACCCGCTGCGCAGGTACCGCAAGAAGCACAAGCAGATCGATGAGCAGGTGCTGAAGCGCTGGGCGTGGCAGATCTTGCAGGGTTTGGTCTATCTGCACGGTCATAACCCGCCGATAATCCACCGCGACCTAAAGTGTGACAACATTTTCGTGAACGGCACCTCCGGCGTTATCAAAATTGGCGATTTGGGTCTCGTCACACTCTGCCGGGGTTTCACAGCGCCCCAGAGCGTGCTGGGCACGCCCGAGTTCATGGCGCCGGTGGGTAGCACCCCTGCCCCTCTGCGGGTGTGTGCTGGCCGGAACGTGTGAGCGGGCCTGACGCCGCCTTATTAATTTGTCGATTCAGGAGCTGTATGAAGAAAAGTACGACGAGAAGGTGGACGTGTACAGCTTCGGGTAGGTGCCATGCTGCCAGATTGCATAACGCTTCGCGGACACGCCTCTGAGCACCTGGGTCAAAAAGGCTGGACACGATGTCCCCCATGGCCCTCCCATGCGGCCGCGCCACACGTCACTGTTCGCAGCCAACGGTCTGACTCCCATACCCCACCGACCAGGATGTGCTTGTTGGAGCTCGCCACGATGGAGTATCCTTATGCCGAGTGCAAGAACGCGGCGCAGATCTACAAAAAAGTCACGCAGGTGTGGTGGGGGCCTAGACAGGGGTTGGAGGCCTTGCGGGGCGTGATCCTACTCCAGATCAGATCACATTCCAGATCGCGCCATGCTGGCCTACGGTTGGAGCGAGCAACTTTTCGACGCCTTGCGTGTCTTGTTTGTCGTGTAGAAACGAAACAAACCTCTTTGCATGTGCACCCCGTCCCTGCGCGACTCCCCCAGGGTATCCACCCGGGTGGCTTGAGCAAGGTACAGAACACGGAGCTCCGCGAGTTTATCGAGCTGTGCATCCAGCACGACCCAAACCTGCGACCGGAAGCACGGCAATTGCTTAAGCACCCGTTCTTTGAGTCGATACGGGCGCAGCTGAGCTGCGGCGGGAACGACAAGGTTCCAGTGGATCGCCACATTCCAGAGGAGCCGACAACGGCGGGGAACAATACCCCTGAGGTATTTTCGGATGACGAGCCCGCGGCGCCGGCGCCGTCCTTCGTAAATGGGGCCCCGCCCGGCGGTCTCGACATGTCAGGGCTGTCGTTAAGCCACTCGCCGCAGCTGCAGCCCACTTTGTCGATGGATCTCTCGCAGCTCACGCGGGCGGCGTCGCCGGCGCTGCCGCCGCTGGTGAGGGCCCCATCACCGGGTCTGCCGCCTCTGCTCCAAGCGGAGCCCTCGCCGGTGCAGACCGCTCAGCTGTCACCGGACGTCCAGCAGCAGGGCTCAGTGCGGCAGTCGGGCTCCAACCTTGACTTGCGGTCCCCGGTGCTCCAGGAGCTGCCCATGTCGTCGCTACATTCGCATCCGGCTAACCCCCACGCAACGTCTGAAGGCGCAGCGGGGGCACCAAGCGGTGCCGGTCGCGGCTCGACGTCTCCCGGAGGGCGGGATGCACGGGAGGACGGGTCGACTGCAGCAGCGGAGGACGAGGGGGGAGCTGATGATGGCGAAGAGATGGTGTGGGCACGCGAAATCAACTTGCACTGCAAGCAAGTGGAGGAGACCAAGCTCAGTTTCCAGCTACGATTCACGGAGCCCGCGGGTGAGGACGCTTGCTGGGAGGGGCCTGGGGAAGGGGACGGGAGGGTGTTAAGACGCCAACAGCTCTAGGTGCAACCGCGGGCTGACACAATGAAGATACGTATGCCCTACATGGTTGTTCGAGTACGTTACGGTATCAATTGGGTTAGGGGGTTGCCATGAAACGACAATGAGTTGATCACTCGGCTGCGCGCGCCTGTGTTTGGGTGCATATGCGTCCTCCATACTGCGCAAACTAGCCTGGGGTGAGGCGCGTGTGAGGCATAGATGCCGGGCCGGGCGCCCCCAAAACTCTTTGTTGGATTTGGTGGGAATTTCTGCCCGCGGTACTGCATTGAAACAAGTGGGTCTTAAGTAACCGAAAAAAGGTTTTAGTGCCCTGCACGTGACAGTGGTCAGTGGCTAGCAACATGATTGCTGTGTTTCACGCATGCATGCGCCACCGCACCTAGCCCATGTGCGGCCCCACGTCGAGGGTGTTGTCCATACGTCGAGGGTGTTGTCCCCTGGATTCCGACATGCCCAGGCCACTGCAAGACGATCGAGTTTGCCTTCGACATGGGGGAGGACACTGCGGAGTGCATCGCCATGGAGATGATGGAGGACCTGTCGCTGTCGGCGGCAGAGGCGCAGGAAATTGCTGCTAAGATCCGCGAGGAGATACAGCGGACGGAGCAGGACCCGGGCGTAGCGGAAGGAGCAGAGCCACGGCTACTACCGGCGCAGCAGCCGGCGGCGGTGCCGGCGGCAGTGGAGGCACCGCAAGCAGTCCTGGCGCCCATGGCAGCCGCAAACTCCGGGCCTCTCCCGCCGGCTGTTGTCGATCGAGCTCCTAGCCCGACGCCATTGCAGCCAGCTGCCCCGGCTGCCGCAGCGCCCCTGCCGTCTCTGGCGGCGCCATCAGTTCCGCATTCGGCCGGTGGGCGGTTATCGGATCCTAGCGCCAAGCCGCCGCTGCCTATGGCAGCGGGTCAGCAACCTCAGCAGCCGGCCACGCTCCCACCGCAGCCGCCTGTGGCTCAGGAAGCCAGGCGGGCGTCCGCCACGGGGATGGCAAATGGGCGGACTGGAAAGTCTGGGTACCATACGCCCGCAGGCGAGGAGGGTGCGGGCGCCAACGGTGGCGGCTCCTTAAAGGGCCTCTCGATACATGAGTTAATTGCGGCTATGAAGGCGGCCCAAGAGGACGAGAGCCTGGAACGCCAGCCGCAGCAGCAGTCGTCGCTTTCGCGCACAGTATCCAACGCAGCGCAGCAGAACGGCATGCTATAGTTCGCGTAAACCGTACGTACACCGCAGTGGGACAGATATTTGCGAGAGCTCGTATTCAGCAGGAACAAGCGTAGAGCACACCGGGCGGGTGAGGTGGCTGGCCGCATTCACAAGGCAGCGGCTACGGGCTTCATCCAGACATAAAGCAGATGTCCTCGTGCATTCTTCGGGGGGCAGAAGGGCAGGGAGATCGGCGCGGCCGCGTGTGGAGAAGGGTCTTGCACCACCTTCAGGTGCGGCCACCTGGCTGTGGCAGGGCGGGGGCGGGGCCCGCCGCCATTGCTTGTTCATAGGGTGCGGACCGGCCGTCGTTTAGGAGCGCGGGCCCCGCTGCGTTTGGGTCATGTATGGTACTCGCCAGGATGTAGCAGATGACCAACTGAAGAGAGAGTGGTACGTGTACGTGGGGAGGCTTGCTGGGTAATAGCCGCATGGCAGGGGCTTCGGAAAGGAGCTTGTGCTCTGGCCTCGCCAACATCACAGACCGGCTGGGCTACTGGGTGTGTCACGAATTGCGTCGTGTTGGCGTGTAAGCAATGGGTCTATGACGTGGTTTGGAGCCGGAGCGTTCGTTGTGGTAGATGTCTTACTTGCATATTGGCCCAATGGCAAGCAGCTCCTAGAAACGCACGGCGCTCGGGCGTGGTCGGGTAAGGTGGCGATGGTGATGTTTGGTGGTAGGGTGGAAACCTTTCCGGCGTGTTTGATGGTGCTTCGGGCCTTACAGCACGCCACATGCTCCTAGTATGAAATGAACGCTCTGGTGTGGTTTGTTGGTGCGTCGACTTCGGTATTGTTCCAGACAGTTTGGTTCGCGGGCAGGTTCAGTGACAGCAGTTTAACACTGCAATACGGTATCCGGCGGCCTTTGGACGTGACTTTGGCTACCTGTGCACATGGCACCCGGTGCCGTGCTCGCGGAGTGTTGACCGGCGGTGCACGTGATAGGTGGCCGCAATGGGGCCAACATGCAACAGTATGCTAGTGTGACGATCAATGGGTTGGATAAGGTGCTTGGCTGCAACATCTGTATGACGGTTTCGCACGCGCTCGGCCACCGCCAAGGTGCAGAATGCTGTTGTCTCATCGTGCTGGGCCGCTTGACGCATCGGAGGCCTGACGTTGCTATGTGTGTTGGGTGAAGAGTGCATGACGCCATCTCCGAAATGGCATCGTCCCACAGCACGCAAGTTTCGAGTCTTAAGTTGTCGCACGTGCGGACGGCCCGTGGACAGTAGCTGCTGTGAAAATGGAACTTTACTACTGGATACTACTGGATTGTGGAAGCACGGCGTTGCAAATTTGTTGCCGTCTGCAAATCCAGCTTATCCTAAACTAGCATGTGTGGCAGGAGCGCGGGCCCGAGACTTCGCCATGCTGTTGAAGACACTTCCTGCAACTTCAAACGTATGCTGTCAGCGCTGGTAGACCATTACAACCTTCGCATCATGTCAGCGTTGGCTCAGAACCCTAGGCTGTTACGACGGCGCCCATAATACCTACTTTTCAATTTTCGCACCTTTCCAGCCGTGTGTTAGGGAAAATACGTGTATGAAACACCACAGAAGCCTCTTGCTCTAAAGGCGCGGGTGTCTGAGATAGGAGGCTCGTACGACGAACGGCAATGCGCAGGTCAGTAAAGTGGAGGCCACCCAACGCCAGCCCCGTTCAGTCAGTCACCTATGTAATGTCGAAACTTAGCGCGCACAGTCTCCCTACCGCGGCAATTGCCATTGCACTGTACCTGACTCGGGCACGACCCAATTGTGTTTACGCAAGCGACGAGGCTTAAGCTGTGAATCTTTTGCTCGAGCTTACTGAGAGCTAGGCATGGCGGCCGCAGCGGCGGCTGCCCTGCCGGCGATGCTTCAGGCGGGAGCCCCGACAACAGCCTCGGGCGGAAGCGAACCCCGTGACCCCACGAAGCGATATAAGAAGGTTTGTGCTTAATCACGGATTGGATCTTTTAAATCCTGGCGCTGAACTCTGGGCGTGGGCACGTGCACAAGGGTTGCGGAGCGGCAGAAGTGGTTTCCGTCTCCACACAACATGCAGAACTTCCAGAATCGTCACTTCAGGGTTGTGTGAAACTCCTATGGGCGGCATCCAACTTTTCGGTGAACGTATCCTTACAGGAGCGGCCGGATATAGATCGACCAGCATATCCGATGTATTCACCACCACCACCCGACTAAAGTGTGAATAAGCTGAAAGCAGTTATGCGGCGCTTATGCACCTCATGGCGCTCTTAACAGAGTCACGGCCCCAGGGTTGGCATGGTGGTGGTCGTGTTTTGGGTGTAGGGCCCTTGGCAGGTAATCTGCAGGGGCCTGATGCCATTATGGATTTTCCTCAGATTCCCTGCCTGTGGACGTACCGACTGCCCCGGTAGTATGTCCCCGGTAATACGCTCTTGCTGGCACGCTATCCCCAGGACCAACGGTGCATCTGGTCTGCGACGACACCCTCCTGGCTTCCTCTTGTCAGCCCTGCATCCCTAGCGTGCTGCTATCGTCGCGGCACATCGTGTCTCACCCCTATGTTCAACATAGAGGAGCTTCGCTCCCAGCATCCTCGCCCTGCCTCAGCGCCATCTGCCCGACTGCTGGCCCCCTTGCTGCACCGCGCCCCCCCTCCTGCAGTCTGAGCTGATCGGACAAGGAGCCCAGAAGAAGGTTTACCGCGCTTTCGACGAGGAGAGGGGCATTGAGGTGAGGGCACCGTGGATTGCAGCTTCACAGCCCAGCAGATGAAAGCGCACCGCAATCGTCGTCCTCAGTTTGGGCTCCCTTCCCTCCCGTCATCGTACAACACAGCGTCCTGGCCTGTGCTACCCAACTAGCAAAACGACTCGCATCGCAGCGCTGCACAGCACGGCACGGCGCAGCATAGGACACCGTAACCGGAGAGAGCTTGCCGCCCGCCCACTCTCCCGTCAATGGGGCGATCGTTCTTCGCTCTGCCCCGTCGCAGGTCGCGTGGAACGAAGTGGCGGTGGCGGAGCTGGCGCGGTTCCACGAGAAGGACCAGCAACGCGTGTTCGCAGAAATTCGGGTGCTGAAGCAGCTGAAGCACAAAAACATCATGACCTTGCACGACTACTGGTTCGAGGAGCGGCGCTTCATGCTCATCTTCATCACGGAGATATTTCCGGACGGCACTCTGCGCCAGTGAGCGGAGGCGTGCTGCGCGGGCCGCTTGGGGGATGGGGCGAGGCGCTAGCGCGCCAGCGGCCTAGCAGGACAGTTATGATCCACTGGGGGTTGGATAGCGCGGGTAGGCAAACGGAATTGCTTACTAGGGCTACCTGCTGGAAGAAGGTGGAGTTGCCAACGTGCTGAAACCGGGGATTTGGGGTAGAGGGGTATGAGGGGGAACCGTGGGCCGACACTGAAAAGGAAAACCGTCAAGGGGGGAGGGGAGGAGCTCGGGTCTGTGGAGGGCCGTGCCACGGCGCCTCGTGACGCAATCCCACACCCACACCGCCGCCGCCGCCGCGCCACCCGCTACCTGCACCAGGTATCGTCGCCGTCACAAGCACGCCGACGTCCCCGCAATCAAGCGCTGGGCGTGGCAGATCTTGCAGGTGGAGCCGGGCGGGGCAGGCAGGGGGGCGGGTATGTCGGCGCCAGGGAGGGCAAGGAGCCGCACACCCCCGCCGCTGCCTGCAACGGGGCGGCGCTCACATGCACACGCAAGCCAGACGCACGACCCTTGAGAGACCCACTACGCATGCCTGCCTTGTTTGCCCACACGCATCTGGTGCCTTATACGCCGTGCCCCGACCCTGACCCCCGCCCCGACCCTGACCCCGACCCTGACCCCGACCCTGACCCTGACCCCCGCCCCGACCCTGACCCCCGACCCGACCCTGACCCCCGACCCGACCCTGACCCCGACCCTGACCCCCGCCCCGACCCTGACCCCCGCCCCGACCCTGACCCCCGCCCCGACCCTGACCCCGACCCTGACCCCAACCCCGACCCTGACCCCCGCCCCGACCCTGTCCCTGTCCCCGACCCTGACCCCGACCCTGACCCCGACCCCCTGACCCCGACCCCGACCCTGACCCTGACCCCGACCCCCTGACCCCGACCCCGACCCTGACCCCGACGCTGACCCTGACCCCGACCCTGACCCTGACCCCGACCCTGACCCTGACCCCGGCCCCGACCCTGACCCCGGTCGCTCCTGTAGGGCCTGGTTTACCTCCACGGCCACAACCCGCCCATCATCCACCGCGACCTCAAGTGCGACAACATCTTCGTGTCGGGCAGCTCCGGGGTGGTCAAGATCGGCGACCTGGGTCTGGTGACGCTGTGCAGCGACTTCTCGGCGCCGCAGAGCGTACTGGGCACACCGGAGTTCATGGCGCCGGTGGGTGCAGGAGAGGCGGAGGGAGGGGAGGGGATAGGAGGGGAGGGGAGGGGGAGGAGAAGCGGCCTCGCTGACCTTTCTGTTGGTGATGTGGTTCGTACGTAAAAGGGCGCAATGTGGGTCGGGGCGCACAGCGCGTGTTGCGAGGCCACATCGGAACGTTTCGATAAGGGGGCACCTCGGGTGTCCACCTGGAGGCACGGCTCCCCCACGTCTCCCGAAAACACACATGTATTGTCGGCGCCTCCTTCCCTCCTGGGTGCTACCACACACAGGAGCTGTACGAAGAGAAGTACGACGAGAAGGTTGACGTGTACGCGTTCGGGATGTGCTTGTTGGAGCTCGCCACGATGGAGTACCCCTACTGCGAGTGCAAGAACGCGGCGCAGATCTACAAGAAGGTCTCGCAGGTGGGCTGGGGAGTGGACCCGTGGGTCTGCAAACTTGAGAGGCAAGTAACGCCGACGAAAAAGAGTTTTAGGACGGCCGAATGCATTTGTGCATGCCGCAGAACTTCCAGGTGGGGTTGGGAGGTCGGATGCGGCTGGGGACGGGGATGGGGTGGTTGGAGGGAAACCCGTGGATGTCCGAAAAACCGTTTGAAACAGAAGTTTTGAGATGCATGCTGGAGAACTGGGTTGGGGATACTAAAGCTGAAGGTCGAAATATGACCTTTAGCGTCTAAACTATAGCGGTGAGACGGAAAGAAGCGAGGACCCCACGCGACGCACGGAACGTTTTCGTAGAATCGGGGATGGGGTGGTGGGCCGTACCGGTGAGACGGTACGGCACAACACAAAGCGTCGGTAGCGGCACCAAACTCCCAACCAACCGCCCCGCCGCATGGCACGCAGGGTATTCCCCCGGCGTCTGTGGAGAAGCTGGTCTCTGCTGAGCTGCGCGACTTCATCACCCTGTGCTTGGTGCACGACCCCAACAACCGCCCCGAGGCGCGCCAGCTGCTGAAGCACAGCTTCTTCGAAGCCATCCGCGCCTCCGCCAGCAGCAACAACATGAACGGCGCCGCCAGCGCCGGCGCGTCGCCCAAGCTGACGGTCGTGTCGTCGACAACGATAGCGGTGCCCGCAGCCGCGGTGGCGGCGGACTCGGCGGGCGTGACGCTGGCGGATGGCACGAGCCCCACGATGCTCAGCCGCGCTTCCAGCGTGACCACCGTCCCCAGGAGCGCGGCGGGGAGCGCAGGAGGCGCTCCGTCGGCTGTGGATTTAGGAAGCATTGCGACGGCGGCGGCGGCGGCGATGCAGCTGGGGAGCATCGCAGCCGCCGCCGGCGGCGGCGGGGGCGCGTCGGCGCCGCTGGCGCGGCTTGGGAGCATCGCGGCGGCCGCTGGCCCGGCGGCAGGATCCATGTTGAATTCGAGATCCGGCTCGGCGGAGCTATTGCCGCAGCAGCAGCTGCAGCAGCCGCTTGGGGCGATCGCCGCTGCCCTGGCCCACCAGCAGTCCTTCGGGTCGCAGGCTGCAGCTGGCATCAACATCGAAGCCGACCGCAGGAGCGCCTGCGGGGTGCAGCCGGCGACGCTGGGGGCGGGCGACGGGTTCGTGCCGGTCATGGTGGCGGCGTCGCCGCCGATGGGCAGCATCATCGCGGCGGCCGTCCGCGGCGCCGACGCGGCGTCTGCCGTACAGTCCAGCGCCGCCGGCGGCGGCATGATGGCGTCGCCGCTGAGCGTGGCTGGTCTAGGAAGCATCGCCTCGTCGATCTCGCCGACGCCCAAGCTGGGCTTGATCAGCGTTGCCGCCGCCGGCGACGGCAGCGAGCCGGTCTCGCCGTCAAGGCCCACAGCCAATGGCGGAAACGTAAGCCCGTCCAGGCACAGCGGCGGAGGGGCCGGGTTCGGCGGTACCAGCCACGCCACCTCCGCACTGACGACGGCCTTGCAGCTGTCTCCTTCGGGCGCTGATGCCGCGGGGGGGGGCGCAAACACGCTCCAGGGAGCGTTGGTTGGCGGTACGGCTTCCACGTCACCCGAGCCGACGTCGGAGCAGGCCCAGAAGCGGTGAGTCGACCGCGGGTGAAGGGCTGCAGTCAGCCTGCGCGCTTGCGGCTCCTTGGGAGTGAATGGATACGCATGTGGACTGGAGAGAGCTAGTGAACGGCTACGGCTGCGACCGGCTCCTGTCTCTGCACCGGTTGCGGGAGGACGACAACCAGCCCCACCCCTTCGTCCCGCTCCTGTGGGGTTGCGAGGAAAACCCGCGTACCTCGTGTAGAAAAATCGTCTGGGACATACGTTTGGAGATGCTTGCTAGAGAGGCCTCCTGTGGTTGGCCGGGACGGTCCATGCCGCGCCCCTCCCCCGCCATTGCGCGCCCGCCGCTCCGTCCCGCTGGCTTGTCGCTGTCCTCGAACCAACACCCGGTCTGGGTCCGGTCACCGCCGCCGCAACATCGCAGGCCGCAGCAGGCGAGTGGGCCGTACCCGGGCATCTCGTCCTCCGCCGCCGCAATCGCCGCCGCCGCCGTCAGCGCCGCCGCGGCCGCCGTCGCCGCCAGCGGCTCCTCTTTCCACTCGCTTGGGTTGCCGTCCATCCACGAAGACCACGAGCTCAATGAGAACGTGCTGTTCGATAACGAAGAGAACGGTACGGCAGGATCGTGCTGTCGGCTGACGAACTGTGTATGTACGGCGGGTGGGGTCTAGTACGGCGCTGACCCCTCGCCCCTGGCGGAGCCCTTCCGAGTCCTGTAGCCGTGACATGACGTGACGGTCGTGCGGGTTTCGGAGCAAGGCCGTTTCGCTGATCTCCCCCGACGGCGGCGGCCTCCCTCCCCTGCCTTAGGCGGTCGCCACGGCACGGCCGGCGGCGGCGACGATTCAGACTCCGAGGACGGTGACGCAAGCGACAGCGCCTCCGAGCGGTCGGCCGGCAATGCTGCGGCGGCGGGTGATCGCAGCCAGCCCGTCAGCCTGAAGGTCCGCTCCTCAGGCCAGGCGGCGGCCGCCGACATGGCGCTCAGCTTTGCCATGTCCTTCACGAACCAAAGAGGTGGGCGGAGAGTGGGCGTGGTCCCTTGCGATTGCGGTGGAAAGGCGGTAAGCGATCTGGGTCGTACGATGGGGATGTCAGGGAGCAGGTTGGGCTGCGGCGAGTGGTTGCGGTGGCGGTTGTGCGCCCTGGGTTTTCGCGCGAGCTGAGCGAGGGGCAACTTGCCGCGTGAATGCCGTTGCTGCCGTTTTGGGTGCGGCTGCTGCCGATCCTGAACTGAGTTCCGTGCCCGCTGCTGCCCCGCTGCTGCTGCCACTGCCGCGCCGGCTGCAGGTGTGCGCAAGAAGGTGGGTTTCCAGTACGACATGCTGCACGACACCGCCAGCGCCATCGCGGTTGAGATGGTGGAGAATCTGTCGCTCAATACGGCGGAGGCGGAGGCCATTGCGGCAATGATCCAATACGAGGTATCGCGCAGGCAGCAGCCGCAGGACCAGGAGCAGAACCAGCAGCAGTAACGGCCGTAGCAGCGCCGTAGTATTGGCAACGGATTAGGCCGTAGCGCTAGCAGTATATATGTAGCAGCAGAAAAGCGTTTTGAGAGGGGCAGGAGCGCAAGCAAGGAGTACTTGTCGCATGTGCAGAACTGTCGCGGGTCGCGGCATGGCCCGCAGGAGCGGTTGGAGCGGTTAGGGTTTAGGGACTTAGCAAGCGGCTTTGGAGAGCAGCGGGTGTTCTTCATGACGGTGGAGAGGGAGGGCGGCCGCGGAGCTGACTCTGCGACGGGTACGGCAATGCCGCTCTGGCGGCGAACTCGAAGAGAACCACAGGCGCGCTGGGGAGGCCTCTTGAGGGTCCTCGGGTGCGATAGGTCAGCCAGTCAGTCGGGCATCCCCCACTGCGCGCAGTGCATCGTGTGTCTTTGCAGCAGGTGTCTTTGGAGGCGTCGAGTGATTTGGGGGGTGGGAGGGAGGTGCGGTCGGTCAGGCGATGGGACGTGCAGGGGTGCAGGCCGGATTGTGGCCGCGGTGGTGGTGGTGGTGGTGGTGGCCGCGGTGGTGGTGGTGGTGGTGGTGGCCGCGGTGGTGGTGGTGGTGGTGGTGGTGGTGGTGTGACTATCGGCTGCGGCGCCTGCAAGCTGCCGCCCAGGGGTCGTAGCTGTATGCGACTGTAGCCTGAAGGGCTGGAATCGGATTGCGCGGAGAGGTGCCCGCCGGCAGAGATGCGGAATGTGGCGTCCACTTGCCCGGGGGGGGGCGATCCAGAGCGAAGGCTGGGTCTTGAGGCGCCGCTTCGTAGTATGCATCTTGGATTTGGATCTAGCAGATTGGATCTAATATCTCGGATCTGCCATAGATCTGCTATCTGCCGATTCGTTTTACGGATGACTTTGCTGATGTGCACTGTGTCGTGTTCCACGATGTTGTCGTGCGGCCGCCTTCCTGGTCGCATAAGGCCCCCGGGGCCTGCGAGGCCCTCACCGATATGTATGCCCACGGCAGCAGCGGCGCAGCAATGCCGACCGTGACGCAGGCGGCAACACACGTCGGAGGTTGTCGTCTCTATCTGAATTTTTTCGGTTTCTCGTGTGCTTTTGATGCACATCGTGGGTTCGACGAGGTATGGGTGGGCCTCTTGCCGCCCACCCCCTGGGATGTCGCCGGGGCAAAAGGCGGGTGGGGGTTTGGGGGTTGCAAGGAAAGCCCGTGTATGAAACCCGTGGCGGGGGTTGGGGGGGAGGGCATCGAGGCCGCCGGGAGGCCCCGCACATTCTGCATGCCGTGCTCCTCGTCCCCTTGGGGGCTTTCCGGGGAGGGGTGGTGGTACTCGTCCACTTGCATGTCACTATCAGCCCACAAGTATGCATGCCACACAATGCGGCCTGTGTTTTGATATCAGCGAGGCCCCTTGGTAGAAGGGCGCATGGACCTGGGAGGTGTCGCCCCAGTCGGCGCCCGTTGGGCCATAAATATGGACGGCGCCCGTTTGCTCTGGCACGTACGACGGCACCCGAAATCAGGGCCCCTGCCCTTCAGCGCCGTCAACAGCGCATATGTCACTGTCCAGCCCCTTGACACAATCGCTGTGAAGACGGGTGTTTATTTATGAACATTTAAGAGTTTATATGCAAGTGTGCCCACCCCACCAGCACACGGAGTGGCTACCTCGTCTGCCCTCCGTAGCCCCTCCACGACGTGTGCACACAACCGCGCTGCATGCCCGAGCTGTGCGGCGCAGCCACACGCGTCTTACTTACAACACCACGCCGGGGTCAGGTCCTTCCCTACACGCGGTCTCCGCCCGGACACTGGAATCTGCGCCGGACGCTACCGCGGCACCAGAAGCGCACAACTCCCCTCCGCGTACGTCCCCACACATGGCAGCCCGCATAGTCGCCGGCCGCCCCTAGGCCCTCCCGGACTAGTTGGCGGCACGGCGGCGACCGGCAGCACACACCGCACCTCCACACTTCCTAGCCGGGCACCTGCCTGGCTGGGGGAACGCCGGCGGCCGCGATACGCGGCGCACATCACCGGACCCGCGACCATCGCCAGAAGACCGGACCACCTCATTCCGACCCCTGGCCGCACCCACGAACAACAAACACTGCGCCATCTGGACTGCCCGACGGCAACCTGAATTTATTCCAACGCCACATTCCACGCAGCCTACACCTCACTATCACGAGGTGATGACAGCCGACGCCCCAGTCCACGAGCAATGCGCTCGTGAGCTGAATTAGGTCAATGCCATCAGCACGCCAACACCGCCACCGCGACTCTTAATACCTTCCCCGGCCAGATGCCATCCCAATGCCGCGCCCGCGTGGGGCAGGGACCAACGCCAGCGGCGACGGGGCGAGGAGTCGCCTCGCAGGCCGCAGCACCCGCAGCCTGCGGGGGAGGGTCGCGCACTCTGCTCTCTGCGCCCGGTCCGCGCCAAACCCTTTACAACGCCTCTCCAGCTACTCGCACGATCCGCTCACAATCCTCCTCCAGCCAGACCTCTAGCAGGGGCCCAGCGTCACCAATGCTTCGTCTCTTACCATTCGCATGACTCCCTCCGAGCGGGCCACGCAGGCGGGATCGGCCAACTCCAGCCAGCAGCGAACTGCTCCGTGTATACGTGCGTGTCTGCATGGGGCTTGTGCAGCACGCGGAGAAGCGTACGACACGCACAGCAACACGACTTTGGAGGATTGCCCTAAACGCTCAATAAATCAACCGCTGCCAGCATGCAGCCAGCCAGGGCCGTGGGTCCCCGCTAACGGGGGGGCACAATCGGGACTAAGAGAGGAGCGACCGAGGGCGGAAGAACGTTGGCCAGTCGAATAACGGCCAGAATACTAGTCGGATGCTGGTGACGAGCTGCTCGCCGCACTCGCAAGTGGGCGAAGACCAATGAACCACACATTGGATGAGCCCGTCCCCCAGAGCTCCGCCTTTGAACTGCAAAGCTGTTGCCCGAGGCGCTTTAGGGGGTGTCGCCCAGGGACACCAGCCAAGACAGGAGCTACCAACAGAGCTGTATTTGGTCTATCAACGATCAAACGCGAAGACTGAGGAGTGTGTTTGCACAGCAGCCGCAACGCAAGCGACCCAAGCGCCCCGATCCGCGCGCAACGACCGATTGCGGACTGCGGCCATAATTGGTGGACAAATGATGTTGGCTTCAGCCCCATCGCGACACGGCTACCCTATCCCACACAAGTACCAGTGTTGACAAACAGAATAGTATTGCACACTACGCGACTCAACGACACACCACCAACAAACCAACGGCACAACGACATAACAACAACGGCAGCAACGACCGGATGCCCGCCTCCGTAACGCATGTGCGTATCTCCGAGACAAGCAGGCAGGCAGGCAGGCAGGCTTCGCGCTGCTACCGGCCGCTGGAGTGGATCCTGCGCAAGCCCCCGCTCTTGTCCGCAAACCACCCACCCATCCGCCCTTCCATTAACACAACCTACCGACACACGCATAGCTGCGCCTGCGGTACACGCTCCAGGGGACTCACACGCGGCCGCAGCAGCGGCCTGTGACTCGGATGCAAACCTGCAACGTGTGGGGCCCTCGTCCTGTGGCTCGTCACTCTTCTCGTCTCATATTATGAGGCAGCCTTCTATTCCCGAATGGCGAATGGGACGCCGAGCGCGCCCTGCCTCGCACACCCCGCGTTTCATCACCATCACGTAAACCCCACCAACTGCAACCCACAGCTCGCCACCACCCGACAGGCCCAGCGCCACACACACTTCCGCACGCGTACGAACCTGTACCCCACATCCGCTCCCCGCTCCACCTGCAGCATCTGCCAGCCATCCGGCAAGCTTCAGCGCAACCAGCGCCACCCGCAGCGACCACGAAACACTCCAGCGAACAGCGTTTGAGCGTGTCTCAGTCGCCGCCCAAGACTAGGGTTGACGTATCATAGAGAAAACGAGGCGTCCTCCACGTTGCGGTCAGGCTGCTCCGAGATCCTCAACAGAAAGGCAGCAGCAGCCTCAAAGGAGGGTGGCCACAGACGCAGCCGGCACAGACGGCCCTGCCCCCCCCTGGAGTTGGCGCAAACAGCCTGGGCTCCCTGGAGTCTGCGCGTCCACGAGTCCGCAAGCGTCGCCTCAGCACATCTGATCCTGCGGGAGCTCCGAGCCATATCCGGCCTTGGGCCCTGCCATGATGAGTCACACGGCTGCAGGCCGCGGCGCGCATGTTGGAGCACCGGGTGCGCCCTCATCGCCCCATGTTGGCCAGCAGCTGCTTGCGCCGCAGCTCCAAGCTCATGAAGGTGTCCAGCTTGCCTTTGAGCTGGGCAGCAGAAGGAAGGGGGCGTGGGGGAGGAGAAGGGCAAGCGGGGTGGATCATCAGGTCCAGTCCAACTTGGGAGCGCGGCCACGCGAGCACGGCGTTCAGCGAGAGGTTTGAGTGCGGGTTGTTTGGGTTATGGGAGATGTGGGCGCGGGTTCTGTGAGTGCGGGTTACCTCCCTAGTACTAGTAGTGGGTGGGTTTGCAGTTGCATGTTAGCAGGCAACAGAGGGACAGGAGAATGTTGGACGCGCCTGAGCGTACTCCGCCCAAGCCCCCAGAGCCCCGAAACTCCTAACTCGGTGGTCGCAAGGCACAGCAGCCACACATGCCCGATGGGCCAGCAAGGAACGCCACACCGTAATGTATGGCCAAGGGCAACGGGATGCAGCTTAGCTTCGCTAGGCTGTGAACTAGTGGCTAGGATTGAAACTGTGGGCTGTCTAGGGAACGGTCGACTAAACATCGGTGAGTGTGCCGCGCGGCACTATGGCAGGTTTCGACGACCTAGTTGAAGGCGGAGTGGGGGTTGCCCTTGGCATGCACCACGTGATGCGATTGCCACGTGACAAGAATTGATAGCTGGCAGGGATGCGTCCCCAAAGACGCCGTTCGGCAATCTGCGGTTTAAGTGCGTTTCGGAAGAAAAACGCACCCATCATGCTCACCAGCAAGTAGGAGTCTCGCAGTTGACCCAGCAAAGCCATGCACATCTGCTGATTTTGAGTCTGACAGCCCTCCCGCATTTTGATGCACAAGTGCGCTATTGTTGCAGCGCCCAGGCTTGCGCTGCTGCCTTTGAATTGGTGCACAAGCTGGTCGAGCTCCTTAAAGTCGGGAACAGGATTGCTAAGCATAGCTCCCATGCGGTCAATCTTCTGCACGGAGTCCTCAAAATACAGCTGCACCACCTCCGCAACGAAGTCCGGGTTGGTGTCATCTTGTAGTTGCATCAGCTGCTGAAACTGCTCATCGAGCACTCCCTCATTTTGGAGCTGCTGTAGAAGTGATTCGATATCCTGGCACACGGCCGCGACCTGAGCCTCCATCCGGGTTCCCGCCCGCTCCCGCGGGACCCCGGCTCGAGACTAGCAACCGAGCTAACGGGGAGGAAGGCGTCCAGTAGAGCTACGCCGCTAGCTCCGGTTTCTCAGCTGAAATAGTAACTTAGTTGCTCCGTGGCTCCTCTCCGCCAAGTCGGCCCGTGCTGCCGCCGCTAGCAATGTGGCGACTAACAGCAAAGCCCACACGGCCTAGTGCCAACAGTGCCAACAGTGCCGCACTGCTTATGATGGTTCTTTGTAATGCAGCCGCGAGAACAGGTGTCGAGACTACGCACAGGCAGAACAAGGAAGCCGCCGGTTTCCAAGCCTGAGGCTTACGTTCCGGTATCGCACAAAGAGCTTAGGTTGTGACAAGGCCGAACAAATCAAAATGCTTCAAAGCACGCCATAGAGCGTGTGCATCCTCGTACGGAAATCTCCGTATTAAGTCTTAAAAGACAATGACAATACCGGTACATGTGCCTGCGCAAAATTTCACAGGAATTGCGCCCACATTAACATTTTATGGACCGAAAGTACAAAACGGGTTCATTTGGTGGGGCTGCTCGAGTCGCTGGGATACAAACTCAGTCCATGGCACGGTTTCAAAGTCCACCCCTTCGCACTGGAAGGGAAAGCGACTTGATGAGCGTGGCAGAAGTGAATGCGTTTGTTATGGAAGGCGCAACTTTTACAGTGGGGGCAATCAGTCGGGAAACAAACACGTAGGAACGTGTCCGCTGTACCTTAATAGGTTGCAGGTGACGCCACCATACCTTAAGAATACAACGTACCTTGAGAGTAGAACGTCCATCTCAGGTGCATGCACAGAAAGTCTGCGTCCAGAGAAAGCTCGGGAAGACGGACCGAACGAACCGACCCACGGGGCAAGATTTGCTCCTTCTCCGCCTTTAACCGCGTGCACAACAGACCTTCTCTCCCAATGCCCCAACATGATCACGTTCACAGACAGTTACCGTGTATTACGATGGCGACTATGGGCTAACACTGCTAATACCAGAAGGACTGCTAGTGTACCAGTAGATCGTGCTACAGCGCTGGCATAATCAAGGACGTGGGCTCTACGACGGCAATTTTGCACGTGCATATTTGGTCAACGTGTTCGGACCCGCGGCAGCGCGACACCACTAAAGTACTTGGGCTTACTACTGTTGTCGTATCAGCAGTCCGCGAGCGCATGGATACGCCATACGGAGGGTCCGTAGCCTGAACTGAGAGGATACGCCGTACTGACAACCGAATGCTAGCAAATGCTCCGCGGTCATAGCGATGATGACCTGTTCAGACTTAACCCCCCTTCTCCTTGCCACCAGCAAGAATTAAACCTTTTCAGAATTACATCTTTCCCAGGACCCCTGGTCTCAGGAACCTGGAGAGGTGAATTCAGATACTTACAGACCCCCAGGAGGCACCAGGACACCTGCCATCCACTGCCATCCACGTGCCATGTTACCGTTGCACTTGTCACGGCCATTGTATCCTTTGGTGGTGCGTTTGTTTGTCCGTATTGCAACTTGAGCACGTGTGGTTAGTGTGTGCTGCCCGGTTGTCACATGCCAGCGCACTTGAGCATGAATCCGCACACACGCAATACTGGCAGCTTGAAGCGGTCGGCTGGTACTAGTCCGAGACCGTGCTCAACAAGGAAATCGAGTACGGTGACTGCACCGGTACATGTTGGGCTTGAAATAGCTTCAGGATCGGTAACGTCGACTTGCAAACCCGGTACGTGCATCCCAACCCCCGTGTCCTGATCAACTACACCACACTAGCTGGATCCTGATCAAATACACAGCACTAGCTGATTGTAGCAGGGCTGGATACGGACTCTAGCAAATCTGCAATACATTCCCATTTCGAAGGGAACCGACGCAGCGACTCCATACAGCGAGTAAAAGTACCGGTACGCGAATTGATGGCGGCTGAAGGGCTGGTTTTCAGCTGTATTTGCAATCAGCACCCAAAACCCAAGCCCATGGGACTTCTAGCTAAACAGGATGAGTTGTCAGGTCAGTTCGAGCTTCAATTTGATTTCAGGGCCCGTGACAGGACAATGATAAAGGCTCGTACTATTACGTGCGTGCAGAAGCAGAACGCAATCATGGCAGTAAACTAAGCGCGTCTACCCTTGCTGCACTACCTCAGAAGCAGCACCGTTACGAAATTGACTCGTAGAGCAAAGGGTCCGCCAACCCAAGCCTACGGCTCAGATCGAAATCCATATGCCCTATTCCCAATTAACTCCTCACAGCCGAAGACGTCCAGGCATAGTTTTGCATAGGCGTCAGTGGTGGCAGTCATCAGCTCATCACTTGCAGTGCTGCAAGTAAACGAAGAGCACCAAGTCATACTGTGTGCCTCGTGTCCTTTAGAAAACCTATTCTACTGTTGAAGTGTCGAGGGTAAGTAAAAAGGACGGAGAACCGAGGAGACAGCTCCAGGGAGAGCTCGTGTGCGTCTCATGTTTTGAGGGCACCGTCACATCCACAACTGCTCCATACATTGTAATTGATTGTACTACTGCATGTTTTTTCATCTCCTGCCCACGGACCTAACCTAAAGCGACACGAAAGTCCTCTTGCGCGATGCCCAGGGTCCCCGCTGTCTCCAAGCCTGCCGTTGCTTCCGTCACGCTGGTGCGATTTTGTAGGAAGGATCGCAATAGGCTGCTCGTTAGGGGAATTCACGTGCACCACTTCGCTGCTGGGTTGCTGCAGGTGCGCGGAGCCGGGAAGAATGGAGCGAAGCCTTCCCCATCCGCACGGTCCGTGGGCCAGGAGCAACCACAATCAAGGAGTGAGGACGACAAGGTACGAGCTGCGGCAACCGCGTTGCTTTGTTTTGATGTTGCGGTCCCTTCACTCACGCGGCATGTGTGACGCGGTTTGAGGGTTCCTTTCTGCAGGAAGTGTGCCCGCTGTGCGTTGAGGACCTGGATGAGACTGACATGTCTTTCCAACCATGTCCCTGCGGGTAAGCACGCCTTGTAAGGTGCCGCTCTTCAGGTTTCTGGGACGTTCTTGCTTGTTTGCGCGCGCGGGACACTTCCCAAAGTCTAGCCATGCAAATTTCCTGCAGGTACCGAGTGTGCTTGTTCTGTTTCGAAAAGCTCAAGCTGCATTGCAACAGTGCTTGCCCGAACTGCCGACGAGGCTATGGAAGCGACGAGGCGATGGAGTTTGCGAAGCAGCTTGAAGCAGAGCGGGCGCAGGAGGCGATGCGGCCTAAAAGCAGTTCTTCTCCTGCGCCTGCAATATCCACATCGGCCGCGGCTGCAGCAGCGAGCAGGGCTCCACCGAAGCCGATGCCCACGCAATCCACTGCGCGGCGGGACACTGCGCCCCTGCCAGCGGCCAAGCGTGGCAGTGGAGCCCTGGACGACAGCGTTGGTCACGGACTATCTTCTGGGCTGCTGCCCAGCGGCGTAACTTGGGCCACCCCATCACCGGGCAGTCTATCACGGAACCAGTCGGTGGAAATCGAGCGACCGACGCTTAGCATGGACGAGTCGTCGTGGCCCTCTCTTGGGGCTCCGGCGGGTCACCAGCCACAGCATCAGCCGCACCCGACGCGGACCCACGGACAGCAGCTTACGAACCAGCACCATCAGGGGCAGATTGCCCACGGTGGGGCTGCACACGGAGCGCAGCGGCACCGGCACAGCCCCTCAGCTGCCAGTGAAGGTCTGAACAGCTACGACATGTCGGGTGCGGACACGCGGCGCAGCAGCTCCGTGGCGTCGTCCATGGACCGCGTGGCGAGCAGCTCCTCGCTGGAGCTCATGTCCCAAGATCCGCCAGTGACGCCCGAGCAGCTACTGCAGCTCCAGCATCAGCACCAGCAGTACCAGGCACAGCACGCGCAAGTGGCTGTCGCATCGTTGTCTTCCTCGTCTTCCGCCTTCCCACCGGTGCCCCCGCCGGGATTCGAATCCTCGTATTTTGGCGCTCAGGTGGCTACGACCGTCAACGGTCTGCGGCGCGCAGTGAATGTGCCCTTGTCTCTAGGTGTCAGCAACGTCGAGCCGTATCCGGAGGCACCAGCATTTCTGGCGTCCATGCAGCAGGGGGTGGCGCAAGGCACAGTGTCGAGTATGGACGCCGCGACACAGCTGTTCGCACTGCTGAGGCAGAAGGATCACGAGAGCCAGGTCGCGCGCACGCGCTCGGCGCTTGCGGCAACAAAGCCGCCTCCCGGCTTCGGCGCACCACCCGCACATCCACCTGCGGCGGCACCGCAGTCGGCAGGGGTTCAGACCCCGGCCCCCATGGCGCCGCCCCCTCTAGCTGCTGCGCGGCCCCCACCGCCGCCCGGGTTCAGCCCTTTGCAGGGGACCGTGGTGCCGGCGCCGCCAATGATGCGCTCCCCCATTCAGCCTCCGGTGCAGCAGGGCAGCGACGGCGGGTTTGGTGGGGCCGCCGGCACGATTGGGCTGAACGCCAACGGCACGCCGCGCACATACTCGATGTGGTCGGGCGTGCCGGGCATGGATCTGTCCGCCTCGACTGGCCTGTCATCCCTGTGGCAGAACCTCAATGCCTCTGGACTGTCGCTGAGAGGCCAGCTCGGGGGCGGTGTGACTCAGCCGTACAACCCACTTGGTCACATGGACCAGTCGCTGGCATACGCGCGACAGCCGATGGCGGCGGCGGCGCCCAAGGCGCCCCCACCAGGTTTCGGCCCGTCAGCTTACGCTGGCCAAGCGCCGGCGCAGCAGCTGGGGACTGGGGATGCCGTGCTGGGGAACAGCTTTCGGGCGCAGCACCCGTACCAGCCGGTGGGTGGTGCGCGCTACAACCCCCTGAACCAGCCGTCAGTGATGCCCGGCGCATACCGGCCGCCACAGCTGGGTGCGGGTCTCTGAGCAGCGTTAGGGCGGTGGGAGTTTTCGTCCCAGTCGTCGTCTAGGGCTCACCAATCTGATGATATGTTGTCGTCGTCATGAGCGGTGTGTTTTATGGCGTACGTCTGCGGGCTCTGAAGAGGGCTACGGGCGTGTAGGCATTTTCGGATGAAGCGGAGCGTTGGAGCTTCAAGAGGGCTTTTTTTAATGCGGAGACGTTGCATTTTGTGTACCGGTGCCATTAGTGAAACATGAGAGTTAAAGGAGCATGTAGACCAGCGGGATGCTGCCAGAATGGGTATTTGGGAGACGTCGTACGCAGGCATTCTTAAACGTAACATTTTACCCATTCGGGATGTAGTAAACAACACGACCTTAACGCGCCAAGGCCTATGACGGAGGACACGCTCACGACGTCGTGTGGTGTGCTTTTAGACCTTGTGGACGGGTAGGCGGATAGTCAGGAGGTAGCCACGCAACCAGTATACTGGCCATTGCTCGGCATAAATGAGACGTGGCGAGAAGCGAGGAGTGGCGAAGTGGATGCGGCGAAGCCTGTCTTAAAAACGGGGACGCTGCAGGGCAACTGTCCCTGGAAGAGAACGTCCCGCAGTGTAACAAGGTTGCAGGGCGGAAACGGATAACCTCCGCCGCATCGATGATCAGCTAGATGTACTGTTAGAGCCTGTAGCAGGTCGAAGACCGTCAGAATCACCCGAACTACGACCTCACTTTCCCCCTAGTTTGTTGCCCCTGCCCTGGAACGCTGCCCAGCCATCCGCGCCCACGCTCCCAGCGGCACCTTGACCGCCGCCCGCGTCCACGGCTGGCGCACCAGCTCGCGATCGTGGCTTTGGGCCGTCCATGTACCGGTTTAACATATCCATCGGGCTATTTCCCTGTTGCTGCGGCGGCTGTTGCTGCGGCTGTTGGGAAGGTCGGCGACCCGGCTGGGTAGAGCCCGGCTGGACCTGCTCGGGTGCCGGTGGCCCAACGTTTTGGTTGACAAGGTAGACATAGTCTGCGAAGGATTGGATGGACGGAGGGAGAGTTGGGTGCAAGGGAGGCCGGGGGCAAATCAAAAAAACAGGGCATCAGCGTTGTGAAGTGCGGGTTCCGCGTCAGGGGGTGGCGGCACCGCGTCAGGGGGTGGAGACGCCGTTGTGGCGGGAATCACGGGCATGCAGCGCCACGCAGCTCACGCCAGCCCTGACAGCGCGCAGCGGTGCCCACACGGCGGCCTGCTACCGCTCAGCTACGCTGCGTTGATTTCGGATTTGCCCCCAGAGCCGCAGTGCGAACGGGTGCAGCATCAGACGAGTGCATCGAAGCGCCCCCGAGCCGGGTCGTTGCCTTCCGTCGCGCTGCTGTCCGCGCTGCTGCTTGCCCCGCACCCCTCGCCATGGTTCCGGAGCCACTCACACAGCACGAGTGCCACCACCACGCCGCGCCTGCGGCAAGGGGATGTCAACGAGCACGAGGGGGGATTGAGAGGAAACCCGTGGGTCGACAGGTGGAGGGAAGTACAACCCAGGCGAGGAAAGGACTTGGACTCGAGGGGCGGGGGATTACCATTAAAGAACCGGTAACACGATTGGGCGCGCAGGCTGGGGAGGGAGACAAGGCCACAAGCAATCCCTGGACCTACCGCTCAGAAGGCGCGCGGTGCATCGCTCTCCCCTTCCTCTCCCCACTAAAGACAGCACAATACACAAAACGGCAACTCGAGGGGTACATACCGCACTGCGACTCTGTCTCCTGCGCGTCCGTATCCGTCGACATAGAGGGCGGAAAACCGGCCACAGCTGAAGATGCGCCGCCGGGCAGGCCTGACCTCCCCCGTCCATCCCCTCGCACTTACCATCCCATAAACATGCCCAGGCCAACCGCCACCAGGATAGCGTACGGCGTCACTCGTACGCCGAAGATCTCCGCGTCGGGCAGGCCCATCAGCGGTGTCACCCCGGGAGCTGCGTCCACGAACCTGCGGACGGGTTGCCAGCGTTGCGGGGGAGAAGCGAGTGTGCCGTATGTTAAGGAATACCGTCGAGAGGCACGCTGCTGGAGGGCACCATTAAAGGCGTACGACTGGGAGGTGCCGGCCGGACATCGGAGGAAAAGCATCCGCTCGGGAAAAAAATTTGACTTCGCGAACATGTGCGGCTTATTCGCGACACGATGCAGGCTTAAAAGGTGGACAGGCATCGTGAAGACAGCGAGGAGGACGGAGACGCCGCGAGTGTCCGCGTGCTCGTCCACCGCCCCCACAGCGCCCCACACGTCCTCCACCCCGCGCGACCCGTACGTGGTCATACGCGGCGGGCACATTCCCGCGTTGCCATACCTGAAGCTTCTTTCCTAGCAACGCACCTTAGGGGCGACGCACTCAGGCTGAAGCCAGTACCACCCGCACCGCCGGCACCACCCGCACCGCCGGCACCACCCGCACCGCCGGCACCACCAGAGCCGGCTGGCTGGGAGCCAGGATGCCTGCAGCAATGGAGCAACAAGCACGTGTATGGGGCTGCGCGATGGACGCACGGGTACAAACAGCCATCAAAAACAGAGATTTCTCTCCACCGTAGAGATGGATGTTGCATAGGAATGACCGCCGCGTTCATCCAGGCCACCCTACCCTGGCCCTGGAGGCGGAGGTTGCTGCGGTTGTCTCAACCTAGGGTCGTCGTCTGCGGTGCGGGGTGGTGGACAGGAGTTAATAATGAAGGCGAGCAGTTGCGACTTGCCGGTGTAAGCTAGGATAATAAAGCAAGTAGTTCCGCACCTGACACAATCTCGCCGTTAATGATCTTGACCATGATGGCGCCTGCCTTGTCGCGTCGCCGAAGCCGAGGCAGCTGAACGCGACAAACCCTTAAGCGCACAATTTGGCGCGTATGCTGCAGGCGTAACGACTGGTATATTTTGTGCGTGTGAACACCATGCTTATATTGAGCACCGTATGCACTAAAATGTTTGCCGGGTTACAGAACACGTACGACATAAGCTTATAGTGGGAGGGACGACATACTCCGGTGCTCCTTGGCAATACATTGTGGTTATAATGGTAGCGGATAAGGATTGAGTGCGCTCGTAGAACCCTGCCACATCGTCCACTGAGACACGCCTTGCTTCGATAAACAGGAACATCGAGCTGCAACTAAGATAAATTGGAACTAGGTCGCAGTGATATCGCAATACTTTTATGTTCGGGATAGCTTGAGCCCCTTTTGGGGGCTGCATGCGTCTAGTCGGCAATGGAACGCCACCGCTTTGCCTGGCTTAGCAGATAGAGCGGTGAAATAGTCGCCTCCATGCCAATATCCATCATGCCATCAACTCTGCCAGCCATCATCAGCCCCCGCGTGGGCGCTGGCGCTGGCGCATCGGACCCGATTTCTAGCTACTCTGATGACCGCGGCTTCGCTTTGTCAGGTAGGCACATATCGTGACCAAGCATATCCACGAGGCGCATCACGGCGGCGGCTCAGAGCAAAGCAGGGCCTTTGTTCCTTACGTAGCAACTGGGTAACCTCCACATGAGGCGATGCGACGCCGCGCCTCGGAGCCCTCGGTGGATAGGGCCCGCGATCCTCCATCGCGCTTTGTGCGCATACCTCAGATCGCCATACAGGCGCGGGGCCGCCGGCACCTTCCACCCCTAACGAGCCCCCCCTGCAGACACCACTCCGCGCGCACCCCCAGCGCCAGGCCAGCTCCCACCACCTCCCCCTAACCTCCCTAACCTCCCTAACCTCCCTCACGCCCTTAACCTCCCTCACCCCCTCATCCCTCCCCCTTCCCCCACAGGCCTCACCGCGGCCTCAGCCGCGCTGCGCGGCGCGCTGTTTGAGGCCACCGGCCGCAGCAGCCCCTCGCCGGGCTCCGGAACCGGCTCCGGCCCTGCCGTACTCTCCCGCCCGCTGAGCGCCACCACCATAGCGCTCATGATGAACCCGGGCCCCGGCCAGATGCCGATACCCGGCGCCACCCGCGCCAGCCCGGGGTCGATCATGGGTTTGCTTGGGTCGGGCGGAGCCGGCGTGGGGATGGGGGTCGTCGGCGTCAGCGGCGGCTCCTTCTCCGGCGGCACCCCCCCGGGCTCCTTCACACAGGAGGCGGCAGCCCAGTCGGCCGCTGCGCTGCGCGCCGCTGCGGAGGGGCTGGTGGGGGCCCTGGACTCGGCGTTGCGAGCGAGGGAGGCGCAGAACCGGGCGATGTTGACGTGGGTGTGAAGAGGGGGGGGAGGCGAGGGACGGGGGAGGAAAG
The DNA here is from genome assembly GCA_003116995.1 of Yamagishiella unicocca. Taxonomy (NCBI): domain Eukaryota; kingdom Viridiplantae; phylum Chlorophyta; class Chlorophyceae; order Chlamydomonadales; family Volvocaceae; genus Yamagishiella; species Yamagishiella unicocca. The sequence continues at coordinate 1,297,408 of BDSL01000016.1, read as the reverse complement.
GGGCGTGGTTTGGGAGCGGGGGGAGAGGTTGCTGGCTGGGGGGGGGGCGGTGGGTGCGGGGATTGGGATGTGGTTGGGTGGCGGCATCGGGGCGGCCCCTCCCGGCGTCATACACCAGGGCTGAACCCGGCTGTTGCGGTCTGCTGCCGCGTCGTACACCGTCAGCTCTGCCACGTCAACGCTTCATGCTTGTCGTACTCGTCTTCGCCATGTCATGTATCCATCACGCCTCTGCCCGTAGGTCGAGATCGCGTCGTTGGTCTAAACCCTAAAACCCTAAACTCTAAACCCCGGCCCCACCAAACTCCGCCACCCCACAGTGCCACTCGTGAGAGTCTGGTGCCCGGAGCTGCCGCCAACCGGCCCGCCTCAGCCCGCGCTCTGGACCGGGCGCTGTCCGCCTCCACCTCGCACCCCGCCTCCCCCGCTCGCCGCCGCAGCGCCGACGACCGGCTGTCCTGGGTCCGGTCGCTGGTGCGGCAGACGGAGGGCGGCCAGGCGTACGCGGCAGCAGCGGAGGAGCGGGAGCGGGCGGCAGCGGGCGGAGAGGGCGGGGAGCCGACCCATGGGACCGTCAGGTGCGTGGGCTGGGCGGGCCAAGGCGGGCTGGGAGGTGACTCCATCCACTTGGTTGCCCCAGCATTCACTCGCTGCCGAGCCCAACACGCCCAGTTTGCTGGGGGGTGTTTTCCGCTCGCCCGGCGGGCACCTAGGGTACCTGAGGCACCTAGGGCACCTGGGGCAGCTTTCCTTGCAGCACCCGAAAGAGTGTCCACCGCAGTCCGCTGCCCCGTGGTGCCCCGTCACACCCCCTGAGGCCTCGCCCCTCCCCCCTCCCTGGTGGAGCTGGCCGCGGCGCCGACGGGGCACCTCAACAGGCTTCTCGGCAGCCAACCCCAGTGCGCCAGCATGCGCCCGCAACCACGCGTCCGAAGCCTATGCGCCAGCTACACTACCCATGTCGTGTAACCGGGTATTTCCGTTGTCTCCGTTCCTTGGGTCTCCGCTCCCACCGCCCACTAACCCTCCTCCCCCCCGCCCTCTCCCCCCGACTCCGCTGCCGCCCACCTGCCGCAACCAGGCGCGGCCCTCTGCCTGCGCTGCGGCCCAGCCGGCGAGAAGACGTGCTGGTGCTCCAGGGGTGGCTCTCCGACATGATGCAGCAGGTCACCGCGGTGGGCGCGACGGCCAGGATGGGAGCTGACGGCGGCGGCGGCGGCGGCGGTGTCCAGTCGGGCCCGGCGCCTACGGCTGCGCCGATGGTTTCGGAGCCAGGCATTCAGGCGCACCAGGCGGCTGAGATGGCGGAGGCGGCGCTGTACGTGGTGGGGGTGGCGATGGAGGAGCTGCGGCGGCAGGTGGCGGCGGAGTGCAAGGTGCGGGGGGGAGGAGGTGGGGGCTGGAGGGCGGAGCGTGGGGGGGGGATGCAGAGGGGAGGGAAGGGAGGCGGAAAGCGTGGCCCGGTGCTTTGGGGCCTGCGGGGTTACCGTATCCATGCCTGTTGACCGCATCCCAGTTTGAGCGCGCTTGGCCTGGTGTGCGTGTGTGTGTTTTGACAGAGAGCTGTGGTGCCCCGCCCTATCCCCCTCCCGTTCCCCGACCCACCTCCCTTCCCCCCTCACCCTCACTCCCCGGCGGGCGCCCTCCCAGGAGCGGGGCGAGCTGCTGGGGCTGCTGACGGAGCAGCAGATGGGGCTGGTGGCGATGCGGGGGGCGCTGGCGGCGGAGGGGCGCGCGGCGGAGGTGTCGGCGCAGTGGGCGGCGCTGCTGGGGGAGCGGGAACTGATGCAGCAGGACGCGACGGCGGCGGTGGGTCGCGTTGTCGGTTGGAGGGGGGAGGGGAACCCTGGGAGGGGGGAGGGAAACCCTGGGAGGGGGGAATGGAAACCCTGGGAGGGGGGAGGGAAACCCTGGGAGGGGGGAGGGAAACCCTGGGAGGGGGGAGGGAAACCTTGGGAGGGGGGAGGAAAGGGGGGGCGGCTTGGGGTAAGGAGTGGCAGGACCCAGGGGGCCTGGGCCGCAGAGGTCCTCCAGGGAAGGGCGGCAGGGTCGTACGGTTGCAGCTCGTCGTCCCATAATATTTCACCAAGTGTGCTAACGGGGCCGTACGGTTGCAGCTCCGCCGGGTTACGCCAGGAGGGTGACGTGCGGGATCCAGGATCCAGGGGAAGGAATGTGGGGTGCATTGGGAATGGGGAGGGCGGCGGGTGACGGTGCTGCCGGTGTCGTATCGTACTCCGCAGGCTTCCCACGTCAGCGCCGCCGCCAGCGGCTCCGCCGCCGTCAGCAGTCTGGCGGCGCAGCTGGTGGCGGCCCAGCGCGCAATGGAGGCGGCGGAGCGGCGCTTCTCGCTGGCGGATGCGGCCCTGAGCGGGGAGGTGGGGCGGCGGGCGGCGGCGGAGCAGCAGCTGGAGGCGACCAAGGAGCTGTTGCGGAGGTGCGGGGAGGGGCGGCGGAGCGGGGGGGAGCGGGGGCTGCTGGAGGGGGGCCGGGGGCTGCTGGAGGGGGGCCGGGGGCTGCTGGAGGGGGGCCGGGGGCTGCTGTGGGCGGTGTAAAGGTCCAGCCCCCGCCACGGGTTCTCCTTGCAACCCGCCCGCCACGGGTTCTCCTTGCACAACCACCACCCCCGATTGTCCCTTCCCCGCGCCTGCCCCCCGCCTTATCCTCCACACCCACACCCCTCCGCCTCCCCCCCTCCCTGCCCCCCGCAGGCAGGAGCACGAGTGGCTGCACCACCGCGCCATCAACCAGCGGCTGGAGAACGAGGTGCAGGAGGTCCGCGACCAGCTGGAGGCGGCATCCAGGACGGCGGCGGTGGCGGTGGCCACAGTGGAGGCGGCGAGGGAGCAGACCCGCATCGGCAGGGACGACGTGAGTGGGGCAGGGACCCGCGGGGGCAGGGCGCCTGACCCTCTCAGAGTTCTAGGGTCCTAGTACACACACACACACACCGCACATATAAAACATACACCGCACATATTTGGAATTATGGCTTCTCGTGGACCCACTCTGGGCTTCCTTCGGTAACTATTGGCGCCCCGCACTGCCTCCGGATTCCTTGGTCTCCTCGCGCTAAGTCTCCTTCGCGGCTCAGCTCAGCATATTTAAAACACACATCGCATCTCTCTCCCCATGCGCCCGGTTCCGTTCTCGGCGATTTTGCGCCCCCAACGCACCCCGCTCCGGAACCCGACCGTCGTACCGTTTTGCCGTACCGTGCCGTGCCGTCCGCGCAGGTTTCCCAGCTGGAGTCCTCCCTGGCGCGCATGCGGCAGCAGTACGAGGGCAACGAGATCCTGGTGGCGGCGCAGCGGCAGCAGATCAGGGAGCTGGAGGCGGCGCTGGCGGCGCTGAGGGAGCAGCAGCGCGAGCAGGCGGTGGCGCTGGGCAAGGTGGGTTGCGAGGAAAAGCCGTGTACGTGGGCAAGGCGGGGAATGGGAGGAGGAGGAGGGGGAGGGGGAGGAGGAGGAGGGGGAGGCGGAGGAGGAGGAGGGGGAGGAGCAGGAGGCCTCCCTAGGGGGAGTCCGTGTCCGTGCGGGGCCGCGGGGTTGGATTGGGCGGGGGGTGCTGCTTGGGTAGCGGGTATGCGGGCGCTGGGTGCGTGGTGCCCGGTAGGGTGCTGCTCGGGTGTCGCTCTGCGAGTCAGGTCAGGGCTACAATACACGGTATACACCCCACCACAGGTGCGGCTGATACACCAAACTAGCATCAAACAAAACACAAACACATCTCCCCCTCCCCTTCCCCCCTCCCCCTTCCCCCCCCAACCCGGGCCACCAGGTGGGCAAGGTCACGGAGCAGTACGAGGAGACCGCTGCCAACCTGCGTGCGGATCTGGCGGCGCAGCAGGCGCGAGCCAACATGCTGGACGCTGACCTCATCAAGCGCACGGCGCGGCTGACGGAGGTGGAGGAGCGGCTGGCCACCAGCGATTCGGAGCTGGCCCAGGTCAAGTCGCAGCTGGCGGCAACCGAGGCGGCAGCGATCAAGGCGGCGACGGAGGCGGAGGTGGCGCAGCGCAACCTGCGGCACGACCTGGCGGACGCGGTGACGGCTCGACGGCAGGAGGAGACGCGGCGGGTGGAGATAGAGAAGGAGGTGCGGGGATCCAGGGGAGGGTCTGGGGGTGGGAGGAGAACCCCCGGTGTGTGTGCGTGTGTGTGGCGGCAGTGACAAGTGAAATCGGTTAGGAGAGACGCTTGCATGCTGGACGGTCGATGGGCTGGGGGGCCGGGGGTGGCGAAAACACCCGTTTGCACGACCCCTCGCTGGGGGGTGTCGCGAAGACCCGGGTGGGGGGCGGGGCTGATAGAGGAAACCGTGGGTCGGCACAGAGCGAGATACACACACAACTGGGGTGGGGGGTGGGAGCATGTCCAGTTACCGGTTCTTTCATTGTAACCCCTCCCCCTCCCCCTCCCCGCGGTGCAGACCATCGCCATGGTCGAGATGGTCAAGATGCTTGGGCGCACCTTGCAGCTGCAGGGCATGGAGGGGGTGCCGGGGGTCAACGACCGCAACTGGGAGACCACGGGGCCGCTGGGGGCGGCGCAGAGGGTGCTGGGGCTGGCCACGCAGCACGTGGCCTCGCTGTACGGCGACGCGGAGGATCTTTCCCGCCAGATGCGGTCGCTGGTGGCCAAGCTGGCGGAGGAGAAGGAGGCGTGCTCCAAGCTGCAGGTGCGGGGGAGGGGGGTCTTCCTCGCAAACGGGTCTTCCTCGCAAACCCCCCTCCCCCTCTTCACCTCTTGCCCCTTGTCCCTGGCCCCTCCACTTCGTGCCAGTTGCCATAACCCGAGCCCGCCCCCCAGAGCCCCTGCGCACCCATACACACACGCCCCCCCCCCAACCCGAACCAGCGGGTATCCTCTTACCTCCCCCCCGCCCCCGGCCCACCCGAACCCGGCCACCGCAGCGCGATTTGTACGATGCTCGTACGACGGAGACCCGCATGCTCCGCGAGAAGGAGGCCTCCGACATGCGCACGGCCACCCTGGAGCACGACCTGCGGGTGGCGCAGTCGGATGCGGTAAAGTCCCGGGCTCACGCGCAGGACAGCGAGGTGCGGATCAAGGTGCAGCACGAGACCATCGTGGCAGTGCAGGCGCAGGTGGGTGGCGGGGGGAAGGGGGAGCGGGGGGGGAGGGGGAGCGGGGGGGAAGGGGGAGCGGGGGGGAAGGGGGAGCGGGGGGGAAGGGGGAGCGGGGGGGAGGGAGAGGGGGGGGGGGTGGATATGAGAGGAAACCCGAGGGTCGGCAATGAACTGTCGAACCAATTAGCACACGTTTGGAACGGGAGGGGGAAGCCGGATGTGTTTGCGGGCGGGGTTCGAGGGAAACCCCCGTTTGCGGGCGGGGGGGGGGTGTTTGTGAGGAAAGCCAGGGGGGAAGCGGGAAGCTGGTACCTGGTCCAGCCTGCTGCCACACCTCTCCCGCCACTACACACCCGGCATTGGCCAGCAGCACCAGCAGCAACCGCACAGCGGGGCAGCCTTCGGGATCACCCTCCGCCCCCCTCTTCTAAACGGCTTTTTCTCGCATCCACGGGTCTTCCTCAAATCCCCCCCTCGTGTAAACGGGTTCTTTTTGCACACACGCCCCCCCCCCGAGGGCGCCCGCCCTCCTGCTCCGTCCCCGCAACCCATTGGGGCCCGCCGGGTGCCCCCCCGGTGCCGTACCACCGCCAAACCTCCTCCTCGCCAAAACACACACGCGCACCTCCGACCCACCCCAGGTGAAGGAGCTGGTGCCTCTGAAGAAGCGTGTGGACGCGCTGACTGCCGACCTGGAGATCACCCGCCGCCTGGAGGAGGACGCCAGGACCAACCTGGAGGTCACACGCAACAGCCTGGAGAAGGTGAGAGGCAGTAGAAGGACCAAGTCCTCCTGCACGCATCTCCAAACGTATGTCACAAACGGCTTTTCCCTCGTACACGGTGTTTCCTTGCAACCCTTCGTTGCTACGGGTTTCCTCCCCCTCCCCCTCCCCCTCCTCCTCCGACCACTTCCCATGTCGAGTACCCGGTTCTCTTCTGTAATCCCCCTCCTCCCCCCTTCCTCCTCCCCCTCCCCCTCCCCCTCCCCCTCCCCCTCCCCCTCCCCCTCCCCCTCCCCCTCCTCCTCCGACCACTTCCCATGTCGAGTAATCGGTTCTTTTCTGTAATCCCCCTCCTCCCCCTCCCCCTCCCCCTCCCCCTCCTCCTCCCCCTCCCCCTCCCCCTCCCCCTCCTCCTCCCCCTCCTCCTCCTCCAGGCTGAGGAGCAGAGCCGCTATTACCAGGACGAGGTGCAGCGGCTGCTGGGCGAGGTGGGCGGCCTGCAGGAGGACGTCAAGGGGCTGCGGGTGCTGGCGGCACGGCTGTCGGAGCAGGAGGCGATCAACAGGGACCTGGACAAGCAGGTGAGGCAGGCGGCCGGGGGGGAGGGCAGGCGGCCGGGGGGGAGGGGAGTTACAAAAAAGAACCGGTAACTCGACTTGGGAAGTGTAGGGGGGGTTTCGAGGATGACCCTTGGATAGGGTTCGAGGGAAACCCGTGGATGTCCGAAAAAACGTTTAAAACAGAAGTTTTGAGATGCATGCTGGAGAACTGGGTTGGGGATACGAAAGCCGAAGGTCGTAATATGACCTTTGGCGGCTAAGCTATATCGGCTACGGCGAGACGCACGGGAGCGAGGACCCCACGCGACGCACGTAAAGTTTTCGCAGAATCGGTTTTGGGCGCTAGTAGGAAAACTGTGGGAGTTGGGGCGCTATGGGAGAGCGGCCATCGCGGTCCGGTCCCAGTCCCGGTCCTAGTCGGAGGCCCCGGCCCGACCCGCCCGAATACCGACCAGATGTGTGAGGAAGCTGTCATTACCAGAGGAGGTCCGCGGTCGTCCAGGAGAGCAGGCCGAAGCCGCGCCGCGCCGCCATGGGGGACGCGAAAGCCCAGACGCAGGTCCCGACGCCCGCAGACAAGAACGCAACGACTAGCAAAAAACTACCAGAACAGAGGCCCAACCCAGTGGCGGAACTCACCTGGCCAGGGCCCAGAGCGGGTGGGGAAAGCGGTCGACGCGAAGCATGCGGGCAGGGGGCAGCAGGGGGCGTTAGAAACAATATCCAGGCGCTAAGCGGGTGGACAGGGGTCAAAGCAACGAAGAGGCCCCAGCGGCGCGGCGAAAGAGGCGGAGTCAGGAAAGGTGAGGACGGATATACGGGGAGTCGGGTACGACGCGGGCTGGTACGGCGGCGTACGGCGTTGGACGGCGGAGGCCTGTACGACGGAAGGAGGAAGTGAGAAAATATGGGGCGTGAAGATGCGGGACAGGGGGCAAGGCTAGCAGACGAGGAGACGGGAGGCAGTGCGCGGTCCGGGCTGGTCGGATCCCCACAGCACTGCCACAGCGAGGACGGCGCCGCCACAATGCGACGCCGGCGGCGAGGGACTCGTGGGAGAGCGGCGGTCCAGGCGGGGGAGGGGGAGAGGGGGCTGTGGGAGGAGACAGATTGCGAATGGCGGGTGCGCGGGTGGGCAGAGGGGCGGGGGGGGGAAGCGGAGAGAGAGGCGGCGGGAACTGTTTCCTAGGAGTGTTTCGGTCGCGGCTGGCGGGGTGTTGGGGGCGTGGAGGGGGCGGAGGGGCTGGCGTGGGATGAGGTGCGGAGGGGGGGAGGGGGCGCGGAGGGAGGCCGGCGGCGGATTACAAGTGGGGGGTGCAGCGGCGGCGGGGTGCGGCGGCTGCTGTGGCTGCTGGACGCCTGGGCTGTGTGCTGCGTCTGCTGTGGCTGCTGGACGCCGGGGCTGGGTGCTGCGGCTGCTGTGGCTGCTGGACGCCGGGGCTGGGTGCTGCGGCTGCTGTGGCTGCTGGACGCCGGGGCCGGCAGGGAGGTCTGGGGCTGCTGGCTGGCCCGACGAGGTGTGGGCCCCGCCGCTGTCGGGTGCAGCGGCGGTCAGGTAGTGCGGAGCCGGAGGAGTGAGGGCGCGACGGGGCGGGGTGGGGGGGGCCGCCAGGGCGGGGGTGGGGAGAGGGCGGGTGGGGTCATAGGTGGCGGTGGATGTCGGCCAGGAGGTCGACGTCGCCCGCGCGGCGAGCGTGGTGGTAGAGGAAGGGGGAGGCGGCGACGAGGGTGTGGAGGGTGGTGAGCAGCCGGCGTTGGGAGTGGCCTTGGGCGACGAGGGCTTTGAAGACCAGGGCGATTTCGAAGCAGAAGTTATGGGGGTCGGTGATGACGCGGCGGAGGCGGTGGAACTGGCTGGTGAAGATGTTGCGCTTGGAGGATTCATTGACATTGGAGTGGACGGGGATGAAGCGGGTGAGGCGGACGTGGGTGAAGGCGGGCTGGACGCGTTTGTCGTAGAGGCGTATGAGGAGGCGGCAGGAAGCGGCGGCGGGAATAGGGACGAGGAGAAGGTCCAGGAATGGCATTTCGTTGTGGTGGAAGTGGGCGTGGCGTTGGGGTTCGACGCGCAGGGCCGGAGGGTAGATGCCGTGGAGGCCCAGATAGGTGGCGTTGGTGTATAGGAGAGCGGCGAGGTGGGGGTTTTGGAGGGAGAGGAGGTCGTCGAGGAAGCGGAGGGAGAAGGCGAAGGCGGCGAGGGCGGCGCGGGCGGCGGGCGCGAGGTCTGGCCGGAGGCTTTGGCGGAGGAAGGTGTATTCGAACCAGGCGAGGAAGAGGTTGGCGATGAAGGGGGCGGCGGAGATGCCCATGGGGATACCGCAAGTTTGCTGGACGAGGGCGGGTCCGAAGCGGATGAAGGTGGAGGCGAGGAGGGTGTCGAAGAGGGTGTCGAAGTCGCGGAGGGAGAAGACGCGGGTAATGGTATCGCCGACACGTTTGTAGGGGTGCTGGGGCGGAGTGAGGGTGAAGGTGACCCGGTGGTGAGGTTTCCGGTCCGGTTGACGGGGGTAGAGGGTGGTGGCGACGACGATGAAAGGCCAGACGGGCTGGGGCTGGTCGGCGAAGGTGTGGGAGACGGCGGCGGCGACGAGGGTGGAGATGGTCGTGCGGAGGAGGTCGTGGGGAATGTTGGTGTAAAGGCGGGCGAAGTCGTAGGCTTGCGGGGGGAGGAAAGGGTGGGGCAACTGGCGGGCGTTGAAGGTATGCACGAGGTTAACGGCTGCGGCGGAGGAGAGGCAGTACCAGGGGGTGAAGTCGGGGAGGGTGGCGTCCCAGAGCTGAATGAATTGAGTGCTGACGGCACGGAGGACAGCGGTGACGAGGTCGCTGATTTCAGCGGCAGAGCATTTGTGGGAGCAGGCGAGGTATCGCATCGCCGGCGGGGTTTTGTGCATTTTGGCGGTGGCGGCGTAGTAGGCGGGGGTGAACGTGGAGGGGCTGGGGGGGGCGGGGGGGGGGGCGGGCCGGCGGCGGCAGGGGCGGCGTAGGCGGGGTTGGCGGCGGGGACGGGAACGGCGGCGGGGGCGGCGGCGGGGACGGGGACGGCGGCGATGGCGGCGGCGGGGGCGGCGGGGGGAGGGGCGGGGGCGGGGGCGGGGGCGGGGGCGGGGGCGGGGGCGGGGGCGGGGGCGGGGGCGGGGGCGGGGGCGGGGGCGGCGGCGGGGGCGGGGCGGGGCGGGGGCGGCGGCGGGGCGGGGGCGGGGGCGGGGGCGGGGGCGGGGGCGGGGGCGGGGCGGGGGCGGGGCGGGGGCGGGGGCGGGGGCGGGGGCGGGGCGGGGGCGGGGGCGGGGGCGGGGGCGGGGGCGGGGCGGGGCGGGGGCGGGGGCGGGGGCGGGGGCGGGGCGGGGGCGGGGGCGGGGGCGGGGGCGGGGCGGGGGCGGGGGCGGGGGCGGGGCGGGGGCGGGGGCGGGGGCGGGGGCGGGGGCGGGGGCGGGGGCGGGGGCGGGGGCGGGGGCGGGGGCGGGGGCGGCGGCGGGGCGGGGGCGGGGGCGGGGGCGGGGGCGGGGGCGGGGGCGGGGCGGGGGCGGGGGCGGCGGCGGGGGCGGGGGCGGGGGCGGGGGCGGGGGCGGGGGCGGCGGCGGGGGCGGGGGCGGGGGCGGGGCGGGGGCGGGGGCGGCGGCGGGGGCGGGGGCGGGGGCGAGGGTATAGGCGAGCTGCCATGGGGTGAGGAGGATGTTGTGGAAGAGGAGGAGGGCGCGCATGTAGGCCGGCGGGCAGGGGCGGTAGAACGGAGAGGTGCCGGCGGGGGGCGCGGGGGGGGACCGGCGGCGGGGGCGGCGGGGTCGGCGGCCGGGGCAGCGGGGGGGCCAGCGGCGACAGGGGCGTCGGCAGGGGCGGCGGCGGGGGCGGCGGCGGGGTCGGCGGCGAGGGGGGGAGGGGGAGGGAAGGGGAGAAGGCCCTCTGGCTCGGCGCAGAGGAGGGGGAGGGGGGCGGCAGGGGGAAGGGAGGGAGGGTGGGGGCGTGTATGGGGCGATGGAGAAGTATGTGTGTGTGTGTGTGTGTGTGTGTAGGAAGGTTAGGCGAAGCTGGCGAGGGGAAGGGTGGGGCAGCCTGGTGCTGGGGTGTTGGTAAAGCGGATTCGACGACAGGGGGGGGCCAGGGATGATGTCCGTCGAGTTGATTCCCTGACCCACTCCGCCCCCCACCCCCCAGTACCAAGCCCTCAAGCGCCAGCTCGACGTGACGGCAGAGAGCCACACGGAGACCCTCCGCCAGCTGGAGCTGGCCAAGTTCTTCCTACAGGTCCGTACAGTACGGCATCGTACGGGCAATACCCGCCGTGTTGCCAGCTGCGCCTGGTGTCGCGCCCACATCGTCTTACACCGTACGGCTCATCGGTGTACGGCCACGGTGCCCAGGACCACCTCAGGCTGCAGCAGCCCAAGCGAATGCCAGCATCGGCACGGCGGGGGAGAAGGGGGAAACACAAACCCTCAACCCCCAAACCCCGAAACCCCCCCCCCCGGACATCCACGGGTTTCCCTCGAACCCACCCGGACATGCAAAAACCACACCCTCCCCCACCCCTCCCCCTCCCTTCACCCCCCCCACCCCTCCTCACCCCAGGGTCTGGACCACAACGCCCCCAGCTCGCCCTCCCGCTCCAGCGTCTCCATGTCTCCCGCCCGCGACCGCGCCATACAGTCACCCCACTCCCGCTCCCCCAGCCGCACCCTCACCATGACCCACAACGCCTCGCAGTCCGGGCGCTTCGGCTCGCCACCGGGGCGCCTCTTCCGCGCCCCCGGAGTCCCCAACACGCAGTTCCAGGACGGCATGTCCTTAACAGGCATCAGCGAGGCCACCTTCGCCGACGGCGGCACCTTCGACGGCAGCAGGCCTATCTCCGCCGTCAGCTCCCGGCAAGGCGCCGTCGCGCCGGGCCGGTCTCGGAGCAACGCCTCGCGGGCCATGAGCGTCAACAGCAACGGAACGAGGCCGGGCAGCGCAATGACGATTGCGGAGGACGACGGGGAGGATGACGGGGAGGGGGAGGGGGAGGGGGGTCCGGCGCTGAGCCGCGCGTCCCGCGCGGCGAGTGCGATGGGAATGAGCCCCAGTGCGGCGATGCGGCTGGGGTCGCGGCCGGTGTCGCGGCTGGGGTCGGGACTGGAGTTGCTCAGCCGGCCCATGTCGGGCCTTACGGGCGGCCCCTCAGCGCTGGAGGACGAAGAGGTGTCCACGGTGGTGGGTGGAGCCGGAGGGGGAGGGGTTTGGGGGGAGAGGGGTTTGGGGGGAGAGGGGTTTGGAGGGGGAGGGGTTTGAGGGGGAGGGGTTTGGGGGGAGGGGTTTGGGGGGAAGAAGGGGTTTGGGAGGGGAGGCGGGGGGTTGCGAGGAAGACCCGTGAATGCGAGAAAACCCGTTTAGAACAGACGTGCGGGGGGGGATAGGGGGGGGGTAGTGGTGGGTGTACTGGTAGGGGTGGGGTGCTGCAATCGTCGGGGGTAGTGGGGAGCAGGTTGGAGGGGGGAGGGGGAGGGGGCGAGGGGGGGAAGAGTGTCGCAGGGAAGGAGGGGGCACGCCGCCCAGCCTCCCCTTTCGTCCCTTTCAACCGTCCTTCCAACCGCCAACCGCCAACTGGCACTCGGGGACCCAGCCGCCTCCCGGCTCACCCAGTAGCCGCCCATGGGGAGGGGGGGGGGTTCGGGTTGACCCCACCTCTCCCCCCATTCCCGCCCGCCACCTCTTTCCCCCTCCCGCCCGCCAGTTTCTTAGTCAGTGCCGACCCACGGGCCTTCCTCACGCCCCCCCCCCCGCCCGCCACCTCTCACCCCCCGCCCCAGGTTCTCGACCTGATCGAGAACCGAGGTCTCACCGGTCGCATCCACCGCACCAATAACAAGTGGACGAGCATCAAGATCGGCATCATGGCCTGGTTCTCCAAGCGGCTGCGGGAGCGGCTGCTTGAGGTTTCGGAGCAGCTGGCGGCCAAGGATATGGAGATCGCGCAGCTTCACTACAAGTACGGCGCAGGGAGGCCGTCGCAATCCGATGCTGCTACTGCTGCTGCTGCGGTTGGGACGGTGTGGGTTGGCGTTCCACTCGGCCTTGGCCCCCCCTTCCTCCTCTCCCCCCACCCTCCCAGTTCTCCAGCATGCATCTTAAAACGTCTGTCCTAAACGGTTTTTTCCCGCATCCACGGATCTTCCTCAAAACCCACCCGGGGGTTTCTTCTTACATCTCCCTCCCCCTCCCCTCCCCCTCCCCCCCATGCGCCCACTATCTTGTCGTTTATTCGTGTCACCGGTCTCACACCACCCCTCCCCCCCATCACCCCCCCCCTCCACCCCCCCCTCCACCCCCCCTCCCTCTCCCCCGCCAGCTACGTGAGCGAGATGAAGCAGCGCGAGGAGTACATCTCCACGGAGCTGCTGCCCAGCCTGGCGCCCATGATGGAGAGGTGAGGGCGGGGGGAGGGGGGGAGGGGGGGGGAGGCGGAGGGGGTGATGTAAGAGGGGTCACATGCTGCCTGGGTGTGCCAGGCAAAGCCCCGAGCCGCGGATAGCCGCTGATTGCGTCGCACACCACAACACACAACACACAACACACACAACATACGACACAGAACGTAATGGAGGACGGATACGGGTGTGTTGATTCACCGCAAAGCCGGGAAACTCCCTCCGCTGAAAATCAACACGCCGGACGGTGGTCCAAGGAAGGGAGGTGGAGGAGCGACAGTGGCTCCCCTCACCCCGAAGTCATACCCCATCTACCCGCCCCCTCTCGGCCCCCCTATTCGGCCCCCTCCCCAACCCCCTCCCCGGCCCCCTCCCCGACCCCTCCCCGCCCCCTCCAGCGCCCTCAAGGACTCCCAGCGGGAGGTGCAGGCGGTGCGCGCCGAGCTGCCACTGGCCCGCCGGGACCTGGATGCGCTGTCGGGTGCTTGTGCGGTGCTGGGCTTCAGCCTGCAGGCGTACAGGGACAGGTGGGACCGGGGGTGTATAAAAACCGTAGGGATGGGGAGGGATGGGGAGGGATGGGGAGGGATGGGGAGGGATGGGGAGGGATGGGGAGGGATGGGGAGGGATGGGGAGGGATGGGGAGGGATGGGGAGGGATGGGGAGGGATGGGGAGGGATGGGGAGGGATGGGGAGGGATGGGGAGGGACGGCTTGAAGAGGCTGTAGCAGCAAGCTCCTTTCGCAACTCCTTCTCCTCGCCGCACCCTAACCCCTGACCCCTGACCCCCCCCCGCCGTACACCCCTCCAGGGAGTCCCGCGCCGTCTCCCGCAGCTGCCAGACCGACAGCGAGGTCCCGGACGACTGGGTTCGCTTCGCCACGCACCTGCCCCCCCTGCCCCCCCGCCTGGTGCTCTCGCTGCCCAGTCTGGTGGACACGATTGTGCGGGTGTATGTGCGGGCGGCGTCGACGATAGAGGTGGGTGCGGCCCGCTGGTGGCGGGTGTGTTTTGTCCCGCATTCCCCCCTCCCCTCCCCTCGCTCCTCCCCTCGCTCCTCCCCTCGCTTCCCCCTCCCCCCTTCGGAGTCTGTCCTCAACGTTTTTTGCTCCCATCCACGGGTCTTCCTCAAAACCCTCCCTCGGATTTTCCTTGCAACCTGCCCCCTCTGATTCGCGGATATCATTTCCCCCTCACCCCCCCCCACCAGCATGCATCTCAAAACTTCTGTTTTAAACGTTTTTTCGGACATCCACGGGTTTCCCTCGAACCCACCAAACCCCAGGAGGTGCCCACGTGGGGCCCCAAGCGCCACGACACCATCCACGACGCCATCATGGGCCACTACACCAGCCAGCGGGCCCCGGGCACCTTCCACCTGGACCTCATCAAGGAGGCGGAGTCGCCCATCGCCCGGCTGCTGTCGTCGTCGCTGATGCAAGCGCGGAACACCAAGGTGGGGGGGAGGGGGTAAGGCAGGGGGGAGAGAGGAAACACAAGGGGGGGGGAGGGGGTAAGGCAGGGGGGAGAGAGGAAACACAAGGGGGGGGGAGGGGGTAAGGCAGGGGGGAGAGAGGAAACACAAGGGGGGGGAGGGGTAAGGCAGGGGGAGAGAGGAAACACAAGGGGGGTAAGGCAGGGGGAGAGAGGAAACACAAGGTGGGGGGGTAAGGCAGGGGGGAGAGAGGAAACACAAGGTGGGGGGGGTAAGGCAGGGGGGAGAGAGAAACGCAAGGGGGGGGGTAAGGCAGGGGGGAGAGAGGAAACACAAGGGGGGGGGGTAAGGCAGGGGGAGAGAGGAAACACAAGGGGGGGGGTAAGGAAGGGGGGGAGAGAGGAAACATAATGGAGTGGGGGGGTAAGGAAGGGGGGGAGAGAGGAAACGCAAGGGGGAGGGGGTAAGGCAGGGGGGGGAGAGGAAACATAAGGGAGAGGGGGGTAAGGCAGGGGGGAGGAAACACAAGGGGCGGGGAAGGGGGAGGTAGGGGTGTTGATTGCGCCAGGGGAAAGCCTGGGTGCGGAGGGTATGGTCAAGTGCCTTCGTGAACCCCTCCGTCGCCGGTCCCCCGCTCCTTCACGTGAGCTGCGGCCCCCAGCTTGCCGGCAGCGGGGGCATCACCTCAGCCCCCCCTCCCCCCGGGTCCTGTCACCCTTCCCCCTGCATACCCATGCACCTCCACACAACAGCACCCCACCCGTCCCCTCAACCCCTGCCACCCCCTGCCCCAACCCCCGCCGCAGGTCGCCGCCTTCCTCTACTTCCTGAACCTGTCCCCCGAGGGGGTGCACTGGCCCTCCCCCGCCTGGCACTTCTTCCTGCACGTGCTGCACTGCCTGCGGGTGCTGCTCAGCGGCACCTGGCGCATCGTCACCAAGCGCTGGGCCACACCGGAGGGGGTGCAGGTGCGGGGCGGAGCGGGGCGGGGGGCGGACGGGGAACGCACCCGCGCAGCACCCCACAGCAAAACGCAACCTCCACTCCCTTGCCCCGCCTCTATACCCCCCCCCCGAGTCCTCACCCGCCTCTTCTGACCTTCCTTCCCCACCCCGTCCCCGTCCCCCTCTGCCCCGCCCCCCTCCCGCCGCTTAGCCGCCGAAGGTCGACCTACGACCTTCGTCTTTCGTATCCTCAACCCAGTCCTCCAGCGTGCATCTCAAAACGTCTGTTCTAAACGGTTTTTTCTCGCACCCACGGGTCTTCCTCGAAACCCTCCCTTATTCCCCTCCCTTACTCCCCTCCCTTACTCCCCTCCCTTACTCCCCTCCCTTACTCCCCTCCCCCCCGCCTCACCGCCTTGGTTTGTCGGCCGTGGATTCACGAATTCTCTTTAAACCCCCTCCCCCCCGCTGTCCGCAGATCCCAATGCCCGCGGTGTTGGACCTGATGGGCAACTTGTTCAACGTGCAGACCCCCGGGGACCTGGACGGGGCGGTCAGCGTGAGGCTGGCGGCCATCGTCACTCCAGGGGCGGCCGGCCCCGCGGTGGACCTGGACGCGCTGCTGCTGCTGCTGGTGCGCGAGTACAACTCGGGTAGGTGAAGGGCGGCGCATGTGGGCACAGGCGCTCAGGCGGCCTGGGCCCGGCTGCCAGGGCCCAGGACACCACCTTCGGAGGGGGACGACTCATCCTCTGTCCGCCCCTTCCCTCACCCGCTCTCCGTGTGCCTCTCTCGGTGCTCCTCCTCCCGTTGCGGCATGTGGGTTCACCGGTTTCTCTGCAATCCCCTCGATTTTGCCCCCTCCCCGGTTCTTTTCTGTAACCCCACCCCTCCGCATTCTTGATGTCGCATAACCGGGTCTTCTTCTCCCCACCCCGTCCTTACGCCCCCCCCCCCCCCGCAGGCAACTGCCCGCGCGCCGCGCTGCTCTTCCCCCGCCGCCTCACCGACGGCCAGCTGTTCAACATCTTCAACTCTGCCGGCCACAACACACACGTCAGCGCGCTCAAGTCGCCGATGGCGGGACAGTTCATCGGACCCGGCATCCCGGCCAGCTCCGTCGGAGGCATCAAGCGGCCGCCGCCGCCGCCGCAGCCGCACCAGTACCAGCAACCGCCCGGCGTCGCCGCCGCCGTCGCGCGGCCAGGGTATAATCCCGCGCTGCTGCCGCCGGGCACGCCGCCGCAGATACTGCCGGGTTCCGGAGCGGATCTGCTGGTGGCACATGGGGACATCTTGCACCCGTACGGCGATCTCGGGGAGACGCGCCGCGGCAACAGCTTCATCCACGAGGCCATCATGGAGCACCAACAGCACGCCGTACAACTGTACGCCAACATGCCCGACCTGACGCCGCCGCAGGGCCAGCAGGCGGAGGGTGACGGCGAAGGGTACGGCGAAGGGTACGGTGAAGGGTACGGCGAAGGGTACGGCGCTGGCGGCGGCAGCGAGGGGCGGGAGCAGGCGGCGGCGGAGCAGGCCCAGGCGGGGGGAGCGCAGCGGGACAGCCAGCGGTCGGCCCCCTCGCCGCCCCCGCCGAGCGGCACCATGACCGTGAGCTTCAAGATCAGCCACGAGCACCACTCCTCCGAGGTCACTGCGCAGCTGCCAGAGGCCAGCGCCGCCGCCGTCGCCGCCGCCACTGCCGCCTATGGCGCCAATGCCGCCTATGGCGCGTATGGCGGCGGCGGCGGCGATCACCGGCTCACGGCGCTGCCGGCACCGCCGCGACCCAAGAAGTTTTGATCTCTCCGCCGCTGGATGTCTCGGATGCCTTGATCTCGATCTGGATCTCGATCTTGTTTTGCAGATGTCGTGCACGACTCCGGCGCGCCGTTCGTCCTCCTGCATGTGATGTTCAGGGGTAGGCTGGGGCGATGTACGGCGTTGTGGGGAGGGGGGTTCGCACAGCTGCAGGGGTCAGCCGTGCGGGCCGCTGATCGTTGCGAAGAGGCGGCAAATGGCGTCGGCTTTGGGGACGGGGAAGGGGTTTGGGGCGGGGCGGGCATGACGGTTGTTGGCCGGGGGAGGGAGCAGCTCATCTTGTTGGGCGTCAGTGGCTGATCAGGCGCTGGTAGGTTGAGGCGTTGCGTTCCTTTGATGCGGTGTGTTGGAGGAGCAGGCGTCGGTTTGTGGGCGGCAGTGGAGGAGGCAGGAAGGGAGGGAGGGCAGGAGAGCGTAGGGAGGGAGGAGGGGGGGAGGGAGGGAGGCAGAAGCGCCTAGAAGCGCCTATAAGGCCCCCGAGTTCGCCGCTGTATGTTTAGTGGGGAAGTGCCCATATCGCTGCTGTGGATTTGGCACTGCTATGTGTCTGTTGGCTCCCTGTGAACTAGATTCCAAGTGAAGCTAAAACTGTGTCGGTAGTGTGCCGAGCGTTGTTACGGATGCAAACGAGAAACGAAAGCGTCAAGCCACCGGCTCGGCTGGATGGTTCCGGAGCGGCAGGCGGTGTGCCGATTCGCGTCCGCCCCCCCTGGACCGCTAGGTGACACCCGCACCTCCCGCAGCACTGCAGCGGCCGGCCCTGTAAGGAAAACAAGCACCAGCCAGGCCACCACCACCACCACCACCACCCCACCATCGCCGCCACTGCAGCGCGTGTTTGTTTCCCTGCCCTACTGGTAGGCGTCCCCATCCATTTGTCGTCGGCCCAGCATGCGACTTGGGGGGCGTCCTTAACAACTCTGCGAGGCGGCTGCTAAGGAGCGCGCAAGTGGGGACATGGGGAGAACCGCGCGCGAGTCGAAGCCTCGTTACAGTGACCAGGATTGGGCATTGTGTGTTTGTGTTGTCACGAGCAACAAACAAGAGCATTACAGCATTAAAAGTTCAAAACAGTGCGATAAGGATCGCGACGTCCTCGCGTCAGTGACGACTGCTCCACTGATACGCGAGGCTCCCGAGGCCAGCCTGCCGCCAACGTTGCGAGCTACTCCCCCCGACACACGCAATTCAATGGCTGCCGTACCGTACGTCATTCGTAATCACACGATAGGGTGTCCAAAAATGTGGTTTATTACTGTTTATGAGGGATTCATGAGGGAAGCGCAGTGCGGATCAAGGTAGAGGATGCGCGCCGTCGTGTCCAAGGAGGTCCGTTCACGATGCGCTGCAGGAAGACAAGCAGACGACAAGGCAGGCTGGCGCCACAGCACAATAAACGCCCCTGAAGGAGGGGGAATAAAGGATAATCCACGATGGGGGAAGAGGGGCGAGGAAGGGGGGGGCGGGCAGTTTTTGCCGGCGAACGGCATTGCACAGTGCACGACATGAAACACGGCCCAGTTGCAAGGCCACATCGCGGACGCTGGTCAGTGGCGTTGGCGCTCCTCCGCGCCACAGATGACACACGTCACGAAACACAACACCAGGGTTCCTACATGCCATGAATGCTCCTGCATAGTCGTACATGATCGTACACACGTGTTGGCGGTTGTCGATGGCTGGTGGTTGGGGGGCGGAGCGGCCACGGCGGCAAACTAATAACTGAACCACCTAGAGTACTAGACGCCCCCGCGCCGCGCGTCTCCTGCCTCCCTGTCACCCCCCCTTCGCACCACACCGCACCACATCACACCAACACCAACACCGCACACACGCCGACATGCCACCACCTGTGGGCGGCCTAGCAAGCAATGGAGTGCGGTGGCAGAACCCGAACTGGGTCGTCGAGTCCCAACACGGCCGCAATCGGCCCCACCGCCTGGCACCCACTCAGTGCCGACGCACGGATTCACCACCCCATCTCACACCTCCTGGCGCCCACCCCCTAGGTCCTTGCCCCTAGGTTCTAATAGGTCCGGTGTCCTAGGTCCTAATATGCCCTAGGCCATCCGCCTTTCCTTCAGCCCCCTTATCATCCTATCACGCCACTACCAACACCAGCAACCACGCGTCCACTATCGGCTCCACCAACACCAGCGCCATCAGCAGCACCACCACCGGGTCCCACCACTTCTAGCCCCACCACAACATTACACGGGCAGTCATGAGGAGCCCACCCACCCACACGCTTCATCGGCGTGTACGAGCACAGCTCGTCCTACAACGGTCTCGGCAGTTGCGCCGTTCAGTCCTATCCTCTCAGTACGCTCAATCAAGACCTGCGCTGCCATCACACAATCCATCCATCCATCCGTCCATCCGTTGCCAATCCAAGCGTGAGGCTAAGCGGTGGGAGGGTACA
Source organism: Yamagishiella unicocca (assembly GCA_003116995.1). NCBI lineage: Eukaryota > Viridiplantae > Chlorophyta > Chlorophyceae > Chlamydomonadales > Volvocaceae > Yamagishiella > Yamagishiella unicocca. The sequence continues at coordinate 1,278,005 of BDSL01000016.1, read as the reverse complement.
TTCCCGCCAGCAAACTATCGACGCTGTGTAAGTCAACGCTGGCAACTCGGGCATCGCTCCAGGGAGCCTACCAACACACGGCCGCTCGCACAGCACAGCACTGCAGCTGGCGCTTCAGTGCCTTCTCAGCCAGTTCGAACCCTGGCAGTGATGTGCGCACCCACCCACCCACCCACGTGCGTCCTGACGTCGTCTTCCCATTTGGGGCGTAAGGCCTCCTCCCCAACAAGCCTGTGGGGCCGCACCTACCCCAACATGCAATAGCAAAACATAGGTAACGTACGGCACTTCTAGAAACGGACAACGGCATCACCGTTACCGCTACCGGTATGGGAGCCTCCGTGCACGACGAGCTCCAGGGTGGCACCTGTACGGAGGCCGTTGCTAGCGTTGCTGCCGCCGCCGCCGGCGCCGCCACCGCCGCCACCATCGCCGAGGCGGTCGTTTGCGCCCACCATCGCCGTCTTCGAGCTCCGCCCCGATGCGTTCGCCCCCAGCTGCCCGCTGTCACCGGCCTCCCGGATACTGCCGGGGATCCCCATAAGGCCCCCGGCCCCGTCCGGATCGTCGCCGCCGCCGCCGCCGGCGGCCTCGATCCCACGCCCTCTGCCGCCGCCGCCGCTGCCCTGGCCTAGCTCAGCTGCGCTTGGTGCGCGATGAGGTGCCCCCAACAGGAAACCGTCCCCGCTGCCGGGACACCCGGGGCCCTCGGCACCGCCAGCGGCGGCGGCGGTGGCGTTCCCTCGTGAGCCCCGGGGGCTGTCACTCGTCGCCACCACCTCCTCCACCTTCGTGTACGACTCCCCAACCGGGGTGCCGCCCGGGCCCCCCACGGAAACCGGCTGCACCAGAATCGGCCGCGCGGGTGGAGGCGGCGGCGGCGGCGGCGGCGGCGGCTCCGCCGCCGCCGCCGCCGCCGCGTCGTCGTCATTTTGTTGCAGCTCGCCAGCACCTCCTCGCGGCTGACTTCCGTGCCGCTGCTGGGAGGCCGCTGCTGCTCGCCTCCGGCGCCTAGCCTCCCGAGGCGACGCGATCCACATCACTATCCGCCCCAGCAGCCCCCCCAGGGACAGCCGCAGCCACGCGCCCACCTCCCCCCGCGTCACCCTGCCGTCGCCGTCCGTGTCCAGCACACGCACCGCGTAGCGCCACGCCTCTATCGCCAGGCAGTACGAGAACCACGTCAGCATTGCGACGTTGGTCACGACGATGAGCACGCTGATGGCCTGAGGTCCAGGGAGGGAGGGCAGGTGGGGGGCGGCCGGCGAGGGGCGCGGCCGGCGTGTGGGTCGGCGGGTGGGTGGGGAGGGCTCGGCGGGGGCGTGTGTTTGACAGATCTGGGGTTTGGAGGTTGGTCTGGTACGGGGGGCGTCTTGCCCGGGTGAGCGGCGTGCACCACCAGAAACGAACGCCCTAAAATACCCTGTTCCTGCTCCTGCTGCCTCTGCTGCTGCAACTGCTGCTGCCTCTGCTGCTGCCTCTGTGATGTAACATGCTTCTTCACAGCTGCTCCCAGCTGCCGCACCCTGACGCTCCTGCGCCCGCCCACTCCCTCCTCGCAACCCTCCGCGTGAGGATGGATTGCGTGCCACTGCCACTGCAAGCCCTGCCAAACACCGTATCCTCCTCCTCCCGCTCCTCCCCCGGCCACCCCTGCCTCCTCCCACCCGCCCACTCGACCCCAGCTGCCCATGCCTCTCCTCCGTTGTCGATAACCCGTGTCTCTCCCGCCCGCCGCCCGGTCCTACTCCTCCCCCCTCCCCACCTGCCGCCCCCCCTCCGACAGGTCCTCCACCAGGAAGAAGCAGCAGAGGTAGAGGATGGTGGTGGTGGCGCCCAGGGAGAGGCACTCCAGCCGGTTGAAGCGGGGCTGGGTGTAGGGGTGGAAGTAGAGCTGCGCGGCGGCCGCCACGATCACTACACCCAGCACACACAGCACCTGAGAGTGGGGGGCAGGAGTGGAGGCGGGAGGGAGTGGAGGCGGGAGGGAGTGGAGGCGGGAGGGAGTGGAGGCGGGAGGGAGTGGAGGCGGGAGGGAGTGGAGGCGGGAGGGAGTGGAGGCGGGAGGGAGTGGAGGCGGGAGGGAGTGGAGGCGGGAGAGAGTGGAGGCGGGAGGCGGGTTATGGTGGGCCGGCGGCGAATATTAAAACCCTCGCGTGTCTCCTTCCATTGCCCTCAACTCCCACCAACTCCATTCCCACTAGAACTCCTGTCCCCTCCCCTCCCTCAGCCCCTCCCTGCGATTTGCTCGCTAAAACCCCATTCCCCCGCACCCACGGTTTCCTCGCTCCTTCCCCCCGCCTACACGCTTCTGCGCCCCCCGTCCCCACCTGCAAGATGTCGTCCATCGAGTTGGTCACCAGCAGCAGCCCCACCACCAGCAGCTTGCGCGCCATGATGGCGGACTCCCAGAAGTAGGTGGGCCGCCGGTAGTCTGGCGGGACGGGGGGAACAGCGGGGGTTGGGGTGCGTGTGTGTGTATGTGTGTGCGTGTATGTGTGTGCGTGTGCGTGTGTATGTCGGGGACAGTCAGGGGGCCCGTGGCGGGGTGGGTCAGGGGGAAGATGGAGTTTGACCATCACCACCACTCGAGGCACCCCACGGCAAGCATTCCAACCGCAACCCAACCGCAACCCAACCGCAACCCAACCGCATCCCCAGCAGCCCGTCCCCAGCAGCCCCAGCCTCAACCCACCTTCGTACAGGAAGCCGTAGCGGTCGCTGAACTCGGCCTTGTTCAGCCGGCCCCGTACGGCGTTATGCCGCAGCCAGAAGGCGGACGCCAGCGGCACCCCCACGCAGAAGAGCGCCACTCCAGGGAAGGCCACCACCAGCGCCAGGACCAGGTGCTGGGAGCGGAAGCAGTGCATCCCGTAGTCGAGCTCCCAAAAGTACCCTGGGTGTGTTGTTTATGGTTGGGGTGGGGTGGGGTGGGGCGGGGTGGGGTGGGGTGGGGTGGGGTGGGGTGGGGTGGGGTGGGGTGGGGAGGGGTGGGGTGGGGTGGGGTGGGGTGGGGTGGGGTGGGGTGGGGTGGGGTGGGGTGGGGTGGGGTGGGGTGGGGTGGGGTGGGGTTCGAGGGAAACCCGTGGATGTCCGAAAACCCCGTTTAAAGAGAAGTTTTGAGATGCATGCTGGAGAACTGGGGGTGGGGTGGGGTGGGGTGGGGTGGGGTGGGGTGGGGTGGGGTGGGGTGGGGTGGGTTATAGGCTTCGGGTGTGGGTCGCAGCCAGTGGTCAGGGCTCAGCCCGGGGTGCGCAGTCCGACCCACCGACCCACCGACCCACCGACCCGCGTGTACTCATGACCCACCCTCCATCACCCACCTGCACTGCCACTCCCTCTCCCTCCCCTCCCTCTGCCCCCCGTTTCCTCTCCTTCCTGTGTCGCGTCCCAGGGTTTCTTGGCAGCCACCTAGCCCCCCCCGCTCTGCCCCGCTCACCCTTGGCCCTCAGGTACTGGGCGTATGCTCCCTCGTCCACATCCACCTCCTCGCACTGGAGCACGGACAGAATGGCATCCGTGACCTGGGGGGCCGGGGAGCAGGGCGCGGGTGTGTTTTATAAATGCTGCGCGGGTGTGTGTGTGTGCGTGTGTAAGTGTGTGTGTGTGGAGAGGAGGTCAGGGTGCTAGGGCGCTAGCGTGCCGGCGCCAGTGCGGGTAGAGCCTGGTTAGGCGCACAGGGGCACACCAAAACCTCCACCGGAGAAATGGCGGCGAGGGGCGGACGGTCCAGGGAGGGACGAGGCGGTGAGGTGGTGACGCGCACGAGTAACTCGAGGGCTGGTGATAGTGGCCCCGGGGGGGGGAGTGCTGGGAGGTGGAGGTGGGGCAGGAGGTAAGGGAGAAGGGAGGTAAGGGAGGAGGGAGGTAAGGGAGGAGGGAGGTAAGGGAGGAGGGAGGTAAGGGAGGAGGGAGGTAAGGGAGGAGGGAGGTAAGGGAGGAGGGAGGTAAGGAGCTAGCGCGCATGACGGAGTCGGCTCTGTCTGTGTGATCTCACCGAGGGGTAGAAGTAGAAGATGACGATGACGGCGGTCACCACCATGCGGGTCACCATGTACGACCCGAACGTCAAGGGACCCCCCCTGCCGCCACCGTCGCCGCCGCCATCGCCGCCGCCGCCGTCGCCGCCGCCTTCCTCGACGCGGCCGTCCTTCCTCGACGCGTACCCAAAGTCCAGGCCGCCGCCACCGCTCCGAGACTTGTCGTACGGCATCACCTGCGTCACGTGCCCCTGGCCGGCCCCCTGTACGACCGCCTCCGCCACAGCGCCCGCCCTCCTCCGCCCCGGCGACGGCAGCGGGGAGGCTAGCTCCGGAACCGCCTTCCGCCCCCGCCGCGCGTACAGGACGTACAGCAGCAGCCACAGCGGGAAGGCGAGCGCGATGAAGATCCAGGGGAGGCTGACGTCCATTATGGTACGGCGGATGGCCTTGGACAGCCCGTTGTCGGGCAGGCTGCAGTCCAAGGAGACGAACGTGGAGACTGCACTGGAGGCCTGGGGTGACGGAGCGGGGGAGGGCGGGGGTTGCGGAGGGCGGGGGTTGGGGATGGGGGGGGGGGTTACGGAGGGTTGCGAGGAAGACCCGTGGATGCCCGATAAAAACCGAGAGGGAGGGAGGGTCCACCCCCAGCGCCGGCCCAGCGTCCATCGGCCACCCCCGCTGAGTCTAAGCATCGCACAGCTGGCAACTCACGCCACCAAACCCCTCCCCCCACCCCAGGCGGATATATTTTACCCCCACCCCAGGCCGCCCCCCGGGCTCGCCCTACCCACCATCGTGCACACGTCCAGCAGCTTTTGGAGTGCGGCGGGGTAGTCCAGGTTCAGCTGGCGGGCGATGGTGGTTACTTGCAGGTAGTTGATCAGGATCTGCCGTACAGCAGGGAAGGGTCCGGGGTGTGGTTGGGTGTTAGGCAGATGCGAGTGAGCGGCAGCTGGGTGGTCTGGGGCGGTGCGAGGTGGTATAAAAACCGTATTACGCAACGGGACGTGCGAGGGGGGGGGGGTAGCTCAGGTTCAGGCTATCATTGTCGGGGGAGACATCCGGGGGGATGCGCGTACTGGTACCGGAGAGGCCGCAGCCAAAACGGCATCTCGGCGAAACCCCATACACCCCGGCCCTCATCCCCCCACCTCGAGCACCCTCATCCTTTCACGCGCGCTCGAGCCATTGTCCACCACTGCACCTAGACATCCGAGTTTCCTTTCCCATGTCGCTGTTCGCGTCTCCCCGCCCCCCCCCCCACGGGTTTCCTCTCATGCCCCCCGTTTCCTATGTCGTGCAGCCGGGTATTCTCGTCCCCCCCATTTCCTATGTCGTACAACCGGGTATTCTCGGCCCCCCCATTTCATATGTCGTACAACCGGGTATTCTCGTCCCCCCCTCCGCCCCCCACCTTGAGCACCACCGCATGCGGCGGCTTCTCCTCCCGCTCCACCTCGTCGTCCTTGAGCCGCGCCTGCAGCCGCGCCTGCTGCCGCTTTATGGTTCCCAGCGACAGCCACCGAGGCCTCTGCGCGCTGCCGCCGCGCACCGCGCCATCGCCACCGTCCTCCCCACCCTCCACCCCCTCCTCCTCATCGCTCTGCTCACCATACCCCCGGCCGCGACCACCCCCACCCCCACCACCAGCGGCGCCACCACCACCAGCGGCGCCGGGCTGCACCCGCTGCCAGCCCACCCCCCCTCCCCCGTCTTCTCCCCCTCCTCCACTCTCCTCCACCGGCTTCCGCCTCCGCACCCCCTCCCCCCAGGCGTCTCCCCCGCCTCCACCTCCACCTCCACCCCCACCCCCATCCCCGCCAGGCTGCCGCTCGCGGCCCTCCATAAGGCCCTCCGCGATCGGCCCCACCGCGACGGCCCCCCCGCCTCCGGCCGTCGTCCCCGTGGGTTTCGACATCCTCGACAGCCGGTGCCGCCTGTTCGCCGCCTGCTCGCTGTCGGATCCGTCCGACGCCTCCGGGACCTGAGGCATGGCGCTGCTGCTGGCGGGCTCCGGTGCGGCGGTGGCGGCGCTGCTGGTGTTGGCCAGGCGGCTCTCCCTGGCCCGCACGGAGCGAGGCACCCGCCGGCTGGTACCCGCCCGCACCCCGGGCAGCACCGCCGGGGGGAGGGGCACCAGGGAGGACGGCTCCCGCGCATCGACACTGAAACCCCCGCCGTAGCCGCCGCCATAACCGCCGCCGTAGCCCCCACCGTAACCGCCGCCGTAGCCGCCGCCGTAGCCGCCGCCGCTGCCGCCACCGTAGCCGCCGCCGTAGCCGCCGCCGTAGCCCCCGCCGTAGCCGCCACCGCTGCCGCCGCCGCTGTACCTCCCCTCGCTGTTGTCCTCGTCGCTGTCGTTACTATCGCCGCCGCCGGAGACACGCGCTGCTGCCATCTTGGCGGCCTCGGCCTCCAACTGCGCCATAGCCGCCGCAGCAGCGAGCTCCAACACTCCGCCACCATGCCTGCTGCCGCTCAGCCCGCCGCCGCCGTCCGCCCTTGCGCCCCGCCTGCTGCCGCTCGGGTCGCCGCTGCTGCCGCCGCTGGCCGCCCCCTCCCCTCGCCTGCTGCCGCTGCTGCTACTCTCCCGGCCGCCGCCACGCCCCCCTCCCCCCTTCCCGCCGCCGCCCGCGCTGCGATCACTCAGCCCGCTTCGCCTGCTGGACTTGAAGCCGTGCTTGCTGGTGCTGAGATCGCCGCCGCCAGCACCGCCGCCGCCGAAGGCGGCCGGACCCTCGCCACCGCCATCTCCAGCGCCGCCGCCGAGCAACACGACATCGTCCCCACCCCCACCCCCGCCCCCGCCCCGGTCGTGTTGCTGCAGGCTGCCGGCGTTGCGCGCCTCCCGCACCAGCGCGCGAGACTCCTCCAGCGACCGCGACAGCGTCGCCCGGACCGTCCAGAAGAGCAGCGCGACCGTCAACAAGTACGACAGGCAGTAGTACAGCGTGTTCAGGCCGCGCTTGGGGCAGACGTAGCAGCTGCCGCTGGGCCGCCAGCCGTAGCCCGGCTGCACGCACTGGGCGCACAGAGGTCCCGTGTAGCCGGTGGCGCACTGGCAGGGGGGCAGGGGGGCGGGGAGGGGTTGATAAGAGGAGGGGGGGGAGGCGAGAAGACCCGGTTACACGACAGAGGAAAGAGAGGCGGCGGGGGGGGGGAGGGGTTGTGGGAGGAAAGCCGCCGGAGGCGGGGGGGGGGGGTAGCGAAGGTGGGTGGGGGGTTAGGTAGGCTAGGGGGCAAAGGCGCGCCGCTGCGGAGGGGAAGGGGAGAGCATGGGTTTGGGTGGTGCTGCGGACGCCGTAGCATGGGAGGTGCGGTGCGTTGCGGTGCAGTGGGGCGGAGGTTACAGGAAATAACCGGGTACCGCGACATGGGAAGTGTAGCTGGTGCATAGGCTTCGGACACCTGGACGCACGCGCATGTTATTGGGTTGACTGTCGAAAACACTGGTCCGGTGGTGTAGTGTGGTGTGGGTTGTCTCACCTGCAGCACCCAGTACGGGGTGATGTTGGCGATGACGCTGCCGGCAGGGGTGGGCAGCTCCATGTCCTGCACGGACAGCGAGGCCTCCTGGTACTCCCCCAGCACCACGGAGCGGCTGCTGTAGCTGCAGGCCTCGCTGACGGGGCACTCGTGGACCTGTGTGTATGTGGGGGGGGAGAGAAGAAACCCCGGGGGGTAAACGATAATCCACGAATCCACGGCCGACAAACCCCGGGGGGCGGGAATAGGAGGGGGGGGGACGCGTGCAGCGACATGGGCGGCAGGCAGGAGGGAACCGGGGAGATGTGTAGAACGGAGGATAACGAGCCGGGGGGGGGAGTGCAGAAAAGAACCGGGTGAGCCCCGGGGGCGGTAGAGGAGGAGGACGTGGTGGTGGTGGTGGTGGTGGTGGTGGTGGTGGTGGTGGTGGTGGTTGGGTCCAGGGAAGGGGACGAGGGGCGAGCGACGGGGGCCCAGCGGCGCTCCGCGGCGGGGATCTTTCCCTTCACTGCCAGCCCACCCACACTCCAGGACGCCTCCTAGCCCCACCCCCCCAGTAGGTGCCCACTCGGGACGGCGGCCCCCCCCCCGATTCTCTTATAAATAAAAACCCGCCCCGCCCCGCTCAGGGCTTTTCCTCTCATATCTCCCCCAGGGCTTTTCCTCTCATATCTCCCCCAGGGCTTTTCCTCTCATATCTCCCCCAGGGCTTTTCCTCCCATGATACCCCGCCCCGCCAAGGCAGCAGCACCTGCGGCGAGAAGGGCGACGAGTGCCAGTAGCCGTCCTGCGGAATGAGGTAACCGAGGTCTGCGGTGCTGCTGTTGAGGAGGTTGGCATGCAGGCAGAGCGCGTCGGAGGGGCACTGGTCGCAGCTGGAGTTGGAGCTGGTGAAGCTGAAGGTGTCGGGGCCGGCGCACGTCGTACACATGTCGCCCGTGGAGGTGGTGATCTCACCCAGCCAGCAGGCGCGGACCTGGGTTCAGCCACACAGCGGAGGAGGGGGGGAGGGGAGGGGGGGGGGTGAGCGGCAGCGGAGGGGTTTTGAGGAAGACCCGTGGATGCGAGAAAAACCGTTTAGAACAGACGTTGTGAGATGCATCCTGGAGGACTGGGTTGAGGATACGAAAGACGGTGGTCGTAAGTCGACCTTCGGAGGGGGGCGTGAGCGAGGAAACCCGGTTACGCAACATGGGAAGTGGAGGAGGCGGGGCGCGGGTCGGCGTTAAGGGTTTGGGGTGTTTGTGGGGTGGTTGGATCGGGAGCCCGTGGTCTGGCAAAAGAGGCGACATGCTGATGGCGGGGCTGCGTGGGTCCAGGCAGGGGGCCGGTCATCGCGACCCACCGAGACCATGACGGTTGTCCCGACGAACACGGAGGAGTCGGAGAAGCCTGTGGAGGGGAGGGGAGGGCAGTGGAGGGCAGTGGAGGGCAGTGGAGGGCAGTGGAGGGCAGTGGAGGGCAGTGGAGGGTAGTGGAGGGCAGTGGAGGGCAGTGGAGGGCAGTGGAGGGCAGTGGAGGGCAGTGAAGGGCAGTGGAGGGCAGTGGAGGGCAGCACGCAGGGCGCAGCGGTGGCAGCAGTCAGTCGGCGGCCGCAACACGCAGGAGGCGGCCAGGGCGGCACGCTGCGGCTAGGAACTCGGAAGCCTTCCAACGTTCCAAGCGAGCAGGGGCAAGGCACTCATTTGAGCCCTACTCTTGAGCCCCGTGTTGGTGGGCCCCAGGAGGTGTGAGGTCTGGGGGGCCTAGGAGTGCGTTACCGTGCCATGCGTTAGGGATGGGCATATACATCCGCAGCACGCGAGCTCTTCGCCCCCGCTTCCAACCCGCTTCCAACCCTCGACGAGGTAGGTCCTTCCTTCCCCCCGATCATCCACGGTTTTCCTCGCCGCCCGCTCCACTACACAACAGGCCCCCCCCCCTCACACACACCTGCAGGCAACGGGTAGAATGTCAGGTTGTAGTCTCCTGGGGGTGCTCTCAGCTTGAGGCTGTTGAAGGTGATGATACCCTGGATGCTGGTGTTGCTGTAGCCGCCCACAAGGTAGCCGGCCAGGTCGGGGTCGGTGGTGAAGTCCACCTGGCGTGTGGGTGAGGGTGAGTGCAGCGAGTGGCGGTGAGGGTGTGAGGGGGCCGGCAAGGAAGAGGCCCCCTTTGGAAGCCGGGGGTGCTCCGCAGGAGTGGGTTGCGAGGCAACCCGGAGGTCGGCACTCAAGAAAAAAAACACAAGTAAAGCGGATGAGAAGGCGTGGAGTGGGAGGGCGGGAGAAGCAGACGTACGGTGTACGGTGTACGGCATTGGGGAGTTGTGCCTCTTTTATTACGGTGTTGGGGGGCCGGGTCCCCTACGGGCTTCCTGCCTGCCGGTGCTGGTTGGACGTGCAGCACCGCAGCTAGTTGCGGACGGCATCCCACACTCGAGCCCCCCCCCTTATCACCGCCACCGCCACCACCGCCGCCACGCACCGAGACGACCGTGGAGTCCACCTCGTACGAGCCCTTAGTCATGGACGTGTTGAACGCGTCGTACATCTCCACCACCACCGGCACCGCCGAGTTGGAGCTGAAGTTGGCCACCGAGCTCTCGATCCCCGCCTGCAGCCGCAGCCCCACGACCCCCGTCGCCAGACTGGCGCCGTAGCCCCCATCCGTGACGCTGTTCGAAGCCCAGTTGTCGGGACAACCGTCAGCGCCGTACGGCCACTGCATGATCTGGCTGCCGTTCCAGTACCGAGTGCCGTCATTGGTCGTACAGGAGACTGCCAGTAGCGTGATGTTAAGGGCGTACACCGCGCCGCCGGCGCCGCCGACCGCGGTGTTGTTGGTCAACGTGTTGGTTTCGAAAATATTGACGGTCGCCCCGCGACAGCTGTCGTCGTCCACTTGCACGTCGCACTGGCGGGAGAGGTACATCTGCGGGGCCGGGGGGTGGAGGGGTGGGGTTCGAGGGAGACCCGTGGATGCCCGAAAAAAACCGTTTAAAACAGAAGTTTTGAGATGCAGAAGTTTGGAGGGGTGGGGTTGCGGATGCCGGTGGGCGCGGTTGCGGCGGTCCAGGGACTGGGCATATTGCCTCACCGACCCGTGGGACGCGAAACAGCGCATGCTCGTCCACCGGCTGCCGCTCGCTCCCTGCTCAGCTGCACTGCCACGACACGTCCTCAAACCGACCCAGCCGCTAATACGTGGCCCCCCTTCACACACACCCAGCGACGGTAACTGGGTCTGCTCGCCAACGTCCAACGTCGCCCGGAAATCCCGGCCCCAAGAGCGGTTCTCCTCTGCCCTCAAATATGGGCGGCTTGCGCGCCGCGTCCGGCCCACGCCCACATAGGGCCCACACAACGGCATGGCCGCCGAATCAGGTCGATGCTCCGAAACACACACTCCGCAACCTATCCACAGTCGACCCGTCGCAACCGCCACGCCAACCGCCGCGAGGCCCGCCCCCCTCCCTCCCCCCACACGTTCCCCCTCGTTCTAGGGTTTTCCCCGCACCCCCCTCCTCCCCCTGCGGGTGCACCTACCGCTCCCCCACTGGTGGCGTGGTTGGACGTGAAGGTGTTGTTCTTCAAGTCCAAGACCGCTTCAATGGCAGCGCATAAGGCCCCGCCCACGCCGGTGCTGGCTCGAGAGCAGGACTGGGGGGCCGAGCGGGTGGTGCGAAGGAGTGTGAAATAAATGCGAAGTGGGAGTCCGTCCTTGTCATGTCGCGTGTTGTGATGCGATGCGGTGTGTTGTGATGTGGTGTGGTGCCAGGGAGCCGAGGGCAGGGGCAGCGGCCGGCTCAATGCTGGTCGCCGCGGGGGACAGGAGCCGTGGTTCATCAGCGGCCCGACTGTCCAGAAGGTTCTACGCAGCGCTCCATGCACCGCCGCAATGGCACCGGGCGGGGGAGAGCTGAGGCCGAAAGGTGAGAGCCCTAGCGGGTGGATGGCGGCAGGCGCGCCTCGGCGCCTTGCCCCCTTCCCCCCCCCTCCCCCTTCCCGAGGGTTTCCCCCCCCCTCCCCCTTCCCCGGTCCTGTCAGTCCGCGGCTCCCCCGCGTAATCCTCGGTCCCTCGGTCCTAGAGTTTCTAGGGTTACCCTAGGGTTTAGGGTTTTACCGATCCGCCATGCACGACGCGGAAGACCACCTGTGGCAGCCTGGTGAGGGCCCCGTGCTCGCACCCTCCCGTGACTGTCCCACCGCCCAACTCCCCCCCCCTGCCCAGCTACCCCCCCCCCCCGCGCTTTATACACCCCCCGCGCTCACCTCGGAGGTCGGCGGGGTCTTGATCACGGCGCGGTTGTTCTCAAACACGTTGTGCTGCAGCGTGACGGTGGAGGTGGCGCCGTACAACGCGACAGCACCGGCGGACCCGTTGGCGAAGTTCCCCGTGAAGGTGTTCCTGTGGCGCACCCGGATACCGGCCAGCAGCAGAGCAAGCAGCAGCAGCAGAGCAAGCAGCAGCAGCAGAGCAAGCAGCAGCAGCAGAGCAAGCAGCAGCAGCAGAGCAAGCAGCAGCAGAGCAGGCGTCAGCAGCAGCAGAGCAGGCGTCAGCAGCAGCAGAGCAGGCGTCAGCAGCAGAGCAGGCGTCAGCAGCAGCAGAGCAAGCAGCAGCACTGTAACCAGGATCAAAGGAATCAACAGCAGCAGGGACCTGCAGCAGGGCGGCCTAGCTGCCGAGGGCGCCACCGCAGGGTGATGCCCCCCTGCTGCACCCACCCGCCCGCACGAGACCTCACTCTCTGCGACGGTGCTAGCGCCACAGCCCCCGTCCCCTTCCCTCCCCCTCCCCTTTCCCTCCCCCTGTTTTGCTAGTCGTTGCGTTCTTGTATGCGGGCGTCGGGACCTGCGTCTGGGCTTTCGCGTCCCCCATGGTGGCGCGGCTTGGCTTCGGCTTCCTACTATGGACGCCGGCGGACCTTCCTTCTCTGGTAATGACCGGCTTCCTCGCAACGTCCGCAACCATCTGGTCGGTATTCGGGCGGGTCGGGACCGGGACCGGACCGCGCTGTCCGCTCTCCCATAGCTCACCACCTCCCCCAGTTCTCCTGCTAGCGCCCAAAACCGGTTCTTCGAAACGTTTCCGTGCGTCGCGTGGGTTCCTCGCTTCCTGTCGTCTCGCCGTCGCCGCTTTAGCTTAGCCACCGAAGGTCATATTACGACCTTCGGCTTTAGTATCCCCAACCCAGTTCTCCAGCATGCATCTCCAAACGTCTGTTTTAAACGTTTTTTTCGGGCATCCACGGGTCTTCCTCGAATCCCCCGACCCCTCCCCCTTCCCTCCCCAGTCCGACACTCACAAGGTACTGGTCATGGAGCCGCAGCCCCAGCACTCGACGGCGCCCGCATAGGTTGCGGAGTTCTCGTGGAAGGTGCTGCTGGCGATACTCAGCTTGGCACCTCCGGAGCCGCTGTCGCGGCCAGGGGCGGGGGCGGAGGGGGCGGCGAAGGAGACGCACAGGGGCTGCTGAGCCGCTGATGGCGCGAGTGGTGTGTGTGCGGGGGTGTGTGGGTGTGCATGGTGGTCTGGTGGCAATGCGGGATGTACGCTGCCGCATTGATAATGTCGAAACACAGAACACAGACAGCTCCGCCTCCCGACCATCATGCGCCACTCACGCGCTGGAGCCCCGGCCCGGCCCGCCCCGCCCCGCCCAGCCGCGCGAAGGGCAGCGCAGCATTTTAAATGGAGGCGTTCCGTGAGCTGTTGGCAATGCGGCGGGCGGCTCCGTAACCACGCCCTGTTTCGTACGGGTGCCGTACCTGATGGCGCCCCCAAACTTGGCGGCCGTGTTGGAGGTGAAGGTGCTGTCGGTGACGGTCAGCTCCGCTGTCGTGAGGGCGCAGATGCCGCCGCCCTGCCCGGGAGGGACGTGCGCAAGGGGCGCGGAGGGGATGTATAACACGTTGGGGGCCGGGTACACCGGATACATCGGCGAACTGACGAAGGAGAGAATGCACTACTAGTTGCAGAACAAGTTCCATCGCTTTGCCTTCGTGACCACTACTGCCAGTAGCCCCCCCAACCACCACCACCAATTCAGTCCCAGCCCGCCCCTACGCCTCCTCCCCTCCCTTACCCCCCACTGCCAGGCTCCCCGACAGCCCCGTTGCCGGGCACCAACTCGACGTGGCCAGTACATTGAAACGACGTCGCTTACGTCCGGACGCGCCCCGGTCAAACCCACCCCCACCTGTGACGCCGTGTTGCTCTCAAACACGACCCCCGAGATTTTCACCAGCGCCGCCTCCTCTGCGTGTACGCCGCCGCCGTACAGGCTGGCCACATTGTTGGACACGTTGCATGTCCGCAAGAACACCGGCATAGACCCGCCGCTGGCAGATATCGCACCGCCCTTGCGCCCGGCCTGGGGTTGGGGGTGGGCGGGGGGTGGCGAGAAGACCCGGTTACACGACGTGGGAAGCGGAGGGTAGCAACTAGCGGCGCGGGGTGGGGAGTTGCAAGGAAAACCCGTGTACGAAGGAAAACCCCCGGGGGGTGGGGCGGGTGCCGTAGGTCGGAAATGATATCCCAACATAGCAGGGGGCGCGATACGCGAGCAGCGGAGCAGGTACCCGCGGCGGCCGCGGGAGCCCTCGACGGTGTTTCGTCAGCCAGAGGCAATGCCGTACGGCCCGCCGACCGCGCGTTCTCACGGTACGACACGTGCCCGCCACGTGGCACTCTCCCCCAGCCACGTGGCACTCCCCCCCAGCCCCGCCTGCGTGTTGGCCGGCCCGGCCCGTCACGACTCGCCAGGTTGCCGATGAAAGTCGAATTCACAATCTGGATGGGCACGTAGTTATTGGAGATGTACATCGCGCCACCGAGGCGGCCCAGGTAGACGTCCGTGGCTGAGAGAGTGTCCGAGTTGTTGGCGCTGTTGCCGACGAACCTCACCTGTCGGGGAGGGGCAGCACGCGCCTTCAAGACACGCGGCCACGAGGCCAAAGCGGCTACGGTGCGCACAGCAGCTCGTGTCGGTGTGTGTGTGTGTGTGTGTGTGTTACAGGGGGCGACGGCCGGGTTGGGGCCCTATGTGACGACGCCTCCCCGTGCGTCCCTTCCCTCGCCCCCTCCTCCCCCACTCGCCCCCTAGTCCGTCCCAGTGCTCCAGCATGCGCGCCCACAAACTGTGTCCGCCGACCATGCGCCAACTGTCCTGTCCTTTTCGCGTCAACGGCGTTTATGCCCCCGCCCGCCCCTCCCGGGCCGCACCCAGGTCGCCCGGGTCGGGATTTGTTGTACTACGGACCACCTATAGGACTCGTGGTACAACAGGATTTAGGATTTTAGGTGGGCCTTACCATGAGCATGTCGACCACGTCAGCGCCGTACCCTGGCAGGCGCAGATCAGCGAAGTACAGGGCGCTGCCCAGGTAGTTGCGTGTGAAGTTCGTGCCGCTGATGGATTTCACGACACCCTGATTCACGTACACGGTCCCCTGGCCCTGGTTGGCGTCGAACGAGCAGCGGTCCAAGGTCAGCGAGCCCTCGCCGCTGTCGCCGGCTGTGGAGTAAATGGCTGCGCCCATCTTGGCTGTGTTGTTTGTGAAGGTGCAGCCAGTGAGGTTCGCCTGGACTTTGCCCAGTATCCGCAGCGCGCCGCCGTAATTGGAGCCGTTGGAGTTGTTGATGAAGGTGCAGTTGACCAGAGAGACGGTGGTCAGGTGGACGCTGGAAAGAATCAGCGCGCCGCCGGTGCAGTATTTAAAGGTCACGTTGGTCAGGACTGTGTCGTTGGTCAAGATGGTGTTGCTGAACGAGACCGCCGCGACTTCATCACTGCAAGGAGAAGAGAGGACCAGGGATGCGAGGGGTTGCAAAAAAATATCCGATTACTAGGAGTGGGATGCCGGGAAGCAGGGCCCGGAGGGTGGTGGGGGTGGCGAGTCGTGCGGCAGCGCGGGTAGGGACAGGGCAAGGCGGGGGGGGAACATAGGAGTGGCCTGGCTGGCAGACGGATGCACGGAGCCATTGTGGATGTGTTTTAGTGTGGGAAGCGGGGCTGCGGGGGCCGGGCCGACCATGCGTCGTCGACCATGTGGCCCTGTGTCCTTTAGTTGGCCCCTCCCCTCCCCTGCCCTCCCCTCCCCTGCCCTCCCCTGCCCTCCCCTCCCGGTATGCCTCCCCTGCCCTCCCCTCCCGGTATGGATGTTCCCTCCAGTTCCGGACCACCGGTTCCACCACAGCCTGCCGCCGGTTCCACCCTGGCCGCCCCGCAACGCACGGGCCTGCTGATGCAGCTGCCCTCCCAACCGCTGGAGGAACGGTCCCAACCGTCTGCCCATGCAGCTTGCCGGGACTGCACTCCTCGCTCCGGAACCAACGCCGCAGGCACGTGAAAGCCATGTGGCGAATATCTCTGGGCGGAAGGGTTCAGCGGATCTGCTGCTGGTCGACATTCCCGGCGCTCCCAACAAAGCGCGATGGCCCCGGCGACCAGGTACGATGGTTTGGCTGCTGAGGGACCGATCCTAAACCCCGCCTGCCGTGGCTGCTAGAACTTCGCCCGACCCACTTTACGGCGCCTCCAGGGAGGTGCGGCACAGCGCATAGGGCCCTCCCCTGCATACCCCTGCCCGGACCCCCTTGCCCCACGGTATTAGTAAGGCAGCTGGGTGATGGTCGACCAATCGCGACTGCCCACGGCGCCGTCCCTGGAGCTGCTAAAGAGCCGACTAGGGGAAGTGCTCACAGGCCACTAGAAGTGGCTTGCTGCTGCCCGCCAGTCCCCTAGGCGCCCGCGGAGCAGCTAGGAGGGGCCCGCTGGGTGGCCGCGACGGGCGAGGCAGGACGCATTCGCGCAAGTGCTGATGTGGCAGCAGCGCGTCCCGTGGGATCACATGGCGAGCCCCAGTCGGTATGTGCTCGCCATAGCGAGGCAGGGAGTTCGGGTCGGGGGGATGTGGGGAAACATGCTGCGGCGGAGTGGTGCGGCAGGTGTTGAAGTATTGCCAGGTAACTGCAGGCGTGGTACGCCGCGTTACTCCTAACAGGTTTGCCCGCACGAAATATGGTCTGGGCATGTACGAAGCCGTCCCGTGCCCGCTGCATGCTAGTTCCTTGCCCAGGGTTTGACCCGACCTCCGATTCTGAGCCATGTAAGTTAAGCCAACAATGCACGTAAGGTAACGCCGTGGTGCCACGCCAGTTGCGCAAACTCAGCTTGTCTTTCTACGGATGTTGGAGGATGAGCACGCGCGCACACGCGTTTTTATAGGAAATTCGCGCTTCTCCGACTGATTACCTCAATAAAAGAGGGGTGTCCCCAATGGATGGGTCTCGGCAGTCATATATGGAGTTTTCCGGGCCCGCTGCCAGCAGCGACCTGCTGTTTCTACCGTAGTTCTCCACACTGCTGACATGTTCAGTCCACACGGCGGACGTAGATTGAGCAAAGCTACCAAGAGACACAATGACGACCACTACGAGCCACCATCCTGGTGGGTCTCGCCGGCACCTCATCGGCCGGACTAACACGTCCCTTTTAGAACATAATGTTACAAGTCAGTCGGCTTAAATCAGAGTACAGCCGCATCTTCGAAGGTGCTCGTCTGCTCGACGCAGGTGCGCATGAATGACAGTAAAACGCTTATAAATGTATCAATACTGTGAGGTATAACGAAATGATAGCGACTTCAGACACTGGTACCGCAAGCATCTGGACTGTTTGTTTCGTTTGGTCTGTCGTGAATGCGGCAAAGCGCCATGGATATGCGCCGGGCAAACCGATGTTTACATGCTGGAATGCTATGAATATAAGTTTGCATATGCTATTTCAATGGATCGAACGGCAACTGTAGCCGAGGAAGATGGAACGAAGCGGACTTGGCCGCTTTTTGGCTGGTCAATCCTGGTGCATCTACACAAGGGTGAGTCATGTAAATTGGGGGAACCTACTCTGCTTCGCTCACTCGATTTACCTTCGACAGGGTGGGCTTGCTTTGACAAGTGGGCGGGTTGGTTACTTGGTCTCGACAACTCCAAATACCAGTGGGCAGTCTCAGAATACCAGCTCCAAAGGCACGAGGTACGTTGACCAGCTTACAGCCAATGGCAAAGGCCCGGCTCAGTCGCCTGCTTGTACAACGCACCCGATGCAGATTGAGCGGGAGACCGACCGGCGCGTGTGCGCGGAGGTGCGTCGCAGATGCAAAGACACCGCAACACCGCTTGTGCACTATACTCGAACTAGCCCGCCATTCAAACCCTCAGCCTGGGTTTCCACACGCCATCGAATATCCTTGCCGCACGAAGTCCCCACTTGCGCCTTACCTCACGTCGCCTCTTCGCAGGACGACGTGCGGCATCAAATGGAGGCAGGCGCGCAGCCCGGTCAAGGTAGCACGCAACAGGGCTCTGCGGAGAGTCGCGGCCCGCTAGAGGTGACCAGGCCCCCCAGCAACTTCATTGCCCGGTAACGTCATAACAGCATCCCGTGTGGCAGTCAGTAGGATGGAAAATGCTGCAACAACACCCCTCCCTGGAGCGCTGGCCACGATCTTCCAGCTGTACTGCATGCGGCACAGCCACGGGAGGCATGTGCGCGTTGGGCAGGCAGTCCAATCCCCAACACCTAGACTGAGCCGGCAGCGACGACGTGCGGCGCGCAGCTCGAATGACCATCTCCGCTTAAAACGAGTCAGCCGCACGAAGGGCTTCCCGGACTTCGGCGCCCAAGATGCTGAGGTGGCTGTGCTATGGTTCGGCTCATCGGCTTATGGGAAGGAAGGAGGCGTGCGGTTGTGGTGCCGCATGGCGCTCAACGAGGATCAGGGACGTTTCCTTGCAAGTCCAGGAGGTCCGGAGGACTATGGAGCCCCAAAGGGACCCAGCGCCACGCAGCTGCCCTGGTTGCTCGTGCTCTGGACCAAAGCCGAGACCGGGGGCTGGGCCGGAGGCCGGAGCCAGCACTCTGGAATGCGGCCACCGTGCACTGGCTGCCCAGGAGTGTGGGCGCTATTGGCGCCGCAGGGCGGTGTGCGACGCCGACACCGGCAAAGTGTGCTTTCCTTATGTCCAGTCGGCGCCACGGGGTCGGCCGATCGAGGCCGTGTCGTGTGGTCCTGTGTCCTGGGGCTGACTGCGAAATGTGGGCCACCCGCTGTCGTTCAGAGCCTCCTACGCAGGCTGAAATCGATGGAAGTGCGGGTTGCAGCGTTATATGTCGTAGCGGCTGGGTGCTGGTGGCGCCCCGTCATCTGCAACGGTGTGACGATATGCCAGGAACACCAGGGGGGTTTTAGAATAAAAGGACCGGTAACGCGACTGGGGAAATGTAGTGGGCGCATAAAAACCGGTTACACGACACGGATAGGATAGCTGGAGCACCAGGGGGGGGGCGGGGAGATGGGGGGCTGCCGTGCGGGTATGCATTCTCGAGGTACCATTTTGGGCTTTGAGGTGTCGTGCCTTGTGGGCGGGGATGCGGCGACGCGAGAGGAAGGGCTGGCTCGAGAGGGAAGGAGGGCTCAGGAGGGGGGCTCAGGAGGGGGGCCCATTCGTCCCCAGCGGCCGGAGAATGGTCCCGTGCCCCGAGGTCGCTGCCAAGTCACTCAGTGGCTCTCTGCTGACGCGATGCTGGGCTGTGGAGGGCGTGCCATGGACTATCGATAGCATCGAATTCCACTTCGTGACCACTTTGGCCTCCTTTGTGTCGACCCGCATACATGGTGGGGCCGACCCATCGGTAGGCGGTAGGCGGTGCAACGGCAGCTTACGACGAATGGGTGACGAGTGTATGGTGCGGAGTGTGCGGTGGAGCCGTCGTGGAGCCGTCGCGATCGCGGAAACGGCATGCGGTGGCTGGTGCGCGGTGGCTGCAAGGACCTCGAGGCCGTGCTGGCGAGTAGGTGCTGCGATCGGAATCACGTCCTGCGTTCAAGAATTGGAGCAGGCAATGCCAAGGGGGATGGCGTGAAGATCCGGCTACACGCCATGCCACGGGGAGTTACATAAAAGAACCGGTAACTCGACACGGGGCGGCTGGGCAACGAGCTGCGGATGCTTCGTTTCAGAAGCTGGAACTCAACGAATGTGTCTCCGTGAACGTACCGGTATCCATCCGGCAGTTATTTGATATGACCGGCCGCACACTTCGAGGCCGGTGATAGGGGCGAGACGCTCACCCTGTCGAACACACTGGACGCCTATGCTGGTCTATGGGCCCTCAACTTGTCTGGGGTCGCCGGACGGCGCTGTGGCACTGCACGGGCACGATGACCTGTCGATGACGCTTGTCTCATTGTAGGCGTGCCGTGCCAAAGGCCCTGCCGCTGCGCCATCA
Organism: Yamagishiella unicocca; assembly: GCA_003116995.1. NCBI lineage: Eukaryota > Viridiplantae > Chlorophyta > Chlorophyceae > Chlamydomonadales > Volvocaceae > Yamagishiella > Yamagishiella unicocca. The sequence continues at coordinate 1,258,259 of BDSL01000016.1, read as the reverse complement.
TGGAGATGCCCTGCGATGCCCACTCTCGTAGAACCGATCCACATTTTTCAAGACGGCACGGAGGCTTGCAGGCTTTGTTTGGGCTGCTTGTGAGTATGGCGCGCCACGCCAGCCCACTGCGTACTGGCGATCAAAGCCTATCAAAGTACATCCAGTGCATCTAAGAAATGGTAACAACGTCCGCCAAATATAGCGCAAGTACAAAGCGGCATTTGCAATAATATATATCCAGAGTGAATCGACTTTTTCTGGAGTTTACATGGGCTACGACGAGGAAATCAGGTCGTCTCGATGCTTTGCCCCGACCCGTGGTCCCACTTGCCAGGTACAGCTCAAAACTGTAACAGGACTGCGGGATTGGACTGTAATGCGATGTTATCCAGTAAATGGAAAGGAATCAGCCATGAAGCGGCTCCCTATACGCGATGATCTATTGCAGTTATATGCACATTGCTCAATGGAGTTCCTTTGGGCTCAAGTTGTAACCCTGCCGTCATTGCGTAATGTTCCATATTATTCGTGGGTACAGAGACGTTAGCATAGACTGCATTAGCAACCTGAGTGACAATACCTGCTGTCCATTTAAGGACTCTTGGTCGAGCCCACACATCCTTTCAGGTATAGATAGGATCATCGGAGAAATGTGCGCAAAGAGCAGGATTCAGGACTTCGCAACAGGCTTGGCCATTGCCGGTTGGCGAACATCTATGTACCGTGAACACGTCGGGGTGCCTGATCCAGATGGGCCGCAGCTCCACCGTCCCTGTTACTGCTCCTTGTTGTTGGTTTTAAGCCGCCGTCGTGTTCCGCGTACCGTATGCCATGGGAACCCACACTTCGCGTCTTTCTTATTCCCCCACACGCAGGCACCATTAAGACGTCTTAATTTGGTGACAACCCCTCAGCTACAGCGACGCTGGGATCCTGCTGCTCATGATCGACCCACAACGGCATCCCTCGTTAGCAGCTGCTTGCCGTATCTGAGGTCGACCCAACGCGCGGCGCAGCGCGCCGGACGAGGCGCACGACCGGCGCCGCCTGGGCTGCTGGTTGCAGCGCCGCAGCCATCCAGGCGGGGCTCCTCTTTTGGCGCTGCTAGGGGCTGTGCTCAGCAGAATGCAGGAGTCGCCCCGGCGCTTCGGCTGGTCCGCCGATGGCCAGGCCAGGCCAGCATGCGTACAGCCCCAAGGGACTAGGCACCTTCCGTACAGCAAGACCTGGGACGAATACCCGGATCCAGGCCAGCCGCCTGCTTTCTTCGTGTCCATGAGCGCCATGCGCTACTTCCAGTTGTTTGGCACGGTCAAGTCGCACGAGGAGCTGCGGTGGGAGGACAGCCAAGCGGGAGCTTCAAGTTGGCCCAACTCGTCACCCCCAATGCCTGTCGCCTTTGGCGCTGGGCCTCCTTCCGCCAGCGGCCTTAATGCCTCTGGCGCCTTTAACTTTTCTGGCGCGTCGAACGGTTCTGGCGCCTTCAACGGCTCTGGCAGTTCTGGCGGTCTTGGCGCCTTTGGTGCAAATGATTTCCGAGGCTCTGGTGCTACTAACAGTCCTGGCGGCTTCGGCAGCTCTGGTGCTGGTGGGTTCGGCGCCGGCAGCTCGGGAGCTTTGAACGGGCCTGGAGGCTCCGCCTCTGGCGGCAGCTTCAGCGCTGCTGGCTTCGGCTGGGGCAGCTCTGGCGGCACTGGCGCCTTCAACGGATCCCGTGGCCGCGACGGCTCCAGCAGTTCTCCCGCCGTCGACAGCTTTGGCTTTGGCTTCAGCTTTGGCGCCTGCCCTGGGACCATCAACAGCTTGCCCGGCCCAGGCGGCTTTACCAATGGCGGCCCTGCCAACGGCTTTGCTGGCCCTAGCGGCTTCAGCAGTTCTCCCGCCTCCAACGCCTTCGGCAATGGTAGCGGCTCCAGCGCCATCAACGGTTATAACGGCTTCAACACTGCTGGCGCTGTCAACGGCTCCTTCAACGGCTTCAACACGTCAAATGCCCTTAACGGTACCAACGGCTTCAACACATCTGGCTTTGCCAACGGCTCCACCAACGGCGCCAACGGCTTCAACACGTCTGGCTTTGCCAACGGCTCCACCAACGGCGCCAACGGCTTCAACACATCTGGCTTTGCCAACGGCTCCACCAACGGCGCCAACGGCTTCAACACGTCTGGCTTTGCCAACGGCTCCACCAACGGCGCCAACGGCTTCAACACATCTGGCTTTGCCAACGGCTCTACCAACGGTGCCAACGGCTTCAACACGTCTGGCTTTGCCAACGGCTCCACCAGCGGTGCCAACGGCTTCAACACGTCTGGCTTTGCCAACGGCTCTACCAACGGTGCCAACGGCTTCAACACGTCTGGCTTTGCCAACGGCTCTACCAGCGGTGCCAATGGCTTCAACACGTCTGGCTTTGCCAACGGCTCTACCAACGGTGCCAACGGCTTCAACACGTCTGGCTTTGCCAACGGCTCTACCAACGGTGCCAACGGCTTCAACACGTCTGGCTTTGCCAACGGCTCTACCAACGGTGCCAACGGCTTCAACACGTCCGGCTTTGCCAACGGCTCTACCAACGGTGCCAACGGCTTCAACACGTCTAACGTCATCAACGGTGTCAACGGCTTCAACACGTCTGGTGTCGCCAACAGTTTCTCCAACAACGGCGCAAACGGCTTCATCACCTCGAAGACCGCCAACACCTCGAGCAGTTTTGGTGCGCTTAACGCTGCCAACGGCTCCGCCCATGGGTTCGGCGACTCCAACACGGCTGGCGCCGCAGGCGGCTCTGACGCTGGCGGCGGCTTCAACACGTCCAACGCCGCCAACACCTCTGGCGGTATCGGCAACGGCGCCGGCTTCTCAAGTCCTAGCGCCGCAAACAGCCCCAGCCCCTTCGGCGGCTCCGGTGCCCCAAACAGCTCCGATACCTTAAGCGCTTTCGGCGGATCTGCCGCTTTCAAAGGTTTCAACATCTCCGGTGGTTTCGGCGCGGTCACCGTTGGAGGCGTCAGTAGCTCTGTCCTCGTCGGCAGCTCTACCAGCCCTGGCAGTGCCGCCAGTGCCTTACCCGACCCGGGCATCTCCGGCGGCGCCAGCGGCCCGGGGCCTGCTGTCATCCCGAGGCGTCGTAACTTACATAATTCCGGCACTGGCGCTGCTGTGGACGGCTTGGGTGGCTCCGGCGGCGGCGCGGGTGCTACCTCTGGCACTGCCGTTGGAGACTCGGGTGCTGCTGTTGGCGGCTCCGTCGGTGCTGCTGACGGCTCTGGCACTGCTGTCGGCGGTTCCGGCACTGCAGCCGGCGGTTCCGGCAATGCTGTCGGCGGCTCGGACGTTTCCGTTGGCGGCGCCGGTGCTGCCGTTGACGGCTCCGGCACTGGCGTCGGCGACTCGGGCAACTCCAGCCTTGGCGTCGGCGGCTCAGCTGGTGTTGAACGCCCCGGCGGCTCGTCTCAGTTCGGTGCTGCCACGGGCGCCGTTGTGGCGGCTTCCAGTTCGGTGCCGGTGTTCGGTGCTGCCACGGATACCGCTGCTGCGGCGGCTTCAAGTTCGGTGCCGGTGTTCGGTGCTGCCACGGGCGCCGTTGTTCGGGCCGGGCTTGCCCAGTGTGCCGGCTTCCAGTTCGGTGCCGGTGTTCGGTGCTGCCACGGATACCGCTGCTGCGGCGGCTTCAAGTTCGGTGCCGGTGTTCGGTGCTGCCACGGGCGCCGTTGTGGCGGCTTCCAGTTCGGTGCCGGTGTTCGGTGCTGCCACGGATACCGCTGCTGCGGCGGCTTCAAGTTCGGTGCCGGTGTTCGGTGCTGCCACGGGCGCCGTTGCGGCGGCTTCCAGTTCTGTGCCGGTGTTCGGTGCTGCCACGGACGAGTTCACGCTCGATGCAACCAGGCCGCAGCCTGTTTTCAGAGGTACGGCACGACCCACGTACGACCCACATGTACTAGCATTCGGCCTCGCGAAACGCCCAGCCATCACCCGCAAGCCCACCGCGATAGCCATCCCTCACTTCCTCCCTCCCTCCCTCCTGCTGCCGCTGCTGCTCTTGCTGTTGCTGCCATCTGCCCAACACAGGGCTTGTTCGTCAATACTGGCGAAGACAATCACCCGCGGCTAACACCACCACCAGCGCCACCACGACCCAGGCCATTGCTGCCACAACCGCCGTAACCGCCACAACCGCCACAACCGCAACAACCTCAACGGTGCTGCCTCCAGTGGCGGACTTTGCCGCAGCGCAGGCGGCGTCGCTGATTGGAGGCACGCGCTATGTGACCTACCACATGACTCGCGACGACGAGACCGACCTGCTGGTGTCCATCTCCGCCATGTCCCGCTACCACATGTTCGGCACATCTTGCTTCAGGTCCCACGAGGAGCTGCGGCTGGAGGACTGGAAGGCGGGCGTGAAGGATCAGAGCGCCCGCCTTGCTCCAGCAGCGCCCGCCTTCCCTGGAGCTCCTGGCGGTCTCTTCACGGCGGGGACCGCGGGGCCTTTCGGTGCTGGCCTCTTTGCGGCTGCGCCGGGACCGTTTGGCGGCGTCGGCGGCGTCGGCAGCAGCGTGGGATTTGTCCCATTTCAGTTCGCGGGTTCCGCCGCTTCGGGGGCAGCCAGCCAGGCGCCGCTGTTGGGTGCAGGTGCGGGCACGTCCATGCTGGGGGCAGCAGGCGTTCCGCGACCCGTCTTTGGAGGTAGGAAGGGAGGTAGGAAGGGAGGTAGGAAGGGAGGTAGGAAGTTGACGGCGCAGGTGCATCGGCGAGAGAGGGGTGAAGGCAAAGGGTTAAACAGGGGGCCGGTCTAGGCTGCAGGGCGCTGCGGCCCGTCCCTTAAGGCGGCTAGTGTCCAAGCGCAGCTGCACTCCAGGGAGGCCTTTTGTCCAATCCGGCTGCACTCCAGGGAGGCCTTTTTCCATTCTCATCTGGAGTCCAGGGAGGGCTGTTAAGAGGCACAGCGACGTCCTACATGCGACAGAAACAAAAACCACCCAACACTGCTGCTGCTGCCGCTGCTGCCGCTGCCGCACGCGTTCCTCGCAGGATCCGCCGCCGCACTCACCAGCGGCGGGGACCCGTTCTTCCCGAGGCCCACCAACACCACCACCAACACCACCAACACCACCACTGGGCTGGCCGCGTTCCTGGAGCCGCCACCCCTGGTGTGGCCCCAGTCCCGGGGCACCTGGTCCCTAGCGTACTCGAAGACGTGCGACCCGAACAGCGAGGTCAGACACCCCATGCATAGGGACTACCTGCTGTCCATCTCCGCCATGCGCTGCTTCGAAGCCACGCCCAAATCCCACGAGGAGCTGAGGCTGGAGGACCGGCAGGTGGGCGTAAGGAGCCGGGGCTCGGGCCCCCCTCCGCGACTGCGGGACTCGGCCGCAGCACTGGAGGCAGCGGATCCCGCAGCGCACGGTGCAGACGGCGCCGGGCCCTCATCTGGCGCTGGGCCGTCATCAGGCGGCGGGCCCTCGTCAGGCGCCGGGCCGTCATCAGGCGCCGGGCCCTCGTCAGGCGCCGGGCCCTCATCTGGCGCTGGGCCGTCATCAGGCGCTGGGCCGTCGTCAGGCGCTGGGCCGTCGTCAGGCGCTGGCCTGGGCAGCCCCGCCGCCAGAGCTAAACCCGGCAGCGTCGGCAGCGGTGGCGGAAGCAGCCCCGCCATGAAATCCAAAGCCGGCAGTTGTGGCCGCAGCCCGGCAGCCAAAGCTGGCGGCGGGAGCGGCGGGGGCCTGGAGGGGCTTTGCTGCGTGTGTATTGAGCACCGTGCCGAGTTTGGGTTTGTGCACACGGACGTGGTTCACTTGTGTGTTTGCTCGCACTGCGTGATGACGCTGAGGCGGCTGGGCAAGACGGGCAGGTGTGTGGTTTGCAACGAAAAGCCGATATCGTTGAGCAAGGTGGTCTCTACTTGAGGCGGTGTGTGGTGGGGGGACCACTCCGGGGGCAGGATTCAGTGGGGGAGCAGTGCGGCGCGTTTCGTTTTGTGGACTTGGCATCAGCTGGTTGCAGCTTACCCGGCCGACCCCGTGTCGATGCAGCTCTGAGCGCCTTGGTCAATGTTACTTTGACCGGACTGCCAGGCTATACAATTCTGAAATCCAACCACGAGCTCAGCGGTCACGTGTTACGTTTCTATAGCTTGCATCCTCTTCCTTTGAGCGACTGAGTTAAGCATGCAGCTGTGTGCAGTTGCGCGAGTTCTCCACCAGGTCAACCATCATACTCCCTTTGCCAGTAGTCGAGCGTGCTTGGTGATCCGCCTGGGCATCGAAGAACATCGAAGAACATTGCGCAAGGCGTCGCCCTGGAACCCCGCCCTCCGAACGAATACTGATGCACGCGGGCCGTGTACAGGACGCCATCAGCAGCAGCCGTGACCGCAATCCCGCTATTTTCCCCAATGCCCATATTCTCCCACGCATGTGGCGTGACTCGCCATTTGGCTTACGAAAGGGCATGGAAGGCAAGCACGCAATGGCGGGGGGAGTCCGAGCAGCGCCTACGGGAGGAGGCGTACCAACTTATCCCAGGTGGTGTGGGGTGTCATAGCACACAGCGCCGGTTGGCGACTGCCGTTTTTTCAGTTGGGATGACGGGTGTGAACTGTTCGTGGCGGGTTCGTGGCCAGGCTAGGCTCGCTAACGCGGTATTGGGTTGCAGCTTGTGTTGAGGTACGTGGGGGGCTTATTGGGCAGGGTGGCTGGGCAGGATTGCTTGCAGGAGGACGAGGCGGAGTGGGGGAGCACACGGCTCAGCGCTTTGTACAGAATTGTGGCGTTGATCAGTGTCTCGAGACAGTGCTAATACCGCGAGCGTTTGTTTCGACGACAAGATAAAAATATAGGACGACTTGCGGCTGGGTGTGTTCCGCACTGGTCCGTCGGCGATATCGGCACACGCGGCACTGAAGTTTGGCCGTCATGGGAGTTGCTCCACTACAATCGTATGAACCGGCGAGACGCGTCACCCGACGACGATTCAGTCGCTGTAGCTGGACAGTCGAGGGAGCCTACGATGCGTCATGGCCACATGGCCGGCGTTGGCGTTGGCCACTCCACCTCGGGCGATGTGGGGGAGAGGCGCGCCAGGTAAGGCCCACCTGTTCCGGCCGTACGAACGCTCCTCCTCGAACGACATAGGCGTCGATTGGTCCGCTTACGGCGCATAAAGTCTTCAAACCCTGCTACGGCCTACGGGCTGTCAAGCTGGGATCGATCTTACACCTGCAAGGCCGCTTGCACGCTTGGTGGCACAAGCCGACAAGGTACTCCACCACAAACGGTCCGCTCAGACCATGGTCGTGTTCCCCCCAGTCGCAACTGCCTCCACCTCCCCCCACCAGCCGCCCAGCAAAGGTGTCCGGTGCCTCCACCTCGTGGCCTCTGTATCCCACTGCAGCAGTTGCTATACCACCGGTATCTCCCTCCTGCAAGCGACCCACCTCATCCCCTCCACCAAGCACCGCCACCACTACACCTCTTCAACCGCACTCGGGCGCGCATCAGGAAAAACACCACGCAACGGGCTGTGGCGCCACTGGTGAAGACGTCGGCGCTCCATCGGACGTACCCACTTCCTTCCTTCCCCACTTCCCCACTCCTCCGCCTCCGCCTTTCCGCTATCCGCACCCGTCCGCTACTCCCCCAGCAGCGGCGGCGGCGGCGTCCCTATGTGCAGCGGGTACAGAGGCAGCCGGGAGCGCAGCGCCACCAAGTCACCTGGCTCCGTCATTACAGGCGCCGCCGCCGCCGCCACCGCTGCGACGTCGCCGTCGACGGCCATCGCCGCCTCGTCCGCCTGGCCCTCGCTCGACGCCGCCGCCGCCTCGACGGGTTTTTTGCTCTTCGCCGCCGCCAGCGGCCCGTGGGGCCGCACGTGGACCGACAGCTTTCGCCGCAGGCTGCCGCCGCCGCCGCCGCCGCTGGTGCTGGCGGCGCCGTCGTCGCTCGCCGCCGCCGCCGCCGGCAGCAAGTGCTGCGCGAACACGTCATACAAGTCGTCGACCTTAACGCTCTCTAGCGCCGCCACCTCCAGCTCGCGGCTGAGGAAGTCGTACCTGTCGTACAGCGGGCAGGGGCAGGGGTGGGGCGCACAGAGTCAGTATCTGGGGTCCGCGACTCCTCCTTCCCCAAACTGCGCCCGAAGCGCGCTCCACCAAAAGTTTTGGTCCAAAACCCTAAAAAGCCACATCACTTCGCGACACTCACCAAACTACGTATTCCGCTCCACCTCGTCCCTCCCTGGTCCTACGCCACCGCTGTCGCAGGCTGGCCCCTCCGAAACCCCTCCCAAACCCCTCCGAAACCCCTCCGAAACCCCAAACCCTCCATCCGGCCGCCGTGTCTCTCATCCCTCTCCCCTCTCGCTCCCCACCTCTGGCTGGAGATGTGGCCCCACTGCCTGCTGGCCTCGTCCACCAGACTGCGGTCCCGCTGCATCTTGGCCGCCACCAGCGCCGCCACGTGCGTGGTGAGCTCCTCCGGCGTGAGGCTGCGGATGCGGGGCCCCATGGAGGCCAGGAAGGACTCCGCGCAGGCGTCCAGGTGCTCGGGGGGGTGGCTGCAGGGAGGGGGTGCAACGTGGCGGGGAAGGGGGGAGGGGGTGCGGTGGTCAGTGGGTGGCTGAGAGGGAGCGCTCAGGTCTGCACTTCAAAAGACAGTAAAATACCGACTGCGAAACGTTTGGTAAACACAAACAAATTTAAGATTGCGTCCTGGAGCACTTCCAGCTTGGTCAGTGGGCGGCAGGGGAGGTACAGGAGGCCAGGGGGGTGCGAGGAAAACCCCGTGTACGAACAAAAACCCGGTGGCGGGCGGCATACACAGCAGGCCTGAGATAAGGAGCAAGGATGGAGAGAAGGGCACTTAGCGCAAGCAGCCACTCACCAGGCTTCACTGCGCCCCCGACATCCTAAAACCCTAAAACCCTAATCCCGCGGCCCTCCCCCGCCTCCCCCCCAGCCACCTACCGTGCCGATACGACCTGGATGCAGAAGCCGCTAACGCCGCCCGTCAGCCTCGTGCCGCTGTACACCGAGTAGCCCAGCTGCTGCTTGGTGCGCAGGGTGTCGTAGCACGGCTCGTACAGGATCTGTACGACGAGGGCAGACCGTACGGCCGCGTGAGGATGGGGCGGGTGGGCCTTATGAGCAGGTTGGGGGCCGGGGGCGAAGGGCCGGGGGCGAAGGGCCGGGGGCGAAGGGCCGGGGGCGAAGGGCCGGGGGCGAAGGGCCGGGGGCGGCGGCTAGGTGTGAGCGTCGCAGGGTGGATGGGAGGGTGCGAGTGGGGCCTACTCCATTCGTCCTCCCGCGCGAGGTAGCGACCCATGGGTCACACGTACCTGGTCCACCAGGTCCAGCACAGCGCGGTCCCGTGGGTCGTTCGTGGTTCCTATCTGGTAGTAGACCTCCAGCTGCGCGGGCGAGAGAGGCGGGGAGCAGGGAGGGTTTCAGCGGCGAGAGGCGGGGTGAAGGAGCACCCGCAGGTAGCCAGGGCCTGTGCCCCTGTGCCCCTGTGCCCCTGTGCCCCTGTGCCCCTGTGCCCCTGTGCCCCTGTGCCCCTGTGCCCCTGTGCCCCTGTGCCCCTGTGCCCCTGTGCCCCTGTGCCCCTGTGCCCCTGTGCCCCTGTGCCCCTGTGCCCCTGTGCCCCTGTGCCCCTGTGCCCCTGTGCCCCTGTGCCCCTGTGCCCCTGTGCCCCTGTGCCCCTGTGCCCCTGTGCCCCTGTGCCCCTGTGCCCCTGTGCCCCTGTGCCCCTGTGCCCCTGTGCCCCTGTGCCCCTGTGCCCCTGTGCCCCTGTGCCCCTGTGCCCCTGTGCCCCTGTGCCCCTGTGCCCCTGTGCCCCTGTGCCCCTGTGCCCCTGTGCCCCTGTGCCCCTGTGCCCCTGTGCCCCTGTGCCCCTGTGCCCCTGTGCCCCTGTGCCCCTGTGCCCCTGTGCCCCTGTGCCCCTGTGCCCCTGTGCCCCTGTGCCCCTGTGCCCCTGTGCCCCTGTGCCCCTGTGCCCCTGTGCCCCTGTGCCCCTGTGCCCCTGTGCCCCTGTGCCCCTGTGCCCCTGTGCCCCTGTGCCCCTGTGCCCCTGTGCCCCTGTGCCCCTGTGCCCCTGTGCCCCTGTGCCCCTGTGCCCCTGTGCCCCTGTGCCCCTGTGCCCCTGTGCCCCTGTGCCCCTGTGCCCCTGTGCCCCTGTGCCCCTGTGCCCCGCTGACCCCGCGCGCGGGTAGGCGAGAGAGGTGTGAGGTGGCGGGCAAGAGGGAAATCGCCGGAGGTGCCAATGACTGCCCAGTCCACACGCACCGCGGCGTTCTCCTCCTTCGGGTTCTTGGCCAGCAGCCCCACCACTGTCCCCGCGTCGAGCGCCGCCTCCGCCGCCGCCGCCGCCGTCGCCGTCGCCGTCGCCGTGGCCTCCGCTGGATCCGCCTCCGCCGCCGTCCTGGCCTCCGCCGCCTCCGCCGCTGTGGGCACCACCACACACTGGTCCCGCACCCGCTCCTCCGCGTCCATGCAGCAGCCGGGGCCCATGGCCGCCACCACCACGTCCGACAGCTCCCTCGCGCTGCTGGCGGTGAGGTTGCCGTGCACGAACAGCTCCACGTGGCACTGGGCCAGAAGCGAGGAGATGAAGGGCGTGATGTCCTGCAGCGGCGGGCGGCGGTGGTGGTGGTGGTGGTGGCGGCGGTGGTGGCAATATTTTGTGGTGCTGGCGGCGGCGGTGGTGGTGGTAAATGTGTTGTTGTTGGTGGTGTTATAGGTGTAGGTGGTGGTGGTGGTGGTGCCGGTGGCGGTGGTGATGGTGGTACAACACGCAACCTCCAAACCTCAGACCCTCTGCCACATGCCATACGTCGCGACACGAGACCGCCAAGCCCCGCCTCACTCCCACGCCCCATCCCACGCCCTAGGTCATTGCCGACCCGCGGGTCTTCCTCTCATACCCCGCCCTAGCCACCCCCCGCACCTGCGGCGTCAGCAACTCCAGCTGCTCTCTGATTTCGTCGAAGTGCAGCGACCGAGAGCACAGCACGAAGAGCCGCGAGTAGCTGGCGTGCTGGCCCACCTGGGTGCCGTACAATAGCGTACGGCACGACAGGGGTCGCACGGCGCAGATGATTAGGGTTATTGAGGGCGGGGGGGGACATGGCCACCGGCGGGCTGCGAGGGAGTGAGCAGGAGCCGCCCGCTGTGAAGGGGCCGTCGTCGCTACCAGATCAGGAGCCGCGCGCGACCTGGACAACCGCCACCCACGTGTCACCCTGATCAGCACATCCCTTCCCCTTCCGATTGCGTCGCCCCAGCATCAACCCCTAAACCCCGCCACGACACTCGCCAGCCGTCACAACTTCCCTCCCCCACCCGCCTCTCTCCCCTTTCGCTTAGCCGCCGAAGGTCGACATACGACCACCGTCTTTTCCTCACCCAAGCTCTCCAGCATGCATCTCGAAAAACGTCTGTTCTTCTAAACGTTTTTTCCTCGCAGCCACGGGTCTTCCTCGCAACCCCTCCCCCCCACCTCCACAGCCGCCCGGTGCCCCCTCCTCCCCACCTCCATATTCATGTTGCGGTACTTGCGCACCAGCGCCTCCCGCACGCTGCTGAAGTGCGCGCTGAGCCCCGCCGGCCCCTCGTCGCCCGCCGCCAGCCCCGCAAGTGCCCCCGTCAGCCGCCCCACCAGCACCCCCAGCTTGTGGCTGAATCCGTCCACTCGGAACTCCATGCCTGCCCGGTTTGCGGTTCCCGGGTCGTGGAGGTGAGTCAGGCGGGTCGGGCAGACCCAGTGGGCAACCAGACACAGAAACTGTACCACACGGGTGAGTCATCCGTCGGTATGGGTCCGTACAAAGAATGCTGAGGACTCGAGGGTGACCTGCTATCGGCGAAGGTAGGCGATCAGGAACGCGCCAGCGCAGCCCTTTCCGCCCGGCAGCAAAAGATAGGGCCCAGGAACCCCCCCTTAACCCAGACCTCCCTAAACCCAAGGCCCCCCCCTCCCCCTCCCCAAACACACCCGCAAGCCCCTCGGGGCTGGTGTGGTAGTGCAGCCCTGCCACGTCAGCCAGGTAGGCGTCTTCTCGCATGCCCTCCTCGATCAGCTTGAGAGCCAGGTGGCCGCAGGCGGCGGCGCGGGCGGAGGTGTGACCCGCGGGACTGAACAGCCGCCAGTGTACGGCGGCGCGGGGCGTGCGGAAGGTGGAGTCCAGCTTGTGCCAGAGGCGCAGACCTGCGGGCGGGAGGCAGGGAGGGGAGGGGGGGAAGGGGAAGGGGGGGAGGGGAGGGGAGGGTGCCCAGGGGAGGCAGGAGGAGGGAGGGGGGAAGGGGCCGTGTGTATGGGCAGGCGCCGGTGCTAACAGGGTTTTAGGTGATGCGCTGTGCCGCTGCAGCCACCCACCCGGCTTGTCGAGCAGCAGGACGGGCGGTGTGGCGAGCAGGTTGGTGACGCCTGGGGGCAGGGCGGGGGCGGCGGAGGCGGCGGCCGCGTCGGGGTCGTCGCATCTGAGGGGGCAGAGGGGGGGAGGGGCGGGGTCGTCGCATCTGAGGGGGCAGAGGGGGGGAGGGGCGGGGTCGTCGCATCTGAGGGGGCAGAGGGGGGGAGGGGCGGGGTCGTCGCATCTGAGGGGGCAGAGGGGGGGAGGGGCGGGGTCGTCGCATCTGAGGGGGCAGAGGGGGGGAGGGGCGGGGTCGTCGCATCTGAGGGGGCGGAGGGGGGGAGGGGCGGGGTCGTCGCATCTGAGGGGGCGGAGGGGTGGAGGGGCGGGGTGGAGGGGGGTGATGGCAAGGGACACAAACACGAGCAACCGGCCTGGGCGGAGCCCCGAGTCCACGACACCGGCGGGACACAGAACCTCCCGGTGTTGCCCTCCCTGGAGATGTGGCCACAGCTTCGGGATTGGGTATGAAACAACGTCGCGCCTCTCGGCCCGCAGCACCGCTGGTCGTAGTCGCCAATAACTCCAGCGCCTCCCCCCACACGCCGCCGCACCTGAGGCTGAAGTCGGACGGCAGGTAGGGGTTCTTGGGCGGCATGCGCAGCTCCTCCAGGGGGGGCTGGCTGGCCCAGGCCTGGCACCTCGACTCGGGCAGCTGCGTGAGGGTGCGGAGGGTGTGGGGTGCGGAGGGTGTGGGGTACGGAGGGTGTGGGGGGTGCGGAGGGTGTGGGGGGTGCGGAGGGTGCGGAGGGAGGTACTGGGGTGGGGCCAGCGCTAAGGAAGGGGCCCCTGCGGTCCATGTGTGCTCTGCGGGAGCAATCGATGCACCGGTACGCAATAGCCAATCAAGGAGCGGAAGAAACGCTAAGAGCCCTTTGTATACGGCATTGGACGAGCAGCTCCGGCTGGTGGTTCCCCCCCCCTCCCTCCCGGGCGCTCACCTCCATCACAACCACCTCCAGCCCGAACCACGGCTCCGCCTCCACCCGCGCCTCGACGCCCTCCCTGGACGCCAGCGCCGTCACCGACGCCTTCACCTGCGGGGGAGAGATGGGAGAATTGTGTTTTTGTGGCCCATTGCCATTTTGCGGCCCAATATGATATTTCATGGCCAGTTGCCCAATCAGGCATCCCAAGAGGTAGAGATCTCCCACCCAGCCCAACGAAGAAGGACGGGCCGCGGAAGGGGGCAACTCCTCGGGTTGGGGCGCGCCCGGCCAAAAGGTACGGCACGGCACACGGGTGACGTGGCGTCGTACCTCGTCGTACCGCCGCGTGAGCAGGTCGATGCGGTACGACGCCGTCTGCGGCGCCATTCGTTCCATTAGCTGCGCCACCAGCTCCGGCTGCCAGGTCTGGTGCAGGTAGTCGGCCACCAGTGCGTGGGCGGGCTGGGTGTGGTGCATGGAGCCTGGGGGGGAGGGGGGCGGAGAGGGGCGAGGAGGAGTGGAACGGCGAGGGGCGAGGGGGAGGTTGCAAAAATAAAGGGGCGAGGGGGAGAGGGTGGCATAAAAGCCGTTGATCGGGGGAGGGGGAGGGGACCGGAGAGGGGCGAGGGTGGAGGAGTTGCCATTGCGGCTGATGTCTGGGGGCGGGGGGGATAACGGAGAGAAAACCCGGGAACAGGAACCGGAAAAAAGGGGTGGGGGAAGGGTGGGTGGGTATCTGCCACCCAAGGTGCTTAGCTAACCCTCCCAAAGTCCCAATCAGAGGCGGCAACAGGTGTGGTGTCAGATCAGGGGTCTCCTCCCCGGCCCCCCTCCCCGGCCCCACCTGCCAGCCTGCTGACGGTATCCATGGGGTCCCCCTCCTCCTGGAAGCGCCACCGCTGCTCCGAAACCGCCCGCATCTCCTGCCAAACCCACTCCTGGGGCCCTATATGTGTGGGCGGGGGTGGGAAGGCCGGGAGGGGCGCGGCAGCGGACGTGGGGGCCAAACGGCAGGTCCAGGCAGGGCAGGTGTTAGTTGCGCGAAGTAGACGAGGTGCACAAAAGTGGACACCCACCGACCCACCGACCCGCGGGTCTGCTCTCACTCGGATCTGCTCTCACCCGCCTGCCGCATCATGTCGATGTAGGCGAACACCAGCTCCGCCACCGCCAGTCCGCAGCCCCCCTCCCCGGCCGTGAGGCCGCTCTCCGTAAGCGTCACGTCGACGCCGAAGAGGCTGCAGCAGCTGTTGGACGAGTAGCCGTCATCATCCACCCCGGCCATGATCTCGGTGGCCCAGCCGCGGGTCTGGCGGTCGAGGGAAGCGTGTGTGTATGTGTGTGGGGGGGGGGGTGTGAGACCGGTGACACGAATAAGGACAAGTGTGTGTGTATATGTGTGCGGGGGGGAGGGAGGAGGGCGGGGATTCAGCCTCGACATGCAGTCACAACTCGCCAGCAACAAGTGCTGGACTTGTTGCAGTCACAACTCGCCAGCAACAAGTCCAGCACTAACCAATCGCGTGCAGTAGAACCCGCTCAGCCGCGTCGATGGGCTGAAGGGCAGGTAGCAATGTACGTTATGTGATAGGATCAGGATTTATCTAGGGGCGAGGGGTGACGCAGCAGCAGCAGCAGCAGCAGCAGCAGCAGCAGCAGCTGCGGTCGTGTCCAGGTCCGTCACACACCTTGAGCGCGCTCAGCAACGACCCCGGCCCCTCGTGACCCAGCAGGTGGCTGATGTACGAGTCGGACTTGCTGCCGTACGCCCGCTGCATGGGCGGCAGCTGGAAGGTGATCCGCAGCTCGTGGTTGTCTCGCACAGCGGGGATGACGTGCAGGGAGCGACCCTGGGGGCGGGCGGGGGGGAGGGGGGTACAGAAAAGAACCGGTCACTGGAAGCGGGGGAGGGGGTAGCGTAGGGGGGGGGAAGCGTAGGCGGGGGTAGCTTGCGGGGGGTGTAGCATTGGGGTGGGCGGCGGAGGGGCGGGGGGCAGCGGAGGGGGGGTAGCGGAGGCGGGAGGGTGAGCGGGGCAGAGCTGGTCCCCTCCTGTCCATCCTCTCCGGGTTGGCCTCTTCCCACCACAGCACTACCCAGACGCTACCCTTCAGGTGTGACATGACTGCCGGCACCGTCCCCCGCCTCCTGTCGTGCCCGCCAGGCGCCCACCTGGAACGGCGGCTCGAGCCCCGCGAACGACGGCTGGGGGCCCTTGCCGCGAGGCATGGCTCCGAAACCCTCCGCCACCATGCGGCCCAGCGTGTCCAAGTCCTCACCGCCGAGAACCACCAGGCAGCTGCGCTCGGAGCCGTAGTGCTGGCTGCGGCAGGGAGGGAGGAGGGAGGAGGGGGGAGGGAGGGCGGAGGGGGGAGGGAGGGAGGGGGGATTGGGTTACGGGCGATGTTGCCGCCGCGCGTGACTAGGGGGGAAAGGGGGGTTGGGACGCAAGAGGAGCCGCACAGCTCTTCAGCGGATGCGGCCACCGACCGTTGCGTCGTACTGTCGTACCTGTAGTACTCCAGCAGTCGGCTCCGTACGTCCAGCCCCGCCAGCTTGGGCTGCTCCCACAGGCTAGCTTTGTTGCCCCAGCTGAACTTGCGGTAGATGTGGCCGGGGCGGGCCTGAGCCGGCGGCGGGGGGGGGGGTCGCGTCCGTGAGTGGTGCAGCAGCACTGGTGGGGAGGCACTCACCCCCCTCCTGCTGCCCTCCTGCCCCCCTCCCCCTCCGGCTCACTGTGTGGCACATGATCTGCGACAGGCGGCAGTGGTCGTCCTGCAGCACCTGGCTGAACTCGCTGTCCACCGCCAGGACCTGCAGGCGGGGGGGCGGCAGGGGGGCAGGGAGGGGGAGGGCAGTGAAGGCAGGGGGGGGAGAGGGAGGACAGAGGACACGGCGTGGATGAGGGTGTTGGTTGTGGCGGTTATACACGGCACGGCGGTGCAGTCCAGCGAGGCACATCCCTCCCTCCCTCCCTGCTCTCCCTCCACCTTCCCCCCTCCCTCCCTCCCTGCTCTCCCTCCACCTTCCCCCCTCCCTCCCTCCCTGCTCTCCCTCCACCTCCCCCCTCCCTCCCTCCCTGCTCTCCCTCCACCTCCCCCCTCCCTCCCTCCCTGCTCTCCCTCCACCTCCCTCCCTCCCTGCCTCCCGCTCCCTCCACACCTCCCGCTCCATGCTGCCCTCGTTGCACAGCGGCGAGATGAAGAACTGCGCGAAGCGGTCCAGAGCGCCGGCCAGGTGGGCGGGCGAGACCTCGAAGTGGTAGTTGGTGATCTCCTGAAGCTCGTCCAAACGGGACAGCGCGGGTGTGGGGGTTGGGACTTGGGAGGGGGGCCCCGGCACAGCACGGGGCAGCCGCAGCTGCTGCCAGCAGATGACTTATGCCGTACCCAAGTACGACACCGACGCGTCCTGCGGAACCAACACCCTCCCACTGCCAACTTCGTGGCCAGCGCACAGCCTTTCGCCCGCCTGTCCGTGCTGGACTCCAGCCCTGCTCCGGTTCCCCCCCCCCACCAAGTCATTTTCCTGATAGATCGGTTTTCCTAGTCAGTGCCGACCCACGGGTCTTTCTAGTGAGTGCTGACCCACGGGTCTTCCTCTCGCACCCACCAGGTCGGTGAAGGCGTTGGCCGAGCCCCCGTGACGGGTGAGGTAGTCGTCGTAATCGTTCTCGGAGGGGTACCGCTGGCTGCCCATGAAGAGCATGTGCTCCAGGTAGTGCGACAGCCCCTGGGGGAGGGGCCAGAAGAGGCGGGGGGGGGTGCAAGGAAGGGGGAGGGAGAAGAGGCGGGGGAGGCCACCGGTGAGGCCCATTAGCAGGAAACGGATAGGAGAGGCCACAAAACACGTGGGCCGTGTCGCGATGTGGGCCGTGTCGCGGGGTTCCCACCCCCAGCACAAGAGCGCCCCCCCCCCAGCCAGCAGCCCCGGACCTGCCTGACAGCCCCGGACCTGCCTGACAGCCCCGGCGCCCAGCAGCCACCGCAGCCGCAGCAACCAGCCCCGGCGCCGCAGTTTCCTATGCCGTGTCGCCGGGTCTTCCTCGAACCCCCTCCGACGCAAGATGTCTCCCTCCCACCCCGGCAGCATGGCGCCGTGTAACCCACCGGCAGGTCCTCTGGGTCGCTGAAGCTGCCCACGCCAACCGCCATAGCGGCCGCCGCCTTCTTCACCGGCGCGTTGTCGGCTCCACTACCGCCACCGCCCTTCTTGCGTCGACCACCTCGGCCGCCGCCGCCGCCGCCCTCCTCCTCACCCTCCTCACCCTCCTCCTCCTCGCCATCCTTGCTCCCATCCCCCGAGGCCATCTCCTCGTCCTCCCCGCCGTCCCCGCTGCCGCTCTCGCTGCTGCCGCTCTCCCCTTCCTCATCCCCCTCCTCGTCCTCGTCCTCATCGTCGTCATCGGGAACCAGGTCGCCACTCGACTCCTCGCCGTCGTCCGCCGCTGCAGCTGCAGCCCCACGAAGCTTGCCGCCGCCGCCGCCGCCGCCGCGGCCACCGCCGCCACCGCCGCCGCGGGATGACTTCCCAGCGCCCTTACCAGCGGGCGCCTTCGCCTTGCCAGCGGCGGCCTCCGCCTCCGTACCCTTGACGTCAGCCTGAAGGGAGGTGGGAGGGAGGTCGCGGTCGAACGGAGCGGGAATGGGGTGGGGAGGGGGAGGTATGTTTTCCTGGAGGGCGGGTCAAGCGGGTTGGATGGGCAGGTGTGTGTTGTGGGCTCGTTAAGAAACGATTTGTGGGGGGCCAGGTGCACTGCATTCAAGGGGGCCCGTGCAACGGGCATGCGGGGGTTGCGACCACATGGTGCACACCAGTAATGCCCCAACATCCCCGTCTCATGCTTGGGTAATTGCTCAACTCCACCCCCTCCGCCCGACAACTATGTGCGTCACGCACCTCATCCCGATACTGGTCAGACGGATCTGTTCACAAGCATGGCATGGCATATATATCTTACACATGCGATTACCGCTGGAATGGTTACCTGGCCATCGGCCTGCGCCGCCGGTGTCGTCTGCATTTCGGGATCGCTGATCAGCAGCACACGTAGCCCATTCTCAAGCACCACATATCGATACAACTTTTTATCATTTGGCGACTTGGCCACATCCACAGCGGAGCCACTGCCAGTGGAAGGCTCGCCCGCCGACATGATGCAACGCTAACTGGACCTTCAGTCACGCTGATAATATCGACAGTATAGTGTATGTAACGCGAATCCGTGGAGCGGGTCACAGGTTCTTGGCGCGCCTAGATTCTTTGTGGGATCGAAAAAGGTCCAAGCAGGTTGAGCCACGTTGGAAATTTGGCAGGTACATCAGATGCTTTGACGATGGCCCGCAGAGGCACACCGTGCGCCCTGTAGTTTACACCGTACTCGCAAATGCGGTACAGCGCCACAGTATATCAAAGCGCTGGCCGCTGGAGCTCTTTTGCGCTTTATATAGGCCCGATAAAAGTGTCTTTTTGAAATAGGTGGAAAACATTTTATACTTTGCGCCTGCGCCGTCTTGCGACCTGTCTAGTTGCTTCCGTTACCGGTAGTGAAACCATGCTCTCTTCCCTTACTTGCGTAGCACACTGCACTTTATTCGCAGCCATTTTGTAAAACTAGACTTCAAGGCGTGTGCCCAGAAGGCTGGCGCATTGAATGGCTTCTCCATTGCCAACCGCTCCATTGCCAACTGCCTTCCCTGGCTCCGACTGAATGTGCACCTCCCCCCACCAGCCGACCACGTTCAGGCAAATAATCTCCATTCAGCATCCACCGCCAAACGGTTTGAAAGCACGGCGACCCCTGCAACGAGGGCCTGCAACAATTTCCTGCCGCTATTTCCTGCCGCCGTTCAAGCTCACGCTGTTTTTTGTCCGTGCTTCAGCCCCTTGAGGACGGATAGATGTGAACGTGTACGCCCTGCTGTGTGCCAAGCTAGCTCGGTACGTAGGCAATAAATATCCCGACATCTTTGAGTCAGTTTGAGTGTCTGGCGTGGTCGGCTGGGAGGCGTCTTGATGGAATCCGGGGCAGGTGGCGATGACTGGCGAGCGAGTGCTGCGAGCATTCTTTGCCGCAGATGTCAGTTTTGATGAGACTTTCGGAACTCTGCCGAACGTCGGGATGACTCTTGTCGAGGTCGATGGTTAACAATTTTGATTGATACGAGGGCTGACCAGCTGACGATGTTGGTAGTGAAGTTTGTGTTTTTGGTGTTGGCGGTGGTCGCGTTGCGATATTTGCAGCGCTGATCGTACTGGGGCCCCAGGCCATACGATAGAGCCATCAGGTGCATTGCCTGGCACCGAATTGCTGCGTTAGTTGGGGAGGGTTGGGGCTTCGTTCCCCGAAATGTTGGGCTGCAGTGGGACCTCGGCACTGTCAGAGGGTATCAAAGTGTCGTTCTAATCCCAATCCTCGAAAATTGTTGGTCCTGCAATCCCTTGTGAAATCTAATCCCCGACGGGTTTAATCCCTAAGCTCCCAATTCCAAAGCGAGTTCTAATCCCCAGCGCGGCAATCCCCCACCGGGTTGAATCCCCTCGAGGTGGCGGTTTAAATCCCCAATCCCCACGGGTCCGCAGCAGTCCCCAGCCCGTGTGAGTGTACAATATTCCCCCAGCGGCTGAGGAGCTGTGAGAAACGGCGGGTGTCATTTGCCTTTGGTGTCGCACCCTAGGATTCCGCTTCCCAGGGTCCTTGCCTTGCTTATAGAGCGCAGTCCTTCCTCGATGGAGTTTACAGTTGGTGGTTGTGGCCGCGAATAATGGTGGCAATGTAACACCTCGTCGGACCGCAACGGCGATCAAGGAAGCACAGACGGCTGTTGGCAGTCAATAGGTAGCACCCCTAATCACTAACCCCAACACTCCCGCTCAACGGTACTTTTAACACCATGCATTACGTGGGGCACCGCACCTTCCCACCTCCCGCCCATCTTGGTCCATCCCGCCTCCTTTCCCCAACACGCATTAAACACCGGTGCAAAAAAAAATAACGCACAGGCGTTCGGTCCGATGCAGGCAGGTCGGGTTACATGACGGCAGTCTAGGCAACTAAGGGAAACGCATACAAGGAGGTTGTCTACGGATCGTGTATATATGTATAGGAGAATGGGGAGCCATGGACTATCAGCAAATCAGCTGTACCACCATTCCATCTGTTCGTGTGTACGATTGACAAGTTGGGAACTAAATGACGCCTGTCCTCCTCTTATTATACCACCATTCTCTGAAGTCATATAGCTAGAGTGCTACGGTCGTTCAAACGATAGCGATGTCTTCCTCGGACAGGTCGTCTTCGGAATCGGAAGGCGACCCCTCGACAGCGAGTTCTTCTTCTGGTTCGACGGAGGAGTCTACGTCGTCGGGCTCTTGAGGTGTCCGTGAGGAAGGAGATAATGGCGAGGAATATGTGAGCAGTCTGCCTTTGTCTGCTGGCAGTGTCCGAGTGCACCACTGGTGCACTAACCCATTTTCGTCGCCACGGCCTCGGCGCCTTCGCCTAACGTGTACATTGCATCGTAGGTAACCACCGAAGACACAGAGCGCAAGGCCTTCGCAGAAAGGGTAAGTCGGCGGGGAATTTTCGCCGACCATGCCTCTGTCCCAGTTTGTCCGCAGTCTGCGACATCCGTAAGTTACAATACCACTTATTATGTATGTCGCAGGGTGGAGAGCCTAAGTCGCCGGACCTTGGGGCGGTCCTCACGAGTTTCCTGCGCGAATCCGGCCTCTTGATCGTGGCAGCTGGAGGAGAGCGGCGTCCGAACGCCCGATGACGTGATTGATACCATTGGAGGTAAGAGAGCGGGAGAGGGTATCGGATGGCGCCTAGTAATGCGATTTTTGTGCATAGCGGTACCAGGCTCTTAGTGAACCTAATTTCGCTTTATCCTGCCGTCTGTTTCGGCAGGTATGTACAGAGCTATTGGGCCACATAGGCAGAGCTGCTTGGCCCCCCTGTTTCCCCCCGACACCGTCCTACTCATACATCGCAACCACTCCCCCACCGCGCCGTAGCGCCTCCTGTTCGCCGACCCGCATGCCCTCCCTGGACCACCATGTCCCATGCCGGTCTGCATTGCGCTGCCTGACACCTGCATGCCTGCGTCTTCCCCCTCCGCCCCCTCACGCCAGCATCTCCAGCCGCTCCACCAGCAACATACCCGAGCCCCACCTCTGGGTTGGCGCCTGGTCACCGTCATCACCCCCACCGTGGAAAGGCTCCCACACATCCACGTCGCGTGCCGACAAGGAGGGTCAGACGCCCGGATCCGCCAGCCCGCCGTCACCACCTCCGTCGACCCAAGCCGCCGCCACTGTTGTGCTCACGTGCCGCGCCGCGTACGGCGCGCCAGCCGTCACCTGCGGAGGCTGCCGGCGGGGCTGCTGCCCCCGCAGCTGGTGCGGCCCCTGCTGGGGCTGCCGCTGCGGCATCCCAGTTGCCTGGTGCCTGTGCGGCACCTGCGCCGCCGCCTCCGCGCCGGCAGCCAGCGCCTCCTCCTCCGCCACCATACGGTGCAGCGTCTCCAGCAGCCGCTCCGTCGCCGCCACCTCCTCCCGCAACGCCCGCAGCCTCGCCCACCGCTGTTCCCTGGTCGCAACATTGCCATCCACGCCGCCTCTGCCGGCGCCCTCCGCGTCACCTCCACCGCCAACACCGGCTGCGCCAGCCGCCTCTCTCAACCCAGCCACCTCTCTCAACCCAGCCGCTCCACCATCCTCCTGCGCTTCGCTGCTTCCATTCCGCCCGGGTTGCGGGCCCAGGCCCTCCCCGCTTCGCTGCTCCCGCTGCTGTACGGCAACGCCCGCGTCATCGTACCGCAGTTGCGCCAGCATTTCCGGCGTCTCGTAGTTGGCCGGGTCGTCCAATAGGGAACCGCTGGCGGGGCCGGCTCCGAAGACAGCGGGCGGCGGCGGTGGCGGCTGCCTATGCGCCGCAGCTTCCTCGCCGAGCAAGCCGTCTGGTTGTTGGGCAGGACTCGAAGAGCCAGAGCCATGAATGGGGATGGGGCCCGGAGTTTGAAGCCGTGATCCGACGCCGCCGCTGCTGCACGGATCCGCGCCTGCAGGTGGGCGAGGCTGCGGGCGTTGCGGGAGGAGGTGGCGGCGACCACAGCGAAGGGTACTGCGGTGGTGGGTGGGACACCGGGTGCGGGAGTGGGGTCTGCGGTGGTGGGTGGGACACCGGGTGCGGGAGTGGGGTCTGCGGTGGTGGGTGGGACACCGGGTGCGGGAGTGGGGTCTGCGGTGGTGGGTGGGACACCGGGTGCGGGAGTGGGGTCTGCGGTGGTGGGTGGGACACCGGGTGCGGGAGTGGGGTCTGCGGTGGTGGGTGGGACACCGGGTGCGGGAGTGGGGTCTGCGGTGGTGGGTGGGACACCGGGTGCGGGAGTGGGGTCTGCGGTGGTGGGTGGGACACCGGGTGCGGGAGTGGGGTCTGCGGTGGTGGGTGGGACACCGGGTGCGGGAGTGGGGTCTGCGGCGGCCGCTGACGGCGGCGGCTGTGGGTCCGGAAGCAGCGGCGGCGAAGGTGTGGGGGACGTCGTGGTCGCCATCGAGGGCGGCGGCGGCGGCCAGGACGACGGCGGGGGTCATACGGCGGAGTTCAAGGCCCTGGAGGACGAGTTCGAGCGGTTCATGCAGGGCCTTATGTCGGACAGACAGCGCGTTGCTGGAGCCGCCTGCCCTGGAGCTGGATGAGGACGAGACGTACGGCGGCTCGGACGAGGGCGCGGGCGGGCGAGACCAGGGCGCCGCTGCGCCGCCGGCCCGTGGCGCCGCTGGCACCGAGTTAGCCCTGAGCTTGCACCCAGCGCCGCGGCCGCTGGACAGCGGGAGGGAGGGCATAGCAGCAGGCACCGGCTGCGCCGCCTCCACCTCTGACGCTCGCCACACGGGCCCACCTCCACACGGGCCCCCGCTGCCTCCGCCGCCGAAGCTGACGTCGCCGACGACGGCGGCGGCGGCGGCGGCGGCCCTGCCGGGGCTCCAGCACTTGATTGCCGACGCTGCATCCTCGGGGTTCCTGCTGCGAGCCGTGCGGGTCGGCGAGGCGGAGGCGGTGGTGCAGGCGCGCTGCCTCACCACGGCGCTGATGGTGGCTGGACCGGCCCGCGCCGCAAAGTGGCTGCTGCTGCGGCCCGCGGCGCTCGGGGACCTGCTGGCCGGCCTGTTCCGCTGCTTTGCCTTCGACCGAAACGCTGCGCCCCTCATCCTACACCTCAGAGGCGAGGCGGGCGCGTACGCGCCGTCAGTCGTCGCCGCGGCCCCAGCCTCGGTGTCAGGCCCGCCGGGGCCCGCTGCTGCTGCTGCTGCTGTCGCCGCCGCCATGGCCGGCGGGGCTGCGGCGGCAGCTGAGCTGCCACGTATGCCGCTGGGCGCCTGCACCTGGCGTCACAGCGGTCATACTCGGCGGTGGCGGCGGTGGCGGCGGTGGCGAAGAGTCTGGGCAGACGATGGAGTGCGCAGTTTGACCTGGGGTGTCGCGCAGGTGCGTGCACGCAGCGAAAAAGTATGGGTGCCCATTGCAAAACCCTAAACTCTTCAACTCGCTAGGGACCCTAAAACTCGAAATGATGGTGCCTATTGCAAGCCCGAATGCACCGCGTGTGGGAGAGGAGGGGCCAACCCGTTTGAGCTCGGGCAGGCAAGGGCGCCAGAACGTGCGTCCCCTTGGCAAGTTGGCATACCCGGTCGCCCCCGCCTCCTCCCTCACCAGTATACCGCCGCCTTCGAGAAAGCCAAAGCCAGGTGTGCTGCCCGATACGCCTGCCCGGCCCCTCCCCCTCCCAGGCCGCGCTGCCCTTCCTAGGCTCCAGCACCCCGCGCCGCTGCACGAGGCCGCGCAGACCACACTGCTGGCCGTCGCGGCGCTGGACCCCGACAGCGTGTGGCTGTTACTGTACGACACGTTGTACAACGTGCCGCCCTCCATGGCGCCGCCCGGGACGGACGCGAGGCCTACCGGCACAGGGCAACGCGCGGGCCCTATGCCAGCTCAGCACAAGCACCACCAGCCCGTGGCTCCGGCTGCTGGCTGCTTCGAGCGCAACCCATCCCCGCCGGGGCCCGACTTCCCGCCGCTGCGGGCGTTGCTGCCGCCGCTGCCGGGTGGTGCCACGGGGAGGTACGGCAGCCGCAGCGACAGCGGCGGCGCCGCGGGCTCCAGCCAGCGGTGGCCCGTCACGGTTGGCCTAGCGGCTGACTGCGGGCCCCGCGCACAGTCGCTGCTGGCGGTGGTGGTGGCGGACTACGAGGCGCCGTGGCACAGGACCGACGTGCCGCTGCTGGATGTGGTGGCGGACGCCTGAGGCGGGTGAGGAGAATGTGCGGCCCCGCGCTGCGTGGCTTCCCTGCAGGAGCAACTTGGGTTGGCGAAAAGGCGTCGTTCACTGCTACAAGGCGAACGTGTAAATGAGCATCCGCTGGACTATGTGGAACCGCATCGTGTGCGGAGGAGGAAGGGTACGCGGGATGTTTTTGCGTACTGAAAGATGTCGTTGCGTTTATTCGTTGCGTTACTGAAGGGTCCCGGAGCGTACAGGCCAGGCACCGCGCACCGATGACGACCGGAGTGTTGAATCCGCAAGCGCATGGGCGTTTCGAACGCGGGGATCGGCACGACCTGTTGCGGGTTGTTACGGTCAGCTGTTGTGTCCCGTGCGCCCCCCAGGCCAGCAAACACCGCCGCCGCCTGGCGCCGCTCGATGCCGTTGACCACGGTCAACGCGGCACCGCTGCCTGCACCGCCGCCGGCCACCCCCTCTTTCAGCTGCTCCAAATCCACCCCGTCCGTCAGCTCCACACTCCCAACAGCCCCCGGCCTTGCCCACTGCCCCGCCAGAGACCCCAGCAGCCGCTCATTGGCCGCCAACACCCTGCACATGTCCTCAACAGGCACATATTCCAGCTCCCGCACCAGTCTCTCCAGGGCCTCCACGTCACCACACGCAGGGCCGGCGTGGCCCGTCGTGACCGCCTCGGCGCCCGCCTCCGCCTCCAGCCGCTGGCGCGCCTGGCGCAGGCTGCGGTAGGTGTGCCAGCACCCACCTTCCCCGCCGCCTCCCCCACTGCTGCTCCCACTGCCGCGCGCAAATGTGCTACAGTATTCGCCGATCCGACGCTCCGCTGACGTCAGCACTATGTGAGCGGCGTGAAGCATCTCGTCCACATTACTTTAAGACATAGATTGCTCGGAGAAAACCTACGCGAGCGAGCGCGGCGTGGACCTTTGTTCAACCATGACCCCATGCAGGCTATTTCGGACTTTTTCCGCGTTTCATCTTCATGAACAGTCCTTAGGCAGGAGCCGAAACGTCGCTGTCCTATGACTCTTAAATAAGGACTGATCACAAAGGCTCGTTTCGCAGCCAGAACAGTGTTGGATTTCCTTGGGCAATATAATAGTAAGCAATATAATGCTCCAGTAAAATAGGTTTTAAGAGGTTAAATATCTTGCTTCCTGCATATTCATCTCACCGCGAACCAAAGTGCCGCGAAATGCAACATTGGAGGCCTATGTGGTTTCGGCGCAGCGTTTTCTGGGCCTCTTTTGCGCAAAGGAGGAGAAAGGAATATGGTTAACGTTGTAAGGGATGGTCGTGAGTATTAATAAAGTTCTTACCTGAAGATCTCGAGCCTAAGTCTGACTTTGACCATACGGACAAGTCCGGCGGATGTCCGACACGGCATTGCAAATCGGACATTGGAACGTAAAAGCCGCCACAAGCCCTCTAAGCAAGGTTTTGGAGGTGAGGAGGTCCGTTACTGTACTGTACTGCTGAGGTTTTTCGGTTTTGAAAGCAAGTCAGGTATGACTGTATGTATGTACTGTACTGAGCGACGGAGCGAGGTTACTCAGTTTCGGAAGGCAGAAACAGAACTGGACGAAGAGGTCTCACGTCCCATATTAGTGTCACCTAAAGTGCTAGAACGAACTAGTAATTCGCATTCCCAGCAGGCGGCGTTCCTTGTTTCCTGCTGCTTGTATTCCAGATCGGTTGTGGCCACAGAGGAACGGAAGGTCAGAAAGTTACCACTCATCTGGAAGTGAAAGGCATGTCGATCGCAAATATAGTGTTTTTAGGCGGCTCACCATTCACATCCAAATGTGGAAAAACCCAGCCATTGCACGTGGAGTTTATCTCCTTTATTGCTATATATATCCGAAAGAAAGGGCAAACCCTGGACAAGAAGAGTAGCCCACGTACGTATGTCCATAAGGGAGCGAGCCGCGCCGGGGCTGAACCCAGCAGCGGCGGCCCCGAAAAGTAGAGAGGACAGGCAAATCCAGGACAAGCGGGGGTGCCCATATTGAGATCGCATGATGAGGAGGCGTGCAGCAGGGACACCTGTCGTCCTGATGATGAGTGATGAGGCATGTCTGCTGACGAGAGTGAGATGTCCACAAGGCGGTTGGGGGAAGGCCAGAGTGCTCCATGTGCCATGCAGGTAGGTCAGCCCGCGGGTCAGGCCACAGGCACGCAGGCTGCCGAGCGAGCGTCCTTTTAGGGTACCAGAGCCGGTCTAAGGACACACGATTTAGGCCAAAACCGGGGGCCGGCGGGTGGCGGGCGGCGGGGGGCGGTGGCAGCGGCGGGCGCGGGCGCATGGCGCGCGGTGGGCGGCGGGCGCCGGGGACGGGCCTAAACTCCAGACAGGGACCCTAGACCAGTTTAGAGACCCTACCTACACCAATTTATTTAGGGACGCACCGTTTATTGGCGACCCTGCCTCCCTGATTAACCATTTCAGGGACGGCGTAGGACCCCTCGCTCCCCCGCCCCCCCCGGAAACGCATCCGGCGGAAACCGGATCCAGCTTTGGGCTACGGCGGGGCCTGGGAGCGCTAAAGCTGCTGTGAACTGCTGTAAACAATGTATATTAATATGCAGAAGCTCGCGAACTAGTCGGCGAGCTGCCCGGTGACCGCCCGAGAACCGCGCATCTTCTCACGCTTCAGCCAGGAGCGAAGCAGAAAACCTGAGCTCCATAGAACTTAAAAGAAAAGTAATAGGAACACTTCCCCAGAGGAGAAGTCACCTTCGTTCTCACCTTCAACTTCACCGCACGCGGTTACTGTACGGGCGCGCGCCGCACTACAGAACCATTCTGGACAGTATAAAAGCGGGGAAACTAAGGAGTGTTCCTATTATTATAAACTGAACTCGCAACTTCAGCGCCGACCACAGGCGAAACCTACCGAGGCCTTCCCTTCATTTATTTCTGCTGCCTTCCAAGACCGACCTCGATAAAGTAACCGACGGTCAAAACCCGGCTAAAGTAAGGCGGCTGAAGTCGCACAGAGGATTATCAAGGTGAGTTCAGTCTGGTCCACCTCGCCAGTACCGATAGCCTCGATCACCGGACCGGCGCTCGAGCGACTGTGCAGCGCTGCGCTTCGTTCATGCATGCTAGGATTGCTTCCATGCGGTTCTGCTCCTGCTTTTGCTGTCAAGCTCATGTATGTCACCTAATTTTGTGGAGCGGCATACATGCATGCGCACATACACTTGCGACTCCGTCCGCTTTTGCAAAAGCAAGCTGACTTCACGGTCCTTTATCATTCACGCAGGAGGAATCGCGATACCATCCAAGGCTCAAGGCCTTATCTATTTCTGTCTTCCGTCCAAGTAAGACCGACCTTACTTGACGACATAGTAACCGACCCCCAAAACCCGGCGGTTAAAGGCTGCTGGAGTTGCACAGAGAAGGAATCGAATATCAAGGTGAGTTCAGCCTATGAGTTCAGTTTATCTTTTTTAGCACCGATATCCTAGCGAGTGCCGATATCGTCGCGAGTACCAAGCAATCGTCAATCACCGGACGGACCTGTGCTCTACTGCGCTACGCTGCAATTCATTCATACTGTAGTCATACTAGGATTGCTTTTATGCGGTTTTGCTCCTGCTTTTGCACTCAAGCTGACGTGATCTAATTTTTGGAGCGGCGTGCGCATAACTGTACATGCGGTTCCGCTTTCGCAAAAGCTAACTATGCTTCTGCAAATCCCGTTCTTGGTTGGTCTTTCAGGGCGAATTGGGATAGAGGCCTCCTCAGCTATGTATGTCTGCCTGCTGCCAAGACCGACCTCAGCAGTACCGACCCCCAAAACCCGACCAGAGCAGGCGGCTTGATTCCACCTTCCAGTTACGAAGGTGAGCCCTATGGTTCGGTTTGGTCGACGCTATGACTACTCGCAAATAGCGATATGGCCCTGAATCAACTCTGCCGGACAAGCTCGACTGCGCTACGCTGCACTGCGTTCATGGTCATGCTAGGATTGCTTTCATGCGGCTTTACCTCTGCATCGCGCTCGCTGGGCGGGGCTAATGTTACCTAATTTTCGGGAGGGGCATGCGTATGCGCGCATGTGTACTTGCGATTCCGCTTTCGCAAAAGCTGACTTTATTTCTGTAAATCCCGTTACTCATTCAGGAGGAATCGTGAGGCTCAAGGCCTTTTCATCTAGTTCTGCCTGCCAAGATCGACCTCAATACGCACGGTAGCGGACCCCCAAGCAAAATCTGGCCACAGACGACTTGATTTGCACCGAGGAGACTTCAATTATTGAGGTGGGTTCGAGAGTTGGTCTGGTGTACGCTTTAATTTGCAAGCAAGTAGCAAGATCCGCCGATGGTCCTAGCAGGCCTGCTGCTAGCTGATGAACCAACGGACGTGAGCTGTAAAGCGCTCAGCGGCGTGCTTGTTAGAATTGCTTTTATGCGGATTGATCTCTGCTTCGCGCTCGAGCTGATGTTACCTAATTTTGTGGAGCGGCGGCATGCGCGCAATTTTACTTGCTTGCGCTCAGCTTTCACGAAGGCTGACCATACTACTCCTGCAAACCCATTCCTTGCTTGGTCACTCAGGGTAGGATGTTTCGCGACACCATTGCCAGCACGTTTTCTTCATCCTACCTAGCTGCTCCAGCCATCCGTGGCCTTACTTCCTGAGGACAATCTTCGCCTACCCAAGCAAGCCACACGCTTCATCCTCAGCAACGTGGAATGAACCAAGAATATTGTGGGCGGAGCCGGAAGCCTTACGGCTGTCTCGCCGCCTACCTCGCGCATTCCTTTCGCAAGGTAGGCGCCTTTTGCTTCGGGATGGGCGGGCTTGGGGGTTGATCGATAGACGATATGTCCAGGTAGGGTCTGGGTCCAAGGACGGCATGCGTTGGGCTCGGGTTGGGTTGGCAGTGCGGCATGCGCCGGGCTCGGGTTCGGGGATCATGCACGCTGCCGTCGAGGGTAGATCGGATGGGGCAAGGTATCTGCTGCACTGCTCGTCCAGAACTTCAGCCAGCCAGCTCTTCAGCGTCAGCCATCCGTCAGCCACCCGCGCAGCCTTGATCAGCCAGCTTTGTCACAGCAGTAATCCAGCCATTAGCCTTCATTTGTTGCAGCGGATACCTTGCCCCGCCCTTCGTCCAGACGGCGTTCCCTGTATGTGTGCCAAGCCACCTACGACACGTCACTGTTGTGCACCGTGCACCAGCAGCCAACTAACGACCGCAACATGCTCCCACTTCCTCCCACGCACTCCAATTTGCCACCCTACATACATCGCCGGAGGTGCGCTGCTCTTTGTCGCTCGAGACCTACGTACGTGTGACTGCGCCCCGGCCGGAGCTCCCTGCGGCAAGAATCTGCGCTTGCTGCCGGGGCAAGCAAGGGCTGGCAAGGCAGGCCTTCCATCTTACTCGGCAGAGTAACCGCTGCCTACCCACTGCTGCCCACCTGCTGCTGGTGACCATCCAAAGGGTAAGGTATGTAGGTGCGGGTCCTGGGCGGGGAGTACCTGGGCGGAAGGTAGGTAGGCTCCTTTATTTTGCTTCGGGATAGACGGGCTTACTTGGGGGGTGATCGATGGACGGCATGTGCAGGGCTGGGTTTGGGTGGAAGGACGGCATGCGTTGGGCTCGGGTCGGGTTGGCAGTGCGGCATGCGACGGGCTCGGGTTCGGGGATCATGCGCGGGGCAGGGAGTTATGTGGGTTGGATGGGATGGGAGCGTTCCTTCCTCGTCGCCGCCTACGGAGGAGCGAGGGAGCTCCTCGAAGGTAGGCGGCTCCTTTTGCTTCGGGATGGGCGGGCTTGGGGGGTGGTGGACGGCATGTGCAGGGCTGGGTTTGGGTCGAAGGACGGCATGCGTTGGGCTCGAGTTGGGTTGGCAGTGCGGCATGCGACGGGCTCGGGTTCGGGGATCATGCGCCGGGCGGGGTTGGATGGGATGGGAGCGTTCCTTCGTCGTCGCCGCCTACGGAGGAGCGAGGGAGCTCCTCGAAGGTAGGCGGCTCCTTTTGCTTCGGGATGGGCGGGCTTGGGGGGTGGTGGACGGCATGTGCAGGGCTGGGTTTGGGTCGAAGGACGGCATGCGTTGGGCTCGGGTTGGGTTGGCAGTGCGGCATGCGACGGGGTCGGGTTCGGGGATCATGCGCCGGGCGGGGTTGGATGGGATGGGAGCGTTCCTTCGTCGTCGCCGCCTACGGAGAAGCGAGGGAGCTCCTCGAAGGTAGGCGGCTCCTTTTGCTTCGGGATGGGCGGGCTTGGGGGGTGGTGGACGGCATGTGCAGGGCTGGGTTTGGGTCGAAGGACGGCATGTGTTGGGCTCGGGTCGGGTTGGCAGTCTGGCATGCGACGGGCTCGGGTTCCGGGATCATGCGCCGGGCAGGGAGTCATGTGGGTTGGATGGGATGGGAGCGTTCCTTCGTCGTCGCCGCCTACGGAGGAGCGAGGGAGCTCCTCGAAGGTAGGCGGCTCCTTTTGCTTCGGGATGGGCGGGCTTGGGGGGTGGTGGACGGCATGTGCAGGGCTGGGTTTGGGTCGAAGGACGGCATGCGTTGGGCTCGGGTTGGGTTGGCAGTGCGGCATGCGACGGGCTCGGGTTCCGGGATCATGCGCCGGGCAGGGAGTCATGTGGGTTGGATGGGATGGGAGCGTTCCTTCGTCGTCGCCGCCTACGGAGGAGCGAGGGAGCTCCTCGAAGGTAGGCGGCTCCTTTTGCTTCGGGATGGGCGGGCTTGGGGGGTGGTGGACGGCATGTGCAGGGCTGGGTTTGGGTCGAAGGACGGCATGCGTTGGGCTCGGGTTGGGTTGGCAGTGCGGCATGCGACGGGCTCGGGTTCGGGGACCATGCGCCCGGCGGGGTTGGATGGGATGCATGGGAGCGTTCCTTCCTCGTCGCCGCCTACGGAGGAGCGAGGGAGCTCCTCGAAGGTAGGCGGCTCCTTTTGCTTCGGGATGGGCGGGCTTGGGGGGTGGTGGACGGCATGTGCAGGGCTGGGTTTGGGTCGAAGGACGGCATGCGTTGGGCTCGGGTTGGGTTGGCAGTGCGGCATGCGACGGGCTCGGGTTCGGGGATCATGCGCCGGGCGGGGTTGGATGGGATGGGAGCGTTCCTTCGTCGTCGCCGCCTACGGAGGAGCGAGGGAGCTCCTCGAAGGTAGGCGGCTCCTTTTGCTTCGGGATGGGCGGGCTTGGGGGGTGGTGGACGGCATGTGCAGGGCTGGGTTTGGGTCGAAGGACGGCATGCGTTGGGCTCGGGTTGGGTTGGCAGTGCGGCATGCGACGGGGTCGGGTTCGGGGATCATGCGCCGGGCGGGGTTGGATGGGATGGGAGCGTTCCTTCGTCGTCGCCGCCTACGGAGAAGCGAGGGAGCTCCTCGAAGGTAGGCGGCTCCTTTTGCTTCGGGATGGGCGGGCTTGGGGGTGTGGACGGCATGTGCAGGGCTGGGTTTGGGTCGAAGGACGGCATGTGTTGGGCTCGGGTCGGGTTGGCAGTCTGGCATGCGACGGGCTCGGGTTCCGGGATCATGCGCCGGGCAGGGAGTCATGTGGGTTGGATGGGATGGGAGCGTTCCTTCCTCGTCGCCGCCTACGGAGGAGCGAGGGAGCTCCTCGAAGGTAGGCGGCTCCTTTTGCTTCGGGATGGGCGGGCTTGGGGGGGGGGTGGACGGCATGTGCAGGGCTGGGTTTGGGTCGAAGGACGGCATGCGTTGGGCTCGGGTTGGGTTGGCAGTGCGGCATGCGACGGGCTCGGGTTCGGGGATCATGCGCCGGGCGGGGTTGGATGGGATGGAAGCGTTCCTTCGTCGTCGCCGCCTACGGAGGAGCGAGGGAGCTCCTCGAAGGTAGGCGGCTCCTTTTGCTTCGGGATGGGCGGGCTTGGGGGGGGGTGGACGGCATGTGCAGGGCTGGGTTTGGGTCGAAGGACGGCATGCGTTGGGCTCGGGTTGGGTTGGCAGTGCGGCATGCGACGGGCTCGGGTTCGGGGATCATGCGCCGGGCGGGGTTGGATGGGATGGAAGCGTTCCTTCGTCGTCGCCGCCTACGGAGGAGCGAGGGAGCTCCTCGAAGGTAGGCGGCTCCTTTTGCTTTGGGATGGGCGGGCTTGGGGGGTGGGACGGCATGTGCAGGGCTGGGTTTGGGTCGAAGGACGGCATGCGTTGGGCTCGGGTTGGGTTGGCAGTGCGGCATGCGACGGGCTCGGGTTCGGGGATCATGCGCCGGGCGGGGTTGGATGGGATGGGAGCGTTCCTTCGTCGTCGCCGCCTACGGAGGAGCGAGGGAGCTCCTCGAAGGTAGGCGGCTCCTTTTGCTTCGGGATGGGCGGGCTTGGGGGGGTGGGACGGCATGTGCAGGGCTGGGTTTGGGTCGAAGGACGGCATGCGTTGGGCTCGGGTTGGGTTGGCAGTGCGGCATGCGACGGGCTCGGGTTCGGGGATCATGCGCCGGGCGGGGTTGGATGGGATGGAAGCGTTCCTTCGTCGTCGCCGCCTACGGAGGAGCGAGGGAGCTCCTCGAAGGTAGGCGGCTCCTTTTGCTTTGGGATGGGCGGGCTTGGGGGGGTGGGACGGCATGTGCAGGGCTGGGTTTGGGTCGAAGGACGGCATGCGTTGGGCTCGGGTTGGGTTGGCAGTGCGGCATGCGACGGGCTCGGGTTCGGGGATCATGCGCCGGGCGGGGTTGGATGGGATGGGAGCGTTCCTTCGTCGTCGCCGCCTACGGAGGAGCGAGGGAGCTCCTCGAAGGTAGGCGGCTCCTTTTGCTTCGGGATGGGCGGGCTTGGGGGGGTGGGACGGCATGTGCAGGGCTGGGTTTGGGTCGAAGGACGGCATGCGTTGGGCTCGGGTTGGGTTGGCAGTGCGGCATGCGACGGGCTCGGGTTCGGGGATCATGCGCCGGGCGGGGTTGGATGGGATGGGAGCGTTCCTTCGTCGTCGCCGCCTACGGAGGAGCGAGGGAGCTCCTCGAAGGTAGGCGGCTCCTTTTGCTTTGGGATGGGCGGGCTTGGGGGGGTGGGACGGCATGTGCAGGGCTGGGTTTGGGTCGAAGGACGGCATGCGTTGGGCTCGGGTTGGGTTGGCAGTGCGGCATGCGACGGGCTCGTGTTCGGGGATCATGCGCCGGGCGGGGTTGGATGGGATGGGAGCGTTCCTTCGTCGTCGCCGCCTACGGAGGAGCGAGGGAGCTCCTCGAAGGTAGGCGGCTCCTTTTGCTTTGGGATGGGCGGGCTTGGGGGGGGTTGACGGCATGTGCAGGGCTGGGTTTGGGTCGAAGGACGGCATGCGTTGGGCTCGGGTTGGGTTGGCAGTGCGGCATGCGACGGGCTCGGGTTCGGGGATCATGCGCCGGGCGGGGTTGGATGGGATGGGAGCGTTCCTTCGTCGTCGCCGCCTACGGAGGAGCGAGGGAGCTCCTCGAAGGTAGGCGGCTCCTTTTGCTTTGGGATGGGCGGGCTTGGGGGGGGTGGACGGCATGTGCAGGGCTGGGTTTGGGTCGAAGGACGGCATGCGTTGGGCTCGGGTTGGGTTGGCAGTGCGGCATGCGACGGGCTCGGGTTCGGGGATCATGCGCCGGGCGGGGTTGGATGGGATGGGAGCGTTCCTTCGTCGTCGCCGCCTACGGAGGAGCGAGGGAGCTCCTCGAAGGTAGGCGGCTCCTTTTGCTTCGGGATGGGCGGGCTTGGGGGGGTGGGACGGCATGTGCAGGGCTGGGTTTGGGTCGAAGGACGGCATGCGTTGGGCTCGGGTTGGGTTGGCAGTGCGGCATGCGACGGGCTCGGGTTCGGGGATCATGCGCCGGGCGGGGTTGGATGGGATGGGAGCGTTCCTTCGTCGTCGCCGCCTACGGAGGAGCGAGGGAGCTCCTCGAAGGTAGGCGGCTCCTTTTGCTTTGGGATGGGCGGGCTTGGGGGGGGTAGGACGGCATGTGCAGGGCTGGGTTTGGGTCGAAGGACGGCATGCGTTGGGCTCGGGTTGGGTTGGCAGTGCGGCATGCGACGGGCTCGTGTTCGGGGATCATGCGCCGGGCGGGGTTGGATGGGATGGGAGCGTTCCTTCGTCGTCGCCGCCTACGGAGGAGCGAGGGAGCTCCTCGAAGGTAGGCGGCTCCTTTTGCTTCGGGATGGGCGGGCTTGGGGGGGTGGGACGGCATGTGCAGGGCTGGGTTTGGGTCGAAGGACGGCATGCGTTGGGCTCGGGTTGGGTTGGCAGTGCGGCATGCGACGGGCTCGGGTTCCGGGATCATGCGCCGGGCGGGGTTGGATGGGATGGGAGCGTTCCTTCGTCGTCGCCGCCTACGGAGGAGCGAGGGAGCTCCTCGAAGGTAGGCGGCTCCTTTTGCTTTGGGATGGGCGGGCTTGGGGGGGTGGGACGGCATGTGCAGGGCTGGGTTTGGGTCGAAGGACGGCATGCGTTGGGCTCGGGTTGGGTTGGCAGTGCGGCATGCGACGGGCTCGGGTTCGGGGATCATGCGCCGGGCGGGGTTGGATGGGATGGGAGCGTTCCTTCGTCGTCGCCGCCTACGGAGGAGCGAGGGAGCTCCTCGAAGGTAGGCGGCTCCTTTTGCTTTGGGATGGGCGGGCTTGGGGGGGGTGGACGGCATGTGCAGGGCTGGGTTTGGGTCGAAGGACGGCATGCGTTGGGCTCGGGTTGGGTTGGCAGTGCGGCATGCGACGGGCTCGGGTTCGGGGATCATGCGCCGGGCGGGGTTGGATGGGATGGGAGCGTTCCTTCGTCGTCGCCGCCTACGGAGGAGCGAGGGAGCTCCTCGAAGGTAGGCGGCTCCTTTTGCTTCGGGATGGGCGGGCTTGGGGGGGTGGGACGGCATGTGCAGGGCTGGGTTTGGGTCGAAGGACGGCATGCGTTGGGCTCGGGTTGGGTTGGCAGTGCGGCATGCGACGGGCTCGGGTTCGGGGATCATGCGCCGGGCGGGGTTGGATGGGATGGGAGCGTTCCTTCGTCGTCGCCGCCTACGGAGGAGCGAGGGAGCTCCTCGAAGGTAGGCGGCTCCTTTTGCTTTGGGATGGGCGGGCTTGGGGGGGGGTGGACGGCATGTGCAGGGCTGGGTTTGGGTCGAAGGACGGCATGCGTTGGGCTCGGGTTGGGTTGGCAGTGCGGCATGCGACGGGCTCGTGTTCGGGGATCATGCGCCGGGCGGGGTTGGATGGGATGGGAGCGTTCCTTCGTCGTCGCCGCCTACGGAGGAGCGAGGGAGCTCCTCGAAGGTAGGCGGCTCCTTTTGCTTTGGGATGGGCGGGCTTGGGGGGGGGTGGACGGCATGTGCAGGGCTGGGTTTGGGTCGAAGGACGGCATGCGTTGGGCTCGGGTTGGGTTGGCAGTGCGGCATGCGACGGGCTCGTGTTCGGGGATCATGCGCCGGGCGGGGTTGGATGGGATGGGAGCGTTCCTTCGTCGTCGCCGCCTACGGAGGAGCGAGGGAGCTCCTCGAAGGTAGGCGGCTCCTTTTGCTTCGGGATGGGCGGGCTTGGGTGGGTGGGACGGCATGTGCAGGGCTGGGTTTGGGTCGAAGGACGGCATGCGTTGGGCTCGGGTTGGGTTGGCAGTGCGGCATGCGACGGGCTCGTGTTCGGGGATCATGCGCCGGGCGGGGTTGGATGGGATGGGAGCGTTCCTTCGTCGTCGCCGCCTACGGAGGAGCGAGGGAGCTCCTCGAAGGTAGGCGGCTCCTTTTGCTTCGGGATGGGCGGGCTTGGGGGGGTGGGACGGCATGTGCAGGGCTGGGTTTGGGTCGAAGGACGGCATGCGTTGGGCTCGGGTTGGGTTGGCAGTGCGGCATGCGACGGGCTCGGGTTCGGGGATCATGCGCCGGGCGGGGTTGGATGGGATGGGAGCGTTCCTTCGTCGTCGCCGCCTACGGAGGAGCGAGGGAGCTCCTCGAAGGTAGGCGGCTCCTTTTGCTTTGGGATGGGCGGGCTTGGGGGGGGGTGGACGGCATGTGCAGGGCTGGGTTTGGGTCGAAGGACGGCATGCGTTGGGCTCGGGTTGGGTTGGCAGTGCGGCATGCGACGGGCTCGGGTTCGGGGATCATGCGCCGGGCGGGGTTGGACGGGATGGGAGCGTTCCTTCGTCGTCGCCGCCTACGGAGGAGCGAGGGAGCTCCTCGAAGGTAGGCGGCTCCTTTTGCTTCGGGGAGGATCAGGAGGCGTCGGCCTAACGTGGGCACCAGTTACCTATGGGAGAGTCCGTAGGCGCCGGCCATGAGCCGGTGTCGATTGTTACCGATGGGAGAATCAGGAAGCGTCGGCCTAACCTGGGCGCCAGTTACCTATGGGAGAGTCCGTAGGCGCGGGCCATGAGCCGGTGTCGATTGTTACCAATGGGAGAATCAGGAGGCGTCGACCTTGACCCGGCACCAGTTTCCAATGATGGGAATCAGGAGCGAGGGGCCAGCCATGAGCCGGTGTCGATTGTTACCAATGGGAGAATCAGGAGGCGTCGACCTTGACCCTGCACCAGTTTCCAATGAGGGGATTCAGGAGCGAGGGGCCAGCCATGAGCCGGTGTGGATTGTTACCAATGGGAGGATCAGGAGGCGTCGGCCTAACGTGGGCACCAGTTACTTATGGGAGAGTCCGTAGGCGCCGGCCATGAGCCGGTGTCGATTGTTACCAATGGGAGAATCAGGAAGCGTCGGCCTAACCTGGGCGCCAGTTACCTATGGGAGAGTCCGTAGGCGCGGGCCATGAGCCGGTGTCGATTGTTACCAATGGGAGAATCAGGAGGCGTCGACCTTGACCCGGCACCAGTTTCCAATGAGGGGAATCAGGAGCGAGGGGCCAGCCATGAGCCGGTGTCGATTGTTACCAAGGGGAGAATCCGGAGGCGTCGACCTTGACCCTGCACCAGTTTCCAATGAGGGGATTCAGGAGCGAGGGGCCAGCCATGAGCCGGTGTGGATTGTTACCAATGGGAGGATCAGGAGGCGTCGGCCTAACGTGGGCACCAGTTACCTATGGGAGAGTCCGTAGGCGCCGGCCATGAGCCGGTGTCGATTGTTACCAATGGGAGAATCAGGAAGCGTCGGCCTAACCTGGGCGCCAGTTACCTATGGGAGAGTCCGTAGGCGCGGGCCATGAGCCGGTGTCGATTGTTACCAATGGGAGAATCAGGAGGCGTCGACCTTGACCCGGCACCAGTTTCCAATGAGGGGAATCAGGAGCGAGGGGCCAGCCATGAGCCGGTGTCGATTGTTACCAAGGGGAGAATCCGGAGGCGTCGACCTTGACCCTGCACCAGTTTCCAATGAGGGGATTCAGGAGCGAGGGGCCAGCCATGAGCCGGTGTGGATTGTTACCAATGGGAGGATCAGGAGGCGTCGGCCTAACGTGGGCACCAGTTACCTATGGGAGAGTCCGTAGGCGCCGGCCATGAGCCGGTGTCGATTGTTACCAATGGGAGAATCAGGAAGCGTCGGCCTAACCTGGGCGCCAGTTACCTATGGGAGAGTCCGTAGGCGCGGGCCATGAGCCGGTGTCGATTGTTACCAATGGGAGAATCAGGAGGCGTCGACCTTGACCCGGCACCAGTTTCCAATGATGGGAATCAGGAGCGAGGGGCCAGCCATGAGCCGGTGTCGATTGTTACCAAGGGGAGAATCCGGAGGCGTCGACCTTGACCCTGCACCAGTTTCCAATGAGGGGATTCAGGAGCGAGGGGCCAGCCATGAGCCGGTGTGGATTGTTACCAATGGGAGGATCAGGAGGCGTCGGCCTAACGTGGGCACCAGTTACCTATGGGAGAGTCCGTAGGCGCCGGCCATGAGCCGGTGTCGATTGTTACCAATGGGAGAATCAGGAAGCGTCGGCCTAACCTGGGCGCCAGTTACCTATGGGAGAGTCCGTAGGCGCGGGCCATGAGCCGGTGTCGATTGTTACCAATGGGAGAATCAGGAGGCGTCGACCTTGACCCGGCACCAGTTTCCAATGAGGGGAATCAGGAGCGAGGGGCCAGCCATGAGCCGGTGTCGATTGTTACCAAGGGGAGAATCCGGAGGCGTCGACCTTGACCCTGCACCAGTTTCCAATGAGGGGATTCAGGAGCGAGGGGCCAGCCATGAGCCGGTGTGGATTGTTACCAATGGGAGGATCAGGAGGCGTCGGCCTAACGTGGGCACCAGTTACCTATGGGAGAGTCCGTAGGCGCCGGCCATGAGCCGGTGTCGATTGTTACCAATGGGAGAATCAGGAAGCGTCGGCCTAACCTGGGCGCCAGTTACCTATGGGAGAGTCCGTAGGCGCGGGCCATGAGCCGGTGTCGATTGTTACCAATGGGAGAATCAGGAGGCGTCGACCTTGACCCGGCACCAGTTTCCAATGATGGGAATCAGGAGCGAGGGGCCAGCCATGAGCCGGTGTCGATTGTTACCAATGGGAGAATCAGGAGGCGTCGGCCTAACTTGGGCACCAGTTACCTATGGGAGAGTCCGTAGGAGCCGGCCATGAGCCGGTGTCGATTGTTACCAATGGGAGAATCAGGAGGCGTCGGCCTAACGTGGGCACCAGTTACCTATGGGAGAGTCCGTAGGCGCCGGCCATGAGCCGGTGTCGATTGTTACCAATGGGAGAATCAGGAAGCGTCGGCCTAACCTGGGCGCCAGTTACCTATGGGAGAGTCCGTAGGCGCGGGCCATGAGCCGGTGTCGATTGTTACCAATGGGAGAATCAGGAGGCGTCGACCTTGACCCGGCACCAGTTTCCAATGAGGGGAATCAGGAGCGAGGGGCCAGCCATGAGCCGGTGTCGATTGTTACCAAGGGGAGAATCAGGAGGCGTCGGCCTAACGTGGGCACCAGTTACCTATGGGAGGGTCCGTAGGCGCCGGCCATGAGCCGGTGTCGATTGTTACCAATGGGAGAATCAGGAGGCGTCGACCTTGACCCGGCACCAGTTTCCAATGATGATGGGAGTCAGCAGGTACCAGCCATGAGATGGTTATTTTACCAATAGGAGGATCAATGGGAGAATCAGGAGGCGTCGGCCTAACGTGGGCACCAGCAGTTAGCTATGGGAGGATCAGGAGGCGCCGGCCATGATTTGAGCTGGTGTCGATTGTTACCTATGGGAGAATCAGGAGGTGTCGGCCTTGAGCTGACACCAGTTATCTTCGGGAGGATCATAAGCAGGCGCCGGCCATGAGCCGGTTGGGCTCGCTCGGCGGACAGCACGCGCGGGTAGGTTGGGGCTTCCCACTTGGGTCAATCCTGCTGCCGACAGCTCACGCCACCTGCTGTTTATTTGTTCGGCAACCCTGACCATCGCCTTCTGCTGGTGTATCTTGCCAACACAGGCCGGTGTCCAAGATCCGTTCGTTTTCCATCGAGTGATCATGCACGAACAGCTTTCGCTATCTAGCGACGGTGTGTGTGGCTACGTTGCGCCGTTACGTTGCGCCGCCGCAGCTCTCCTTTAAGTCAACGTTCCTGCTGGACAGCTGAGTCCATCGAGGTGCTCTGGAGATGGAGTTGCGCTGGGTCGTCGGTAGGTGCTGGGAAGGTTTAGGTGGACAGAGGTGCTATGCGCGGCGGGCTGTGGCATTTGCCATGTGTTGGGAAGGGGAGGGTGGGCAGAGGTGCTATGCGCGGGCTGTGGCGTTTGCCATGTGTTGGGAAGGGGAGGGTGGTCAGGGATCCTATGCGCGGGCTGTGGCGTTTGCCATGTGTTGGGAAGGGTAGGGTGGTCAGAGGTGCTATGCGCGGGCTGTGGCGTTTGCCATGTGTTGGGTAGGGTAGGGTGGTCAGGGATCTTATGCGCGGGCTGTGGCGTTCGCCATGTGTTGGGAAGGGTAGGGTGGTCAGAGGTGCTATGCGCGGGCTGTGGCGTTTGCCATGTGTTGGGTAGGGTAGGGTGGTCAGGGATCTTATGCGCGGGCTGTGGCGTTTGCCATGTGTTGGGAAGGGGAGGGTGGTCAGAGGTGCTATGCGCGGGCTGTGGCGTCATGTGTTGGGAAGGGGAGGGTGGTCAGAGGTGCTATGCGCGGGCTGTGGCGTTTGCCATGTGTTGGGAAGGGGAGGGTGGTCAGGGATCCTATGCGCGGGCTGTGGCGTTTGCCATGTGTTGGGTAGGGTAGGGTGGTCAGGAATCTTATGCGCGGGCTGTGGCGTTTGCCATGTGTTGGGAAGGGGAGGGTGGTCAGGGATCCTATGCGCGGGCTGTGGCGTTTGCCGTGTGTTGGGAAGGGGAGGGTGGTCAGAGGTGCTATGCGCGGGCTGTGGCGTTTGCCATGTGTTGGGAAGGGGAGGGTGGTCAGGGATCCTATGCGCGAGCTGTGGCATTTGCCATGTGTTGGGAAGGGTAGGGTGGTCAGAGGTGCTATGCGCGGGCTGTGGCGTTTGCCATGTGTTGGGTAGGGTAGGGTGGTCAGGGATCTTATGCGCGGGCTGTGGCGTTTGCCATGTGTTGGGAAGGGGAGGTAGGGTGGTCAGGGATCCTATGCGCGGGCTGTGGCGTCGTGTGTTGGGAAGGGGAGGGTGGTCAGAGGTGCTATGCGCGGGCTGTGGCGTTTGCCATGTGTTGGGAAGGGGAGGGTGGTCAGGGATCCTATGCGCGGGCTGTGGCGTTTGCCATGTGTTGGGTAGGGTAGGGTGGTCAGGAATCTTATGCGCGGGCTGTGGCGTTTGCCATGTGTTGGGAAGGGGAGGGTGGTCAGGGATCCTATGCGCGGGCTGTGGCATTTGCCATGTGTTGGGAAGGGTAGGGTGGTCAGAGGTGCTATGCGCGGGCTGTGGCGTTTGCCGTGTGTTGGGAAGGGGAGGGTGGTCAGAGGTGCTATGCGCGGGCTGTGGCGTTTGCCGTGTGTTGGGAAGGGGAGGGTGGTCAGAGGTGCTATGCGCGGGCTGTGGCGTTTGCCATTTGTTGGGAAGGGGAGGTTATGGATGCTATTTGATGGACTGAAACCCTGGGACGTTGGAGTCAACGTCAGCTGAATCTCATCCCGCTGGCTGGACCGTTGCAGCACAAGGTGTTGTAAGGTAGGGAGTTCCGTTCTGTTAACAACTCGTGATGTCTGCTGCCATGTGTTTGAACTTGCTCGGGTTCGGGGATCATGCGCCGGGGCAGGGAGTCATGTGGATGGGTTGGAAGGGATGCGAGCGTTTCGCCGCCGCCGTCGCCTACGGAGGAGCTCAAGGTTCAAGACCTACGCTCAAGGACGTTCAAGGTTCCAAGACCTACACTCAAGACCTACGCTCAAGACCTACGCTTAAGGCCTACGCTTAAGGCCTACGCTTAAGACCGACCTACTCTCAAGGCCTAAGCTCAAGACCTACGCTTATGACCTACGCTTAAGACCGACCTACTCTCATGGCCTACGCTCGAGACACTACGCTCAAGACCTACGCTTAAGACCGACCTACTCTCAAGGCATACGCTGGAGACGACCCTAAAACCCAAAACCTGTATCATGCATCCCTCAGTCATCCCCTCTCGCTCCTCACCACCTCGCTGCTCTCCCTGGGTCGGTCTGAGGTCGGTGTCGGCCTTGAGCCGCCACCAGTTACGTACCTATGGGAGGGTCCGTAGGCGCCGGCAATGAGCCGGTGTCGATTGTTACCAATGGGAGAATCAAGAGGCGTCGGCCTTGAGCCGGCACCAGTTGCCTATGGGAGAACAATCAGGAGACGCCAGCCAGAGGCTTCGGCCCTGAGCCGGTATCAGTTACCTATGGGAGCATCATTTGGCGCCAGCCATGAGCTGGTGTCGATTGTTACCAATGGGAGAATCAGGAGGCGTCGACCCCTATCCGGCACCAGTTTCCAATGAGGGGGATCAGGAGGCGCCAGCCATGAGCCGGTGTCGATTGTTACCAATGGGAGAATCAGGATGGAGGCGTCGGCCTTGAGCCGGCGCCAGTTACCTATCGGAGAACAATCAGGAGACGCCAGCCACGGGCTTCGGCCTTGCGCCGGCACCAGTTACCTATGGGAGCATCATTAGGCGCCAGCCATGAGCCGGTGTCGATTGTTACCAATGGGAGAATCAGGATGGAGGCGTCGGCCTTGAGCCGGCGCCAGTTACCTATCGGAGAACAATCAGGAGACGCCAGCCACGGGCTTCGGCCTTGCGCCGGCACCAGTTACCTATGGGAGCATCATTAGGCGCCAGCCATGAGCCGGTGTCGATTGTTACCAATGGGAGAATCAGGATGGAGGCGTCGGCCTTGAGCCGGCGCCAGTTACCTATCGGAGAACAATCAGGAGACGCCAGCCACGGGCTTCGGCCTTGCGCCGGCACCAGTTACCTATGGGAGCATCATTAGGCGCCAGCCATGAGCCGGTGTCGATTGTTACCAATGGGAGAATCAGGATGGAGGCGTCGGCCTTGAGCCGGCGCCAGTTACCTATCGGAGAACAATCAGGAGACGCCAGCCACGGGCTTCGGCCTTGCGCCGGCACCAGTTACCTATGGGAGCATCATTAGGCGCCAGCCATGAGCCGGTGTCGATTGTTACCAATGGGAGAATCAGGATGGAGGCGTCGGCCTTGAGCCGGCGCCAGTTACCTATCGGAGAACAATCAGGAGACGCCAGCCACGGGCTTCGGCCTTGCGCCGGCACCAGTTACCTATGGGAGCATCATTAGGCGCCAGCCATGAGCCGGTGTCGATTGTTACCAATGGGAGAATCAGGATGGAGGCGTCGGCCTTGAGCCGGCGCCAGTTACCTATCGGAGAACAATCAGGAGACGCCAGCCACGGGCTTCGGCCTTGCGCCGGCACCAGTTACCTATGGGAGCATCATTAGGCGCCAGCCATGAGCCGGTGTCGATTGTTACCAATGGGAGAATCAGGATGGAGGCGTCGGCCTTGAGCCGGCGCCAGTTACCTATCGGAGAACAATCAGGAGACGCCAGCCACGGGCTTCGGCCTTGCGCCGGCACCAGTTACCTATGGGAGCATCATTAGGCGCCAGCCATGAGCCGGTGTCGATTGTTACCAATGGGAGAATCAGGATGGAGGCGTCGGCCTTGAGCCGGCGCCAGTTACCTATCGGAGAACAATCAGGAGACGCCAGCCACGGGCTTCGGCCTTGCGCCGGCACCAGTTACCTATGGGAGCATCATTAGGCGCCAGCCATGAGCCGGTGTCGATTGTTACCAATGGGAGAATCAGGATGGAGGCGTCGGCCTTGAGCCGGCGCCAGTTACCTATCGGAGAACAATCAGGAGACGCCAGCCACGGGCTTCGGCCTTGTGCCGGCACCAGTTACCTATGGGAGCATCATTAGGCGCCAGCCATGAGCCGGTGTCGATTCTTACCCGGAGGTAGGCGTCGGCCTTGAGCCGGCACCATTTATCCGGAGGTAGGAGCCGGCCAAGAGCCGGTGTCGGTTATTGACAATGGGAAACATTCGGTGGCGTCGACCTTGCGTGTGCCGGCACCAGTTACCTATGGGAGGATCATAAGGAGGCGCCGGCCATGATGACTTGGCGCGCGTTGGTTATTACCACGCAAGGGGAAAATAATCCGCCGGAGTTGTCGGCCTTGAGCTCTCACCAGTTAGTTATGACCTATGGGAGGATCAGGAGGCGCCGGCCATGAGCCGGCGTCGGTTATTACCAATGGGAAAATCCGGGGGCGTTGGCCGACGCCTCCGAATTATATTCCATTTGGTAATAACCGACGCTGGCTCATGGCCGGCGTCGGTCTGCTGGGCGCTCCGGTTCGTGGTAGGTTGAAGCGTGGGTGAACTGTATGGCGGCATTTTTTCAAGTGGTGCATCGGGCCAGACATAGGGGCCGTGGATGCGATACTGCCTGAGGCTGTCCATCCGCCGGGCGGTGACCGCGCTGGCGGTGCTTGCCCCCTATACAAGCTATTGCGGGCACACCGTTGGTCCCAGGCGCGTGTTGTTGGGATGTGCCCCTTTGGGGGAACCCACCGATTCCGGCAAGGCAGTCTGGAGCAGCAGGCAGCAGGGGGGCCTCTACATGTGCGCCCCGGGCTGACTGGAGTATACGCACCCGGTGGGCTGTTGGGCCCTTCGCACACTGGGGGACATCTCGAGGGCGCGTGAGGTGCTGACCGCCGCGTTCCAGCAGACCGAGCTAGTTTAAAGGTGATGGCGAGTTAGCGCGCATCTGTCGAGTGCAGCCTCTGCCTCCGTGCCAGGGAGGCGTGGGGTTTTTTGGAGCTTCGGCGGTGGCGGGAGTGTATGGAGGGACGTTCGAAGGCCTGCCGGTGGGTGGGCGTCCCCTCCCCGTGGCGGATGATAGCAGTGCGCGGCGAGTAGGGCGGGGCCGGCGGGTACAGGCCAATGTATTTGGAGGTGAAGTTGGGTGCGCGCCTCGGGTGGCGTTTGGAGGGCTGGCCGCATATTTCGGTTCGGAGTATGTCGGTGCGAGTGGCCGCGATCATGCAACTATCA
Organism: Yamagishiella unicocca; assembly: GCA_003116995.1. Lineage (NCBI taxonomy): Eukaryota > Viridiplantae > Chlorophyta > Chlorophyceae > Chlamydomonadales > Volvocaceae > Yamagishiella > Yamagishiella unicocca. The sequence continues at coordinate 1,213,268 of BDSL01000016.1, read as the reverse complement.
GAAACGAGGGTGGCTCGCGCGGCTGCGCATGATCTGCTGTTCGTTTGAGAGGCGCTGGGGGGCAGCGGTGATCGCTGAGCTGGGCTTGCATTTTTCGGCGCTTGAGGCGCGTTCCGCATGTAATAGCTGGGTATGCGCTGGGAGGAGGGATGGTGGCGGCTCATGGTTGATGGGATTTCTCTGCTTGGCAACTCCCACGTCGGTGCGGGCGGGGCGCCGTGGATTCTCCGTGCAGTTGTGGCTCTCCCCTCGGCAGCATCATTCCTGGAGCTGCCCGGTGGCTCAAGCCGTCGTCGACCAATTGGCCGTGCGGGTGGATGGGCGCTGGTGTGTCCCAGGGTCAAGTGTGGTTGGCACTGGCTGCTCTAGGGGGTGCAGCATTGGTGTTTGGGATGTCGTGGTACGTACTAGCGGCCGTCAGCATGATGTATGGTGGCTGGACGGCGGTACATGGCGGCTGCTTTAAGGGCGTTGGAGGGTATCTCCCCTGGCGTCTTTTTGCGTGATTGTGCGATTCGGCGTTGGGTACGTAGTGGACTTCGTTCTGGTCCCGTTTGCGGGGTTTCGTGACATCGGGGGTCCCGATCAAGGGTTCAGGATGGATTGGTCTGCTGCTGCGTGTAGTTCAGGGTTGACTAGTGTGTGTTGGCCCGGCGCCCTGTCGTGAGGGGTCGGATTAGGTCCCGACTGCTGCCCGGTCCTCCAGCGGCGGCGGGAGCTCCCTTTTTGCTCCTCGTCTTATTGCGGGCTGGTGCTGGCCTGTTGAGGGGGGTATTGCTGATAGGCTACTTCCCCCGCTGTCGTGACACAGTGCGCCCGATGGCTCTACCTTTTCAGGTCTGGAGCCCACTGTAACGATTACAACTACAACAGTGCGTGATTGACACAGTGTAGTCACTTAGCTGTAGTCACGGTTCTAAGTGCATGGGCTGCAGTGTCTAAGTGGATCCGTTATTGCCGTACGAGCGTTGCGATGCGCTGGTGCTAAGGGACCGTGTGGTCCCTGTGCCAGGCAGTCCGCGACTGTGTAAAGGCGACGCACGCACGCACTCGGGCGTGGTTAACCTAGCTGCATGACTGCCACTACTCGGAGTGCACTGGTTCGAGAATGGGTCCGAATTCAGCCTAGCATCCCGGCCCTGCCTCAATGCGCAAGGGCCAGACTTCACGAGAAGTAGCTCACTGTATTCGTTACACAACTGTGGGTTCGAGGATTGCCGTTGCCAGGACTGTGTCGCGACACCTGAGTGGTTAGTGCCGCTGCAGCTGTTTGTTCTCTGGGCCCTTGGTCCCAGGGTTTATGGCGGTTTGCCGTATCTCGGTCGTCGGTTTGTCCTTCTTCCTGTGGCTCTTTCGGTAGTAGAAACTGTTACAGTGGGTTCCAGACCATAGGGCACATCGCCTGACACTGAAGGAAGTGAAAGAGACAGAAACCGACGTGCGCCGAAACAAAGGCAAATCACCACAACACCAGCCACATACCCATAATAGTATACTCATACTGCGGAAACTCGCACCACGTGACCCCTTAGGGGGCGCGCGAGCGTCGGTGCATGGGGCCAGATGGGAGCTGCTTGCTGTTGCCGGTCGTCTAGATGGGAGTTCAGGAGGATGGAATGGCGGTGTCGTCTGGTACGTGGAGGAGGAGCTCCCGCATCGCCCGGGAACTTTCGGCACCGGTCGGATCCCATCCAGCTCGCAGCAATCTGGTTCACACCTTCGCTCGCCGCGGCCATACTGGCTCGTCACGGTGGCTTTGCAGAGTGCCTGCGCTGAGTATCCTGTGGCTGTCCAGCTAGCCTGGTGGTCACCCACGCCCTTCGTTGCGAGGTATCAACTTCGCCAATGATGGCCTCTCAGCGGCGGCTTCGGTCGTCGCTCTACCTGATCAGTCCTGCAGGGCTGTATCCTACTTTGTGGTCTTCTTTCAGCATTTCTCTGGACTCTGGTAGCTTTCGCCGACACAGCTTCGTCGGCTCTGGTGTCTCTCGCGCATGCCGCAGCCGGTGCCAGTACGCAGCCTACGCAAGTCCTGCAAAGCTACCTGGCGTTGCATACTGAAGTGGTTTCCGTATTGCAGGCGAAGGTTGCGCCACGGCTCAGTCATTCGGGCGTGTTGCCGGTCTGCCTTTTTCTAGAGACTGCTGTTGGTGTTGACCTCAACTGGTTGATGGTATTAAGTACCATTGTTTCTTCCCGTCTCGCTATGGGCATCGGCCTGTTTCGGGTGTGGGACGTTTTCGGGATCTTGGGGGGGAGTTATCCGATTGTGTTGCCGAGGCGTGCTGCTGTCTCTCCATTCGGGGGTCTGCTTGGGATGCATGGGCCATGTGCAGGGGAGCCATCAGCGCAACCTCCCCCTGTGTATTGGTGCTTGCTGTTTCCTCTGGGCTCTCGGTTGTGAGGCTCTGGGTGGTTTGTCTTTCGGAACCGTCGGTTTTCTCTGCTTTCCTTGTCTTTTTCAGTGTCAGGCGATGCGCCCGATGGCTCTACCTTTTCAGGTCTGGAGCCCACTGTAACGATTACAACAACCAGCCGACAGTCAGGAGTCAAAACAGCCAGCGGGGGGACTTTGCGCTAGAGGCTCCCCTATCAGAAACCGACCAGCAACCAACCTAGCAAACCAGCAACCGACGAACCAGTGGAGCGCCAGAACGATGCAAGCAGCGGGGAATCGCCCACCTCTCATCCCCAAAAGCACGAATCCCAAGCAGGAGACAACACGCAGACAAGGAAAGCAAGGAAAAACCCCGGCCCCAAAACGACCCGGATCGATCACGAATCCACCAGCAGATCCGCCGGTCCTCCACACACAAGGCGACCGGCGACTACCCGCAAAAACGGATGCCGAGGTCCCACTGCAGCCCAACATTTCGGGGAACGAAGCCCCAACGCAGCAATTCGGTGCCAGGCAATGCACCTGATGGCTCTATCGTATGGCCTGGGGCCCCAGTACGACCAGCGCTGCAAATATCGCAACGCGACCACCGCCAACACCAAAGAACACAAACTTCACTACCAACATCGTCAGCTGGTCAGCCCTCTTATCAATCAAAAATGTTAATCATCGACCTCGACAACAGCCATCCCGACGTTCGGCAGAGTTCCGAAAGTCTCATCAAAACTGACATCTGCGGCAAAGAATGCTCGCAGCACTCGCTCGCCAGTCATCGCCACCTGCCCCGGATTCCATCAAGACGCCTCCCAGCCGACCACGCCAGTCCTGCACCGCTCCATCGCCGACTGAATGTGCACCATGTGGCACTGGATGTCACTGGCGCTATTGGCACCTAGTGGCAGCTGACATCTTGGTAGCTGTCTTTCACTTACGAAGTGTTTTCCTTGCCATTACACCCATGTTTTCCTGCCGCTAAGTCATGTTCAGACTCATGCTGTATTTTGTCCGTGCTCCAGGCCCCTTGAGGTTTATCGTCCAGCAGGACGGATAGATGCGGTCGTGTATGCCTTGTGTGTTTTTGGGATGTGGGGCCTGGGACCCCAATTCTGCCTGGTTGCGCTCCTCCTCGCGTCTTGCTGCTGGCTTGGTGCAGGAGGTTCGTGTTTTCTGGACGCGCTTGTGTTCCTCCCCGTGCTTTGAGTTGTGCGTGCTGCCTTCTCCGTGTCTTCGTGTTTTGGCTGTCGTTGGCTTTTGCCCCTTCCCGGCCGGTGAAGGCGGGCTCTTTTGCCCAGTGATCTGTGTCGTGGTCTGGCCCATTGGGCCCGCCTGGTTGCGCTTGTAGCCGTTCTGGTACCCATGTAATACTCGCATTCTGTGTGCCAAGCTACCTCTGTGGGCAATAAATATCCCAACATCTTTGAGTATGGTGCATATTCGGTCATCCGCAATAAGTACGAAGCTGTACGAAGAGACGAAAATCAGCGTGGCCAGACCACCCCGCGATCCTTTTCCGCGTTTATGAAGTTAGACTAGAAGACAAAAGTGTCCTGGACTTCATGGCTGGATGGCTCGTGAGGGCACCCGCCCTGTAGGCGGACTGAAAGTAATTAAATAAGTAGATGGCGCCCCTCGAGTATTGTTAGCCACCTTTGCTTATTAGAGCCATCGGCACTTCAACTCTGTCGCAGTCCGGTATCTTACCAGTTGACTACATAGCCACGGACCACTGGTGCCAGCGACCATTGGAACACCTGCAACAGCAGTACCATCCATCACAGCGAAGCCACGTGCAACGTACGATACGTTCATCAATTCAAGTAATAACCCAATCCGAGGTCACGTTCGTGCTGACAATTAGATTAGTTACGCGCAAACAAAATGCCGCAATCTTGGTGTGGACACATCCGTCTGCCTATGGTTCTCCCTCTCACGCCAACGCACGAACGGAACGAGGTCACAAACCATCCGGATGTGCACCCCGGCGCCTTGCATCTGTTGCCCCAGTCCTACTGCCGTATCACGCTCCGCACAGCAGCAGTGCCGCCGCCCCTTTTCCCGCCGCCCCTTTTCCAGCAGCAAGATACTCTCCGTACCCTCCCTTACCCTGTTGCGTCGTACCAGTCGTGCCGTTCCACCTCACATCGTTATATGCTTATATCGCTGTGGCCACGTCCGCCGACAGCCCCCAGCTGCTCGACTAGCACGCGCGGGAGTTCTTCCCCCCAACCCACATCGCACATGCCCCCCAACCCACATGCCTGCACACCGCAGCATCCTCACAGCTCCTCGCCGCCAACACAAGCGCCGTCGCGGCGTTGGACGTACTCCCCGTCGTACCAGCATGGTACCCCGCGTGCCCCCCCCTTGGACCCCTACCCCGCGCGCCCTGCTTCAGCCCACCACGGCAGCACCTCCCGGCAGTGGCTGGTCTGCGGGTCCACCGCCGCCGCGTAGGTGCCCCGCCGCATGTCCCGGATGGCCACGTGGCGCAGCGCGGAGACCCGCCGGTGGAAGAGGCGCGACAGGCTGGCCCGTGTGCCCTGCCACGAGCGGGTCTGGGAGGGACGAAAGTGGCGGGCGGACAGGCGGCGGGGGTTGGGGTGAGGAAAGGCAGTGGACAGGCGGGGGGGAGGGCGAGGAGAGTGAGGAGGAGGTGGAGACGGGGGGCGTAGGGGTTGGATGTGACAGGAGGAGGTTGCGAGTTCTTCGCAGGCCGTGGCGTTGGGGGAAAACATGAAGGACAGGTGTTTCAACGTGTTTCATGACAGCACCAGGAAACTCTCCTCACCCCCGACTCGCTACGTACCCCTGGCGGATTCTCTCATAAACCCCCGACTCGGTTCACCTTGTCCTCTAACCCCGACTTGTCAAATTATTGTCCTTTCGTCCCCACAGACGCAGCACGCTTCGCCCCGTAGGCACGATCCACGCCCCCCATGCCAGCGCACCTCCTCCTCCTCCCGCTGCCCCCCCCTGCCGCCGTACAGCTCCTGTCCCCGCGACTTCTCGTGCGGCCGGTGCACCAGCCACGCCCCCGGGTGCACCCAGAAGGTAAAGTTGGACAGCGCCACCAGCGCCACCTGCTGAACCTTATTCCAGCCGTACCCGCGGAACCGTACGTCGTACGGCAGCATTAAGCGCCTGCGCATTTGCGCAGGGCCGGATGTCTCGCGGTCGGCGGGCAGTGAGCCGAGTGGTGTAGGGGTAAGGGACGGGACCGGATAGGGTTGTTTCCGATGCAGCGAAGCACCGGAAGGAAGCCTCACGGAGGGAGGCGCGGAGGAGCTTTGGGTTCGAGGGGTTCAGGTGAAGCTTTTTGTTTCAGGGGGGGTGCGGAGCCGCGGGGAGGGCTCCATATCTGCGCATGGCGCGCTGGATGCCTCGTGCGGCTTGCCGGCTCCCTCACCCTCACCCCGCCCCCTCACCCTCACCCCGCACCCTCACCCCGCACCATCACCCTCACCCGGCGCACACCCTCACCCTCCACTGCCACGCACCTGCTCATGATGAACCACGGCTCGTAGTTGATCTCATACGTAATAGCGTACGGCACGTCGGACTCAAACCACCGTGTGAAGTTGGTGGCGGCGTGGCCGCGCATGTACGCCAGCTTCGCGAAGTAGTGGATGCGGGCCTCCTGGTCCAGCCGCCGCAGGTCGGCCTTGTTGCCTGTTTAGGAGAAAAAGGGCCGAGTAGGGCCGCGGAGTGGGGGCCAGATGGGGGGGCTGGTAAGGCCCGGGAGCTTCGGAGCACTGGACACCACTGGAAGGTGCGAAGCCATCATCCCCGCCATGGCAGTAGCCGCTGCGGCTGCCACACGACCCAGCCCTCACGCCCCCCACGCCACCGCCATCAGCAGCACGCAATTTGCCCCACAGCTGCCGCCGCCTGGTAGCTCGGACGTACCGTTGATCGCCAGCACCGCCACCGCTGTGCCCTCCTCCATGCTCAGCCGCTTGTGTGTCTCCCAGGCGGGCAGCACCCACACGGACCTCCGCTCGCAGCTCTCGAGCAGTTCGTTCAGGCTGGCAAGGCCGTGTGCGGAGTAGAGGAAGCCAGCGAGGGGAGGGAGGCGAGCAGAGCCGCCCGCAGGCATAGGAGGGCAAGGGAGCGGAAGTTGGAAGCGCGAAGCGCGATGTGATGCGGGTGGGTCCTCCAGCATGCATCTCCAAACGTCTTTCCTAAACGGTTCTTTCTCGCATCCACCAGACTTCCTCGAAACCACCACCGCCACCACCACCACGGGCTCTAGCCGCCAGCACGCGCCCCTGCACTGCGCTTGCCCCCTCTCCATCCCCCCACCCATTCGCACAGCTCCGTGCTGCCGGTGGTTTCCGTGGGCTGCTCGCCGCCTCCCTACCGGTAGCACGAAACACAGCTCCCCTACGCTCTCACCCCTCGGTCCCCACCTGCTGGCCCCCGGCTGCAGCGCCGCGCCGGCCAGGGTGGCTGACGGCGCCAGGTCGACGTCCACCATGGCCACCAGCGGGCTCGAGGTGGCCAGCAGCGCGGCGTTGCGCAGCGAGTTGATGGGCAGCAGGCCCGCCAGCGCGGCGTCCGCCACCACCTCGAACAGCACCAGTGCGGTCAGGGCGCATGCTGGGGAGGGGGAGGAGGGCGCCGCCTCGACCCTGACGGCGCGGGAGGGGTCGGTGGGCGTGTGTGGCGGCGGGCGGGGCCGGGCGTCTGGCGTATGGTGAGTGGGAGTCCGGGAGCAAGAGCTCGTTGGGCGTGTGGGAGTGGTATTGGTTTCATGGTGGAGAGGCTGAGGGGAGGGGGTGGGGCGATGACTATTTTCCATTCCCCCTAATAAGAGGCGCTGAAAGCACGACTCGGGACCCGGCCGCGCCCAGCACCGCCCACCCCACCCAGGGAGGGCCCCACGCTCTTCCCACCGCATACGAAGGAGTGCTCTCCCCTCCCATCCCTGGACACCCCTTAGGGCGCGCGGCGCGACAACCGGGGCAGACGTCTCCTATTCCATTCGTCACGCCCCTGTTACAGCAACGGCAGTAGCTACACCTATATGCTCTGCCCGTTCTTGGCGCTGGCGGCCCTGGCCCTAAGTTAGCCCTGCCTTTCCGTCAGCCCTACTGGTAAACTGCCGTCCCTGAACAACCAGCGCAATCGGCCGTAGGGCCGCAGCCGCGCGCACCTGTCGAACACCTCCTTGACACGCACAGCCGCTTGCTTCAGCACATCCAGATTCTGCTGCGTGAGCTGGGATCCGTGCTGCTGCTGCATCAGGGGCACATAGATGGCCGCGGAGAGGGGCCCAGGGTAGCTGCGGCACTGCGCCTCCAGAGCAGCCAGCCGCTCCGGGGTGGCGCCGACAAAGATAGTCAGGGCCAGCTCCGTTTGTTTTCCGCTTGCATATACTTCGTACATATACATGCTGAGCGGCGGGAATCCGTGGTTGGCGACGCAGGGTTGATATGGAGTGGGTGTGACAGATGGAGACGCGAGGAGCAAATGGAGACGGACGGAGACGCAAAAAGCGAACTCAGTGTTGCACCGCGCGCACGGTGTAGGCGTACCTGGTGTTGAAGCCCCGCAGGAAGTCTTCGAAGTAGCTGGCGGTTCCATTATAATGCTTGTTGTAACAGGACCGGAGCAGGTCCGCTTTGGTCAGAGCTGTCGAATGCGTCTGGTCTTGCAATTGCGAGCGTACGCCGGATCTGGCGGTCAGAACAAAAACTATAACCGATAAAATATGAAGCAAGTGCGAGCCCATCTTTGCCTGGCCCACATACTCTGCAACGAGGAAACGAGTTGTTTGGAGCTGAGGGGATGACCAAGTGAAATCCTCTAGGCTCTAGCAGTCTGTAAGGCTTATTTTCTAGTTCGTAAGCAAACCGAGGCGTTGGAGCTAATGGCCAAACAAGGCAAATTGTAAGGAAGTTGCGGGACAGATGGGGCGGAATTATGACTTATCGCAATGGATCATCAGCCCTTGCTAGCTCCTACCAGTGATGCGTGTTAATAAACTTATAAAACCAGTCAAGAACCCAACCATGGCTGTGTGTCAAACTTTATGGAAGACCCACGGGACGCACCATGTGTCCGCACATGCATTTTACGGCTGGGGTGCTCCGCCTGACAATCGTACTGAGGATGCATGTGTACTAGCTAAAGTAAAATCATCCCAGTACTCTCAAGGGCCACGGAAACAGTTACACGTACGGTTATCACGCACCAGAGGAACGTCAATATTGCGAGTTTTAGACACTGGCCAAAGACATCGGTAAGCCGAAGCTTTAAAGCTTGCCGTTCTGCCCTCCTGGCACCGTCCTTGTCCAGTAGCCCCTGGATTGGTCAGGATTGGGCCCAGACCAACGTAGAAGTAGTAAGTATTACAGTACTGGCAGTGTCGCGCATTCTCTTTCGAATAAGTCTTCTGGCCTGGCGGGGATGCGCCCTACCCCCCCCCCAAGTACGAACTAAAAGTAGTAGGCCGCAGGCTGTTAGACGCCGCGAAGCTTCGCGGCTGCGGCATCAATATCTTTGTTCGATTACGAGGCGGCGGCGGTGTAACAAATGCGCTGGCGAGCGGGCCGCCGCCGCCTCCCAACCTCACGGCAAAAATAAACACTTCCGCCTGAAGCGGTGAAGCTACATGCACAGTACCAGCGGCGAGCATATACACAGGACGAGCCATTAACATGCATTTGCTTGCATGGTCGGCGCAGCGCGATCAATACAGGGCCACACGTTTTCGCCAATTCCAGGGAGACCATTGTGCTTATTCCATAACGAAGGAAAGAAACTATGTGGCCGACTCGAGCCATTCACAAACACGAGAAAGCCCATCATGCCTATCGGCCTATAAGTGAGATACATCGTATACAAGGCAAACCACCAGTCAGTCAACGAGTCGATTAGAGACGCACGAACGTCGTCGTAACATAAGTCGGGCCGCCCAGCGCCACTGTCGCCCGCCCCTCCGAAAGCAGGGTGAGGGGCAGAGCCTCGCGCGCACCCATCACAATACACACATTCCTCGCTCCAACCCTCCTTCCATTCCCCTCCTTCCGCTCGAACACCCGCGGACTCGCGCCCGAGCCCATCCAACGGCCCTACCAGACCCGACGTATCGCGCGCCGTCCCTCCGCCGCCGCGGGAGCGCCCTCCGCGGCCGCCCCCCTCCCGCCTCCTCCGCCACCTACAATCCTGCGCAGTACCAGCATCATAAGGCCTCTAATGACCTCCCTGCTCAATTCCGTGTTACAGTGCACCCCCGCGCTCGTCTCCGGCCCCCAACGAACCCCAGCTTCTTCCTGCCGCGTCCGACCTTCCCGCCGCCTCGCCGTGCCGCCGCCTCGCCTCCGCCTCCGCCTCAGCACTGGCAACGCTGACGGCAGCTCCGGCAGCAGTGATCCAGTGTGTATCACACGGCGAGCGGCAGGGACAGGTGTAGCAGGGAAGTGGTCTAGAAGTTCCGGCTGCCCCCTGACGGCGGTACTCCGCGGCCAGTAGGCGTCGCGGCCCAGGGACGAGGAGACATGGCGGCGTCGGAGCGGGGAGTGTCCGCTCCCAACAGCCCCAACCGTTCGCCGGTGCCGCCAGGCTGCGACGAAAACGACGCCGGCGCCGTCATTGGCCCCACGGAGGTCGTACGAGGTACCTCCAGCGCCGAAACCCCACCGGCGGGCATGCCGTACGGCTTGCCGTACGCAAAGCCACCGCCGCCGCTGCTGCTGCTGCCCTGGGTGTTGCCCAGGTCTGGGTTCTCGCCGGCCGCTGTTGCTGGCGCGCCGTGGGAGGGGGTCCGGACGGTGTGTGCGCTGTGGTAGCGCTGGTAGGGCGGAGGCAGCATGGAGGGGACGACGTCGTCGGACCCGATGGCTTCCCCCGAGTCGCCGGAGCCGTGCACGATGAAGGACTGCTGCAGGGCGATTCCCCCCGGGTCGGAGGTGCGGGGTGGCGCGGCGTCCGCCTGCGTTGGTCAGGGGGGTGGGGGAGACCCGGTGAAGAGGCGATACCGGTATGTCGCCGTATAAGGAGCAACGTGAGCAACATGGTGGGTGGAACTGGATACTGGACAGGCGCAGGAGGTAGAAACGGGCGAGCTGGATGACGTGAGACGACGAGCGGCATGGTGCGGCGAAGGAGAAGGGGTGCGGCATGTACGGGTATGCGTAGGCGGACGGCAAGATGCAAGATGAGAGGTGCCGCGGGCGGGCCAGGCACGTGACGGGCTCTCGCTCCGGCAGTCGGGGCAGTCCCGACCGACCCCCTCACGCACCGCTCAACCACCCCCTCCCACAGCTCCCCAACAGGCTGTCAGCACCGTCGACCGTGCAAACCTTCCTCCCACACCCCGCCAGCGCGTGGACGTTTGTAAACACGCACACGGCAGGTCCCTCCCCCTTCCTCCCCCTCCCTGGACCACCCGGCCGCTAGCCCTGTGGAGGATGGGAAGCCCCTCCCTCCCTCCGCCTTCCTCGCGCCCTCCCTGGACCCACCGGCGAGCGGTGCACCCCGTAGCACAGGTACACAATGGTGCCCAGCGCGAACCACACGATCCAGCGCACGTAGGCGGGCCAGCCCAGAGAGCCGATGAGGTGCAGCGTGAACAGCATGCCCAGCGAGGGGATGAAGGGGCTGCAGGGGCAGCGGAACACCTGGGGAACGTAGCGGACTGGCAGCATGAAGAAGGAGCACGTGATGGCGAGCCAGGCTCCTGCGCGTCGAGGCCAAGGCGGGGGTGGGGTGGGGTTCGAGGGAAACCCGTGGATGTCCGAAAAAAATCGTTTAAAGCAGAAGTTTTGTGGGGTGGGGTGGGGGGGTTAGGAGCTGGGGTGAGGTGTGTTTTATAAATGCTGAGCTGAGCCGCGAAGTATACGTAGCGCGAGGAGACCAAGGAATCCGGAGTCAGTGCGGGGCGCCAATAGTTACCGAAAGAAGCCCAGACTGGGTCCACGAGAAGCCAGAAGTCCAATTATGTAGCCGGCGGCCGCGCAGCGCTCCGATAGCCAGAAAGACGGTTGCGCCCCAACAACCGACGCCGCGCTGCTGCGGCGTAGGCGTGGCGCGAAGCACCTACAACTACCTAGCCTATGTACCTATTTACCTATCCTAGTGCGCAAGGCAGAGGTATAGGTGACAACGTCGCGTGCAATGCCAGTAACAGACAGAGTGCCCGGCACAGGAATCCCAGACCATGCCAAATGCGAGGAAACTGACCTGGGAAAGGAGAGGAAGAAGGACCAGGCGAAGCAGCAGAACGTTAGCGTTAGGTTGAAGGGCGAGAGAGACATGCGGGGCGAATGGAAAGGCAGGGACACACGTGAGCGCGCCGCGTCTATGGTAGAGTAGTTAGTAATGCGTTGTAAGGAAAAGAAGTGATGAAGAAACCGCGGAGATGTGGCATAAGGGCGCAAGCAGGCAATGCAGCGAGCCGTACAGGGATGCACGCAAGCAGGCACACTGTGGCACAGAGGGGGAGGGGGAGAGAGAGGGATGCTGTGGGATGCTGTGAGGTGTGTGTGTGGGGGGTTTGCGTTTGGGTTAGCGGTATATGGAGAGCGGTATATGGAGATTGGAGGGGCGGGGAGGAAGCTGGCAGCGGCCGGGGACGTGGAGGGTGGCGGGATTGGGGACCGGGGTCTTGTGTGTGTGTGGGGGGGGAGAGATGTCGGGGGGGTCCCTCAGCCCACCTACCCCTAATCCACACTCCCTGCCCCTCGGCAGTGTCACGGACGGCCACCAGTACCCTGCACAACCCCTTTCCAGAGCGGTGGTGGCTTTCCTCCCGAGCGGTACACCAGGAGCACGCCGGATTCGCCGAGCGGGCCGCGGATACCTACTACTACGTCTCCGACTCCTACTACGTCTACTACTACACCTACTACTACGCCTTTGACTACCACCCCAAGGCCCCTCAACTCCGTGCCCGTGCACCCCACCCACTCCACCCACCCCCACCAGCGGTAGATGACGTTCAACACGGAACCCGCACGCCTCGGCTGCGCCCGTCCTGATACCGCCTGGCCGTCCTTCCCTCCCACACCGCCTGGCCGTCCTTCCCTCCCACACCGCACGAGCACGCACCCCCCCGGTCCCCCGGGTTTTCCCCCGGTGGGCTCTATGCGCAGACCCGCTTGGGACACCCGGCGTGGTGGGGTGCTTTATGTGAGCCCGCCCGCCGGCCCCATCGCATCACAGCATCCCACAGCATCCCTCTCTCTCCCCCTCCCCCTCTGTGCCACAGCGTGCCTGCTTGCGTGCATCCCTGTACGGCTCGCTGCATTGCCTGCTTGCGCCCTTATGCCACATCTCCGCGTTTCCTTCGTCACTTCTTTTCCTTACAACGCATTACTAACTACTCTACCATAGACGCGGCGCGCTCACGTGTGTCCCTGCCTTTCCATTCGCCCCGCATGTCTCTCTCGCCCTTCAACCTAACGCTAACGTTCTGCTGCTTCGCCTGGTCCTTCTTCCTCTCCTTTCCCAGGTCAGTTTCCTTGCATTTGGCATGGGCTGGGATTCCTGTGCCGGGCACTCTGTCTGTTACTGGCATTGCACGCGACGTTGTCACCTATACCTCTGCCTTGCGCACTAGGATAGGTAAATAGGTACATAGGCTAGGTAGTTGTAGGTGCTTCGCGCCACGCCTACGCCGCAGCAGCGCGGCGTCGGTTGTTGGGGCGCAACCGTCTTTCTGGCTATCGGAGCGCTGCACGGCCGCCGGCTACATAATTGGACTTCTGGCTTCTCGTGGACCCAGTCTGGGCTTCTTTCGGTAACTATTGGCGCCCCGCACTGACTCCGGATTCCTTGGTCTCCTCGCGCTACGTCTACTTCGCGGCTCAGCTCAGCATTTATAAAACACACCTCCCGATACCCCCTGCAGTCGCGACCCCGGCCGGTCTCACCGAGGAACAGGAACGGCACCACAATCGGCGCCTCCTCCGTGAACGACAGCGAGAAGCCGCAGGACGCCAGCACCACCGCGCCCAGCCGCCCCAGCACGGGCCGCATCGGCTCGCCCGAGCCGTGCACGTAGTAGCGGCGGAAGAGCACCCCCGCGCACACGAAGCAGAAGACCATGAGCGTGCCGATGGACACCAGCTCCGCCAGCAGCTCCAGGTCGATGAAGAGGGCCAGGAAGCCGGCAGTGATCATGGTAACGAGGGTGGCGTTGACCGGGGTGCCCCGGACTGGGTGCACACGGGCCTGCGGGGAGGGGGTGGGGGAGGCGGGGTTTCGAGGAAGACCCGTGGAGGCGGGGAGGGGATGGGTGGGAGGGGTTGGGAGAGGGGGGGAGGGGTTGGGAGGGGGGTTAGGAAATGGAAGGGTGGATGGGGAGGGGGGCCATCTTAGGTTCGGGGACGGAGAGGCGTTGGATGGGAGAAAGCCGCTACGCTGCCGGGGAGCGTCTTCTGGCCACAGCTTGTGCTTCAGCCCTTGTGTTTGCGGACGGAAGCCGTCGGTGCGTGACGGCGAGTGCGGGGGGCTCGGGTCGGGTCGGGGTGGGGAGTGGCGGCGTGCGGCGCGCGGGCTCTCGCCCCCTCAGCCCGCAGAGGCCCGGACCCGCGAGAGAACCCCGGCCCCGACCCCTCTTGCTCGCACGATGCAGCCACCACCCACCAGCCACGCCGGCGCCAGTGCCTGGCGGCCCAGCGTCACGTATATTCTCGCCTGCCCCAGCAGCGATCCCAGCAGGCTGGTGATGATGCCGGTGAGGGCGCCCGCAGCCACCACCCGCTGAGCCCAGCCCAGGCCCACGGCTGTGAAGGCCACCGCGAAGGGCGCGTCCAGGTCGATTTCGGTGTAGCTGATGAGCGACGGGGTGAGGGGTTGGGAGAGGTGAGGGGTTGGGAGAGGTGAGGGGTTGGGAGAGGTGAGGGGGTGGGAGAGGTGAGGGGGGAAGCGGGAGGGGGGTGGGGTGAGGAGGCGTGGAAGGGAAGGCCGTGAACCGACGAGGGGGGGGAGAAGAACTACGAGCTGCGGTGGGGTGGGTGGCTTCCGGGTGGGTGAGATCGTGCTCGACAACGTGGTCGAGGACGCCGTGGGACTTTGATACACGTGGTGGCTGCCAGACGTGGCTGCCCTTTGCCGTAAGCCCCGCTCCCTGTCGGTCGGCGAGCTCCGTCCAGCCTAACACCCTGGTTCCGCCTGCCGCCCCCCCTCCCCGCCTCTCCCCTCCCCAAGTGCCCTCACCCCCGCCACTCACTTTTGCATCCCCGTGATGACCAGGCACATGAGCACGTACAGCACCGTACAGATGGACAGCGAGCCCACGATGCCAATGGGCAGATCCTTGCCTGGGTTCTTGACCTCCTCGGCGGCGGTGGCGACAGTGTCGAAGCCGATGAAGGAGAAAAACACCACGGAGGCGCCTGGGGGACGTGGGGGTGGGATTTGGGGGGGGGTGACGCACCCCCCAAAACACGACAGCTCGTCCACCGCTCCGAGGCGGCCTGGACTGGATCCAACCCCCAGCTGGCCGCCCTCGACGTCCTCCCCGCGCCAATAATATCACTTTGTGATTCATTCCAACTCCCATATATTCCGCCTACGACGCCCCTCCATGTGCCCACCCACCCACCTGCCACCCACCCACCCGCCCACCCGCCACCCACCCACCCGTGAACATGCCCCGCAGGCCAAACGGCACGAAGGGCGTGTAGTTGGCGGCCTTGACGTAGGGGAACCCCGCCGCCAGCACGAAGATGATGAGGATCACGTTGAGGCCGGTGACCAGGTTGTTGAAGAGGGACGAGCCGGCGGTCGAGCGCATGAGGATGAAGGACATGGCAACCACGGCGGCGAAGGCGGGCAGGTCCAGGGTGAAGATGGAGGCCTGGGGCAGGGGGGGCGGGCGGGGCGGGGGGGTATGTAGCCGCGGGTGCCAGGGTTGGGAGGCGTGTGTGAGTGGGGTGATTTGGGTCGGGTCGCGTTCGCGGTTGGGTGCCGTTCGCACGGGTTGGCCCGCAGGTGCAAGGTCCGGGAGGAGGGGCGGAGGCGGGGGAGGCAGGCACGTGTCTCCTGAGGCGGGTGCGGATGAGGACACGCGCCAAGAGCCATCATGCTGGGCAGGGTCTCCGATGCTCTCCCCTCCCGCCCACCGCCCCTGGTCTACATCATTCGGTGATCAGCAGTGGACTGACGACACCCCCAACACCGCAACGCCGGGCTAGCGGAGAAGCTCGTGGACCGTGAGGTGCCGACGTGGGGGTCGTCAGTCCGTTGCTGCCGAGGAAAGGACGGGAGGCCGGGGCGGGGCCGCCCCGGCCCTCCCCCAGCCAGGCGCTGCCAGCTGGACCCCCCGCCCCCAGCCAGGTGCTGCCAGCTGGACCCCCCTCTCCCAGCCAGGTGCTGCCAGCTGGACCCCCCTCTCCCAGCCAGGGGCTGCCAGCTGGACCCCCCTCTCCCAGCCAGGGGCTGCCAGCTGGACCCCCCTCCCCCAGCCAGGGGCTGCCAGCCGCCTCATCCCGCACCCGGCGGCCACACCTTGAAGCGCAGGTGGGACACGTCCACCCCGATGAACGCCGCCGTGTAAGAGGTGAAGCCCTTGGCCACGGCTGCGGCGGAGAGGGTGTACTCCAGGATGAGGTCGCAGGCGGTGACCCTGCGTGTGTGGGGGGCGGGGGTGGGGGGGCATAAAAACCGGGGGCCGGGGGGGACGGTAGGGACACAGCGTTGTATCTGGGTGGGTTCCTGTGATACACCGTTAGTTAATCATGCATGTACTTCGACAAGACGCAGCTCTCCCTGATGGTGCCTCACCCATGGTCCAGATCCTCCCGGGATGAATACCGCCTACCTACATACCCAACTGCCCAGTCCCAAGACTCCCGCCCTCCCCCAATGCCCGCACCTCACCACAGCCCAGTCAGCACCCCTGTCGCGCTTGTCCTTGCATCTCCTCGGCGTTATAACCCGGCCTTTCCCCCGCCCACCGCCGCCGCCACCCCCTCCCCCCCCCGCACCCCCTCCCCCACACACCCTCCCGCCTCGTATGCCCCCCCTTACCCACTACATTTCCACAGTCGTTACCCATCTTACCACGCCACGAACTCCCCGAACGTCATGCTGACGTAGTTGAAGGCGCCCCCCGCGACCGGCAGCTCAGCCGCGTACTCCGCGTAGCAGAAGGCGGTGAGCATGGCGGTGATGGCGGATACGGCGTACGACACCACCACGGCAGGGCTGCAGCGCAAGGGGGGAGCGAGCGCGGAGGGGCAGGGGTCGGTGGACGAGGGGGCAAGGGGCTGGTTAGGTGAGGGATGGGGACCGGCGGGCAGGGATCGTCAATGGGGTCCGACATGTTGGGGAGCGACCAGCACTCATATACTCAGGGAAGGAGGGAAAACGCAATACGGCCGGGTCGGAGGCCCGGGCCGGACGCCTTTGGTTCCCTCAACACAACCCAGGTGGTGGGAGGCAGACTGTCATTAGAACCCTACGCGGCCCTGACCGCTGTCCGCTTGCCGCGACCCCCCGGGGGTTAATACTGAGTGGTGCGGCCTCCCCTGGAGCACACGCCTAGACACTTGCGAGCTGGGGCGGGGCGTCGGGCACTGGCTCTGAGACGTGGCTCGCTCTTACAGCGTGCGCGTGCGTGCGGTCATGTCAACACCGTTTGGGCGCTTGCGGGCACTTGCGGGTTTCTGCGCTCACCAACGCCCCCACACGTCTCCCCTGCGAAGTCCGCTGCCGACCCACATCGCGGCCCCCCTCACACCGGCCGGTGCACCACACTCCGCGCAGCTGGGACGGCCAGCGTCCTTCGCTTCGGTTGCTGAGCACCCCCATGGGGTTCAATACGCCCGTGTTTTCCTTTCCCTTGCTGTAACGACGCAGCACAGGTCGCGGTGGCCACCGCCACAGCTGCCTCAGCCGCCGGATGGGGCGCCCGGCTGTGCTGGGCCCCCCCCTGGACTTCGCTCCTCCCCCTGGGGCTTCGCACCTCCCATCAGGGCGAGGCGGGGCTGGGCGGGCCACCCGTCAAGCCGCAGACCCGACACCACCGCCGCTGCGTGGACCGACACGTCACTAAATTAGACACAACCCAGCACGCCGCAGGCCCGGTAAACGTGATGCCTTACACGCTGGCTAATCGCAGGGCTTCGTACGCACCGCATGTCCGATTAGTTTGACTGAGGTGAAAGTCAACGACGGCGCGAGATGTGCGGAGTGCTGGGAAGGGGGTTCCGGGTGGTAGGGGGGCGCTGAGGGTCAGGAGCTCGAGCTGGGTCCGGTAGCGAGGGATCGCGTGAAGACCCGCGGGAGGGGGCCAAAGGGGCTGCTGCTGTTGTGTGAGACAGCGGAACAGTGCGTCTGACTTAGGTCCTCAGCTATGGATACTGAGACCCTGCCGCACACAGCGGCTGTCGGGGCCCCTGCTACTATGTTGCTATCACGCAAGGGCATATGCTGATGCCCCTTCCGATCTGGGGTGTGCTGCAAAGATGTGCACTCGTTATTCACAGCACAGCAGGGTCCCGTACGGTCCTCTTGTCATTTCTAAGGACCCCCGAGAGTGTGGTTGTGCAAGACAGGGGGGGCCTAACAGGGCCTTACACGGCAGCAGCGACCGAACGGTTCGAAACCTACCCAGCATATTTGCGGGCCGCCACGCCGGTGAGTACGAAGACTCCAGCGCCGATAATGCAGCCTATCCCAAGCATTACCAGGCTGAATGGCCCCAGTACCTTGTGCATCTCAAAGCCGCTCGCGGACCTGTCTCTCTGCTCCTCCATAGTTCTAAGGCATGCGAGGCAGAAAGGGGTTCAGCGTGCACAGGATCCTGTAAGGTGGTCGATCATGTCTCGTACCTGACGACGAAGGCCTTCGCCCTGAACTTGGTAAAGGTGGACCGCACTCGTGCTTTTGCTTTTTCCATTTTCCCCATCTTGAAGCTTTCGAGGCCCCGGAACGCCTGACGACCCTCACTCGAGCAACTCCGTAACTTTGCCGCCACCCAACAAAGGTCACGTTAGCCGAAAAATGGTACCCTAGACAAGGCGTATAAGCCCGATGATAAGCAATAGACAAAACAGAAGCGAGTAGAAGAGTGGAGCCCGCCAGGCCAGATTCAGGGACTTTACTGCGAAGGCATCGTCATAGTGCCCAGAAATGTCATCCGGACATATTTGAAATGTTATTCCTAGTATGCTGGAGTGCGGAATTCAGGACTTGCGGGAGCAAGACATACATGGCGCGCATATACGAACTGATTTGTATGCGAACTGTTTCACTATGAGTGCATGCAGTGGCAATAATAGTGTAATCAGGCCCCTCTTTATTCTGCACACAACTTGTTTCCGTTAAACGCACACTCGCTCTCGACTCTGCATCACTTGCGCAACTAAGGGACTAAGGCTTGGGTAACAAAATTGAAAATGGCGGACGATGAGCGTGATGAGAATGAGCAGGAGCAGGAGCAGGAGGAGATGGCTAGCAAGGACCGACAAGGGCGAGAGCAGGCGGCGGCCCTCAAGTCGATGACTGACAAGGCAAGCTTTGATGATAGCACTTGGCACAGACACCTCAGATCTATCTCAGACACAACCATGCAGCCTTCGATACGGGGACGGCCTCCCTGAGCTAAAAACATCCCAACTTGGAACTTTGCAGGGCCCAGAGGAGCGGCAAATGGACGAAAGTAAAGTTACGCAGGTGAGCTCGATGCGTAAACCACGGCGTGGATGGCTAGTGCGCGAGTGGGAGGGACCCAGGACTGTGAGCGCTCCGAAACCCCTGGCCCCATATGGGACCAAAACATATCATTCGTGGCTGCCACCCGGCCATCTGGGTGGCTTCATTTGGGTTCGCCTGGGGTCTAGCAGTCCAGGTGCCGTCAAGGTAGTCATGGGCGGTTCAAGGTACCTCGTGCCGAAGGCAGGGCGACGGTTCGCAGCAACGGTGGAGCCGTCGGTAAACCGGGCAGCATGATGGGGTGGAGTAGGGCGGAGTAGGGTGGGGTAGGGATGGCTAGCTGTCTCAAGGTGGTTTGGGGTCGGGCCCCTTTCCTCAGACCCGTGGGTCCGCCCGCTCGGCGCATCCACGCGCGTCTCCCTCCTCTCCCCATCCCGCCCACACACATACAGACACACATACACACACATACATACTCCCTTTCCGCGCTAAGACTGCGCCATATAGTGTCGTTAGCACCTGGCTTCCTTCTCATACTTCCTGTCCCTGCCACCCCTACCCCCAAGCTGGCCGGGTGGCCACACACCCCACCCACCCCAGCCGCATGCACCCTGCGCGCCCCAACAGCAGTGTTGCCTCTTGAGGTGCAATTTATAGTAGCTGATGTTTGGAGATTTGAATAGGTAAAATAATGTGTTGTCCCAACTATTTGATGATCGTGTCTGCCTCCACGGACCCCCTATCACCACCACCTTCTCCCGCGCCCCCTGCACGCAACCCGATGGTCGCCCGCAGGCCATGCAGGCGTTGTTCGAGGCCCAGAAGGCCAGCAAGGACGCGGAGAGGCAGAGGTACGCAGGAAGCAGCAGCAGCCGGCGGTGGCGGTGGTGGCGATGTTGGGTTGGGTTGGGCACTGGGGTTGGCAACGCCGGTGGGGGCGCGCGGGGCCGAGGGCCGCAAGCACGGTATACGCGTAGGCGTAGGTTCGCGGTTGCAACTCTGGCTCGAGCGAGGGCTCAGCGCAGCAGGAACGCCCGGAGGGAGGTTGGGAGGGAGGGAGCCTATGGATCGGCACCTAGGGAGGGGGGAAGGGAGGGAGGAGGCTGGTGGGGCGTTTGGCGTCCCGCGATTCGGCGGCTAGGCCACAAGTATCCGGGCGGTCGGAAGCAAGGCGTCCCTACTTGACGGGTGCATGCATGCGACCTACTGGCACGTGCGGCACGCCTGTGCTACAGCACAGTGCTCCTCGCTGCATACCCTTCCCTCACCCCGCCTCTCTCTCACCCCGGCCTCCCCCGCCTCCTCCTGGCACCCCCTCTCTCGGCCGCTGCGCCAGGGAGCGCGAGTTGGCGGCCATCAAGGTATCAAAGGAGGACATCGACTTGTTGGCTTCGGAGCTGGAGCTGCGGGACAAGAAGGCGGCGGAGCGGGCGCTGCGGCTGGCGGGTGGGGACCTGCGGAGGGCGCTGGAGCAGTACCTAGGGATGGAGCCCGCAGCGGCGGCACCGTAGGGGGAGGAGGGCACCGACCCACATCGCGAAGAACGACAGCCGATATCGGGATGCGGGATACTAGGCGGGGTTGCGGTTTAAGGGTGCAGGTGTGTGCTACCGTTGGAAGTGGGGGTTGCAAAAAGCGTTGGAGGAGGAGGGGGCCAGCCGCTCCCGCCTGACGGAAGGGGTGGTGGTGTGGTGGGGGTTCGAGCGCGGGGGTGTGGTGGGGGGGGAAGGGGGCAGCGCAGATCGGACGGCAGTAGCGGAACGGGGCTGGGGAATTGGCCGCGGTGGGCGAGCGGGGGCTGGGTGAGCCGCCGGTCTGGATGGCCCTCCCAGAGGGGCAGTTGGGTTTAGGTAGGAGCGAGGCGGGGCCAGGGGGCCCAGCTGCGCATTGTGGTGCGAGGGGTAGGAAGAGCGGACGTGTGGGCTAAGCTGGTTGGGAGGCCGGACCACACCTGCAAAGGAGTGATTGGCACGAGGAGAGTTGGTGGACCAGCCACCGTGCTGCATCGCAAGGTTCGAATACTAAATGGTGGTGGTGGAGGCGGAGTCGTCGCGCCTGCGATGTCGTAAGAAGCTCGCGCGTAGCGAGTCTGCGGTGCAGCACGAGAGTAGCGGTTTGGGCCGCAGGATACCTCGGCCGGGCTCGTTAGCTGAGGCGCGAAGGCGTTAAGAGACAGGAACGAGCTGATGTAAGCGGAACCGAAAATGCGGCGCCCAGCCTTGCCCAGCTCGCAGCTCTAGGGTGAATTGCGGTGAAGGTGCTGTGTCGCAGAATGTAGCGGCGAAGGCCGGTCGCCCTTTGGGAAGCGATAGCGTTTGGGAACCGCTTTCGCGACTGTCGCGAGAGTTGAGCGCAGGGAAGGGTTCTTGCCAGGAATGCTGCGAAAGCACGACACAACCGTTTGGCGGTCCATCGGATTAGCTTAACGAGCACGTCACGGCGTCGCCCCACGCCGCGGTCTAGGGTGGCAACGTAAGCCTTTGACACGACAAAACTGACAACTAAGACTCCATGTCAGGACATGTTTCGGCAAGGACAGAGTTAGCGCAGGCTGCTGACGGTTTTTTGCGGCCTTAAGGGGTATTAAGGCGTCTACAAGCTGAGCACGCTGCAAATCGACGGCCTCTTGTCCGGCTCGTCCCCGAAATTTAAACGATGGATTGGTCGGGGCCTCAGTCACCGAGCGCGTCTCCACCCGCGCAACGCCGGCGCCTGCAGCTGCCGCGACCGGACACACCGATAGCACCAGACGCCTCAGGAACAGCAGCAGCAGGAGCAACAGCACCATCAACCATGACAAACGCAGCAACGACAACAACAACGCCAAATGCTAACGTTGAATCAGATGCTCTTGGAGGCGAGGCCGCAAGCCCTTCCTCGCCTGCGGCTTCACTCGGAACGCCGCGCCCAGTCGCGGCGACAGGAGCAGCTACCGGAGAGGAGCTGGAGGCGCAAGCTGAGCAGCAGAGAGAGAAAGAAGCAGAGGCAGAGGTCCCGCCTTGCGAGTGCTGCCCCTTGTGCATGCACATCCTGCACGACCCCGTCACCACGCCCTGCCACCACACCTTTTGCGGCCGCTGCTTCCGCCGCTGGGCTGACGTCAGCAACCGTGGTCGCAACGGCCTGCGCCGCACCGCCGCCGCGGCCGGTGCGGGCGGGGGCGGGGCGCTTGGAGGGATTGCGGCGGTGACGGGCGAAGGCGGCAGACCCGTGGGTCAGTTGGTGGTTGGCGGGCCGGCAGGGCCGGCGCCGGCCGTCGTCACTTGCCCGCTGTGCCGCGGAGTAGTGCCTGCACAGCTGCCGGTGGACCCGGACCTGGTGAGCGCTTCGGTTCGATGGTTAAGCGCTGCCCACCGTGAGCACGGATGCAAGGCGGGGAACTCACAGGCGGGGGGGACCCCCAGTTGGGGGAAGGCAGCCGAATGGTACTTGGGGCATGGCGAGCTTGTCGATACATCGACACCATTGGTGAACTGGTTGCCTTGCACCTCGACATCCACACCATTGATGAACCGGTTGCCTTGCACCTCGACTCTGATTCTGTTGGCCGTTGTCACACCTCCCCACGCAGGCCGCGGCGGTGCGGGAGCGGCACCCCGCCGTGTATGCGAGCCGGGGTTCTGAGGTTGCGGAGGAGGAGGCGGAGCTGGCCGCGCGCCGGGTGTTGTTGCGGAAGCTGTACGTGGGTAACCTGCACCAGCTGGCTGCGGACCAGGTGGGTAGGTGGGTGGGTGCTGGGTGCTGGGTGGGTGGGTGGGTGATAGGTGGATAGGTGACTATGTATGGGTACGCGCGCGTCCCTTACCCCACCCCCACGCCCCTCCCCCTCCCGCAACATGCAGCCCCACGGTCGCGCCGCCTCCCGCAACATGCACAACTGGACCTTCTTCATTCGGATGGACAGCGAGGAGGACGAGCGGGAGTTCATCGAGCGGGTGGTGGTGCATCTGCACCCGACATTCACGTGCGCGTGGGCCGGGGGGCCTGGGGCCAAGGGGGCGGGGCGGGGGGGCCTGGGGCCAAGGGGGCGGGGCGGGGGGGCCTGGGGCCAAGGGGGCGGGGGGGGGGGGGGGGGCATAAAAATCGGCCACGCGGCACTGGTAGGATAGCCGCCCGGGGGCTTTCGAGAAAAAATCGTTTAGAACAGACGTTTTGAGATGCATGCTGGAGAACTGGGTTGAGCCGCCGGGGCGCGGGGGCGGGGGGCGGGGGTCAGGGTTACGCTGGAGCCCCCTGCGACCGCACTTAACTGCCAACAGCGGTGGGCGCGAGGGGCGAGGAGCCGGGGAACTGGAGGGAGGGGCCAAGGGACCCTTACTTCCGCTGCCTTATGATCGTCGTAAAGGCCAGCAGCGCCACCTGTCCATGCGTCGCCGGGAGCTGTGCAGTGCAGTGCGGCCGACCGCGCCGGCCACCTGTTGTGGGTGCGGGGTCCCGCACATCACCTTACCCCCGCCTGCGGCCGCCTTACCCGTTGCAGCCCGCCAGTGGTGGTGATGCACGAGCCGCCGTACATGGTACGGCGGCTGGGATGGGGAATCTTCGTGGTGCGAGCCGAGGTGCAGTTCCGGGACCGGTGGTCTCACCCGCCGGTGTGGTGCAGGTGGGTGGCTGCGTGGGTGTCCGGCTGGCAGGGTGAAAGGAGGAGGAGGTGGAGAGAAGGAGGAGGAGGATAGGGCCTTTTTCACCTCCGCCGCTGCCCCGGCCGTTCGTACCATGACGTCTCCTGTTGCCCGCCCGCTACCACAGGTGGCTGCTAGACTTCGACGGGGGTGATATGGTGGAGGCGGAGTTGGAGTTCACGGAGCAGCGCCCGCCAGCGCCGCGGGCGGCGGCGGCTGGCGGCTCAGTGGCGGTGCCGGCAGCGACAGCGACAGCGGCAGCGGCGGCGGTGGCGGGAGGAGCGACGGGCACCGGCAGCCGTGCGACCGGGCTAGGTGTGGGGCCGTTTCCCTACAGCCGGGGTGACGGAGGCGACGGAGGCAGCAGCACAGCGGCGGCACCGGCGCCGGCGTCTGCAGTAGCCGGGCCGCCGTCACCGCCGACGCCGGCGGCGATGCAGCGCCGTACCGCCCCCGACTCCGCCGCGTGGCCGCCGCCGGTGTCAGACGCAGCAGGTGCTGATGTCGGCATTCATGGCAGCGGTGCCGGCGACAGTGACGGTGGCGGTGGCGGCGGCGTATGGAGAGACGGTGAAGGGGCGGCGGCAGCGTCTGGCGGCGACGGCGACTCAGTTGCCATCCGGTCACTGTGGATGGCACCAACGCTGCGGGACTTGCTAAACGCCGCCACGGCGAGGGCGGCTGAAGGCGGCGGCACCGGCGGCGGCGGCATCGGCGGTGGCGGCGGAGGCAGCGGAGGCGGAGGCAGGGGCAGCGGCGGCAGCGCGTCAACGATAACGGGGGAAGTCGAAAACAGCGGCGGAGGCAACGACGGGCGAGGTTCGGGGACGCAACCCTGGACTGCAACGTTGCCACCGCCGGTGAATGGCGGCGCCGGGCAGTCGGCGGAGGCAGCGGCGGTGCCAGCAGCTGAAGTTACGTTGCCTCCACCCAGCCCAATTGGCCTTGTCCGGAATCCGGTGGCGAGTGATGATGTGCTGTCGAGGTTGCTCGAGGGTGAAGGCCCTGATGAGCATCGCGCAAGGGACGAGGACTGGGTGTTCAACGACAGCGGCAGCAGCACCAGCAGGAGCGGCAGTGGCAGTGGCGAAGCTGGCACGAGCGGAGGGACAACGTACGACAGCGACTACGACGTAGTTTGGGACGAGTGGCGGGTCTGACTGTCTGACTGCAATTTGCTATACAGGCAGCGCGTTGGTTCGGTTGGGAAGCTTCTGGAGTTGGGTGCAGCACGGCATGAGGATTGTGTTGGGAGACGCCGAGCGAGGTGTGAGTTGCACACTGGGGGCAAGTAACCTTTGGTTAGCATGGTCGACGAGGGTGGTTTACGTGAATGGCCGGTTACGTCCCGTCACGATGTGGGCAGGGGGCCGCAGAGCAGGCGTCTGCCGCTGGGCGGATCAAGGGCAGCTCCTCTTTTCCATGGCTCGAGGGGCGGTGTGCCGCAACACAGCACGCAGCTTGTGGCGGACAGGCGCGCGGCGGTGGTCCCACATGGCGGTGGCAGAGGAGCCGCGGCAAGATATGTTTTGTACCAGCTGTGCCTATCAGCAGTAGTGGTCTTGGAAAGTCAGCCGCAGTGTTGCTCTGTGCCTTTCGATTGCCGCTTGCCAATCAGAACGCAGCTGGACGGTTCGTGGGCCCTCGAGCAGGAGGTGCGTTTTGTGTTGTAAATAACACTGGTGTCTGGCGGTCGGACATGAGGTGACAAGGCAGCGAGGGGGACGCGCGCGGCAGCCGATCTCGTCGCCTGACGTGGATCTGACTTGGATCCTGCTTCTCTCATGTCCCGGGCAACTGGCACCAAGCCATCAGCCAAAGGAGATCGAGTTGCTGCGCAAAAACCAAAGAGCCCCGCTAAGCATGAATCCGTGTCTTACAGTCGCAGCTGCACCCATTCCATCAGCCCTGGCGAACGCACACAGCCTCCCTGCAAACGTTACACCTGCTGGCAGCCCCTGCTCGAGTGCTGCTGTCCCTCACGCAGAGCGCCAAGGGTGCCTCCTCGCTGCGTCTTACCTCTATCCTCCATCCGCTACTCAACACAACCCAAGCCCTGAACTTGAGCGCGTCCCAAGAGACAAGCCACGGCGGGATGTGCTAGTTCCCATGGCCATAGGCGAAAGAATGCATCGACTCGTCCTGTGTGGACGGGCCGACGGGCCTGGCCTGGGGCCTGGCCTACCGCCGGCGACCCACTTTGAGCCCCTTGGCGGCGCCCTGCCGCTTGGACCGCGCCGCCGCCGCGTCAGCCACGCATCGCGCGCAGCGGCACACGAAACCGTAGTCACGAAGCTCCGCCTGGCGCTGCTTGTACGGCAGCGAGACGTCAATGTACGACAGACTGATCTCCTCGCCAGCGGTGATGCCGCGCTGCGCCAGCACCGTGACGGTCTGGTCGCCGGTGTCGCAGGCGGCTGTGCAGTTGGGGTCGCACGAGTGGTTGATGCAGCTCTGTGCATGTGGGGGGAAGGGCGCGATGGGGCACGAGGCGAGGCGGGGCGGTGAGGGGTGTAGTGTGGTGTGGTACGCTTCCGCCGGGGTGCCTCTTCACGGCAGGCTACTCAGGGTCTTAGGAGGCATGGCGTGCGAGCAGCAGACCCCGGACGACACACCCGCACACCCTACACAGCCGCGAGGTAAACGGTAACCACGCGAGGTAGCCGGGTTAGTGATGAACCAGCACACCCGCAGCCCCCCGCAGCCCCACCGGTTTCCTCTCATGCCCCGCGCCCTCACCTGCAGGGCCATGAAGGCGGTGGCCTCGCAGGGGGTGGCGTACTCCGAGTCCAGCGCGTCCAGCAGCGGCTGAGTCACCTGCACGACAGTAGGGTGCGGGGTTTCTGACCCGCGGGTCGGCGGGGCGCTCACCTGTTGACATGGTTCCCATCCCCTTCGTGCCCTCATTCCCTCCTCGCTCAACGCCGCGCCTCGTTGTCCTCCCCTCCCCTCCGCTGTGGCGTGCACCTGCACCTAGTTCTGCTGCTCTACCCCTTGCAGCACCCCGGCCAGCTCACCGCCACCACCCCCGACTCGCCTTCAGTACCGCCTGCTTCTCCCCGCCCTCCTCCATCTCGTCGACCGCCAGAAAGTAGTCCTCCACCGGCGTCGAGACGGTAAGGCCCAGGTTGTTCAGCTCAAACATGCCGACGATGCTGCCGTACACCTGTACGATAGACGAGGAGGAGCGAGAGGAGCGCGGCCGCGGCACAAGGACTTATTGTGACGGACCCCAAGGAGCGACACCAAGCGAGGGGCCTCACCGGCTTGCATGCGGCGTGTGCGGGCTCGCAGTTAATGTCGCATTCGGCCATGGCCTGTCTTCCTTAGTGCATGGCGTACCTCCAGCTGCAGCAGCTCAGGGCAGAACCGTGGGTCGCTGATGGCGGCGGAGAGCAGCTCCAACGAGTCCGATGCTAGGCCCCTGCACAACGGAAGACCAGGATGCGGCGGCTTAACTTAAGAGTGATGGCATACCTGGAAGACCAGAGATAACCCTGCGTAAATAACTCATGAAGGCCAATGTCGTGCTAACGCACATTGACACGATGTGCTTTCGAATCCAAGCGTTGAAAGCCATCACCACCATTGGCACATCCCTAGCATAGCTGCCATCCTCACCTCAGCTGCCCCCGGAACTCGTCCTCGTCGTCCACGTCATCTGGCACCGCAACCGACTCCCACCAACACCGCTTCCAGCCGTACATGTACGGCCGCCACGCCGCCAGGAGCATGGCCCGCCGCGCGTCGTCACCGTTGTTCGTGGAGGTGGAGGAGGAGGGGCCCGCGGCGGCCCCGGAGGACGCGCTGGCGGCGGCGCAGTCCGCCGGCTGCGGCGTCGCCGCCAGCGACCTGGCGGCGCGCAGCAGCGTCGCCGCCACCACCTGTGCCGCCAACAGAAATATCTCATTGGTGGATCTGGCGTGCTCCGCGAATGCCGCGACGGCGCGGCGATCGACTCGGATGCCGTACAGGTCTTCGACCGCCGCCGCCGCCGGTGGCGACGCTGCGGGCGCCGCAGGCGCCGCCGCTGACGAGGAGGGGCCCGCTGCAGAAGACGAAGAGGGCTCTGCGCCTGGCCCTGTCCCCTCCTCTGCGGCCGTCCCGCATTCTACTGATGACGGCTGTGGCGCGGCCTCCTCAAGCGGTGAAGAGCCGGAGCTGCCGGGATCGACTGCGGCCCCAGCACTGGGTGCGGCGGCTGTGGTGGTGGTGGCTGTGGTGGTGGTGGCTGCGGTGGTAGTGGCTGCGGTGGTAGTGGCTGCGGTGGTGGAGGCCGTGCACAGAAGGCAGTGGGAGTGATCCCAGGCCTCCGCCTCGCAGGCAACTCCGCAGTAGAGGGCTCCGCAACCTCGGCGGCAGGGCACCTGCGGAAGTGAGTACGAAGAGGATGCGCGAGGCCGGTGAGGCCGATGAGGCTGGCAGCTGTAAGGAAGGGGTCCAGCAGCAGCTGAAGGACGCCGTACACTGCTGGCGTAAGCAGGCTACGGCGTTCCCCCAGCCGCGCTCGCCCCACACCCAAACCCGTACCCCACTGCACTCCAGGGGAGGCCCCTCCCACCTACCGGCGCAGGCAGCTGGAAGCCTTCGGACCTGGGCAGCGCCACCGCACCGGAGCACAGCTCCAAGATGCGCTCGGGGGTTACGTGGGCGTAGATCTGCGGGGGGCCCCGGGGGGGGGGCCGGCGTCCGGCACACAGGCGGCGAGGAGAGGGGCTGACGTGGAGTGCGTTGCGTGCAGGTGGCGTGGGCAGTGAGGGAAGGGGCAGTGAGGGAAGGGTGAAGCTGGTATGGGGGAGCAGCGAGTGTGCTTGGAGCTGTCGGTGGTTGCGATGTGTCCCAAAGGATGGGAAGAGAATGGGTAAGGGCGGGTGCCATGACTGCCACTGTGCCAAGTGCGTCGATTGGTCAAGGGCAACCGGACCACAGGGCCAACGGCCTGGCCCAGCACCGGCCCCATCAGGCTGTCGAGGATCAGTTCGGCCTTTTTGTAGTTCACTCAGCCAGGCACCGACCACCACCCTCCGAATCCCCTGGCGGCGCCGCCGCCCCGCCGACTGCCCTTCCGGGCAGTCCAGGCACGCCCCCCACGCCCAGCCTCCCGCGCACTGTACTGTCCGGCCTTGGCGCCGCGCCGCCGCCAGCTGGTGCTGCCGCTGGCGGCGTGCGGCGCACGCTTGGCCGCGCGACGAAGCGGCACCCGCGTACTGCGGCCCGGCCCGGCACACGCGCAGCCTTCCCCCCCCAAAGAGGAGGAGGCCGCCGCACAGAGCTGGGCACGGTACGCGCCGCCGCAGGCGCCGCTTCGCCGCGGTGCTAGCGGGTATCTGTCCTTGCCCTTGCGACAGAGGCCGCATGGGTCTCGGCGCGGAGCCTCTGGGGTTGAGGCAAGGGGCGGGGTGGTTGGGCGCGCGGGGCGCGAAAGAGCGGCGGCGCGCGCCTGGGGCCAGAGGGCTGCTGGCGCCAGTGCGGCCGTCAGACCTTTTACTTTCTTTGTCGCATCATATCCTCTGGCCCGGCACTTGGGCCTGTCGGGCCGCCCCGTGGGAGCAAGTGAGCCGAATTGGTTCGGCGTGGTTGCGGTCGTGGTCGTGGGCAGCAGCATGGGAGCTCAAGGGCTGGGTGCCGAGCGTACCGAGCAGTTTCAAGTGGACAGTTGGTGCCTGTATGGATTTGGGCCGTCTAGGCCGCGTGGGACCCGGCAGGCGACTGAGCGGGCAGTCCAGTGTGTCCTGCACTCCTCCAACGGCCATATCAACTCACCTGCTCCAGGCGCTCGCCAGCTTCTAAGGCTCCGTCCAGATCCACCTCGCCCTTGTCAGCATCGTCGCCCTCGCTCGCGCCGTCACCAGCCTCGTCATCGCGTTGTGCACCACGCAGCTTGTCCACCAAGGATTGAAGCTTGTGCCCAATTTGGTGCCCGACTGAGCCTGTCGGGTGCGAGCGGTGGGCGGGTGTCGGCATGACGGCAGGATCGGGCGAACAAGAGTAAGGCGCGCGTTTCCAGCACGTACCAACGAACCGGAGGCATTGCTGGCACACCAGTGCGCTGCTGCGGTTGTCATCATGCTGTATGCTGACCTGCGGATTGGGACAGGGGATGACTACGTTGAGCGCTATGATAAGTAGCCACGTCTCATGTGGTTTACATATGGAAGCGACGCTGGATGCATGGTCAGACGCCCGCATCCTTTCTGCGCAGCACCCTGCTTACCAGGGGGCGCTCGACGAAGAGCGTCTCGCCCTCACGTATATTGCGTGTGGCAACCAGACCTTTTCCCTTTCCATCTACGTCTAGCTGTACCTCAATTGGGGGTGCACCGACGGCACTGAGCACCTGCGCCGCCGAGTCGATCGTCAAGTCGGCGATAACCTGCGTTGGCTCGGATTGTGTCTATCTTACCTCTGCGTAATACGCAAGAGTGACATCAGCTGCAGAATTGCCGTCGGACAAAAGTAGAGGTTGCATTGCTTTATGTAGTCCTCGCTGGCTTACAGAGATACGTCATCGACGTGCCTGAATTCGTAGTTGGCGCCGGAATGGATCATACCATTTACATTTTAAATGTAAAAAGTTCGGGCTCTTGAAGAAAGAGAGAGATCGTTCTTATTGTGACACCCTTGGCTGTGCCATGCCTGTGAAACCGGCGTCGGCCAGCAAGCCCTCCCTAACCCACTGCAACCGCTCGACACGAAAATCCCAAGCCACATCAGCCCTTCGCTGCAGCATGCACCAAACTTCACCCTCCACACAGCGTGCATATCAACATGGGCGCAAAACTGGCATGCATCGTCATGTCGTACACGGGCCTAACGGCCTCCTGCGTCCGTGGAGCTGTTGTACGTCCTGTCAAAGCCGGGAGGCATCGTCCAAAGCCGTACTGTGGTAGGCAAGCTATATGGCAAGCGCTACTTTGACGTTCGGACCCCCACGCCGTGCCATGCGCCTTGCGAGTCATCGCCATTCACAACAGCTACCCGTACAACCCATGAAAGTCAAACAAGTAATCGTATCGCTTAAGCAGAGTTACGCCAGCTGTCCTGCATAGCGCATTTTCTTCTCGGTCATATCTATCCCCGATCAACGTTCATAGTGTTCTCCGCGCCTGCCATGCCCGTCGTTATCTAGGAATGGAAGATCTTGGGTTCCTCTAAAATTGTAATCAACCACACGATGAAAGACGCTGGGGCGTAAGTAGCACGCGCCTGCTCCCCAGGGGCCCAGAGCGTGATGTGGGGCTTCTATCGTGCGATCAGAACAAGTGCAATGGGAGTGGCAACGAAGGCGCGGAGGTCCGAAGGCCGTTCGCAGCGCAGACATGCGATAAATCATCACTAAGCACAACCATTACCCCGTCCGACCCAAGCGGCCGCCACGCAACGCGCAGCACCAATACGACCCACCACCGCCACCAAAGCCTCCCCTCCTTCATACGTCAGCAGGTGTTGCGCCCCGATCATGTACCCCGGTAGCACGCACAGCCCCCGGCAGGTACCGGCCCGGCGCGCAGCTTTTGTCCCATAGGTAGCACGCACATAGGTAGCGCGCAGCCTTTGTCCCATAGGCAGCACAGCCCCCGGCAGGTACCCCGCCCGGCGCGCAGCCTTTGTCCCACACCGCGCGCACTGAGATTTATTGTTGCGTGTTGGCCTCATCGCTGTGCACCTCCCCGACAACTGTAAGCGGCAGGCCGCTGTTGGTCGGCGTCGGCCCCAGAGGGCGGCGACCCTGCTGGGAGTGGAATGATGAGCTGCCCCCGACCCGGAATGATGCATTGGACCCGTTGGTTGCGAGCATGTCGCCCCACACAAGCTGAATGACCTGCACAGACAAGGGGTGAGGGTCGGTTGGGAAGGGTAGGAGGTGTACGGCGGTCATGGCGCATGTCAGCAGTGCCGAGCGCCAGGTCAAGATCACGGGCAGAGGGCGCCGTGCTGCGGCGCGGAGGGGACAGCCGGAGAGGGTAAGGCCCTCTTAAGCCCCCTACCGCCTTCCGTCCGCCCCAAACCCCACGAGGCGTGCTTCGCGAGCGCAAAGGATCCCACGCATGGATCGCAAGGTTGTAAACAAACTCAGCAAAGCAAAGCAACTTTAATCCTTACTTGAACGTAATATCTGGAACAACGTTTTCCGACGCATGGGCTCGCAATGCAACCGGGTGTGCTGTTTTGCAGGGGCTGCAGGGGCGGGGCGACTCACGATAATCGAGATGTTGTCTGCCGCAAGGCGCTCCTCCCACTCCAGCAACGCCGCCTCGAGCACCGCCTGGCACCCCGCCTCCGGCTCTGCCGCGTCTCCTACGAGCTGCGCCACGTTGTCGTTACTCAGCACGTCCCAGACGCCGTCCGATGCGATGATGATGTACTGGTCTGCGCAAAGGCAACGGAGGGCAGTGCGCTCAGAGTAGTGATACGGACCGAGCGGTACAGAGCGGTGCTCCTACTGCCTCGAAGTTGGCCTGGTCGACCTGGCCCTGTGCCGGGGGAAGCTTACGAGTCAGGTAATGCAACGTGTACGGCAACGCAACTCAGCGGTCAAGTCCCTGCGCGACCCACATCAAGACAGTCTCCAGCGGAAGGTTTGAGACCAGCCTTTGACGTTCGGCTAAGTAATGGCCATCATCGCAACTGCGTTTCGGCACCCTGCTTGCAGGTGCCATGACAGCGGCGCAGCGCGACCAGACCCTACCCAAACCAGTCGTGAAGACAGGTGGACCAGCTGTGAAGACAGCTTGTCCACATGCGCCAACGCAGGTTCGAATATCCTCCAATGCAGCGCCTGACACCGCCCGGCATCCCACCTCCCACCATCCCAGGTGCACCGTTAACCATGCTGGCTAGCAACGCCGTCCTATTACACCCCACGTTTGACGCCCGCCACACAGTAGCACCGGCCGGACCGTTTGCCCGCATGCCCAAACGCCATCGCGGCGTCCCCTCCCTCGCCTCCTCATTGCGTGCACCACACGCACACGCACGCACGCGAGGTGCTTCCCATCTGACCCCCCACCTCTCTCCCTTCACATCAATTGATCATGTCGCTTAATCCAATGCACATCCGCACGCGTATAATCGCATCTCAACCAGCTCCTGGTCCGTTATGTGCCCCCCCCTCTGCCCCGCCCCGTGCAAGCAACTTGCTCCCCCCTTTCGCCTCCGCAAACCCACCAAGGAAGGGCCGCAGGGCCATGAAGGTGACTTCGGGCCGCGCTGTGCAGCCCACCGAGGTGGCCATGTCGTCCCCGATGGACCGGGATAGGAGCAGGCCAGGGCTGGGCAGGTGCGCCAGCCATAACCGCGGCTCGCCCACGGTCTTCCCGCTGGGGAGCCGCTTGGGCTCCACCCGTCCGCCAGCAGCCTCCACCCTGCGGAGCGCATCACACCACCATTCAGTGGGGAAGAGCGGGGCCCAAACTGTGCTGGCTGTTGCGTCGGATCTGGAACACGGACCACGGTGACACTGCAAGGATTCCGGCAGCGCAACCGGGCAGTGCAACCTGCGCCTGTGGTCTGACTGCAAGCCGGTACACGTTTCAGTTGCTCCGATGCTCGTCGGGAGTAACTTGCGTCACTAGCCTAAGCAACTGGGCAAGACGTGCCTTTGCATGTCGGTGGGCATGCACGCATCTACGGAGCTCGGTCGGCAGTCCTGCTCACACTTGGGAAACCTTTACACCCGCCCTTACAATGTCCAGAAACCATCGTGTCTCCCTACGTGTCTTCCGCTCTCCCGCCGGCTGTCACTCAGTGGCCTGCTAGCGGCCTGCTACTGCTGTGTATTGTGCAGAAGCGCCCCGTTCTCATTGAACCTCACCTGTACTTCTCCGTTCGCCGAGAAGGCCGGTGGTCCAATGTCAACGGTTGTACCTTCCACTGGTTGTCGACCTGTGCCATACACAGCACTCGCGAATCGCCTGCGGCTGCTACCCAGACGCTGGACCTGTTCTGGAATACGACGCTCGCCGTGGTGCCGCTGCTCGAGACGTTGATGCCCGCCTGAGGGGGTCGAACGGAGGTGCCAATTGCTGAGACTTGCGACTTCACAGCCAACGCAAGAGCGTGCCGTGTTAGTCACCTGGTGCAGGCGCCGCTCGGTCTCGACGAAGGCATCACTAATGATGGGTTCGATGAGCTCCTTCGCATTGGGATCTTTGACGCCGTCCGCCTGCGACATGCGCAGTTGCCGTCTGATATTGTATTGCAACGCCGCACACACGAGGCCCCAGGAACACAACAACGTTACTCACTGCCGCCTTTGCGTAGTATTTCCGCAGCTCTTGATCGAACAAGACTGGCAGCTCCTGTCTGCAAAACTGGGCAGCATCTCTCCCATAGTTGCCGTGGCCTGCACAGGCAGGCAGGACATCCAATCGCACGATTTGCACGCAACACCCTTCCAACACCAATCCGTAATACTCAGCAGCCCTATCCATTCTTACCGTCAAAAATGCAGTAACAGCAGCCGTCCTTTTGCCCGCCGAAGCCCCCTACTTGGCAGAAGTACTCGTCCTGGTTTTCCTTCTTGAGCGGCCCAAACCCGATATGCTTCAAGCCAACCGCCTGAAAGGCAAACCACGTACAAATTAACTCCATATCCGTGATTCGGGTCGGCTACGGAAAGCACGGCCGCGTTGCCTCCTACTCACGCGAGTTTCGAGCTCTACATTTGACGCTGGAATTTGGGGAAGTGACTTTTGAAGTAGAAAATGGCTGTGCTCCTCGCTCGGCGCTGGTGGCGTCTCGACCGTCTGCGTTTCAACGCCCCCAAACTGTACCCCGCGAGAGCCCGGCCGCTGCTGCGGCGGCGACGTTACGCCCAAGTCCGTTGCTGATACGTGCAATGAAGAGGGCAGGTTTCCAAGCGAATCGCGTGCCTCCTGCATTTCCTCGAGCTCAACGTCTGCAGGCTCTGCCGGCTGGAGCGCCGCTGTGTCACCATTAGGCGACGAGGTACCAGCAGCTGACGCCGCTGCTTTCTGTCCGGATGCTGGATCATCGACGGCGGGAGCGCCCTGAGGCATTATCGCAAGTTGGTGCGTATTGTAATGCAAGTCGGTGCGTGCGCAAGCATTGCCCAAGGCCGTCAGTACGCCACCCTTCTATACTAGTGTCTCCATGTCAGCATGTACACTGTACCTTGCTCTGTATGCAGCCCATGTGCGTGGGTGCCCTCCGCTCCCGCTAAGGACAGCCGTCGGTCAAGCAGCCCGAAGGGGTGTCATTTAGCCAGGCTACTCTGCGAACTGATCCTGGACGTGTCGCTTCACCAATGTACTCTTAACGATCAAAGACGCTGAAGGGATAGTCCGTCAACTCTGTGTCGGCTTTTTGACAATACTAGTTGGGGTTCTGCAGGATAGCAGTTAAAGTGTATGCGAACATGTGACCCACAGGTGATTTAATATATGGTACTCAGGTTAAGTTCAAGATAGTTACAAAGCGGTCCGTGCCATGTTCGTCTGCCTGTTGTACGGCGCGACTGGGTCCAACGCACGGAGGTGCTGGCCCTGTATATGAAATATGCAGTACATATTCCGGCTCCTGTAGACATTCCTAGAACGTGAAGCAAACAAGCTCGGTGCGCTCGCTATTGGGTCTGAGAATGGGCTTGTCTCGCCTGCACTTCTTCGCCTTAACTATTAACAAAACGGGTACCACGTCAATACATAATGCTTAAATACATGGTGCAGCATAGGCTTGAGACATAATAGTTGTGTGTTGACCAGCCTAGTTCAGGCGATAGACACAGCCAGCGCTGCGCCTGGCCAGGTTTAGATATGGCGTTTGGGGGCTTGGACATCGAAGTAAGTACGTCAGAGGCTGCCCCGCGGGCCCCAACGACCCCGCGGCCCACGCCTTGTGTTTGCCTTGCACAGTCCAAACACCCAGTCCCGCAACACCCCACAACATTGGCCCCATGCATCATTTCGGTTTGACCACACAAACCATCCGCCTTGAGGCCGCCGATTCCACACCTGCACCTGCGCCGAAACCCCCATGCCGTACCACACTTCCGCGACGAACAACCCGAAATTGCCCATTCGATGCTCTTGCGATCGGCCAGGCTCTCAGGGCAGAGCTCTCCGCTGCGCGTCAGGAGCGGGTCGTCCTGCTGCAGCAGGCAGCTGACCTGGACACCGGCCAGTTCGGCGGCGGTGCCAGCTCGGCTCCATTCGATGGTGCGAACGGGCATGCGAGTGGGGGCCGTTGGGGAACATGTGGGCTTTATGGGAGGGAGGGATTGAGGAAAGCCCGTGGAGGGGCCTTTAAGGGAGGGAGGGACGGGGGTGCCGCCCTGATCGATGCCCCTCCGGGGCGGCAACGGCGCCAGTCTGCGCTTGCCAGCAGACCCGCCGGGAGCGCCAGCAGCCGCAGGGGGTAAAAGGAAGGATCCATTCCGCTCCGAAACCCGTCGTACATCGAACACGCCGCCGGGGGGCCGCCCATAGTCCAACCCATTTGCCCAGCTCGTCCTCGCCCCCGCCGTGACAACCTGCCTCGTGACCTCTCCGGCCCTAAACCCCTTCACACCTGCCGCCGCCCCGACAGCTTCCTCCCCCGCTGCGCCCCACCGCCCCCGCCCCCAAGCAGGCTTCCAGGGTTTTGCCGCAGCTCCTACCCCAAAGTGGGGCGCCCCCTCGGCGGCCGACACCCAGCCCGCAGGACCTCGCAGGCTGAGCTGGGGCACACCGCGAGCACCCACGGGTGGGCCGGCAAGCGCGGACTGCCAGTTGGTGTGGGAACCCGGGGTGTGGCGGGACGACCCGGTTAGGACAAAGGACGACACAGGAAACGGAAGGCAGGAACTAGTCGGCGCATACTTTGCAGACGCGCGTTCGGGTGTGTATACCGGAGAACTTGGGTTGAGGATCCGGAGCGCTGAGGGGTCGCAAAAAAGAACCCTGAGGGGGGTATAGCCCTGTCGCATGTGCACTTTCAGGTGGACCCCTGCCTACCCTCGGTTGGATGAAACCTTAAAAAGACCCCATCCCCTCTCCACCCCCTCTGCAGCTCCGGCAGCGAGCGCCGCCGCCTCCACGCCCATCGCTGACAATGGGTGGGGCAGTGATGGGGGCGCCGGCCGCGGCGGCGAAGACGACTACTACGTCCGCGCGTCCTTTGCCCTCACCGATGCTCCTCCACCGCCGCCGCCGCCGGCGTCCACATCGCCGTACTCCTCGTCGTACGGGGGTGCCCTTACGCCTCCGGGCAGCACCGCACCACCAGCGGGAGCAGGAAACGGGTATGGACGCAGCGGCGGCGGTGACGGCGGCGGTGGTGGCGGCTTTGTGGACCTCGGTTCGCGAGGTTCAAGTCCGATGGGGGGTGAAGGGGCAGTGGCAGCCAGCGCGATGGCCCAGGCGGCGGTAACGAGGCAGGGCTCGGCTCCGCGGGAGCCACCCCAGGTGCCCTTCACGGCTCCAGGGTGGGGCTTTCAGGCCCCCAGCAGCCGCGCCGCCGGTCGGTCCAGTGGTGGCGGCGACAGCGATGAGGAGGCGGCGGCGGCGGAGCGGGGGGGCCGGACCAGCGCCAGCGCCAGGTCCAGCCACGGCGGTGCCCCCGCGGCACCTGCCGCCGCCACGGCAGCCAGCGGAAGCGGCGGCGGGGCGGGGAGCGGGGGCAGCGAAGTAGGCGGGGCCGCCAGCCCCAGCCGCGCCGCTCCCCCGCCGCCGGCGGTGGCGAATCCCGTTGTCCTGGCCGGTGGCGGCGGGTCCGGAGGCGGAGGCTTGGCGGTCCCGGCTATCAAGTTTAGCAGCGGGGGGTTGGGGGGAATCGCGGCGGCGGCGTCGCGCGCAGCGGCGGCGGCGGCGTCGGTGGCCACGACGGGGCAGCCCGCGGTGCCCTGGGCCGCGCACCACACCTCCAACGCGGCGGGTGCAGGCGTGGACTTGGAGGCGCACCGCCGCATGGTGCTCAAGGTGGGTGGGGGAAGCGGCGTGAGGGTGTGACGTGTTGAGGTGTGACGGGAGGGGCGGGAGACAGCACGCGGAATCGTCGTCGTGACGTGTGTGGCTGTAGCACAGCCCGCGGTCGCGAGAGCCGGAGGCGTGTTGGATGATGGGCAGGGTCAACGCGGTTCCAAACGTAAGCCGGGAGGGTCGGAGCCGGCCGCCGAGTGCGCACCAACCGCCAACTGCCGTGAAAAAACCGCCAGGAGTTGCTGGCCGCGGTGCTGGGCGAGCCCGCCAACTCCGCGAAGCTGGAGCACATGCGCCTGGACGTGGAGTCGGTGGCCGCCATCGTACGGCAGCGTACGACGGATGCGGCGGCGGCGGCCACCGCGGAGGCTGAGGAGCGGGCCAAGTCGGGGCTGGCGGAGCGGCAGGCGAAGGCGCTCAAGGCGGCGGAGGAGCGGGGGGAGAAGGCGCTGGTTGAGGTGAAGCGCACGTTGGAGGAGGAGAAGCGGCGGCTGCAGATCAAGGTACCGCCGTGGCTGGCGTCACAGTGTGGGAAGCCTCGCTTGGGTTGGGTTTTGAGGAAGACCCGTGGATGCGAGAAAAAACCGTTAGGGCAGGCGTTTTGAGATGCATGCTGGAGAACTGGGGTGGGGTGGGGTGGGGTTGGGCTTCGCGGTGTGAGTGGGTGGGTTACGGAGGTGGGTCATCCTCCTGATTAGGTTGCGTTCTTCCGGAAGCGACATCTATGCCACAGTGCCCGTCTACCCGCCGATTCTGTTGGCCTGCTGGCACGCACGCTCCCAAACTCCAACCACCCCCCACACCACACCGCAATCACGATCCGCTCCTGCTGCAATGCGGTCTGCGCCAGATGGACAAGTTCCGCGGCCAGCTGGCCGACCTGGAGAAGGAGAAGAAGTCGCTGAGCGGCAAGTCCGGCCAGCAGTCCAGAGAGCTGCGGGAAACGAAGGAGGCGCTGATGGTGGGTTGGGTGCTTGAGGGGTCCTGGGGGTGGCTGGGGTGGTGGGCGGGACGGCTCGAGGGAGGGTGCTGGTGGTGTGACGTCATCGCGGTACGGAGGACACGCTCCGACCCATTTCATAGATGGACACAGCAGCAACCAGGGGGCGAAGCCACTGCCACCTCACCTCCTCAACTCACCTCACCACCGCACCACCTCCTCACACCACCTCCGCACCTCACCACCACACACCACCACCACCTCGCCAGCGCAACCTCGCCCCCTCCCCGCGCTTGGGCGTTCCGCCGTCACCGCTGCATCCCGTCCCTTCCCGCTGCCCTCCCTCGAGCACACAGCTGGCGAAGCAGCTCCTGTCCACCGCCCAAAACACCGCCGACGGCAAGGGCAAGGCGCTGGCCAAGGCGCAGGCGGAGGTGGAGCGCGTGAGAGCCGAGGCGGTGGAGCAGGCGGAGGCGCGGGCGGCGGAGGTGGCGGCGGCCAGGGCGGAGGTGGCGGCGGTGCGGCAGGAGGCAGCGCAGCAGCTGGAGGCGGCGCGGCAGCAGGCGCAGGCGGAGGCACAGACGACGGCCCAGTCCCTGGTGGACGCGCACGTGTCGGCGCTGGCGGAGGCGCAGGCGGAGGCGCGGCAGGCGCAAGGCGGGGTGGAGGGGCTTCGGGCGGCGTTGGAGGCGGAGGTGGAGGCGTTGGCGGCGGAGGCGGGACAGCTGGCCGGCGCCGTCGGGTCTGACCTGACGGAGGCGGGGGAGGACCTTGCGGGGGTCAAGGTAAGGCGCAGGAGGGGTGCGGCCAGCTGGGCGCTGAACGGGCGGCGCGTTTCTCCGGGCCGCTGTGCGACGCACCTTCTCCCCTGTTGCCCTCGGCCGCCACTGCTTGCCCTTTGCCGCAAGTGATTGCCCTGCACCTACCTAAGGAAAATCCCCGGCCCTACCCTGGCCCTCACCTAGCCCACGGACCCTCCTCTCGCCACCACCACCCCGGCTCTGCCCCGCTCCGAAACTCCGAAACCCGCAGGCCGACCTTGCCGCCATGCGCAGCTCCTTCCACGAGGAGCTCCAGGCCATGCGGGAGGCCACCTACGCCGCCATCGGGGGCTTCCACGCCGCCTGCCAGACCGCCTCGCGCGCGCACGCCGAGCGGGCGGCGCAGCTGATGGGGCTGGACGAGCGGCTGCAGCGGCTGGGGCCGGGCGGCGTCACGGCGCTGCTGGCGGAGGCGGAGACGCTGCGGGTGCAGCTGGCGGAGGCGAGGGCGGCGGCGGAGCGGGCGAAGGCCGAGGCGGCGGAGAGCGCGGTGGCGGAGCGGCGCACAGCCGCCACCGCGGAGCTGACGACGCGGGAGCTGCAGGTGGGTGCAGGGGCCCTGGGACTGGATGGCGTGGAGTGGAGTGGGGTTCTTCGGGTGGTGTGCTCTGCTTCCTTGGCTTTCCTCCTCCCGCTTTGGTGGCTTTGTTTGAGGCCGGCTTTAAACCCTCTTCCCCCATCACCCCGTCACCCCCCACTCCCCGCCCAGATGATGTCCGCCGCACAGAAGGACCTGTCCACGGAGCTCAGCGCCTCCCGCTCTGACCTGGTGGCCGCCATGGACGAGTGCGAGAAGCTGCGGGAGGCGGCGGAGAAGCTGCGGGGCCAGCTGCGGAGGGCCAAGGTGCGCTGCCCACCTGCCTGCCTGCCTTGCCCACCTGCCTGCCTGCCTTGCCCACCTGCCCACCTGCCTGCCTTGCCCACCTGCCTTGCCCGCCTGCCTGCACGAGTGCTGGGGGTTGAGCTGGCTGTTGAGGCTCAGGGATGCCGTCGCACCAGGCCGGGGCCTCCCGCGCGCAAGGGCGAGGCCCTCCCCGCTGGTTGACAGCCCGGCCGCTCACACAAAACCACCACCATGTCACCTCAGCGCAACCACACATACCACGGTTGCCCAGCCGGGACCGGCTGTAGACTGCTCGGCGCTCACTTGTCCCTCCCCCACACGCAAATACACCACCGCCGCACCGCTGCCCGGCCCGTCCGCCCGGCCATCCGCCACACGCAGGAGGAGGTGGCGGAGCAGCATGCGGTGCTGCAGGGCAGCCGGCGCGAGCTGGAGGCCGCCCGCAACGCCGCGCAGCGCTACGAGGCGGAGGCGGTGGCGGCGGGGCGGCGCGGGGCCGACCAGCAGCAGCAGTGGCGCTCCAGCAGTGAGGACGGCGTGGCGGCGGGGCGGCAGGAGGCGGTGACGGCCGTGGTGAACCTCCTGTCGGACATGCGGGAGAGGTACTTCCAAACCCTGCCCCCCTCCTCTGGCTCCTACGTGGCGGGGCGGCAGGTGACGGGAGCCCGGACCAGCCCCACCAGGCTGCCGTACGGGTCGGACGACGCGGCCGGCGGAGGCGATGGCGGGGAGGGGGAGGACTGCGGCGCCTTGGTTTCGGAGCTGGAGGCGGCGGTGGGCGTGCGGCTGCACGACC
This sequence comes from Yamagishiella unicocca, assembly GCA_003116995.1. Lineage (NCBI taxonomy): Eukaryota > Viridiplantae > Chlorophyta > Chlorophyceae > Chlamydomonadales > Volvocaceae > Yamagishiella > Yamagishiella unicocca. Next base: position 1,172,320 of record BDSL01000016.1, on the reverse strand, counting down.
TGACGGTGGACCGGGTGTCGGCGGCGCTGGAGGGCTTCCTGGCGCGGCAGGCGCTCCTGTCGGGTGACGCGGCGCGAGACGCCAGTCCGCTGGTACGCAAGCCGGGCGGAGGTCGGGTGGTGTAGGTGGCAGCAGGGGCCAGGTGGTGTAGGTGGCAGCAGGGGCCAGGTGGTCTAGGTGGCAGCAGGGGCCAGGTGGTCTAGGTGGCAGCAGGGGCCAGGTGGTCTAGGTGGCAGCGTGTCCTACCTAAGGGTAGGCGTGCTTCCTCAAGCCACCTACCGTCAGCCGCGGCGCAGGTCCATGCCGGGTCCGTGCCAGCGCGCCGACAGCACCGAAATTAGGAGGCAGCAGCAGTCCTGTACCTGCGGCAATTCGCCTCCGCGCACCGGTGGGCATGACACCACTCATCACACCATCCAAAAAGTAATAATTAGCTACTATATTTTTATATTATTTTTAATCCTATGTATTTCGGCTAGAGTAATGCAGTGAACCGCCTTGCGCACCCCCCGCCGCGTCGTCGCCCCTCCTCCGCAGGGGGCTCGCGGCTCCTGTTCGGACGCACCCGCTGCCAGGACTAGCCCCTCGCGATTCCCAGGGGGGGACCAGCAGCACCAGGCGGGAGGAGCGGGCGCTATCGTAGCCTCGGCGGCCGGCGGCGGCTGGCAGCGGCGGCTGGTTTCGGAGCTGGTGTGGCTGGAGGGCTGCCTGCTGGTGGCGCTGCTGGATCTGCGGCTCAACGGAGGGCGCGGCGGAGGCGGCGCGGTGAACGGCATCGGGCGAGAAGTGAGGCGGGGTGGCGAGGAAGCCTGGGGGACCCGCATGGGCGGGAGACAGCTGGGGGTGAGCCAGGGGAGTGTCGCCGGCGTGGGTCGCTGGTGTGGGCGGCGGGTGTGTCGTGTGTTTCGATGACTGGCGCCGGCAGGACTCCCCCAGTGACTCCCAACGGGTCCGCAGCAGCGGGGGCCGCGGCGCGTCCGCCCCAACTTTGCAACACCCCAACCGCCAACTGCTGCTGCTGACACTCGTCGCAATATCCCAACCTCCAACCGGCCCGCAGCAGCACCAGGTGCTCCGGAACCAGGTCCTCCAGTTAGTCCGCAACATGCTTTCGGACAGCTCCAGGCCGGCCATGCAGCGCGGCCGCCATCCGCAGCCCGGCGGCGGCAGCCCTGGCCCCGGGCCGCTGCCGCCGCCGCCGCCGCCGGCGTCCTTCTCGTCGGGCGGTACGAGCCGCCGCTCGCTGGCGTCCACCGCCGCCGCAGCGCCGCCGCCGCCGTCGGCTCGTAGCGGCAGCAGCAGCGACCGGTCAGCGGGTAGCGGCGGCTACAGAGCCGCGCCCATAATGCCTAATGGATTGCTGGCAGGCGCGGCCATGCCCTCGCCGGGCGGTGGCGGGGAGTCGGCGCGGTTTGGCGCGGGGCAGTACGGCAGCGGCACCCAGGCCGGCGGCGGCGGCGGCGTGGCGGAGCCGGACATGGCGGCGACGCCGAGAGGCGCCGGGCAGCGCCGCGGACCTCCCATTGGCGGCCGCAGCGTCGTACGGCGCAGTACGGACACCGACGCGGTGGTGGGCCTTCCGGCAGCGGCGTCGGGGATGTACGGCATGGATGGCAGCGCGGCGGCAGCAGCGGCGACGGCGGCGGGTGGGGATTGCATGCTGCCGCCGCTGCCGAACCCGTACTCTGCCGGGCAGGGCCCGGGCGGGTTGGCCTTGCAGGCGCCGGACATGGACGAGCTGATGGACGTCCTGCAGGTGTGTTTGGGAGTGGGCGATTTGAGGGGCTCCGGAGCTCCCATTCTTCGGAGGCTGCTACCGCTGCCGCTGCGATGGCTACTGCTGCTGCTGCTGTTGCTGCACGACTTTGCTCTGGGTACTGGCCCCGACGACTCCGCCATCCCGCCGTGGAACCATGTGGTCCAGCATTGCTACGTCGCGGCCACACGGCGCCATCCGTCGCGGCCACCGCGGCCCCTTACACACCATACACGATGCGCCACCACCAGACGTACGGCCCCACATGCCAACTAAACGATGCGCCACCACCAGACGTACGCCCCCTCATACACATACACGATACATAACCACTACACGCACGCATGCCACGCATCGCTGCTACATACTCCTCGTTGGGCAAGCGTTGCCGGGCCGGGTGGCAGGGCGGGTGCCAGCCTCCAGGGCCGCTCCAGCAGGCCGCCCGACCAACCGCGCGCGTAATGCCGGCAACGGCAACCCTCCCTTCCATCCCGTCGATTCCATACGAACTGGACTGTAACTTTCCCGCCTGCGTCATCCGCTCCCAAACTCCCGCTCCGCCAGGCGCTGGATGATTCCGCGTTCCGACGCAGCCGCTGCGGCCCGCTCCAGCCGAAATCGCACCGGCAGCCGGCTTGGACGGCATGGGACAGCCCAGCAGCGGGCGGGGATGGTGGTTACGGCGGCGGAGGCGGAGGCGCGGCGCTGGGGACGCGCAGGGGCGGCGGCAACACCTTGGGTACGCCTCCCAAGGGGCCGAGCAAGGGTGCGGTAGGCGGTGGTTACGGGGGCGGGTATGACGTAGGCGCGGCAGGCTCGCCGGCGACGGGCGGCCGCGCGGTCGGTCGCGCAGTCAGCTGGAGCGGTCCGGGAGCTGGCGGAGGCAGCCTGCCCCCCGGCGGCGTCCCCGGCGGGGCTGCTAGGGGAGGCGGCCGGGTGAGCTCAGCGGACGCGGTTGAGGGGGGCGGCGGCCAGCGGGGCAGTCCCTACCTGAACACTGCGAGCGCTCGGGGGGCCAGGTAGTGCGGCGGCGCCGCTACTGCGGGCCGGGGGCGCCGCAGGCTGTCCTAGCTCCTCCTTTTTAAATACAAGGAGTCGCTTGGTGAACGAACGCAAGCGAAGCTCAGATAGGTGGGTTCGAGGAAGCTCAGATAGGTGGGTTCGAGGAAGCTCAGATACCGTAGGTGGGGGGGTGCAGCTGCGGGTTGCGGCGGCCGCGAGGTTGCAGTGGGGCTAAGACGCGGCAGGGATTTTGGTGTAACGCCAGCAGACAGCGGGTAGGTAGGGCCAGCGGGCGCGCGGGGCGCCGGCGTGCAGCAGCGGGCCACAGTCTAGCTATGAGACGAGACTTATCAGTTTATTACTTCAATAGTTGGAGGAAAGCAGTTTAGGGGGGCCGGGTGTCGTCGGGTTTTAGGGGAACGAACTGGTGGCAGGAATAGGTAGGGCCGCTCGCAGCAGTCGGCTGCGGTTGTATGTCGCAGAGGCGGAGGATGGCCCTCACTGGCTGGCGTCGGCGTGAGTCCTGGGGTTCCTCTTTTCGATAGAGCGGTGACGGGTGGCGAGTGACGTGGTGAACCCACGGCCGCAACAGCACGGCAGCTGAGGTGCTGCGGTGGGCAGCTAGTACGGTGGGTGCAACGGAGCGACGGAGGTGCGTCGAAAGGACGCAGTCGCCTTGGCGAAAGTCCTGCGGAGCAGGTTGGTTGGTTGGTCGGTTGGTGGTTGGTTGGTTGATAGCTTGGCGGTGGATCGTGGCGCACACTCAGGTAGCGGTAGCTAGGCGGATAATCAACGGGCACCGAAAGGAAGCAACAGCGATCCGGCCAGCTGTGTCGCTGGCTGCTGCCGGCGGTAGGCTGACGCTGACGGCGCGTAAGGCAGTCATGGCCGCTGCTGCAGGCGGCATTTGTTGTATACGTCATCCGGTGTGTCGTCTTTGCCATCTTCATTCTGCGTACTCTCGAGTCACCCGCGTGCATGGCTGGGTGTGAATAAGGGCTGCACACGCTGCTGCGTGCGCGGGCGCGAGCTGCTGCACGTAACCACGAATGTGTTGTTGTTCATCTATCCGGATGTCTATCGACCGCCAGGCGATGGCTGGGGCCTCCACGCGCGGGCTGGGCTGGCTGCTGTCACTGGTGCGCATGCTAGGCGACCTCTAGCTAGCTAGCAGGGCTCTTCCTACAGAATCGCATTTCGATCGGCAACTGGCCATTCGTTCCAGGGGCGGCGGCTAAGGTCGCGCGCGCCTAATATTCAATCGAGCGAGGCCGGGCCCGATGTATGGGAATAAAACGCAACGACCATTACTTGCTATTTTCGCAATGGCTGTGCGCGTGTGCGTTGCCTTACCGCGCGCAAAACGCCTTGGGTGTGTATGTCGCTGTAACGCACGCACCGACGGGTTGTGCTCCATCGCCGCTGTGAGCGTGCAGCAACCTTTCACGGCTGATGAGCTCCCTGCATTTACCTCAGTGGTGATCTTCCTACTGCCGTACACGTGCCAAGTTGGTTGGGGCGCGCCGGGGAACATAGCCAAGGCGCGTTATGTTAATCAGTGTCGCCTGTAACTGTCTACACACATCAGTCCCCCGCGAATTCGGGCCTTGTGTACGGTTTACCCACTAGCTTACTCGAAACGGTTCTGGAAACAGGCAGTCGAGCGCGGGGATCTGTAAAGCTCGCCCCTCTACGAAAAGAAACCGGTCTCACAGCTAAATATTGGGATACGCCGGCGGGTAAATTAAGCGCTCGGAGCCAATATTTTTTCGTGAAATACAATATTGATTGCAGGATGTGGAACTGCTGGACAGCCCCCGATGCCCGCTCCTGATGCCCTCATCGGCGCGTTGGCCGCCCTTCTCACGGCTGCAGCTGCTCCGTGACCCCGCGTGCTTTGCTTTCATGCGGGTTACCATCGCCCGCGGTCACAAATGAAACAGAAGTCGACTCGTTGTAAAGTTTACAGCGGTGTTAGTGGCGTCCGTGGGGAGCGCCCATATTGCGCTCCCAAATTGAGGTTGCCAGCTGGGCCTCCCGCCGTACAGCTCAGGATCCCGCGACCGCTCTTTCTGCACCAACGCTTCGGTAATCCGCAACATCGCAGGCTGCCTAGCCAAGTTGTTGTGACCCGGCGTACTGGGCCGCAGACCGCGGCCGACACGCAAAATTGTCGGTTTTTCCTCAAGCCTTGTGGGGATCACCCACCCATCCCCCAAAACGGAAAGGGCCCGGCTTGTTGCCCAGCAAGCTGCCCTGGGAGGGCAGTAGCGGCAGGAGGTCCGTGGCTCCGTCCGCTTTGATGCTAGTCCAAGGTACGGTTATGGGCGTATATACTTGCTGTAAGCCTCATTGACCAAGCAACGCGACGTACGTTGGTAAGAGATCGTTAGACGCTGCTGTTAGTATTCGGGCATGGCAACGAACAAAACGAGTACGACGACGCGAAATCAGCACGCATTGTTTCCATTGGGACAAGCAGCTTGTCAACGTTTGCCGTTGTCATCGTCATTATACGTGAGTATCGATCTGCATCCCCAAAGGATATGAGGTAGGTGTTTGATAGACCAATCCGTGTAAAACCAGTGGGAAAGACGATCCCTATATGGTGAAAAGTACATGGGATGAGGCCGTGGCTGATATGTGTAATCTCGTAAGGGGCGTTCGCGCTGAACCTGCGTGTGCACGCGGGCATGGGTGCACGCGTGAATGAGTAATTTTGTAGCTACAGTAGCTCTAGATGTTAGCTCGCTCGCCGACTAACCTGTAGAAAAACATCGCGTACTCCTTGAAGTAGTGACCCGACGTCTGCCCGTTGCGCTGCTTGTAATACATGCGGACTGGCCGCGGATGCTGGCGCCCTGCTTCAGATTCCGCCCAGGCCAGGCATGTGGTCGTTATGTTGCCATCAGGCCACCCGTGAAAACACCTTGCGTCAGCGCGGACGTGACCGACTGCCACATACGATATTCCATCATCATGTAATATCGCTGGAGTTCCCCCCGAGAACGAGATGTAACCTTGGAAGGTCAAATCGATGTCGGCAAAGAACTGCTCCGCTGGTGCCACACTGTCAAATGCATGTTTGACAAGAGGTTTTTGATAGGATCCCCAATCAAACACATAATGGGGGGCGAAAGAAGGATACACTGGATACGACATTCGCGTCGTACCGTTGTGCGGCACCTGTATGTATGGCAAGGACAACGAGAGGTAGGCATGCATGCTGCGTGCGTGCCTTCGTCGGCAGTCGAATGACAGCAGGTGGTAATAATAGGAAGATGTTACGATCATAAACTACACAATTTAAATACACAGCTAGGTTCAGCTCTATCTAGTGCCGGCCGGGCAACTTACCCAATTCTTCTCGCGCTGCAGGTAATAAGGAAAAGAGAGCAAGTCATGGCCTATTAACCAGGTAAGTATGTGAGCACATCCGACCCACCAAGTAAGCGACTACTGTATGCAGTTACCTGGGTCATATTCGAGTACCACAGTGCCATAATCCCACCCAAACTGAAGTCACACTCCATGCCAACGTCTTTTTCACTGCTGCGGCAGGTGACGTTGACGTTCGAGACGGCCATGCAAGCCCCCCGGCGGAAGTATGACGCCATCCAAATTGCGCCGTCGGCATCCTTAAACAGGCGGCCATCTTCCACGTCAACATCGACCTGCAGCAATTCAGGCGGCGGCGGCACGTAAGCAATTTGTAGGGTTGGTCACAAAAAAATTGAGCAGCGCGCATGCAGAAGGAACGAAATGCTCTTCGAGGGCCACTTGTCCACCTGTCTGGTGCCTCCTGTTGCTCGGCCCGAGGCTGTTTCCATTTTTAGCATTTTCTCCCGTGCGACTTGTTCCATCCTGTTGTCTGTTCCGATGTTGGTGGATGTGACTGAGGCGCCGGCTGCCCAGTTTTGTGTTTTCGCCGCCCTCTTGGGCTTGGTTTATTGGGACTGTCCGTCGTGCTGAAGCTCCCTTTGCTGGCCGGTTGTTGGGGTGGGGCGTCCTTGCGCGGGTGGCTGGGGGATGCCCAGGGCCGCCAGCAGAGGGGTCCGGCGGCCCCCGCCCGTCGGTTGGGACTGCTGGCCCGTCCCGCCGTTTTTCCGGTGGTGGGTCTTGTGGGTGCCTGGGTTGTCCTATTTTGTCGGGGCCCGCCCTTTTGGGCGGGGCGAGGTGTCCAGTTCTTTCCCTAGGCCCTTTGGGGCGTCTGCTGGCTGCTGCCAACGCTGGCTTCTGGTACGGTGTGGTCTCAGTCTGGGTCCCCCGCTTGTCCTGGGTTTGCCCGGCGTCTCTATCTGTGCTTTTCGAGGCTTTCCTGTGCCCTCGCCGCGCAGTTGCCTGTGGGTTCAGCCCCGGCTCTCGTTTGGTAAGCCCACGGATATGGGCCCCTCTCCTTGTCCTGGGCTCGCCCGGGCTTGAGGACACTGTAAGGTCTAGCTATTGCATGCGGGGATACGTATCATACGCTTTAGCAGGCTACGTATGTGGGGCAAAAGGTCAGCCGCCCGTTGGGGCGAGCTTGTGAGGCGCGCTGGCGCTTGGTATCTGGTGACCGGGCAGCAATAGAGGACGAATGCAGCAAAAGAGATGCAACATGCATGCATGCTTGCAGTGAGAGGGCGGGGGCGTCGTGAAGGGAGGGCGAGTGCCCTAATGGAAGACCATTGTAGTTCGTTACACTCTCCCGCCCATCCCCCTTGCTTGATGCCTCACCAACCTGAGCATGTCCCAAAAGGCTGTGCATGACACGGCCCTCTTCATCCAAGACAGACCTCGTGACTGCTATAACGAAGTTGTTGCGCCCACGCCATGTGTCGAACATAATTAGATGGGTTTCATTTGTGTAGTCTTCTTGGCAATGAAAGCGAGCGTCATACGGTGCGTAAGCACGAGCAGTCCAGACGTACAAATCATCCCGGAGATGCACGAGTGATGGGTTGATAAGGCATGTGCTGGCCGGGATAGTTGGACCATGAAGCAAAGCAGAAACATCTCCAAAATTGTCGTAAATGTGATCTGTTGGCTTGATGAAGTCACATGTTGGATGAACGTTATGTATCAATGGTTCAACAAGACTGAGTTGGGCGATTAGGATGCAAAATGGAACGATAGACCGTAAGAGTAATAGTAGTAATGTACGCATTCCTTTACTGAAGCATTGCTTGCCAGCCAAGCAAAGATATGCACAAAGGATAAGACGGAGCTTTATTTGCTGGCAGCCACATTGCTGGTGTTCAATTGCTCAAGTACAAAGGCCCGTAGCCGTACTACTAATTGCCAATACACATGTACACGATCGGCGACGACATGACCATTTCTAATTTTCTGGGTAACACTCGCATTCTGGGTCCCTGTCGCGGGAACATACTTTGCCTCAAGCCCGGGCGAACCCAGGACAAGACGAGGGGCCTCAGCACATGTATGCGAGCCGAGGCTGAACCCAGCAGACGCCCCCAAGGGCGGCACAGGAAAGCTTCAAAAAGCACAAAGACGCAATGTTGTTAAGGTTCAGTGATATTTGTTGTGGTAGGACAGAGCGCTCTGTGTGGCGGAACAGACTGCTTTGTGTGACGGAAGAGTGCTGTTTGATATGGTGGAAAGTGCTTTGTGCGGCAAAACAGAGTCCTTTATTTGTGCGACTGAGTATGTGATTTGTCGTGTTTTACTATCACGATAGCTAAGGATGGAAACATGAAAACCAAAATGATGTACTAAAATTTGCGCAGCGAGATTTGTAAAACCAAGGCTCATTACTGCCGTATCGCGTTACAGCAGAAGAAGGGGTCGAATGGCCAGCACTCAGATCCCAGCCACCCGGTGTAGAGGCCAGCACTCAGATCCCAGCCACCCCTTCGGAGACACAAAATCCAGAAGATAACAGAAAGACGCACGCCCCTGACACCCACCCATATTGAGATTGCACTAGTGGCCGACAGTGATGACAGTCACCACATTGCACCCCGCGCCTAAACACACGGCAAATGCGCCCGGTAAGGCGACAAGAAACGAACGCCCCAAAAAGCGACGAAACCACCCAAACCTAACGGGACCCCGCACGGCGCCGGGGGCGCCCCGTATTGAGACCGGAGCGGCGCCCCCGACGTCGAGTGCAGCAGATCCGAGCACACGGCTGCTACCCAGGGGAGGAGGGCGGGAAGGTTAGAGGCCGCCGTCCCGGCAGAGGGACACGGCTCTTTGGTACTATCAGCACAACGGCAGATACTGAGAACACGCAGGCGCTCAACCTAAGCAGCAGCCAGCCACCAGTCGCCGTACCAGTCGTCGTACCCGCACCATGCGCTGGACACCTGCACGCCACGGCAGCCTATTCGCAATAAACAGCCTTATCTCATTCATACTTCACTCGATAAGCCATGTCTTATTAATCCGCATACGGTACACGACTATATTTGTGACGAACCTACATCTCCGTCGCATGGTGAGGTCCCTCTCTTGTCTTGTTTTGAGGACACTGTTACTCTTACTATTATCCGGGCTTGCGGATACTGTAACCTCTTACTATTCAAGGAGAATTCGGGCCTCAATACGGTTTACACTATATACGAAGTTAGCGCACCTCCATTCATAACTCCCTTGTTGCTATTCAAAGCTACCGCACGTCTTCCCTGACCTAATTTCCTCCGCTCTTACACCCGTCTTGGCTACTGTGATTGTTTATTTTGGCACCCCTTGGCCGCGGTTTGTGGGGTTTATGGGAAGGGCTTGTGGGCCTTACTGTGCTCCTGTTACTGGCAATTAGTAGGACAACATTGGTATGTGGCGCAGCGCCGAGCCCCAGCCGAGCGGTACGGGTATTAAGAGGGTGAGGTGTTTGGCGTCACATGACGCATCCAGGTGTCGGATGTAGTGGTAATTGGTGCAGTGGGCTCCAGGACCAAAAGGCAAAACCACCGGGCGAATCGCCGGTCGCCTTCTAGGACAACGCGACGGAGCATCGTGCATGGTGAGCACATGGTGCCCCGTTCCTGCCGGGACAAGCAGCCAGCTGACCTCGGAGCAGGCCTTCAGTGCGCCGGAATGGAGCAGACCTACACTTCCACCGCGTTGAAGGTCGAGTTACATCCGGCGCTCGCGAGCGACTAGACGGCCCCTGCTGGGAGCCGTCCGCCGTCTGAGCATTCAGTCTTGGCTGGCTGGCCCCAAGAGCTGTCTGTGAGCCAGGTCGTACTGCACATGCCACGTACGCGCTGGTGACCTATCGGTGACGAGCGGCACGTGCTCCATAGCTTTCTGTGAAGCCCCTGCCCGTCGCAAGCAGCAGGAGCTAGCTCGCAACTAGGGCTGGTCCGCGCCGCTGGGGCCCCAGATTCACTCGGTAATTGACAAGCGAGTTTCCATTGGCGTTGTTCGAGCGGAGGTCAGATTATGTGCATTTGGAATTGCAAGTCCAGGCCTGGCTAGTGCACACACCCATTGCAAGTGCGGTTAAACTCGAAAGTACGAAAACTACAACAGATGTACGATCTCAAACATGAGTTTAAATTCACTTAGGCCTAGAGATACGCACTTCATGTGTCAAGCAGTACCATCAGGTCTGCATTCTTGTCAGGATAGGTTCCGATTGCGATGTGTCGAGTCCACGCGTTGACGCCGGAAACAGGGAGACTGACGGCCCGCGGGGACGTACCCACAATCCCACATGGACCGACTGATGGGCGCGTCAGAGGGCTGCGCCTGGAGCACCGAAGACAATGCCTTCCATCCATGCGGTGCTGTGACTCTTTGAGTGGTCCAGCGAGAACCGGACGGAATCTGGGCTCACTCGACTTTGAGTAACGTGCTTCCGACTCCTCTTGTTTACACACGACTAAATTTTAGCTTAACTAGAAAGAGCAGCGCCGCGGGCGTAGAGGGCCAACAACACTGTCGTACACGCCAGCACTCAGCGTGTGGGGGCAGACCGCACCCCAACCCATCTCGACATGCGGGACACCATATACTTCTGCTGTTCGCTCACGGCTACAACTAACTGGGCGGCAACCTTGGTGTACACACCGCCGGTATTGGACAAGCATAGGGCATCGTCTCGCGGTGTATATATGTTCGCATTACACGCATTACACGGGCATAAGGGCGCAGATAGATCGCAGTCGTACGTACGCTCGCAGTTTGATATCTGTTCATGCCGATGATTGCGTGCCGAAGATTACACGCGCCCTAAGGCTGTCTAAGGTGGTAGGGTAGGGTCAGCCACAGCCACCGCTGCTTGTAAGGCAGCGGTGGCAAAATTCATGCATTCATTTGCGGGGCTACTTTTCAGTACTTTTTTTATAGCATCGCTGCTTGTAAGGCAGCGATACTTTAAAAAATGTAGCCCCCGAAATGAATGCATGCATTTTGCCACCCGGGGTGATATCCATGGGGCACTGTAAGCGTGCAGTTGCCGTCGTGTTTTCGGCAATTCTGTAAGGTTCTCCACGGCACTGCTGGCGCTATCGTCTGAGACCCATTGGCCTGTGATGCGGAAGTTATTTGTGTATGTGGGTGGGGTGCGTTGCCGACGTTTGTTGTTCGGGACTCTGCGCACTGTTCTCTCGTCGTTCTTGTAGTGTAAGCGGGTGGGTGATGGCCTGGTCCGTCGGGGGTTTCGTCCCCAGCCCGTCGGTCCGGGTTGGCTGGTGCCGCCGTTTTTTCCGGCTGTGGGCCTTGGGATGCGTGGGTTGCTTTTTTTCCGTCGGCGCCCGCCTTCTTGGGCCCGCCTCCTTTAAAGTATTTATTGTTGAGGAAATGGCGACGCTGGGAGTTCCAGACAGGCTAAAGCACTCGCCTCCTGATGAGCTGATCCATTTGGTTACGAATGTCGCCCGTACAGTGTGAGAAAGACTGTATCCTTCGACTGACAAATGGGCGCATTTCTTGCACTGCCTTTGAAGCGGCTACTGCATTATCCTTGGGAATGGATCTTGATCTATTTATCGCAAGCCTCGGTACGCACGTGGTCTATATAGTCTATACGTGTCATCTGTCATGGTCCCCGGCATTGCCTTACGTATAGCTGTGCCAGGTTTTCAGGAGAGCATGTTTCGAAACGCCACCGACTTCGGGTAAATTACGGCATGCAAGCACGGCAGTGCACGATACGCAGCGACGTACAAACACTTCCCTTGCAGCCCCCAGTGTGCACAACAGCGGTTGATATCTAAAGGGACCTTGATATGCATGTTTTCATCGCTGCCAGCCCCGCGTCAAGTGTACTGGACGGGTTTTCATCAACAGTGCTGGGCACTCGGAGGGCCGTTTCCCCATTCGCCTTTCGTTACGTTTTCTGTATTGGTATGACTTGCACTGAGTAACAAGATGGTTTCATTCGGAGGATAGGAACTAAAACGCCGAATTACTCGGTATGTCGTTAACCCATATTAATGTGGAGCATATATACGTATGATTCAGCTTACATGCTGGAGCTAAATGGGTGCTCTTGCGGCAACCTCCGGTACTACGAACTTCATGGTGTTTACGGCAGTGCGCACTTTGGGGCCACCCACCCGTTCCTTCGTGTGGTTGGTGGCCGCTTGCGGTGTGCTGGCTGAACACTGGCTGCCCGGGGCGGCCTGAGCGGCTCCTGCCTGGTGCTCCTCGTGGGCCGCTTGTCCGTCTGCCTGGTGCCTTCTGGGCGGGCCCGGGGCTTGTTCTTTTTCCAGGACGGCTTGCTCCGCCTAGCTGTTTCTACTGTCTGGGTCCTTGTTGGTGGGTGCGGCTGGGGGACCGTCTGCCCGATTTTGTGTTTTCCACGTCCTCTGGGGCTTGGTTTGTCGGGACTGCCCGTTGGGCTGAAGTTCCCTTTGGTCGGCCTCTTGGGTGGGGCGTTTTTTTGCCGTGTGGTAGGCGCCCAGGGCAGCCGGCAGTTTGTGTCCCCATTCCCGGTCTGGGCTGTCAGGCCCCACCTTTTTTCCTATGGGGTGCCTGGGAGTTTTTACGATGTCACAGTGTCCGGAATTACAGTGTCCTCAAGCCCGGGCGAGCCCAGGACACAAAGATAGGCGCATGCCCATGGCCTCACCGTATGAGAGCCGAGAATGAACTCAGCAGACGCCCCGAAGGGCACAGGCATGCAAGGAAAGCCTCGAAACCCACGGACTGGAGTTATGGACAAGCGGGGGGGGCCCGTACCATGTTCTTTTTCGTCGGGACTCCGCCTGCTTTGGCGTGGGGGGGTGTCCTGCTTTCCCTTTGCTTTTTGCGGCGTCTGCAGGCTGCTACCGCTAGCCAATCGTGCGGTGAGGCTGCGGTGAGGCTTCGGTTAGGGGCTTAGGCCCCCCCTCTTGTCCTGGGTTCGCCCGGGCCACTGTGGACACCGTAAACATCTATGGTTATCACAATAGTATGCGCTTGCTTGTGTGGACTTTGGAGATCGCGGTTTGCGAGCACCGTACAGCACGTACAGCCGTAGGTCGAGGTGAAACGAAAGAGTCACCAGCGACTCATGTACGTCGGGATGATAACGTAAATCAATTGAGGCAAGAGGGCCATACCATAAAGTGCGTCTGGTGTTAACATAATTCGTGACAGAGTGTTGCGCGCTCAGCTCACGTCGGCGACAAGGGTCAAGGCGATGTGCAATATGGATCGCAAACAATGGAAATCAGCTTGCATGAGTTGAGCCGACGCCTTACATATGGTCCATCCGTTGTGCGGCTGCTTTGGGGGTACGCGGGGCCCGCACTCGCCAACCCCAGCAAGACCTTTGACATCGCCTTCATTTGACGACGATGCCACCGACGGGCTGCGGGAACTGGCCCGTCCTTCGGCTGCCTCGTTGAGGCACCGGGTGCCTGATGGGGCCGCAAAAATCCCAGTTGCCGTGCGGCCGGCAGACGTCCAGCTAGAAAAGATGAACGATGACGACAACAGCAGCCGATACCCGAGCGCTATCTTGACACCGTCGGCGCAAGGCTCAAAGGCACTCCACAACTCAGCCGACCCAGCCGTGAGCGTCCGGGCGCTGCTCACCAGTTCTGAGCTATTTGGTGTACCACAGGTGAAAAACCTCTTGGCTGCAAACAGGCGTCCCTGTCCAGCTGTGCTTGCCTTGACATTCTCTTAACATTGCGTGCAGGGCTCTTTCGCTGTGTCCACCGTATCCACAAGGCCGGGAACTGATGATTGGTTGGGCGTAGCGGGGGTAGCTGACGGAGCAGTCTCTTCAAAGTCTTTGTCAGGACTCAGCGCGGCGACCGCGCGCAGCACAATCCCTGCTCTGACGCCTGGTCAGCTGCAGGCCGAGGTCGGTGAGCTGGTATACATTGGGCAAGGCGCTACTGGGCTCGTTTACTGTGGCTCAGTAACTTGCGGGTCGCAAGCTGGCGATGCTGGTGGGGACGGCCCTGCCTCGGGGCCCGTTACCGTCGCGGTGAAGTTCATGATATGCAACACGCCGCAGCAGCTCTGGCAGCGCGCCAAAGAAGCGTTGCTGTCCAAGCTCGTTTCGCACCCCAACCTCGTGCGCACTCTGGCCATGGACGTCACCCTCGTCACCCCCAACACGTACCGCGAATGGGGCGACAAGCGGAGGCAGTCCTGCGACGCCCTCGGCGCCTCCCTAAACACGGCATGTGCGGACACGGCGTCCATGGGTCCCCGCACAGCCAACGGCTCCCGCTCCACCGTCGGCACGGCCTCCATGTTCGCCGCTGCTTCCATATCAGGACTCAAAGTCAGCGCCTCGCAATCCGAACCCAGGGACGCGTTAGTCGCACCCGGGGCTGATCGCGCCAGCGAGGAGCTCCCACCCAGGATGCACCCCGACCCGCCGTTTGCCTCCCAGCCCTTCGGAATCGGCGGCAGGTCGGTTCCTCAAGACACCCACAGCGCCTCCGCCAGCGCGCAGGCCAGCGGCGAGGGGCCGCAAGCCTGCTCCGTCATCGTCCCCGCGCACCCCCAGATCGAGCGGCTGCGATCGCCGGTGGCAACATGCCATCCGGGGTCGCGCCAGCGCCCCATGCACGAACGGACGCTGAGCCCCATGCTGGCTGCGGGCATCGATCCCCTGACCTTCCGGAACACCGAGTTGTGCCCGACAAACAGCATAAGCAGCGAGCCGCACTGCCAGGCGGAGCCGAATGAGTCTCCGGCGGGCGTCTCGGCGTCCTCCGCTTGCGGTCCCGGCAGCACCACGCACAGCAAGCCGGCGTCGGTCGCCCTCGACAGCTCCTGGGGCAAAGCGGGTATCAGCAGCTGCGGTGAGGAGGGCGGCCTGGCGGCCGCGGTGCCCGCCTTGCAGCTGCCGCTGTCAGCGATGGGTATCGGGGGGCCGCACAAGGAGGCGGAGGTGCCGGGGGAGTGCGGAGGCCAGGGCGCTGCTTGTCCGCCGGGCGGCTGCATTAGGCAGCAGCAGCAACGACAGAAGGAGCGATTACTCGCGCCGAGGACCGCCTCGACCGCTGAGGGCAACGCAGGAGGAGCGCTTCGGCCGGTGGCCACGGAAGCCAGCCTGCCCGAGCTTCCGTTCATGCCAGCAGCATCGCCAACGGCTGCGGCCCGACCCTCAGAGGCTGTGACTGCAACGCCATTCGACATGCGGAGTAACCCTCAAAGCCCCCATCCACAGACGGTGCTCCACGCATGGACTACGCCGCAGGCCACAGGCGGCGCCCCAGTAGGGGTCCTAGCGCCGTACGGCAGGCTCTC
Organism: Yamagishiella unicocca; assembly: GCA_003116995.1. NCBI lineage: Eukaryota > Viridiplantae > Chlorophyta > Chlorophyceae > Chlamydomonadales > Volvocaceae > Yamagishiella > Yamagishiella unicocca. The sequence continues at coordinate 1,156,911 of BDSL01000016.1, read as the reverse complement.
GGCGGGCACCTCCTCCCTGCCATCACCCCTCCTGGCCAGCCGCCCTTTCGGGAGCCCCTCCCGCGACGGGTCCCATCACAGCTCCAATGGGGTCCGGCCCAGCACACCCAGCAACGCCGGCGCCGTAGGCGTGAGCAACGGTGACGGCGGGTGCAGGGGGAGCAATGGCGGCGGCGGCGGGCACAGCTCGGAGCCGGTGCCTTTCCAGGACATCTTGTACCACTTGGATGCGCTGCCGGGCCGTTTCCTAGCCAAAGTTATCATGGTGGGTCCGGGTCCGGGCCGCTGCAAGACGCTGGGGTCGGCCGGCAAGCGATCGGGCACCCCACCACTCCCGCCTACGCAGCATGTAGCATGCATGTACGACGCGATATCCGTGGGTTGCTGGTTGACCAAGGTCTGAAAGTATTTCTGTCCCGGGGTGCGCGTCCTTACCAGGGATGAGCGTCTGTAGTGGTTCGCACGGATTCGGGGCCGCAGGCTGCCGCTTCGACCTGTCTTCTTGCGCCTGTGGACGGTGGATTGTGGCCCTCACCTCTTTGCCTGGGTTGCGCCGCACTCTTCGAAGCCCCCTGCACCCGCAAGTGCCTGGTCCTGCTGCTGCGCACTACGTCTCGTCGAGCCATGCGCTCTCCCCCATCCACGGGTCTTCCTCGAACCCCGCCCGGCCCCGTATCCCCCGCCCCGCCTCACAATCCCCCTCCCTGCTGCCCACTTCACATCGCGTTGGCGTCGTGGTGGTGGTGGTGGTCGTGTGCAGGAGTACTGCGACAGTGGGACGCTGCTGCAGCGCATCAACACGGGCGACTACGTGGCACACCCGGACAAGGGGCCGCTGGCGATGCTGGCGGCGATGCGGGCGCTGCTGTGGTGCCTGCAGGAGGTGGCGGCGGGCATGGCGCACCTGCACTGCCTCAACATCATACACGGTGCGGCCGCGACTGGGCCTGGGGCACGATGACGGTCGTGTGAGGAGCGTGGCGCAGGGGAAGGTGGAAGGGCGTCGGTGGGGGAGAAAGGAGGAACGGGGCGGGGCGGTGCTGGCGCGCTGGATGCCCAGCACGCCGCTCCGGGGGGGAGGTGCGCAGCGGCATGCGAAGGCGAACGGCACTGCGAGGCCGCACTGCGGGACCCGATCCGGGGGGGCCCGCGGCGTGGGTGCGGGCGCCTAGGGATGGTGGGGGGCGGGGATCACAGCCGTGTGTGGGTGGCAGGTGGGGCACACGGGCACCACAGGGACGCTTGTCGCGACAGGAGGGCAGATGGAAGCCCGTGTGCGGGCGAGTGTGGCTTGGGGGCTCCGCGGCAGGCACCTGTGCGCCCAGCGGCGGTGCTGGCAGGATTAGCCTCCGGGGGGTGCTCTCACGGGGCTGGTGGGTGGGAGCGGGCCTGCGGGTAGCCTGCGTGAGGGGCAGGCGATGATTGCCGCCTGGCCGTGTCCTTTTGGGGCGTCAGCAGTGGCGGCGGTGGGTTTCATCGCCGAGTGGCAAAGGACTTGCTGGTTGGGTCGAGGGGTGTCGGTGTCCGCGATGGCACCCGTGTGGCGGGGCTTGCCTGGGGGGCTGTGGCGACCGCAGCTCGCCGCAGCTACGCCCATCCGCCCATCCACTACCGCCTCCCCAACACTCAGAACGCAACCGCCGCCAACACCGCCGCCGCAATCACGTCCCACCTGCTCCAGCGCGGGGCTCATATCCGTGCTCGCAACTTGACTGTCCCCCTGGACCACACCGACATGTCCGCCACGCACACCCATGACTCGAACGAGTACCGGTGCTATGATGCCCCCGCCCCCTAACGACCCCTTTCTTTGGTCGGTTTTACCTATCTCTTAAGTGCCGACCCACGGGTTTCCTCTCAAACGCCTGTCTTGCAACTCCTCCTCCCTAGCCGACACCCCTCCTTCTCTCACGTCTCCTCGCTATTTCTTCTCTCACGTCTCCTCGCTATTTTCTCTCACGCAGGAGACCTCAAACCCGGCAACGTGTTGCTTACATCAGGCGGGAGCAGCCCACTGGGATACGTGTGCAAGGTGTCGGACTTCGGCCTGGCCACCGCCCTGGAGGCCTCTGAGCAGACCATCACGCACGAGAACTGGGGCACGGTGGTGTACATGGCGCCGGAGTCGTGCGCGGGCCGCTGCAGGAAGGCGTCGGTGAGTGCAGGGGCGGGCTGGATGGGACGGCAAGGAAGGGGCGTTCGGGGGCAGGCAGGTTGAGGAGAGCCCGTGGAATAACTAGGAAGCCAAGGGCGGGGAGAAGGGCAGGGTGTGTTGTAGGGAGCTGGGCTGGGTGGGACGAGGTGTTTGGTTGGGTGAGGTGCGGACGCGAGGAGGAGAAGAATGAAGGGGGCGGCCTGGTCAGATCTCCGGCTCGGTGCGCGATGGAGGCCGCTGACGTAGTTTCGATGGCTCTTCGCCAAAAACAAAAATCGGTAACAAAATAAAACAGGGAAGACAGAAAGAGCGAGGCAAAACAAACGGCTGGCTGGCTAAAACAACGGCTGGCTTCCTAAACGCCCCTTCTCCGACCGTCGACCCCTCTGCACCCCGCCCCACTCCGGCTGGGGCGAGCCTCCTTTGTCGATATCCGTGGTCAGCTGGCCCCTCGTAAACCCGGCCTCCCGGCCTCACCTCGCCCGCAGGACGTGTACTCCTTCGGCGTTCTCCTCTGGCAGATGTGCACCGGCCAGCGGCCCTACGCCGGGATGCAGGCGGGTCAGGTGCTGCTGGGCGTCAAGACCGGCACCCTCAAGCTGCACTGGCCCGCCTGGACTAACAAGAGCCTGGTCAAGGTGGGCCAGGCGTGCCTGCGTTTCGAGCCCAAGGAGCGGCCCGGCTTCAAGGGGATACGGTCCGCACTGGCTAAGATCAGCGCCCGGCTGGATCAGAAGATCGCGGTGGTGGAGGCGGCGGGGCTGCACGACGCCGGGCTGATGCAGCTGAGTAACTCCTCCGCGGCGCGCAATCTGGCGGGTCAGACGTGTGGCGCGGCAGTGCAGGAGGAGGAGCCGGAAGAGGAGGAGGAGGAGGAGCCGGCCGTGGCGGTGGAGCGGGGGGATCCTCAATGAGGTTGACGCTGATGGCAGGCAGCGGGCGAGGCGACGCCGCCGGCGGTTTTAGGAGGGCCCTGCGCGGGTGAAGGGCCCAGTGCGCTCGGTAACGTGAACCTTTTGGTAGAACATATTTTGTGGTACCGGTATGCGTGCGTTTTGCTGGGAAGGGGGGACGCAGGCTGCGCACTCCCTGACGAAGACTGACGTCCTTACATCTGTCTTGTAGTGTTGTAGGAGGCCACGGGGGGAGTCCAAGTTTGCTCCGCGTGGCAGGCAGGCAGGCGGTGGTGGTGGTGATGGTGGTTATGCTGATGATGGTGGCGAGAGACACGGAAAGGGTCCCGCCGCGTCAGCATGCGATACAGTTTACGGTGAATGATGCTTGGGAATGGGGAGGCGGTCGTATTTATAGGTGGGTATTGATCGCAAACGTGTCCGCACGTCCCGGTCGATTCATCGGCGTAGGCGTACCTCTGCAATGCGGAGATGCTATCGAAGCTAGGTTTACACCTCCAAACAAACCAAGATTCTGAAATCGGATCCCAACGACCGATGCCGAACCCCCAGGCTGCCTGGGTGCAAGCATTGCCGCCTGAAGGGCAGCGCCCGAGGGAGGGCGGGGGCCCGGAAGGTTTACCCGGCGCACGAAGCCACTGGTTGCATTTATCCCTGTTTGCACATGTGATCTGGGTCAGGGCGGATTCGGGTGATAGCCTGGTAGGATTCTGATGTCTCCGGTGGCGCAACGGACGCGCTGGGAGGTGTATGCGCTTTTGGAGTAATTCGATTGCGCTAATATCCCAGTACGTCACGGCATTGCGCACGGTGCACTGAGCGCGATGCTGGGCTGCCGTCTGGCATTATTTCATGGGGCAGGACTCGGGGCAGGGCTCGGGCCATGTCAGGTGTCCCGTGGCGTCGGCCGGCACGCCAGCGATGGCCGGCCGCAGCTGCGGCAGCCGCAGAGCGCGCGCGCGCCTTCCTTGACGGATGACGACGTGCGCAGGCACGGTTTCGGAGCCGTGCAGCAGCGGCGTGCCTGGGGCGGTGTGCGGGTAGGTACGGGAGGCGGGGCCCGAAGGTGGGCCGATGAGAGGCTTTGGGGGCCGTGACCCCGGAAATGGAGTTGGGGCGGGGTCGCTGCCCCACCGCTGCTTCGTGGCGTGTGCTGAGGCCAACCCCATTGCTCCTAGCTTGCTGCGAACACCCGTTCATGGCACCAGGTGCGTCATGGCACCGGGTCAGGTGGCCGGGGGTCGTTCCAGTCGGGTCGAGCTGCGCACAGCCTTCGCATTTTGGAGGGGGACGGAGGCTGTGGGTTGTTCGCGAAAGACCGGTTTTTTACCTCTTTTCTTGACGAGGGTCGTTACATTCAGTAAATGCATGGATTTTAGTGCACACGGTATGCCAAACGAAATGATGCGTACTCAGGTTTCGATGTCCACTGGGGTCAGGATGTTGCTGCAATGGTAGCCCATCTCGCCCGGTGCTGAGGTGGGAGGTGCGAGGGCGGGGGATATGCTGGCGGGGACGCACTGTATCATGCGGTCGCTGCGACGTGGAAGCAGGTGTCGTCCCGGCCGCATCCGCCGCGGGTGCGTCAAGGGCCTCACCCCTAAGCGGGCGGGGGCGCGGCCGAGGCGGTGTGTTCCGAACGCCAGGCTTGAATTAGGAGTAGTGGGTCTTAGTGGTCAAGAAGAGCAGCCGCTGCTCAAGTCCATTGAAATGCGCGGACCGGGCTGGGCTCGGTCCTCACGGCGCGCCGTGGCGGCAAGTGTCCTGCGTCCAGTTAGCTGTGCGTTGCAGCTGACAGCTGAAGTGATGACGCACCGCAGCTCATAATGTATGGCGGCAGCACTGCATAGTATTTTTGCCAGTAGGCGTGGGACTGCGTGGGATTGGCAGTCGAGCGGCATACGCCGCTTCGTGTGATCGCAATGGGCTGCTGGATGGCCGTGCGACAACGTTATTTTCCATTATGATGTACTAAATGTAAATGGCGGATCCGTGTTCATCTCGGTGGCCGGACGTCCTGGTGGGCTGTGTTGGGTCGGCGCGTCGCAGGCGCTGGGGCTTCTAAGGAGTCTTCCTCGCCGACTGCTCTCGGGTGTCCTAGCGTACCGGTTTTCGTGCTCAGGTAGTGAGGTCCATGTCCTAGCTGCCGGACATCCCTCGTCATCGGAAAGTATGGAAGGTGCTGGATGGAGGAAGGTGTGTAGATAACTGCAATAGTCGTTTGTCCCGAAAGCTGGCACACATGAGCCCGGCGCAGTGGAGCGAACAGTGAGTTCATATGCCCGATCACACGGCAAAGCTACCGTAGCATGCCGACGTCGGACGAATCACCGCCGGCGTCGCGTCTTGAGCTTCCTCGCAACCGTGAGTCACACATCCGAACACCAACCCATCAACAAATATCCACAATCGACCGCATCTCCTTGAACAAACAGTCTTAAAAAAAAACCCGCCCGTGTCACGGGCAAGGGCCCCCGCGGCACCATGGCCAATCAAAACAGTAGAGCGCAATTAACGGCTTCTTCGCCTACACGCGTCCACCAGGCACGTGCCCGTATCTGCCGGCATAAGGCCCCACGTCTCAGCAGGAGCCGTCGCCGGCCCGTACGAACCGTAGCGCGCCAAACGCATACCCCAATCCCCCTTACACGGTATGCAGCGAGAGAACTCCTCCGCCCTACACCTCCACCTGACACCTTGGCTAGTTCGCCTCCACCTTCGCCTCTCACCTCCACCTTAACCTGACACCTTGGCCAGTTCGCCCCCACCTTCGCCTCACACCTCCATCTGAACCTGAACCTGAACCCTTGGCCAGTTCGCCTCCACCTTCGCCTCACACCTCCACCTACGCCTTCGCCTCCCCTCCACCGGCGCTAGGCTCGAAAGCCAGCGCCGCTCCGTTCATGCAGTAGCGCAGGCCGGTGGGCGCGGGGCCGTCCTCGAAGACGTGCCCCAGGTGGCCCTGGCAGCGCTTGCAGCGCACCTCCGTGCGCGGCATGAACAAGATGGAGTAGTCCGACACCTCCGTGACGGCGCCTGAGGGAGGGAGCGCCCAGAGGGGGCATGCGGCGAAGCGGAGGAGGCCGGAAGGGTTTGCGGGCTGGCCTGGAAGATCGGCATGCGTGGCCGCGTAGTCCCGTACCGCGCCCCGCCACCGTATTAGGCCACCCGCCCAGCTGGCCCACATCACTCGCAGCACCTTCCAGGCGCAACCCCCGCCTCGTCACAACCGCGCCCACCTCCTCGGCCCTCGGCCCTCTGCGCTCCCCTGCCCCGCCCTGTCCCCTGCCCCGCCCTGTCCCCTGCCCTCTCCTGTCCCCTGCCCCGCCCTGTCCCCTGCCCCGCCCTGTCCCCTGCCCCGCCCTGTCCCCTGCCCCGCCCTGTCCCCTGCCCTCTCCTGTCCCCTCCCCTGGCTCGCTTGCCCTCCCTGCTCGCACCCGGCAGCGGCTGGAAGAATGACGGCCAGCCGGATCCGGACTCGTACTTGGTGGTGGTGTTGAACAGCGCCGCGCCGCAGCCCGCGCACTTGAACACTCCATCGCGCTTCTCATAGTTGAGGGGGCTGCGGGCGGGCGGGAGGGAGAAGGCGGGGGGGAGGGGGATTGCGAACACGCCGCGGCGAGGCACGGGACCCAGCATACGCGTGTCGTACTGTGTCATACAGTGTCGTGCAGTGTCGTACCTGGTCCAGCGCCGCTCCGTGGATTCCCGCCGCAGCACCTGGTATTGCTCCGGGGAGAGCCGCTTCCGCCACTCCTCCTCGCTGTAACGGAGCTGGGGCGGCAACGTGGCGGGGTTTGGGGCCCAGGGAGCAGGGACAGATGACCGGGGCGAGAAGGATCTGGAAGCATCACGCGGACTGCGGGCAAACCTGTAGCTCCCAATCACACAGCGGACCCAATATCGAATGTCGCCCTGCCGCCACCCCTGTCACCCTCCCGTGTCTTGCACCTTCTGGATCGTGAGGACACCCGGCCTAAGGCGGACTGTAATCGTAACCGTAACTGTAACTGCAACTATAGCCCCTCCTGACCGCCCACCTCGCCCTGCCGGTGCTCCACGTCAACTGCGTCCGCCGCCTTGCCCGGGCCGGCCGCCCGGGACGATCCCATCGGCACCGAAACCAACGTCGTAGCGATGCCGACGCCCAGGAGGGTCCGGCGGGCGAGGGGCCTGTCGTTGGCGACGACGCCAGGGGGACGGGGGGGGGGAGAGGGATTGTTGGGAAGGGGTCGACCGCAAACTGGGTGGCAGGCGGGCAACACGGCTGGGGGAAGTGCGGGTTCGTGTAGGGTGCTGTGCGGCAGGGGGAGAGGTGCAGCGGAGGGGGGCTTGTGGGGCATGTGGTGAGCGACGCAACGGTGGAGGGGCCAGGGTATGGAGGGAGTGGAGGGACTGGAGGGAGGGAGGGGACGGGGGCGGCACTTACAGGGCCAGCAGGACGAGCAACGCGACGAACGTCATGGCGGCACATGACCGGAAGAGCGTCGTGCTCCTACGGGTGGAGCGGGGCGTGCCGGGGAAGCAGCGGAGAGGTGTTGGGTGGTCGCCCGGAGTGCACTAAGTGCATGCAGGTGGTGGTGGTCGTGACGGTGGTGGCGGTGGTGATGGATAGGATGTGGGTCGGGGCTAGTGCGTTGTGGTCCGAACGGAAGTGGTCTGGATTGGTGGGGGGCTAGGTAGGCGGGCGCATCCGCGTAGTTTTGCGAGGCAAGGCGAAGTGCGGTGATGTAGGCGCTGCGCGGCCGCACCGGTAGTCGGAGCCCCCTCCAGCGCCTGCGTGGACGGCCCTCGCAGCGCCGCGTTGGCCGAAGAGCGGCCGCATGGAGGTCCGGACGTTCTGCGCAGGGCCGCGGCCGATGGGAGTTGTGGGCCACTCGTCGATGGGCATCACCAGCGACCAACATACCGGCTTCTGAAACACCAAAGTTGCGTAACGTACCACAAGTTGCTGCATAACAGTTGATGCGACGCGGTCGCGAACGATTGGTTCCACGGCAAGGCCCGCAGGTGTTGCGATGTCCACCCTTTATCTACCGGTATCTTAGCACAAAGTGGGTAACTTTTTTCAGTAATATAATGGCTCACTGTAGTATATTCATTTACAAAACTGAATCCTCGCACGCTCTAATTGTGAGAACGACAGCCTTGCGAAGCAATCCGTGTATGGCGTATGGGGCCTCCTTCAATCATATACTGGTAAACACAAGATGACCATTTGTACCATTCATTACAATAGCCGAGATGGCAAAAAATGACGGACGGTCAAAACAAGGCTAACGGTCAGCACAGGACCAAATGGCTTCAAACATCAGCAGGCGTACGTTGGCCCCAGGATACGTGGTGGATTTCGAATGGGGGCGCGTGCAGCCGGCGGTCTTCCCCAAAGTAAGCTTATTAAGGCGACTACAGCGGTTGCTGTGATCGGTGCTTAAGCGCCCCTGCTCTTTGCAACGAGGCTGCGATGGCACACACAGCCTCTGTAGGGGTGGGGTGGTGGTAGGGGGCTGTGCACTATCAAGATGGGCGCACTCACGCGCGGGTACGAAGCATGCGGCAGAGGCAGGAGTCGCGAGACGGGCACCTGATGATGCTCAAGGATTAGGAGCTTTAGCTCTACCGCAGATTCAGTGTGGTGTTATGGGAGCGATCCCTGCGTAGGCGCTGAAGATGAAGGCGTGGATGCCTAGCGAAGGACGCGGGCTGCTCTTGACAGGCGCCGCTCGCAACGCACAGCGCCGGTGGCAGCACCCCTCACGACTCGGCCGCTGCAGGACGACGACGCTTGGATCGAGGTGCTGCGGCGACCGCCGGAGACCTGGTCCCCGGCCGAGGTGTCTCACTGGGCGCAGAGGCCCCGCGATGAGGCCGGCGCGGCGCTGGGGGAGTGCTTGGCGGGCAAGCTGTGGGAGAACGCCATCGATGGGCAGCTGCTGCTGATGTACGGCAGCGTCGGCGTCGGCGGTGGCGGCGTCGCCTCGGAGCTCAGCAGGGCGTTGGGCATGTCGGACCCGGCGCAGCGGAGGGCCCTGGCGCAGGTAACGGCGCGCCCCTGCCATGCGGCGCCCGGCGGGTTTCGAGGAAGACCCGTGGATGCGAGAAAAAAGCGTTTAGAACAGACGTTTTAACATGCATGCTGGGGAACTGGGGTGAGGATACAAAAGACGGTGGTCGTAGGTCGACCCGGCGGGGATGTAGGAAGGGAACCGGCGGAGGCGACAAAGGATAAGAGGCGTAGCGGGGAGGAAGGGCTGGAGGGACTGTGCGTTTGCGATCGCGACTCGCGACAGCAGCAAAACAAGCGCGTGTGGTGTAGGCTCCATGGGGTGCTGGCGCAGTGCCAGCGGTGGCCTCGTCCCATACCGCCGCGCCCGTGCAAAGGCCTAAAGCCGACCGCGGAGTCACTGTACGAGCACCCCGCGGAGTCGCTGTACGAGAACCCGACGGAGTCACTGTACGAGCATCCGCGTCCTGACGCAGGCAGTGGAGGAGCTGCGGACGCTGCAGGACCGCATCCTGTACGGCGATGTCGTACTGCCGCCGCCTCGGGAGCTGCTGCTAGGTGCGGCGCCCAGCGGCGGCGGTGGCGGCCAGGCAGCGCGGCGCGGCCGGCCCGGGATCGTACGGCAGGGCGGCGCAGGCGACCGTAATGGCCGTACAGTGCGCCTATCCGATAGGGAGCGGATCCTGCAGGACGCCACGAAGGCGGCTGTCGCCGCTGATGTCGCCGCGGCCCGTAAAGACGCCGTCCCTGGAGCGGTGGCGCCAGTGGTCGCGGGCGCATCGAGGCTGCAGCGGCAGAGCCCCGCGGTGACCGGCGGGGGGGGCGCCGGCGGGTGGTCGGACGATGTGGGGCAGACCGGGGACCAGCGGCGCAGCGGCGGCGGCGGCGAGTACGGCGACGGTGACGGCGCCGAAGCGACTGGTCGTGGGGTGCTGGGCGGTTTGCGGCGGATGGCGGAGCTGGTGGCCGCGCACGAAGATGCGGCCAGGTATGGATATGGGTGTGTTCGTCCTAGGGGGTTAGGGGAAGGTATGATAGGAGCGGCAACTCGTGGGTCGGCACTGAATAGAAATACTGGGGGGATTTATTAGAGAATCCGCGAATCCACGGCCGACAAACCGAGGGTGGTGAAGGGGATGGTCCAGCGGAGCGGCGCGGCAAGGAGAAGGAGCGGAGGCGCTGCTGAGGTGGAGGCGGTGTGCTGGGCTGCCAGTGCAGCACCTCGCGTGCATGCCGCTCCTCTTGAGTACAGAGGGGGCGAGTCTAATGCTGTTGAGGGGGAAGGCACTGGATGATTGCAAATGCACCTGCTGTCGTGGCCCTCGACTGCGGACCCGTTTCAAACGCACGGTGCCGAAATTACGCCGCCCGCCGCCACCGCAAGCCGCCGATCAACCACCAAAAAAACAACGAACACCACAGGCGCCTTCAGATCCTCCGTCTGGAGGGCCCCGGCGGCCTGGCTGCGTTTCTCGAGGGCCGCAAGCGTGCCGCCGCGGCGGCGGTGGCGGCAGCAGAGGCGGAGGCGACGGCGGAGGCGCAAGCGGCAGAGGAGGCTGCAGCAGCGGCAGCGGCACCGCTGAAGGTCGAGGACGTTGAGGAGCGGGGTCGGCTGCTGCGTGAGCAGGTGGCGGGGCAGGCTGGCGTCATCGACGAGCTGGCCAAGGTGCGGGGCGGTGCGGTGGCGCCGCCGCCGAAGTGCCTCCGCTGCGCTGCTTTGCTTTGCTTTGCTGGGCACAAGCTGGCACCCTTGAAGGCAGCCTAGTAGTACACAACCAAGGCATGTTTATAAAAACATGAAAAATACTTCGGTGACACTAGGAGTTCGCTTATCATAAATGAACTTAGTCCCCTAATAACTTTGTATTATTACTGCCCAAGGCAGCCTGCCCAAGGCACCCCAGCTCCCGTATGAGCAGCACCTGCTCGGTCTGCCGCTGACCTGACGCACCGCCACGGAGCTCCGCCTTCGACATTCCGCGGTCCCAACAGGGGTCCGTTTCACCTTTCCCTCGTGGTACTACGTACGAAATTTCGCTATCGGTCACTCAGGAGGAGTATTTTTAGCTAACACCGCTGGGCCACCTTTTGTGCGTGACGTCAGCCGACCGTGCTGCCCCGTTGCTGCTGCGGTGCCTCGCAGGTGCCTCTCCGCCGCGCCATGCGCCGAGCCGCGGCGCAGGCGGCGGAGGCCGCAGGCGGTGGGAGCGGCGGGAGCGGCAGCGAGGGTTTCGCTGGCTCTGGCCACGAGCGGGTGCTTCGGGGCGGCTGGCGGGAGGTGGACGACGACGGAGCGGATCTTAGCGAGGGCAGCGTACGACAGAGCCTGAGCGCCACGGGTCGCGTTCTGTTGGCGGAGGCGGACAAGAAGGAGGTGTCGTACGCTGAGGATCCCTGGGTGTACGACGACGATGACGACGACGGCGAGGGAGACGCCGGCGGCGGCGGCGATGGCGGCGGTGGCAGAGGGGTGCGGAGGTCCAAGGCGGCGGAGGCGGAGAGGAGGCGGCGGAGGGTGCAGAGGCAGCTGAAGGCGCAGCCGTGGGTGGTGCCCGGGCTGCGTGACGATGAAGATAACGACGACGACGACGATGACGTTGTCGACGAAGCGGCTGTCGGAGTTGGTGGCCAGCGGCGGAGGCGGGTGGCGGAGCCGCCAGCGGGCGCCGCCGGCAGGCGCGCCGGCGGGGCGGGCCTGCGGCCCCTGGTTGGTCTGCCTCAGGGCCGGGGCAGGGAGCCGGGATCCCACGAGGTCCACCCGCCGCGGCCAGGACCCGATCCCTGGATGACAGCCGACACCAACGCCGTGCGGCGGGTGGGTGCTGTGCTGTGCCGTGCTGTGCCGCGCGGCGGGTGCTCTGCTATGCGTTGCCTTGCTGGGGGTGTGCCGACCCCTGAATGACCCCCATGCAATGTACGCCGCCGCCGCCGTACGGTAAAACGCGCATCCGCGATGACGTCACCACCAGGTGCTGGCCAAGGGAGCCTCCACGCCCGTGCACCACACCCTCAAGAGCCAGCTGGCGCAGGACGCTGTACGGCACATGCACGGCATGCCGCCGGCGGTGGCGGCGGCGGCGGCCGCGCGTGGGCGGCGGGGCCGGGCCCCCGGCGGCGCGGCGGCCCAGGGTCCACTCGCCGCCGCGGCTGCCGCGGTTGCGGTGCCCTTCTACCCGCCCACGTCCCTCATGGTCAACGAACGAGCGGCGGCGCATGAGGTGCGGCATCCGTCCCTTGTGGCAGCGGTAACCGGCGTAAGCTTGCCGTGCGTTACGTATTGGGTCGGTGTGCGGCGGCGTTGGTGTGGCAGGGGGCGTCTCCGGAGGCGCGGTGGGGGTGCGGCGTGCAGCCTGGGGCGCACGGAGGTGCGGTGCCCGCCCGCGGCGGCTGAGAGGTAGCCGCAAAGCAAACCCAACACTCCATCGCCGTGGGGGGCTCCTCACCGGATGCCACAGGATCCTCACTCAACCCGCTTTGCGCCGCCCCCTGGTGCTCTACGAACACATGCCCGCCACCCCTCCCCCTCCTACCTTTCTCTCAATCCCCCAACCAGATCAACCTGCGCATACACATGGGCCTCCCAGTCACCCCCGACCTGGTGGCAGCGCGCTCTGCGGCGGTGCCCAAGGCGCCCCGGCTGGTGGTGCGGGTGGGTGGGTCACCGGGGTGGGGCGGGCCCGGGTGCGGGTGGGTCAGCGGGGTTTCGAGGAAGACCCGTGGATGCGGGTGGGGGTGGGCCCGGGTGCGGGTGCAGGAGTCGGGAGGGGTCTTGATGCTCTGGGGGAACGGGGGACTGAGGTACAGCGGGACACGTGCGCCGATAGGAGCTGTGCCTGCACGCAGCAGGCTGGGTGGCGATGGCCGTCTGGGTTGTTTTGGTCGGTCGGGCTGCCGCGGACGGGCTGAGCTGCTGCCGGTGCGCCTGCTGGTGCTGGAGCATGCCGCCCACTGTGTGTTTGATGTGGCAGGGCTCCTGGCTTTCTGCGGATGGGTCCGGTTACGTCGGTTACAGTGGGGTAAAGTCGGTTGCCTGGCCTGCAGGAGGTGATCCGGCCGGAGCCGGAGGCGGCCATGACGGAGGCTGTGGAGGAGGGTGAGCTGCAGGGAGGGTGAGGGTGAGCTGCAGGGAGGGTGAGGGTGAGCTGCAGGGAGGGTGAGGGTGAGCTGCAGGGAGGGTGAGGGCGAGCTGCAGGGAGGGTGAGGGTGGGCAGCAGGGAGGGTGAGGGAGGGGGCGCGCGAGTGCAGCTGGGCCGGGGACCAGTCGTCGCTCCACGGCACGCCTCCCAACACCCTCTCCAGGGTCGCGTCATACCCTCCCAGAACCACCCTCGCGCCCTCCTTGCACCTGCCCCCGTCCCCGCCCTGCCCTCCTCACCAGCTGGTGGCGCCGTCAGCTTCACCTCCCGCTACGGACTGGAGGTCGTGCCCTCGCCCAACACCCCCACCGCCACCGCCCAGCCCTCCTCCCCGCACCAGCCACCCCACTCCGTGGACGACTCCCCGCGGCTCCGCGTCCGCTTCGCCGACCAACCACCAACTACCGCAACCGCAAGCACGCCGCCGGGGCAACCGCCGTCATCGCGTCGTCCCCAGGCGTCCCAGGCGACGATAGAAGCGGCGCTGCACAAGCGCCGGATGGCCGCCGCCGCCGCCTCCCCAATCGTTGAGCTGGCGGACATCACCATCGGGGCCTTCCCCCTCTCCGGCGGCTGGCAGGAGCAGGAGCAGCAGTCGGAGCACGGCGGGGAGTCCAGCAGCGGACCTGCGCCCGTGGACTCGCAGACCCACGGGTCGGCGGCCGTCCCGCTGCCGCGCGGGCGGCTGGCGCCGCCTGAGGCGCACGTCCGCGGCATCGGCGCCGATAAAGATCTGCGGAGGGCCATTGCGGCAAGGGCGGCGGCAGCGGGGGCGGCGGCGGTGGCAGCTGGGGAAGGCGGCGGCGGCGCTGCCGGTCGCTCGACGAGTGCATCGCGCGCGCGGGGAATGACGCTGACAGGGCTCGCGCTGGAGGGCGAGTGGGGCGACCACGACCTGCAGCGCAGGTGAGAACGGCGACGGCAACCGCGCACGCCTCTTCTGCAGGCAAGTTGATACGACCATGCGAACCTCCTCCTTCGCTTACCCTACCGGCCCCTATCGGCCCTTACCTGCTCCTTCCTGCCCCTACCTGACCCTACCTGACCCTACCGGCCCTTACCGGCCCTTACCGGCCCCTACCTGACCCTACCTGCCCCTACCTGCCCCCGCCCGCGGCCTGCTCCAGTGTGCGTGAGACGCTGGCCGTGTTGGATCGCGGCCAGGGCCCGCCAGCTGCCGGGGGGTCGCCCAGCCAAGGAGCCGGAGGAGGGGGCGGCGGGGTGCGGAGGGGAGGGGCTGGTGGGGGCGGCGGCGCGGGCGGCAGGAGGCCCGCCGGCTCGGCCCAGCTGTGGCGCTTCAAGGGCGGGGAGCTGACGTACACGGGTGAGGGGGCCCGGGAGCTGGCGGATACCAGCCTGGGGGAGGAAGGCGGGGGAAAAGAGTTGCGACGTGGGGAGGCGGGCGGAGGAGGGTTCGAGGAAGACCCGTGGATGCCCGAAAAAACCGTTCAGAACAGACGTTTTGAGATGCATGCTGGAGGGACGTTGCGTGGCAGGCAGTCGATCCACACGCACCGCCGCGCTTCCCCCCTGCTGTGGTGGCACGCAGGCCGCCGCCCGCCGTTCAGCACCACGCCCGAGCCGCAGTACGCAGTGCCCAACCGGCCGCTGCGACCCGTGGGTCAGTCGTGGACCAAGCAGGACGCCGCGCGGCTGGCCGGCTGCGTGTCCGCGGACGTGCGTGGCGCCACGGAGCTTCACTGGGCTGCGGGGCGGGGCGACGGGGGACAGGTGGCGGAGCTGCTGGCGGAGGCAGGTGGGCGCGGGGCCGGGCCGGGGTGGGTGGGTCTGTCGGTGTTTCGGAGCATCTGCTGGCGGAGGCAGGGGGCCCGGGGGTGTTGGGGCTGCGCGGCGAATGGCGCCACCCTCGTCCTCATGGCCGCACCCCGACCCACATTCCCACCCCAACCTATGTCCCACGGGTCTTTCTTGCAACCCCAATCTATGTCTTGCCGCCGGGTCTTCTCGCCACCCCAACCCGGGGGCTTGGTCGCTCGCTACCCGGCCCGCAGGCGGCCCGGAGCAGCGTCGCGCCCTGGCCAACAGCCGCAACCAGTCAGGCGAGACGCCGCTGCACCGGGCGGCGATGTGTGCGGGCGCCAGCTCGCTGGCCGCAATGGACTTCCTGCTGGCGGCGGGGGCGGACACCGACCCACGGGACATCAACGGCGCCACGCCGCTCATGTGCATCATCACCGCGGGTGAGCACGCAACGAAGCCTCTGCTGCGCTGCGCTGTCAGCTTTGTTTGTGGTGTGGAGTTGTGGGGGGAAGGGAAGAGCGGCATCGGGGGGGCCGCTGCTGGTGCCGTAACGTCAGCACGTCAGCAGCTGCCCTCAGCACCCAATGTAGGGTTTACGGGGCTTAGGGTTGTGAGGTTGTGGGGTTTAGGTTCCGCCAGCAGCCCTCCTCCCATCGCCATCCCAACCCCCCTGCGGCCCTCCCATGGGGGGTATCCTCTCGTATCCCCACACTTCCCACGCCGAGTAAGCGGGTATGTTTTTGCAACCCCCCATCCGCAGAGTGCTGGCTGCCCGAGGGGGAGATCCGCGCGCGCAGGCTGATTGCGGCGGGCGCTGATGTGGACCTGAGTGACGTCACGGGGGAGACCCTGCTGCACAAGGTGGGGTTCGGGCCGCAGCGATGGTGGGAGCAGGAGGGCGGACTCCTCTGCACACCTGGGACCCCTCCCTAACGAACCTACATGCACGAATGGCATTTGGGTTTTGATTGATACAGCCCTTTCGCGGCTCCGGCTTGTCAAGCGCCCCCAGGTCTAACAGACGTGATCCCCACCCCGCCAGGCCGTCATCTACAACGTATGCCGGGGGGACGACCCCATCCACCACAAGCCGCAACACAGCCACCACCGCCGCTCGCCGCCAACCTCCAACCGCCCCGGCGGCGGCTCGTCCTCCGCCCTGTCCGACCTACTCGCCCTCCTGACCATACTCTCCCGGGAGGACCTGCCCCCGCACCCCGCGGACGACCCCACCTCCCACAACGCCTCCAGATTCAGACCACCCAGGGCAGGCGGTGCTCCGGAACCGGCGCCGGCGGCGGCCGCCGCCGCCGCCCGCTCCCACGCCCTCGCCACTGCCGCGGGCGCTGGGACGTCAGGTGCCTTCACGGCCACGGTAGTGGGCGCGGCCGCCGCCGCCGCCGCCGCGGGCGGCGGCGGCGCGCCAGCGCGCCGCCGGGGTTTGCATGTCGACGCCCGTGACTCCCGGGGCCGCACGCCACTCCACGTGGCCTGCTCGCGCCCCCACCATCACGGTCCCAGCTCGGAGGGGTGCTGCGTGTCGACGCTGCTGCGGGCGGGTGCGGACCCGGAGGCGGAGGATGACGCCGGGCGGCGGCCGCTGCACTGGGTGCTGGCGGACGCGGCGGCGGCGGCGGGGCTGGCGGCCGCCAACCGCATCAACCACGCAAAGCTGGCCACGTCGAGGCCGAAGCAGCCGGCCGGGTGGGGCAGGGTGCTTCCGCGACCCACGCGCCTTTCTGCACATGAGAAGGAAGGATGTCGGGGTTCACCCCAACGCTAATAACAAGAAGCACAACAGACAACGGAACAGATGGGCTGCCGGAACGCCTAAGCGCGCCCGCGTGCGTTCCTTGGCTCCTGTCGCTGCGCACGCTGCACGGCCCTTTTGCTGCCGTTGCTGACGCACCCGCCGCCGTACCCCACGTGTGCTACACGACGTGGCTCCCTCACCGCACGCACGTATGCGATCACGCTCCTTCCCAATGGCCGTAACACACGCGCGCTGGCTGGCTGGCCGGCTGGCTGGCTTGATGGATTGCTTGCTTGATGGATTCCTTGCTTGCGTGCTTGCTGGCCGTTTCGCGGCCCCTGCAGGGCGCTGTGCTGGGTGGTGGAGCAGCTGCTGCGTGCTGGAGCCGATGCCAACGCGCCCGAGGCGGCCACAGGCTACACGCCGCTGCACCTGGCGGCTCTGGCGCGCTCTCGGCCGCTGGTGCGGATGCTGCTGCGCTTCGGGGCCGACCCGCGGGTCAAGGACAAGGCGGGGTGCACGGCGGCGGAGATCCTGTCGGCGGCACTCAAGGCCACCAAGGACCGAGACGAGGTGGGTGTAGGGCTGCGGCAGCTGCGGTTGCGGGGACGGGAGAGGGGCAGGAGCTGCGGTTGCGGGGAAGGGGGAGGGGCAGGAGCTGCGGCGGCCTGCAGCTCGCGGTGTTCAGCACTTTAGCTAGGAGGTAGGTTCCAGAGCGGTCTCTGTATGCTCCTGTCATACGAGGCCGGTCACTTCCTGCCTTCCCTACCCAGGCCACCCAACTGTCAGCGCTCGTGGATGTCGTACAGCGGTACGGCGAGACGGCGGCCAAAGTCGAGGCGGCCTCGGCTGCTGCTGGTGGCGCCGGAGGGCGGCAGCGGGCAGCGGCGGGCGGCCGGCGGAAGGGGCCGGCGGACAGGCCGGGGTTGGGGGGCGGCGGGGGCCCCAAGACGATGCGGCAGCTGTACCGGGAGCGCTTTGGCGAGAGCTCGGAGGAGGTGGGTGGCCCGCCCGGCAGCCTTCGCATGGCACGACGGAATGGAACCATCCACCTGAGTCCACTCGTCGCACCACCATGCAAGCCTAAGCCTAAGCCCGCGATTGCCTCGATCACCAAAGGTCTCTTTTGACGGCCCGGCCCAGGCTGGACAATTCCCACGCGTAAGCGGTTATGTTTTGCAGCCCCCGGCTGGACAGTGCCGACCACAGGGTTTCCTCTCATGGCCCTCCGCTGGAGCCCTTTGCCTTCCCACGGTTACCCTTATACTGCCGACTCCACAACTACGACACCACAACTACCGCTGGCCGCCTTGACGGCTGCTGTTGCTGTTGCTGCTGACAGGAGGAGGAGGTGGCGCCTCCCACACAGCTCGAGTTGGCGCAGGCGTACATGGCGGCAATGAGCGCGGGGCGGCCCGGCTCCGAAACCGACGGAGCCACCGGTCGTACCAGCGGCGCCGCGACCCTCACCCTCGGCCGCCCCTCCGCCGCCGCAGCAGCACCACCGCCGCCGGCCGCCAGTCTGAATCCAGAGCAAGCGGCGACCAGGATCCAGGCGGCCTTCCGGGGCCGCCGTACCCGCCGGCAGCTGCGCGAGGCGGGGGTGCCTGTTCAGGACCCCCAGCGGGCGGCGTCGGCGTCGACGGCGGCCGCACACGGCCGAGGGGCCAAGTTCACGCCCGCTGTGCCGTACGGCCCCGAGCACGAACGGGCCGCCGTGAAGATCCAGGCCGCTCACCGGGGCCGCATGGCGCGCAACCGCTACGCGCAGCGGCGGGTGGGGCCCGCGGCGGCGGCAGCGGCGGCGCCGCCACCGCTGCCACTCGGCTCGTTCCGCGGGCTGCGTGCTTCTTCGGGGGGTCTCCCGGGCGGTGGTGGGTTTGCGGAAAGGACGGCTCGGTCCGATCGTCCAGCAGCAGCGCCCGCCGCTGTGGTGGTGGTGACCGGGCTTGACGGCCGGCCGTATGGTCCACGTGATGAGCAGGCGGCCACCCGCATCCAGGCGTCGTGGAAGGGCCGTCAGGTGTGCAGCGCAGCGGGGTGGTGGGGAGGGGAGGGTGGCATAAGAAGTTAAAGACCGGTTAGGCGACATGGATAGCTGGCGCATCGGCGATGGGGCGAGGGGGAGAGGACCGCCACCACCACCACCATGGATCGGAAGGCATACATACATAGGCACTCCACTTTGCACTTCTTCCTCACCTGGTTTCCTTGGCCTGGGGTTTGGTTGTCCGTTGTTGGTTGTCATGCGGATGTTTCTAGACCAGACCTGCCTGCACGGCAGTCCGACGCCTCCCCTGGCGTCCAGGCGGGCGCCACCCCTCATCGTCCGGGCGGGCGGGTGCTTCCACCCGGGGGGCTCATCTTGTCATTGACGTTTCGGTTGGCGTGGCTGTTGGTCGCCTCTACAGGCTCGCAAGCTGTTCGCGCGAGTGCACCAGGCCGCGGCGGAGGACGACGATCTGGATCTGGTGATGGACGATGAGGAGATGATGGCGCTCTCCCGCCACGTCAGCCGGGGCAGATCCAAGATCCGCAGCTCGGCCTCGCGCGGCCGCGGCGCCGCTGAGGCTGGCGAGGCCGGCACCGACGCTCCGGAACCAGAGCTGCAGCCGGGCGCGGTCGGCGGGGGCGGGCGCTACGCCGCGGCTGGGTCCGACGACGGCGCGTCGGACAAGGTGGCGCCCAGTGTTGGAGGTGCGGGGGATCGGCGAGGAGTGGCGCCGTCACTGCCAACACCGCCACCGACACCCATACTCCTACCCTCCATTTCCCATGTTGGGTAACCGGGTCTTCCCGCCACTACCCCTACCCCTACCCCGGGCTTTCCTCACTACCCCCACCCCCACCCCCACCGGACCGCGCTGTCCGCTCTCCCATAGCGCACCAACTCCCCCAGTTCTCCTGCTAGCGCCCAAAACCGGTTCTGCGAAACGTTTCCGTGCGTCGCGCGGGGTCCTCGCTCCATGCCGTCTCGCCGTAGCCGCTTTAGCTTAGCCGCCAAAGGTCATATTACGACCTTCGGCTTTAGTATTCCCAACCCAGTTCTCCAGCATGCATCTCAAAGCGTCTGTTTTAAACGATTTTTTCGGGCATCCACGGGTCTTCCTCGAACACCCCCGCGCAGGCTGGTCTGCCGCATCCACCGCCGTCAGCCTCGGCCCGCCCGAGTCGCTGCCCCCGCCGGAGGCGCCACCTCTCTATCCCCCCCGCCGCACCGCCGCATCCTTCCGCCGCAACGACAGCCGCGCCGGCGCCGCCGCCAGCACCGGGGAGGACCTTGGCGGCAGTGGCGGCGGCGGCGGCGCGAGGGCCCTGGACCGGATGTACTCCTCGCGAGGGGGCCCTCGGCCCCTACCTCAAGTGTCGCTCACCCCCGACGGGCGTTTCGTGGGTGATGTGGGCGACCTGGACCTGTTGGATCTGGAGGACGGCGGCAGCGACGACGATGGATCGCTGCCGTCCGGCATCGCAATCTACGATGACGACGGCGAGGGGCACGACGGTGGCGAAGACTTTCACGTCCAGCATCACGGAGGCGACGGCGACAACGACAGCGTGTTTTGATGACAAGTGCCGTTGTATGGGGTTGGGAGGATGCAAAGGTGCGCGCGCGAGGGAGGGCAGGGAAGCCGTGCGGCGGTGTAATGGTAAGTGATGAGGTTGTGTGCGGCTGCTACCACGGTACGACGGCTGGGGCGGGGAGGCCGTGTTGTCAGCAAGCGGGCTTGTCAGCTGGCTTCGGGACTGCTCGGCACGCGTGCTTCTAAAGGCGCCACACGTGCTCAGATCCCCTCCGAGTGCTCAGCAACGCAAAATACATGACTCATTGCGTCGCAGGACATCTCAGCACCACACCACACGACGTTGTCGAGCATCTTTGTTTAATCTCCGTCAAAAATGATGCACGCCTTGTGCGGAATGGTACAAGCTGCAAACCGCCTCATATTGACATGAGTCGGATTGGAGACAATAAAGGAACAAAGCCCTTGCACGAATAAAGTTGGAAACGCCAAAAACAGCGGGCACGACGCCAAGCCAGCTGTGCCCGCTAACCGGCGTTCGTCCCAAGAACGCCTGCCGTTGTGAGTAAGCAACCTCAAAACACTGCGGCAAGGTTCCTGTTGTACTTCTTGCGGCAGAGCGGCGCGCACAGTTGCCGCATAACCAGCATACGGTGCCGTACAGTGCATCCACTTTGACGAGTAGTAAAGGCGCGCCCACATGCCTCCCAACACGCCCCTTACTACAATTTTAAAAACAAATGGCTCATGTGTTATCGATGTGCCCCTGAAATCGATACGTGCCCCGCGCACCGCTGCTCACATTTACCGCGAAAACGCTTAGATATTACGACGTTGAGCGCCTTGGTCGCAACCAAAAATAATCCCTTACCTGCAGTCGTCCAGTACGCAACCGCCACACGTACAGTAGGGCATCGCCCTTAGACCTGCCCGCTCCCGCACGAGCGTCTCACCAGACGAGAGACTCTCAGCCAGCAGAGTAGGCAAAACGCAGGACACCCCAGTTGCGGTACAATATCTCCATCACCCCATCCCAACCCAAGCGGCCTCCATATAAAGAAGGGAAGCCCTCACGACCCGCCGCGCCCGTCGCTCCCCCCTCGCGCGTCAACCGACGCCGGCCCCCGCCCCGGCCCCGGCCCCGACCCCGACCCCGGCTGCTGACTCCCGGGCACCACGAAGGCGTTAGGGTGCGGAATGCGGCTGCCCGCGCGACCCGCCACGTCGCCCGCCCCTCCCCCCGTGTACCTCCCCCCACCTTCCTGCGGCCCGCTGGCCCCGCCGCCACTGGCCGCTCCCCCCAGCCCATCCCCCACATAGTACGGTATCCCCGTGGCCTCGTCCGCTTCGTCCACGCTGTTGTACGGCATACCAGCCATGCCCCGCTCGTAGGCGGCCCGGGATACGGTGCTCCTGGCGCCGTATTACGACGTTGAGCGCCTTGGTCGCAACCAAAAATAATCCCTTACCTGCAGTCGTCCAGTACGCAACCGCCACACGTACAGTAGGGCATCGCCCTTAGACCTGCCCGCTCCCGCACGAGCGTCTCACCAGACGAGAGACTCTCAGCCAGCAGAGTAGGCAAAACGCAGGACACCCCAGTTGCGGTACAATATCTCCATCACCCCATCCCAACCCAAGCGGCCTCCATATAAAGAAGGGAAGCCCTCACGACCCGCCGCGCCCGTCGCTCCCCCCTCGCGCGTCAACCGACGCCGGCCCTCGCCCCGGCCCCGGCCCCGACCCCGACCCCGGCTGCTGACTCCCGGGCACCACGAAGGCGTTAGGGTGCGGAATGCGGCTGCCCGCGCGACCCGCCACGTCGCCCGCCCCTCCCCCCGTGTACCTCCCCCCACCTTCCTGCGGCCCGCTGGCCCCGCCGCCACTGGCCGCTCCCCCCAGCCCATCCCCCACATAGTACGGTATCCCCGTGGCCTCGTCCGCTTCGTCCACGCTGTTGTACGGCAGACCAGCCATGCCCCGCTCGTAGGCGGCCCGGGATACGGTGCTCCTGGCGCCGCCGGCTCCCCCCGCCTCCGCCGCCCCGGCGGCTCCGCCGCCGGCGCTGCCTGATGTCGCCCCCGGGTACACGTAGTAGAGCTTGTCCGAGATGTTCGTGTTAGATCCTAGGTACTCGTTGGAATGGCCGTCCCGGGCGCTGCGGGCCCAGCCCACCCGGAGGAAGACCTGTGGGGGAGGCGGGGGGGGGGGAAGAACAAAGAGGCACGAAACACAGGGCGTGGATGCCGCGACCTCCTAGACACAGAGTGTTGGTACCACGACCTCTGGACCTGCCGACATCATACGCCCCCGCCCTGACGGCCCCTGTCTTCCATTCCCTCGGGATCACCACGTCGTCACACGCACCCAGCCACCCACTCACCGAGTTCATGGACGGCACCGCGGTGTCCACCATGCTCTCGAGCATCCGCAGCCGCTCCTTGTACGACTCGGCCTGGGTGCCGTACAAAAGACCGGGAGAGGATTCGTCTTCCGAATATGTACGTGGACCACAGAAAAGGTTACTTCCCAAGCGGCGGAGGACACCGCTGCTGCTGTCTGCAGAGCCGCCACTCCGGGCCCTCATGGCCCCATCGCCCCCTTAATAACCACAGCAGCCACCCCTCCCTCGCTACGCCTCTTCTCTTCAACCGGCACCACACACACCAGCTGCGAACCCGGCCCCCCAAACCTGCCTTCAAAACGAACCCGTCCCATCCCCCCCAAAGCGGGGAACCCACGACTTCCCTCTCAAACCCTAAAACCCTAAAACCCTAAAACCCTAAACCCCCCAAGCTACACATCCCCCCATGCTCCCTGCTGTTCCTGGTGCGACCACTCACGTTAGGCAGCGGGCCGTACTGCGTGGGCGCCAGCCGCCAGCGCTGCTGCTCCGTGGTGCGCACCATGAAGGGGTCCAGCAGGTCGATGGTGTCCACCAGCAGCTGCTGCAGCAGCAGCAGGCGCGTCCAGGGGTTCACCGGGAAGGGAACCACACCAGGCCAGCCGCCGGGGGTGGCGATAAGGCTCACCTGGAGGGGTGGGGAGGGGAGGGGAGGGGAGGGGAAAGGGGGGGCAGTGGTGGTGGCGTGGTGGCGATGTGGCCGCGGGGTGTGGGTTTGCAAGTGGGGGGACGGAAGGAGGGGAACTGGCATCATCAAGCACGGCAAAGATCGGCCCGGGGGAAGAACGGCGGCGGCCGGGTGCCTCCCTCCGGGTGCCTCCCTCCGGGCCGCCGCCTCCCTCCGGGGCTGCTCGGGTGCCTCACCAGGTCGTTGAAGATGGGTTGCAGCCAGGCGGCGAACTTCTCGTCGCAGTAGAAGCGGCGGTAAAAGTCAGAGTACGACAACGTGTAGTGGCGGGAGGCGCCTGCGGGCGGGTGGCAGCAGGCACCGAGTGGAACCAGGGAATCACGTTCCAGCTACTACGATGCTACTTAGATTCAGGACCTAAATCCCGCCCCTCTGCACGCTGAATCCCGCCCCTCTGCACCTCCCTCCACCCGCCCGGCGCCCAGCCACCCACCCACCCAGCCACCCGCCCGGCACCCAGCCATCCACCCACCCACCCAGCCAGCCAGCCACCCGCCCGGCACCCAGCCACCCACCCAGGCACCCAGCCACCCACCCAGGCACCCAGCCAGCCGCCCAGGCACCCACCCACGGGCGTGATGACCATGAAGCTGCCCACAGCCCGCTGGGTGCCCCGGGACATGTGCAGCACGTTGCCACCGGGCCACCGGGAGCTGCTCCCGCCGCCGCTGCCGCCATTGCGCCGAGCCGCTCTTGACTCGTCCCTGCCACTGGTGCCCGCCGCCCCACCGCTGCTACTGCTGCTGCTGCCGCTGCTGCTACTGCGCCGGGGGGCGGTGCCGCCGTCCTCTCCTGAGTGAGGAGCGGCGGCTGCGGCGGCAGCTGCTGCCGCCGCCAGCCCTTCTCCCCTCCATTCCGCCCCGCTGATCCCAACGGCGGCGCCGCCGCCATCGGTGCCACCGTTTCCATTACCGTTGCCCAAAACGGTATTCCCGTAGCCGTTACCGTTGCTGCCCTCGACGGCGGTCTCCGCGCCGTCGCAGCCGCCGCCGTCGACCGGGGCGGTAGCGGACGGTATCAGCCCCATCCACCTCCCAAGGAACTCCAGGCCCCAAAACAGCTCGCCGCTGCCGTCCTTTCCGCCCCCTTCCGTCTCCGCCGGTGCCTGCAGCGACCTCACGAAGTCGCCGTACCTCACGCCGGGGCGGCTGCGAGCCCCTGGGTGGTCTCGCTCGTCCCCTTCGTCGTACCATGCCTGCAGGACCAGGCCCCCCCCCACCACACACAGCAGCACACAAGGGGTTCCTCAAGGGTTTTAGGTTTTAGGGTTTTAGAGATTTTGGGTTTTAGGGCCACATGAACCCAGAGGGGCCTTGTTGTCGTTCGCGTTCTCCTTTGCACGAGCATATACGGTCACTGACACCATACTGTGCTGCGCACGGTCACTGACACCGTGCTGTGCTGCGCCGTGCTGTGCTGTGTGTTTGCGGGTGGTGCGGTGCGCGCACCTGCAGCGCCGAGGGGTGAGCGCACAGGATGAATCGAAAGCCCTCCAGCAGGTTGGCGAGAGTGTCGGTACCCTGGGGGGGGAGGGGGCGGCCGGGCAGCGGACAGCAGGTCCAGGGAGGGGAGGGGGCGGGGGCTGGTCGGCCACTTCGAATCTTCGATGCACCACGGCAACTTTCACGGGCGTGCGGCAGCTCCGACGGAGCGGAAGGTGGCATGCAGGCCGGGCGCACCGGGGCCAGCCGTGAGTGGTCACCGTCGCCTGGATCATCACGAACCCAGGGAACCACCCCACCCGCCTGCAGCAGCCCACCCCACCCCCCTGCAGCAGCCCACCCCAGCGCCAACTATCCTGTCCATGTCGCGTAAACGGTTTCTACGCCAACCCACCCCACCCCACGGGCATCCACGGGTCTTCCTCGAACCCCTCCCAGCCACCCACCTGCGGGTTCCCTTGCTGCAGGAAGGAGCGCTCCCTGGGCCCCTCCCGCCGCACCAGCTCCACGAAGCCTAGGAACTGCGCGATAGTGAACAGCGTGTACACCGCCTCCTCCTCCACCACGCCGCGGCCGCCCCCCCGGGCGGTGCGCCCAGTGGCCACCGCCACCAGCCGCGAGTCCAGGTCCACTGCGGCCTCCAGCAGCGGGCCGCGGTAGCGGGCCACCAAGGAACGCATGTCGCGCATCTGTACGGCAGCCTGCCGCTCGCGTTCGACCTGGTGGCGGGGGGATTGCGCCAGGGAGGGCTCGTGGGTACATTGTGAGGGCGCCGGGTGGTGCCGGGTGGTGGTGGAGGAGGGGGAGAGTTACAGAAGAGGACCGGTTACTCGACATGGGAAGTGTAGCTGTAGGACGAGGAGGGGGGAGCGGGGGGACGAGGAGGACGAGGAGGAGGAGGACGACGGGGAGGAGGAAGAGGAGGAGGAGGGGGAGGGGGAGGAGGGGGACGCTGATGTGCTGTGCGGTGGGGCAGCGCGAAGCCGAGAAGGCCCCCGCCAGCGGCCCGCTCCAGCGCTTTCCTCAAATACCCTCTCCAGCGCGCCTTGGTGCGCAAGCTCGTGGCCCCCCCCGCCGCGTCGAGGTGTATCGCCCGGCACAAGGCAGGTTCGCGTGACTATGTACTAGTGCTGGAGGAGCGGGCGAGGTATTGGAGGTTACCTGTTTGGCAAGGTCTGCACGCTTGCGCTCAGTCAATAGGCCGCCGTAGAGGTTGATGCTGACTGAAGTCACAGCGATCACAGCTGTGGCCACACTGGCACACCGAAACAGCAAGCCGCATATGAGTCGCAAAAACAATATCGCGCAAAGGGACGCAAAGAACTCCTTGACCAGCTAAAATAACCTACCTTGCTATGCCTGGTGAGAGAAGGTTTGTGAACGCTTCCATCTCATCAAACATCGCCCGTGTCAACAATTGCGACCGACCCAATTGTCGCTTTACGCTTTGGGAAGGTCGCAGATGAGCCCCACCATGTGCGTGAGTTTGAGCGGGACCAAGAAATGATGACGAGCTACTGCGAAAACCTTTCATGATAGGAGGTGCATAAACGCAAATGTAGGCTTGGGTGCGTTATAAACCGGTGTTAGCAAGTAACGTTGTTAGCACTTGTTTGCTGCGAGCTATACTAACTGAATATCATCATATGTTTCCGACAACTGTCAAGAAGCACAAGCCTTGCGCCGTACATTTCCGCCAACCAACTTTCCACCTGTCCCAGTCCGGTAGATTCGCCTGACCACGTGCTGCAAGTATTAGCAATCCCTAAAGTACTGCAACTATACGCCCTAGCAGCTGGCACGGAATTTCGTGCCGCCCTAGCAGCTGGCACGGAATTTCGTCCCTCGCCACCGCCTGCACGTCTCTGCAGTCAGCAGGCGGGCTCCCTGAATCTTTCCGCTCCCCTTCCCTACGAGCACAGCCAGCACTCATTTCCCGTTTGATTGTAGATAGATACAGCATGTTTCATGCGCGTATGACATGGTGTGGTCATGTCACGCCACTAGCTCATGTCACGCCATTAGGAGATATGACGCGCGCCGTCAGCGCGCTGACGTCCTTGGTTTCGTCGTATACAGCAAGCATATGCAACGTATAGTTAGTATTCCTCCTGCGCTCAGGGAAATGTTAGTATAACCTCAAACGCACAAAGGGTGCTAGAGCTGTGAAGACCCCTGAAGACCTGGGAAGACAAGAGCTCGATTGGGCTTGGTGATGTATCGACTTGCGGTAGTCGGTATGCAGGCTTGTGATGACACCCCTATCTCCACCGCTTCCACTGCAGGTCGCGTGCATTACCACAAACTGCGCGTAGCGGAGAAGACTCCCGCGCGCTCCAGCCTGGTTTCACCGTACATCACGCGAGCACAACCGTTCTTAAGCGTAACAATCTGTTACATGTTACCTAACTGTTGAATATTTACTTATAAAAGTCTAACATGGACAAGCTGCTACTTGGCTACGCCTCGTCCGATGATGATGCCAATACCGATGAGAACATTGGCGAGTCCAATGACCCTGAAATGCTGCAAGACGTGCGCAAAGTCGTTAAGGGTGCACGGCGTGACAGCGCAAACCTGGATCGAGACGCGCAGCCGCAACATCCTGGCAAGCGCCAGAAAATTGCAGGCGAATTAAGTGGCAGGTACAACTACCAAAATCTAAACGCTAATACGTACGCTCAGCAATCACCGACGCGTGCACAGCTGCATGGACTTTGCTTTGCGGTACTCCACACTCACACGGTCTCCCCGTCTCCTCTCGCTACAAACCCTTGCATGTCACCCCCTACTAGAGCGCAACCTCAAGCAGAAGCCGGCCAAAGAGCATTGCCGCCGTCAGCCACGTCTGCAATGGCCGTTAGGCCTCCGACATCAGCCGGCGGCCGCAGGGCCACGCTTCCCAACCCGCTGGCTTTGCTGGAAGCCGCCACTGAGGCGGGTAAGCCATAAGCTGATGACTGGCACCTAGCCCCAACCTCAACCGGGGCCACATGCAGTATCAAGGGGATACCGTCGAGCATCTGTATGAGTAAATTGTGGCACAAAGAGCAGTGCGGCACAGACGGCGGTGCGGCACAGTGGGCAGCGTGCCGACAGCGAGACAAACCCTGCGTGGAGGGGCGTGTCCTCACCATGCTAGCTGCCTAGCGGCTTAGCGGCGCCGGGGGTGCTCCCATCACTTTGTCGAAAGGCGCGCGGGTGAGAGGGTCACCACGCCTGACCGCCGACTCACGGGTTCTACATTTCAGCTCCGCATCCTCTAGAGTCCCCAACACCGCCCCGCAGGTCGCAATCTCGCATCCGCCCTCTACCCTCCCTTCCCTAGGTCCGCGGCTCTGTTTCCGCCCCTCATTTACCCTGCCTAATCCCGCAGACCCGAACCCTCCCGCGGGTTTCCCTCGCACCCGAACCCCGCCCGCCTAACGCTGCGGCCTGCCTCCCCCCTCCCTGCCTCCCCTCCTCCCTCCTCCCGCCTCCCCGTCATGCCGCAGAGCGCCACACTGCCCTGGTCGCCGCCGCCAGCACCGTCCCCCCGCCGCCGCCGCCGCAGGCCGGGGAGGCGCGAGTGCGCAGCTTCCCCCACGTGGTGGGCAACTACCCCACCGTGGTGCTGCTGCCAGGTACGGCACATGGTCCCGATTGGCGCCACATGGGAGTAACCTGGCTTCCGTACCACTGGCGGGGGAGGGGGGAGGGAGGAAACCATGGGGGGGGCCATACACATCCGTGCCGCCCACACGCCCACACGTCCGCTGGTCAGTTGCACGCACCAACGGCTCTACTGTGTGCGTGCGTGGTTTTGCTGCCTCCCTCCCACGGGCGCGGTCCGTCTTGCTGCTGCGTTCCGTTCGTACGGCAGTGCAGGGGATGGGCGAAGCACTGGACGCCTTGTACCGCAAGGTAGGGGAATCGCGTGCAGTCGCAGCCGCAGCCGCAGCCGCAGTCGCTGCAACGTGGACAGAAGGGCAAGCGCAAATGTGTGCAGGCCAGACGAAGACCCTCATTCTCATCGCGCTCTCATGCCCTTGGCACCGCCAAGCGATGCACCGCCCGATGCACCGCCCTCCTCGCCTCCTCCCCCCCCCTGCTGGGCTCCCCCGGCCAGCCATCAGCGCCCCCTCGAACCCCCCCTCATCCGCTGCTGCCGGCACTCTCCACAACCTCAAGCGCCCCTTCCCCCTCCGGCTCAGCGCGCAGCCCCCGGCTCTGACGCCCATACCCCGATATTTCTTCGTGCCGTACACCAGGTACGGCGGCTTCTACCCGCCCTGGAGCCCATGGCGCAGGAGCCCTCGTCGGCGGGCGAGGTCGGCCGCGGCGCCACCGCCCACCGAGGTCGCGGCGGCCCCCACCCTCCGTCCCCGGTCCAACATGGCTACCACGTCAGCCTCAGCCGTACGGTGCCCATCCGCCACCCCCAGATCTCGCCGCTGACGGCTCTGCTGTCCGAGCGGCTGGGTGCGGTGAAAAGGTGCGTCCGCAGGAGGTTCGTGGAGCCGCGAGAGACCCGCGCGCCGCAAGGAGCGACCTTTCCTATTTGCAAGTTTAGGCTCCAGCCAAAGCCTAACCGCGCTTCGTGGTGAGGGGGTCCTGAGGTCACCCCCCGGGCGCGCCATGCTTAGCCCTTCTGCTGTCCGCCGCCTCCCGTACGCGCCACCATGGCTGCTGTTAGTTATCCTGTCCCAACCTCCCTGTACAAATAAAGTGCGCGCTTCGCCCTTTCGCAGCCCCTTCCGTGTTACCCTGGCGGGGCTGCGGTCCTTTGTAAACGACGAGGGCACTCGGTCGTTCGTGTCAGTCATGGTGACCCATGGTTCGCACGAGGTGAGTGCGGTCATCCGGCACGGGGGCCAGGGGGCTTTCTGGCTCACGCAGCGTCGCCTTGCTTATGGATAAGGGCACCTGAGGTTTGAAGCCAGTGGCGAATGGCCGGAGGCCTTAACCGAAAGGACGTCGCTGCTCCTGCATCCCTGCGCCTCCCGCCGCTGGCCCTGGGCCCCCTCCACACCCGCAGCGTCCTGCTGCTGCCGCTGCTGCCGCTGTGCTCCCCCCTGCCGGTAGGTGTGCTCGCTGATCCGACATGTGGACGCGGCGCTGCAGCAGCACGGCCTGCCGACGTTCCACCAGGTGAGTGCCGTGCGGTACGGTCCCGTCCGGTCCGGTACGGTGCGGGTCGCGCGTCTCCGCGTGTGTCGTGCGCTTCTCCAGCGCTGGTCCTTGCAATGCTATCATTTTCCAGGTAAATACGCTCGCAAGTGTGAATATGTGATAGCCCAGACGACCCGCGATGTTCCGTGCGCGCGTTTCGTGAACTTCGCGGACTTCTGTGAGCAATGCCGAGATGGAAGGCTGGGGGATAATGATTCGGAGGCGCCTGTGAGCTTCTAAGGGCGCCAATGTCGCAGCCTGGGCCCCCAACCGCCACCAACCCGTCGCCCAGCCCAACGGCCTCCTCCTGGCTCGTCCACTTTCCGTACGGGCCACCTCGGTGACCCCCGCCACAGGTTCCCATGCCGCACGTGTCAGTGGGTTGGCTTCCAGGCGACAAGCGCGCCGGGATTGATGAGGCGCTTCGACGCCTAAAGCCGAAGGTTTCGGAGCAGGGGCCGGAAGCTGGGAGCGCGGCCCCGGGCGCCGGTACAGGCAGCTATCTGGCGGCGGCTGGAGAGGCGGTATGCAGCTGGCAGGTGGGGATAGGCTAGGCACGGCTGGATTTATCACGTGCTAGAGCGTTGTCACGTGCTAGAGCCTTGCCGCCTGCAAGGGCCTTGCCGCCCTGCAACGGGCTTGCTGCCTTACAATGGGTGCATTGATGGGTGTGCTGCGTCCAGACAAAGCCCTGGTCTCTTTTCCAAGGCATTATTACCCGGTTCCCTGTCCCTTTGTTGACCCAGAAGCCCCCGTTTCTAGCCTCTGTGCGCAATACATGTATGTTCGCTTTACATGCAGGCGTCGCGCGCTGTATGCGCGATCGGACAGCGGGAGTACGAGGTCTGGCGACCTCAGGTGTTATGACGCTACAAAAGATGCCAGGATGCCTACAAACCGTACCCTCGTGTAACACTCTTTGAAGGCTGCTTGTATGTGTTCAGTTGGCGTAGCTCCTGGCAAGTACTGAAATTAATAGGTTTCCTGAAGCGTAGCGAGGAGAACGCGTTTCCGGCTACGTTCGTAGTGGCGTGGCTCTGGAGCGGTGCGTCTGCACAGCCCGGGGTCCACACTGGTTCGGACATGCCGCTGCCATGTGCCCGGCTTCCCACAGGTACAGCACGCAATCGGGGGCTTCGCGCCCGCGGCCGCCTTCCCAAACTGCCCGTCCTGACGCTGTCCACCCAGGTCCACCCTGCCAGCCCTGGTTCCCCCCATAGTACCCCATGCCCGCTCCAATACGCCAGTTCCCCTGCCTCGGCGCTGCTGTCTTTGGCTTTCCTTTAGCCTTCCTCTCCGCTCCACCTGATTGATGGCCGCCCGCAAGGCGCTCCTCCTCCGGAATGTCCGCACACACCGCCCCGTGGATGCTACGCGCTGCCGCCCGCCCATGTTCGAGCGCAATCACCAGGTTTTTCGCTGCGCCCGGCGCGTGTTTCTCACCTGCCGCAATCGCCTCCGCGATCTTGGCCTTCTTCTCGGCCGGCGGAGCCTTGTCGTGCTCGTCGACGGCGTCGGCGATGTCCTGTACCTTGTCATCGCAGCCGTCGATCAGCTCCTTGGGTGCGTTGCATCGCCTTGTTACTTATTAGCATATGAATCGGGAGTCTGCGCTACTAATCTCCTAAAATTACCTAAACCATCACCACCTCAACACATAACACCGGAGCACCGCTCCAGAACCACGCTACTACAAATGTAGCCGAAAACCGCGGCCTCTTCGCTGCGCTTTGGAAGTTATTTTCTTTCTTATGGGTTCTCAAGTACGAGCCTTTTAGTAAACCATCGAGCCCGTCTCTCTTGTAACTACAGATCGGCTTTTAACACTACTAAAAGTACGTATGGGTTTCATCCATCCGGTGTGCGTGAATTAGAACGGGGCCAGCAGACAGGCAGGATCCTGGCTCCCTGCGGGTCAGGCGGTTCACCTTCCTCTGCATCTCTGCAAGCAGTTACCGTAGGGCAACATTCTGCGCCGAGATGCTCTCGCACCTTCTTGAGCTCCTCGGCCGGATCGGCCCTCAGCATATCAGTTTTAACTGCCACGATGGCATTTCCACCTTCCCAGATTCCTGCTGAACACCTCCCAGCTCCTGTGCCATGGCCCAGCAAGGCCAAAAATATTATGAAACTGTCTCTAGCCAATCCAGCCGGCCAGCGATGTTGCCATAAGCGTTGGTTGGCGTTGGCGTCGATATCCGGTGCGCTTCAAGGGTCGGTGCCCGCGCTTCCAATAGTATTATCGTGTGCGCAATCTGATGTTTCGATTTTTTCTGGGATGCCAGCTGAAGTCGCGGAGACGCGTGGTGCCTGGCGTGGAGGCGTGGTGTTCGTAAAATAGTACGGCGTTGAAGAAGATGAATAAATAATGCGCTCTCATAGGTTTTCCACGTTGTTCATCTTTTTTTGTCTATGCATTTTTCATCGTGGTTCATGAGCCTCTTGACTTGGCTAGAGAGACTCGGGGAGCTTACAGCTTACAAGCGTAGGTTGGCGTACGTCACCTACTCACGTTAGCGTGTACGACCCATAGGGACCTACGATCTACAACGCACCTTACATTTCCCCCATTTCGGTGGAAAGTCCATCCTGGGCGCCAAGGCACTTAGCAAAGCTCCAGAGAAAAATTGGTACGTGTCCGTCTTCTGCTGCTTTCCCGTTGCTGTTTGAGTCGCGAGGAGGACTTGGTGGTATGTATGTGACAGCAGCATAAATTTAGAGGACTTAGCTGTTGAAACCGGTCGGTAGTCGACGCGGCAGGCCCTTCGTCGATGGCTGAAATGTGACAAGCCCCGACAGTCGTAGCTTTTTACCTGGCGGTGGCGTTCCACAATTCCCTATGCTGTAGGACGTCTATGTGCGATTATCAGTGTAACAGGAAGAACAGGATGGCCAAGGTCCGCGGCTCGAAGGTAGACTCGGACTCCCATTTGTCGCGACGCGGACACGCTTCGGGCACATCCGCACAGGCATACGTCCGGAACCGCCATCAGACACCGACGCTTAAAATGTTGCCCTTGGACCCTGGCCGCGGCATCGCGTCCCGAGGTCCGCCCCACGGCGGGCACCTTTCGCGGTGTGGGTCGACGCTCCGTGCGTGATGCGCCGGTGTACATGCCCCGGAGGCGCGCAGAAGCCAGCTCCAGCGCCCTTCCCACCACGCCCCCACACGTGATCAGGGCATCAAAGGGCGCTGCTGGCGAACCTCCGGCCCAGTAGCCCCCACTAGCAATCACGTGCGCTGTCTACTTGGCTAGGTATCAAGATGCATATTATCCGATACTATATATGTCCTTGCTCCACTCTAATACTTCCCACCGGCATCTGGGTCAGTCTGCGTCCTTACCTCCCGGTTCTCTCCAACCCCACCACCTCCTCCGCTCGCCTCATCATCTCGCAG
Source organism: Yamagishiella unicocca (assembly GCA_003116995.1). NCBI lineage: Eukaryota > Viridiplantae > Chlorophyta > Chlorophyceae > Chlamydomonadales > Volvocaceae > Yamagishiella > Yamagishiella unicocca. The sequence goes on along the minus strand of BDSL01000016.1, from coordinate 1,123,579 downwards.
CTGTGCACCGCGCCCCGGGGCCTTGCTGCCTCGTCCGACACCAAGCTGCTCCGAAACCAGGTGGCCGACCTGCAGGCGCAGCTGATCGCATGTCAGGATCGCGATGACCGACAGGCGAGGGGCCGCGACCTGGAGGGAGGGGGGCCGGAAAGTCGTCCCTATCGCCACTGCGACTTGAGAACCAGGGACACCACGCACTGCTCCAGGCCAGCACCGGGCTGTCGCTCTAGTTCTTACGCTGCTCCTGAATGCGGCGCTTGCTCTGTCTTCACTCCCCAGGCGACGCAGCTGGCGGCGCTGCAATCGGAGCTGGCACAGGAGCGCTGCGCGCGCGCCGCCGCCGCCGCCGCCATCACCTCGCTGCGGGCCGCGCTGCAGGCGGCCCGGAGGCAGCTGGCGGCGGACAGCTCGACGCCGCAGCAGGACCTGTACGGCGCGGAGGAGGCGATCCCGCAGGAGACGGTTGCGGAAGAGACAACTGCGGAGGCGGGTGCTGCGCCGCCGCTGCCGGAGTCGCTGCAAGCGGAGGTGGCGCGACGGGAAGAAACGATCCGGCAGCTCCGGCTGGAGGTCGGTCCGGTCCGCTTGCCGCCCATAGGCCCCTAAACCCCTAAAACCCTGAGAAACCTTGATCCCTTGTCCCCGCCTTGTCCCATGAGGTCCTTGCTCCCCGCATCGCTGCCTCGCCCCCTCAGGTTGCCTCGCTGTCAGAGTCCCGCTGCGGACTGCGCGTGGAGCTCACCCACCAGATCTTCATGGCCTGTCAGTGGCGGGAGCGGCTCGAGGCCGCGGAGAGCCAGGTGCGTGATCGTCGGGCTAGCCCGTTGTCATGTCTAAGGCTGGCGGGCTGGAAAGGAAGGAGAAAAGAATGGAAGCGTGGACCACGCCAAATCGGGAGCATACACCGTGTCAAAGATTGCCGAGTTGCCGATTTGGGGAGACTCACACTCGGTGGATCCGGCTGGTCCTCGCAGCTGTCGGAGACTGCTCCGGAGACCAGTAAGGCCCAGCTGGTGGAGGCGCTGCGGCTCTTGGACGAGCAGCGGGCAAAGGCGGCGAAGGCCAAGGCCCAGCTGGCGGAGGCGCGGAGGCAGGCGGAGCCGCGGGTGCGTGTCCGGGCAGCAGGCCGTGCGTCGGGTGCTGAGAAGGGAGTGAAGCGCTCGTAAGAGTAGGACAGCAAGTTTGGGGAGAACCAGCAGGCTGTGTAGCAACCTCGGCGGGTGGGTGCTTCATAGCATCTGAGCAGGGTCCAGCTGCCGCTACATGGCTAGGTCGTTCCGCGCCGCCCAACAAACCCAGAACTCCCGCCACCGCGCCTCGTCGTTCTACTCAACCCCCCGCCTTCACCGCCCTCGGTTTGTCGGGCATGGATTCGCGGATTTTCTCCCCCCTTCTCAACATCCCAGGTTGGCCAGCTGGAAGCGCTTCACGAGGAGCTGGTTTCGGAGCGCCTCGCCCACGCTGCGACCTCCGAGGCGGCCAGCTCGCTGCAGACCTCCCTCGTGGGGGCCAGGCAGCACCTGGCGGCGGCCGCGGCCCTGGCGGAAGCGGGGCTCATCGCCGCGGCGGCGGCGGCGGCGGCGGCGGTGGTCGCATCCCGCCACGGCGTCTCGGAGGTGAGTCAGAACACGTGATGATAACAACGGACACCGTTCGGCAGCCTCCGGGACTTGGCCCCGAGCAGTCAGCCCTCGGTGACGTCATCCCAGGGCTAGGCGACCAGCTGGGCCTTACTGGTTTTACGGCCCCCAGGGTGATACCCGCCCCGCCCGCTGTTGTGTTCCTGCATCCCCGCACTAGCCCTTGGTTCACGCTCTGTGCCCGCACCCCCCAGGGTGCTTCCTCGCTCCCTCGCCTGCCGCCGCACGAAACGAACCCCTTCCGGAAGCAACGGCAGCAGCAAGGATGCGCAGCGGCTGCGGCCGCGGCTGGCGTGGTGGGGCAGCTAGTGCTCCAGTCCACGTCCACCTCCTCGTCCACCACCTCCTTCTGGCCTGCGTCCTGGACGTCCTCCAGCCCCCACGCGGCCGCCTTCGGCATCGCCGTCGCCGCCGCCGCCGGCCTGACTGCCCGGCGCCGCTTCGCCGCTCCGAGTGCTGCCTCCGCCGCCGCCTGGTGCGACTCGCCCTCGACGAGCTCGGCATCCTCGCTGGCGTCAGTGGTTTCGGCGCCGTCCGTTTTGTCCTCCGACGGCAGCGGCAGCGCCACCAGCAGCCGCTGCTGCTCGCGCCTGGCATCATCGGCGTTGCTGCCATCGCCGCCGTCGCGGCCGCCGCCGTCGAGTGTGGTGTCGCCCGGTCAGGACCCCGCGCCGTCATAGTGGCGGCTCCAGCCGCTGCCGCCGCCGCAGCAGCAGTGTATCACGGACGCAGAGGTCAGGGGCCGGATCGGGCCGCGGTGGGTGACCATTTAGGGGGGGCCGCTACGCCGCGCGGGGGCCTTACGCGCCCTTCCATTCCATTCATGCGCGCTGCAGACGTGCGGCGCGGTGTACGACAATGTGTCACGGGCGGTGGGGGCCAGGATTTGTCGAGCCGCCTCCAGGGAGGGTACATTGCCCTGCGGCCCCAGCGCTGAGGTGGCGGGCGGTGGGAGTCGACGCTCTAGTGCCGCCACCACGCTTTAGTGCCGCCACCGCTCGGACCCGACGGTGAACCGGTGCCGCTGCGCGGCCTACCGCCCCATTACGCCACTGCTCGGACCCGATGGTGAGCCGGTGCCGCTGCGCGTCGGAGCCGAGCTCGTCGAGGGCGAGTCGCACCGGCCCATTACGCCACCGCCATTCCGCGCTCCCAGCAGCACCAGCTCTAGCAGCTTCGTTCATGCAACAAGGCCGGCGGCAGCAGCACGCAAGGTGGTCGCCGCGGCGCATAGATAGGGACATCATCGCCCCACAGCGGAGTTTATGGTAGGCAGGCAGGCAGGTGTCGAGGAAGACAGGCAGGTAGGATGGCTAGAAAAGCGAGGGTGTGAGGAGCAGCAGCCTGCCTGATGGATCGCCCAGGAGGAGTGTGCAGCTAGCTAGGGGGGCAGGTAGAGGATAGGGCCGCGCGTGCCGAGGGGCAGTGCGGGTGTGGTGTGGTTGGGACGAGGGACGTGGCGGAGGCGGGCTTTGCGTGCGGCGCTGTCGGTGCGATTCGAACCCCTCCCGCATACCGGGTACCGGTAGTTCAGGGTGGGTGGTGGGGCTGGTAGTTGCGCAGGGTGGGTGATGAGTGCAACAACCGAAAGGTGGGGCCTGGCAGCTGCGACAGGAATCGACGTTCCTCGACTTCCGTTGCACGCCGGTCAAGGTATCACGCCGCGTAGCAGCGGCGCTAGCTAGGCTTGAGTTAGCCATTTGCCGTACAAAAAGATACCATGCCGTATAGTACGGGGGGAGGTTGCCCTGCAGGCGTCGTTCTACATGGACCTGCCAGCTGCAGCCCAGAGCGTCACCTAGCTGCCGACCGGTAGAGTGGGTTTGCAAAAATGCGACAGAACAGCTGACAGTTCCGCCTGAAGTGGCCTTCTTTCATAATAATAATTTCATGCAGCGATACCGCGGATTCTTTCGGTAGGAGTTGGCTAGGAGTTAAGTGGCTACGCCTAACCACAGGACCGTACCAACAAACCGTGTATGGCATCGTACCATTTTCTTTTGGCCGCCCAATAGAGCCCTAACCGCCAGTACGGTTCATCGTTGACCGTTTTTTTAAGTAGTTACAGTGCAGTTACAGTTTATTTTGGTTGGTTGGGGAGAGAGCTTGACTGCACTTATGAAAGGGAAGAGGACAGGAGCCCAATTGAGTGGATGTTGAGCGTCCGGACATGTCGCCCATGCCTACCCATGCATGCCGTTAGTAAGTTCGGTTCTAGTTGGCCGCAAGTGGTTCTAATAATAATAGAGACGTTGTAGTGGTGCTGTGCGGTCTCATCGCCCGCGCATTGTACTGCATGGCGACCTGGCGTATGCAGGTTGGTTGGTGGGTATGGTTGGTGGTTGTGCTTTGCCGGAGAACAGCCTGTTTTGCGGGCTGATCAGGGCCCCTTGCTGACCCATGGGTCTTCGGTGCCCTCGTCTGGCGGACGCAAGTTGGTCTTCGCCAACAAGGCCGTAACTGCGATGGTTCCGCGCCCACTCTCAGGCTTGGGAGCCCCCCGATGCCTAAGTGGCGCGGAACCACGCGGAACGGGGGCTTTGGCCACAACTGAAATACATGCCACAGTCAGCATTGGGTTGCGTACTGTGCCCCCACTTCGTCGGTCGCCAATGGGCTCCTCCCGCGCGCCGCCGAAGGGATCTCGCGCCTAACGAATCCAGCCGTTGTTTTATAAAATACAGCAGGCAGTACGACGGACGCAATGCGCCAATGCTATACAAGGAAGGACACTCCCACCACTCCCACTTGCGCTTTGCAAACGACTCGAAAGGCCCGGCGAAGTGATGAAGGAATGAAGCCAATGCCCTCCGGCTGGAGACGCTCGCTCCTCCCTCACGACCGACACCACGCACTACCCCGCGGCATTGCTGTCGAAAGATTCCGCGCATAAAGGTCCGGGCGTGCGTATATATATTAGCGTGCGTACTGGTACGACAATCCAGCCTACTGCAGTTCGACAGGATGGCACACCATGTCTCCGCCGTCGTACTACGACGTACAATTCATACAACAGCTGTACCCGAGGCTTCATTGGCGGCACGCGCACAGTAGAAGACCAAAACTCGGTGCCGAAGTCTCGCCGGGTCAAATCCCTAGAACTGCAGGGCCTAGCCAGCCAAGCGTGCCCCCGCCCACTCTCCCTCACGCCCCAACACCACCAACACCAATACCACCAACATTCTGGGGCTCGTACCCCTCACGGCCACAAGCCTACAACCCCCTGCAACTCTCACAACCGCACCCCATAGCCCTCCGTGCGGCGTGCGCCTGCAAAGTTCCGTCGGTTGCTGCCAGAGGGCGGCGACCGAAACCGATAGTGCTGCTGCCCAGGTAGCGCGACCGCAGTGGTGGTGCCAGTGGTGGTGCCAGTGGTGCCAGTGGTGGTGCCAGTGGTGCCAGTGGTGGTGCCAGTGGTGCCAGTGGTGGTGCCAGTGGTGCCAGTGGTGCCAGACGGCGGCGCGGGCCCCCCCTAAAAGCTGCAGACCCTGCTCTTGCCGCCTCTGGCAGACCACCCGCCCCTAAAATATCACCGCACACAGCATCGAAAAATGCACCAGCGCGCGCCAAAGGACAACCACCAGCTGGCGGCCGCGGCCCCGCCTGATTGCGCCGCTGCTGGACGACTCACATCTTCATCTTCGTCCGTCACTGCACTGCGGCCGGGTGAGCTGCCTGGATGGTGCGGCTGCCGCGCCACACCTCGTCCGCGTACTAGAACGAGTTGTAGCCACCCGAGTCGGTGGGGGTTCTGGACACGAAGAACGTCAGGCCGCTGCCCAGGATGAAGGTGACCTGGAAGATGCCCGCCTGCGCAGGTGGCGGCGCCGGGGGCCGGGTGGGGGTGCGGGTCTCGTCTGTGGTCGGTGCAGCCTGGGAAGCCACGTGAGGACACGTGAGGATGCGCAAAGAGGTGTGCGGGTTGTGGGTGGTAGATAGTTCACAGGTAAACCAAGCAGAGATGTGCAGGTGTGTTCTGCTGCGTGGGCAAACACCCAGTCGATGTCGGGCGGATGTATGGCTACGAAGTTTGTAAAATCTTTAGGGTATCCGCCACCCCAAAACGTTTTGTTGGTTATACTGGTGCTTGCTTACTGGCCCTATTGGCCCTGCCGCGGCTGCAGCGAGCGCATACTCGTCTGCCCGTGAGAAAGGGAAATAACGAAGCGTCAGCAGCTGCATTCCGCTCCCCGCCCAGCCGCTCCTTTCCCACCGCTCCCGCCGCGAAGCGCACCCACCGCCCCAGGCCACTTATCCGCCCCCGATAGGTCCGTGTTATGAGCTGCGGGGCAAGCAGGTGGCAGGAGGGGTGATAGGAGGGTGACAGCAGGTTAGGTTAGGTTACGTTAGAAGCGGTTACGTTCGGTTAGGTTAGGTTAGCTTAGGTAGGGAGAGCATGGGATGGGGCGAGGTGGCAGCCTCTAGGCAGGAGGGTCACACCGGGTAAAACCCTGACTGCACTGGACAATTTCCCCTTCCCCCTTCCCTCAAAGGAACAGGCCGCAAAACACACCCGTCCCCCTCCTCCCCCCAACCCCCGTCGAAACCGGTTCTATTTTGCAACCTCCCGTCGAAGCCAATAGACTCCCCCCGCCCCGCCCCGTTCGTCCCCCCCCTCCGGGTAGCTCACCGTAGTGTGCCAGCATGACCCATACCGCTGCGACGATGGAAGAAAATGATACGATGTACGACAAAAAGAGCCAGAGCCGAGACCTGCGGGCGGGGCGGGCCACCGGTAGCAGTGCGTTTCCAGTGGTTGGTTCCGGAGCGAGAGGGTACCGCGGGGGCCGGGGTTTTGCAAAAACGACGGGGGTGGGGGTATAAAATCCACGGCCGGGGGGTGTTGGCTTTGGGGTTGGGCCGGCTGGGGGAGGCTGTAGCGGGCCGTGGGGCTACTGCCGGGGCCGCCCGTGTGTGGCGCGTAGCGGCCACCGGAGGAGCCCCACAGCGCCCTCAGGTACCCAGGAAATTTGGAGTTACATAGTTACTTATGTTAGTAAAGAAATATTATAAACGTTGCGTTATACATTTACCAACATCTCCGAAGGTGATGAACCAACGTTCTATCGGGGACTCCAAAGGTCGGCACCCCCGGACCTGCTGTCAGTTCAGCCCATCCCGCCCTGTCCTGTCCACGCCCCATACCTGCAGTACGACGCGTCGTCAAAGGGGTCGTACTCCACCATGTCATCTCGCCGTATGCAGTTGATCATGATGAGCGCGAGCGTGGCGATGATGCCCGGCAGGTACTGCGGCCGTACGAGTACGGTTGGGTGTACGAAGGAGGCACGGCAGGCGGGCGGGTTTGGCAAACGGACGATGGTGGGTATGTCGTTGCCCCTTACCGCCCCCGCTTCCCGGCTGTGAATTGGTCGTGCCAAGGATTCCTGGACCCCATCCTCAGTCATCACCCCCGTTTTCCTAGCGATCCCTCGCCTCGTGCCTATCCGCCGGCTAGTCTCTGCCCTCTATTTCTTACGTCGTGTAAACGGGCCTTCTCGCCAACCCCTCCGCCAGCGAGCTTTATCCGGCCATTCCCTGGCTGGAAGAGCCTCCCCATCGGAAATGTGGCACCCCTGAGTCCGACGGCCAAGTAAGCCCCTCCCGCCACAGCTCCGCGACCGTTCGCGAGACAGCATTTCGCTATGACAAACGCGAGCATATTCCGTTTAGGCCCGTCGCGGAGGCCCTCGCTGACCTGGTCAAAGGGGACCTTGTGGTGGCTGATGCAGACGGCGTCAACCCAGAACCACCAGCCAGCTCCAAATAGGGCTCCCGAGGCGATGGGCCCCCACACACGCCCTCGTTCCTCCCACCATTGGATGACCGCCGGAGATATGTAATAATCTGCCCGAAGGTTACACATGGCTAAGAAATGACTTTCGTCACTCGAGCACGCGAAATGCGAAATGTGAAATGTGCAATACGGTATTTAGGTCCGAGGCCAGCGGCCAAGCACTTGTATAATAAATGTAGATCTATACAGGTATCAGAAACGAGCACTGCTTCTCTGCCAATGAGAGGGCCAGGCGTGTATGTGTTCACGGGACCACCGTTAGAGAACACCAATACCGTATGCAGTAATCCCTCCCACGGAAATGTCCCCCGGATTTTTATCTGTGTACAGCTAAGTGGCAATTATGGAACTAAAGCCTTATATCAGCCTTTAGCAATAGCGGGAAACACCGATACTGTGTGAGGTTGCGAGGCCGAAGAACACTAAAACTATTGGGTCTCGTCACGGCAAACGTCAAAGTCATGGTGATTGGCGGAGGTCGGCGCCTGCTGGGCAGCGGGCATGCTTTCGCCCAAGTTGCGCCAGCCGCCGCAGTCCAGCTCCGTTGCTGCCGCTTCTGCAGCGGCGCTACTCCAGCAAGCAACAACGCTTCAATTAAATCTTCAGTTCCTTGGGGGAAAATATCGCGGCAAAGCCGCGGCCGAGATGCTCGAATTGCGGTGTTCGCGTCCTCGGTTGGGTCGGCGAGGCGGCCCCTCTCCGCCCCGCCCCTGGAGGCCGGAGCCTCCGCCCCTACTTCAGTCCTCCTAGGTCCCCCCCTACTCTGGGCCTCCCCGCCGCCCTTTCGACCCATCGGAAGCCCTGTCGCCCGCTCTACCACGACTTCTGCTGCCGCTTCTAACGCCTACGGCAGCAGCCGCAGCCGCAGCAGCAGCAGCAGCAGCAGCGGCGGCGGCAGCAACTCCGGCGCCGCTCGTCGCGCTGACGGGTACAGGCCGTCAACAGCACCAGCACCAGCAGCACCAGCCGGTTCAGCAAGCCGCAGGGAGGAGCCTGGAAGCGTGGCCCGCGGCGGTCGCGACTACGATGCACCCCGGGGCGGCGGTCGCGGCTACGATGATGGTGGGTACAACGACGTGAGGTCGGCGCCAGCAGCTGGGTCAGGTCCGAGCCGGGGGCCGCCGCCGCGGAGCCCGCCCCGGGGCGGGTCTGGGAGGACGGAGGAGCGTCCTGGCGGCTGGAGTGCAGCCGGCCGGTCGGCACCCCAGCGCCAGCAGCAGCAGCAGCAAGGGGGGGGAGACCCGCGGCGATCGCAAGACTGGCGGCAGCGGAGCGCCGGAGCGGTGCCGCTGCCGCTGCCGCCGCGAGCTACGGAGGCCTCCGCCGCGGCTCTCGCCGCCGCCGTCGCCGCCGCCACGGCAACGGCCGCCGCTGCCGCCACGGCAGTAGCCCCTGCGGCTGTTGCCAGCAGCAGCGCCACGGCGGCTTCAGCGGCGGCGGCGCCGCCGCCGCCGCTCGTTGCGCTGCCGGAGGGTGTATACCCCACCTTCGTGCCGCGTAACCCGGGCATTCGCGACGGCGAGTGGAACCCCCGCGACGAGGGCATGGTACGACAGGCCCAGCAGGACGCGGCGGCCGTTGTGACGCCAACCAAGCTCGACCAGCAAGGTGCGGTCGCCTTGCCCTTGCCCTCTCCCCAAACCAGCCGTTAAACCGCCCAACCATCCAAACCGCCCAACCGAATTCCGAGGCCATAGCACTCGCCTGGAATCTACCTGCTTTGCATCGCATCGATTTGGTCGTGGGCCTGTCCTCCGCGCTACATTGGTCAGTCAGTTGGGTTTGTTGGTTCGTCGCAGTAATTTTCGCGGCTCTCCGAACCCGCTCCCCGCTCCCTGCTCGCGGCTCTCCCCCCCTCGCCTGCCCTGCTACGTCCGCAGGCTTCGTGATCCTGGGCCGGGAGCTGTCCGAGATAGAGGCCCTGGCGGCCAAGTACGGCCAGCCCCGCTTCCGGGCCAAGCAGCTGCTGGATGGCGTCATGAAGGGGGCACACAGCGTGGAGGAGATCACCACGGTGGGGGGGGAGGGAGGGCGGGGGAAGGAGGGGGAAGGTGGTGTCTAGAGATCTTAGCAGGAGGGGGCTGAGCAGCAGGAGGGGGCTGAGCAGCAGGAGGGGGACGCACCTTGGACGCGCGCTTTGGTGTCACCTCAGAACCCCTGGCGATCCCATTCCACCGCCACCTCCAAACCCGGCGTCACGGCGATTCTGTTTCCCCTGCTTGCTTCACCTTGCTTCCTCCTAACCCTCCCCTTCCTCCGCCCCCCTTCCCCCTACGCTGAATATAACCGGGTCTCCTCGCCGCCCCACTCCTCGTCCCCCTGCTCCTCGTCCCCCTGCCCCTTCCAACCCCAGATTCCCAAGGAGTGGCGCGCACAGCTGCTGGCTGACGGCGTGCGCTCGGGTCGCTCCCGAGTGCACCACTCGGTCGGCGACGCGGACGGCACGCGCAAGTTCCTGCTGCAGGTGCGGTACGACACTGCGTACGGCAACGGTTGGCGGTTGCTGGGGGCTGGGGGTGTTTCTGGGCGGAGCCCCCGGGTGAGGTTGCGCAAAGCCCGCACCCACCCAGGTTCGAGTCAGTGTCTTTGGTAGCGCGCCACGACGTACCGGACAACCCCGCATTTGTGATGATCCTCCTCCCTCCCTCCGAGTCCTCTCCCCACCCCAACCACTCCACCCCAACCGCCCCATCCCAACCACCCCAACCGCTGCCCCGCAGCTCCACGACGGCCGCATCGTGGAGACTGTGGGCATACCCACGGAGGACCGCCTCACCGTGTGCGTGTCGTCACAGGTGGCCGGGGAGGCGGGGGCTGGGAGGCGGGGGCTGGGAGGCGGGGACCGGGAGGCGGGGGCCGGGAGGCGGGGGGCCGGGGGCGGGGGGCCGCTGCAGGTCCCCGCGAGGCCGGAGGGGGAAGGGAGTGGAAGGGAGGGGGAAGGGAGGGACCCCTGACCCGAGCACCCGACCGACCGACGAACCCATCCCCACCCGCCTGCCCGCCCGCGGCCGCCCCGGGTGCAGGTGGGTTGCCCCATGCGCTGCACCTTCTGCGCCACCGGCAAGGGCGGCTTCGCCCGCAACCTGGCCGCCCACGAGGTGCTGGACCAGGTGCTCACGGTGCAGGAGCAGTTCGGGCGCAGGGTCGGCAACGTCGGTGCGTGAGGCAGCGGGGAGGGGGTGTGGCGATGCGGTGGGAGGGCGGAGTGTGCAGGGGCGGGTGTAAGTGGGCAAGTGTCGCCCGCAGGAGGAGGAGGAGGAGGCGGAGGAGGAGGAGGAGGAGGAGGAAACCTATAGGTCGGCACTGAGGGAGGAGGAGGGCGGGGCGGGCACGGAGTGGGGTCTGGAGGGATGGGACGTCGTGAGTGAGTTGAGGATGATGGTGAGAGCCCTGCGCGGCCCTGTTACCTGGCCGTTATGTGTCCCCCTCTAGCACCTAGATTTAAGGGGCAGTAGCCATTCCTGAGCACGCGGCATGTTGTGGTCAGCGAGGACCACTCTCCAGCTTCTCTTCCCACTCGCTCGACGACTGCAATCCAGCGACTGACGCACGGTACCACGTCTCTCTTTCTCCTCGCCTCCTCACCTTCCCCCCCGCCCGCAGTTTTCATGGGCATGGGCGAGCCGCTGCTGAACCTCCCGGCGGTGCTCCGGTCCTACGCCGGCCTCAATCAGCAGATCGGCATCGGCGGCGCGTTCATCACCATCTCCACCGTTGGTGGGTGCCGTTCCACCGACCTCCAATCGCATGCCACCCCGCGCAGCAGCAGCCGGGCCGAGTGGTGTGGAGCGGTGTGGAAGGCAGTGGTGTGGAGTGGAGTGGTGTGGGATCGGACTTAGAGCCCGAGCCGAGGTCTTGACCCAACTCCACCAAAACCAGTCCCCACCACACCACTCCACCCCCCAGCCCGAACGCTCCCCCCACTGGGTGCCCCCCCACCTCCTGTTCTGTGCGTAACTGGGTCTTCTCGCCACCCCCCCCCCCTTGTCCCTTTCCTGTAACCCTCCCTTGTCCCCACCGGGTCTTCTCGCCACCCTCCTCCTTGTCCCCACCGGGTCTTCTTGCCAACCCCCCTCCTCCTCCTTCCCCCCCGCGTTTCCCCTCGCCAGGCGTGCCCAACGCCATTGCTCGCCTGGCCGCCGCCTCCACCAAGGCCACGCTCGCCGTGTCGCTTCACGCCCCCAACCAGCGGCTGCGGGAGTCCATCATCCCCTCCGCCAAGGCCTACCCGCTGGAGGCGCTCATGAAGGACTGCTCGCGCTATTTCAGGTGGGGGGGTGGGGGGGGGGGTTGGGCGGGTTTCGCATACACGCATGTTTGAGACACATACACACCCACGTGTATTTGTGCGGTTGGGTTTTAAGGTTCCTGCCACGCAGACCATCCCTTTGCAAGAACCTCACATGCACGGCTCCTGCGCCCCACGCCATCCCACCCTCACCCTCACTCCGCACCTCTCCCTTTCCAACCTCGGGATCTCGACTCTCCATCCCCCGGCCCACTCGCTGCCAGGATCACGGGCCGCCGGGTGACGTTCGAATACACGCTGCTGTCCGGCGTGAACGACGAGGTGTCGCACGCCACGGAGCTGACTGCGCTGCTGCGGCGGTACGACCTCATGTCGCACGTGAATGTCATCCCCTGGAACCCGGTGGACGAGAGCGAGTTCAAGCGGCCATCGCGCAACCGGGTCTTCGCCTTCAAACGCGCCGTAGAGGCGGCCGGGCTGCCGTGCACTATTAGGGAGACGCGCGGGCTGGAGGCGGCGGCGGCGTGCGGGCAGCTCCGGAACCAGTTCCAGAAGCAGCCGCTGCCGAACTTTGAGGTGCCGCTGTGAGGGAAAGGCAGAGGATCCGGAATCTTGGGCGGGGCCGGCCGACAACGGTGATTTTCACAAATTATGAGCGTTTACATGGGGGAGTGCCAGGCACCGTTTTTGGTGCTGTCACCGCTTAATTCACCGCTTAGCTTTCGAGGGTTCGTGCTCCTCTCTGTTACTCGCGTCCTGGTCGCATCATGTCGTATCGCCAGTCAGTTGTGTTTGTTCCCCGTGAGGTCCGCCCAGGTCGAGTGCGGTACCGTTTGTAGCACTGACAAAACACACAGCTCGCTCCCCTCGCCATCGTTTCGAGTGCAGTGCCAGGCTTCCAACGAGCTTCTCCTCCCGCCACCGACTGCCACCAGCTTAACTAAACCCCCACGCGCACGGGAACCGCTTTTACACAGAGCCAGCAGGGAGCCTCCTACCTGCTAGCTAGGTAGCTGAGAGTACGCGGCAACACGTGCCGACACTTCCAAAGTGCCGCGTGCTGCCATTGCGCAGAACTCCACATACCCGTCGCCCCGCCTGGCAAACAGCACGGCCCGCCACCGGGCATCGTTACCGCCTGCGGCGGCGGCAGCGGCCTCGACGCTGGCCAGCCATACATATTTTCACCACAACTCCCCAACAGCGACCAGCACCGGCGCCGGGGCACAGCAATACCATACCGAGTACAATTCTTCATCAGGCAGCCCGCAGCGCGGAAATCAAACACCGGACATGCTTCCGAAGGCCCGAGAGCCCTTGCCCCCCCCACCACCCCGCACGACAGCAACAACCTGCGACACTGGTGCGCATAGGTGCGCGCACTCCGGCACACAAAACACGTAGGACCACCCGGCTGACACAATCCAGGTGACGCCCTCCAGCACTAAAAGAGCTGGCGCCCTCCGGTACACCGGTAGAGCCACATCTCCGCCCGGCACTGCGTTTGCGCGCGTGCCTCTGCTGGCCACCACCACGGGGCCACGCGTGCAGCCCGCCCCGAAACCACGGCAAGCTGGGGCTCCGGAGCCCTGCGCTTGCCGCGCCACGCAATACAGGTACATTTTACGCCATAGCACACACAGCACACGCTCAAAGTCAGCCATTGCGGGCAAAATCGAGCCTAGTATGTAGACGAGAGGGGGTAAACCGGTAAAATGAGTGGGCGGGGAACGCCTCCACGGCACTGCCTTCGAGGCGAAGAACCGATGTGCTGCGACCCGGCGCTGGCTCACACCGGCCTCCGCTGCTCCTCCGCTTATGCTAGCTGGTTTAGCGGCCCTGCAGGCGCTGTCAGCCCCGCCTGTCCGCGTTCAAAACCTAGGGGCAATCATTGTCACCCCGAGCACTGCTCTCCACTCCATCCTTCCAAAATTGCATAGACGCGCTGTCCGCGCCCCAGCGCGACCCACGGGTCATCAAAATCCAAAAGCGCAAAAGATGCCGGGCGCCCGAGCAGCCCGCTACTGGACCCGCCGGGCAAGTCAATACACATGTCTCTTCCAACGTTACCGGTAATATGAACGTAAGCCATGGCCGCGTTTGCCCTAGCACCAGGTTCAGCTCCCAAGGTCTCGTCGAGAGCTGCTACCGCCTGGCCAACAGCCGCTGCCACCTCACATCACTCGTGCGCCTGAACTGTCGCCGCACCAGCGCCTCCAACACAAGGTAGCTTCCCAGCTTCCCAGCGCACAGAGTTTTGCCGCCGCGCCGGCTGCCGGCTTCGCGGCTCCTCAGCTCCGCGGCTGCCCCTCCTTGCCGCTGTCCTGCTTGCCATTTCCGTTACCGTTACTGCTGTCGCCGCTGCCGACCTTCTTGCTGCTGTCGTCCTTCATGTCCTCAGCGTCCGCCTCCGCCTCGGCCTCATCCAGCGCCGTCTTGGCTATCTTACCTACGTACCCGATGGCCAGCAGGGTCACACCCAGGCCCAGTGCGACCTGCGGAGAGAGCAAGCCGTCGGCGCAGCGAGAGCGGTGGAGGGGTCTGATTCGAGTGGTTGGACTTTTGGTTGGGAGTGTGGTTGGGAGTGTAGTTGGGAGTGGTTGGGGCACACGCAGAGCCGGACGCCCACCCCAAGACCCAATCCATCCCGCAGCTCGAAGGTACCCCCGGAGGCACCACAGCCTCAGCCCAGCTGCTCCGAAACGGTGTCTCTGGCGGGAGTACCATCGGTCACACGCACGGCTGGCAGCCCCCGACGCGCACGCAGCCCAAAACATGGCCGCAAGCCGCCGTACAGGTGCGCCAGCACCACCGGATAGCAGCCCTCACCTGCCACGATTCAACGCCCAAGCTGCCCTCTCCGCTCAGAAGCGCCGCCTTGCCCAAGTGACCGGTGCTGACGTAGGCGTACGTGCCGGGCAGCATGCCGATCCAGGATCCAGCCACGTAGGACCCCAGATCCACGCTCGTCAAGCCGTACAGGTAGTTGGATGCGGCGAGCGGGAAGAGCGGACTCAACCGCAGCAACGTTACGAACTGGACGGCGGGCGTTGAGGAAAGGGGGGGATGATGGCGTGTTGGGTTTGAACGCTTGCGGGACTATAATATTACGAGCTTAAGCAATGATCGTTCGGTCTGAAGGATCGCCCCGGAACGTGGGTTACCCTACCCGGCCCCCCTCCAGCATGCATCTCCAGCTGTATGTACGGAACGGTTTTACAATCGGCTTCCTGGTACACGGGCTTTCCTTACACACCCCTCACAGGCCCGATCCCCGCGGCGCACCCACCTTGAAACCGTTCTTGGCGATCGCCCGGTCTATGGCTGCAAACTTGCTGTTGCGACGCGCCCAGCCCATCACGCGATCCCGCGCGGCGTAGCGCGCGATGAGGAAGGCGATGGTGGCGGCTGCCGTGCCGGACAACGAGGTGATGATGGTGCCAGGGATGGGCCCGAAGATAACTCCCGCGGTCATGGTCAGGGGTATGGCCGGCACCGCGAGGATCTCCAGGCCCGTGTACACGGCGGCGTAGGCCACGTATCCTAGTGGGCCCCAGCTCTCCACGGCCTCAATGAAGTAGACCTGCAGGCAGACAGGCAGGCAGGCGCGCCGTGGGGCGTCAATAAGACCAAGACTGTCTCCCCGGCTGCGTGCCTCCTTGTCCCCAACGGCGCCACAGCTGCTGCCAGCTGCTGCCCAGGACCCAAGGATGTCCCGCCCCGCACCCCGCCCGCCGCGTGGTGCTCCTTTGCTCGTCCACATGTGCTGCTGTGGGGCAGCACCACGTGGCGCGGTCCGTGGTCGTGTGGTGGATGCGATGTCCACGGTAACCCCGCGCCGAACTCCTTTTGCGCAAGTTGGCCGACGCACGTACCAGGAAGTCTCGTATGTTGTCTTTTAGAAGGACTCCCGTGGCAATTAAGATGGCAACGCCGGCAACGGAGCCGATGAGCGGCCCCAGGCCTCTGGGTGAACTGCCCTCCTTCGCCTCCTTCACCTCCGCCTCAACGACCGGAACGACATCTTCCGGTTCCGAGTCGCTTTCAGAACCAGAGACGCTGACGGCTGGCCCGGGGTCTTCGGACCTGCCTGGCCTCGCGACCATTTGCGGTGGTCCATACTGCTCAGCTGCTCTTGTGCGCCAACTATACAAGCGAAGTCGCGGCGATGAGCAGAAACGTCTAGGAGCGATCCGATGATGGTCTGTTGGCGTGGCCTGGCGCGATAGCATGGTCAGCGTAGCGTTGCAAGGCCCGCAGGCCCCAAAGCGTCAAGTGACAACGCTCAAATATGATAATGGCAGGTGTCCCAACGGTGGACGGAGCGATGCCGTGTGAATATCCCTCGCTGCTTGTCGATATGCTGAAGCAGGTTTGATATAATAAACGTTACACAGTCGTTTGGGGTAAACCTATTGAAATTATTCTTATTCGGTTTACATAAGGTAAGGCTGCCGTCTTTTGGCAGGAAAAAGGCTAGGGGGGGGCCAGCGTGGAAAGCGTCATCGTCATGCGACGGAGATGCATGCGCGCGACTGCCTGCGACTGCGCCGCAACGAATCGACAACATACGCCTGTATGTATAAGTGTTTCCAACGCGACCACTTGCATACGTACACACAACGCCCAAGCCGAACTTGGTGACAATGCTTCCAGAAGCAAAGGAACGACATTTAAGGAACGACGTTTCAAGTCCAACACGCGGCATGCACCTAGATGGAGTACCTCGCAAATGTATGTTCATAGGCATGCAAAAAGCCGCCCTGCAAGGTCGGGCTGGGTGGGTTGGGCAGGTAGGGGCGGCCCTGCCCAGACCTGCCCCTCTTACCCTTCAGTACCCTTCGTTGCGCAGGTATTTCATCTCTGCAACGAGCTGCTCGCCTCCCATTTGCAGTCCATGCACGTGCACGTGCGCCCTTCAGCATCCCCTGTCCGCATGAAAAAAAGAACAGCTGCGCTTCTCTGTGCGCTTGCACGATGTCGAGATCAACGAAAGGATCCGGGAAGCGGATCCACGTAGATCGTCGGGCTAAGCTGGTTCGGCCATATTGACGGCTGAGCGGAGCCCTGCTAGCTTGTGACCTCTACACGCACGCAATCTGGAGTGTCGCGGCTCGAGGTACACCACCACCACCACCACTACTACCACCACCACCACCACGACTACCACCACCACCACCACCGCCGCCGCCGCCACCACCACCATCACCGCCACCACCACCACCACCAGCCACCATTACGAACAAAAGTCCTCGTCGGTGCCCCTCCTATTCGCGCTAGGGCTTCCGGGCCCCTGCCCCTGCTCCCTGCTCCCCGTGGGCCTTATGCGACCGGCGCCGAACTCCGTCCTCCCGCAGCCTCCCCAACTAGGCGTGCCATGCCGCCGCATACTTGCGCCCATCCGCCCTCATTTGGCCCTGCACCGTTACTACCAGAGACCTAGCCCCGCCCATGTTCCTGGAGGAATCCCCGACGACAGGACAAGGGAGCAGAGAAGGGAGGGGAGGGGTGCACTGCGCTTTGGGTTTGGCAACGGAGCGGGGTGGAGAGGTGAGAAGGGAAGGGGCGGATGCAACAGGTTCAGCCCTCTGCGGTCCAGCCGTTGGTTAAACGCAGCTACACGGCGGGCCAGCCTGCTGGGCTTCGAGCGTCTGGTCGACACATAAAATCTGTCGTTCTCCGCACCACAGGAAGGACGAGGAGACCTCGTTACGCGGCTTCGGGACGTACGTGCTCCCATATGCCATGGCGCAAGGCTTCTACGAAGCTACGTACCTAAAGCGAGCATCTAAACTATAGCGAGTACCTAAACTAATAGCGAGTACCTAAACTAATAGCGAGTATCTAAACTTTAGTGAGCTTTTAAACTACCCTTACGGGTATATATAAATATCCGCTAGCGATCCCACTCACGGCACCCTTATCCAATGGGGTGGGGATTGCTCGGGCGGCACACCGGCGGCTGCAGCGGCCAGCACGGCACTCTGCGCCCGGGCCTCACCTGTGCTCGTTGAGGTAGATGCCCTGCCACGTGCCAAGTGCGAAGCGGCCGCGAGCCACCGGCAGCGTCAGCGATGGCCCCATGAGGCTGCTCTTCTGCGGAAGGGGGCCAGGCGGGGGGAGGGCGGGGCGAAGACGGGGGGCCGGGCATGTGAATGGGGTTGGGTTGCTGGCGGGGAAGCGTCGTTCGGAGGCCAGGCTCCGCACTAGCACCACTAGCACCACAGCCCAGCCGGGTCTGAGTGGCGCCGCCCTCCCGCCGCCTCAGCGCTCCGGCACTGTCGCAAGGAACGCACTGCCGCCGGTAGGACTTCCTAGGCCGTCCCCGCTCCAGCGAGGGGGTGGCGCGAGAACCGTTGACGCCAAAAGGACAGGAGGCGAGGAGGGGGGGGAGAAGTAGCTCCTGCGGAAGGGGCGCCACCCCGGCGTGGATGCCCAGAACGTACGGCACTCGGTCGTACCGTACCGCGCACCGTGGGATGTTCTGGCCCCCGCCCCTGCGGCCGCACTCACAATGTGCGCTGGCATGTCGTCTGAGCCCTCGTCGTCGTGCCGGTAGTGCGGGCCCTCGGGCGCAAGGCGGTTGAGCGCGTCCTGCGAGCAGATGCAGGTCGGGGGCCGGCGGTGATGGTGGGTGGGTTGAGGCCGTTGTTGGCAAATGTTGGGGCTCCAAGGCCGCGCCCCGTCGGCGCATGGTGTCACTCCGCCTAAAGCCAGAGCCCCTTGCAAAGGTGCCCAATCCGCGAATCCCCCTAGCGACCAACTGCTCGCTCCAGCCGCCCTGACTCGCACCTGTGCCGCGCACCATCCTCTCCACACCCGTTTCCGCATCCATCCGCGCCGGCTGCATTCGCGCGCTCGTGGAGGCTTTCCTTGTGCCCACCCTGGAGCCCCAAAACCCAAAACCCAGGACCTCGACCCTCCAGACGCACCCCATACCCACAGCCCCGGCCCTGCTCTCGCCCCTCCAGGGCCCGACCCAAGGATTGAGTCGACCCACATCCCTCTAGGTTACGTCGCGCCCAACGCACATTGAGGTCCAGAGGCACCTCGGGGCTGGCGTTTTCGTTGATGGTCAGTGAGGCGCTCGTGTGTAAAACTGGTGGCGGGGCCCGCAAGCACACGGGGGGGGGCAGGGGTCAGTGAGGCGCTCGTGTGCAATACTGGGGGGGGGTACCGATGGAGGGGGATGGGGTGGTCCAGGAGGAGCAGGACGGGGGCCGGGCAGGCGTCAAGTGGTGGGCGTGGAGGCGTGTGTGTATGGAGCATGGTGTCTACATCACATCGGCATGTGTGTTGAACGGAAGTACATCAAAAAGGGTTTTTGGTGCAGTGTCCATGTGGTTTGCTGCGGGGCTTATGCAGTAATGCTACATGCCATATGCCGGCCAACCATGCGGCCCCTTTCAGCAGACCAACTCCGTCATCGCCAGCGCTTGGGTCCTCGTGCCTCCTCGATTTGCCGTCCTGCTAGGCCGCAAGTGTCTCTGCTCGGCACCAGCTCTCCATTCCCGCCCTCTGCCGGCAGCCCCTTCGAGAGTGGCCCACGTCGTCGCCATGTGAATCCCGGTGACTCACTAAAGATGTTGGCCAGGCCCACTTCGAAAGACGCAAGCTCCGGCAGCGCCTCGTAGATTTTGCGGGTGATGACGTGGCACCCGCGTGGGTGCTGCGGGAGCACTATGGTCTTCTGAAGCCTTGGAGTGCGTGTGCGTGGGGGGAGGAGACATGGCAGGCCGGCGATGAGGCCGTTCCGGGATGGGTGTAAGAGAGTGGCGTCCGAGGGCTGTAAGGAACGCGCTCATGCTTCGCCCTTCGTGTGGCTGGCATAACTTATGGAGAGGAATTGTAAACCGCTAGGGGGTGCGGTTTAGCGGATGGGCCCAAGTTCCAGGAAGCGGTGTTGAGGTTTGGGGTTTGGGAGAGGCAAGTGGCAGGCGAGGGGTCGGGCGGACGGTGGGGGCCCTGCGTGCCATAAGCGGCGGTGGTTTTGCTGTGGGAAGGAGCCGTACAGTTTGTGACTCACCATTGCGTTGCTGGGACTTCAGGCGATTGGGTTGTCGGAGCGGAGGGCGCGGAGGTGGATCCCACCACGACACGGCTTAGGCTTTCGCCTCGGATACCGCGCGAGAACGATGCAGAGGAGTTTAGGTAGCAGTTGCGTGGACATGCGCGGAGAGGCGTGCTCCGCAACGTGACGGACGCCGTGTTGCGCCTGGCCGCAGGAGCTTGCGCGGCAGTACGGGCTTGGCGGGCGGCGTTAAGAGTTGCCATGGTAAGAGAGTTTTGCAGCAAGGAGATGACCAGCTCCAATTACTGGAATTACGGTTGCGGAATGGTGGACCCGGAGTCGTACCAGGCCTGTGCTCCGCAACCATATACGCAGGATTGGAGCGAATCTGCATTACTTGTTAGATTACGAGTACAACAGTTTTTGCATAAGGACACGGACACCACAGCTTCATTTGCTAACGCTTGTCAGCTAAGCTTACAGTTGCTTCTCAAGGCAGGCTCATTGCCGAGGCGTAAGAGTTTTTACCATGTGTAACCGCTGATCAGTAAGGCTAAAAAACAAAAAAAGATGAGCAGTCAACCGGTGCAAGGCGCGGCTCAGCCGCGTCCTGGAGTGCCGACCGCTTCGCAGCAGCCTTTCTCGACGATGTGGCCCAGCTACTATGCCAATGGCGGCACTAGCAGTGCTGCCGCAGGCAGTGGTGGCGGCCAGCCAGCTCCAGCGGACTCGTCGCAGGCCGACGATGCGGAAGCCATGCAGCGCGAACGCGAGCAGCGCGTCCTGAAACGGAAGCAGGCTAACCGGGAATCTGCTAAGCGCAGTAAGCTTAAGCGCCAGCAGGCGGAGAGAGAGCTGCAGGACCACGCACGCCGAGTGGATGAGGAGCAGGACAGCCTATCGACGCAACTCGCTGCCGCGCAGCAGCGGTACGCGGAGGCGCACTCAAAGCATCTTGACTTGCGGCTGAAAATACAGGGCTATGTAGGCGATCCGGCGGACGCCGGTGCCGCGGGCAACTGGCAATGTGGATAGCCCTGTTGGATTACGGTCACAGAGAAACGTTGCTTTCAGTCTGGCCTCTTAGGCGTGCTGTTCGGCCTTCGATGTTCGAATTCATGCAATGCCGAGCTTCCATTTCGGGCAGCACGGCTCCAGCCCAGCAGCTGGCGTCGATATACGCACGCAGTGTGACGTGTCCCCGCGCGAGTGTGACGTGCCCCGGGGCCTTGGCCTCGATGGCCTTACATGGTTATGGCCGTGCTATTGTTGAGAGATCAAGTGTGGCTTCCTTGGCGCCGGGGCTCCATGTCTCGCAGGGTTGGCCTGGGCAACCCTGGCGCCTGCAGGCCTCCCGAGTTCCTCATTCCACCGGTCTGTGCCCAAATGCGACGCCCGCTCGAGAGTTGTGCGGTGGACTGGTTGTTGGGCGGTTTACGTTGCGATGGTTTGCGGATGGAGCCCTTTATTGAAAATTAAGCACTGACGGCGAGCTGTTGGAGGCACGAATTCTTCACGGAGAAACAACACGTACAACGAATTCATGGTGTTCCGGTGGTAGGGCTGTGGTGTCTGACCGACGGCTGCGGCCGGCCGGTGGCGGCCTTAGGTAATAGCACGTACGGCAGGATGCCTGTGATGAAGTGGTTCCGTGCAGTGTCCTGTTTAGGACCCATAGAACGTGTGGCTGGCGACTGGCTCATGTCGTCGTCTGCGTGTATCCGCGGAGAGCAGGCCATCGCCCGCTCGTCGTAGGGACTCAGCCGGAATATTCGCCATGTTTTTGTCGTGCGCCGCGCTGAAACGGTGTCGTGTCGCGGATGAGTCAACACCTAGTAGCACTGGTTGCAGGCGCCGGCGTTGACCATGCGGAAGAGAGAGGAGCGGAGAGACGCTTGGCGGGCGCTGTTTGGGGGTGCGGCGGTGTTGGGCAACTGCGGGCGGATATGAGGACAGTTTGGCGGACAAGGAAGTGAGGAAGATGCAATGCGCTCGGATGGGTGAGCCGGACAATGTTATTTTTGCTGAGTGGAAACGCCGGTCATCAGTTTTAATTTGTTGCTGAGGAGCTCCGCAAACTGTGTTTGTGTGAGTTGGAGCTGTGTTGTATGTTTGCGACTTCGGCGCGCCTGCGCTTGTGAGTCGCCGCTCGTTGTGCTCGGTCTCGCGGAAAGCCGACTTGTATGGTGCTGTGTGTCCACACCGTGCAGGCATGGGGGTAAGTCCTGCCGACGGACTAAGGACGTGACACGTCGCGCGCATGCCCGAGCTGTGGTGTTTACGTGGAAGCGAAGTGTCCCCTGTCCCTTCAGCCACAAACTTAAACTTGGTGGGAAGGGCGTTAACGTGGTGTTTAGGTCGTGGTTGATACGGCATAGCGTTTGGGCGCTATGGCGTTTGTGGAGCAAGCGCATCTTGTTCGTTGTTGCCGGCATGTTAGCCCGTTGGCGGCGTGACAGGTCTCCGTTGCATTGCGGCTGCTGTTTTTCACACGCTCGTGCGGGAGCAGCCCGATAGGCACCACAGGGCGCCTTGTACAGCAGCCGGCGCGACTTTGTGGTAGGGCCCTTGCTAGGTTACAACTTGTTGAACGTGTGTCACAATGCCGCATTGAGATATCCACAATGCGAGTATATGAGCTACCGCGGCGGTGGGTTGGAGGACCCGGTCGTTAATGATCGAAGATACGCATTAGGCGACAACGGGGGCATCGTGTATTTCGGTTGCGGGTAATGACCCCTCACACTGTTGTGTTGTGATGGGGGCGGGCGAACTTGCGCCCGCCCGGTGTGTCCCTTGTGCGCCAAAGGGCGTCATTGCTAGTCAGGTGAGCTTGTCGGGCGGCCGGCAATAATTGCTGTAGGATGGACTAGGTCCAGCTAGGCCATCGGCGTTACGTTGTGGGACGCCGTTGGAAAGGTGCGTCGCCCAGGCACGTTTGCGATCGCCAGAATTAATAATCTTTTCCCCAATTTGGTACACTGTATGTTGTCCATTCCCATTACAACCTCCTCATTTCGGCGCCGGACTCTGGTAGCATTCCGTCCATGTCTCTCGCAGCGGAGGCCAGCACGAACCCTCCACGGACATGATGACCTGATCGCTGCGTGAGATGGCTGCCACCGCACCCGCGTAGCGGATGGAAGGCTATCGCCTCTGCCCTTGCCGCACACGTCTGCGGTTCCAGGGCCCACTTGCCAAAATCACACTTGCCAAAATCACACAGCGTGATGGTGTTCAAGGCGTTGCAGCACGCGCAGCTACATGAGGCGCTCCAGCGCGCAACGAGGTGGCCCGCTTGCAGCAGATGTCGCGGCTCTCCAGTAAGCACTTCCACACTTCCCGGCTCGCTGCGCACACACAACTAGATCTCTGCCGCCACGGAGCAAATCCCAAGACGGAGTCAGAGCGCAGCGATGCCTGATGTGCCTACGACAGGTACTTGAGCGCGAAGACGATGACACCTGTAGGATAGGGGCGCAATACCGGTAGTGGGGTTCGGTAATAGGGTGCGGAAGATGCGTCGGCTGCTGCAGAGGAGAAATCGACGGGGTGCTCATATGGAGGAGGGCAACATCCTCCAGAGGGGGGCCGAGAGCTGCACCGGCGCACAACAAGCGCAGGAGCAGTGCGGTGGGAGGGAATGGTGAGGACCGCCAGGGTCATCCCCAGGACATGTGATGAGTGGTGAGGCCAAGGGTGTGTGAGTCAGGTGATAACCCTCACGGGCAGCAGTATCCTCGCCACGATACAAAGATCAGCGTCCTGAACGTAACCGTTTCTCCTTTATGATACAGGGAACGGCATCGAAGTCAACAGTCCACGCACCAAGCCGCACCTACCAGCGAGCAGCGACAGGTACGACACGCCCTCCACAGCGCCCAGCAGCCCAGACGGGCCGGGCGGGAGGCCGCTGCCGGTGGTGGCCTTGGTGTAGGCGCTCCAACCGATGACGGCCAGAACCACCAGGTAGCTGATACCCTCTGAATTCGCAATGCCATCGATGTTGGGAGCAGCGGGTAAATCGGCACGAGAGGTTGGAGGCCGCGCAAGTTTTCCGAAGCACGTTTAGATGGTTGTGAGGGCAGGGTAAGGAGGCGAGCGTTACGGATGATGCTATGGCATCAGCGTCTTAAGATGATAACTCTCTTGTTTTATCCTGGATGTCACGTAATTCGTGTACGTGCGTAATTCCTGTATGTGTGTGCTTCGTGTAAAGTGTGTAACTTGTCTATCACACAGAATCATATGGCTGGCACCCACCAGCGGCGCCCAGCGCGCCACCAGGGCCGGGAGGCAGGCCGCTGCCAGTGGTCTTCAGCGTCCACTCCGACCTGTGAGGGAGGGGGAATAACATTGGAAGTGTAAGGCAGCTGCGAGCTGCTGTGCATAGCGCCTGGGTTACAGTCGTGCGCAGCGTTTGGGTTGAAATTGTACACAGTGCCTGGGCTGCACTGGGCTGCAGTAGTTGCCAAAGCTCTCACCACAGCATGATGCCGTTGGCTGGCAGGCCAAGCGCGATGGCAGCCAGGCCGGCAGTGCCCACATCAGAGTCTGATGCCTTGGCGCGCACGGCAGAGCGCGCGCCGAGGGGGGCGACCGGCCTGACCGGCAGCCCGCCGAACGCTGGTCGGGAGGGCAGGGACGTGCGACGGTATATTGGCACAAGTAATTTAATTGGTTCATTGAGAATGGATTGTTGCAGTTGCATTTTGGTTGTGAGGCCACAACGACGGTCAGGTCGTGGTGTGGCGAGTCGTCGAGTCGCCGATCCTGCGCTTTCCTTGGCTAGCCGACGGTGCATACTTATCACACACAAGGTCATAAGCACCTTACACCTACCGGAGCGCTTGATCGCGACACGGGCCGAAGCCCCCTGGCGCAGCATAGAAGCCATTTTACGCAGAGGCCTTAACCGGGATGGTTTTAAACGAAAGGAAGTGAACGTATCTGATTATGAGACTGTGTCTTATGAAAGTACATAATCCAGCGAGCCAACCTCGAGCTTGGGGATGCTCGTCCCATCGGCAAGACATCCTCGCATACGTCAACCCATCGCTAATGCAATAATACGCAAGAATCGGTGATCTCTGTACATAGCCATTATCTAGTGTACTGTAGCAGGCTAAGGGCTTTCGTAATGCGAGACCAGTAGAGGCGCGCTCGCATACCACCGGGGCGCACCCCGTTGCCGATCATGTCTGCGGGTCTAGGTCTTGCCGTCCTAGTCTGCTTGGCGAACTCCTGCGTCTATGTGGGTCTCATGTACGTGTGGCGGGGCAACCTGCCAAGAGACCACCCGTCGACAATCAAGCGCAGGCTGCTGAGTACCGCCTTGGCGTGCTGCCTAGCCTGGTTGCCGACCTACTTCTGGGCGACTAGGTTTCATGGGGTATGTGGAGTCGCTAACTCAGAAGTAGCACCTTGGGGGGGGAACTAGGCAGTGGCATGAGACGGGTTCGGGGTTGAGGACGCCTTCGATATGGCGTTCCGTCAGGCAGGTGGGAAAGATGTAGAACTAGAATCTTGTCCCTATCGAAAAGTCAACGGGGCATCCATTCATGCGCGTATTCGTCCAGAGAAAGCAGTCGCCGCCCCCGTCACACCCGTTGCTCGGGTGCAGTTGTCCTTAACCCAAAGCCTCAGCAACCCAGTCCACACACAACCCAGACGCTAGCGAAGGACGCAAAGATAACCGACAGCTCGCTAATCGCACACAAAATAACCCTCTCCTGTGGAAGTACAGCAGGTCGTACGCGCAGTGCGATTTTGGGAGTACGACGGGGGGGACGAGGACGGCTGGGATGCGACACGTGCCGACCTCAGCATCTGTGTCGGACCCGGCATCTTTAGCGAGCCCACCTGCGTGCTGCCTGCTCGGTACCCACCCTCACCGGCGCCCAACGCCCCCATCACCGACACGGCCTCGTGCAGAGCACCATACCCGTGAACTACCTGCTGGGGCTGCGCCTGGCGGGCCTGCTCCGGGCCATCGCGGATTCGCTCTTCTTGTGCGTCACCCTCTTCATCGGACCGCTTATCTACTTCGTTCACAGTATAGAGATTCCGGAAGCGCGTGCGCCTCCCCCGCGGCGATCTTCTTCTCCACAGCCCAACAGCGGCAGCGGCAGCGGCGACAGCCAGTCGAGGGACGGTGATGGAGGCAGCGGAGGTGGCACAGGCATCGGAGGCGCCGAAGGGCAGTCGAGTAGTGCAGTAGAGCGCCCGGAAGCGCTGCTGCGGCGTCCTATCGTGGGAGGTCCTGCGCCGGGCGGCTCGCTTGTCGATGCAAGCAGCTCTGCTGACGGCGGCGGTGACGGCATGGCGGCTTCGCTGGCAGCTTGGCTCAGCAAGTACGGGGGAGATCTGAGGCTTTGGCGCAACTTGGTGGCGGCTCCGCTGACCGAGGAGTTCGTGTTCCGAGCGTGCATGGTGCCGCTGCTTAAGCTGGAGGTGGGTGAATGGCTGATAAGGCTCGGGCACGGACGTGACCAACCGGCGCGGGGAGTTGTTGCGTGGCTAGGTCGGACGTCGCCGCGTGTGTCGGTTACGGTTGTGGTTGCTGCTGGCAACGAGGCCCCGTGAAACGGACTAGGCGCGGTGCCCGTTTCGCCCGTTTCGCCTTCAATTTTATGGCAATCGCAGCCACCAGGCGCTTGCACTGATATGCCCCGCCTTCACCTGCCGTCCCTCCTTCACCCTCCTTTACCTCCTTTACCTCCTTTACCTCCTTTACCTCCTTAACCTCCTTAACCTCCTTTACCTCCTTTACCTCCTTTACCTCCTTTACCTCCTTTACCTCCTTTACCTCCTTTACCTCCTTTACCTCCTTTATCTCCTTTACCTCCTTTACCTCCTTTACCTCCTTCACCTGCCTTACCTCCTTCACCCTCCTTTACCTCCTTTACCTGCTTAAACCTAACCGACGCGCTCACCTCCCATGTCATCCAGCCAGCCGACGCACTACCATGGCTACGGTCCGACGCCTCTTCTGTACCTCTCCCGACAGCTTGCTTTCCCCCAACTCCCAACCCCCAACCCGGCCGGCACACGGCAGGGCGTCGGCAACAGGCAAGTGGTGCTGCTGACGCCGCTGTTGTTCGGCGCAGCGCACCTGCACCACGTGATGGAGCTGGTACGGCACCAGCGCTTCGCACTGGGCCGAGCAGTGACCCTGGTGAGCGAGTCTGACCACCAGCGGTCATGGCGCGACCATGCGGTGGGGGCAGTAGTTGGTCCGGCAGTAGCGGGAGCGACGTTGGATCGTGCCACCGCGTTCCTGGTGACCGTGCGGCGGCCCCTCCTGATCACCCAACCCACGTCCTCATTGCATACAGATATCCCCCGTTTGACGGCAAACCGGTTAATGACATTAGACCGGGAACCCCGCCCAGTACCGTGCCCCGGTCAGAAGCCCGAGGCCTGTCGGCCCCCAGCGGCACAGGCGCCGATTTCGACCCTGTTTCCGCCCCGCTTGCGCCTCGTCTTCGGTTTCCGGTCTTCGCCCCGCTCTAATTTCGCCGCATGAAATCGCCTGGAACCCTCGCTCGCATCGTCCTGCAGGTGGGTTTCCAAATGGTCTACACGACCGTCTTCGGCTGGCTCGCCACCTACCTCTTCCTGCGGACCGGGCACTTGGCGGCGCCCGTTGCTGCCCATGTCTTCTGCAACTGGGCTGGCTTCCCGCCGTTTTCCGACATGTCCGAGCACCCGCGGGGTATCTTGCTGATCCTCACGACGCTGGCCGGAGTGCTTGTGTTCGGTCTTGCGCTACCTGGCATGACGGAACCTCAGCGATACCAGCAGGACTTCTACGGCGACTGGTAGCTAGCTTGATTGGGATGGGACGGCCGGGCTGCGCTCAGGGTGCTTCCTACTGGCCCCGCCGGTAAACCCGCGTGTCAATTTTTGTAGTGGATGGTGGGAGCTTGGGTTCAGCTAGTGCAGACCGGCCGGACACTGTGGGAGGGATGTGCGCGCGAAGTGGATCCTTTCAACTCCCTGGGTACGTTTGGAGGTAAGAGTTTCGCGGTGCTGAAGATATGGACTGGAGCCGCTGTTTGGCTGCAAGTCCGCCGTCGGAGAAAGATTTTCCACTGCTCAATTTGCTTGTGGACTCGAGCTGCTGTCGACTGTACGTCCGCCGTCCCCTGACTAAGGGAACCGCAGTGTGAAGGTAGCGTGTCCGACGTCCTCCTACCTGCTGCCGTACCGTACGTATGCAACTCGACACCGCACGTAAATGTATGCCGCTTTCGAATGCGTGAGGTTCCATATGCATCGCTTCAGCAAGGCTGAAAGGTCCTTAAATAGGTGCTGCGGCCCTACTTTCGGGCCCCCAAAACGGGCTTCCCTATTCCACCCTGCTACTTTGGGGCCCCAAACGGACTTCACCACCCCACCGTGCTGCCCTACCGGTACCTAGAGCCGTGCGGTCAGGCGAGCCTGTACGGATGCTGCTGTAGACCAGAAAGTGTAGGTATCCAACTCACCTTGCTCCTACAGGCTTCGCGCGGTTCCGATTGAAATTAGTTCTGCTCGTGCTGTTCGTCGTACCCTATCGTACCAAGATTCGCACGTTTGCACCCTTGCGAGACGTGCGCCGTGGTTTACATGCGTGGGAAACTAATTACCGGTAAATAAATTTTTTATATTAAAAATATGATTAAATTGTGTTATCAAACCTAGTAGGTAAACCTTTTGTATCATTTCCTGCCAAAACGGACATGCTGCCATCCACCCTCGCGTCTCTCGCTGCGGACGCCCCAGCGCCGTGCCCATTTGTACGGGGCCACCGCCACTACACCACAGGTAACACATACCGGTACACAGGGATGCATGGTTGCGTACGGCTCCTGAAGTGGACCATGGCTCTTGTCATGGGTTCGCCTGGGCTTACTTGAGGACACTGTAGCATAATAGTTATCTGTTATTAACCGTGGTTACTGCAGGATTGATCACAGTAACCATGGTTACAACATGGCTTTAATAAGAGGCCAGGCAGGTTATTATACCGGGTCTAGCGAGACACGCGGAACAAAGTCATCCTTTTCACATACATCAGCCCTACCGCACTCTCAAACGGACCGCGGGGTGCCTTCTCATCCGTACAGCATGAGCATTCCAGTGGGTCCCTGTAATCTGTCAAACCTTTCGCACACCAACGATACGCTAGGTAATATTAAGAGGTTACACGCGGTTATAAGTAAGGCGTGTAATTTCAGCCGCTAAAACGGCGTATTCTGACGTCGTTGCCAGGCTGCGTTATATGGCAGCGTAAACCGAAAGCGTACGTGCCTGCCCTGCTGCCCACATGACGACAGAGCAAAACCGTAATAGAAAAATAACTGACGAGTTGGGAGTATATGTCGGCAACAACGACCTTGAGAATTCCTGATCATTTATCCTGCCGAAAAATGTTACTGTACTACAGAAGTCATGCAGATACCGATACTGGTCATTACGTGTCCAAGGAGAACGAAGCCCCTGCCTGTGTCAACTACTGATGTGGCGTCTGTGGATAAATATTCCTCGGAGGAATGTGGCGCATTCTTGTGCAATAACCAACCGTCCGTTTGGTTTTTATCACACTTCGGGACGCTAAATAATATCTAAGCGGGTTCGGACGATACCGGTAAAAGGAAATCCTAATCCTAACCGAGTCGGCTTGACCGATAATTATTTCTTAACTTCCACGCCTCAATTGCAAAATTGAACTCCTTGCTTGTATACATCAGGTAACGACGTACCCCAAGCCACCCTACGCGCTAGCTAGTGTCCTGGATTCTGCAAAGGTGTCATTGAAGGCAACTTTATTGAGCGCCATTCTTAGTGGCGCAGACGTTGGTGGCCACGTTGCGTTCGTTCTTTCCCTCGGGTTTCTTTTGCCCCCCAAAGGCCACCGCGCGCCCTACGACATTGCCTGATGGCAGTAAGCTGCATGCAATTGGCTTTGCTGTTCGTGCGCATGCAAGTGTTCGGGGCGGCAATGTAAGTTGTCTAGGGGGCAAATGTATCGTACATAACTGTAACTGGAGCAGACTGGAGTCACTATGCTTTGAACCCGGAGTAGGTACGTAGGCCCATGGCGGCGAGGTAATTTGCCTTATTGGTTTCGTCTGACAACGCTTAAACCTCTCCTACACGTACGAAACAGCCTGACCATAACGTTACCGTGCACGCGATTATTCTCCAGGCCATGGCGTAATGTCATACATGGTTATCGGCTCGTCCGGGCTCCAGCCAACAACACCCAGCGCCAACGCCTTTGATATTCTTAGATGACGCAGCTTGAAACGCAGCCGATGACAACTCGGCTGCGCAGGATTTGCCTCCCCGTTACATACTGCCTGAGTTTGCTGCTATTCTGGAACATTGTCGCCTCTTCGAGCCATCAGCAGGATACCCGAATTACGGATGGCAATATACATCGTTCAGGCTCCTCCATCCCCGACAGCCACAGCCACCGGCACAGACGCCAACTCCTCGCTAACTCGTACAGCTATTGCACATCGACCGGGACTTCCTGCAGCGCGTGTAACACGAACCTGCTATCCTTGGACACATGTGATGTGAGTCTGGTCGCTGATTCGATCAGGAAGCAGCCGAAGATGCGCATGTATGCTCCAGCCTGCTGCTTGTGCTTTGCTTCGTTGCTTGGAAGCGTACGTACGTCATTCGGCAGGTGTGCCGCACCTATATGCCATACTTGTTCCATGATACGAGTAATCGTCTGCCAAATCCTCAATCGATATCGATGCAGACTGTGGACGATCTGGGGCAGGACAACACGCTCTGCCGGCTGCCCTCCCCCGATGGCGACGTGCCCTCCAGCTCCATGTGCGGCGGCGCGTCCAGAAGCACCACGCTGCCCTCACCTGACGGCGGCACCACCGCCGCGGGCGAGCTGCTGGCGTGGCGTGAGTCCGGTGGGCAGGTGCTGGCCGCCACTCTGCGGCTCAACTGCAACTGGATGCTGGTGGCGGGGGCGCCGCTCAACCTAACCGTGCAGTACGGCAGCGGGGGCGCCCTGACGCGTACCACGTCTCAAACGTACAGCAGCAGGGCCACGTGCCTCTCGTTCCAGGTCAGGCAGGGACGATGCTTACTTTAAATGTATGCCTTATTTGGAAACTGCCGTGTTTTCAACGGCCAAAAGGCACGCTTACTTGGCCTCGCTTCAGGTCACCACACACGGCCTATCCACCTCAGCCCATGGACGTTAAGTGTTCTGCGGTTTGCAGTATGTACGTGCGTGTCAACATAATCATGGCTTCCTTCAGCGGCTGATCGCGCAGATGTCGTTTCAGACAGCGCAATAGCGCAATAGCGCTGCGTTTCAAACGAGTCTCAGGAAAGCCGCTGTCATCATACTTTGCGTCGTTCCCACCAGCAGCTTAAATAACACGTTGATTGCCCATTGAAGCCCTTACGAGCCACTACTCGCAGATTCCATAACCAGATGCAAACCCTGCACCAGATGCCATCCCTGACTTTACGTTTATGGAGTTAGTGCGTACTGCACAAGACCACTTCCGGTGCCTGCCAACGTGTCCAGGACTGTCCCGGCCCTCGCCCGCAGGTCAACTTGGCCGACTTTGATGCGAGCGGCTGTAGCGACCAGGTCATCGTCATGACGGTGTCGTACACGATCCAACGGTTTCAACTGGAGTCGCTGCTTGTGCTAGGGCTGAGGTGCACCAGCAAAAGCGCTGCCTATCCACAGGCCACGGCAGCTACCTTGGTGGGGCCGCGCTCGCCACCACCACCACCACCACCTCCACCACAGCCATCCCCCAGACCACCTTCGCCCCCACCACCCAGCCCTTCGCCGCCATTACCCAACCCTTGGCCGCCACCACCCAACCCCTCACCGCCGAGCCCGAGCCCCCCATTTCCTTGGCCCCCTTCGCCGCTGCCGCCGGGACCACCACCGCCTAGCCCTCTGCCACCTTTTCCTTCAGCACCTCCTCTGCCGCTGCAGCCAAGCCCGCTGGCCCCCAACCCTGTCACGCCAACACCTTGGCCTCCATCGATGCCAACCAGCCAATCACCGCCACCTAGCCCTGAGCCACCTTCACCATCACTACCACCTCGTCCGATGCCGCTGAGCCCGCCACCTCCCCTTAGCCCTGAGCCACCATCTCCATCGCCACCACCACCACCGATGCCGCCGAGCCCGCCACAGCCCCCTAGCATTGAGCCCCCAGCCCCATCACTACCACCTCCTCCGATGCCACCGAGCCCTCCACAGCCCCCTAGCCCTGAGCCACCATCTCCACCGCCACCACCACCACCGATGCCGCCGAGCCCGCCACCGCCCCCTAGCCCTGAGCCACCATCTCCATCGCCACCACCACCACCGATGCCGCCGACCCCGCCACCGCCCCCTAGCCCTGAGCCCCCAGCCCCATCACCACCACCTCCTCCGATGCCGCAAAGCCCGCCACCGCCCCCTCGCCCTGAGCCACCATCTCCATCGCCACCACCACCACCGATGCCGCCAAGCCCGCCACCGCCCCCTAGCCCTGAGCCACCATCTCCATCGCCACCACCACCACCGATGCCGCCAAGCCCGCCACCGCCCCCTAGCCCTGAGCCACCATCTCCATCGCCACCACCACCACCGATGCCGCCGACCCCGCCACCGCCCCCTAGCCCTGAGCCCCCAGCCCCATCGCCACCACCTCCTCCGATGCCGCCAAGCCCGCCACCGCCCCCTCGCCCTGAGCCACCATCTCCATCGCCACCACCACCACCGATGCCGCTGAGCCCGCCACCGCCCCCTAGCCCTGAGCCCCCAGCCCCATCGCCACCACCTCCTCCGATGCCGCCGAGCCCGCCACCGCCCCCTAGCCCTGAGCCACCATCTCCATCGCCACCACCACCACCGATGCCGCCAAGCCCGCCACCGCCCCCTAGCCCTGAGCCACCATCTCCATCGCCACCACCACCACCGATGCCGCCGACCCCGCCACCGCCCCCTAGCCCTGAGCCCCCAGCCCCATCGCCACCACCTCCTCCGATGCCGCCAAGCCCGCCACCGCCCCCTCGCCCTGAGCCACCATCTCCATCGCCACCACCACCACCGATGCCGCTGAGCCCGCCACCGCCCCCTAGCCCTGAGCCCCCAGCCCCATCGCCACCACCTCCTCCGATGCCGCCGAGCCCGCCACCGCCCCCTAGCCCTGAGCCCCCAACCCCATCACTACCACCCCCTCCGATGCCGCCAAGCCCGCCACCGCCCCCTAGCCCTGAGCCACCATCTCCATCGCCACCACCACCACCGATGCCGCTGAGCCCGCCACCGCCCTCTAGCCCTGAGCCCACAGCCCCATCACTACCACCACCACCGATGCCGCCGAGCCCGCCACAGCCCCCTAGCCCTGAGCCCCCAGCCCCATCGCCACTACCACCTCCGATGCCGCCGAGCCCGCCACAGCCCCCTAACCCTGAGCACCCAGCCCCATCGCCACCACCACCTCCGATGCCGTCGAGCCCTCCGCAGCCCCCTTGCCCTGAGCCACCATCTCCATCTCCATCACCACCTCCGATGCCGCCGAGCCCGCCCCCGCCCCCTAGCCCTGAGCCACCATCTCCATCGCCATCACCACCACCGATGCCGCCGAGCCCGCCACCATCCCCTAGCCCTGAGCCACCATCTCCATCGCCACCACCACCACCGATGCCACCGAGCCCGCCCCCGCCTCCTAGCCCTGAGCCCCCAACCCCATCACTACCACCTCGTCTGATGCCGCCGAGCCCGCCACAACACCCTAGCCCTGAGCCACCATCTCCATCACCACCACCTCCTCCGATGCCGCCGACCCCGCCACAGCCCCCTAACCCTGAGCCCCCAGCCCCATCACTACCACCACCACCGATGCCGCCGACCCCGCCACCGCCCCCTAGCCCTGGGCCCCCAACCCCATCGCCAACACCTACTGCATTCACCAGTGGAGGCGGCGGCTCTGGAAATGATACACAGCGGGCACCACCTGCTGCACCCAGCAGTGGAGGTAGTGGCTCTGGGAACGACATACAGCCGGCACCACCAGCTGCACCCAGCAGTGGAGGCAGTGGCTCTGGGAGCGACATACAGCCGGCACCACCAGCTGCACCCAGCAATGGAGGCAGTGGCTCTGGGAACGACACACAGCCGGCACCACCAGGTGCACCCAGCAGTGGAGGCAGTGGCTCTGGGAGCGACACTCAGCCGGCACCACCAGCTGCACCCAGCAGTGGAGGCAGTGGCTCTGGGAGCGACACACAGCCGGCACCACCAGCTGCACCCAGCAGTGGAGGCAGTGGCTCTGGGAGCGACATACAGCCGGCACCACCAGCTGCACCCAGCAGGGGAGGCAGAGGCTCTGGGAGCGACACACAGCCGGCACCACCAGCTGCACCCAGCAGTGGAGGCAGTGGCTCTGGGAGCGACACTCAGCCGGCACCACCAGCTGCACCCAGCAGTGGAGGCAGTGGCTCTGTAAGCGACATACAGCCGGCACCACCTGCTGCACCCAGCAGTGGAGGGAGTGGCTCTGGGAGCGACATACAGCCGGCACCACCTGCTGCACCCAGCAGTGGAGGCAGTGGCTCTGGGAGCGACACACAGCCGGCACCACCAGCTGCACCCAGCAGTGGAGGCAGTGGCTCTGGGAGCGACATACAGCCGGCACCACCAGCTGCACCCAGCAGTGGAGGCAGAGGCTCTGGGAGCGACATACAGCCGGCACCACCAGCTGCACCCAGCAGTGGAGGCAGTGGCTCTGGGAACGACATACAGCCGGCACCACCTGCTGCACCCAGCAGTGGAGGCAGTGGCTCTGGGAACAACATACAGCCGGCACCACCAGCTGCACCCAGCAGTGGAGGCAGTGGCTCTGGGAGCGACACACAGCCGGCACCACCAGCTGCACCCAGCAGTGGAGGCAGTGGCTCTGGGAGCGACATACAGCCGGCACCACCAGCTGCACCCAGCAGTGGAGGCAGAGGCTCTGGGAGCGACACACATCCGGCACCACCAGCTGCACCCAGCAGTGGAGGCAGTGGCTCTGGGAGCGACATACAGCCGGCACCACCAGCTGCACCCAGCAGTGGAGGCAGTGGCTCTGGGAGCGACACTCAGCCGGCACCACCAGCTGCACCCAGCAGTGGAGGCAGTGGCTCTGGGAGCGACACACAGCCGGCACCACCAATTGCACCCAGCAGTGGAGGGAGTGGCTCTGGGAACGACATACAGCCGGCACCACCTGCTGCACCCAGCAGTGGAGGCAGTGGCTCTGGGAACGACACTCAGCCGGCACCACCAGCTGCACCCAGCAGTGGAGGCAGTGGCTCTCGGAACGACATACAGCCGGCACCACCTGCTGCACCCAGCAGTGGAGGCAGTGGCTCTGGGAACGACATACAGCCGGCACCACCTGCGGCACCCAGCAGTGGAGGCAGTGGCTCTGGGAACGACACACAGCCGGCACCACCTGCTGTACCCAGCAGTGGAGGCAGTGGCTCTGGGAACGACATACAGCCGGCACCACCAACTGCACCCAGCAGTGGAGGCAGTGGCTCTGGGAACGACATACAGCCGGCACCACCAGCTGCACCCAGAAGTGGAGGCAGAGGCTCTGGGAACGACACACAGCCGGCACCACCAGCTGCACCCAGCAGTGGAGGAAGTGGCTCTGGGAATGACACACAGCCGGCACCACCAGCTGCACCCAGCAGTGGAGGAAGTGGCTCTGGGAACGACACACAGCCGGCACCACCAGCTGCACCCAGCAGTGGAGGAAGTGGCTCTGGGAATGACACACAGCCGGCACCACCAGCTGCACCCAGCAGTGGAGGAAGTGGCTCTGGGAGCGACACACAGCCGGCACCACCAGCTGCACCCAGCAGTGGAGGCAGTGGCTCTGGGAACGACATACAGCCGGCACCACCTGCTGCACCCAGCAGTGGAGGCAGTGGCTCTGGGAACAACATACAGCCGGCACCACCAGCTGCACCCAGCAGTGGAGGCAGTGGCTCTGGGAGCGACATACAGCCGGCACCACCTGCTGCACCCAGCAGTGGAGGCAGAGGCTCTGGGAGCGACACACAGCCGGCACCACCAGCTGCACCCAGCAGTGGAGGCAGTGGCTCTGGGAGCGACACTCAGCCGGCACCACCAGCTGCACCCAGCAGTGGAGGCAGTGGCTCTGGGAACGACACACAGCCGGCACCACCAGCTGCACCCAGCAGTGGAGGCAGTGGCTCTGGGAGCGACACACAGCCGGCACCACCAGCTGCACCCAGCAGTGGAGGCAGTGGCTCTGGGAGCGACACACAGCCGGCACCACCTGCTGCACCCAGCAGTGGAGGCAGTGGCTCTGGGAACGACATACAGCCGGCACCACCTGCTGCACCCAGCAGTGGAGGCAGTGGCTCTGGGAGCGACACACAGCCGGCACCACCAGCTGCACCCAGCAGTGGAGGCAGAGGCTCTGGGAACGACATACAGCCGGCACCACCTGCTGCACCCAGCAGTGGAGGCAGTGGCTCTGGGAACAACATACAGCCGGCACCACCAGCTGCACCCAGCAGTGGAGGCAGTGGCTCTGGGAGCGACACACAGCCGGCACCACCAGCTGCACCCAGCAGTGGAGGCAGTGGCTCTGGGAGCGACATACAGCCGGCACCACCAGCTGCACCCAGCAGTGGAGGCAGAGGCTCTGGGAGCGACACACAGCCGGCACCACCAGCTGCACCCAGCAGTGGAGGCAGTGGCTCTGGGAGCGACACTCAGCCGGCACCACCAGCTGCACCCAGCAGTGGAGGCAGTGGCTCTGGGAGCGACACTCAGCCGGCACCACCAGCTGCACCCAGCAGTGGAGGCAGTGGCTCTGGGAGCGACACACAGCCGGCACCACCAGCTGCACCCAGCAGTGGAGGCAGTGGCTCTGGGAACGACATACAGCCGGCACCACCTGCTGCACCCAGCAGTGGAGGCAGTGGCTCTGGGAACAACATACAGCCGGCACCACCAGCTGCACCCAGCAGTGGAGGCAGTGGCTCTGGGAGCGACACACAGCCGGCACCACCAGCTGCACCCAGCAGTGGAGGCAGTGGCTCTGGGAGCGACACACAGCCGGCACCACCTGCTGCACCCAGCAGTGGAGGCAGTGGCTCTGGGCGACCACCCCCACCGCCCCAGCAGTGGAGGCAGTGGCTCTGGGAACGACATACAGCCGGCACCACCTGCTGCACCCAGCAGTGGAGGCAGTGGCTCTGGGAACAACATACAGCCGGCACCACCAGCTGCACCCAGCAGTGGAGGCAGTGGCTCTGGGAGCGACATACAGCCGGCACCACCTGCTGCACCCAGCAGTGGAGGCAGAGGCTCTGGGAGCGACACACAGCCGGCACCACCAGCTGCACCCAGCAGTGGAGGCAGTGGCTCTGGGAGCGACACTCAGCCGGCACCACCAGCTGCACCCAGCAGTGGAGGCAGTGGCTCTGGGAACGACATACAGCCGGCACCACCTGCTGCACCCAGCAGTGGAGGCAGTGGCTCTGGGAGCGACACACAGCCGGCACCACCTGCTGCACCCAGCAGTGGAGGCAGTGGCTCTGGGAGCGACACACAGCCGGCACCACCAGCTGCACCCAGCAGTGGAGGCAGTGGCTCTGGGAGCGACATACAGCCGGCACCACCAGCTGCACCCAGCAGTGGAGGCAGTGGCTCTGGGAACGACACACAGCCGGCACCACCTGCTGCACCCAGCAGTGGAGGCAGTGGCTCTCGGAACGACACACAGCCGGCACCACCTGCGGCAACCAGCAGTGGAGGCAGTGCCTCTGGGAACGACATACAGCCGGCACCACCTGCTGCACCCAGCAGTGGAGGCAGTGGCTCTGGGAACGACATACAGCCAGCACCACCTGCGGTACCCAGCAGTGGAGGCAGCGGTAGCCCCGGCTTAGTAAACGGCTTGTGCATTGTGATTTGGGCCTTCGACGGAGAAATCAACCGGAACACGCTCCATGAAATCACGGTTAACCAATCATTACTTAATCCTTCTTTAGTGTCTGGTGAGGTTGTGTCGTACTTGATGTCAATAGCGTACCGATTGTTTTCTTGGGACGGTGCGGCACCACCCTCATGCAGTACACTACGGGCTGCCATCACAGAGGCCTCATCTGGTGTAGCCGGGTCTGAGGTGGATGTTGCTTGCAGCTATGATGCGGTGAGCAGCAGCGGGAGTGGCGGCTCCACATTCTACTCGCCACACCTCGTCCCCGTCACTGCTGGCGGCTCAGCATCCATATCTGAGGGTGCGGCAGCGGCGTGCATCAATGGGACGACTGGGTGGCTCAACACGACGCTCCAGCTGGGGGCGGCAGCCTGGGAGGCGGGGGGCAGTGCCTCCGGGGTGGCGGCGCAGCTGGCGGCCGCTCTGCAGCGCGCCCTCGTGCCTGTCGGGTAGGTCCTGCGCTGTAAGGAGGCTGTGGGGAGTATTTGCGCCTGGACAATACGACCCGTCACGCACAACACCAGACTTGGTCACAAATGTGCCTTTTGGTACAAACCTGCATTTCGATTGGATTGATTGCCGCCGCCATTACTGTCACCCTCCCTCCCTCCCCCCCTGCAGGCTGTGCACTTCTGCCGCCCCCCCCTTCGCGGCACACGTCTCCACGCTGGCTGCGCTGGCGCTGCTGCCTGACGCTGCTGGTGTGTGTCCGGTCATCGGGCAGGAGACCGTGGACAAGATGCAGCAGGTGGGGGCGCAAGGTCGGGACAGCCAGCTGCCGTACCTGCCGAGAGGATAATTGAGCTTCGCCTATTTTAACGAATGTCGTACAAGCTCTGCCACGCGTACGAATACTATGGAACTCACCCCAGGCACCTTTGCCCTGGCCATGCGACCCACTGCTTGCTCCAATCATCCATGCATCCTGCCCTTTGCAGGATGCCGCCGCCGTTCAGGGGTTGCTGCCGCCTAGCCCGCCGCCTGCACCGGCCCCAGCTGCTCACCTAGGCCAGCAGCAAGTGCAGCTAGACGCACGGGGTGGCGGTCCCTTAAGGGGTAACGATTCAGGCGAGCCGCCACCTGCACCGGCAGCCGGTGTGCTGGGCGCGGCAGCGAGCTCTGAGATACCAGTGTGGATTTGGGCGGTGGTGGCGATTGGGGCGATCTTGGTCTTGACCGGCTGCTTTGCACTGGGGGCTGCAGTACGGCGCCGTACATCCCGTGCTCGCTACCGCAGCGATATCGCCTCCACGGCAGCACTGGCCCGCACTGCTGCCCTTCACGGCAATGCAGTCGTGGCGCTGCCAGCGTTGGACCCTGCGGATAGAGACGCCGCGCTTGCTGCAGCCACAGCGGAAGCCACTGCGGCAGCAGCAGCAACGACAGGTTCAACGGCCAGAAGCGATGTTGTGAGCAACCACGACATCAACATAAGGGTGGTCGACGGTGGCGACGGATTTGCAGCAGGATCCACGTGCTTGACCAGCAGCGATCATCATGTTGTATTTGGATCGGTGCCGCTAGGCAGCGGCTCCGTCGTCGTCGGCGGCAGCGGCCATCTGCAGCTGGACCTGGAAAGGTGCGGCATTCAACCAGCATCAGCGCCCGCGCCTGTCATTGGCAGTGACGGACGTCGATTTGGTAAGCCGCAGCCCCGTGTCGGCGCCCCTGGGTTCGATAGCAACAGCCTCTGCTCCGGAACCAACACAGCCTCTACAGCTACTGCCGCCGCAGCTAGCAGCAGCGGCTTTTGGAGCAGCCAACGCAGCGCCCGGGGAGGCACTTCGTTCATACCTGCTGTGACGTCGCCTGCGCGGTCGCAATCATCCGGCGCCCGCGGCCGCCGCAGTAGCTTGCCGGTGCTGGTGGGTGAGGACCTGCTGGCAGCGCTTGGTTCTATGGGTCCGCTGGGCGCCATGGCGGCGCTGGCGGGGCCCAACAGCACCGGCGCCAGCGGCAGTAGCCGCCGGAGTGACATCGGCATGACCTTGGGGGCTGCGTCCTTTCACACGCGAGGGGTCTGGCGGACACCCGACGCCGAATCACGCCGCTCCAACACGCCGGCGGCGGCACCGGCTTCTGCAACTTTCCTGTCGTCGCGCCGTCGGTCCGTCGGCCACAGCAGCATGCAAAGCGGCCCCAATGCAAACACCGCCGGCGAATCCAGGACCTCCGCGGCCCCTCGCGCGCTGCTGCTGAACAGCTCTGGGTCGGCTTACATGAGTTTGGGCGGGCTTCGGGGTGACGGGCGGCTCCCACGCAGGGCTAGCGCAATGGGCGGCTTGGGCAGTGCCGCCTCTGAGCGGCTGCCACCTGTCGCTCCTTGCAGCGCCGGCTGTCCGGACAGCCCCCTAGCGACTGGATGCCCCCCGCGGGTAGCCTGGGGTGACCTGTCACTTCCGCCAACGCCAACGTTGGAAGAAGGTTCGATGCCAAGAGGCGGCAGTGAAGGAGCAGCCGATGAAAGCACGCACGCATCATCACCGTCTGCTGGCTCACGCCCGACGTGGAAGTGGCCTAGCTTGCTGAATGTGTCGCCAAGCCCAAGCTACCGTATCCTGCGATTGACGACTAAAACATCTGCGGCGTCGGACATCGAAGACGCAGGCGGCAGTGCTAGTGGCGGCATCCAGCAAGCGAGCGTTGCGGATCAGCGGCCCAGCGGCGGGCGGGAGCGGCCTGCTGGGGGAATGGTGGAGGCATTGAGCAGAAGCAGGAGCCGCTGCAGCAGCCTCGGCCCAAACAGCGCTCTACCACGGGCACTTAGCACATGGCGACTGTCCTCAGTCGCGCCGTGCAATGAGGCACAGACCATTTGCACACCTTCCGCAGAGCCGTTTGATCCGCAGCAGCAGCCTTCGGTGCCGCCGGTGTCGCGGGAAAGGCATGCGGTTTCTCGAGCGTTGTCCATCGGCTCGTCATCAGTCGCAAAGTTTGCGCTCTTCATGCGCTCCGACAGCAGGGCATTGAACCCTACTGCCGGTTCGCCGAAAGGAGCTGCTGCAGCAGCAGTTGGAGCCGTTGGGACAATCCCGACCGTTCGCGTCGTGGACTTCAGTAGCAGCGGGTACAGCCCATCGGCCCAGCACCGCTTGTTGCGGGTTGCTGTGTCGCATCGTTTTGCAAGAGCCAACAGCTCAGCAGCCAGTCCCGACCCACGTGAGCCCCTCGGTCGCGCACTCTTCCCAGCGCCTGACGTTCCAGACGGAGCCGGATCTGCGGCCGGCCCTCCTCTCCACGTCGGGGACCGAGCGCCGCAAGGACTTGCTCCGAAACCGCCGCCAGAGCTAGCAGGCGAAAGGAGGGCAGAGGGCCCTATCGCTGCTGTGCGAGAACGGGACCGGGACGTGGTCTGGGACCTCATTGGCGGGCCGACCTCAGCCACCATGATATCATTTGGAGCTGACATCGGCACTAGCGGTAGGCGTCCAGCGGCGCAGCAACCCCACGTGGGTGCGTGGCCCGCACGCAAGGGCCGTCGCGCAGCAGGGGCGCAGCTGGAAGGCAGTAGTGCGGCCGACGATGTAGCTGCGTTTGAGGCAGTGCCCGACCCGCCAGGAGCGCAGGCGCTGGTGCTGTCAGCAGCCGACCATGCTGGTCATCTGGGTGGAGGGACAACAATATTATTGACACAGCAGGCCGGCCGGGTAGAGGGGCGCATCGCCCCCGCCTCCCTGGAGTCACTCGATAACACTTTAGCAAGCCACCAGGAAACCGCTGGCAGCCACCGGCCGGGCTGGAGGCAGCTGGTAAAGCAAGCGGCTATAGCAGAAGCCTTGCAACAGATCGCGAAACCAAAGCCGCGCTGGGAAACAGCAAGCTCGCGCGGGGTTTCCTAATTGGACTGCTGGGCATGCGCAGACGGCGAAAACTAGCAGGTTGTTTCGCATTATTACCCACTCGTCGGTGTGACATGGATAGAATGGCGGTTTGAAGGGGACAGGGTTGGATTATTGTGGCGGCGCTCACTAATCCTAATGTCGAGGGCGGCTAGGTATGTTGGTTGTCGATTCCTTAAATGCATGGTTGGAGCCTACCTACAGCGCAAATTCCCTTATCTGGGGTGCTTGCTTGCTGCTGCTATTTTTACCTCTGGACTGTTGGCTGGCGTTGTGTCGTGATGGTTTCCAATCGCTGTGGTACGCTGTGTGGCTGGCTTTATGTCTCTTTCGTTTCCCTCAGTGTCCGACGATGTGCCAGATGGTTCTACCCGTTGATCTGGAGCCCACTGTAACAAAGACTACTAGATGGGTGACGTCGGCCGGCGGGTTCGGGATTTTTTTATAACTTCACGTAGGAGAGGAACATGGTATGGCGTTGAAGTTGCGGCGATGTGTAAGTGCGGTGGGTGGCAAGCTAGATAGGCTAGAGTAATGCTCCATATGGGCAAACTGCGTGGTATGACATACCGCCGTACGCAGCGTGTCGTTGTGTTCCTGATGAACGCGAGCAAACGTGACTGTGCCTCCGATAATATTTTTCGCGCACCCTGTGTTTGCTCGGCCCGGCGAGTATATATTCAGGTACATACATGCACT
The DNA here is from genome assembly GCA_003116995.1 of Yamagishiella unicocca. Taxonomy (NCBI): domain Eukaryota; kingdom Viridiplantae; phylum Chlorophyta; class Chlorophyceae; order Chlamydomonadales; family Volvocaceae; genus Yamagishiella; species Yamagishiella unicocca. Next base: position 1,081,336 of record BDSL01000016.1, on the reverse strand, counting down.
CCGCGAAGTGGTAGATGCATGCGAAGCAGGCGCATGGCGCCGTACGTGCAGCACATAGTAGTAGCTTGTAGGAATGGTGATGGGACCTTCCAGTAGGACCTTCCCCAGCCTCGAGGGGGGCCCGCCGCCTACCTGACGTACCGGCCTGGAGGGAGTGCCACTTATGCAATTGCGCTCCTGGAAATGCGGGGAGCGTTTGCTCTCCAAACCATGCATCGTGCTTGGCAGGTCGACGCCGTATTCGTGTTACTGGGGCGTGTTCGGGATTTAGCACCCTACTCATGAGTGTTCCATACGCCCGCTCCGGCCCGATGGCCATATTGTCCTCCCCAGCACGGCTATTGTGTAGCCCCTTAGGTTGCAGTTGACTTGGCTACGAATTGGGTACGGAATGCATGGGCCGTGCGTTCCAAGGGTGACTTTCACCAAACCCCTTGAATAATAGCGTGAATGGCGTGAGCATAGCATGAAGAGGTAGGGCCATTTTGCGGCGGTCGGGGAAGTCTAGGCCGTATGCGTAACGGATGGGCAGCAAACATGCTTTCATTACACATATATCTTGAGGCCGTCATTCTTATTGAGATGCTACAGCGCGGTGTCCTCAAGCCCGGGCGAGCCCAGGACAAGAAGAAAGTCCCATGCGGCGGGGCCTCACCATACGGCAGCCGGGCTGAACCCAGCAGACGCCCCGAGGAAAGCCTCGAAAGGCACAAAGACGCCACCCTGCCCAAAACAGCAGCCAAGACGCAGGGGGGGCGCGGAAGGAGGGGTGAAGGGTTGCAAGGAGGACCCGTGTACGCGAGAGAAACCGTTTAGAACAGACGTTTTGGAATGCATGCTGGAGGGTGGATGCTGTGGGTGGTAGTGAAAGGAGGCGTGCAGGTGCCTTGGTAGGGCAACGGGCAGCGGCCCCCTTTCCCTTGCCTACGCACAGCCAACCGACTTCCCGGCGGCCGCCAGGCACCACGCACAAAACAAAACGCACAACCCCCACGAAACAGCGGGAAAGCTGTCATGCCCCAGCACCGGCATGGTCGATTCGCGGGCATTAGTCATGGTATCGGCGCCGCTCCAGAAACGCGAATATGAGCGCGGCGGTTGAAGTGAATTATCTCGCGAGTGCGTTGTTGTGCCCCCCCCCGACTGTGAACAGTGTATTTGGGATGTTGTCGCCCTGGCCGCTCTCAGTGCGATTGACGTCGGCCGTATGTCCCATTACTTTCCAAACAAATTATGCTTGGGGTCACTGTAACATCTCATCATCTTGAAATATCGAAAGGTTTGGCAGCGCTTGCGTCAGGGCCTGTACCGCATCGCAGTACCGTGCGACGCAGCCCATCGTAAATGAAACGCCTAATTTCATAATAGATTCCAATAATAGTAGCCGAAAGGGCATGGGCAATGTCCAATGTGGCTGCAGCGCTATTCGTCATGTGGTCACACATTTTCGGACATTCGAAGCTGGCGTTCTTGAGTCGAAGGAGTTTCTCGTTACAGCTATCTACTACGAGTGAGTATTGCTTCATCGTTTCCGGAGCCAGGTTACTTCCACTTGCGCTTAAAAATGTTCTCAAAGGCAGCCCTCGCAGGGTCAAAATGCCACATTGGCCGCCTTAAAGGCGATGCAAAGAATGCGTTCTCATACATGTCAGTCGAAAATTCAAGTCTTTCTCGCGCTGTACGGGCGACACTCGTAACAAAAGGTTCTAGTGGAAGGTTCCAGTGGGATATATACAGGTGGTGCCCAGCAGAGGAGAACGAATGGGGCCATACCGTACACCCTACCTGTCCTGGGCTCGCCCTGGCTTGGGGACACTGTAACTCCTCTATTAATATGAAAAAAGAAACCAAATGGATCAGGAGGTAGGCCTGCCTCGTGCCCTTTTGGGGCCGCTTGCCTGGCTTTCTGGTGCTTTCTGGGCCGGGGGCCTATTCTGTTTTTTGCGTTGCTCCGCGAGCGGGTTGGTGCGCCTAGCTGTTTCTGTAGGCTGTGGCCGTGTTGCTTTGTGGGTGTGCCTGGGGCGCTGCTGTCTGACCGGTTTTTGTGTTTCCCCCGCCGTACGTCCTCGGCGGTGACCTTGGTTTGTTTGGGATGCCCGTCGTGCTGATTGATACATACAAAATATAGCTGTACGTAAAACGCACAGCTAATAATTAACCTCAAGTATTATTATGATCCTCTTTGGGTACTAGTTCATTTTTGCAATTATTGCTGGCCGGTTGCTTGGGTGCGGCGCCCTTTTGCTCTTTTGCAGGTGGATGGTGCCTCGGCCCGGGCTGTTTTCTGCTCTTGCCATTGTTTCTGGCGGTGGGCCTTGGGTGCCTGAGTTGTCTGTTGGGGCCCCGCGCGCTGCCATTTTTTCCTGTGCGTGCCTCGATCGGGAGGCGTCTGCTGGCTGCTGGCGCTGGCTTATCTTCTTCTTATCTCCGCTTTGCCTGTGGTGGGCTGGTGCGTATTGGTGTTTGTCCGTGTGCGGTGCTGTCTGCGGACGGACGTCATAACGTTATCCAGCCAAAAGTAGTCGTCGACGTTCGACATAATAAACGAAGCACGAACAAAGCAACGATGTCTGTATAATTAGCCAGAAATGTTTCCGAAGACTAATTTTACTCTCTGCGTAACCTCTTATTATTAGCAAACTGGACCCACGACCGATGTCCACATAGTTCACACTACGTCGTACAGTACGTGGAGAAAGGTGCAAGGTCCGACTAAATTTTTAAGGAAGCCAAAGCTTAAATACGCGTATAAGTGTCAAGGGCTGGTGGGGGAGAGGATATCGGCGTTGCAACCTAAGGGGCATGCACGGGCTCGCTCTATCTTCGCGGTTCGCACGAAACGCCAACACAGTCAACTCACGGGATTCCTAAATTGGGGCTTAGTTAATTTCATTATACTGTGTGGCGAGGCCCCAATGAGGTGCTCGGGTTGGGTCTTCGCAACGTGCTTGCTCGGCCTGCTGGCCGTGGGCGATGCTAGAGGCCCGCTGCCTTGCCAGCTAACTACGAATACGGCCAATGGTGTCACTGAGGGAGCGATTGTGTACCCTGGCTTCAAGCGGCGGCTTCTCGCGAACGCTTACAGCTATTGTACGTCAACGGGAACACTTTGCAGCGGATGCGACCTGAACTTCCTGTCCTTTGATAAATGCAGCGTAAGTCTAAGTGGCAACTGACCATGATGCGGCGAGCGTTCGACTGGCGCAAGCAGCGCTTCCAAATGGCGTTTCGGTCTGTTCCCGCCCACCATGCTTTTAGATGCCGGACCACCGCGCATCCCGCAAAGTTATGCATTTTGTTGTGAAGAGGAAAAGAGGCGGGGCGGGGCGTAGGGATCGCGGAGCTGCCACCCCGCTCCCCCATCTGGTCCCGCCCATCAATCCTTTACGTTCATGTGTGCCTCGATGCAGACTGTGGACGATCTGGGGCAGGACAACACGATCTGCCGGCTGCCCTCCCCCGATGGCGACGTGCCCTCCAGCTCCATGTGCGGCGGCGCGTCCAGGAGCACCACGCTGCCCTCACCTGACGGTGGCACCACCGCAGCGGGCGAGCTGCTGGCGTGGCGTGAGTCCGGTGGACAGGTGCTGGCCGCCACTCTGCGGCTCAACTGCAACTGGATGCTGGTGGCGGGGGCGCCGCTCAACCTGACCGTGCAGTACGGCAGCGGGGGCGCCCTGACGCGTACCACGTCTCAAACGTACAGCAGCAGGGCCACGTGCCTCTCGTTCCAGGTCAGGCCGGGACGGCGCTTATTTGATTATATGCTTACTTGGAAAGGAAGGTGTTACTAAACCCAGGTGTTACTACATTGTGCGTATGGCGCTAAATTGCTCCACGAAGGAACCACTATGCCCCATGAACCCACTATGAAACCTTGCACAACTTGCTTCTATCCTTCCTGGACGCCCTAATTGCTATGATTTTTCTTCCATCCTCGGCTTCACTAGGGACCTACAACTGAACCACTCTTACCTTGAACCAGTGGTCCCCGCCGTCGCCCGCAGGTCAACTTGACCGGTGTCGATGCAACCGGCTGTAGCAATCAGGTCATCAACCTGGCAATTTCATATACAATCCAACGGTATCAACTGGAATCCGTGGCTGTGATCGGTGTGAGGTGCTCAAACACTAGTAACCAATATCGGTCAACGTCAACAGCTTCATTGATTGGACCATTGTCGCCACCACCGCCATCCCCATTACCGCCTCAGCCGGCGCCTCCTATGCCTCCTTGGCCATCACCACCAAGGCCCCCTCACCCCAATCCAGGTCCGCCCTCGCCGTCGCCTCCGTTCCCGCCGCCACCCAACTCTCCTCCGCCGAGTCCAAGACCGCCGCCTCACTCACCTCCCTTTCATCCGCCAAGTCCTCCTCCAACCAGCAATCCTCCACTTAGCGCTCCTTCTCCCAACCCACCCCCACCAATCCCGAACCTGCTACCTCCGATGCTGCCTGCTGAACCACCGCCTCCTTCTCCTCTCTCCCCACCTCCACCCAGCCCGCACCCACACCTTCCCTCGCCGCCTCCTCCTAGCCCAGATACACCAAGCCCAGGCCCACCAAGCCCCGACCCACCCATTCCCTCGCCGCCTCCTCCTAGCCTACTTCCACCCAGCCCAGGCCCGCCAAGTCCAGACCCACCCCTTCCCTCGTCGCCTCCTCCTAGCCCAGATCCACCCAGCCCAGGACCGCCAAGCCCCGACCCACCCCTTCCCTCGCCGCCTCCTCCTAGCCCAGATCCACCCAGCCCAGGACCGCCAAGTCCAGACCCACCCCTTCCCTCGCCGCCTCCTCCAACCCCAGATCTACCCAGCCCAGGCCCACCAAGCCCCGACCCACCCCTTCCCTCGCCGCCTCCTCCTAGCCCAGATCCACCCAGCCCAGGCTCACCAAGCCCCGACCCACACCTTCCCTCGCCGCCTCCTCCTAGCCCAGATACACCAAGCCCAGGCCCACCAAGCCCCGACCCACCCATTCCCTCGCCGCCTCCTCCTAGCCTACTTCCACCCAGCCCAGGCCCGCCAAGTCCAGACCCACCCCTTCCCTCGTCGCCTCCTCCTAGCCCAGATCCACCCAGCCCAGGACCGCCAAGCCCCGACCCACCCCTTCCCTCGCCGCCTCCTCCTAGCCCAGATCCACCCAGCCCAGGACCGCCAAGTCCAGACCCACCCCTTCCCTCGCCGCCTCCTCCAACCCCAGATCTACCCAGCCCAGGCCCACCAAGCCCCGACCCACCCCTTCCCTCGCCGCCTCCTCCTAGCCCAGATCCACCCAGCCCAGGCTCACCAAGCCCCGACCCACCCATTCCCTCGCCGCCTCCTCCTAGCCCAGATCCACCCAGCCCAGGCCCACCAAGCCCCGACCCACGCCTCCCCTCATCACCTCCTCTAACCCCAGATCCACCCAGCCCAGGACCGCCAAGTCCAGACCCACCCCTTCCCTCGCCTCCTCCTCCAAGCCTACTTCCACCCAGCCCAGGACCGCCAAGCCCCGACCCACCCCTTCCCACGCCGCCTCCTCCAACCCCAGATCCACCCAGCCCAGGCCCACCAAGTCCAGACCCACCCCTTCCCTCGCCGCCTCCTCCTAGCCCACATCCACCCAGCCCAGGCCCACCAAGCCCCGACCCACCCCTTCCCTCGCCGCCTCCTCCTAGCCCAGATCCACCAAGCCCAGGCCCGCCAAGTCCAGACCCACCCCTTCCCTCGTCGCCTCCTCCTAGCCCAGATCCACCAAGCCCAGGACCGCCAAGCCCCGACCCACCCCTTCCCTCGCCGCCTCCTCCTAGCCCAGATCCACCCAGCCCAGGACCGCCAAGTCCAGACCCACCCCTTCCCCCTTCGCCTCCTCCTAGCCCAGATCCACCCAGCCCAGGCTCACCAAGCCCCGACCCACCCCTTCCCTCGCCGCCTCCTCCTAGCACAGATCCACCAAGCCCAGGCCCGCCAAGTCCAGACCCACCCCTTCCCCCTTCGCCTCCTCCTAGCCCAGATCCACCCAGCCCAGGCTCACCAAGCCCCGACCCACCCCTTCCCTCGCCGCCTCCTCCTAGCACAGATCCACCAAGCCCAGGACCGCCAAGTCCAGACCCACCCCTTCCCCCTTCGCCTCCTCCTAGCCCAGATCTACCCAGCCCAGGCCCACCAAGCCCCGACCCACCCTTTCCCTCGCCGCCTCCTCCTAGCCCAGATCCACCAAGCCCAGGCCCGCCAAGTCCAGACCCACCCCTTCCCTCGTCGCCTCCTTCTAGCCCAGATCCACCAAGCCCAGGACCGCCAAGCCCCGATCCACCCCTTCCCTCGCCGCCTCCTCCTAGCCCAGATCCACCCAGCCCAGGACCGCCAAGTCCAGACCCACCCCTTCCCCCTTCGCCTCCTCCTAGCCCAGATCCACCCAGCCCAGGCTCACCAAGCCCCGACCCACCCCTTCCCTCGCCGCCTCCTCCTAGCACAGATCCACCAAGCCCAGGCCCGCCAAGTCCAGACCCACCCCTTCCCTCGTCGCCTCCTCCTATCCCAGATCCACCAAGCCCAGGACCGCCAAGCCCCGACCCACCCCTTCCCTCGCCGCCTCCTCCTAGCCCAGATCCACCCAGCCCAGGACCGCCAAGTCCAGACCCACCCCTTCTCCCTTCGCCTCCTCCTAGCCCAGATCCACCCAGCCCAGGACCGCCAAGCCCCGACCCACCCCTTCCCTCGCCGCCTCCTCCTAGCACAGATCCACCCAGCCCAGGCACGCCAAGTCCAGACCCACCCCTTCCCTCGCCGCCTCCTCCAACCCCAGATCTACCCAGCCCAGGCCCACCAAGCCCCGACCCACCCTTTCCCTCGCCGCCTCCTCCTAGCCCAGATCCACCCAGCCCAGGCCCACCAAGCCCCGACCCACCCCTTTCCTCACCGCCTCCTCCTAGCCCAGATCCGCCCAGCCCAGGACATTCAAATCCAGAACCGTCCATCCCCTCGCCGCCTCCTCCGAGCCTACTTCCACCCAGCCCAGGCCCGCCAAGTCCAGACCCACCCCTTCCCTCGCCTCCTCCTCCAAGCCTACTTCCACCCAGCCCAGGACCGCCAAATCCAGAACCGCCCATCCCCTCGCCGCCTCCTCCAAGCCTACTTCCACCCAGCCCTGGACCGCCAAGGCCAGAACCGCCCATCCCCTGGCCGCCTCCTCCAAGCCTACTTCCACCCAGCCCTGGACCGCCAAGTCCAGAACCGCCCATCCCCTCGCCGCCTCCTCCAAGCCTACTTCCACCCAGCCCAGGCCCGCCAAGGCCAGAACCGCCCATCCCCTCGCCGCCTCCTCCAAGCCCAGATCCAACCAGCCCAGGACCTTCAAATCCAGAACCGCCCATCCCCTCGCCGCCTCCTCCAAGCGTACTTCCACCCAGCCCAGGCCCGCCAAGTCCAGACCCACCCCTTCCCTCGCCTCCTCCTCCAAGCCTACTTCCACCCAGCCCTGGACCGCCAAGGCCAGAACCGCCCATCCCCTCGCCGCCTCCTCCAAGCCTACTTCCACCCAGCCCACGACCGCCAAGTCCAGACCCACCCCTTCCCTCGCCACCTCCTCCAGGCCTACTTCCACCCAGCCCACGACCGCCAAGTCCAGACCCACCCCTTCCCTCGCCTCCTCCTCCAAGCCTACTTCCACCCAGCCCAGGACCGCCGAGGTCAGACCCACCCCTTCCCTCGCCGCCTCCTCCAAGCCTACATCCAACCAGCCCAGGACCGCCAAGTCCAGACCCACCCCTTCCCTCGCCGCCTCCTCCAAGCCTACTTCCACCCAGCCCAGGCCCGCCAAGTCCAGACCCACCCCTTCCCTCGCCTCCTCCTCCAAGCCTACTTCCACCCAGCCCAGGACCGCCAAGTCCAGACCCACCCCTTCCCTCGCCTCCTCCTCCAAGCCTACTTCCACCCAGCCCTGGACCGCCAAGGCCAGAACCGCCCATCCCCTCGCCGCCTCCTCCAAGCCTACTTCCACCCAGCCCAGGCCCGCCAAGTCCAGACCCACCCCTTCCCTCGCCTCCTCCTCCAAGCCTACTTCCACCCAGCCCTGGACCGCCAAGTCCAGACCCACCCCTTCCCTCGCCGCCTCCTCCAGGCCTACTTCCACCCAGCCCAGGACCGCCAAGTCCAGACCCACCCCTTCCCTCGCCGCCTCCTCCAAGCCTACTTTCACCCAGCCCAGGCCCGCCAAGTCCAGAACCGCCTATCCCCTCGCCGCCTCCTCCCAGCCCAGATCCACCCAGCCCAGGACATTCAAATCCAGAACCGCCCATCCCCTCGCCGCCTCCTCCAAGCCTGCTTCCACCCAGCTCAGGCCCGCCAAGTCCAGACCCACCCCTTCCCTCACTGCCTCCAACGCCTGAACCACCCAGCCCAGGACTGCCAAGCCCAGAACCGCCCATCCCCTCGCCGCCTCCTCCTAGCCCAGATCCAACCAGCCCTGGCCCGCCAAGCCCCAACCCGGTGCCCCCCTCCCCAAGCCCAGACCCGCGCCTTCCCTCACTGCCTCCTCCCAGAGCACACCCGCCAAGCCTAGGCCCTCCGTCTGTCTTAACTCCACCACCGCCTCCTGTCAGCACAAAGCCGCCAAGGCCGGCCCTACCACATCTTCGGTCGCCTTTCTCACCACCACAATCTTATCCCCCGCCGCCAGTTGCGCCTTCAGCGCCCAGTAGCTTCCCGTCACCTGTCGCCGTCCCACGTCCTTCACCTCCAAATAGGGCTGACTCGTCCTCTCCGTCACCGTATTTCCCCCATCCAACCAACGCGCCTTCAGCCAGCCCACTGGCCCCGCCACCTGCTAACCCATCCAATCTGGACAGGCAACCTCCCTGGCCGCCACGCGGCCCAGTCCTGGCGCCCGCCGTGCCGCCGCCCTTGCCTCCCGGTTCCAGACTACCTCCTCCAAGCCCTGAGCTGTTAGCCATCCCGCCAACACCGCTGGGGTCATCCGGTCCTTCCAAGCCCTCGGGAGGGTTTGATGAGCCGCCCCCTTCACCGCTGCCATCAGCCGCGGCATCTGGCGACGCACCCCCTTCGCCGCCTTCTCTGCCAGGGCCGTCATCCCCCCCAAGCCCCGAAACGCCTTCTTCGCTGCCCTCTTCGCCGCCAGGATTCGCGGCACCAAGCCCTCAGCTGCCTGGCCTACCTGAGAGCCCGTTACTGTCTCCATGGCCGCCGCCGCCATCACCCGCACCAAGCTCTGAGACACCTGCTCTCAGCGGTCCACTGCCTCCATGGCCTACGCGCCAAAGTCCACCTGCTTCCCCCAGGCATGGCGAGCCCAGCGAGGACCATGGGACGCCGCACAACGGGCCGCCTGTGTACCCCGGCAGCGGCAGCGGAGGTTCCAGTAGCGGAGGGAATGAGCCACCGCCCGCACCATCGGCAGTGCCCACCGACCACGGCGGATCCAGATCGACCCCTCCAGGCCCGCCCCGCGCTCCCCAACCGGCGGCAGGTGGGCCCTCTGTGGCTGCACCTCCTATACCGGGCACCTGCACCGCGCTGCTGGGGCTTGATGGGGATATCGAGAAGGAGACCTTTGAAAGCGTTGTGTTGAGTCGGTTGAGCCCTGCCACGCGCCTGGTGTCGTTGGAAGTGGTGTCACACACGTTGTCAATGCCGTTCCGATTGTTCACTTGGGACGGTGCGGGACCACCCTCATGCAATACACTACGAGCTGCCATCACAGAGGCCTCATCTGGTGTAGCCGGGTCTGAGGTGGATGTTGCTTGCAGCTATGATGCGGTGAGCAGCAGCGGGAGTGGCGGCTCCACATTCCACTCGCCACATCTCGTCCCCGTCACTGCTGGCGGCTCAGCAGCCATACCTGAGGGTGCGGCAGCGGCGTGCATCAATGGGACGACTGGGTGGCTCAACACGACGCTTCAGCTGGGGGCGGCAGCCTGGGAGACGGGGAGCAGTGCCTCCGGGGTGATGGCGCAGCTGGCGGCCGCTCTGCAGCACGCCCTCGTGCCCGTCGGGTAGGTCCTGGGCCGTGAGGGGGCCGGTGGGTAGTATTGGGGCCGGTGGGTAGCGCCATAAATTGTTCTTTATGGTTATTTGAGGCTAGCACCATGAGGCGTCAGTTGCTGACGTAGCCAACGGTAACCGCCAAAGTCTTGCGTGAGAGCTGGATACCCTAACCCCTAACAACAATACAAACTGTCAGAGCAGCATAGTGCTTTTGTCGGAAATTACCAACGACATACGTCAAGTGTGCTTGCCGCATCGATTATTATGACCTGCCACAAGCTAAATTCGCTTCGTTTGGCTCTTTTTACGTCGGAACCGGGACAAGCTCAGTATGCATCTCGTAAGCCTTCATGTCACCCTCCCTCCCTCCCTCCCCCCCTGCAGGCTGTGCGCTTCTGCCGCCCCCCCCTTCGCGGCGCACGTCTCCACGCTGGCTGCGCTGGCGCTGCTGCCTGACGCTGCTGGTGTGTGTCCGGTCATCGGGCAGGAGACCGTGGACAAGATGCAGCAGGTGGGGGCGCAAGGTCGGGACAGCCAGCTGCCATACCTGCCGAGAGGATAATTGAGCTTCGCCTCTTTTAATGAATGTCGTACAAGCTCTGCCACGCGTACGAATTCCATGGAACTCACCCCAGGCACCTTTGCCCTGGCCATGCAACCCACTGCTTGCTCCAATCATCCATGCATCCTGCCCTCTGCAGGATGCCGCCGCCGTTCAGGGGTTGCTGCCGCCTAGCCCGCCGCCTGCACCGGCCCCAGCCGCTCTCCTAGGCCAGCAGCAAGTGCAGCTAGACGCACGGGATGGCGGTTCCTTAACGGGTAACGATTCAGGCGAGCCGCCACCTGCACCGGCAGCTGGCGCACTAGGCGCGGCAGCGAGCTCTGAGATACCAGTGTGGGTTTGGGCGGTGGTGGCGATTGGGGCGATCTTGGTCTTGACCGGCTGCTTCGCGCTGGGGGCTGCAGTACGGCGCCGTACGTCCCGTGCTCGCTACCGCAGCGATATCGCCTCCACGGCAGCACTGGCCCGCACTGCGACCCTCCACGGCAATGCAGTCGTGGCGTTGCCAGCGTTGGACCCCGCGGATAGAGACGCCGCACTTGCTGCAGCCACAGCGGAAGCAACTGCGGCAGCAGCAGGACCCGGCTCAATTGTCCGATCCGCCGCTTTGAGCGACCGTGACATCAGCATAAGGCTGGCCAGTAGTGATGCAGCCGCATTCCCCGGATCCATCTCCCCAGCCGGCGGTACGCGCGCGCTGCTCAGGCCCCCATCCATGCACGACGGCTCCTACGACGCCTCTGCTCAACCACATCCGTGGATCTCCAGCAGGCACGGCTTGAACGCCTCCCCATCGGGAGCTCCTCTGTCCTGCAACAGTCCCATATCGCGCCTACTGCGCAGCTCTGCCACCGGCGTTGGTCTGGACAGTAGCGTCCACGCCGGGTACAGCCAACGAAGCGCCCGGGGCAGCGCCTCGCACTTAGCTGCGGTGCCCGCGCTGCAGTCACCGATGACGTCCGGCGTCCGCAGCCGCCGCAGTAGCTTGCCAGTGCTGGTGGGTGAGGACCTGCTGGCAGCACTTGGTCCGCTGGGCGCCACGGCGGCGCTGACGCGTAACAGCAGCACCGCCGCCGCCAGCGCCCGCACCTCGCGTCCAGATGACCCCGCGGGCGTCTGGCGGGCAAAGTTCATGAGCGGCGCACTGCCTGCATCAGCAGCAGCCGAAGGACGGCCCCGTCGTGGCAGCATTGCTTCCGGCCCCATACCCTTCCTCTCGCGTCGCAGCTCGACGGACCGTAACGGGCGGCCCGGAACTACCAACGACGTCGAAGGCGCGTCTTGGGCGGGGCCGCCAGCCGCGGCCCCGCGCGGCGCCTTGCTGCTACACAGCTCCCGGTCAGCGTACATTTCTTTGGCAGGGCTGCGGGGGGGTACGCGATCGCGCAGGGCAAGCGCGATGGGCGACCTGGGCCGTGTCCTGGCGCCGTCTCCCGCTGCTTCACCCAGCTCGCGTGGCCCCACTGGCAGCATTTTCACTACGAGTGGCGTGGCTAAGATCGCGTGGGGTGAACTGCCGGCATTACCCCCGGCAGCGGGACTGGAAGGTTACACGCCGCGAGCTAGCATCGATGAGGGCAGCATCGATGAAGGCGGCGGCATTGGGCTCCGCCCGAATTGGAAGTGGCCCAGCTTGCAAGATGCATCGTACAGCCCACGCCGCCAGAGCCTGGAGCAGTCGCCATCCCAAGCAGACGGCATCGGCAGGTCGGAGTCTCGGCCGAAGTGGAAGTGGCCCAACTTGCTGGAAGTATCGCCGAGCTTAAGCTACCGTAACATGGCGGTGACGCCGCCGACTCCTTCGACACACGCCCGTAAGTCACGCGCCAGCGCCAGCGGCATCCAGCAGGCGAGCGTTGCGGATCAGCGGCCCAGCGGCGGGCGGGAGCGGCCTGCTGGGGGCCTGGTGGAGGCATTGAGCCGGAGCAGGAGCCGCTGCAGCAGCCTTGGCCCCAGCGGCGGCGGGGCGCGGAGCGGCACCTTGCGCCGAATGTCCTCAATCACGCCGCATAATGTCGTACAGCCCATTCGCAGTAACTCGTTGCAGCCTGGTGAGGTGTTTATACTCCCGGCGGCCGTCGCCGTGCCTTCGGATCGGGCGCTTTTGTCGCCCAAGGGGGAACGACGCGCAGGAGAAGCGTCCGGCGGCCTGGGGGCCTCGGCCGCCACTCAGGCGAGCGCAGGCAGCCGGGATTCACGCACAGATGGTGGGCTTGATGGATCTCCTCTCGGCACGGTGCCGCGCATGCAGGATGCAGGAAGCTCAAGCTCCGAGCCATGGTTCGCGGGCGGCAGCCGCAGCCCACCGGCTGCAAGGTCACAAACGCTTCTGCGTTTTGGCATGTCGCGCCTTAACATCACTTCAGGTGCTGACGGTCGCGGGATTATTCGGGCCGCAACCTTACAGCCAACTGCCTTCTTGGGTGCTCCAGGCAGGGGTAAAGCTGATGCCAGCGTGAAGCAAGAGGAGCTCGCCGCCTTCCTTCCCGCAGCTGCCACATCCGCCGCGGCGTCACCACCACTTGCAAGCCACAACCCATTGATCCATGTGGGCGGTTCCGTCGCTCCGCAAAACCAGGAAGCGCCGGCGGACAGTTGGTTGGACGACAACGAACCCTTGTTTCTGGACACACTGCTGCCGCCGCCACCCAGCGGCTTCGTCCACGCCTCCCTGGACACCTTCGAGGACCATGCCAGCCTCGCTAGCATTGTTGCAATTCGAGGCGGCAATGCGCTCGGTGCTTCGTCGAAGGGGCAACCTAATCCCGTTAAGAAGGGCACGGCGGAGGCTGGGGCTTCAGAAGCAGCGGGCGCAGTTGTCAGGCCGGGAAACAATCCCACCGTCGGCGGCACCCAACCTCCAGCGCGGCAGCAGGCGGCGCTGACCCTCGACAGCAACTTGGGACACGCCCTGGCGGCGGCCGCAGGCGGCGGCCTGCCGCCCATGCAGGAGAACCCGCTTGCTCGGCATTCCTCGTCCTCGCTGACTAACACTATGGCGATGATCAGCTTCAGCAACTTCCAAGTGGCAAACATGACGACGGCGCAGGCAGGCGTAGGTGCCCCACCACCGACTTCGACGTCATCACCCGCCCTGGTGCCTGGAGTTGCTGATGAGGCCGTTGGGCCAAGTCAGCTGCGCGGAGGCCTCCCAAGCCCCATGGACGGCGACGATTTGGCGGCGCAGGCCCACGTGGGTGCGTGGCCCGCGCCTAAAGGCAGGCGCGCAGCAGGGGCACAGCTGCAAGGTAGTAGTGCGGCCGACGACGACGTATCTGCCTTTGAGGCAGTGCCCGATTCGGGAGCGCAGGCGCTGGTGCTGTCCGCAGCCGAGCATGCTGGAAATGTAGAAGGCGGGGTCAGAGGGCGCGTCGCCCCGGCCTTTCTGGAATCACTCGAAGACCTGTTTCAAGATCCACTGGAAGCAATGGGCGGTGAAACCGGTGTCGCTGGAACGGCTGCTGGCAGTCCGCGGCAGGGCTGGAGGCAGCTGGTGAAGGAGTCGGCTGTGATAGAAGCTAGGCAGCAGCGCACAGGGGCCGGTGGCGCCAGGAGCCCCGTAGGTCAGGCAGCAGACGGCTAGAGCAGACAGCTGCATCACATTACGTTAGGGAGACGAGGACACAAAAGCCGAGTGACCCCGTGAATTAATTCTGCTTGAGCAGGGCCCAGGTAGTGTTACTAATGTTGATTGTTTGTGGGGGAAACTTGCAGGCGGAATGGCGAAGGAAGGCATCTGGCTTCTGTCTGAAATGCAGATTTTGGTGGCGCAATTTTTTGCTTTACATTCTTCGCTTCAGATATTGGAGACTGCCGGGGCAGGGCCAGAGATTGGACATTGCCGGGGCAAGACGGAGACTGGAGACTTCCGGGGGGAAGATGCCCGGTGCCGTGATGGTTGGGTTTGGTGTTGGTTGCAGCTGCGAATACATGTTTTTTTTCCGCGCAGTGTATTTTGTATCCATGTTCTTAGCTTTTCAATTCATGCGCAGGATTATGAAAGAGTCAGGTGCACACGTTGTGCCCCGCCCATTGCCGTTGTTGGTTCCCCAGGCATCTCCTGAGCGTCCGGAGTGTCCCCCATAAGAACTCCTGGTTATATAACTGTTCGGAACGTGAGAGATATTTCCTCCACAACAAACCGAGGAACTCAAATCTGCTGGCACTCCATTACTAACTGACGCGCTCGTGGCTGCGGTAGAAGGGAAGCGCCCGTGCCTGATGTAGTAGTCTTGTTGCAGTGGGGGCCGCTTTAGATCATCACGGCCGCGCAGACGGCGCGTCCCAAGGAGTCTTCCTGGATTAACTGTTCAATTTGCCTCTCGGCAGGCGTTGCGTAACTGATTAGCCGTTGCGTGGTCCAGGGAATCCCAACCGCACTTTGAACGACAACTGATTGCGATCTCCGTTTGTCCGGAATCCAACTTTATAATTAAGCGGCTCCGATGGCGCCATAAGTGCGCCGCCGCCCTTGAAGGAGGCCATACTGTGAGTGCCCCTGCAAATCCTGTTTGGGGCAAGGGAGAATTGAAGCCTTCCTGGCTTATACTAATAGTAATTGGTAGACCGTAAAAGGTAGAGCCATCGGGCGAAAACCGACGCGTATACTGTGAAATGACCCTTAATTAGCATTAATATTGTGGAGGTGCACTGTCCGAGTTACCCGTGATCATGATTGATGCTTATTCGTGCTTCTCAAGATTACGGTGTCTGTTGGCGGTTGTTAAAGTGCGTCAATGAATGGATTTTGGCGGTTGACGAGTGATTATCTGTGCAAAGTCATGTCCAAGCCAGCCCAAGAATGTGCACGCACGCTTGCACCTTCGAATAGGTGTTGCAGGGAGAACCCTATTGTAAGTGCATGCCGGCTGGTTGTGGTTGAAACACAGCCTCTGGCTGTGACGCACCGAAGTGTTGTAAGTCCAACATCTTTTCAGCAATCGGAACGTAACGTTCTCACATGTAAGCCACACAGGGCCACGGGATGTGTGTAGACTGCTGCCTGGCCCCGAAGGCCGACAATACCATACGATACCGTACAACCGTTATGCCTGTTCCTGATCAGTCCTGGTACATGTGGCCACGTGCAGAGGAGTCGTCAGCGCACTCTCTGCCGGTGTGGTGCTTGCTGTTCTCTCTGGACTCTCTATTGTGAGGCGCCAGGCGGTTTGCCTGTTCGGAGTGATCGGATTTCCTTGCTTTCTTTATCTTTTTCAGCGTCAGGCGATGCGCCCGATGGTTCTACCTTTTCAGATCTGGAGCTCTTCGTAACGATAACTACAACTTAGGGACTGGTCCACAGCCACGCCAGAGTTACCGGTATCGGGAAGGCAGGGCGGATTGTTGCCCGCACACGACACCGCCCCGAAACCAAGGTACAGAAGCTGCGCGGGATTCATGGCCTGACGCAGGACCAGTTTCTGTACGGCTCCTGTAAATACCAAGACGGAAGTCGACTGGGGCATATGACCATAAGGCCCTTCCCAGCGCATCCCCACGGCCGCACTTTAGGTACGTGCAGGTTACTACATCGCCAGCGGCTACTTAGACAGCAAGCTCTGGGTAAAGTTGATTGCAACATTGCACCCAGGAGCCTTAGGTTGACATTGCACTGCGAAGCTGTACATAAAACCACGTCGGGTCTGAAATCCACTGTCACAGTTACTGATACTTCATACACGCCCTCCTGGTGCTGCTCATCTGGCCCCCTCCATGCATGCCCGCCAACAGAAACGATGCGCCCGATGGGTCTACCGTTTTAGGTCTGGAGCCCACTGTAACGATTACAAGTACTTGGAACGATTCTCGCCTTACCCAGAACCGCATGAGCAACTCCCGAAACGCATGATCCAGTTGCTCATCTGACACACCCTCCTCACGCACTTTGACAATGCTCTGATCATCTTCAGTTTCCGCCCCTAACCACCCTCCCCGAAACGCGCGGCGACCTGGCCCAGGTAAGTTGGCAGCTCATGGGTGCCATAAACACGCCCCAACGACGCTTTCGCTGCGCAAAGCTTGGGGCCCCTTGAGTCGCTGGGGCCTCACGCATTGCTTGGAAACACGTGGTAGAAGTGGTACAGGTCTTCCCCGGTGTCAAACGCCCCGACCTCCGTGCTGCAAACTTCACACAGCACTCGGCGGTACTGTGAGGAGGGCTTGGCGCGCTTGGGCCGCCGGCCCCCGCGGCCGCCCGCCGCACCGCCTGGAGCCGCCGGGTCGAAATCCTCGCCTCCGGCTGCCTCATCGCCCACCTGGCAGTTCATGACGAACATTGCGCGATACTGCTGGTGGTACTGCTCGTGGCGCTGGCAGTCGATGCACAGGGTCGTGAAACAGCCGGGGCAGGACAACACAGCGTCCGAGACGCGGCCGCCTCGTTGCCGGTCCATCCAGACAGCATCCTTTTCGTCTGCGGCGTGTATTTGTGTTATCGCGCGAGTGCAACGCAGCGCAGCGGGGGCGTCCGGGCAGCGTAAGAACGCGATTGGGATTGGCATCAGCGCAAGCGTTGTAAGCGTTCTGGCCAGCTTGGGGGCCGACGAGCCCGTCGGCAGCATCAGGGCTTTGCGGCTTTTCCTGGCAGCGCAGCCAGAAAACTCAGGGCATTTCACGATCCACGCCATGCAAAAAAAGTGCGTTGGCTGGCCTGGTGCCTGAACCGCGCACCTGCTGCTTCGTCGTAGAGCTGGTCCGTCTGCTGCTGCATGCCGCCGCTCGCTGTCGAGGCGGAGTCGTCGTCCGTGCTGTCCTCGGGGCTTGCGTCACCAGCACCCGCACCATTGCCCTGGGCTGGTCGATTACTCGTCCTGCCAGCGGCACCTCTGGGCGGTCCTCGTCCTGCACCCGGGCCTGTCGACTCCTCCTTGGCGGCGCGGCTACGCACGCCAGGTCCCGCGGTGACGCCTACATCGGCAGCCGGTCTAGGCCTTTCGTCGCCGAATAAGGAGCCACCTCCTGCCAAGGAAACGCTAGGTGCTGTTGCTGGCGTAGCGTCTGCCGCGGACATGCCACTGCGCGCGGCTGGGGCAACCGGTGGTTCACCAGAACGGTGCGCTGGACGCCGTTGGGCTGGGACTCAACGGCTTAGGATAGGTACCAAAAATCCGTCAGCCACTTCGCATTCGGGTTCATGAAAGCCACTGGCGACGACTGACTACCGATGACGAATTCCTTATTCCCATGCATTCACTGCAGTTTCGGGTATCGTGAGTAACTCTAGTGTGCTATAATTATATAA
This sequence comes from Yamagishiella unicocca, assembly GCA_003116995.1. Classification (NCBI taxonomy): domain Eukaryota; kingdom Viridiplantae; phylum Chlorophyta; class Chlorophyceae; order Chlamydomonadales; family Volvocaceae; genus Yamagishiella; species Yamagishiella unicocca. The sequence goes on along the minus strand of BDSL01000016.1, from coordinate 1,063,551 downwards.
TTGAAATTATGGATGATCTTTCTTTGCTCGTTTATGCCATAGCTTGAGTGCCGACGACAGACCAATATGTCATGGATCGTGGCCACCTTCCTAACTGTTCAAAGTGTTATATTAGTGCTTGTCAATAAAATAGTTCCAAATGACTACATGGTGCGATCCGATCGAGTCGGCAACACAAAGGCGTTAGTTCGTGCTGCCGTTGCTGCTTCCTCTAGTGTTCTTTCCGGAAACGAATCTGTTACGCATAAATGTTCGCGCTAAACCTCGCTTATATGCGCAGGATGAAATTTTCCATGGGCCACAAGCGCGGGAATACTGTCGCGGTGCCTTCACGACATGGCATCCAAAGATTACGACTTTTCCTGGCCTCTACTACATTGGGACGCTGTATGGATGGCTTCGATGGGCGGCGCAATCCCTTGCCAACCCCGTGGGAACGGTAAGAGATTGTTGCGGGGTGTTTCGCATACGCAAGCGTGCTGCTACGATATAACCGTGTTCATGTGGTGGGGTTGTGTGTGCGTATGTGCGTGTCTCGTGCAGGACATGCTGAAACACATTTCCATTGCCACCCCCATGGCCTCTCCACCGACCACAGGACACCGCCTGCGCCACTCCGTACCTCCGCTCGCTCAACGTGCTCCTCTCAGCCGCCTGCCTGGCGGTGCTGCGCGCCATAATCGAGACGCACCAACAGCAAGGCCGCCCTCGTCCCCAACGAAAACACCAGCGCGAAGGGGTTCCGGAGCATCGGCTGGCGTCTCAGGACCTTCAAGACAGCCCCGCCTCGTCCCCCGCCTCGGCTGCCTGCTCCCCAGCTCTGTATGCGTTGGTGTTGGCGCTCTACCCGCTGCACTGGTTCTTTTCCTTCATGTTCTACACCGACGTGGCTTCTCTGCTCTTCCTGCTGCTGTGCCAGCTGCAGGTCGGGCGGTAGGGGGGTCACTCATTGGTCCCTAGCGGTTCTGTGTGCACCTGGAATGAACCAACGAAACACAGCCCTGGGTTGCGAGTGTGGAGGCTCGGTGCGTTGCGCGGTCTTTCCCAAGCTGAACGGGTTTGCCACGCGACCCACTGGGGATCCTCTCTACACAACGTGCGCCCTCGCTACACCTCGCCGTGGTTGGGAGCGTCCGATTGGGAGCGTCCCATCATCCCTTTTCTCCTCCCTGACCTTCCCGCGGCCCTCTGCCCAACGCGCTCCCCCCGGTAGGCCATGCGGCGCCGCTATTGGGGCGCGGCATTGTACGGCGTCATGGCGGTGTTCTGCCGCCAGACCAACGCCGTGTGGACGGCGTTCGTACTGGGCGAGGCGGCGCTCGCGGAACTGGGTATGGACTGGGCGCCTGCGCGGCAGGCCACTGCAGCGCAGCGGGAAGGGGAGCGGACGGCGGCCATTCGCCGCGGCGCTGGTGACGAGGTGGCAGCCGCAGAAGCCGCAGAGGTCGCTGCCGGTGGGGTGGTTTCGGAGCTGCAGGTGGCACTGAGGAGGATGTGGCGGCGTAGGGGACAGCTGGCGGCGGCGCTGTGGCCGCTGCTGCTGCCGCCCGCGGGCTTCGCCGCCTTCCTTGTTGCCAACGGCGGGTCTGTCGTACTGGGTGACAAGGAGGCGCACAGGCCCGTACGACATGGAGCCCAACTGCTGTACTTTGCGGCTTGGGTGGCGCTGATGCTGTGGCCGCAGCTGCTGCCTGCAGTCGGGCTGCTAGGGCGGGCGTTGAGGCGGCAGCCGCTAGCGGCGGTGGCCACGGCGGTCGCTGCGGTTGCGGCAGCGGCGGCGGTTGGCCACGTGTCGACGATGGTTCATCCGTACATGCTGGCGGACAACCGGTAAGCGGCGGCTCGAGTCCGAGGCAGGCATCTGCGCACTCCTCGCACTTCCCCTGCCTGCACCACTGCACCGCTGCACCGGGGCGCCGGCGCTGCCCTCCCACTCCACTTTTGCCTGACGACCACGATACCGTATGGTAGCTCCTCCAGGGCCCTCCCCCATGCTCCTTGTTCCCACTTCCACTTACCCCAAAAGACACGCTGTGCTTCCGTCCCTCCACTTCTCCTCCGCCAGGCACTATGTCTTCTACCTGTGGCGCCGCCTGCTGGGCCGCCCTGCCGCAAAGTACGCTCTGGCCCCGGTGTACGCAGCCTCCTGGGCGCTGCTGCTGGCGAGCCTGCGGCGGAGGCTGTCGAGGCTGTGGATACTGGGCTTTGTGGCGTGTCTGGCAGCGCAGCTGCTGCCTGCCTGGCTTCTGGAGCTCAGGTGCGATTGGGAACGTTGATTGGAGGCGGGTGCTCGGGAGGCGGGAGGCGACGCAGGATGTTGCACGGCTGCGCCTGCGACCTTCCTCCTGGGTAGCCCTGGGCTCGGTTCCTGTCCGTTCAGGTGGCGTCCATGTGATGACGGCTGCTGCCCAACACATGACAAGCAGGACGCGCCTCGTGTTCTTGTCTGGGCATCTTGGCGTTATAGTTGCCAAGTCCGGTCCTCCTCATCCTTACCCACTACGAACCGCAGGTATTTCACTCCCGGCTTCTACCTGATTGCGTTGCGCTTGGAGCCACCGACGCGGCTGCGGGCGGCAGCTATGCTAGCGACGTACGGCGTCATAGACGTCGCCACTATGTATCTGTTCTTGTACCGACCGTACACGTTTGCGGATGGCAGCATAGCGCGGTTCATCTGGTGATGCGCACCATCCAAGCATGAACCGTGCGGCCCCCGTGCCCCACCATACCTTATGCAGCGAGGAGCGATTGGGGCTCGGGCCTGGGCGGCTTAGGGCGAGGGGCTGCAGGGGTGCCAGGCGCGCGAATGCGAATATAACAACGCCCGCGTTTGGAAATTTGGAAACTCGGAGCTGATTTGGAGTTTGTTGGCTTTGGGGTTTGGGCCACTGTATAAAGGGGCGACACTGTATAAAGGGGCGATGATGATCAATTTCGGCCACAACGTCTTTACACCTGCTGTACAAGGCTGCGCTGGTTCCTCACACGTGTGCCTTCAAGCGCTCCGCAGCTTGGGCATCCTCTCAGGCCCCAGCATTGATTCCGGGCGTGTTAATCACCGAGCCAGCCCCGCGCACCAACTTCACCGCGCAGTCTGGACACCCGCCCGCACCGGCTGTCAACAGCAGCCCCCCCAAGCCATCCATCAGTCCAAAGGGTGGAGGCCGTGCGCCGCCCTAAAGCCTGAACCACTATGCACCTCGTTCAGCGCACCTCATCATCCAAGCCCCTGATGAACACGTAAGTTTCCATCTACCCAACCGGTATGGCACTCCCACATTGCATGCCTCACTCATAATATACACTGCACGTTTACAACCGGCGAGCACGTGGCTTCCACCGCCACCTCTCCTCTCGCGCGTCGACACCCTCTCCGTGCTGCCCTGGTAACCTGCGGCATCCAGCACGCTTCTGCTAGCTGACGCAGCCACCCAGTCCTGCTCAGCAGCAGGGCAACCGACCGCATGCTCCGCCCGCCTGGACCTGCACGGTCCCCAGTGGTGACGGGCATGCTGGATAACATAGGTGAGCTGCTATACGACATGGGCGCCTTGGCCTCCGCCGCGGCCGGTTTCGGAGCTTGGCACCAGACTGCCCCAACCGGTTGCCGCAAGCGCTAGGCCATCCAGGCTTTGAAAGCCAGCCCGCAAGCGGCCAGGCTGTGCGAGAAGGTGCCTCTGCGGCGCCTCTCCCGCACACGGAGGCGGGCCATCGCGCTTGCGGCCTACACGTGGCGTCCCTCCACGAGGGGTGGGCACGAGGGAGGTGCCGGCCGCAAAGGACGGCTGTCGCCGCCCGCGTCGCTCAAGCGAAGTGTATCCCCGCCGCATTGAACAGCGCCAGCATGTGCAGGAACTCCTCCTGGCTCATCTTGCTGCTGCGGTTCGTGTCCAGGCCGTTGTCGGTTAGAACCTGCGAGAAACGAGACCCAGCGACAAGGGAGGCGGCCGGTGTCTTCTACAATGCGCCACTAGGGCTACGCACACGCCGCCGGGATCTGAGCACCCGAGACTCAACCCCTCACCGCCAGTGTAAACATTAAAAACTCGCCTTCATAATCAGCTCCTTAAACTCGGGACTGACGCGGCCGCTGCCCTTCCGGCCGCCCTTGGCCCGGGCTGACGGCCCGCCGTCGATGGTCATTGCGTCGTCAGCGTCGTCTGCTTCCATGCCGTCATCGTCGGCCCCGTCGTGCTCCATCGCATCGTCGGCGTCAGCCACGGCGCCTAGCGTCTGGATGCCGGCGATCGTACCGGTGCCGGCGCCAGCGCCGGCGGCCGCGGCCGCGCTGCCGCCAGCCACCCCTTTGAGTGCCTGGTAGGTGCGGTAGTTGGCCTCCAGCGCTTGTAGTGCGTTGGTCTGGCGGAAGATGGCGCCTGTTGTGGCCATGCGGCGGTGGGGACAGACCCATGCGCGGAGACGTCACGAGGAGCCCCATGCACTGATTCCCAAAACAAATACCAACTTACCAGCTACCAACTACCAACTACCAGGTGTTTTTTTAAAATTGCATAAAATCCCAAGCCGTAACACGCGACCTCCAGCAGCAACACACGCGACCTCCGCCAACCATCGCACGCACTGCCCAGCACCCACCTAGCGTCTTGTTCTTGCGGCTGAAGCACATGCGGATGAGCCCGTCCCACTCCAGGAAGTTGACAGGAGGCGGCGGGTGCCGCGGCTCTATCCGCACGACGGAAGAGTCCACCTTGGGCGGCGGCCGGAAGTTGTTTTTGCCCACCTGCGGAAACACCACGACCCGCCACAGCAGCGCCAACAGCTGTGGGTCCGCCATAAGTGGCAACCGCAGCTAACAGCCACTGCACGCTCCGGATCGGGCAGGCCAACCTCGCGTAGGGCGTCGGCACCGTCAACCCAGAGATTGGTCAGGGCCCTCAATGGCTCTCATGGCTCCAAACCCACCACGGCACCTCCCTTCCTCCCTCCTTCCCCAGTCGGTTCGACTTGTCCTGTAAAGCGCCGAGCAACGGGTTTCCTCTTACCCCCCCGGCCTCCTACGGGATTTCCTCGCCGCCCCAACTCCTACTTTGAGCAGGTGGCTGACGCGGGAAAGCAGCTGCGTGTTGACCGCCAGCCTGCTGTACAGCTGGTCGCCGGGCTTAGCCACCAGGCGCATAGCGAACTCGTGTTGATACATGATGACGGCGGCGCGGAAGGCGGGCCGGTGGCCGAGCAGCTTGAAGGTGAGCGGGGAGGAGATGTTGTAGGGGATGTTCGCCACGCACAGGTCAAAGTACGGCAGCTCCACGCGCATGAAGTCGCCGTGGATGATCTACCCGTGTACGGCAGGTTGGGGGCGGGGGGGGCGGGCGGGGGTTACAGGGGCACGGGCTGATGCAGCTGCGTGGCACGCTTTGGTGATGTCACGAGTGACCGTCACCGCGGGGGCCGGAATCAGGGAGCACGACCCGTTAGGGACCCGGTCAGGGAGGGCCAGCGCCTGGCAATGGCCGCTACACCCTCGCCTCCTGTCCCCCTCTGACCAGGTCCCCGCCCGCTGGAGCGTCGCCCCACCTGCCGCACGTACACGCCTCACCTGTAGGTTGTTGGCGTACGGCGTGCCCTGCACACGCCGCTGAAGCTCGAGGACCTGTAGCGGCAGGACGCGAGCAGGGCAAGCGGCGAGGTGGTCAGATGGACCGGGGAGGGACCAGTCGCTGGGTGGCATCATCCCGTGCATCAAGCGACGACACACGTCCGTAGCATCCTTCCCAACCCGGTGCGCCCAACATCCCGCGATGAGCTGCTAGCGGCTAGCACACCCAGGGACGTGGCGCAATGAAGCTCCCGCAGTGCCCAATGGCGCCGATGTCGCGACGGTCCCGGTGGGCCGCTGCTAGGTGAGCCACAGCTAGCGGAGCCGCTGGTACCCACCATGCGTGGGTCAAGCTCGACAGCGATGACCTTCTTTGCTTTCTCCAGGAGCTTTACCGTAAGGTTGCCCGTACCGGGACCGATTTCTAACACCACATCTGTACTCTTCACTCCCGCCTTGTCTACGATTGCCTGCACTACCAGCGGATTCTTGAGGATATGCTGACCCTTGCTCTTATGGAACTCAAGGCCTGCATATCCAAGTCATTGTCAGCGGCTGCCGAGAATTGCGACGCCGCCGTGGCGCCGTCGCGCCGCTGCCGCCCTAGTCACGCTGCTTGCGCTCCGCTTCAATGCACCCACCCGAGACGCCAGTGTTGGCCTCCTTTCTACTCGTCTTTTTATGGATACCGCCCGCCACGCGCAGTCCATCCTTGCCCTTGCCCTTAAACTGGCCCGACATCCTCAGGTGTCGAGCAGGTCAATCGCCCTCAATTAATTCAAGTTAGCTTTCCACTACGTGATGTTTTCATATCAGCCTGGTTATCCAACGGCGAGCTCTACAATGAAGCAATTCGGTTACGCCCCAACGTGCTCGAAGTGAAACCCGTATGAAACGGTTGCAATATTAACACAATTGCCTCCCAATATAACACAATTGCCTTAACAACAAAACGCCTGATTTTCCATTCGTCGCAATCCGTCCACTCAACTTCGCTCTTCCGTACACAGTGACATATCGCGGGAACAACGAGCAATGAGGCTTGTATCACATGGGGAGAAAAGCAGTTGACAAGTTGACATCTGGAAGCCGCATACAAGGCTGTGCACTGCAGCGATGGAGCTGTTGACGTCCCTCCTTGTTCTCCTCGTTGCTTTGGTGGTAGTGTTCGTCCTCCTTACTTTAAGAAAGCCACCACCATTGCCTCCAGTTAAATACCATGTGGGCGATGTAACGCTAGAGGCGCTCAGATTCTACTCGGGGTATGACTGGAGCAAGCCGCCATTGGTGGCGATCAAAGGCAAGATTTATGATGTGAGCAACAAATACGAGCTCTACGGACCTGGTAAGGTTGCGGGTGCAGTTAAGCCTGTCTTGGCGGGCAGCGCTATGTGCGGCATAACGCTTGGGTGGAGCAGTGCGTCGGCTTTCGTCAAATGCAATGGGCTGGATTTTGGGTAGATTGCCCTTATTTCTGGATCCTAAAACCCAGGCCTAAATTCAGGCGCCTGGACTCTCTCGCTAGTAAGGCCCCCGTGCAGCTGAAAAACCATCAGCCGGACCTCCAGTTCCACTTGCCAATTGCCGAGTACCTTCCTTCCGTGGCTCAGTCAGTGATGCAATTCTGCTTCCTCCCCGCATCCCCACGGTTCAGTCCCTTACACCGTTCCCGCTGATTCCTAGCCTGGCTGCCGTACTCCACCATCGCGGCCAAAACACAGGCAAGCCCAACAGCGGCTACGCTGGACGTGAGGTGGCTCGTGCGCTGGCGCTGGAGTCCACCGACGAGAAGGACTTCACTGACGACCTGGAGGGCCTGACACAGGAGCAATTGCAGCGGTTGGAGCAGCTGGTGCAGGAATTTGAGAAGCTGCATGACGATGTCGGGCAGGTGCGCCCCATCATGGCGGAATGGTATCCCCCATGGACGTGTTCCAGTGTCCTACTATATGACATGGCGCGAGCAAAGAGGCAGGGGTGGATTGTCGTGCTGCCGTGAATGCCGTACCACTTTACATGCAAGCTCAGCAGCCAGGTGACCCCATATGGGGGTACTCAATTTCATGTGAACCAGGGCAGTGAGGGCTGATCGCTGCGGCTGAGAGCAGCGGCTGTGAACCCGGCAGCGTGGCCCGTGCATGGTGGCGGCACATGCATCTGTTTCAGCACTTGCAAGGCTGTGTGCTGTGTGCCGTGTGCCGCATTCGCTCCTCCAAGCGCGTGTCTGGCGTGCCCTCACCGGCCGCAACAGGTGGTGCCCATGCGCAACTTCTCGGCCTCGGAGCTGGCGCAGCACGACGGGTCGGACAAGACCCTGCCGCTGTACCTGTCCATTAAGGGCACGGTGTACGACATCACGAAGGGGAAAGAGTACTACGGCCCTGACGGTGAGGTGCACTGAGGTGGCGGCTGACGGTGAGGTGCACTGAGGTGGCGGCTGACGGTGAGGTGCACTGAGGTGGCGGCTGACGGTGAGGTGCACTGAGGTGGCGGCTGATGGTGAGGTGCACTGAGGTGGCGGCTGACGGTGAGGTGCACTGAGGTGGCGGCTGACGGTGAGGTGCACTGAGGTGGCGGCTGACGGTGAGGTGCACTGAGGTGGCGGCTGATGGTGAGGTGCACTGAGGTGGCGGCTGACGGTGAGGTGCACTGAGGTGGCGGCTGACGGTGAGGTGCACTGAGGTGGCGGCTGATGGTGAGGTGCACTGAGGTGGCGGCTGATGGTGAGGTGCACTGAGGTGGCGGCTGACGGTGAGGTGCACTGAGGTGGCGGCTGATGGTGAGGTGCACTGAGGTGGCGGCTGACGGTGAGGTGCACTGAGGTGGCGGCTGACGGTGAGGTGCACTGAGGTGGCGGCTGGGGTTCAAGGATGCGTACCCCAGGCAATACCCGTTGGAGTGGCCAGTACACAGTACAGAGCTCGGGCGTAATGGTGGCCGATCGGGAGCCGGGAATGCACGATGACAGGTTTGGTATATGCTGATAGTGGGACATGGACCCTCGCACGTACGTATGACGGTGTCCTTTCGCCGGCCCCTGGTTTGCTTTCAATTGACTTCCCGTCTCCGCTGCAATCCCTACTGGACGCCATTAACCTCCTCAGGGATCTACCCCTTCGCCGGCAAGGAGGTGGCGCGTGCCTTTGCGCTCTACTCCACTGAAATAGCGGACTGCAACGACAACCTGGAGGGACTGTCGTACTCGGAGCAGGAGAGCTTGCGGGACTGGATTGCCAAGTTCAACTCGAAGTACCCTATTGTGGGGAAGCTGGTGGCGGCGAAGTAAGCTGGGGATGACAGGAGGCGTTGGAATGGGGCGCTGTTGCAGCAATCAGAGGGCGACTGGAGGAGGCGACATGGAGCCAGCGGTTCGGCATGGAATGCCCCATCGCAAGTTGCATGGTATCAACAGGTCGCAGCGGGATGCGCCGGCAACCGGAGATGCTGTCGGTCTGCTTGCAACATGGGTGCACGGGGTGTCTTTTCTCGCAGCGCGCATGTAAATGACAGGCGGTAGCGGCGACATCGGTTGCTAGTTGCCTCCTGCATTTCCACAAGCGGTCACCTCGAGCGAGCGCGGCTGCAGTTCCTTCTTATGCCCACACGAGGATGTCAGTGGGAGACGAATGCGTCATTTTCATCACTTTTCGATCTGTTCACGATGACAAAACGTATACGGGTGCTATCATGCACAGCGCTGCATCCTTTGCGTGCAACGCCGGGGCTTGTCAGAAGGCTGGTGCCCGGCGAAGGGCCATGCCAGGTGTCAGTGTCGCGGAACACGTGTTACCGAGTTGCAGGAGTCGCCGCTGTTGCCGCTGGTGTTGTTTCCTGCCAGCGCCTCGGAGCCGTGCACTTTGTTGCTGCGTTGCAGGGGCCTGTTAGGTAATGGACACATGCTCGGCTTGAGGCTAAGGCGGCATGATTGGATGTTTGCGCATACACCGCCATGGATGCGTTTTGCTGCATCAGTACGTCGTCTGTATGGCGGCATCACGCGACATCACGCGACACCGGTCCCTTCAGGTGCCGTCGACCTTTTGTGCGTGTGCATCTTTTTGTTGCCATACCTCTGGAAGGTGTAACTGTAAATGCAGGATGGACGGTTAGGACTTGTATGTTTTTACCTAATCGGGCGGGAAGGCGAGGTGCGGGAGGGTGCGGGAGGGTGCGAGTACGCAGCCATACACACGCAAATCCCTGACCCCGCACGCATTAAGCACCACTCCCCGTGTTACGTTAGACAAAAGCTGCGTTCTGTCAGGTATAACTGAATTGTTTAAAAGCGGGCGCGCACGAAGCAAATCACAAAGATTAATGAGGCCACAGCCTGTACACCTTTCATGTGTGGCAAATTGCATCTCGTCACACATACTGCAATCTCCAAATGAAATCCTGAATCGTTTGGAGGGACGCACAGTTGTCCAGATTGCCGTACTATTTTCTCCGAGTGATGCGTCCAACGCCCTCGCACAGATTTCTGCTTTTGCCGCTGCCATCGATCATCTTAAGAAGTGTTGAAAAATGCTGACCCACAAGACGACAACACGGCAGATTGCCGGTAAGGCCACTGGTCGCTGCCAACCGGCTGTGGCGCACGTAGTAAGCAGCAACGTGCATCTTCGGACCTGCAGCGCGACACCATTCAGTGGCGTCAACGTCAAGGTAGGTGCAGGTGCAGGTGCATGTTGATTGGCACTCGATTGAGTTCGTCGTTCCATAAATTTGTTTGTATGGATGATGATTGCAAGAGTGATCATATTAAACATCCTGGATCTCAACGAATTAAAGGACTAGATTGCAGAGCGTCCCCCCGTCGCTGCATGACTTGCCTGGCCCTGAATACTCGGCGCCGCGTCCACCACCTTACTACACCCACAAACTTACTGCTCATCTCTTCCTCAAAAGGTTGCCTCAGCCGCAGCCGCGCGTAATGCGCGCAGCAGCGGTCGCCTCCCTTGCCGCGTCGCCGCGAGTGCTGCGCCTGCGGACGACTTCCGCAAGCGCGACCCCAAGGATGTGCGGGTGCTTGTGGTGGGCCCCACGGGCTACATCGGCAAGTTCGTGGTGAAGGAGCTGGTGAAGCGTGGCTACAACGTGGTGGCCTTTGCGCGCGAGCAGGCCGGCATCAAGGGCAAGATGGGCAAGGAGGAGTCTATCAAGGTGCTTGTAGTGGCGTACAGGGAGGGATCAAGAGGGAGGGACCAGGGTACGGACAAGTTGGTCCAGACCCAACCCACATCTGCGCCGCGCAAAATCGCTGCGCAATCTGGCACCCAACGGCACCACACTTCCCCCGTGCGCGGATTCTCGTATCAACTCCCCCCGTGCGCCCACCTCCGCAGGAGTTCCCTGGCGCCGACGTGCGCTTCGGCAGCGTGCTGGACCAGAGCTCGCTGCGGAGCGTGGCGTTCAGTGAGCCCGTGGATGTCGTGGTCAGCTGCCTGGCCAGCCGCACGGGTGAGGCCGGGCAGGCGAGGAAGGGGGGCTCAGAGCAGTACAGCGCGGGTTTGGTGACAGTCGGTGTCGATACCGGTCGGCACACAACAACTCCAATATTAGTAGTGTGTTGTTGGGACGACCCTGGCTCGACACATACAGAGAGGCCAAGGAGGATACAGCGCGGGCTTGGTCACGGCTAGGCGAGGCGGCGCACTAGGAAGGGGGGGGGTATGTAGGTTAGGGGAAGTGCAGGGTTGGCAAGCCTGACATGGAGCCATGGAGTGGTGGAAAAGGGATCCACGGGTTTCTCATGTGTAGCTCGGCCTTGGGTAACTCTTTACGCAGTATAGCTCCTAAAACGATGCGTTTAAATGTCTGACCTGATCAGAAGGCTCTGACTGGGAATAGCACTTGGCAGATGGAAGGGTCTGGTGGCTCTGGCGCGGTGGGACAGGAGCCGGACGAATGGTGCCAGAGGAGACGCCAGGGGCCAGCATCCCTTCTGTCCCGTACCTCGGCATGCTGGTAATTAGGTTCCTCACGGACCCTCTTCGGGAACAACGTGAGCGACTTCTCCATGCACACGATTACCCTTCGTTGCTGTTCTTGGAGATGAGCGGGGGGGCGGGGTAATGTGGGGCCGGGAGACGGGTGTCCTGAACGTCGTGGGTTCGAGGCGTTGCCTGCCAGAAAGTTGGGGACAATGCGGTTTGGCCCTGAAAGCGTTGGAAAGGCCACGTACGTGAAGGGATGGTGGGTGGTACATGGGAATGGACAGGATGGCGCCACGGATGGGGATACAGGTGTATGCCCGCGGCGTTTGAACAGTAGTTTCGCACATGATGCCGTTGGCTTCCTGGAACGGCTCACAAGGGCGTGTCTGCCCCACATGGGTTTGGGGACGCGGCCAGGGCGAGGCAGTGGGGTAGCGGGCAAGCTCCATTGGCGGAGGGCGGTCCGCAGCCTTTGCGGTTTAGACAGGATGTGGGGCACAGCGCTGAAGCCGTGGGGTCGCAGTTCGAGGCGCGCGCATCGCTCGGGGTGGTGGTGCAGCAGGGTTCGGTCAATGCTCGTGCAAGTATCGCTGAAAGCGGGAGTAGGGAAGGGGTCAGTGTTTAACCTCCGGAGATATGGTGGTCCCGAAAGCATTGATTTTTTATTGGAGGGTTGCAGGGTGCTTATCTTCTCAGGCATTGCGCGGCACCCGTGAGTAACCCTCCCGCCTCCCCCTCTGCCCCAGGCGGCAAGAAGGACTCCTGGCTGATCGACTACACGGCCACCAAGAACTCCCTGGACGTGGCTCGCCAGTGCGGCGCCAAGCACTTCGTGCTGCTGTCCGCCATTTGCGTGCAGCGACCGCTGCTGGAGTTCCAGAAGGCCAAGCTGCAGTTTGAGGCGGACCTACAGGTGGGACGCGAGGGCTTCTCTGTCAGGCTGACCTCCCGCTAGTTGCGGCTGTGACGTGCCGGAACCGGTAATCCGCGTCCCGGCTGCTACTGGAGTTGGGGAGGTTCTGGACATCCATTCTGCATAAGGCGAAACTCAAGGGCGGATAGGCGCACGGCCAAGCGCACAGCGCACCTACATTGCTGTCCTGTGTTTGTGCTATATTGTTTGTGCTCCTAATACCTGGTGGTGATGCGCTGCAGGCGGCTGGCGACATCAGCTACTCGATTGTTCGCCCGACGGCTTTCTTCAAGAGCATTGCGGGGCAGGTGAGGACCGATCGGTTCGCTGCGTTGGGTCTAGTCAGCATGGGTCGGCCCGAGCGGGTTGAGTATGAGGTGGGTGCACCTGGAGGTTTGCCCCTTCTGCCGCCTGCAAATGCCAACCCATCATTGAGCAGGACTCCTCCTAACGGCATTGTGTCCTGCCCGACCCGCATCCCGGCTGCTGCTGCTGCTGGTGCTGCTGCTGCTGCTGCTGCTGCTGCTGCCTGCAGATCGACATCGTCAAGAAGGGCAACCCCTACGTCATGTTCGGTGACGGCAACCTCGCGGCATGCAAGCCCATTAGCGAGGCCGACCTGGCGTCCTTCATCGCGGACTGCGTGGTAGAGCAGGACAAGGTTGACAAGGTGCGCGCCGAAACTCTCTCACCTTCTCACCCTACTAGGCTTTACTTTTCATTGCCAGCCTACGGGTTTTCTCTCACACCCTATCACCCTCCGCGGACCCCGCCGCCGCCCCTACTATGGCACCGGTCCAATCCGTTCGACTGGTCCCCCCGCCCTCTCGCCACCGTCTACCTTTCATCGTTTGCCGTGTAAATTACCATAGGGGATTGGGATTCCGTGCGCGCAAACTTCCATCCGTCCGGGGTGTCGCACCCGGTTCCGCAGGTCCTGCCAATCGGTGGTCCGAGCCAGGCCTACACCGCCAAGCAGCAGGCGGACCTGCTGTTCAAGCTCACCGGCCTCCCGCCAAAGTACTTCCCGGTGCCAGTGGCGCTCATGGACGGAATGATCTCGATCTTCGACTGGCTCGCGAGCGTGTTCCCCTCCCTGGAGGTGAGGGTCCAGCCGCGCCGCGCCGCGCGGCTGCTGGCGTGTGCGTGCTGCTGGCGTGTACGTTTTCGGGGCGGACAGGACGTTTGCATTGCGGTGGCATTCGAGCCCTGTCGCGGGCGCGTGTCTCCTGGCCCGGGGTCTGTGTCGTGGGGCGACATGAGGACGGCCGCCACCGCAGTCGCCGCCGCCATGTCGTCAACACCGCACCTGCGTCACCAAGGCGAAGAGGGTGCCGTGCTCAAACAGACTATGGCTCTCCAACAAAAAGCGTAGCTTGCATCCGGAAGCGCGAGTAAACGTTTCGTAACGGTTGGTGTACGAATGTATGCGGAACTCTCGCCTCCAACCGCCATCCAGGACACCGCCGAGTTCGCCCGCATCGGCAAGTACTATGCGACGGAGTCCATGTTGGTGTGGGACGAGAAGCGCGGCGTGTACCTTGAGGAGGCCACGCCAGGGTACGGCAAGGACACGCTGGAGGACTTCTTCTCGTAAGTGGCGGGCGCGCTGCGGCAGGGGTTAGCGGGCACTAACTTGCAGGGGGAGGTTGGGATAGCCGGCGGTGCTCCGTGCTGTGGCTTGATTGCCGTCGGCCGTTTTACTGTGCTGGATAGCCGAGCGCGACCACCGGCTCCTGGCACCGGACTCCCTGGGTGCTGGTGACCGCACCGGAGCCACGTCATCCTCCTCCGACCGCGCCCCTGCTATACCACTTTCCCGTCGCGCAGGCGCGCCGTGAAGGAGGGGCTCAAGGGCCAGGAGCTGGGCGACCAGGCCGTGTTTGGCCAGCAGTAAACTAGCTTCCAGCCCAGCAGTAAGAAAACAGCATGCCAGCAGAAGCAACGCGGGCAGGGAGAACGTCGTTGGGCGTGGAGCAGCCGGTCGGCCTTGGATGTCACGTCTGGCGCGGCGCGGCGTGGGATGAGGTGTGCAGCTGCACCGCACCACCGCGCGACCGAGCTGTACACGGCGGCAGGTAGCAGAGTCCCTCATGTGGGCTTGAATAGGCAGGATGGCGCATCAGAGGATGGACACCTGGACATGCACCTGCGAAGTGCAAGGCCGCTGGTGTCCTAGTGGCGACGCGATTGTCAAGGCGGCTGGCTCGCGTGACCATACCTTGTGCTCCCCACGGATACCAACCGCTAGTGGGGGATGTTAACCGGGGAATCGACGTGCGGTGGTGGCATGCATGATGGCGGATGCAGCCAGCGATCCAGACAGGATGGGCTTGCAGGTGCAGATCGGTCGTCAGAGGACAGTAACATGTGCGGGACGACGGACGAGCCTGTTGAGCGGGGGGGGCCGGACGCCACTTGAACCGTATGCCAGGCGTTAGGTGGCATGAGAGGCGTTTGAGTCGGGACGGGCGCTGCTGCTGCGTTGCGGCTCTCCCGGCCTTGAGGGCAAGCGTGTGCCTCATCGCACACCCGATAAGTTACGTTGGCGCAGCCGGACACCACTTATGATACGGTAGCGCGGACATTATTTTTACGCGACTCGAGCTTGAACCTCGCAAGGCGTATGATGGAAAAGGGTTTCCGAGCCTTTAGAGTTGTGCCGGGTGGCTGCGGCCGGATGGCCGACTGCGTGACCGGCATTTTTAGCTCCGCGGGTTTATGGTTTTTGTGGGTAACCAAGACCGAAGTTTTAAACAACGAAACAGCACGGCAACCTACAAGACGCACATGCAACGCAGGCAGGAGAGGCGACGCAAGGACCCCCTAGAACCCGCAGAAGAAGCCAGCGGGTCACACCCCACCCAGGGTCGGTAATCCCTCGAAGGACACGACGGGCTCGACCATGTGCATGACACCAAATGAGCTGTCGTTACACTGAGGGACTGTCGTATGTACAAGCCGCCAACAAGCCCGTACTGCCCCAAACAGCGCCCGAGCCCAAACCAGGCCCCCAAGCCGCCAAGTAGCCGCTGAGTCCCCAACAAAGTCCCCCCGCAGCGCCGCCACAGCGCCACGACAGCGCCACGACAGCGCCACGACAGCGCCACGACAGCGCCACGACAGCGCCGCCACAGCACCACGACAGCGCCGCCACAGCACCACGACAGCGCCGCCACAGCGCCACAACAGCGCTGCCACAGCGCCACGACAGCGCCGCCACAGCGCCACGACAGCGCCGCCACAGAGAGAGAGAGAGACCGCGTTACAGTGGCCGCACGACAGGCGGCACCCGCCCTTATCCCGGCGGGAAAGCACTGCGGAAGAGACACGGAACCAAGGTCGGGTACGGGCAACAGCAGGCAAACAGCATCATGCAAAGTCAGCACAAGCGACGGCAGGACACGGCCCCATGCAGGCCACCCTTACGCGTCAAAACCACCACAAAAGCCCCCATTGGCTCACCTGCCCAGCGCCACCGCCACAGAGAGAGAGAGACCGCCACAGAGAGAGAGAGAGACCCACAGCGCCACAGCGCCACGACAGCGCATTACCTATTGTTAACTACGTGTTTTGTAGTTTCAGCACGGTCATTTCTGCCCGAAATCAGATGGGATCTCCCGCACAGGTTCGAATCCTGTCGACTGCGTATATAGTTTGAGTCTTGCAGTCGTGCCCGAGCGGTTAAGGGGTCTGACTAGAAATATAACATGATCGTTTTTCCTTGTACGAAAGAGGCCGCGTTCTGACAATTTTGCTTCTCAGCGGCTGTTGATGCCTTGATATGACTGGTTACGACAGTGTGACCGCGTCGGGTGCAGCCCCAAACCACAACGCTGTTGTTGAACTGTTTGGCAATGGCCTCGTAGCCATCGGTACGGCCGGATTACACATGCTATGTTTCACGTCAGGGTCATGCTTTCCCAGACTCGGAGTGTGATGTTGCGTCGTGTGGTTGTTCCACTCAACTTGCCAAGGCACCGTCTTGTATCGAGCCGTGCGCCTCCGTGTGCCGATGTTACTTCACCGCTGTAAGTACTCTGCGGCTCTTGATGCCAGTTCCGAGGAGTCCCAGTTGAGGTGTGCTGGCCATAAAGAGTAGGGCGTAAGTCGACAATTTTACCCAAGTACATGTCTGGCGTTACAGCCAGGACGTGTCGGGACACTTCGCCCGGTTTCTCTCGCAGATATCCGTAAATACATTCCGACCCAGCATGCACACATAGCAGTTGACTGGCAGACAAGGCGAACGCAAATTATTGCGGTCATTGAATTCCAAGGGCGCCTTAAACGCATCACCCTCATCCTTGCGGCAGACAAAGAGTCCCCAGTCAACACGGTCAGTCGAACTTGACAGCAATACGCTCAGTACGACGTACGGCACAGCGCGCCCACCACCACGACACTGTGTGGTCCACCTTTCCTCGACATGAGCAAACAAAGCCCGCCATACAAACCGCACACATGCACGCCCCGACATCAGTTGAGAAACCAATCCCTACGACGACGACGTTACAACCGGCCTCGTCAACCAGGCAACACCAACCGGCTAGACCGTCAACCACATATGCAAACACGCAAGCTGCGGTCATGGCGCATATGAGCTGACGGACCGCCTTCCCAGGTGCACTACGCCATGAGCAAAGGTTTACGACTGCTACGGTACCTCCACGACTCCCATTTCGACGGCGCGTCCCTCGAGAGCATGTGCTCCACCCTTATTACTTCGTTCGGCGCTCTTCGAAACCAAACAAAGCGAGCGAGCCGCACGCCCATCGCCGCATCCTCGGCCAACGCAAGTCTCCTCAGCCTACCCCCGGATGGGGGCAGGGTGGTGTTCCATACAAGCCTGCCGACTTACCGCACCATCTACCCAGCTCTCTATGCCGACGTCATTTTACATCTTGCCGGCCTTGAAGGCGGCGGCCATGGCGTTCAGAGCCGAGCCGTTCTTGAACCAGTTGATCTGGTTGTCGTTGAAGGTGTGGTTAACCGGGAAGCTGTAGGTGGAGCCATCAGCCTTCTTGCCGACCAACGTCAGAGGGACACCGGGCGTGAACGACTTCAGGCCCTCGATCGTGATCTTGTCGGTGGGGTCGATCTTGTCGTAGTCAGCTGGGTCGGCGAACGTCAGCGGCAGCATACCTGGGGGGGAAGGGCATCGTGAGGGTATCAGTACGATGTCTGCAACCACCCCGGCTACGCTGCAACGGACCGACATATTGATATCCTGTGCACATACGACGTGTACCAGTCCTAGGCAGTGCCATGGCAACACGCCGCCGTTATTCGCACTGCTCTCACCCTGCTTCTTGAGGTTCGTCTCGTGGATACGGGCGAAGGACTTGACGATGATGGCAACACCGCCCAGGTGGCGCGGCTCCAGAGCGGCGTGCTCGCGGCTGCTGCCCTCACCGTAGTTCTCGTCGCCGACCACCACCCACGCCATGCCGCGGGCCTTGTAGTCCCTATGACACAAGGCCGCACATGCGCAGAGGGAGCAGCAATCCTCGAAACCACATGCTCAAGCGCGCCCGCACCCGCAAGCGCGCCCGCACACAACTGGAACGAACCACGGACCGGAAACACGGCTTCGGAGCTGCCCAACACGCAGTACACACCTGGCGGTGGCGGGCACCGGGCCCTCCTCGCCGGTCACCAGGTTCTTGACGGCGTTGGGCTTGCCGTTGGCAATGTTGATGGCGCCGATCAGCAGGTTGTTCGAGATGTTGTCCAGGTGGCCGCGGTACTTGAGCCAGGGCCCGGCCATGGAGATGTGGTCCGTGGTGCACTTGCCTTTGACCTGTTCAGCGGGGCAATTTACGGACATGGCGTCAAGACAGGGCGGCGAGTTGTGTTGGCGGAAAGCATGAGCCACACACCCCGCGAACGCGTAAGAGGGCACGGTGCTGGGGGTGGTGCCGAGATGATCTGTTAAGATACTTGGATGCTCGCGCTTGAGTGGAGTGTAGAGTACAGTATACATCATCTTCATGCCTTTGACACAAGGACGTCACGTTGAAGCAGTCGTCAGATCACGGCCGATGCATCGGCGAAGAAATACCATCGGCTGCAGCATGATGGCCGCCCCTCAGCAGCTGCGCCTTACCTTGATGAGCACGACGGCATCCTTGATGTCATCGCCGTTCCAGGCGTTGAACGGCGACAGCAACTGCAGGCGCGTCGAGGCCGGGTCCACCTTGACCGACAGCTTCGCCCGCTCGTCCAGCGACGAGGGCGGCGACTGGTACACGTCGGCGCCAGCGTCGAAGCCGCGCGCGGGCAGCTCATCACCGACAGGCGCCTCCAGCTTGATTTCCTTGCCGTCTGCATAAAGACGAAGTGAAACGGTCCAGGATCCTCGCGATTAGCAACCACCGTCATAAAACGTCGCACCAACAAATGCGCAACCGCTCGTTCGGCCAGGCACCAAGTAGGTTCTACCTCATGCGCTGTTGCTCTGGGCAGCACTGGAAGCTTCGCCCCGCCGTCGCATGCACACGCACCTGCGCCAACCAGGGTGTCCTTCTCCGGGTTGAACGTCAAGTCGCCGGCAATGGCATACGCCGTCACAATCTCGGGCGACGCCACGAAGCAGTGAGTGGCGGGGTTGCCGTCGTTGCGCGCGGCGAAGTTCCTGCAAGGACGGGAGGCAAGGAGAGACGACGTCCTTCAGCGGGCTAGGAAGAGATGCCAGGATCAGAGTGAAGGGCGAGCCAGGACAACAAGCCCGAATCCAACGTGCAGCCCTCAGCAAGCTTTGCGGCCATGGCATGGGTATCGTGGCGCGCGAGACAAAATGGACACGCGCGCACCTGTTGAACGAGGTGATGATGGAGTTGGCCTCTCCCTTGGCGATGTCAGTGCGCTTCCACTGGCCGATGCAGGGCCCGCAGCTGTTCGACAGCACGGTGCCGCCGATCTTGTCGAACACGTCCATGATGCCGTCGCGGGCAATCGTGGCGCGAATCTGCTCGCTTCCAGGCGAGATGGTGAAAGGAACCTTGGCCTTGATGCCTAGTGTAGAGGCGGCGCGCACAGCAGAGCGATTTAGAGGTCGCAGCCACTGGCACGAATCCATGAAAAGCTAGCTGCTGTCTGTAACTTGCAACGTTCAATACCATCCGAATTGGGAAAGACTGCGCCCGATCTGTGCAAACTGATGCATTCGTGCAGCGCTGTCATCCCCGTTTGCTTTTCCATCTGCTCTCGCTTGTATACGCCCCGTGCGACACCCCTTCATCCTGTCGGCTGTCATCTGGGCGTCACCTCGAGCAACCGCTCGCACACTAATTTACCGCCTGCTCGCTGTATGCTGTCTCCAATACAGCATCGCACCAGACAAACTATGCAGCCCACCCAGGGCACGTCTCCTGAGCCCGCCCCAGTGCGTGTGCTGCAGCCACGCACCAGCTGCCAGCGCCTGGCGGGCGACGGACGCAGCGCGGGCCATGTCCTCGTACGATGAGTTGGTGCAGCTGCCGATCAGGCCCGCCTTCAGCTCCGAGGGCCAGTTGTTCTTGCGAAGCTCGTCCGCGAACTTGGACAGCGGGTGGGCCAGGTCAGGCGTGAAGGGTCCGTTGATATGTGGCTCCAGCTCCGACAGGTTGACCTCGATCAGCTGGTCGTAAACGGCGCCCTCGTCAGCGCGTAGGTTCTCCCTGCGAAAGCAGGGTTCCGGAGCAGCCAGCGTCAGGAACTTGCTGCTTTGACGGCGAAGCAGAACCGCGGCCAGGAGCGACACGGCGAACCAGCCGGTCGGCTCGCGTCGGTCCGGTATTTGCAATATTTCCAGGGGCCAGGCGACAACGAGATGCTCGTTCGCTCGGCGGCATCGATGTGTGTACTGAGGCTGTGTGCCGAAGCCGCACATAATCCACCACACAGCCGCAGCTTCCAAACACACGCTTCCTGACTCGACCGCAACACCTACTTGAACGCATCCGCGAGCGATGCAGCGCCCGCGCGGCCGGTGGCCACAAGGTAGTCGTGCATGCGCTTGTTGTAGGGGAACACCGAGGTGGTGGCGCCGATCTCAGCTCCCATGTTGCATACCGTCGCCATACCGGTGCAGCTCATGTGGTCCAGACCGGGGCCGAAGTACTCGACGATGGCGCCCGTGCCGCCCTTCACAGTGAGGATACCCGCCACCTGAAGGTACGACATTTGAACCGAGGTCGGGATTGAAGTGCACGGCGCAGTGGCGCTGGCCCAACCTCGCAAACCACACCACCTTTTTACCTGGTCCCAAACCAAAGCGTTGCAGAGAGTGGCGCAGTCGCCCAATGCGGTGGCAATTGCCGCCCCCGGACTAGCAGCATGCTGCCACTTGCGGACTGCGATCCTGGGGCCCGTTCCCTTGCCTTCCCCAGCCGGACCGCCTCAAGGCTGACTTGGGGGCCCTTTATGCCGTCCCATCCCTTCCCTGCGCTGACCAGCGCTGGGACCCACCTTGAGGATGACGTCCTTGGGGGACGTCCAGCGAGACATCTTGCCCGTCAGCTTCACGCCGATGACCTTGGGCGCCTTTAGCTCCCACGGCAGGCCTGCCATCACGTCCACGGCGTCCGCGCCACCGACACCCACAGCGCACATGCCCAGGCCGCCGGCGTTGGGGGTGTGCGAGTCCGTGCCAATCATCATAAGGCCCGGCAGCGCGTAGTTCTCCAGCACAATCTACAGATGAAAGATAGGACAAGTATGCGCTTCAGGCATTGCGCTCTAGAACCATACAAGCGAGGGTTGCCACCCTCGATATGAATTTTGAACTTGCTGCAAGTCGCGTGGCTGAACGCAGCCTTAGGTGTGCCATGCCATCGGGTTCGTGTCGCCGGTAAAATAATTGCAAATACCTGGTCCGCTTTCAAGGATGAAAGTGGCTCAGTTCGCGCCGCAGGAAGGCATGATAGCGTCCCTCGTCAATCGAGGTGAGATCATCGGGCTCATCGACGTCTTCCGAGTCCTGTCACGGCACCTCTCCAAACTTAATCGTGCACTTGACGTCCGGTCCGAGTGCGTGCAGTGC
Organism: Yamagishiella unicocca; assembly: GCA_003116995.1. NCBI lineage: Eukaryota > Viridiplantae > Chlorophyta > Chlorophyceae > Chlamydomonadales > Volvocaceae > Yamagishiella > Yamagishiella unicocca. The sequence continues at coordinate 1,042,117 of BDSL01000016.1, read as the reverse complement.
CTTGCTGCCCCACTACTGAGGAAGATTACGGCCCCCCGTGGCCGCACGAGCTCCTCGCTGCAATGCAACCGCTGACAACGCTGCCAGGCACAGCGCCGTCTCACAACCGAAAGGACCGCCGGAAAGCGGGAGAAGATCTCCCTCCTGGGCCACATGCTGCGTGACCCAACCTGGACCCTAGCATGACAGCCGGCACTGCCTCAACGACGTTGATGATGCAATAAACTAAATCCTCGGTTTTGCTTCATGAAACCGGAGTAATCGCATAGACCTCAAGCGCATAGTGCATGCCAATTCACTCTTAAATGTCTTGTTCCGTAAGAGTGGCATCCCACTGGCATATGTTTATTCCGCAAATCGCAGTGGACAAGAAAGACGCCGACGCGTCTCAGCCGCGCTGCATTCCATGCGCACCACTTCTTCATCACAGCGTGCATCTAACCAGACGACCTTGCGCCTTGCGGCTTTGGTACTTGTCCCTCCCACACACCCACTTTTTTCTTTCGTACAGGGGTTTTCCATGCAACCCACCAGGATTACCTTTCGACCATGCAAACCTACTCGCCGTCCTAGTGCCCTCTTCGCACTCGCGTAGCTTCGACGCTCTTTGCTACATTGCTACAATGCAATACCGTTAAGCTTACCGCCGCACCTACGAGGACCCCGTCGGGCCATCCTGGGCTGGCAAGGATGACATATCTCACCTGGTGGATAATGCCAGAGCCGGGGCGCCAGAAGCCCACGCCGTACTTGGAGCCAGAGGTCGCCAGGAAGTCGTATACTTCCTTGTTAGTCTTCACGGCAAAACTCAGGTCAGCCTCGCCACCAAACTTGCCCTCCCTGTAGCATCGCCAGCCCAAATGAGTCAGACCAGGACTGGTGGCACATCGATTGGCCCCAACAGCAACACAGCCCCGCGGGTGCGGTTCATGCACTCAACACGTCAAATTTTCAAGGAGGGCTCATACTCCTGTCGGACCGCTGCACACCAGGTACCCCACGACGCAAGCCTTGCTTGCGCACCTGTCGGGCTGCGGCGACGTCGTGCCCTCAATCAGGTGATCGCAGTGAATGGTGGAGGGCACCATAGTCTTCGGCAGGCCAGACGAAATGAACTGCAGCATGGCCATCTGCGCCGTTGCATCCTGCATCGCCACACGGTCTGTTTCCGTGGGCGAGCGCGCGGGGGTCAGATTCGCGGGGGAAGCGCACGTCAACATACGGATGTGAGACTCGTGTCGGTGTTTTGTAAATCAATGATGAAAACGTACCTGGCCGCAGCCTTAGGTAGGACACCCCGCGCTTCATCTCAGCCTGATCGGGGTCATCGAGGTGACCGTAGACGATCTGCGACACCGAGCCGAGGAGTCAAACATTACTCCAAAAGCGCCAGGCGAGTGCGATTTACCACCGCACAACGCACCTTCTCGGCGAGGGTCATCGGCTGGTTCAGCCGCTTGCGAACGACCTGCGACAGGATGGTCACGGAGGAGATTGAAGACCCCACGTGAGGACCGCCGCCAAGCAGCGCAGCAGACTGCCATCAGCACCAACCTTGAGGCGATCCTCGATGGCTTTGTAGCGATCATTGACATACTCAGTCGGCTCGAATTTGCTCATGGGCACCTGTGCGTCAACAGTTCCGTCAGCAACAGCACCCTTACCACCTCTCTGCCGAGAGGAACTACCAATTCTTCTCACCTTCTCGATACCGGCGATTGAAGAGTAGCAGAGGACATTCTGTCGCTCCTTGCCCCATAGGCCCAGGCGGACCTGCGCATCGGAAAGCCGTTCAGCGTTAAGACAGCGCTACACAATTATTCCTCCATCCTATTAAACATGCCCGTGTGTTACAGGAGAAGCGTTGGTCCTAACGGCAGGGGGACTCCTGAGCAACTCTCGGCAATCACAATCAAAGGCACCCTGTGCTCACCGGGCCTAGCCCTAGCCGAGCCAATGGTTGCGACTGCATGGTGACTCGCTTGTGGCTTGACGGTCCCGAGTGAGTGGAAATAGATTGGCACAGCATGCCCTTCTTACTGTGTCGGCGGTGGGCCCTACGCGCTAGGGTTGTCGGCCTCGGTTGTGAATGCACAACCGCCTTACAAAGAGAGAAATACTTATAGGAATGACCGACTACGATATGTTACAGCTATGCAAATGCGTGAATCGGACACCTCTCCTCCCATTTTTCTTCTCTGGCGGCTGATCCATGACACGGAATACACCCTAATATGTCATGTACACAGCATTTCTGTGATAATTCTTAAGCGCAAAGGTTCCGAGAGACGCGCCGTTCTCGACCATCCAAGTCGTTCGCGCCGCGGTCATACCTAGAACCGGTATGTTGCCATACATTTTCGTGGTCACATCCGCAACCGAACCCTGATTCGATGAAAGTACGGCGCTTAAGGAGCATGCATGTTCCAGTCTTTTGGCAGTCTTATAAGCGAACGGCGTTGTATTGCCGATCGTCCACTCGAGCGATCTCTTTCATAGGCGACGGCATGTAATCAAGCTACAGACATGCAGTCGGATTAAGGCGCTGCATATGCTATATTGAGCCAGCACACGGCAGGTCACGACGAGGCACATGCCATTCGCGACACATGCCACACACGCACACATACATACACGCTCCGTGCTCTCCGCACGTGCAGGGCTGGGATTTGGTTGCCGAGCCACTAAGTGATGCGCACTTTTGAATCATTGTGCGGGGGGTTCCTTTTCTGTAGAAGGATAACAACGGTGCGAACCTTGGCGCTGAGCTCGCGGGCGCAAATGCTGCCGCGCCAGGAGCGGACCTGGGCGCCGAGCTGGCCAACGAGCTAAGGCATGTCTGAGTGCTGCTCGTGATCGGATGAAGAAGTGGGCTGACACGCGTCGCTCGTCAAGGGGACAGTCTGTAGGAGACCGAGTCCTTCAGGGTCCTTCTGAGCACGCATCATGCTTAAGTGCCACAGGTTCAGCAGGAAAGGACGTACCCCTAGGCGCCATACAATCCGCCAGCAGACGGGCATCGCTTCGAGGCAGAAGTACTAAAAGGCGCAATGGTCCGGTCTGCCGTGCTAGATATGGTTGTCATTAATGACAGACCCTTCATGTCCACGCTGTCCACGTTATAAAGGCCGCTGTCGCGACACAGTCCTGGCAACGGCGATCCTCGTATGCAGGCAACAGACTTGGTAAAGGTTGGCAACTCGCACTCAACAAAGTCGCAACGCTCGTACGGCAATAACGGATCCGCTTAGACACTGCAGTCCACGCACTTAGAACAGTGACTACAGCTAAGTGACTACACTGTGTCAATCACGCACTGTGTCACGACACCACCGCCACCAGGTAGATGCTCGCGATGTCCGTGCTTTTCTTGTAGCCAATGCCACCATGCGACTGGTGTACGGTAATGTCAACCCGTCCCGCTCCCGTCTCTGATGCCGCGCGTTACCCTTGCCTGGCCGCCCGTTCCACGAGCCACAAGCCACTCGCCATGTTTATACCCTCCTAGCCTTCCGTCGTCTCCACGTTAGCGGACTGTGCCGTTTCACGCTACAGCCCTCGTACTCTTGTAATATATGGCAGCACGGCTATCATTCCATGGCTCACGTATCGCTCAACCGGATCTACGCAGCGCTTATTCTTCGCTGTTCTCTCACAGCTCGCCCTAGCTGCTTCGCGGGTAGGGATATCAGTGGATATCGCTGAGGAGTTCAGACTAAAACTCGTCCTTCCCCCTGCTTCCTTTCTCACAAGAAGTGTGTTAGCAATGCGTCCGAAAAGTGCTGACTGCAACTTGCATGATAACTTGTCACGCTGGCGCCCTACTTCTCACCGAAAGTCCCATATTCTGTCAATCACATATCTTTTTGTAGCAACAACCTGTCGATGTGGCGGTGCAACCTACTCACCCAAGGTTATCGCCCCCTGCCGCCCCGTACCATGAAACCGTCAAGACCTACTGCCTACCGCCAGCAGGAGCGGTCAATATGCTGAGGAAATACTGTCAATGCTGGAAGCGTCCATGTTACGCAGATATCTTGGCTATGGACGAGTTAATCAATGCACTGTCTCTGGGGGACGTGCCACCCACGGACTGGTCGACGCCGACCATTCAATGCATGTAGGCACGACCGTGAACCCCAGCTGGCCCGTCAATCGCGAACAGTTTGCAAGTGCGCGAGAAGACGTTGTAGGTACCTGAGGACGAGGAGCAGGCTCGGACGAGCCTGACTAGCCCGCTGTAACAGCCATCGAACACAGTACAGAGTGTTTGGAGGCTAAACAGGCAAAAGCGCTAGGTCCTTGAGCAATCACGCGCTGTCGTCATAATTGGCCGATATCGTTAGTAATATGAACTGTTAGGTATGTGCAGGCGTTATGAAGGTTACGAGGGCGCCAAGATGATCACACCGTCATCGTTTTGCCTATACTGGTGTACCGTATGTGGCCGTACGTTGCCGCCAGCCATATGGGTGCCAGGGTCCGCACTGGTCCGCAGGGTCAGCCTAACTGCTGTTTTCAGGTCCGCAACCCTTCTCCAACTCGTCAGGGCCAAGTTTGGCTCTGCGTTGGACTGATGGCCTACCGGAATGGTATGCGATATCCTCCGTGCTATACCTTTGAAGAACACACTGTGTGCGCCAATCGAATTGTATCGTCACGCGGGTCATGTATACCTCGTGGCAATCACTCAGCTAGCCCGTACTAGCCTCGGCACGCGACCTACACTGGCCTTCGACCCGTCAGTTTTCTTGTTATAGGGCTTTGCAGATCGCATGACGTTGCATACTGACAAGAATTTCGGCCGTTACACAATGGGATTGTATACAAATCTTTGCATCCAGCTGGCAGATGCACGAGAAACCCTGTCCTTTAATCTTATGGGATAATGCGCCATAATGATGAGGAAAATCGCCTACAAGAAATTTACTCATCAACTCAGATACAGTATGCTGGGCTTTGCCTACCCCTGCAGAGAGGACCGCTCATGCAGATATTGCTTCACCCTTAGAATGGGAAATTGTTACAAGTTCCACGGTCTTCCGCAGGCTTGAAGCTTGACAGAGCTTGATGGGAGTTATTGTTTCGTTTCAGAGGCGAAGGGATGCCACGGCTTCTATCGATCATTTTAGTGTTTCGAAAGCCATTAGCGTACAGAAATAAGTGATGCTTCGACTCTGCGGTCGCTATAGGCGCTATACAGCAGGCTTCTGCTCCCGAGGCTACTTCCGTACAGGGGTCCACTGTCTGTGGTATCTACTACCTAGTGACGCTCAGTGCTTGAAAATTACATTCAATATTAAGGTGGAGATGCGATACAGCAATAAGTAAGCAGAAAGATAAGGGGGACAAAGTGCAGTACGTCGTTGGGGCTGCCAATCACATAAAACAGGCGTAAGTGGCACATATTGTGAAGATCCTGATGTCGAGTAACTCGTGAGGAGGGCATGAACGCCACGGGCCTTCAGCGCCAAGGCATGCTGTTACCACCTTATGTCTATCACTGAGAGGAGGCGTGGGGCGGACCCAATTTCAATTATCAACTTATATTTAATGTTTATATAAAAAATTATGCATTGAAGTCGTCATGTGGGCAGCTTATACAGGTCTGACTTAAGCGTTCGGACCTCGTCCACGCACTCTCTTGATGCCTGAAACATATCTGAGTGCATCCTCTATTCAACCAATCTTTCACAACAAGATAGGGGAATACTCCCATGCCCCTTCTATTCAATCTGTACGTGCTCGAATAGTCGTACATCGTCCTCGGTATTGCTTTGTGAGAGGGCATTCGAACAGATGTGCACGCTACGGTTGCTCAAGAAGATCATTTCGCATCGCGATAGGTACCTGTCCATATCCGTCTAATTATAGTGACAGTTAATCCTTCAATAGTTCCTCCTCACTTCTTTGCTTGACACGCTATCTACAATATCTGACAGGGGCGAGGCAGCTTGAGGTAAGGATACGACGGCCGAGCAAGAGCGGGGATATGCGGCGTTGTTAGAATGCGAACCTGTGGCCTTGAAGTAGTGTTCTAGGCGGCGGGTGCTGCAGCGGCGACGCCATCCTTTGAGTGTTACAAAGGATTTATCGGATGGCCTGGCACTCTTGCTAATGGTTAGCCCGAGGGCGCCGTTTCGGGACCAAGGACCTGGGTTCCTGCTGGGTTCCTGTGTAAGGCGCCAGGGCAGCTTCCATGTACACGTTGTTAAACCACACGTCTATAGCCTAAGTAGTTTTATTCCCAACGGGAACACTACGTCTCTGTTGGTGCAAGACTTCAAGCTCACCCTTTCATGGCTTCCTGCGCGGCACTACAGCTAAGAACTCTCGATTCACCCATTGATAACAGGCTAAAACGCCCAGCATGTCCGAGAGCAAGGGTGGAGGCATGGACCCTGAGCTGAGGGTGGACTTGTCGAATTATGACCGCGTGACTCCCGGCCGCGCCAACCAAATTACGCTAGCACGTAGGTTCTAGATGTGCTTCAGCTTTTAGGACAGTTATTTTGGTTTCGGGGAACCTCGCATTGGAATGCCTCATGGGCCCTGCGGACAGGGTCCTACCTGCCCTGCTGACGCCGGCGGACTCGTACAATAGGAGCAATGCACGCAAAACTTGCTGCGGTATGGAGTGGTGTTGCAATCGCCTTACACGTCGGCATTTCGGGTCTTCCTGCAGGTGTGAACACCCCAACACGCAATATCCTCCGGAAATTCGATAACAACGGGGGTAAGTAAGGTTGCTGCTCGCCGTGTGTATGTACGTTCCTCGTGTGACTGATGCGATGGCTGCATACAGTGTATAGACCAGCACACATGCTTGTCGATCCTTCAATTATCTCTCGGCACCCAAGAGAGCAACATGCGCCCCGCTTGATCGGCGTGTGACAATGAAAGCAGCGCTCATCATGAGGTTGAGCCTTACCTCATCCCACTTGTATATACCCGTGCAGATGGGCGTATTGATGCCAACGAAATCCAGACAATTGTGTCAACGTTGGTTGCCGAAAAGTTTAAGTCTAAAGCGTTTAAGATTGGCCTGATTATCCTATGCGTTTTCACTGCCATCCTGCTGGGGGCCATGTTCGGCCTGACATGGGCAGTGGTCGCTGCGCTGAAGGACACCCAGGTCTGTCTGTCGCGCTCATTACCCGTGACAGCGTCGGTACGCATGCATGTTGCTCACCGCGACACGCCACTTGCCACGTCCAGGTGCAAGGCGGAGTCCTCGTGACAAACGACAAGGAGCAAAAGCCGGTGATGGTAGCGAATATGGACCTGACTGTGGATAATGGCAAGCTGATATCCCGAAGCTCTTCCTCCATCATAACAACCTCGACCTTGCAACAGCCTGGCATGATAACGGCCAAGACGCCGTTTGACAAGCTCATCGCCTTGACATCACTCGTGGTATGTTCATCCGCCCTCATGACGCACACATCTCGGGTCTAGCGTTGCTGGTGTGATTGTTGCACCAGTCGTTTTGCGCTCGTCAACTCACCTCGGGATTGTTGTGATCTGCAGTTCGTAACTCCGGACAACTCTCGCTACTCGCTCAACATTATGGGAGTTGCTCGAATCCCGGACAACAGCTCTGATGATGGTTACGTCGTTCGGTTCCAAACCGCGGCGGGCACTCTGACGCTTCAGAACGGCTCCTGGGCTGCGTCGAACCTGACTGGGCCTCTCCTGGAGAACCTTTTCACGGTGCAGGCTGGGCATGGCCGTCGCTTGGTCGAGGAGAAGGACAAGCCCCACTTTTGTAAGTCCAACGCACCGCGGCAACAATAGCGGCTGTCCCGTTTGTTGTTGCGTTGCGTCATCATTTTCCTTTGGCTGCCTCTGCAGACTTCATCTGCGAGGATGGCGAATGCGGAGACGGCATTCCATGTGGTTTACCGGGCCTTGCTCCTTGCCCATATTCGCCGGCGGTTCCGGATCCCCGGCCTGAGGGCGAGAATTACGCATGGGAAGACAAAATTCGCGAAGAACAAGAAGACAACACGGGCATTGGTGGCAGCTCTTGTGCAAGCCCAACGCCGCCTGTATACTACTGCAGCCAGGGGCTTTCGTCCTGCTACGGCGGGATCCCTACTGCTACACAACAATCCCGGTACTTCGCGCAGTTCGGCTGCACGTCGAACTGCGGAAAGTGGTACTTAAATCCCTATGGAGAATGCGAAGGGACATTTACGAAACAGTTCTGCTGTGTATGAGTAAGGCTTATTCATGTGCGTGCACGCCATGCGGGTGCTCACTACCAACGTATGTGAACTAGGTGGGATGCATTGTCGTTGCAATATGCGACATCTCATCGCATTTGCTACCGATGCCCTGGAACTTGTTCGGCGAGGGACGGCGCTGAAGGCCAAAATAAGGGTAGTACTGTGACGACGGGTCATGCCAGGAAGGGGACACTGAGGGGGTACCGGGAATGGACGCCCAGGGGGGTACCGGGGAAGGACGCCCAGGTCAATGCTGCTTTACGCGGTAGAACGCGCAGCTTTTACATCTACGCCTTCACGCTGTCCATTTATGGCGCACTTGCATCTGACGGGCGAAGAGAGATCCTGCGCGACGGGAAAATGTAGACTGACATGTTGCATCCATCTGGCAGTCTTAGTATTACGGGGGGGGGGGCGGAGAGCTTTTGGTTGAGGTCATTGTAGGTCGTCCAGGCAGGCGGCCTCCCTGCCGCATGTATTGTACCGTGCCTCGATCAGCGTTGCCGAGCCGTCTGGTGGTGTTCGTCACCGAGCCGCAGTTCGCCAAAGTGCAGCCCGAGTTTGAGCGTGCACCGCATAATGGCTGCGGAGCTCTGTGTGGCTTGTGCGGGAACATTTGTCCAGCAGGAGACTAGGGATGAAGATGATGCCGTAGCATTTCTTCGCGCCCCTGATGATAATAGCGGTTGGTTTGCAGCAAGTATTGGGCAACGAAACGCGACGCCCTTTGACGCTATGCCAGAGTGCGCCAGACTGCCAAGGCTACCCAACATTAATATATGCACGCGGTTTTGTAAGACTGAGCATGGTCTACGCAACAAATGGTAATTCTCTCTAGGGGTATGTTTTCCTTTTGCTCGTCTGCTGTTTGCCTAATGAGGCGCTGTAGCTTGGGCGCACATGCGGGGCCGTTTTAGGGCTCCACGCCGTGCGAAGGATGGCTGTGCTCGAAGTAAGGACAGACGCAGCGCGAGAATGGGCAGATGGGCCTTACGAAATGGAAGGCCGCTTAGTAAGGCACAGCACGAAGGAGGTCAATAGCTAAAAAGGGAATTACAGCGTCCCCCAAGCGGTAATCAAGACGCACGCAGGTGGAAAGCGCTCCTAGGAGATTATGGTAACGTCGCGTATCCTGGCTTGCTAGGTCACTGCCAGTACCAAGAATGCAGAAGCAGAAACACCCAGGCGAAGAACGCATAGCGTGAAGGCGAACTGGAAGCAGCGCCAAGCATGCACGGGACGACATTGGCAGCCCCTGTCAGCCTGTGTAAGGCCGACACAGCAGTAACTGTTACGGTGGGCCCCAGACTGCAAGGTAGAGCCATCGGGTAGAGCCAACGTGCCATTCGCTTGTGCACCGAACCGAATCACAATTGATAATATGTGTGGCCGGGTGCTCCAGGACCAAGAGTAAGACCCTTCAATTGCATCACTTATTACAATGCCAACCGCACTTGACGTCCTCAGCGCCACCCACATCACGCCTACAGCCTCGGGCAACTGACGCGGTTAGTGGTACCGCTTCACATGGCGCACGCGGCCATCCAGTAGGCGGCACGCTTGTGAAGGTGCTACGGTGACTGCTGCCCTGTGGATTGTGGAAAGGGCTGGTGTTCTGAAGAAAGGTTGGGGTGAGATGGTTCCTCATCATCCCTTGCTGCGGTTCGTCGAGGGACAGCTGGTGTGTGTTGGCCCAGCGGCCGGTAAGGAATCTGTTTAGACGGCTTGTCGGTGCGCCTGTGGGAGTTCCGTTTTCTCCTCCTCCTTTCGGTCTGGGCACTTACTCATCCTCAGTATGAACCTTATCGGGCCCCGGGTGGGGGTTTCCTGCTCGGCTTGTTGAGGCTCTCTGCTGGCTTCTTCTGGTTGAGGGGCTGCTTGGGTTGCAGTTGGCGTGCTCAACAGGGGGGCCATTTGAGTTACTTACCCCTGGGTGGTTGCTGTCGCCGTTTGTTTTCTGGGCCCTTGTTCTGGTCATTCACCTGATCTCGGTTGGGTGGGTCCTTGTTCTTCCTGCGTCTCTTCCAGGATCAGGCTACGCGCCCGATGGCTCTACCTTACGGCCTGGGGCCCACTGCAACAATTACGACTACTGAAAGGGACAAAGGAGCTGGCAGTACTGGGAGTATGTATCAATCCATATCAAAGGTATGATATGCAGAAGATGAGCTGTCTGTCGGGTAGGATCTCTAGGAAGAGGCGCAACGTAGGGCCTCGTAGGCTAGGAGTCGGGTAGGCAACCATTAAGTTCACCGCGAAGCCTGCGAAACCCGAACAGCGCTATTACAGTGAGTCCAGACCAAAAGGCAGAAAGGCAGAAGCACCGGTCACCGCCGGACACTGAAGGAGACTAAAGAGACAAAACCCAGCACGACAACTACTAACAGTACAGCCCGCAGAGCTGGATGCAATAGCACAGTACGCAACGAAAACGGGATCCTATAAGCGAAATATCCACTTGCCTCTACCCAAACCGGTGTTTGTCCTTTAATAATCGTTGACGATTTCTATCGAGTGAGCCATTCACGACGGTCACTTGGAAATCAGGAACCTGTAACAGACTTGTGCTGCGTAGCACCCATTTGCCGTTGGAAAAATGGTACACCTTCCGGCGTGTCGGGATAAGTGATCGGGGCCGGTCAGGGTCGGTCCGAGCGGCGTCGAACGTTTCATCTGTACAGGGAGGTCATGTAGGCAGGCTGAGAAACCCAAGCTGAATTTACTCCTCAGAACACTTTCTAAATGTGACGGGAGTACAACTGTAAGTAACTCCTCCTCGTGACAAATTTGCCGACGTGTGTTGCATGGACGCAGTGCACCCTGGGGGGAGTGTTACGATCGTAAATAGCTGGCGGTTAATGACATATTATGTATATAGCTACCTCGTGTGTGTTCTGCCGGAGAGGTGACTGCCAGTCACTCATGTGTAACCACGATAGCCCTCCATGCTCCAAGAAGCTTACGGCACCTTCAACCGTATCATAGCATCTTTATTGATGAAAATATGTGCATGAATAAAACACATTTTTTGCTAATGCAGCGACGCGGTTATTTGCGCGACCACATTCGCGAGCGTTAATCGGTATTGCGGCCGTAATAGCTTTATTGTTACAGCATTAATATCCATACAACTTGGCATATATCGCTATACGTATCTTGGTGCGCTGGACATCCAGGTGGCTTCCTGTCTTTTTCGTCTGGGCGGTCTATCCCTAAATTACTGTCAATGCGAAGGCAATGACCTGACACATGTTTATAGCAATGATATCAGCAATGATGCGCTGGCGCTGGACAGTGTTTTTCGTGGTCACGGCATGGATGGTCCCCTCGATGGCTCAGCTGGACTTCTCACCTTCCTCGTCTACTATGCGAGAAATACAGAACTGCCATTTGTGTCCAGCAGATGTCCGGCCTGTCTGTTCGGATGGGCTACTGACCCTGCAGAACGAGTGCTTCGCTTTGTGCCAGGGAGTGACGACGTTCGTCACGGGCGCGTGCGACGGTAGGATTGCCCATAACAATTTGAAACTGCGCAGTCGATGCAGGAGTTTTAACCCATATTTCTAATGCTGCAGACCCGCTCTTCGGGCGCACAGCGATAAGCGGTTCACTGGCAGCCCAGGCGGTGGCGTCCAAGGTAACGACTTGTGCAAATACCTGCTGTCCCCATTCTACCCGTCGGCGCTGTTGAACAAACCCAATGCACCGCCGCCTGCCAGGAATCTGAAACGGACAAAATGGGCGAGCCGACAGCATTTAAACGGTTCAAGCCAGAGGGCTTCATTTACCTGGGTAGCGCCCAGAGCTTGAGGTTCACCGGTGTGCCAAGCAGCGCCGAACAGGAGGCGCGCAAGAGAGCTCGTCGAGCCATGCGGCAAGAGGCGGACAGGTTCGTCGTACCAGGACAAAAGCAGTACATGCACTTACATTGGCGGTTAAGCAATGGGCTTGTGAGGGTTAATGAGATGATTTTTGCGGTTGTTGCAACGAACTTGTTGGGAAGGTTATGGGCAACTGCACGACGGCCCACAGGCGGGCGGTTCCAACCTGGTGGACTGGAAGAGGGCACAACTGGGAAATTCAAGATACAGACTCGCTCACGTGAACGCATGTGGTCCGGTTCCGAGCTTTTTTAAGCGCTAGATAAGTTTAAATGCCACCGATTAGGTGTAAGACCTCCAAGCGATGACGAGAACGATGGAGGCGGAGAACAGACGCTTGACGAGAAAACGGCTTCTAGCGCGGTAAAAGACAGCGCGAACTAAGGCGATGAAAGCAGGTCTAGTCGTGCTGCGAACGCTGCGAACACAACCCTAAGTACGAGGTACGAAGAAGGTGAAAATAACGCAAGGTGTATCGATAAAAGGTTAACGCGACGGTGAGTGGCGCAGCTTCGCATGCATTTTGCTAAAGGGATCCGCAATGGATCGGAGCATCCTTAAGGGTTTCAGGGGTGTGACGCAACGCTGTAAGTTGCCATGAGCACGACATCCTCCGTGGCTTCATGGGCTTGATTGCGGTCGGGTATGTGACGTGCAACTGGCAGCACACAACTCTAGATTCAGGTATTGGATGCAGGACAAGCAGGGTAATGGCATGAATAAGCGAGCTTAGGTATAGGAGGAGCAATAAGGTAAACGCAACACTCAGCACGGATGCAACTTGTGTAGCTGCTGATCGCATACTGCCATGTAGGAGACGTGGGGTAATGGGAGGTTGTGGAGCAATGTTTTTGGCCAGGCTGGGGCAAACGGGGAGCTTGAGGCGAAATTATGTTTCGGGATCTTCTAGAGGAACCAATGAGAGCGGGGCAAAGGGTCAAGCGCGACCTAACCAAGTCAGAAGCGGCGGGTCCGTCTCCTGTGTTCGGCATGAGTTCAACTAGGCCAATGGCGCTTCGCGTACGGTTCCATGCTTACGCTAGCGTCCAACGATTGAAGAAAGGGTAGCGATATGACTTCATCGGACGTCAAACCATATGTTGTTGCAGGCAGAAGGTGTGTGCCTGGCAAAAGGTAGCCGAGGCTCTTATAACCGGTTCAGACGAGATTCGCTGTTGACGTCACCCTGGTGCATAACCATGAACCTCTGGCATAGCCCGACATCGCGAGACGATACAGTACCGTGTGATCTCCTATCGCTACCATTGTGCGTTGCAGTTGTGGTGCATAGCCCTTTAATCTTCCCCATCCTTTCATCGGATCGGCCGGAAAGCACCCCCTGTGGCGAATTCTTGCGTCGTCCCGTCCACAGTGGCATGTCGGACGTGGATGCGCCAAACGATGGCCATGGAGTGCTGAAGCGGGTGTACCGTTCGTTCCGTGTCTACCAAGATGGCTCTATGTACGCAGAAGTGGAGCCATGGAGCATCGTTGGGAGCTCCGATGGCGGTACGGAGCCAACAGAAAGCCACACTGGCCACAATTCGGAAGAGCTATCGAGTCGGAGTTCACAGTCCCTTACTGAAGGTTCTTCCACGGGAGGTGACCGTCGGGTGGCGTCTCGACTATTGCAAGACGACACCCGCTACCCTGCAACCAGCACACTGTACTGGCCCAACAATGGTGTCGTACAAATGTACTTTTCGACCGGCGGGTCATCCTTGGAAGCCTGTTCAGGCACCTGGGTCTCCGGGTACGACATCCTGACTGCGGCCCACTGCTTGGGGAACTGGGCGACTCGCCAAACTTACAGCAACTACATGGTGAGGGCTGAAAGGGCAATCAAGACGTATGCCTGTACTACTCAATATGTAGTAGTAGCTCTTACAGCGGGACCCAGACCGTAAGCTTGAGCCATCGGGCGCATCGCCTGACAGGGAGGGAAAAAATCCAAAAGTGTGGAGTGCGAAGAACCAAGCCACCTGGCTTTGCCCCCGGCTAATCGCAGATTCGCCCAGGCATGGATGGTGACGAGAAGCCATATGGTACCTACACCGCCCTCTTCACGACCTGGTATCGAGCGGAGTACTCCAGGGGCAACCAACCCGCAAGCGTCAATTACTATGACATCGGCATGATTCGGGTCGCTCCATTGAGTACTGGGGACACCTTGCCGTATCACTCGTACATGGGTTTCAAGTACGATTGCTCCCAGGTTAGTGTCTACTGCAAGTCCCGCTTGCACCGTTAGAAACACGGCGGCTGAACAAATTCTTCCTCCCACTTGTGTCGCAGAGGTTGTACAGCGCAAGCACGTGTGGCTACCCAATTGATAAGGCCGATCCACCAACTGTCGACTTCCTGAACACCAAGAGTTGGTATCAGTGGTGTTGCGATTTCACATTTGGGGGCTCCGCATGTCAGCCTGGCGAAGTGGTACGTACGTGTTGAATGGCGAGCACTCTGCGCTTACCGTGCGTTCGAAACCCAAGCATCCCTTACCGTGCGTAAAAGCCAAGCATCGCTAGGTGTGCGTACAAGAACCAAAGCGAGCCAAAGGGCTGTGTCGGCCGTTGTTGTGTCTGCTGTAGGCGTAAGGTGCAAGCGATACCTTGACCACTGTAACAGTTGCTACTACCTTGACGCTCTCGCTATGCTTGCTGATTTGACCAGGTTAATGGTTGGTGCAACACCGTCGGCGGGCAGTCGGGGAGCGCCGTGGTTGACCTCTCGGACCAGAAGATCATCGGTGTCCTCAGCGGTGAACCACAGGGCAGCAACACGACGTCTACGTGGGTGCCCATTACCTGGGAGCACTTTGCAGCGCTGAAGCGCTGGAGTTTTAACGGTGCTGGTGCTACGGATCCGGTCCCACCTTCACCACCTACACCGCCACCGCCACCGCCGTACGACGTTTCGCGTTTCGCATGTAGGTGGCGGTCATTGGTGTGTCGCGTTCCGGTGTGTTGGGCAGATATAAGCAAGCCTGGACGTGTCTCTTCCCATCCTTGTAGGCACTACGAATGGAACGGTACGACTGGTCCCGACGGACCCTGGAAACGGAACTCGAGGGAGAGTCGAGGTGTGCATGGCTGACGTAAGCGGCAGCTCATGTAAGTGAGCCTCTCGTTTCCATGTGGAACGGTTGCGATGACGGCTCATAATTTACTTGTGCTTGATGACAGATTGGTGGAGTAGTGTATGCTCCAGAACTTGGGGCTACACGGAGGCTGAAGTCGTTTGTCGGGAGTTGGACATTCCGGGCGGCGCGATGCCGGCGAACAGCTACTTTGGTCCTCAGGCAGCAGATCAGAGATTCTTCTGGGTGAGTGTCGAAAGCGACCGGCATCAGGTTGCGCACCAGTTGAGTACTTAGTCAGCAGGGAGGCCAAACATGCACGCGAGCCTGGTCAGTATAGCAGCAAGGGCAGGTGTCATCCGCTACACTGCGCAGGTCGGACACAGCGAAAACACCGGGGAAGCATTAGGAGATAAAGTTCTGCACTGCTTCGGCTTGAAGCAGCTAGGCCAGCGCGAGCGCGTTAGGAGCCCTACTGTAGTGTTGGGCGAGAGGCGTCGAGGCAACTCTTTCCTAATCATTTGTGGAGTTATGTAGCAGCGGAGTTGCCACGTAGCAGCCGCTCGGTGAACTCTTTGCATCTGGAAAGGCGCGTCGCGTTGGCAGCTTTCACTCAACCGTTGAGTCGTTGCGTGCAGGTTACCAACGTGTCGTGCGTTGGAACCGAATCCAAGCTGGCCGACTGCTCCCAGAATGCTTGGGGCAACCTGGATGCCTGCGCAAGCTCTGAGACCGCAGGGGTGATTTGCGGATTTACGGAAGCTGGCAGCTCCAGTACAGACAGCAACGTAAACGAAGCCTACCATTACGCAACATACGGATGTAAGTATTTGTGGGGGACAGGCCTTGTCCGCTGCGCTGGATGCCGAAGTATCGCTTTTGCGACCTAAGGCGTGGGTTGTGCCTACATGTGCTCCTTTCTGGTTCTTGTCAACCAGGTGGTGAAGATTGGCAGCTGCGCCTGGATGGTAACACCAGTGGCCGCTTGGAGGTCTGCCTAAACGGGACGTGGGGCAGGCAAGTGGTTTGGAGGAGATGCTGATCGCGCCGACTCATCGCTTGGGAAACTTGTCACATTGGTTACAGTGTTCTGCATCTCGCCGCTGACAGCCTCCGCATTCTCCTACAGTGTCTGCGATGCCCATTGGGACGATAAAGACGCAAGGGTGGCTTGCCAGAAGCTCGGCTACGCTGATGGCACGGCTCTGAACGGCGCCAGCACCAGCAACGGTCCCACGGGAATGCGGATCTGGCTTTCTGATGTCGACTGCACGTGAGTTGCGCTTGCCTGCACATGTGTTGTCACAGGTGGCGTCGCAATCCTACCAATACGCTCTAGCCTACTTGACCACCACCGGAGATGTTACCGTACTTGCCGTCTTGTCGTGCTTACAGGGGAACCGAGATGGACTTGTCGGATTGCGCTCTGCTCAACGCCCTGGGGGCAACGCAATGCACCCACGCCATGGACGCGGGGGTGACTTGTTCGGACAACGCGCAAGCCCCAGCGATCAACTACACCGCTCCGACCTGTAGGTCGAAGCCGAAGCGAACCGCCGTGCAGCTTGTTATCGTGAGGTGAGGTTCGTATCTTATGGCCTATGCTGTCGCAGGTGGTACGGCTGGTGACTTGCGCCTTGTAAGAGTCGATGGAGCTTCAGCGCCCGGCAGGGCCGAGGTATCTGGCCGTGTTGAAGTCTGCTACAATCGTCGCTGGGGGGCGATATGCGCTGACAGCTTTTGGGACCCAAGAGACGGCGAGGTGGTATGCAGGTAAGCTTGGAGCTGCACCCATTTGTAACCCTTGCTTGGGAGCATGATGCTGCGGTGTAGGCGTGATTTCATGGCTGCGGGCTAATCCCCCTTTCTGTTGGTTGATGTCGTGCAGGTCGTTGGGGTACCGATATTCGTTCATAACCAGCACCACGGCGACGGATGGTGAAGGAGTCTGGGCGCAGTACGCCCAATGTGATGGCAGCGAAAACGACTTTGCCCAATGCTTAGTTGGGGGATATCAGGACGTCGCCAGCTGTGCGGGCGGCGCAAGGGCTGCGGTTGCCTGCTCGAACTCTTCAATGCTGGCGCCGCCGCCGCCAGTCAGCCCCTACGCATGTACGCTGCCTAAAACGGACACTGCCCCCCTAGCTGCACACCACACTATTAGTAATCCACTTTCCGTCCTGCCGCAGGTACGACCACTGGTGCCGTACGGCTGGCTGGGAACAACTGGTACAACAACACTGGCGCGGGAGTGGCGGGCGGACGCGTTGAGTACTGCTACAACGGGCTCTGGGGCTCCCTGTGTCAGGTAGGGAACGTGGGGGACGTGACGGCACGGCGCTCACGTTTCCGATCGCGCCTTCGGTAACGTCCCTGGGTTGGGCTTTCGTCGGTAACCCTTAAAGTCCTGTCGAGGCTCTGGGAGCCAATCCCTTCCGCACGTCACACGCACCCTAGGGGACCCCGTCGCTTTTGGAGTTTGGACCCTGGCTGTGACAGCTTTATTAGCAGCGTCGTCTTTTTGGCTGGGCTACGTGGTGGTCCCTTGACGATTTCTGCTGATACTGTGCGTCAGTCGCTTATGGAAGACTGGGACACGTAATCAAAACGCCTTCGCGCGTCCCGCATGCAGGACACTTGGAGTCCGCCGGAAGCACGTGTTGTTTGCCGTTCACTGGGTTATGCATACGGCGGAACAGGCGGCAACGGCACCTTCGGCATCGCGCAGTCAGATCAACCGGTTTGGCTGTCTTACCTGGCCTGCAATGGCACAGAGTCTTCCCTCAGCGATTGCTACAAGTTCGTCCGCACGATCTTTGGCACCGTGGAACTTTCTGGGAATGTCGGCGTCTTTCAAAACGTCCAGTTCAACAATGCGATGTGCTCTGCACACTTGGCGGACGTGACCGTAAGGTATGCCGCCAAGAAGCGCCAATGCCGCGAGCCGTGTGCTGTACTTGCACGCCTGAATGACACCGTTCGTGCGGCGCGTGCAGGTGCTCCAAGCAGTACATCCCCCCGCCCCCGGCCCCACCGGCACCTCCGCCGATGCCGTCTCCACCTCCACTACAGTCGCCGCCCGTTCCGCCCCCCCCACGGCCAAACGCGCCGCCGTCACCCCCGCCACCAAAGGCCGAGAGCTGTGAGTATTGCCTTGCCGGCTGTGGCTCGACCCGCTAGGATTCGTGTTTTAGGCGTCTCAAACATTTTTCTCTCGCCCCTTATCTCGGTCCTTAGGCTCGGTTGATGGGGCATTCCCAAACATTTGTCTCTCGCCCCTTATCTCGGTCCTCAGGCTCGGTTGATGGGGCATTACGCCTTGTCACAAGCTCGTTCGGCGTTTTGACGGACCCAAGCGATGCCGGCGCCATGCCAAACGTTACTGGTCTCCTCCAAGCCTGCTACGGCAATGAGTGGGGCGTGGTGTGCAAGACTCGCTTTGGTGCTCGCGAGGCGGACGTCGCGTGCCGTCAGTTGGGCTTCGTCAAAGGGGTCCCTCTTTCGATCGAAGAGACGCTGACGCAATCCTGGGCGGGCGCCCCTCGTGGGCCTGTATGGATGGACGGCCTGCTCTGCAACGGTACCGAGGCCCGCCTCGCCGATTGCATCTTCCCAGGCTGGGGGGAGATCGTTGGGAGGTGCAATGGATTTGCTCCGCTATGGGACGCGGCCGTAAGGTGCCTGATGACAGAAAACACGCCGCCGCGGCCGCCGTCGCCTCCGTTGCCATCTGCACCACTTCCTGAGTACGCGTGTTCTGAGGAGGGAGCCATCCGGGCTCTCGACGCAAACGGCACGGTTGCGAAAACAACTGACGGGATGGTGAGTGCTACATTTGGCTTTGGCTGTCGTTGCTGCAGCAGCGTGCTCACGGTTCAACCTTCACTCTTGTTTCGCAGATCCTGGGCGCCCTGCAAATCTGCACACGCGGTTCCTGGGGATTTGTGTGTCAGGTGGGCGTCCCGCAGGTGGCACCCAGTGATACTAGTGATAGCCGTACTTGTGATAGTCGTACTTGTTATTAGAGGGTCCAGACCAAAGGGCCGAACCACCGGGCACCTCGTCAGACACTTAAAGAGACGAAAGAGGCACAAACCCCAACTCACAGACCTACTCCACAGACGCTTTTGCCATTACCGCGGTGTCGAAGTCTACTGTCATTAATTAGCGACGTCGAAACCTAACCCACGGATTTGCTTTGGCCGCAGACCGGATGGAGCCTGACGGCCGCAGAGGTTGCGTGCCGGCGCCTGGGCTTTGGGTACGCTCACAGCTTTTACAGCTGGCCGCAGCTCCAATCTCTGGGATGGAGCGACGGGGCAGCGGTGCAGCCACCCAAGCTGCCCCTCGGCGCCAGTCAGGTTCAGTGCTTTGGCTACGAAGTTTCGCTCCTCCAGTGCGAGTACCTCAAGGCAGACGCAACATGCACGCCGAGCTCAAGCATTGCCGGAGCTCGCTGCGGGGTCGCTCCACCACCATCACCACCGTTGGGCCCGCCATCACTCCCGTCTCCGCCACCTAGGCCACCCTCACCACCCTCACCACCCCCACCACCGGCGCCATTTTGGCATCCGTATGACTGCACACAGTCAGGCGCAATTCGCCTCGTGGACGGTCCTAGTCCGGCTGCGGGACGGGTGGAGATCTGCTATGGTGGTAAGCCCAGCTTAGGGTGGTTCAAAAGCGCAAGCTGCGATCGGTCGACGACCTCGCCCCTCTTGCTTGTTAACCTACTCCCCGGTTCGCAGGCACGTGGGGAACCATTTGCAACCCCAACTGGGACGAAACGTTAACGACCATGGTGTGCCGCCAGGTTCTCGGCACACCTTCAGCGTATGGTGTGGTCGTTTCCTCCTTCAGTTTTGGCTCAGGCTCCTTCCCGCGCTTCCAGCCGGCAGCGGGCACCATCAATCGATTGCTTGAGGCATCCTTTTTCCGCAGCCTCTGCTACGGCAATGAAAGCCGTCTCGCGGACTGCGTGCCGGACGAAGCGTGGGGCAAGGTCAACTCGAGCTGCGTACACACGTGGGATGTCGGCGTCGTGTGCTGGCCATCACAGAGCGCAGTCGTCACTGTGCCTGTGCTCACCGCGTCGCCTTATGATTGTGCCAACGATAAGGAAATCCGTCTCGTTAACGGCAGCTCACCGGGCATGGGCCGAGTGGAGGTGCGTTGATGCAGTGCATCTTGCGGGTACGGGAGACGTTGTGTCTAAAGCATCGCACTAAATGGTGGCCTTGATTCCCTTCGTTGCAGGTTTGCTTAAACGGCCAATGGGGCGCAGTGTGTGGCGGCGGGTGGGACAGCAGCGTAGCGGCAGCCGTTTGCAACGGCCTCGGTTACTCGGGTGGCGGCTACGTGAACAACGTCCCTGGCAACGCAACTGGCGCCCTGTGCAGTAGCAACATCAATTGCAGACCGAGACTGTATGGCGACCCAGGTGTCAACCAGCCTGTGTGGGTATGGAGCACTTCCTGCCCGCCAGGTGCAAGGTCGTTATGGGACTGTGTGCTAACGACTACCATGCCCGCCTCCGGCTTCTTCGTCAACGGCACCACTGGGACGTGCACAGCACCTGCCCGAGCGGTCTGCCTGCATGAGGGGTTTCTGCCGCCACCACCTGCATCACCACCGCCGCCACAAGCCCCTCCCAGCCCGGCACCTCCTCGGCCCCCTGTCCCGAATCCGTCGATCCCTGCGGCACCCAGCACCCCTGGCTTGCCCCCACCGTCGCCTCAACCTCCTCCTGCTTCACCCACACCGCCTCGCCCACAACTGCCTTCTCCACGACCGCCTGCTCCACGACCACCGCCTCCACACCCTCATCCGCCGAATCCTACCTCATCCCCTCCACCCCCATCGCCGTCGGGAGTGCCTCCGCGTCCGCCTTCGCCTCCGCCGCCTAGCCCACCGCATCCAAAGACCAGGCGGCCGCCTCCCAAGCACCGCAGAAGTCCACCACCTGTACGGCCACCGCCGCGGCACAGATGTACACCGCCAAATAAGTAAGCGTGGCGCACAACGTACCAGGCCGTACACCGTGCGCCTCGCGTCCTGAGTGGCGTCCTGAATGTAGGTGTAGCCAAATGCGTTCCCTCGTTACGTTTAACTGGCAAGATGTTGTTTCACTTGATTCGCGCATACCTGCGCGTAAGCCTATTCGCACAAAAGTAGCTCTTGTTGGGTGGGCGCCCCTTCGGAAGACGAAGTCGGGTGGGCAGGGATGGGCTGCCATTATTTGCAGCAACTGAAATGCCTGACTGCCGTAGTGGTTGTGAATTGCGGTAAAAGAACACGGAGAACGAACGTTGTCTTTCAAGTTTCGTGCCTATGTGAGTTGTGCCGCCGCCTTAGCGGGGGTATCTTTTTTGGGAACGAGAAACAGTGTTGTGATAACAAAAGGCAACCATCCGTTGCCTGGAACAGTTCACGGCGCAAATGACGTGTGTTTTGGCAAGAGTTGTGCGCATCGTGTCTAACTGCGAAGCCAACTGGGGCGTAACTGGCTATGAGGACGACTGACGAGGCGCAGCACGGTCATGTAAGGGTGTCTCGTTCGCACACCGGGCACGTAGCTTTCCTTTCATAGTAGTGGTAACTGTTACAGTGGATTCCAGACCATAAGGTAGAACCCGGGTGCTTCTGTGCATCGTCACGCATAGAGCAGTGAGGGTATACTTTTCCCTCTGAACCCCCAAGGCCGTTACGGATCCGAATCCACGCGAGGGGTCTTCTAAGTTGGTGGGACAGTCCCACCGGGTGAACCGGACCGTGATGTCTTCGTACAAACCGGTACTCACGGACCGGTGTCCCCTGGTTCCGTTGCCGACTTGTTAATCGTCACGCAATCCTCGCGGCTTTGTACTGTAATACCTCCTCGTGAGCCCACGTGATCCCTCGATCGTGAGCCCACGTGATCCCTCGATCGTGAGCCCACGTGATCCCTCGATCGTGAGCCCACGTGGTCTGGGTTCCCTCCGCGAGAGCCTGCCTCAGGATACCCAACGCCCCCACCAGGCCCCGGCCGCGGCGCTCCGCAGCCAAGGCGGGTTCAGTCCGGGGGGGGGGGACGGGGCCACATCACGAAGGCTGGCAGCGAGGCGCAGGCCGGCGAAGGTGGGCAAGGCTACTGCCTGCGGGCACAAGAGAGCGTCGACACTGGAGACCGACGGGAGAAAGCTGAGCGAGGACGTACCTCTAGGCCCACTGAGGCGGGCTTTATACTGTAAAACAACTCCTCCCATCACGCGCTCATGCTTAATGACTTATTATGGCTTGTTGCATGTTCGGACATGGGGTATGGGCTGGGGAGGCCGATTCTGGCGTGTTGGGAAGGCCGTGCGACCGCGATGCCTGTCTGCGCGTTGCATTCATGGAGAAACAGGGACACTCGGATGGAGGCACCGCTGCAGGTGCGAAAGGGTGTCTCCCTGTGCCAACAGTACGGGATAGGTACGGCGTTTTGCTCAATTCGTTTACACTTCGCAAACTGCAAAATTCAATCTCCATGCTTGAATGATTACTGGAATTGGAAAGAAGGCAGGCATCAGTTAACGGGAATCGTGCACCAAATCGCGCTTTTTCCAAAATGCACCTCCTGCGTGTTCGGTAGTTCCCTGCACGGCAAAAGCAATGGATAGACCTCTTAGTCGCCTCGATATGTTGCTGATAGTAATTTTAGCGCTGGCGACCGCACATGGAGCAGCAGCGATGTTTGAGGACCAAGTGGGGACCTACGATTGGTACAGGCAGCACGTCGGCCTGGTGTCCAATGCAGTATTTAATCCAGCAAAGCCCCGGGTCTGCATCTCAACGGTGCAGACCGTTGTCGGCTGCCTGAACCTACGCGACGGCAGCGTCGCCTGGCGCAAGTTGTTAAGCAGCAGCGGTGGATCTTCATCGTTATTGCTTTTATCCCAGTCGAACACTTTGTTGACGGCTGCGGACGGCTTTCTGCGCACCTTTGATCTTGACGGCAATCTCAAATGGCAGCGGAAACTGCCGAATGCAAACGCAGTCCCAATGCTGGCGGAGATTCCGGACACAGCCGGTGGCTCAACAAGCATCCTGCTGCTACAAGCTGGCGAGCTTCAGGTGAAGCACACGTGTCATTGTTTGGGGTGAAGTACCGTCGTGCTCCGTCGCATAGCATGCAGCCATGCTCTGGTGCCCCAAGCGAGGGAAGGGGGGCCCACGGTGTTGCCGTCCGTTGCGTTCCGAAAGTTCGCATTACCCCACTACCCAGCTAAAGACATAAACACCCCATCGTGCTCGGTACGGGCCACCGTGGCCGGCGATAACATCAAACTGTGATTGCGAAAGGCTGTGCGTTAGCGCCGACACGGTCCCCATGTGCAAATTCATCAGATGGATGTCGGTTGAAGTCGCCCGTCTGTGCACGCATGTCCACTTCCAAACATTTGGAACTGATGCTCCTCTGCCCCTAAGGTTTTGGACGCCAGCGATGGTACGGAGCTCCTGAAGCAGCCAACCCGGGCGGACCTGGACAAAGACAACACGATAGCACTTGTTTCCCGGAGCAGCGCTTTTGTCGTCGCCTTCGACACGGGGTGAGGACCGCCTCCAAGCTCTGGTCGCCGTCACTGCTTGCCAGCTGGAGCTTTAATTGCTCGCAACGGGTCTCCTTCTTTCTGACGTAAAGCTCGCTGCGTGTGGCATAGGTCAACCCAAGGCGCAGTCACCGAGGTGCAAGGGGGGCAGATCGGGAGGGAACAGGTCGTGGACTCGCCTCTACCCCTGTCTTCCGTGCTGTCCACCTCCGAGGGCAGCATTGCGGCCTTGTCACTCGATGGCACCGCTATCTGCGTCGCGCCATTGGGCGGTAAGTGCCCCGGGACATGTCTTACGGGTTCGACACAAGCCAAGAACAGTGGCTAGAAAGCGCAGGGGCCCGCTTAGTCACAAGCAGTCAGGCGGCGGGAATGGCCGGGCTGTTGTCGGGACTTGCGTCGAAGCAAGGCGACGGCAGCGGAACCCAACCCGTGCACCCTTTGGCGGCAGTGAAACGAAAGAGGCAGCAGTCAGGCGGCATACCTTCGGGCATGCGGACAGACGGACAGGCTTATTACTTGGGGCCGTGTCATCCCAATCGTCATTCCGTTAGAGCAAGCTTGCTGGTATCGAAAGGAAGTCACGAACATCGGCCAGCCTGATCGACCCGAAAGGGAGGAGCTATGGGAGCGAAACCAACCAGCGCAAAGCTCTCGTGGTGTAGGCGGGCACCTGTGGATAACCCTAGCACACGTGTGGCGCTGTGGTATCGAACATCGCCAGGGGGACAGGTTCATTGCAGACCGTTACTTTGAATGCTGCCCAAGACACGCAACTCTTGGAGTGGTTCATCCTGCCTGACTTTCAAGAAACACATTATGGGGACGTGGATTAGCAGGCCATGGCGAAGCGCGCCAGGCTGACAGCACCAGATGAGCTTTGTTGGCTGCAGTTGCCGCAACGCGGCACGACATGACTGACATCGTGGCTTACATAATTCGACCGTATTCAACATTTGGCCGTGCAGGTGATGCCGCGGCGGTCACCATGAGCTGCCACTTGCTGTCAACGCTGGCCCCCGGAATGCCGTCAGGGCAATTGCACCGACTGGTCGGCACATCAAGCGGTTACATTGTGTACACCTCAGATCCAGGTTCGTTAGTGCCAGCATGATAATCTTGACCGGTTCGTAAGCTCTGACAACGACGAAACCTTAAGATCTGGTCGAGGACAAAAAGCATGGACGGCATGTACGTGGTATGTGAACACCAACATTAAGGACACATACATGCCAATATGCGTCCGTGTAATGCGCAGGTAGTCCAGGCGCTGCTATGTTGAAGCTGGAGGAAGACGGTCAGCTCAGCTTGCTGAAGTACTTCCCAAAGACGATTGGAGTATCGTCTGATACACGCACGGACCAGGACAGCGTCGTTGGGCTCTTGGACACATCCGCAGACGGTCAGTCAGGCGCAAGCATAGGCCTCCACAGGGTTCGCCCCCGAAGCCCAACACATCTACTCACGCCCTAGGATGCCGTGGCTTTGCGCAGGCGGCATGGAGCTGGTGATCGTCCTGTCCGGCAGCGGCGCCGTCGTACAGGAGGAGTCGTTCCCGGCTGTCCCCATGGCTGAGCGGCTGGTGGGGCAGGCTCTACTGCCCTCGCCCACAGGGGTCGTGCTCGGCACGTTTCGCAAGAAGGACACGACCACTGGCTTCAGGTGTGAGACATGTGGCACGAGGGCTGGAAGGTGTTATTCTGCTCCCGGTGCTTGTATCCTGCAGGAGAAGCAAACGGGGGACGTGTTATGGGTCCTCGATGGCGGTTGCGGCGAATCGGGGAGAGCGAAAACGATATTTTACGTTTTCGGGACGGCGGGGCAACTGACCAGGCACGTCGTGCGGCGTATGCTGGCCCAGACTCCCGACTGTGCGAATGCTCGACCCGAACCGCAGGGCTCTGGTGTCCTTCAGCAACGGCTTCACCATCTTGCTGCAGCAAGGCGTTATCGTGTGGTCGCGGGATGAGAGCTTGGCGACGATCAAGGAAACGCTGTTTGTGGACCTACCGGCAAAGAGTGGCAATGGCACCGGGCTGGAGTCATCTTCCGGCCTTAAGGCTGATCTGCAGACGCGTCTCAGGTAAGGCCATGTCATCTCGCCTGACATTTATAACCTGCCGGCACTTAAGAACACGATTAGTTTCAAGGTCTTGTGGGGCTGGCAGTGAGTTGCTTGGCAGCACGTCCTGCGGAGTGAATGCAGCTTTTTTGGCAATAGTGGAGGTGCAAATGGTCGGGGTAATAATGGTATTGTCCTAGTTACCGGGTACGCGCGCACACCTTGGCCATGAGCTGTGGTTTCTCTCGGCTTGTGTTGCTGGCCGTGTGCCACTGACCGGACCGAGTTCGCCCAAGATCGTAGGGCCCCGATTAAAATGCGGTACGCGCCGCAAATAGACTGATACCTCGCTGTTTCTACTGTGCACAGGTACCAGATCCTGGGGGCAAGGATTCAGCTCAAGCTGAACACCCCCGCAGAGGCCGCTGAGTTCCTTCACCTTCGAGGCTTTCTCTCGGACAAGACCACGCCAGTCCGTGACGTCAATGGCTTTCGGAAACTGCTCTTGGCGCTGACGGCCACTGGTAAGGAACCCCAAAGGAGCCATTGCCGATTGTACGTTTTGGTCCCAAGTCTAGCGCTAAGATGCTGTGCTTTCGGCTTGCAGGCAAGCTGGCGGCTCTGCACAACGGTGACGGCCGTCTTCTGTGGTCTCGGGCTTTCGCGCCGCATTCCATGCCGACGCGCTTGCTGCCGTGGCGCGGCTACCACGACATTCAACACTCACCCGAAGTCCTCTTGCTGCGCGAGGCGCACCCAGGGGCCTACGCCACCGTCCTGAACGCCCACACGGGCGAGCAGCTGTGGCACCTCTCCTTGCCGTACGGCGTTGGCAAGGTCGTGCCGTTGCACGCGCCCTTGCACGAAGGCTCCGCGGTCCAAAGCCTCTACATGCTCGTCGAGCAATCCAGCGACCCTGACGGCACGCCTTCCGTCCACCTTCTGCCCGACACGGCAGCCAGCCGAATGCATTACGCATCTACCCAAAAGTCCGTCTACTTCTTCACGCAAGGGCCGGGCGCCAGCACCTTGCAAGGCTTCCGGTTGGCACCCATCCACGAGTCCACCGCAGACGTGTCGGCTGCGAAAGCGTGGCAGATCACGCTTTCGGACAGCATCCTGGCCATGGCGTCCCGGGACCCTACTGAGCCCGTCCAGTCATCTGTCAAGGTGTGTTGTTTTCTGGCCGCTGTGCCATCGCCTATCGCCGCGTCGGCGTTCCCGCGTAACTTCCATGTTACGGCTGCGTAGGTGCTCTCCGACCGAACCATCAAGTACAAGTACCTGAATCCCAACTTGCTCGTCGTGGCGACTGGCCTCCCGAACGGCGTGCCGGTGGACACTGCCGGTGGCGCCGACAGCCTTTCTGCGGAGGTAACGATACACCTGGTGGATACGGTGACGGGCCGCATCTTGCACCAGCAGTCACACGCGGGAGCACGCGGCCCCGTGACCGCCGTGATGATGGAGAACGCCGTACTATACTTCTTCAGGGACATCGACTCGGGACGGTGCGTTGGGAAAGGCCGGCCTCCTGCCTGTCTTGGACGGTGGGCTGCGACCAGGGTGGCGTCCTTCTGGCATCCTTTGCATACGTGTATGTGTTGAGATGTACGCCATCTACGCCCGCCAATAATGCTTGTCCATGGCTTTAGTCATTGGTTTCATGTAACAGTGCACTTGGGCGACTTCCTTATCCTGCCAATGCCCACTTATCGGATCCCTGGGACCTGCGTCGCCTGCCGCTATTGCGTTTGTGGCGGTAGTCCTGAAACGCGCACGCCTCGCAAAGAAGGCCTCCAGAACTTCCGTGCACGAGGGGACGTACAAGCGTCCGTCCCTGCGCTGGAATTAGGGCTTCGCAAACTGCCACTGGGGTGCGCGGGACGCCGTTGCTGAGCTCGACAACTGCTTAACTGCCGGATTGGCAGGTACCTGGCCTGCTCCATGGAGCTGTACGACGCAACGGCCGGTCGGGAGTTTAGCGTGCTGGACTACCTGTTCAACCCCAACAACACGCAGCCCGTGTCGTCGTTTACACCCACGCCCGTCGAGGTCCAGACGCAGTCATTCTTCTCCCGCTTGGTACCTACGGCTGCGACGGTGACACGCACCGAGCAGGGCATTACGGCCAAGCAGATACTGCTGGTAACGAACACGGACCAGGTGAGGGGTGTACGTAAAGCGTGTGTCCAGGGCGGGCTTGTGGTTGCGTATCAGGGCGCTCCTGACTGAGCTGCGGGCGCAGGTGTATGCCATGGACCGCCGGTGGGTCGACCCTCGCCGTCCCAAGAAGCAGAAGCTGAGTCAAGACGAAATGGAGGAGGGCCTTGTGCCATACCAGGTAAAGCGGGCATGGGATCTAGGCTCCTGCAGCGGAAGAGCGCCTTACTTTTTTGTCATTTGTGTTCTGCAAGGCAGCCTTCCTCATCCTGAAAACAACAAGAAGCACTATACATGCTCAGCCTGCTCGTGTCAAGTAATTTCCTCACTTTCCAAACGTCGAACGCTGAATCGATATTGCCCAAGCCCCCAAGATCGGCGCGACCACTTTTTGTCGCAACCTCCTGTCCCCACTGCCCGCTGTAGGACACGCTGCCGCTGTCGCCATTGAGCTTCGTAACGCTAGACAAGCAGGTTCTGGGCGTTCGCGGCATCAGCGTGGAGCCCACCCGCCTGGAGTCCACATGCCTCATGTTCGTGCACGGGGTGGACTTGTTCTTCACGCGCCTGTCGCCGGCCAAGGGCTTCGACTCCCTAGAGGACGACTTCAACTACGCGCTGCTCCTAGCGGCGCTGGTGGGGCTGACAGGCGGGGCCGTGGTGATGCAATACATGGCGAAGCAGACGTCGCTCAATCAGAAGTGGAAATGAGGCGTTGAAATGCAGGGTAGCTTGGGCATATGTGTTGTGCGGTTGTAAGCGTTTGCCACATTCACTTGCGCCTGTGCTTGGGCGCTGGACATCGCTCCTAGGCGGCGTCTAGCTGCCTTGCCTCGACACGCGATGGCTTATTGGTCCGTTTCTGGTGGCGCTACTAGCGAGTGCAGAGAGCGGGTGTGCCTGCGAGTTTGATGGGCCAGATGGGTTCGTCGTGTGGCGTGTACAAGTTGTTGCAACCAAGTGTCTAGTTTTAATTCCGAGCCTCGGGTCCAGAATATCCTATCATGGTTTTAAGCGCTGTCCAACCGTGTAGGAGTTTGCAGTTACGCCCACGTTGTCTACCGTGCTCAGTATCTGTCCTGCCGGTATACTGGTAACTATGCATACATCTCGTCCAACGTGTGTAATCACTCCTCCAAAAGCCGGCCCGCGTGCTGTACAGCCGGCTCTGTAAGTGGAAGGCCCCTGCTACATGTCGGTCATGCGTGCCTTGTCCTGCAGCCAGCACAGATGCCCGCGTGCTCAGCTAGCGGCCCGTCTCCAGCTTGCGATCATAAGCCTTAATCCGTGTTTTGGGCCCGCCTGTGGGGTTTTCCTCAGCTCGACGTGCCGTAGACCGGGTGGGGTGGTGTCAGGGCCGCCTGCCCATTCCGCCGTGTGGTTGGTGGTCGCTTGCGGTGTGCTGGCTGATCCCTGGCTGCCCTGGAGGGCCTGAGCGACTCCTGCACCGTGCTCTCCGTGGGCCGTTTGTCCGCCTGTCTGGTGCCGTCTGGGCCGGGGGATGTTTGTTTTTGGCGTTGTTCTCCCATGCGGGTTGGCGTGCCTAGTTGTGTCTGTTGTCTGTGGCCGTGTTCGTGAGTCCACCAGGGGCGCCGTCTGCTCGGGTTTGCGTTTTTCCCCTCCTCGTGGCCGTTGGTGATTGTATTTGCCGGGGCCCCGTAGTCTTGGGCGCGGTGGGATGTTATGTTCTTTACCTGTGCCTTTGGGGGCGTCTGCTGGGCTCAGCCCCGGCTCTCCTATCGTTTGAGGCCCGGGACCGTCCGGGACTGGTCCCTTGTCCTTGTCCTGGGTTCGCCCGGTCTTGATGACACCGCAACATCGTACCCACTGTAGCATGTCATCATCATCCTTACATTACAGAAAGAAGTAAGACGTCTTAATAATCTTCTGTGCGGCTGAAGGATCGTGTTCACGTAAGGATTGAAAAGGAAACGTTTTCCCATTGTCGGACAGAAATCGACAGGACGGCTATGGTGTGCCTTCACTGAACATTAACAGTCGAGACAATATGTTAGAAGGTATTTCGTATCTGTTATCAAATCCGCATGCAATACCGGCAGTGGCCAGCGAAACGTTAGAAACTCGTTGAAACTTCAAGCTTGAAGATGCGATTCTCCTGCCTGCACGGTGGTACAGCATTCCTAGGCCAATCCCCCAGGGTCGACAATTTATCCTACAGGAATTCCCTGGATGCGGTTACGACGATCTGATGCCGACCATGTCCCGTCCGAGGGCGCGGGCCAGGGCGCGGGCCAGGGCGCAGGGCCAGGGCGCAGGGCCAGGGCGCAGGGCCAGGGCGCAGGGCCAGGGCGCAGGGCCAGGGCGCAGGGCCAGGGCGCAGGGCCAGGGCGCAGGGCCAGGGCGCAGGGCCGTTTTCCGCAGCTTACGTAAGCCGATGTAAGGACAGCGGCAATGTAGAGGATGCATTTTGCATGTGTCCATGTGCTTATCCACCTCCGACGACAGTGCTTGTAAGGAGGGGGCGACGGGCTGCACTGATCCTCATAGGCCTTTCATGCTGCAAGACGGCAGGAGACGGCTTGTCACACTGGCGGCGCTGTTTTGCACCTATAGCTCTCCATTAGGAGCCCAAAATCAAGCAGCATCCTTGGAGCCCTGTTTGGGTCGTTTCAGGTTTGCCCATACTGGTGCGCCGCCACAGCACACGGTCCCCAGGGATGCCAAGCGCACCCTAGGCGGGTACTCCAGGGTACTCATCCTGGCCATAGGGATGCCGCCCCCCTTTGCGTCTGGGCCGCTCTGAGGGTGGGCTAAGCTTGCGGGCCCAGAGGTCCAGCCAGTTGCTGCACTCATCGCAAGCCGATCGCATTCCTCGGTAAACAGCCTCTTATTGCAAGTAGCGTACCTGGGGACGCGTTGTTGAGAGCTGAACATGCAGTTAAACGCTAAGATGCATAAAACAATGCAGTAAACCGCATGCAACCATAGAGCGGACACCGCACACGCAGATCGGGGGTCCGGGTCCGCGCCCGGAATACACTCCCGGCAGCTCCAGGTCACATAATATCGCCGTACAATGCACGCGATGGAGCATACTTCTGCAGGCGTACATGCATCGGCCAGTTATGACCTTATCGCAACACTTCGCAACCCGCCCAGTCTGGCCCAGCTGTCAGCTATGCCGGCCGCCCCGGCAGCCAGACAATCGACCTGTACAGAACCTCGACGGCCCTCGCCCCCGACACATCCTTTGTAGTGGCTCCACCGTGCATGTCTTCCGTTTGAAATGGGGCACAAAAAGCGGTCGGCTGGGGAGAAGAGACTCATGTTACACTATGCGTTTGTTCGTCAAAGGAAGCGCCATGCGCATGCGGAATTTGTCAATTTGGCAATCGTTACGTGTTCATGTGTCATTGTAGGTCTCTCGTCTCTGGATGCGTGCGAAGGCTATGGTACGACGCGGGCCCTATTACGTCCACAGGTCCACTGTTCAGAAGTCGATGTAGAACATTACTGTTGTTGTATTGCCGTCCTACTGCTTTTAGACATCAGTTATT
Organism: Yamagishiella unicocca; assembly: GCA_003116995.1. Classification (NCBI taxonomy): domain Eukaryota; kingdom Viridiplantae; phylum Chlorophyta; class Chlorophyceae; order Chlamydomonadales; family Volvocaceae; genus Yamagishiella; species Yamagishiella unicocca. Next base: position 1,010,613 of record BDSL01000016.1, on the reverse strand, counting down.
GAAGGACCTGCACTGTTCGCGCCCTGTATTACCGGGTACGCTCCTGTTATGTTACACTAGGGAACTGCAGAAACCTGCGTACCTACATTGTATCCTCTAGCGTGGTTTACCACTAGCGGAATGCAAGGTGTGAAAACATAGCCGGCTCGAGGAAAGCCTGAAGGGATGCCCTTCCAACCGTCCTCGCGACCACGACAACGCCACAGGGCGACCATGGGTCCGCATTCGATTCCATATCGTTTAACTGGCTTAGTGGCTTGGATGGTAGCAGCCGCAACGATTTCGGCGTCCTTATCCATGGCGCATGAGGAATACGCCGGGAAGCTAGCAGACGACATAAGTCGCCGACGCCTTGCAAGTGACACGAAGACGTACACAGTGAAAAACGCTGCTGACCTACTTTCCAGCTTGGAGCTTGAGCGAAACAACAGTGACCATCGGGTAGATTTTATTCTCCCGACCGGCACTCTTGTCTTCGACGAGCCACTTATTCTGCCAATGGCGGCAACAATTCAAGGCGTCCGTGGGAATGGAGGGAGCCCTGCGACAGTACTGCGCTGTGGTTCTGCCGGTATGGACAGCCTTTTTGAGTTCCATGGCAGCGAACTGTACCTCTCAGACGTGCAGCTTGAGGGTTGCAACTGTCCTGGATTACGTATCAGTTCCTCAATGTCTGCAACTATTGTCATCGAGGACAGCGTCTTCAAAAATTTCACTTATACGCTGGTAAGCGGTGCCCCAAGCAGGCATTACATTGGACGCTATTGTATAACTTGTGTCATTCTGACCTTCAGGAAGCTGGACGTGTCGACTTACTGGCACCGGATGCGCTTGTGCCCATTACGGATTCTACCGCTGCCGCTGCCCTCGCGGTTCATGCGAGTAATTTCGCCGGCACTATGACCGTTCGCGATACCAAGTTCATTGGAAATGCGTTTTTGTTACAGCCTGTGGCGCGAAGACTGATGGAGGAAGCCGACGGGGATGGACCTGGGGAACAAGCTGACCTGACGGCCAGCAAGCGAAACTTCGGGGGTAAGTGTTGGATAATGAGGACCATTAATAAGATCGCGCAAAAAGCACTGCGGTACACGACACTGAGGGTTAGGTAAACAGGTGTGGCGTGTTTCGTTCGCCCCCAGGGCTTGCTTTTAAAGGTAGGACTGCGAATTGACCCCTATTGTAACACAACCCAAAAGCTGCAAAATGCCAGCAAGCATGCGAATGACTGTCAATCTGGGGTCCGAAAATGAAGTGGACCCCAGATTGTGCAAGACTGTGAGTTGACTATCATCCCCCGCATGCAAATGCGAGGGTTATGCGTTACGGCTGACAAGCACCACTACCGTGTCAGTCGCGCGCATCGGAAAGTTGCGGGCCATCCAACATGATAAGCAGGGCATTATTGTTGATGCCATGTACCAAGATAGCGATAATGGCATATTTACGATCCTGGCGTAGCGAGGTAGGCAAGCGAGGCGCTGCTACTCAGATCATGGCGTATAAGAGGGAGTCAATCGGCGATTGCACGCGGCGTCTCGTGGATGTCAGTTCTACAGTAGTCAGGTTGCTGTTCCAGCCACGCCCGAGTGTCTTCATGGAAACGGAGACGCGACAATATACCGCAAAGCCGCTAAACCGCGCATAGCCCGTGTGTGTTTGCGCTCTTTTGATGCGAACAGCAAAACGCCGGGAATCCGTGCGCGCGTGAAACTTAGCCTCTAGTTATCGCCAGCAGTAAGGGACACGGGGCGGAAATTATGGGTTGGCGAGGGTTTTGTCAAGCGTTGCTGACTAAAGGTTGCTCATGCGCGATTGTCACAGCCTTCTAGCCAAAGCGGGGGGTATGTTTAGGTAGCGGTTCGCGATCATCAGCAATCATCGGCAACGTGAATGCTTAACCCTACCGAGACAACCAGTTCCGCTTGCTTACCCATCGTGGTGAGGAAGCAGTCAGGTCCGGCCCGTTGAACGATATTTACCCGACGCTGAGGCGACACGTCAGCGGCTCCCAGGCTGGCAAGGGACCGCGGGGGCCGCCGCGCAGGGGCACCTGTCACGCGGCGTCCGGGCCCTGAGGAGATCCCCACAGCGCCAGCAAGCTAGCGGACACCGGCTTCCCGAAGCAGACGGTGATGAGGGCTAAGACCCTTAGAACGTGCGACGGCAGTGGCAGGAGCAGCTGGGTCCCAGCATGGAACTTCACGTGTCAGTCACCCATGGCCACGTGTGTTAAACAAATCACTGCTAGGCCGCGAAGACTCCACCGAAAATTAGCAACCGGGACGGCAAGGACCGCGTGGGCCTTCGAATGGACGCGCAGGTTGAATGCGTGGCTTGGATGTGCTTCCATATGTCTGCGCATAAAGATGCCAACGACAGCGAAAGCAATTGGTACCCACTGCTGTCAAAGCGACGAGACCGCTACGAAACGCGTGCGAAGACAGGTTGAGATGGAGCCGGTGGCCGAGGCCGCACTGGAGGCTTCCGTCAGCTGTACGCTGTGCCTTTTGAGGACATCCTGGCGGTGTGTGGTGGGTGGGTGGGTGCACATGACGGCGAAAGCTCTGTCAGGCGCAAAGGGCAGTCGACGGGAGCCGGGCTTACCTTGGGCGGGGACCCTCGGGCACCATTGAGTGACGGCGGCTGCCCGGCCGTGCGGACACTGCGCTGCTGCTCGGCTGGCGGCTCTGCAGTGGCAGCCAGGCTCCGCGCCCCGCCAGCTGCGGTGCGGCTGGCTGCTAGTGGGCTGCATCGCTGCTGGAGGTCCGGCAGCGACCTGCCCACGGGCTGTAAAAATGACAAGCGTCCTGGCACGGAATTTGCATAGCGTCTGGGTATGGTAATCGTGGTAGGATTTCTGGTCATGCCATTGCTTGCGCCAAGTTGCTTCCGGAATTTCATGTTCCGGACGTGGGTGGCCAGCGGTGGATGGGGCCGGCGCTGGTGCAGCCAAATAAGCAGTGGTGGGAGGGTACGTGGATCCTCTTATTACGTGCGTGTTGATATTTACTGCACCACCATAAGTGACGGACAAAACAGACATGTAGCCGATTGTCGGGGGAGCCTGCGAGGGTGGAGGGCGGCCGTGGGTGCGGGAGAAGCCGGGGATTGCAACAGACCCAGGGAGCGGAGAGCGTCTGAATTAGCTGTTGAGGCTAGAGACTACCCCACGGAACTTCACCAGCCAGACGGGCGGCGATCGTCGCTTTAGCTGAGCGACGGCAGTGGAGGCTACACGCGGAGTTAGGGAAGGAGTTCTGGAGTGGCAGGAGAACGAGCCGGCTGCCGGCGAGTAGGAGGGTGTCAACTGTGCGCAGCTGTGTGAACGATAACGAAATGCGTAGAAGCCTAGCCCCCTGGGTTGGGTGCGGCACCAAGCAGGAGGCCCGAACGGTGATGTTCGCCGCCACAGTTTCACCGGCCTCGGTGTCGTGAAAGCCCACGCAAGCAATTAGCACGCAATGCAATACTCGAAAAACCCACCGCAGGAAGCAGGTAAACAGGCAAACCGGTGATAGCGTACGAGGATCTACATACAACACTACTTTTCTAGAAACAATGCTACCGATCACCTCGGGGCAAATACGGTGCTGGCAAGAAAAGCGTTGACTACTCTGTCGGGGTTGAGACCCCTGGCTGAGAGGGCGGGTACGAATGTCTTCTATTCTTGCAACAGCGCATCAATTGGTTGTTGTCGTCGATGGTATTGATGAGGCGGGACTACAACAGCGACAAGAGGAAATGTTCGGCGGCGCCGCCATGCTATCCCGAGTCGAGGTTACCGTTGGGAGGAACCATGCGACTTGAATCTTTGTTCCAAACACCAAAGCAAATTGGTGTGAACAGGCCTCTCCCTCGTACGCCTCGCTGCGCCTCCCTGCGCGCTCTTTAACCCTTTCTGCGTCAAACGGCCTTAAGGTCTGCCCGAGCCTCAACTTGGCGGCCCGGGCAGAAACACCCCCAGCGAACGGGACGAAACTGCATAAAATCAAGGGGGAGGGTGGGCGGGGAAGAAAATTAAGCTTGCGTGCCTCCTGCCCGCGGCCTGCAATCAACGGACCGACTTATCTGACTATCGACGCCGTCTCGACCTTACTTAGCACACAAACTTAATACGTTATATCCTGAGACGTGGTCTTTTGCCCCCGGCCGCCGCCTGAGGTCTTACCCCGGCTGCGGGCCCTCGCCTCCAGGGAGGGCTAACCCGTGCGTACTTGGAAACCATCCAAATCCCACGCCTGAGGCTGCCTCCCCGTTTCGGCCGCTTGCCCGGCCTCACCCCCACACAAGACGATGCTGCTAACAAATCAAATTTTCATCTAGCGCCGAAAAGTACGCATACAGTTAGGCGATGCACATTGCAGTACATCCGTACTTGTCAGGCACGATTCAGCGCGGCAATCTTAACGTTCGTCATTTTACTGTTGCTCGCAGGCCACGGTCAGATCGCCGGTTCAAGCGGCCTAAGCTTGCTGGCTTCGGCCACCACGCTTACTCGAAAGCACCACCGCCGTCGGGGTATGTCGGTGGCTGCGACACAGCCTGATTCACTGCTGGACGCGGTATATGGCAACTCCTGGGATATGATTGCGAACGGCCGACGCAACCCGGAGCATCGACATCCCAAGCAGCGCCGTCAGCTGGTGGAGAGCGAAGCAGGGAAGCTGTACTCAATGCCGTACCTGGAGAGCGCTAAGGCCATCCACCCAGATCTCAAGGTACACCAGTCTGCTACATGTAGCACGCCGTCATGCCAGGTCATCTACATTGCTTAACGCCGCTGACGTTTGTTGTTATTGACTTACGCATGCAGGCTGGGCCGTTTGAAGACGATATGCAGACGGTATTTGCCGTGCTGTGTCGCCAAAACCACAGCTGCAACATCTCTTTCAATAACGTGACAATCAGCAACAATACAGGTGAAAGCTTGCACGGCACATGCGCCAATTTGTCAATACATGCGTCCTAGGTTGTTCCGTAACCCTCCGACGTTTTTGCTAACAGGCGTCGCTACGGGTGCCTTGTATGTTCTCTGTGATGGCTCTGAGAGCTGCGCGGTAGAGCTCGTGGGCTGTACGGTCACTAATAACAGGCTCCTTTGGCAGCCAGCCACGGATAGGGGCGAAGAGCCAGATCGACGGGTTACGGTGAAGGAAATGGTGAACCTACCTGACGACGATTACGATTACGCCGTTGAAGTCCCAGTTACTGGCCCTGGGGCAAAACTGTTGTGGGCCATGACGCCATGGTTGACGTATACGTATCCACTGCTCACCTCTTTCCAGGAGCCGTCTCAGGTAGGTGTTGAGGACTCCCCTCGCAATTCATTGATCGCATTTATTATGGTATTTGTTTGCTGGATATGCGAAGCACTCCGTGTGCCCTTGTATTTCACGTCATGTGCTCGGTATACTGCAGCAGGCGGTAACGTGTCCATCCTTTTTACCGAGTGTTGTAACAAGATGGCAGCACGTTCCCTTCGCAACGGAACGTAATTTGATCAACACCAAGTCGACTGCCCTACTTTCAATATCCGTAACAGGAGTACGCCACTGACGACATGAGGAATGCTGCTAAATATCCAACGGTGACGGGTCGCACACTTGGGGCCGTGGTCCTGCATCAGAGGAACTCGCCAATACCTGGTGTGTCCAGCTCGGCCCAGATGACCGTTCGGATAGCTTCGGGGACGTACAACGGAAATGACGGTGCGGCTATCATGAGCACAGCAACAGGTAAGGCTTTCAAACTCAGGACGTTTTGACCCTGCTAGTAGACTCCGAGACCCGAATGGCTTAATACGCCCTAAAGAAAATTGCAATCCTAGATGTCTTGTCAATACATACTCGACATATCTCTTTTTTCCCGTCATAATCTTATCCATTGCAAGGAACCCTCCAGACGCACTACCCGTACACTGCATACACATGTAAGGGATGTTTGTAGTCCATTAACCCCCATTGTAAGGGCGCGTTACAATGTACGACCCATCCAGCCACTTGCACGACAAACCTTCTCATGCAAACACGTAGACCGCGTTGACCTTTTACCTTCTTAACGTGTAAACACGAGGTATCTGCAATGGCCCTGCCTCACGGAATGCGTTGGCTACTTATCCGATCCTCCCATGGACGGCCCGCCACACTATTCCACCCTTACAACGAAAGGTTGCTCAGACTCCATCGCAAGGCAACATACCCGTATCTGGAACAGCATTGCAAAACCCTTGAATTTTTCTGTCAGCTGGTCCGTAATGGAGCTGTTACGCTGGCCATGGTGAAATCGTTTTCGCTTGCTTGACGATGAAGTTTCATACACGGCCACATCTGGCGGTCTCCTACAGGGGGGATCTTCGTAAGCGGCATGTCGTGTTACAGGTTTTAAGTTGTCATGCGATGTCAATTATCTCAGGCCGTTGTTCTGGCGCTTGCTTCTCATTTGCGTGACCCTCATGAGTAACTGAATTTTTGATTACATATGTAGAGGTTTGGATTCGTGAGGAAATCGTCTATAAATATGTATGCAACCTGAAACAGAAAACATGTATTAGCGAAACATGTTTTATATATCAACATTGCAATTAGTATTATTTTCTTTTATGATGAAAATTAGATGTTATTTATATGTCCGCTTCCCCTGTACACCCCCACCAGCATTAAGGTGAGCCCTTAATTTGTTTCCACTCGTTGCAGACTTTATGGAGATAGCGGGTGGAGATTCAGCATGGTCGGGTGGTCCCCCACGCCACAGTGCTGATATCAGTATAACTAACGTGACCGTGACAGATCACAGCAGCGGTTGGCCGGCAATATGGCTGCGGTGGGCACGTGCAGCCAGTATAAGCAAATGTCAGGTGTGGAACTTGCGCCGTCGAGTTAGGACACACCCTGAAAAATCCAGCACAGTAGTCATACAATCGCAACACCGAATAAAATATTAACGAATCATAGGACGCATTTCAAATTTTCGTCAACATCTCACCCTGTCTTCGCATTTGATAAAACATTGCTTACATCTTTGTGCATATGTTACCGCCTGCACATCAGTTTCAACTTGCTGCCATGCCTGCCAAGCATTATGTGGCAGTCCTGCAAGGACGTTCTTGGTACTCCCATGGCACTTCGCTCCATGGTTTGTCTCGTTGAGCTACAGGATACCGATACTTATCTTCTAATTTATAATGTCCCAAACTTGGAACTACTGTATTGTAAGAAACCGCCAACAAAATACAAACTGGCTCTGCATGCAGATTTCGAATAGCACGGGCGCAGTCTGGTTGGACGAGGTCAGGGACAAGGCGCTGGTTGAGGACAGTTCGTTCACTGGTAAGATTTGTCGCTCACACTGGCTGCAACCCATTCACGGTTTGTGATATAAATTACAATGTATTCTTACCTGTGACTGCAAAACTTACCACAGGAAACAAGCTGAACCAGCTGTGGCTCGATTACATCAGCTTCCTTGCGTGGTCCCAGGATTCATCAGCAGAGTTTAATCTGGGAGCTCCCACATCCCATGTGGTCAAGATCCAGATGACACCGTTAGGTGGTGTTGTAAATGAGGCCACTGTCCGGAATTGCCGCTTTAAAGGTATTGTGTGGAGGTATTTTGCTACTCGCTTTTGTGTTTTGAATTTAGACTCTGTCTTTTTTTATGAGTCATAGCTATTGGGGGGAAGCCTTCTTTTTGTTCTGTTCCCCCGAAGGGGTAATCGAAGGCATCCCCTCAAACGGGGACCGAAGGTAAACGAACATCATAGCAAGCTACGCGAACTGAGCTCGCGTTGCGTGTGCAGGCAACCCGTCGTCCACTACTGGTGTCCTGTACATCAGGGCGTCTGATGTGTCTGTCATCGACAAGGACGCGCAGCCGGGGAGAACAGAGGTTGTTGTCAGTGATACCACTTTCGCTAACAATACGTGCAGGTAGGTTGGTCATACCACAAGTATGTGTAAAATAACTCCTGATCTAAACACAAAATGCAACATGCTACAGGTGGTCACCGGAGCCATGCCTGTCAGCAGAGAGGCCTTTGTATATCCCCAACGTTTACAAAGCGTCTGTTCAGACGTGCAGGTATGATAGCTAATTCGTGGGAGTTTCAGATCAGGAGCCATCCCTCAATCAATATGCCGTTGGCTTGCTCGATAACCTGCAGGTTTATTGGAAATTTAAACGGAGGGATATATTTTGACAGCGTGTACCAGGCCAATGTGAACACAAATAGCGTGTTTGAAAGCAACCAGATGACATACAACTTATCTGACGCTGAAGGCGGTGACAATTCATATGGTGAGATGCCGCATGGCTAGGTGTATGTATATTTGTTCCTTCTTACTGTTCATACATGTGTACTTGTTACCACTTCTTATCACTTTTCCTAATACCTGAGGTTACATCTGACATGATGCTGATTACGTGACAGGTGGTGCTGCAGTGTTCGCATGGAATGTGGGCGGTGGCGGCATTCATATTGCCGACACCGAATTTCGCAGCAACATGGCTGTCGTGGGTGGCGGAGCTGTTTATGTCAGGTCCTTCGACTTCATAACGATAACGTCCAGCCTGTAAGGATTTGGCTAGGACTGCTGGTCCATGCACATCTGACTTATGCGCCATCCAATGTTTTCCTACTTACAATGCATATCTGTTGTCCACATAAAGCGTTTTATTTCCAGAATGAACATCGCTTACAAGCCCTACATAACACGCAACATTGTAAATTGCCCTCTAGCCTTGGTGAATTGATCTCACGGTGGTCACATGGCATGACTATGCGAACCCTCGAGTACTTTGTGACAGGCAGCGCTCCTTATCACCACTTGTAGGTTCGTGTTCAACACGGCTCAGTCGTTCGATGGAGGGGCGGTCTGGATGGAAAATGCAATTGGTACATCTTCAATGGTTTTGCAGGGCAATGACTTTGTTGGCAACACTGCTGGTAAGCGAGTGCTGTGTGCCTCACCCACCACCACCATTGTAACCTAGCATACTCCTGTTTCAGGCCGGAATGGTGGTGCTCTCTCTGCCAGTAACATCGCCCCGGGCAAGCAAGTTGGAATGGAGGTCTCAACGTGTACCTTCACTGACAATGTGGCGCTCATCAACCCAGCTGAACGTGGCCTTGCTGTGCTGGATCAAGCAGGAGGTGGTAAGCGTCGTAGTTCCTGTTCTGTAACTTCCTGTACAACACAATGGTGTAAACCAACTGGGTTATTACACTGCGCACAGGTGCCATATTTGCTTCCAGTGCGGGCTTACAGGTGCAAGCATGTGCAATGAGCGGCAATAAGGTACGTGCGCAGCTGCTTGTGTGATGGTCGACATGCAGTTGTACGTCATGTATGTCCTATTGACATTGTTATGCTGCAGGTGCTGGGTCACGCGGGAGGTGCCCTTCGTGTTGTGGACAGCGTTGCACTGACAGTCATCCAGTCTGTCTTCAAGGACAATGTTGCCATTATGGGTGGCGCTTTGGCTGTGTCAAGGTACGCAGCTATCTGTGATGGTTTAATGGCATTTCTAGATATGACCATCAGTATTTCTCTTTGCAGGCTGCGGTCTTGTACTGTTCGCTTCTCTACCTTTATAAACAATACTGTCGTTCATCCTTGGGCCTGGCCTGACACAACACCAGTCGTTGTCTCAAGTACCAGCAAGGCTCCAGTCCTGTCTTTCATTGATCCCGGTTATGGCGGTGCAATCTACGCGTTTTCTGCGGAGTTTCTCATGCAAACAAACGGGAGCTTCATTGGTAACAGTGCCAAGTATGGTACGTTGTGACTTTCATCGGATGGCATTCTTCTGAGCAAGCTTGCTAAGGTCGAATTCGTGTGCAGGTGGTGCGATTTCCGTGATATCATCGCCATCGTTCATGATTCAGCCTGGTACATCCAAAGACATTGATACTAGCCCAATTTCCTATGAGGATGTGCCAAGTGAAATTGCTGAGGCTGCTGGAATGCCCGTGAAAAGCCCCAGGTTGCCGTATCGTTACTTGTTCGCTGAAAACTCTGCCCTTATTGGTGGAGCTGTGTACATGTATGATACAGATTCCATCATCTTCAACTTGACTCTCAGGCAAAGGGTTTACAATATTGCTGCTAGATCTTTCGTGATCACGGAAGAGTCTGGGAAAGTATTGGACCATCCTGCAATCCTGTTTTATAAAAATCTTGCCAATGGTGGTGGTGCCATGTACCTTGAAGGCAACGGTCAGGTGAGCTAATTATGAAGAAGCCCAATCAGCAGACATATTGTACTGTTGTTATGACACCCTTCCTGTGCTGCAGGCCAATATAACAATGGCGCGTTTTGCGGCAAACAATGCCTCAGTACCACCTCTCTTCGGTAATTTCTCTGGTCTTTATGGTCGTGAGAGGGATTATGCTACAGCAAAAGCTCATCCATGTTATAATGGGGGTGGCGGAGCTATGTGTGTTGTTGGTCAAGCCAATAAAAAAACCGTTGTAAGTAAAGTTACGCTCATCATTTGTAGTTCGTGTTTACTTCCCTAACAAACGCACCATTGAAACAGATTTCTTCATCCGATATGATCAAAAACTCTGCCAAGGATGGCGCTGCCATCTACGTTGCTGAGGGGCTGGACTGTATCCTGCAAGCTGGTTGCTACCAAGTCGTCTTGAGCCTGGTAAACATAACAGGTAACACAAATTCCAACACTTGACGGACCAATGGATCCTCGTTTGTCCTTTCTTTTTGCTTGGGAGGTAGAAAGCGCTTAAGCTTGACGAAGGCCTTGCGCAACATGTATGCTGGTGCCTAGCACTCATGTAAAATTGTCTCGAATAAAATAAGTATGAGTCGTGTATCCTGTATCACGAGCAATGGCACTTCCTTGCCACCCACGCTGCCCACGACATGCCCATGGTGGGCTCGTGCGTGTGCCAACGTGATGCCTCCAAGCAATAAAAACATAAACACGAACCACAAACTTTCCATGCATGATACACAGAAGGAGAAAGCATTTGCAATTTATAGTAAGCCTCATCAGCATGAGAACGATGTAACACAGTAATGTGTTGTATCTTCCACCCTGCTTCCGCCTTTGTCAGGCCCTTGCCCCTCGCCCCCCATCCCCTTTTCCACCTCTGACAGGCAATAATGCGACAAGTCGTGGTGGTGGTGTTTTCTGGACGCACGAAGGCGTACTCCAAGTTGCATCATGCTCCACCGATAAGTCACACGTCTTTGCAACTGACGGCAGGGCTCTCTTTGGCTTGCCGACGACCAGCACTGTGTCACAGAGTATGCCGTACAACATCACGTTGATTACACCTGGAAGAAAGGGACCTGCAAACTCGTACAAGCAGCTGACAATGGAAAACCAGAACCGGTTGCTCTCCACTGTTGGTGGACCCACAAACTCGTCAGCTAGTCCATTGCAACTTGTCAATGGGAGCTTAACATTGCAAGGACGTGCGGTGTTTGTGAACAGTGTGTCGCCTAACGCAACTGTACTCACCGCCAATCAGCAAGTTGTCGCTGCAAGGGGCGCCTTTCTGACCAATGAAGGGAATGTGGTGCTAACGAACAGCAACTCAGCCATACCCACCGGGTGGATTCCAATTGACGCTGTCCCTGTGATTGTCAACGGAACCGCTGTCGACAATCCAGACTGGCTGGGTATCCCCTACGTTCATTTACCCTGCGCGAATTGGGGGAACTCAGCAGGTACAGGCAGTGACATTTCATCAACGCCTTACTTCTTGATGGTGAGGGATGCACTGTTGGAAATCATATTTAACGTCAAAATCATAGTAATACGGTTTTATATGCAACATTTTCCTTCCACATGCAGAATCCACATCGGCTGGATTTTTATACGTCTAACACAGACATAAAATTCAATGTGACCGTTCACGACTGGCTGGGGCAACCTTGTGTTGGTGACAGCTCAACACAACCGCTCGTAATTGTGCAAGCTGATTCCACCGAGGTGTGTCCTAACAGCCGAAACTCCGCTACATATGGCCTCCGTAGCCCGCCTTAGCCTTGTGAGAATGCCATCTTATGGAATGTCGCTTTCCTACAGGTTTCTGGTGCTGTCACAATTCCAGCTTTTAATGGCTCAGCTGATTTCTCTTCATTGCGGCTACGGGCCAGGGAGGGTCTTCACAATGTCAGCATGACGGGCCTGCTGTACAGTCCGTTTCGTGAGCTACTAGAGGCAGAGGTGCGTTGCATACCGGCTGCCTTTGTTTTCCTTGATAATTACAGTTGTTACGAGCAGTTGTTGATAGCAGCAGCAATTATTTGATCATTCAGCATTACTTATTGCAGGTGCAAATTTATGTGCGGCCATGCGCAATAAATGAGTTCCTTTCACCCAAGAATCTTGATGAGTGCATCCCATGCGATCCTTCCTCATACAACTTGAACGTTTCTTCGGTAAGTGCTGCAATTGTATTGTTTCGTGCATGGCAATTGCCATTACTCTTGTTTTCCTATTTCTTCTGCAGGTCACTTGCCAACCATGTCCTGATAACGCAAACTGTGCTTATCCAGACCCATCAGCATGCAAATCTGACGACAGCTGTGACCCAGTTGGATTCATGGTGCCTGAAGATGGTTATTGGCATGTTAGCTTCTTCAGTGAGGAGGTGAGCTCGAGTCCGCATGGATTAAGTGCCCCATCAACTGTTACTTTGCACCTACCTACACTGTACACTTTGTACCTACACGACGTTGGCAATTGGCGTATGGTCCGTGTCCTTTGCCTTGTTAGGTTGCCTGAACAGCAGTGTGGCCAGATGTAACGACTCCGGCACTATAGTGACACATGGCACTATGTCATACATGGCACATAAATATGCGAATATCCGTGTACAGCTACGTATGCTAGGAATGGTAAACAGGAACGGGGGGTGTTCCTCGTGTTTGGAAATTGTGCAACAACTGGCCACAGCAGTGCAGCCGGCCATCCAGTCATCCAGAATGTTTTCAAGTGCAAGTGGTAGCAGGAATGGATAATGGTTGACGTGCAAGGATATATTATGCTTGTTTACGGGAACTAATCCGGAGTGGCAAAGGCGGAAGCGATGCACTGATTGACTGCTGCACAGCAAATACACGTTCCAATGCTAAGGTGTCACATGCGTGTAAGCTAACTCACCACGGGCGGTTTGCGATGTCAGGTCCCCAGAACAATCACTCTTGGAAGATCACAACATGGTTGTAAATGTGCTTACAAAGGAAGTGCTGATTCTGCCACTTCAGGTAATCGAGTGTCCAAACCCAGACTCGTGCACATCTGCAAACAGATCAAGTCTTCTGTCGCAGATCCAGTTACGAGTATGGCAGGTGAGACCAGGGCTAGGCAGAGACCAGGGCTAGGCAGAGACCAGGGCTAGGCAGAGACCAGGGCCAGGCAGAGACCAGGGCCAGGCAGAGACCCTCCACCCTCAAACATTTTTTTGTGTAGCTACTGTAACCCATGTACCCGCCACCTTGTGCTGATGGATTGCATGCCAGGATTTCAGTTTACAGTAAGGCACATAATAATTTGTGTTTGTATGCTCGCATGTTCCGGCATGTGTTTTCCTGCACATCTCAGGCTGCCCGTCAAATACAGCTGAACGCTTCCAACACGGTGGCGGACCAAGCTGCCTTGGCAGCATATGCACACCTCTTATCATCTATGCGTGGACGGCGACTACTGCAAGAGAAGGCGATCAGTGATGAAGATGATATAACACAAGTGTTGCTTGCAACAGCTGCCTACCTGTGAGTTGTGTCAAACAATACACCTATCCTTCAATTTGTGGTTGGTTCCGTAGCATGGTAATGCATGCATTAATTGTTAGCGGCATGTTTGCTCAGAATCAATAGGCCCCATTGATTTGCCCATACACAATAGGGCTGCTACCCTTTGAGGACACTGGGAGCAAGTATGTGCGTGTGGCCTCCTGGCTAATCGTGCATCATGATTGGGGCAGGCACCCATGGCTTGTGTTGTTGTCTTGGCCTACGTGACTCGTGTTGTGGCAATTTGGTGCAGGCCTGAGTACCAACAAACCCAGTGCGCTGAGGGCTACACGGGCACCCTATGTGGGGAATGCATGCCCGGTTATGGCTGGCGAAAGATCGCCACTTGTGGCAAGTGCCCTTCTCGGGTAGGTTCGTGCAGCTACGGGTAATGATGTAGTGTTTGTTTCTTGCAACTGACGTGTAGCATCGACGTTGTTCGAAAGCAAAACATCGGTGACGTTTAAAACGACATACTTACTGTGACAACGCACTCAGTGCCTGATTGCTGGATGTGTTGGAAATCCTACCTCTTGTAGGATCGTAGTAGGGTCGTAGTAGACACGGGACAAAACCGGGAGTGCCATTATCTCCAATGCGTCCAGTATTTGCCCATTTCGTGATGCAGTGCGGGAGGCCTACATTTAGGAGACGGTGTTCGCAGGTCGATGCTGGCAGCATTAATCTTCCCTGCCAGCAGTGTTCTGACCTGCCAACACTCCTCCCATTTGGTTGCAGGCTCTGAACAACCTGTACTACGCGCTTGTCACGTTACTGACCCTCAGCCTCCTCGCATTCACCATATACTCGAGCTTGAAGGAGCAGCGGATGCCTGGCAAACTTGTTGGTGGTGTGACCGACAAGGGCAAGAACAAAGCCTCCCGGCATAACCCTTCGGCCGGACATGGCATCGTGCAAAGCAGCTCTCCTAGTGCTGGCGCCGCTCAGTACCAGGCTATGCTTGCGGCAGCTACGGCAGCTGGCTCACTCCCTATTGATGGAATGGGGATCCTTCATGACAACACGCACAGCCAGCTTCCAGAAGGCGAGCCGATTGCCTTCGACTATATGGACCCCGTGGTTGCAGCTGCTCGTGGCCACTATGCCAGTGCGCCAGGTACACCAAAGGGCAGGGCGGCACCACCACAGCCCTTTCCCAATTTCGAGGCTGCCCTGCGCGCGCACTCTGTGCTTGGCGTGCCCATGCGGAGGCCACAGTGGAGTCCTCGTGACGATCAGCGCAAGGCATCGCCCCCATGGAGCAGGTTTGAGCAGGGTAACGGCAGTTACACCTCCGCTCCGGGGCCTGTGGCTGAGGGCACCGACTACACAAACATCCTGTACGACGATCACGGTGTGGAGATCCCGCGGGGTGAAGTCTCAGATGTTCCGCATGAGGTGAGGCTCTGAGAAAGCTTGTTCATCTCAACGACCCAACGTAGTTGATCGACTGAAATGACCAAAGTCATGGCAGGTTGAATGTTTAGCTTGACTCGGGCTTGCTTTTTTCGATGCGATTTTTGTGTTTTTTGCTGACAAGCACTACGGTATCCAGGACAAGACTCCTTCCTAAGTTTGCCAAACTTGTCGTTGGATACGATTGTAGGTTCAAGCCGCTGAATGCGACCAGGGCGCCACAGGCGAATCCTTTTCACAGCCTGTCGTCCCTCCAGGCGTGATGCTACAGTCCGTTCCTTTAATGCAAGGCTCGCCAACGCAAACGCCAAGGCAGCACATGAACGCTCCTCCGGTCGGGGCGGACCACCAATCGGCTGCTGAACGCAGCCAAGCCGCTGAAGAAGCCCGCCGCAGGACCCTGTACGCACGCCAACGTGCCCACCAGTCGACCGTCGTCAAAATCTTTGTCAGCTATGTGCAGGTGCGTTTGTCTTGCTGTGCATCAGCTGATAATGACGTGGAGCCTCTTAGTGCCAGCAAATGGTCCCTAGAAAACCCTGCTTGTATTCGTGTTTTTGGTCGCTACTATCTGAATCTCCATCGCAACTGCTACAGGTGCTGGCTCTGCTGCAGAACGTGCCGCTTGACATCCCCGGTGTTGTAGATGTGTACTATCGCATTAACAACCAGGCAATCAGCTACCCAGGTGGGCTCCAGAATCATGCCACGCAAGGCTTGAGTGCGTGCCAAGGCCTGCTATTGTGCCTGCTTCTGTTATGCCACACGCCTTTTGTTATGCCACATACATAATACATGTATCGCATAGAAGTAAGCGAAAAGGAACAAAAAGAGGTACAGCTAGTCCAAGCACGCCTCCTGTACGCAGAATCTAAAGCGTTCGGTCAGCATTCCAAAGTATGCAATTGCTGGATCTTGTGCTGCTGGCTCCTGTGGGCTTGTACCATCAAGCCGCAACCTGTTCACCTCGCAGGCATCTTGGTATCCTTGGACTGCTCACTGTCCAACGATTCCGGCGTCTCCAAGGCATTTGTGCGGGTCATCCTCACTGTGCTGGCACCACTCTACATCTTCGCTGGCTCCGTCATTTACTTTATCCTTTTCAACATCCTCGACTACTACGTGATCATGCCGTAAGTTTGCAACACGGTGATTCGGGCTGTGGTGTTTTGGCTAAACGGGGTGGGGACGCTTCTCGTGTCTTCGTCAAGGTTCTTCCATAATCCTTACACGCCACAACGTTTTCCTGCGTATGAACACACATTGTGGGTGAATTGCTAGCATCCTTGTGCATGGCAGCTTTCTAGGTCCTTGTGATCAGAAGCCATTCTTCGGGAAATCCCGAGCAGATCAACATGTTCCTGAGATCCTGACGTCACATGAGAGCTCAATCCCAAAATCGCTTGCCCCTTCTGCTTTCAGGTACTATGCGAAGCGCGTGACGAAGAAGCGTCGGAAGCGGCACTTGCGGATGCCTACGTTCGCAATGCACTTGGACACTTACTTAGGCCGCCAGCTTATTGTAACGTTCATCACGATATTTTTCTTCTTCTACCCATCAGTCGTACAGTCACTAATGACCATCTTCAACTGCGTGGACGTCAACTCATTGTCCACCGTCAACCCGCTTGCGGTAAGTGAGCCCTGCTGTTCCTAGACACTCCTGGTGCCAATGACACTCCTTAACCCTCCCCTAGCAAAACAGCTTATCGCGTGTCCCCTGGATGCGGTGAACGTGTGCTATGTATTGTACGCTATGTATTGTACAAACCTCCCATAATTACCTTCGAGTTGAACCTCCCATTAATTATGCTCGAGTTACATGATTCCGCCAGAGATATGTTGTCGTATGTTCCATCTCTGGAAGTTCATCTGCCCGCCCTCCAAATGTGTGGCTGTCACAGGCTGGCCTTGGGTTGCAGACGGATCGAGTCTGGTCGCAGGATTTCGCGCTCGAGTGCTACGAGGGCCCGCATCTGGCTCTCACCCTGGGCCTGGGGTTGCCCGGGGTGCTGCTGATCGCGATTGGTGAGTAGACCGTGTCCCGCTTTACCTGCAGCATCACTGCCGCCCATGTTGTTCGCTATTGCACGCCTCGCCTTGCTTGCCCAGTGCCTTGTCTTAATCGCCTGTGGCGGCACTTTGCTCGATGGCCGCTGGAGAAGCTTGTGCCAAACTAACTGCGCGGAATGTAATTTGCCGACCCGCCAGGCTGGCCTCTGATGAGCGCCTTGCTGATGACGGGCAAGCTTCCGTGCATGAACAACATCCGCTTCACTGAGGACATGACGGAGTTCTTCCTGGCGGACTTTAAGTCCAAGTGAGCACAGCAAGGGCGGCCGGGACAGGGGTGTGCACTGAAAGGAAACACGCCGCGCATCGATGTTGTGGTAACTTCCAAGTGGTTCCAGAACTCCAGTTAGGCCTTCATTGCAAACCTCTGCATTCATATCCTTACACTGTCCTTCTCCTTACACTGTCCTTCGCTTACTTATTATGACTGACAACCTAAGTACCAGCACGTTTGGAACCGGTTACATCATAATAAACTCGCTGAATGCTTTTCGGTTGCTGGGATCTAGTGCAGGCAGGTTCGTCGGGCGTGCTGTTGCTGTGTACCCAGTTGCACCGTGCGATTAACTGTCATGTGTTCCTCCCTTCTTGTAGATACGCGTGGTGGGAGAGCGTGGTCATGCTTCGCAAGCTTTTCATCGCCGTGATTGTTACTCTGGTGGACGGCCCCACCTCGCCCGGTGTGCAGCTCCTGCTGGTTATATGCGTCCTCGTTATCGCAACGGTAGGTGTACACGCCGGTGTCTAGTGTGTGCGCAATTTACGTCCTGATATCAGATGCGGTTGATGGCGGATCCAGAGGTGACATATCGCCTCACCTCATGGCGAGTGGAGATGCACTGGGGTCGCCGCGCTGCCCCGTCGGCTGATGCTGCCTGTGAGCTGCTTGGGTGCATAGCTCAGTGGCATCTCATATGAAGGATGCCGCGACTGCTCCCTCCCAACCAGGGTATCCAACTGGCCGCAATGCCGTACCACCACATGTATACCAACAACTTGGAGCTCTTCTCTCTGGGCACTCTGCTCACCACGCTGTACCTGTCGTTGTACTTCGGCTTCAGGTCCGGATTTCTGTCTCCTTGAGGCGCTACTGGATGCATGGGGGGCCCGCAATGGAAGACGAAGGGCATGTTTGCGTTTCATGGGGCACCATTGTTTGAGCCGCGTTGCCTGTTTAGGGACGTACGTGCGGGCCGTCGTCTTGAAGGGATGACTGACAGATTAGCTTGCGCTTCGTGTCGTTGCGGTCCTCTATCGTCGAATAAAACGCAGAACTGCGCTCTGTTATTTTCTTTTTTCCTGCAGCTCGTCCATCTCTGATGGCGGTCGGATCACGATCTCCGTGCTCATTCTGGCTGTCAACGTGTCCATGGTTGCGGTGTTCGTGTACTACATCATCCAGGTGGGTGCGAGGTCGCTAAAACCTGCAAATAGGTGTCGGGAGGGTTCCACTGCAAGACGACGGCAAGAGTAGCAACCTACCACCGTACACCCTCTTCGCAAGCTGAACCTGCCTACTCGGTACCTTCGTTGTCACTCCAGGCATACTGGTACGCAGCCCTGTACAGCACTGGCCTGAGCGACCTCGACCGTGAGACGCGCCGCAAGCTGACTGCCGCGGAGGTGCGGTACCACAAAGGGAGGGGCGGCCGGGGCCGGGAGGGTGCTCCTCAATTTGTAGGTGCTAAGCGCACACAAGGCGCAAGTGCTGAGCGTATTTGTGACCAACGAGTGCAACTCGTCACCTCGAAATTTGCTGGCACTGCATCGGGGAAGAGGCTTTACTCGTCGCATGGATAATCTGCTTTCTTACTTTTCCGGGCCCTGAACTGCTCTCGCAGCTCCAAAGGAGGATCCTGGAGAACCTCACGTCTCAGGGTTCAACAACCAGCTACATACAAGATGGGGGTCATGAGCAGAGGTGCGATCGGCTCCTTGCTCTCTGCTTCCTTGCCATCGGAAACCAGTTGGAGACTTTGCAGGGCTGTCCACTGCATGTCCTGCATTCAGCGGGGCGATATGCGAGGCGTTGCACAACCTCCACTGCTAGTTGACACTCGATACATCGGCGTGCATTACACGCTGCCCATGCATCGCCCCACTTTGTTTGAAGTCGGCCTCTGCTCAGCACTGCCATGGCACGCGCTTTGTTGACGTTATTGACCTCACCTCTGCAGGACGAGCTACCATCACGTGGCGTCGATATACGCTGCCGCGGTGTGGGCCTCCATGCGCGTCGGTTCGACAACGAACAAAGTACTGACAAGGGTAAGGAAGTGGCGCGGGTTCTGTAGGTCTGCAGCTGCTGCTGCACGCTGGGTTGGCTTGCTGCCGTGCGTTGACCGCGATCCGCAGCCGCCAGCTCCCAGTGCACAGCTCCCGTGCAGCCTGGCCGGGTATTGGACTGCTATGTTCGTGTTATGTCATCGTACCCATTATAGCGTCTATGGCTGATGCCGCAAGGCACGATTGGATCCTGCATTGAACTGTCGCACGCCTCGCTGTCCCGCAACGTTTCCATTCCGGACGCATTCTCTCCCATCCCCACGGCACCATGGACCCATGCCTCGCCGGCGTCACCCGCCCCGCTTTTCCACGCAGGTGCGAACGATGCTGGACCATGACATCCCGCCACTGAGCCGGCCACCCAGCCGGGATGGGTCGGAGGACGGCGGCGAAATCCAGGCGATCGAAGACGATGGCTCCGGCGCACATGCGGCCCACCTGAGATCCAGTCGCGACGGCAACGCAATCATTGAAGAGGACCCCGAAACTGGCCTTGGCGGCTCCGGAAGCAACAGCAAGAGGTCCAGCCACGCGGGCACCGCCCCCCTGGAGCGTAACTCCGCGGTGCTAGGGAGCCTGAGCAGCCAGAAGGCTGGCAACCAGGCGGCGACGACCAGCGCCAGCCGCAGCTCGTCGTTCGGGGCCACCATCAAGGCCGTTCCGGTCAGTGCGACTCCAGTGGACGACTCCGGTGCGTCTCCGTCCTCCCGCGCCGCGCTCCAGAGCGTGTCCCGGGAATCGTCAGTAACATCTATCGACCACCCGCGCCTTCCGACCTTCCCGATGGGGCTGGATGCGGACCAGCCGGCTAGCTCTGCGCCGGTGGCCTCGGCGCCTGCTGTTAACTCGAGCGGCGTGCCGAGGCAGGTTGGCCCGCGAGCACAGTCGCGGCTCGCAGTCGGGAGTGGCCAGACCTCACGCAGCGGCGAGCTGCTGCCACCGCCGCCGACCTTTATGGGTGCCTTTCCGAGCCAGCGCAAACTGTAGTCTGGACCAAATTTAAGGCTCGGGGGCCCATCGCAGTGTTTTTTTTGCAGCGGGGTGCTTCGCGTGAGGGCATGGCTGACGGGGTTTGACGCTTGGGCTGGCTGCCCCCGGCTCGACTGGTGGCATTGCAATGTCGTTTGAGTGGGCGGTGTGGAAAAGCCGTGGTTTCGGAGGTCACTGCGAAGTATACCTGAGCGTACGCTAGCACGGGTTTGAACAGCGCAATATAGGTTCGACGTGTAATGAGTTTGTTTGAGCGAGCCGGGTGCGCAACGGTTGGCCACTGGGAGGGCCCGGTTCGGATTTGGTGGTATGAAGGGTTCGTTGACGGGGCTGCGATGAGCGCGAATGATTGGCCGACCAGCAGCGTCTTCCCCGTGCCAGAGGGGAGCAGGCCTTTCCACTTTCATTGGGACCTCCTGTTGGCGTTGACAGGCCGCGACACATACACTCGCGTCAAGAAACGACAGTGAGAGGGGGTTTGTAGATAGCAGGATGCAAGCAAAGAAATGGAGTTTGCATTGTTGACTTCCATCACGTAAACCGACACGCTTTCGACGTCCGCGGCTGCTGTCCTGAATACCTCGGTGGCCTTCATGTTCGCACCTGACTCAGTTGTGCTACCGGCGTGTTGCATTTGCATGCTGAAGTTGCTGTTGCCATAGTTATGAACTTGGAGCGCCCTTTCGGGCACATTCGGGCTGCCGCGGCATAACCCCTTTCGGGCTGCCATGGCGTGGTGCGTCTTTTCAGGCCAATTCATGACGACGACCATATACTGAGTCGCCATTTGGAATGGGTGTGGTCGGGTGGCCGAAATTAGTGGCGCACTGTGATTTCGCATGCAAAACGGGATGCCGTAATATTTATGTATATATGCAAATACCTTGTGCGTAAGTGTATCCATGATGGGACGAGGACGGAATGATTGAAATTACTTGGGGGCTGAACCTGTGCTATTTGAGCCTGGTACCTAATGTAAACTGTGAACTCATTCTCGTCTACTACTTCTACTGTCCCGGTATGAATGAGCCACACTGTGGGAAAGCGGGCGCAAGCTTACGCTAGCCTCGGCATTGCGGGTTTGCGGCCAGCTTGTAAGAGCCTGCACTCGTCCACGAAGCAGCGATGAGTAACAGTCGCAGAGAGGTGTTCCCAGCTAGATCAAAGATAGGTCACGAGCTTACAGTCCCAAACCGTGATACGGTAGGGTGGCATCACCCTTAGCCTTCGAGGTCCAGTACCTTTTTCTTTGCAACGCCAATGCTGGCGCACCCATCAACAACTACCCATAGTGCCTTGCATGGTTGGATATCTTGCTCGACGTGATTTTCACTTGGTAGTGTGCGGTGCCTGGTAGGACCCAACGACGCGGGCTCGCAATGGCCGCACATGTGCTCAAGGGGATCCATCAGGCGCAGGGCGGTGTCGATTATGCACACATACGGTGGCGGCGGCAGGTGGCCCCGCGCCCGCCGTAACAGTCCGTCATCACGTGCGGTTGGGGCTTTGGTAGTAGTAATTGTTGCAGTGAATGGCGGCAGGCCCTGTTGCATCCGCGGAATAAGGTCTTATGTATCGGCGAATCGCGACGCTGCGCAGTGGCACACCGACTACATGGTGTACCTGATTGCACTCGGCTGTGTGGAGGGCTGCTTGCACAGCGCTACGCCTGGCAATGGTCGCGCAGGATCGTGTAGCTGGCAACGCAGTCGTAGCACGCAGTAACTGTTACTACTGCGACTGCTACTGTTACTGTTGCAGTATCATGCGTGAAGGCTTGGCGACCGACAAATAGAAAGACAACACCACAACTGCAACAACACACGGCAAACTCGTATCAAACAATCCAGCAGGCCGCAGCGCTCTGGTGGGGGCAAAGAATGCACGGCGACGTTAACCGGCGAGTGCTGCAGGGAAGGCCCATGATCAATATCAACCGGACTGTCCCCAACCCTATCCAACAAACAGGTCAGGAAGGGTTCGGTATGAGAGGAACTGGGCGCTACGAAGGAGTGCGATCACCAGCACTCAGCCCGATAGCTGATTCTACCAGTTTTCTACCCACCGAGAGCGTACGTTCCATTTGATGACAGGTCTGAACACGAAGGAGTAGAAAACAGCGCGGTTGCATTCGCTTTTTTAAGGGATCAATTAGGATTGTCAACGCACAGTCGTTACATTGGCGCTACGATCCTTATGCATGGTCCGCTGCCCTGCTTGTACGAACCGAGGGTCAGCTCTACACGCAGTCACGTTCTGATGCGCATACGCCACATTTTTTTCCCTCAACGCTTTCTGCGACGAACGTAACTAGGACGGGCTTCGTTGGGCGGGTTGCGGATGCTGACGTACGCCTGGTCTCTCCCGATGGAACAAGCCTTGCGAGCAGCACCCGGTCCAGCGGCATAACCGAATGACTATGAATACATATTGGGTTTCCCATATGGCTGTTGGGCTCCTTCGCTAATGCAAGGAGGCAGTTGCAAGAGACCGATGAAAGCCGATCCCGATCCGTTCTTGCTGCTTACAGAGGCATCATCTTTAGCAAAATGGCAATCAGCATGCAGCTATGCGATAATAAACCGGTCGCACGCTGTGGCTGCAGCGATGTCTTTGCATCCTGTCGCTGCTGCGAGTGCGGTGCAACTTGCAGCGTCCGCGAACAGCGACCTGGCCCGCCTTGTCCTGCAAGCCTTGCAATGGGTGGCGACGGGCTTAGAGTTGCCGTCCCTGCTCACCATCAGCCCGGTGCCAAGCCCTCGCTGCAGCGAGGAGCCAGATAAATTGGACATTAGCGAGTACCTATGGGAATCACCGGAGGACGAGGCGAGCAAAATGCGCAAGGTATGGGTTCGCAACCTCTCTCCGGGTGAAGTGAAGTACGGTACGACCTATGGGTTACAGTGGGTTACAGAAGGCAAACCAGCCCAGATGGCACCGCGTTAACCCGGGATCGCGCCATGTCGCGTCGCAATGAACGTGCGGTTACGCATAGGCGACATAACGATGTACCCGATGCCGGTCGAACACTGTCTGTGTTAAGGTCAGACATAGTGTTGGAATTCCGGCGCCCACTCCAGAACTCGATGATTTGACGTCGCGCCCGGTAGGACCAAGGAGTGAAGCGGTGGCGAACACGGGTGCTTGCCGCATAGTACGAAAACCAGACGGAAGGCAACTTCGGAGGCGGGGTTGCCCGCATAGGCAAGCGAGTTTGAAGCGCGGTTTGGCCGTCAGTGGGCTAACCTGAAATGAATAAAAACACAGACGGCGAGGGGGGAATGCTATCGCAGCTAGGGTACGCAGGGAAGGAAGTGGTGGGGTGGCAGCCGCAACCAGAGCGGAGGCATGCCACTCCCACAAGGCGGCAAAGCCGCCTGGGGCAGGGACACCTGCGGCAGGGTGCTGGCCAATTCACGGAGACGCCTTGGTGTTGAACGCTGTCCGTGTTCGCGTGAACCCTCTTCGCGCCCCCGAGACTGTGGCACCACAAGCCCGCCTCGCGCTGCCGTGATAACCGTACAACCGGTCAACTGCCGCAGTCCCCTGCGCCCCAATGGCCCCGTCGTACATTTACATTCCCAGTAAGCTCCTGCTCCCGTCATCTGGGGCTGCAGGCGCCGCCCCCACGTGGTCCCCACAGAGCACGCCCGCCACCCCGGCCCCCGCCGCGCCCGAGCCCGAGCCCTCCAGCCGCGGGACCGCGGTCCGGTCCCCAAGCCCGGTCCCCTAGGGTTTCCAGCGCAGTGGCGCGTGTCTGGCAGGCCGGGCCGGCTGTCGAGGCCGCGGGAGCAGGGACACGACCCAAGGAAAGCTTACCGGCGGCGCTGGAGGTAGAGACCCCCGCGCTAGGGGAAGAAGAGACGGAGGCAGCTGCGCCGACAGAGGTGGGACGGCTGGCGGCTGCTGGGCTCAGAGGCAGCGGCGGTGGCGGTCTCGCGGTTGTGATCCCGTCAGACCGGACATACCCCGCCTCGCCGCCGGACGGGGGATCACCGGCCTCATCCTGCACGCCATCCTCTCCGCCCTCACCCACACCCTCGCTGTTCTTCCATTGCGCCATGTCGGTGACCAGCGCCGATGGCTCGGGGTGGAGCGTGGGCGAGTCGTCCAGCCGGCGAGCCGCGCTGCGCTCCGAACCCGGGCTGCCGGCGGCGGCGACAGCAGCGCTGGCTGCGGTGGCTGAGGACGTGGCAGAGACGCTGGACGTTAGTGCCGAACCGATTGACCAGCAGGAGAAAACGGAGGAGGATAATCAGGGGCAGGAGCAGGAGGGGAAGGAGAACCGGGAGCGGCAACTGGAACGGGAACGGCAGGAGCCAGAGCAGCAAGGGCAGGGGCAGGGGCAGGGGGCCGGTGTGGGAAAGAGTCCTGAGGCGGCGCAGCCCGAGGAGCCGGGACGGGGCGAGGAGGAGGTGCGGGAGGCGCAACGGGATCAGAAAACCGTTAAGAGAAAGCGGATGCGGCGAAGGGATGCGCCGGTGCATCGGGACGAGCGGCAGCAGCAGCAGGAGGAACAGCAGCAGCAGCGGGAGCAGCAGCAGCAGCAGGGGCAGGAGCAATTGCAACCACAACAGGAGCAGCTGCAGCTACAGCAGGCGCAACAGCATCAGGAACAGGAACAGCAGGGATGGCAACGGCAGGACGAGCAACAGCAGCAGCAACAGCAGGAAGAACAGCAGCAGGAACAACAACAACAGCAAGGAGAATATGAACAGCAGCCGCAGGAACAGCAGCAACAGTATGAACAGCAGCAGCAGGAACAGCAGCAACAGTATGAACAGCAGCCGCAGGAACAGCAGCAACAGTATGAACAGCAGCAGCAGGAACCGCAGCAGCAGGAACAGCAGCAGCAGGACGCGGCGCAGCCGTGCCGACCGGCCTCAGACACCACTGCACAGGACTGTGGCGATGGGGCTTCGACAACCTGCCCCGCCCCGACCGGAACATGTGACGAACAAGAGTCCAGGGCCGGTGGCTTCAGACCTGCACCCGGCGTGGGTGCTCCTCCGGGGCTACGAAGCCCTGGCGCGGCCGTCGATACCGCGGCGCATACTCGCGACGCTTCGAGCCAGACGCCGACAAGCAACGACGAGGGCCCTTGTGCGAAGGATGACCCACTTGCATCCCCTCCCCACCTATTACCTCAGCCGCCTCCATCGCAGCCTCCTCCTCCCCCTCCTCCTCCTCCAGCGGCCTTGTTCGACGTGCTACGCATCTTACCGCCGCACGTCGTCTGGCACAACGTGTTGAGTCGCCTGGGAGTCCGGGAGTGGTGCGCGCTCCGACTGCTGGCACGAGAGTGGGACCTCCAGGTGCGTCCCGAACAGCGGCAGCAGCAGCAGCGACAGCAGCAGCAGTGGCAGCAGCAGCAGCCGTCTGACAAAGCGGCAGCAAGGGGCTGGCTGCCGTACCCACGTTGCCCACGTGCCCTATCTGCGCGAGTGTAAAGCCTGTTGCGAGGGGACATTCCGGGTGTCCGGGCGCACGACCACCCCAGCCCAGACTCCTCCGGTGAAGCTGCCGCAGTGTAATGGCGCCTGCTGCCGCCAGCCTAAGCTAGCCGGCTTCTGCCCACAGCCATGCCTTACCATCTTTGTCGTACGATCTTTGCCTCACCGTGCAGGTGCGCCACGAGTGGAGCGACAGCGTGCAGCTGGTGCTCGGAGCAGACTGCGTTCGCGAGCTGAGGCGCCTGCAGGCCGCCGGTGGGTGTCTTGAAGCTGCTGCTGCGGATGCTGGCGCTGTCGGGCGGAGCGGTTAACGGTTAACGACCAGGCCCAAAGGCGCCCGATAATAGCGAGGGGCCGAAGGTCCCCCGGCCGGGGGAGGCTCCGAAACCCAGGCGCACGTGTTGCTAACACTCGGAGCCGCGCTCCTGGCGGCACCAACACCGGCTCCGACCCATAGGGTGGCGCTGAAACTCCTCTTGCAGCTCCCCCCTAGAAGCGAGCCCTACAACGTCAAGAGCGTCAGACCAGCTCAGGATCCCTCCCTCCCTCCCTCCCTCCCTCCCGCACTCCGTCTATCGTGCCGTGTGTAGGCTCCGATAAGAGCTTGGCTGCTCGTCACTCCGCGGCCACGGGCCTGCGGCTCTTCCACCGCCGCATCGAGCGCACCATCTTCCCCAACACATACGTCGTTGGCAGCAGCGGGCTCCTGGAGATGCCAGCAGTGGTCGTCGACGACGCACCGCCTCTGCCGGAGGTGCTGCAAATGACCCTAGGGGCGTTCACCACGCGCTTGCGGCGCCTACACCTCTCCAGCGACTCGGCGGCAGTCTCGGAGCTGGATGTGGAGCTGATCTCGGTGATGGTTCCGGAGCTAGAGGAGCTGGTGCTGCGCTTCGACTGCTACGAGCGGCCGGCGCCGCTGCTTGGGGCGCTTGCCAACCTCACTCGGCTGCAGCGGCTGGGGCTGCAAGTCAGCAACAACAAGCTCAACTATGTGAGTCACAGCACTGCGGCCGCCCCCTCGCTGCGGCTGCGTAAATGTCCGTTCGTAGCGGCCGCGTTGGTGGCCTGGGGGTGCCGGTTGGTGGTACGCTGGGGAATTAGAATCACTGGGGCGGCCCCGATGGGCGTCAAAGGGTTCCACCATCTCATGATGATGCGCCGTGATTCCACAAATGTTAAACGTTGTTTTACCTAATTCCATTATGGTGAATCGAGTCCCGGTGGTCCTCAAATGGTGGTCCCACCTCCACATATTCCATTATTTGGACTTTTGGAGGCGAGACATCGGTGCAGGGTGTCCTGGTGCCCCTGCCCACCGCCGGGCACTGCCTGCCGTGCGCTGCCTGTCACTGGCCCTGCGCGGGGCACTGCCTGCCGGGCACTGCCTGCCGTACGCTGCCTGCCGGGCACTGCCTGCCGTACGCTGCCTGCCGGGCACTGCCTGCCGTACGCTGCCTGCCGGTCACTGGCCCTGCGCGGGGCACTGCCTGCCGGGCACTGCCTGCCGTACGCTGGCTGCCGTCCTCGTGGCTTCCGACCTCTCGCCACTGCGGTCCACGAGGCAATCAGACCATCAGCGAGCAAGAGAGCGAGATTGGGGCCACCCGCCCCTCCGGACGGAACCCAACCCGCAGGACCCCACGCCCGAGCGCATGGTGCAAAGCCTGGACGCACTGACGGGGCTGCGGTCGCTATCCCTGGAGCTGACCGCCACCAGCCTGCCGCTGCCGGCCCGCTCCCTGGAGCGCCTCACTAGCCTACGCTTGGCGGTGGTGTTTCGCGGCTACTCGGCGGGGCAGCAGTCGGAGCAGGTAGGGCGGGCAGTAGCAGGGACGGGTAGGGCGGGCGGCAGGAGCGAATCAAGGGCAGTCCGCCGCTGAGGGAGAGGTGGTGCGGCGCCGTGGGCTTGTCATTGGGCGGCATAAAACCAAGATTCATACACGGACGCATGCACACGTACGGGTATAGGTAAGGGAACCCGAGTACGGGTACGTACCAGGGCACGTGCCTGGGTGCGATGTACGGGTACCAGTAAGGGTAAGGGTACGGGATGATGTTCCCCCAAACGGATGCACCGGCGCACCCCCCCGCCCCCGCCCCCGCCCTGCGCCCCTGGCTCCCCACGCATCAGCTCCGCGGCCTGGTGACCGAGCTCGCCCACCTGACCGCACTGCGCGCTCTGGCGGTGCCTGACGGCTACCGGGGCAGCGACGGCGACCTGCTGCGCGCCGCCAGCTTCGTGCTGCCGAGTCTCACGGCGCTGCACATGCCGCGGCTGTCAGCCACTCGGCCCGAGCTAGAGGTGCGGCGCAGGGCAGGCGCGAGCCGCCAGGCGGTGTGGAAGGGGTCAATCCGCGGGGGTAGAGTAACAGAGCATGGAGCAGCGTAGGAAATGCGTGTTGGTCGTGCGGGGCAACATGTCGGGTAGGCTAGGGCACGACCAGGCGAGTGTGTGAGGGGGCAGCGGGCGCCGTGGCGTCAGCCGCCAGGCTGAGCCGTGGCGGGGCGGAGAGGAACCGACCCGTGGGTCGGCACACACCGTGGCGTGTCGTCCCGTCGTGGGGACGAGGGGGTCCTGCAAGGTGACGGATAGTCTGTGACCGCGACGAGTAACGAACTGAGTGATCAGAGTTCGAGGTTCTAAGGTGCCAGCAGCTGAGGGCCTGCCACGTTCAGTCCCACGGTCAGGTGATCAACACTTAGAGGGGATCCTAGCGGTCAGGTCAAGGAAAGTGACAGCCCACGCTGCTGTACACTACCACACACCCCATCCTCGTGCCTCATCCCCATAATATATCATGTCTGCGGGTCTCTCCGCCCTCCGCCCTTCCCCCCTCCCCTCCCCTGCTGCGCAGGCTTTGGCGCGGCTGCCGTTGCTGCAACACGTGACCCTCGGGTCGCTGGACGTCGCGCCCGACGAGGACTACGAAGACCTGATGTCGTACGACCCCCGCAGCCACAACTACTGCGTCGACACCCGGTGGAACCAACCGCTGGGAGGCTCAACCGACACAACCGCCTTCAGCGCCGGCGCCGCCTCGCAGTCCCCAGCGGCCGAGCGCAGCCCCGGCCCCAGCGCCGCTGGCGCCAGCCCCGCGGCAAGTACGACGTACGACCCTTGGGCACAGCAGTACGACAAGGACGAGCAGTCTCAAGCCTCCACCGCTAGCCCGCATGGTGGCGGCGGCGGCACGCTGGACGCTTATGGCAGTGGCGGCGGCAGCGGCAGCGGCGGCGGCGGCTGCGGCGCGGTGCGTGGGATGAGCTCCTGGCGCTGCCTGGTGCTGTGCGCCGAGCAGCGCATGGAGGCGCTGGTGGCGGCGGGGCCGCTGCCTGACGGGCTGCGGGAGTTACGCGTGGAGCAGCTGCGGTGGCCGCGGTAGGTCCCCGGGCGGGCGGCAGGGGCAAGTCACGGGGTTAGGTCCTGGCCAGTGTCCTCCTCACTGCCTGCCGTACACCACCTCGCCATTTACCACCAGCCATCTTCGGTCCCACCAAGGTAGCGGGCAACGCAAGTACGACGATCCGTACACGCACATCCACGCCAACGTGCGCGGAGCTCAGCCTCCCGCCGCTTCGCAGCTGCAGCAGCACGATGCACTTCGCCGCGGAGGCTTAGTAACGGCCTTACTGCCCCGTGTTTGATGCCGTGTTGGATGGGCCCGACACGTCCCTCCGGTTCGTCCGCGTGACGCGCCGCCCCTCCCCCCGCGCGGGTCTTTTTCGCGCGGGTGTTTTCCTTGCAAGGCCCCCGCCACCACCACCACCACCACCACCACTGACGCAGGGGCTCACGGGCGGACGCACTCACGCAACGAGGCGCAGCGACGCTGCGGGCGCTGTGCGCTGACGTGGCGCGACTGCCGTACGTGCGGGCGCACCTGTCGCTCGAGTGCCTTCCGGGCGCCACCACCGCCACGTTCTATGAATCCTCGGAGCCCTCGGGGGCAGCAGCGGCGGAGGCGGCGTCGCCGCGGGCCCTTGGCGGCGGCGCCAGCGGGGCGAGGAGCTCGGGGAGGTCCGGCGGGTGCAGCTGCAACAGCGTGCGGGAGGTGGTGATGGCCGCCTGCGGTGCCCTGGGTCGAGTGCGGGGGCTGGAGGCGCTGCGCTGGGCGGGGCTGCTGCCCCTCCTGGCGCACCTGGATCCGGCGTCCATTTCGCAGGCGCTTGGGAGGCTGAGCCAGGTGCGGCGGTGGTGGGTGGTGGTGGTGTGTGGGGTGTATAAACACCGGTGTGTGTGGGGGGTGAGGGGGACAACGAGGGACCGCGGAATGAGGGACAGCGGAATGAGGGACAGCGGAATGAGGGACAGCGGCAGACGGACAGCGGCAGAGGGATGGCGTCAGCGGAGGGACGGACGGGCCTGGCGGATCCGTCATTGTCCAGGGACTATGCACAGAGCAAAAATGGAATGAAGCAATGGAAGAGAGGAGAGGCTCGCAGCATCCCCGGCCAGGGGGCGCGAGTGGTGTTTTGCGATAGCGAGGTGGCTTTGCGCGGGGTCGCGGTGATCAGCCGGCTTCGTGGGATGCCTTGTCGGCAAGGGGTGAATCGAGGTGTGAGCACGGCGTGCGCGGCTTGGGCAGGGCAAGGGAAGGTGGTTGCCGCGCCTGCGAGCTTTGCCTGCCGCGCCCGTACCGAGTACTTCCGCACGCCATAACGAACGGGCGCGACGCTCACTGCGCGAAGCTTCCCTTGTACGCCAGCCTCTCATCGCGCTTGCCTGCCTTCCGCCGCGACTTTTGGCTATTTCCGCCCAGGTTTCGGAGCTGGAGGTGGTCGCGGGCCTCTCTGGGGCACACCCCTCCACCAGCCCCATCTTCCTGGTGCACCTGGCTCGTGGCTTAGAGGCCATGCCGCGGCTGCGGCGGCTGGGCCTGGTATCCGCTGCTCCCCACAATGATGCCCTAGTGCAGGTGCGTCCCGGGGCCTCCCACGGGTTGTACCAGGGCGAGGTAGTGGTCTGAATGGGGCTCACCGGGACAACCGGGTCTTTGGGGATATTGGACCACCCGGCCTTTGAAGAGTAATGCACTGTGTGGGTGGGTGCACTGGTTAGGTCGTACCTCCAACCCGCGCCACTGATCAAACCGAGGTGGTGGAGGGGGGTCAGGGTGTACTGCTGAAGAAGCCCCGGCTGTGCGGCTCACCGGGAGTGCCGTACCCGTGGGGTCGTTCGACGGTTGCAACGACCATTTGGTTGGCTGCAGGGCCTCCCTGGGCTGCTCGTCGCGCTGCGCCGACCGCTGTTGGTGGACGCTGGGTTTCTGAGCCATCAAGATGCAGCCACACTGCGCGGCTTGGCAGCCGGAACGGCTGATGTTGGAGGCGATGGTAGTGCAGCGCCAGGCTGTGGCGGTGCCAGCAGCAGCGGCAGTGACAGTTGCGAACGGAGGCGAGCGACGAGGAAATCTTTTGCTGGTGCTGGCCATGTGACGGTTCTGGCGTGGGAGGATGCAATTTCCGGCATCAGCAGCTCGGCGGGAAGCAGCCGCGAGATGCAGTATTGCGTGGGTGGCTGGGCGGACGGTGGCGGGCTGTGGTGGATGCGGGACGAGTGAGAGGGCTTGGCTGACAGGTACCGGAAGGGCGGCGTGGGGCGCTGACGGGAGAGAGGTTCGTTTAGGGTTTCAGCTTCCGCATTGGCGGAGGTATTACTCCCGCGGACAGGCAGGAGGCACATGAACGTACGAGCAGTCGCCATTCCGGCAGTAAACGAGCAACCGAAAACAACAACAACACCCTCACGGCGACTTTGGCGTTCCACGCAGTTATTCCCAGCGCCGATGAATACCTGTTCGGTTCCAACCGCGCTGTCAGTTGTCTATCGTCTACTTCAGCAATATCGAGGACCTTGTTGCAACGACCGATGGGTCGCAGAGAAGGTAGCGCGAACGATGCGGAAGGCCAGCAGCCTTGCATGGGAACAGGCACAGTGACGCCTACGGATCGTGTACGTGCCTTGCGCTCGCTGACACACTCAGCACACGGCTGTCTGACAACACAAAAAACACACACACGTGGAACGGCTTTAGCATCGTCCCACCAAACCTCACGATGCTGAGGTGTGGTAACCGCCAACCGACATCTACGCGCTCCGTCAGCGCGTGTATTGGTTCAAGACGGAACTGTAGTACGTCTTGTATTCCTCCGGGCCGGTATCCTGGAATGCGCCCGAGCCAAGATCAGACACCGCTATAGATCCTAGGCCAGTCCAACCCCACTAGACGACTTAACATTCCGGTCAATTAATCCAAAACGTAAATCAATATCAAACCCCAAATGACGGGCAACTATTTACGTGACGGAGACGTCATTATGGCAGGACCCTGCAGCCGGTAATAAATGCATAGATGCACTAGGAGACGCAACCTCAGGGCCACGCCTGTCCTATCACGATAGAAACGCTCAGCGCTCTTGGAGGCACTGAGGTTCTGGCTTGGGTGCAATGCCCCGTACCTCACTACCCCCGTTTCGCTGGACGCACCAGGCGCACGCCAACTAGGACGGAAGTCGTACACCTGGGCCCCTCCCACACACTGAGCCCCACACTCATCTTGACCCATCCCTTGAACGACAGCGGCCCTCGCCAATCGTCGACATCTCTGTATTTCTCCCCTTCCCCAGTCACTTCCTCCATTCGCGGCGCCAAGGGCTTCCGCCCCATCCCCCATACTCGCCGCCCCCATTCCCACTGCTATCTCGAGCAGCGTACCCCGACCACATCTGAAGGTGCGCATTTCGCGCTTCCCAACCAGCCGTACCCTGAGCCGCTGCACATGTTTAGGCTGTCCTCCTCGCCGTCACATAGCACGCCATAACGCACGAAGCGCATGTTGGAAGGCAGCTGGGGGACGCTGGAGACCTTAGAGTCCAGCGCTTCAGCACTCGCCACGTCAACACCACCATTGAGCTGTTTGCACGCTACTCGCGCCGAGTAAGAGTCCCAAGTAAACGTCGGATCGTCGTACTTTCCACACAAGGCGCCCCACTCGTTTTGGTAGCAGATGTCGACGCGCCCCACCGCAGGGGCGGATCCATATGCAGTGTTCGGCGCAGTTACGACGCGTATGGCGAACGGTACGTTGCCTGAGGACGACAGAAAAGCAGGGAGGACCGGATGCGTTGGTACATGTGCACTGATGTTTATTTACCGGTCACCGGACGGGGCACGACACAGGATCGGATGGGACAGGACAGGACAGGACAAAGATGGGGAACGACAGGACAGGGTAATGTGTTCCGCGTCGAAGATGCTGCCTGCACCTAGTGACGCGTGTTGCAACCAGTGAAGCGCGTGTTTATTTAACATACTTGCTTCTTACACAACAAGCGTGTTGATCCGCCGCAATGGGCTGCGTGCTCCCATAACCCGTGACAAGTGTAATGAACGCGTTGGCTGGTAGGCCGATAAAGCCTTTGAAAACCAGCACTGCAACAGTTGCTACTATTGTTGTCACTGCAACAAGTTACTACTATTGTTGTCACTGCAACAGTTACTACTATTGTTGTCACTGCAACAGTTCCTACTACTGGGACGACGAGAATAGCGACCGTGTCAGAGCCGGCAACCGTGCCCGGGACCTAGACGAGCGTTGCGCCCCTTCCAACTCACAAGCGATGGATGCGGCCTGGGGCGGCTGCGGCAGCTCCGCACGTGGTGAGGGCGGACTGCTCACGACCGGCGACCTGAATGGTTCCACTGGCGCCAAGGGGGGTCCGCATCGCACCCCGGCATCGAACCGGGGTTCTCTCCAGCAGTCCGTCACACCCCAAGCAACTCCGCATGAGGATAACGCCGCCTCCGTGCCTTGGCACTGCAGCTCGTCTAACCACACGGGTTGGCTCTTAAAGGCCATGCCGTACGTGCCGCCTACAGCCTCACCACCGCTTCGGCCCAGCTGCCTGTACGGCAATCCGGGGGCAGTTCGCCACGTGGCGAGGGAAGGTAAGTTGACCGGAGATGTGATTGTTGCTAAAAGGCAACGGCTCCACAGACTTGGCAAGGGAATGTAACATGCACGCGTGTCGAACGAGGGTGTCGCATGACCGCGCCTTGCTATGCACGGGGAGCTCCCTGGCCGCATGGCAGCCGCCGGACATCTCCTGCGGCTTACCATCCTTTAGGACAGTGTCCTACTGCTGTATTGGGGAGCGTGTGCCCTTAACGCCACATGCGAAACGTGAGCCGGCCTCATTCCCGAGTTCCTACGGGATACCAAGCCGCAAGCACCGAGCTCCGCACGCCCAATCCCCGTATGCCCAATTCCCGCACTCCCAATCCCCGCACTCCCATTCCCCGTATGCCCAATGCCCGTACGCCCAATCCCCGCACTCCCAATGCCCGCACCTGCACACGACAGCGGCGTCCCTGTTGTCCCACTGATCCTGGCAGACTGAGCCCCACACATTCGCATGGCATATCTCCACACGTCCGTATCCCATCGCCGTATTGACGCTGTTGGCCTCCATCAGCCGTACGGCGTTGTCCTCGGTGCCTGGCGCGACAGGAAGCGTGTAGCAATTCGGCGAACAATTCCACATGGAGCAGGGCAGCAACAATTCGACGTGGATCAGGGCCCCAACCCTAGTCGGCTTAGGTCAGGGCCCCAGCCCTATGGCTGGCGTCCACAGCACTCTACACGGTCAGCAGCGGCAATCCCCGCTGGCCGGAACAAACAAAGCTGGACTCACAAGCGAAGCTGGGTAGAGGGGGCGGCGACGGTAGTGCACTGCACACCACACCAGCGTCCTTCCTGTGGGCGTTGCACGAGGATGCGCTCTGCACGCTGCGGCCGGCGCACGCTGTGATGCTAGACTCGCTGCCTGTGCAGGTGACCTCCGTCAGCAGCACCGGCTGCTCGGAGCTACCGGCGGGGAAGAATCCACCTGGGACGGCGGAGGCGACCGGGTACCCGAAGCCACGGCACACGACGGCAGCGTCGTTGGCGTCCCATAGGTCATCGCAGACCTGCACAGGCGGGGGTAATGAAGACACGGGCATGGGCGTGGGTGACACAGCGGAAGAGGGATGGCGTCAGCGGAGGGACGGATGGGCCTGGCGGATCGGTCATTGTCCAGGGACTATGCACAGGGCAAAAAAGGGATTGAAGCAATGGAAATGAGGAGAGGCGCAAAGCGCCCCCAGCGTCCGTGCTGTGCCAGACCCGTCGGAGTCCGTGTGCCATTTCTGGGGAATGTCCCAGATGCTTATCGCCCTCTACTGACCGTTCCCCAGACACCGATGCCCGTGCACAGCTCCACTCGGCCGGACATCTGGCTGCCGCCGACAAGGCGCACGCTACCAGGGTTGTTGCCTGTCAAGGTGGAAGCAGCGCACACAGCGGAGGGCTGCGTCAGTGCTGTGCCAGTGCATAAGAGCGGCGGTGCTGTGGGCTAAGACGCGTGAAGTCCACCCACGGCTCAGCCCCTGGTGCGCCTTGTCATCTTTTCCTCCTTTGCATGCTTAAGCAGTAAAACAAATGTACGGCCGTAAATTAAACAGGCCGCTAACCACTGGTGCGAGTCTCCCAAACTTTATGCCGTACAATAAGGCACTCTACTCAACCTGACTGCGCTGTACTGCGTTCGATGAACCGTCGGCAGTACAGCCATCGCCGCTCTGCAGTGCTCTCGCGGCAGCCCTCCCCGCAGTGACCTCACCCGTTACTATTACCCTGGCCGAGCCCACAGTTCGCCTTGCCCCGTTTTCCTTCTTTGCATGTTGCCATCAGGCTCGGGGGAACCAATAAAGCACACGGCCGCAAAACAGTACGTCCGGAAAACAACGTACGGTCATATAACAGTACGTCCGAAAAACAAACAGGCTGCTAACCAACGGTACGGCGTCTCCCATACTTCATGCCGTACAATACGGCGCTGCACTCAACCTCGCTGCGCTGTACTGCACTCGATGAACCGTCGGCAGCACAGACATAGGCCCACTGCAGCACACTCTGCAGCCCCCACCCCATCCCACTCGTTCCTGCCACCCTGACCGATCCTGCCCTGTCCGACCTAACCTGCCGCGCGGGCGCCAACCCCACCTGCGGCCTGGCACACCACCACACGACCAAGCCGCGCCAGGCGCCACCGTCGAGGTGGGCCCTCCGGTCGCATAGGTCTGCCGAAAGACCATGAGACCGAGAGGTATCGTGCTGCCGCCCATCTCTTGACCCCCGCAGCTAGCCCCAGTCCCCCTGATACGCTGTCGCCACACAGCTGCCTCTGTGGCCGCCCGAGGTCAGCTACCCCCCTGCATTGGTAAGCCCTTATCACGCATGCACATAATAACGGCCTTGCATGTTCGGCTACCAATGCTGATGGGTAGCTGACCCCGGGCGGCCACAGAGGCAGCTATGTGGCGATAGCGTATCAGGGGGACTGGGGCTAGCTGTGTGGATCAAGAGATGGGCGAGATAGCGACGCGGCGTACGCACGCGACCGGAGGGACCATCGCGATGGTGGCGGCAGCGAGGCGAAGCGGCCGTGTGGTGGTGTGCCAAGTCGCACGTGAGGTTGGCGCCCGCGCGGCAGGTTAGGTCGGACAGGGCAGGATTAGGCCGGGTGGCAGCGACGGTTGGGCTTTTCTTGGGAGAGTACTGCAGCTAGTACCGCAGTGGGGCAGTGGATGTGGTGCCGACGGTTCGTCCGAGCGCGGTACAGCGTAGGCAGAGGGATTGAGCGAATTGACGCACGGAGGAAAATCGTGAACACGCGTAACACGCAGCCTGACAGCATACGAGAAGCGTTATGGAAGCCATGTACGGGTGAACTGCTCGCGTGTTGTCGGCTTTATCTCGGTTTGTTCGTCTTCGTTCGCTTTTATTTGCCCTTGTCGTAGTAATGGTTGCAATACGCTACGGTTGTTACGATGGCGTCGTCGCAATGCCTTGAATGCAAACTCCGCAAGAATTTCGTGGCGTTATGGCTGCCCGCACCGGAGGCTTTGGCTCAGGAGGGGTTGTTGGGCCAGCAGCAGAGATCGAAGGGAAGACCCGGCGGCATTGCGACACCTGGGTCTCGGCCCTGCTGCCGGGTCTTCCCCTCGGTCCCTGACACTGGCTCGGAGTCCCCCTCACGAGCCGTGGCCCCCAACATGGCCTGCCATCCCGTCACGCGACTCTTGCCGCCCTTGCATTCCAAGAACAGCCCGAGGACGTCATCGCAACTACCGTACCATATGGCGACTAGAACGCCAAGAAGGGCGAATAAAGCGATCGAAAGCAAACAGACCGAGATAAAACGCGGTGAAACGCGACAAAAACGCGAACATGTTACCTCAACAACGCCTCCATATTGCCACTGGTTTTCGCTGCGAGCCTGCTTGTCGTTTGCGAATCTGCCCATTTGCGAGTCTGCTTGCGCTTGAGCCCTCTTCCCCACAGCGAGCTAGAAGCAATGCAATAGCGTCATCCAAAACCTTCCACGAGCCGAGGCCTTTTGAACGAACAACGAACGAGCAACATCGACCAAGGCGGCAGGACCCGCAACTCCGACCACTCCAGTACCGGCCCACATCGCCTTAATCCATGCCTGCCCGTGCTCACATGTGATGGCGC
This sequence comes from Yamagishiella unicocca, assembly GCA_003116995.1. Classification (NCBI taxonomy): domain Eukaryota; kingdom Viridiplantae; phylum Chlorophyta; class Chlorophyceae; order Chlamydomonadales; family Volvocaceae; genus Yamagishiella; species Yamagishiella unicocca. The sequence continues at coordinate 973,061 of BDSL01000016.1, read as the reverse complement.
TTGGAGGCGAAGGATTGCTGGTGGCCGCGTCGTTGGAACACAGCAGCCCCACGGCCTGCCGGCGAGTATTGCAGTTGCTTTCCCCCCAGGCCCCAAACAGGCACTGCGAGAGTCGCCAGTACCAGCCGTTGGTGTCGTCGTCGTGCAGCGCGCAATCCACGTCGTCCATCCAGAAGATGGCTCCGTCGCCCGGGTCACCTGCAGCCGTAGCGTTCCGCGGACCCAGGGGTCGGCCGTACAGGTAGCCCAGTTGGCGGCATGCAACGCGCGCCTCCGCCATGCCGAAGCCGTCATCGCACACCAGCCCGTAGCGCCCGTTGTAGCACACCTCAAGTCGGCCCGCCCCCTGGGGAAGTCCCACGAGGGGTACCAGCCTGAGCCCTCCATCTTCGGAGCACTCCGGTGGTGGCGGCGCGGGTGGAGCGGGCGGGTTCGGTGACTTGACGCACACTAACCCTGCGTCCTCGTCATGTGTGCAAGCCGCCTGGCCCAGCGGTGCCTCCCGGCTGCATGACATCAGGACGCTCTCGCTGCCGGTGCACGCGAGTCTGGACAGCCATATGGTCATGTTAAGGGGCCCTGAAGGGATCGTGGTCGTGGATAAGATGGAGACGGGAGCGCCGCGTGGTGGAGGTGGAGCGGTGCGTGAGAGGGCCCAGCCGCCGTCATAGCGGAACTGCTTGCAAGCGACGGCGGCGTCCACATTGTTCCACCCATCATCACACACACTGCGGCAGCAACACGAGGCACCAAGGGTGATAACAAAGATAACAGGGCAGCAACACGAGGCACCAAGGGTGATAACAAAGATAACAGGGCAGCAACACGAGGCACCAAGGGTGATAACAAAGATAACAGGGCAGCAACACGAGGCACCAAGGGTGATAACAAAGATAACAGGGCAGCAACACGAGGCACCAAGGGTGATAACAAAGATAACAGGGCAGCAACACGAGGCACCAAGGGTGATAACAAAGATAACAGGGCAGCAACACGAGGCACCAAGGGTGATAACAAAGATAACAGGGCAGCAACACCCAGCCCTGCCCAACAATGTTACTGGGGTGTGGGAGGGATGGTTAGGGAAGCGGCGGCACACGAGGGCATCTCGGGGAGACCAGTGAGTCTTCCAGCGCACGACAATGAGCGAGTCTATTTAGCACACAAATGAGAAACGAAACAACTCCACCCACCGCGTACCGCAACGGTATTATTCTAGCCTATTCGATAAGTGGGGTAGTGCTGCTACGCTACCCCACCGCTGCTTTGGCCTCCCCCCGGTCCAATCTCTCCCTCTCCCTCAACCGTAATTTACCATTCACTCGCTTTGGCGCCCTGAACCTAAGCGGTCATATGATGCCGTATACAGCCTTCATTCGTTTTTACCATCTAACGCATGCCCCGTTGCAATATGACGCTCTCCGAAAGTGTGACCGCAGTTCCATGTACGATCCCCTTGTCTAGTTACCCAGTGCCACGTACCCGACCCCACCAGCAGCATTGCTGGCTTCCTAAGCCTCAGTCCGCCAGTCGCCTGCATCCCCCACCACCCCCACCGCATGCAACTTCAAACGGCTGTCCTAGACGGGTTTTCCTTTCGTACACGGGTTTTCCTTGCAACCACCCCCCACCGCCCTTAACGCTCACCTGCCCCATTGCCCCCGGACACACACATCCAGCCGCCCCTGGGCCGTCAGGCCGCTGTTGGACTTCATGTCGGTGCTTTCGATGACGACGCCGGCAGCCGATACCAGCCGCAAGGCGCCCTCCGTGTTGCACGTGTAGGTACCTGGGCCCCACTTGCTGCCGTTAGTCATCGCGGCCGCCGGCGGCGGCGACGACACCGCTGGGTTGAGGCAGATCACGCCTGCGTCGTACCGATGGTCGCACAGGGCTGACGGGGAGTCGCCTGCTGCGCAGTCAGCTAGGGTGGACTCGCTGCCAAGGCATGCCACGCTCCTGAGGAAGATGGGCGTATTATTTGACGCGGACGGAAACCAGCCTCCGGCAATGGCCTCACCGCCGGCCGGGTAGCCCAGCTGCTTGCACGCCACACGCGCGTCGTCCCAGCCCCACGAAACGTCACACACACTACCCCAAGCCTTGCCGAAGCAAATCTCAAGGCGGCCTGACCAGGCGTTGGGTCCGTCCCTCAACCTCAACTGGCCATTAGCGCCTGGATGCCAGGATGGGAAGACAAGGCAGGCACAGGGGTGGGGATGAGGAGGGGAGGAGAGGAGAGGAGAGAGGAGAAGCACGGGCGTGGTGGTGCCGCGAATGCACCTATGGACGTATATGGCAACGGGATAATGCTTGTTCAGGCTCCGTATGTGGGCTAGGGCAAACCCAGCGCCACGGAGCTTGGGACGGCCAACCCAGCACCACGGAACTAAATGAGTTCGAAACGGCCGACGGCTACCACACGCAATGAAGGCGACAGTGTCATATCACACTGCGTGCTCGCTCACATCCAACGTTTTCTGGCGGCTCCAACAAACGTGCATAATACACACACCACAGGGACCCACATTCGTACACGCAACATCCGTTCGTGCAAGTAACTCCCATTCTCCGTTCTATGCGGGCTGGGGTCGCTACAGCCAGCCCGCGCTACAGCGCAGCCTAGGCATGCCCCGCACGAGCGCGAGCGCACCCTCCTCCACAAAACTCACAATCAGCCAGCGGTTGTTGGCCTGAGACTGTCAGCACGCCGGGCGAGGGGCTTGGATCGGCCACGCCCTGAAGAGCCGCCTGAGGTGCCGGTGACAGCTGGCCTGTCACGGAGACGGCTTCTCGTGTCAATGGTTGCTGCACCGTAGCCACGTCCGCCGAGCTCTGAAGTGCCGATAGCTCGATCGTATTCGGCTCTGGTGCGGAATTATCAATGGAGTCCAGCTCCGTCTCCGATACGCCGCTGGTGCGTCCGGATTGCCGCGGGGGCGGGAACTTTTTGGGGGGAGGCGATTGGACGCCTTTGGCGAGCGGAGGTGGTGGCCTAAAAAGCGGCTGGTTGACCTTAACAGGAGGCGGCGAGCGCTTCGGAGGAGGTGGGGAGATACGAGGTGAAGGCGTCTTTTTACTGGGTGGCGGTGAACGCGACGGCGGTGCTGGTGGTGGTGGTGATGGAGGTGGCCGTGGTGCGACGTTTGGATGCATCCAGCGGACCAGGTTGCTGAAGTGGAATGCGTCAATGGGCGTCCAGTAGGAGTAATCCCAGCCGTCGGCGGGGCCGCCGCTCAGTACGCCCAGGATTCGAAGGTCTGTGAGGTCGGTGATGGCCATCCCTGACTGTCCCTTCACCGAGTAGCAGTAGTTATACATCTGCCACATCGGCCTGCACTGCGACGTCGTCAAAAAACACTGGCTGCACATTTGCCAAAACGTGTTGGGGCTGGTGTAAGGGTAACCGCAAGCCACTGTTTTGGCGTACGTCGGGCGCCCGCAGTCGTACTTTATCCCCAGCCACGAATCATGCGGCCTCGTCAGGCGGATCACGGCGATGTCATAGTAGTTGACTGCGTTGCGCTGGTCGGCGTAGTTCTTGCCAGTGCCATTTTCGGTTCGGTAGAAAGTCACGTAGTCCGAAAAGAACGGCTCTGTGGGCGGTACGAGCAAGTTGGAGGCAATGCCGGGCCAGATGCGCCAGTCTCGGTAGCCGGTGCCGCTGGTGAAGTCCCAGACGCAATGGGCGGCAGTCAGCACATCCCACGGTGTGATAAAGGTCGCGGTGCACTGATACCAGGCTTTAGTCAGCGGCTGCGTGTATTTGACGTAAGCAGTGGCGTTGTACGGATGCACCGAGGCGTCCCTTACACGCCAGCGATTGTCGGCTAGAAGGCGCCGCTGGCCGGCCTTGCCGTCCAACGGCTGGGCTGCTCTGCCCTGGCTTGCGGCGGCGGCCGCCGCCGCCGCCGCCGCCACCGCTGCGCCGTCTTCGCTGCCGTCGGTCGATGCCATTGGGCCCCATCCCGACCCAGCGCCTACGTCACCAGCGTCGTACTCAGCCATCGCGCGGCGCACCGCCAGGTCGAGGGCAGGCCTGGACTCGGCTTCCATGAACAGGAAGCCGTCTGAAGGTCGGTATCGCAGCGCACGTACCTGCGCAACCACCAGCCGGAAATGGGCGCGGAGCGACGGGGTTAGGCACGGTACGGCGTTCTGGTGCAGCTCGCTCCGGGTTGCTGGGGCGTGAACCTATGACGGCAATGTAGGCGGGGTCCCGCCTGGCCGTCCACAAAGCTCTCCAATCGCTGGACGCAACGGCATGTACTTAGGCACCCCGCTCCCGGTCCCGGTCAGGCGCGGTGTGCAGAGGCCGCTGCGACCCCCGGTGCGTGCGGGCCTTGCGACGGCGCCGCGTGCCGACCATGACGACATGGGTGCCGTACAAGACGTCCCACCCGCGCCCGTTGTAAGCTTGACGCAATTCTCGGCCAGGTCTAGATGTGTGGCGCGGACCTACCGGTACCAGTGGATGGGCGTATGTTCCCGCGGTTGGGGCGACCCGCGGGACTCACTCTACCTCCGCACGGCCGTCACCGGCACCACGGCCACCATACGGCACCATGACATGCATGCTCAGAAGCGTACCACGACCCGCCATCCCGGAAGCAACGCCGCCCCTTGCTTTTAACGTTCCGTGTACCTACCCTTTGATGTGTGTCCGCAAGGGCGTCAGGCCTGCCGCTTTCCCCACCTGGACCGACTCGCATCCTGCAACAAAAGTCATGCTTGTGCCGTAAGGCCTTTGTGGCGCATCTCACGTCAATCGACATCCAACGCCATTGGTGTGACTCACGTATGCTACTACGGGAGGGGCCAGGTCAGAGCCACCCGCCTTGAGCCCGCTTGCTTAGCCGTTCGACGTACCCCAACAACCCTACCTGGACTCTTTCCGCTTAGGATCCCAGCTTTCCCGTGGGCCGCCTTGCAGGTCCAGTGACCCCACCAGCACGAAGCCTTCTGAGCGGAAACGCCTCATGTCCACGACGCGGGGTTTTCTGCGTCGGGACTTCGCCTCCGAGTCTCCAGCCCGAGCACGATCGGGCTGCTCCAGAGCGGCAGTTTGTGCTTCGCTAGCAACGCCAGACGCAACGTACGATGTTGCCCCGATGTTCGTGTCCCCTGCCGTGTTGCTTACCCAAGTCGCCTGTGCGAGCAGGTCGTCGCCTGTGGAGAGAGCAGAAGTCAGGAAGTCCCTATCGTCACAGAGCAAGCCGTTTAGAGCGGCGAAACCCGACCCATGGGGGGGAGTAATGGGGTATGCCTATTGGGGCCGATGACGACCTTCAAATGGTACCGACATACGCACCTGGGCATGGACCTTGGACGACTTCAGCGTGCCCCTGGCATTTGGCTAGGCAAGGATGCCGAAACGTGAGACCGCTAGAGCAAACAGGTTCGACGGCATCAGGACAGTCATCGCAGTCCCAATAACTGGGTGACGCTGCAGTGCGTTTAACAGCCATGGTAGAAAAGACCAGCAACGCCAGAAGCCAAGCGGGCAGGCGCCTAGCCCAGGGCATCGTGTAACTTAAAGCATGTGTTCTGCTAATGAAGCGCTGCAATCCGTAGAGCCGGTGTATAAATCACAAGTATCACAACGAGTTAGGTGTGACCTATATGATTGCTTGTACTGATAGGAAAAGGAAAGCAGTCGACAGATGCACGGGCGCAAAGTATCGGGCTGGCAAAACGTTCAGTTCCAATGCCTAGATAACCGCTATTTTCAATCGGAAATAGGTCAAGCACCGTCATTTTCTCGGGGTTCACGACATAGAGGAAAAAGTGAGCTTGTGTACGGCATTTTCAATAACGCTTTACCCACAGTACCTATAATACCCACGGTAACTATGTCACTGTTCAAGATGCAAATGTAATCTCGAAGGCGTCCGGAGTTCTTGGGCAGCTTCCTACCAGCGGGAGTAGTGGTGGGCGGCAGTCCGTCGCACGAAATAACTCACTCCGTATGAAACCGGCCTTTCTCGATGAATAAGCTCCAGGAAGAATGAGGCATGTGATGCTGTTTGTTTTGATAATGCTTCGCGGTCGCCATGGCCTCCCCAGTCCCCACCTTCCATGGCTATTGCTGCACGCGGGCTACTATCGCGCGGCATCCCGGTTAATTTGTTGCATCGTTGCGGATTCCGTGTTGTGTTTGGAAAGGAAAATAGACGTGCGAGCGGCACTCAGTGCTCTTGCTTAAGAAAACACACTAGGCAGTCGTACATGAAAATTATTATTGTATACCCTGTGGTGCCGCAATAACGCTGTAGTCCCCAAAGTCGTATTGTCTCCGCGTATGGGAATGTATGTAATCAGCCCGCGATGCCGTGAGTTAAAACGCAAGACTCCCGGGCACTTCGAGAAGTATTCGAGGCACCTCGGGCAAGAACTTAGACCATTGCTGGCACCGGCTTGTAATAACCGAATGTTGTTACTGTAAGAGTTTTATGGACATGGCAATCGAGGCACATCATTATAGCCCGCCAATTTCCATCAGGCGCCATGGCACAAAGGACACGTATCTCAGTCGTCATCGTGCGACTATCTACTACGGCCACGTTTCAGGTTGCCGGTCTCATGATACCGGGGCCGCATCGGCCCTTAGCATGCTGCAGTTGATGCATTGCGGTTACTATCCGCCTGATCTTTTTTACAGATGCATCACATCCGTAAGCATTGTACATTAATGCAGAAATTGGTCGCTACGATGTTTTGAATCCAAATGCGAGGAAACCATCACAACGTACCCAAGCAGATTTGAGAGCTCACCCCTGCTCCAGGACCACCAAGCCCAAACAGCCATCCCAGGTCATCGCAGATCACCCATCGGACCTGTAATGGAGACGGAAGAGGGGCTCCCTGCAATTCATGCGGCTTCGCGTTTCGTGCCTTCGACTTATGCGTTCGTAGAAAAGGGAGTGCCCGCAACAGCGGGAGACTCGCTTGCACCTTCCTCGAAGCTGCCTAACCTACTTCGGACTGAACATTTATTACTCTTCGAGATCGGCCCTTCCTGGCCTGCGGAGCTATGGTGACCTGGCCTTTAGGACTGTACGACATGCTATCGACAGCTGTGTCCAGTGTTTCGGAACGGTTGCGGGTTCTTCCGCACGTGCCTATCTGTCGCTATCTGCACTATCCGTGTAAGACAACCTCGTGCGGTGCTGCGGAACATAACTCCAGTCTCTCAACTACAGCGGCCGTCACTCTTCAGTTAAAAGGATCCGTCATTGAAGTTTCCGTGCCAAGATATGGCGCGGCTACAGGCGTGCACGTCCTACCGGATAAGGCGCTTCAAAAAACCCGGCTGCTTTGGTAGTGAAGCGTACCGAACGCCGTGGAAGGCTAAAGGATGCAGTGCCTCTTTTCGTTTGGCGCCCCAGTATGCCTCACATAGTGTGACGGACGTTGCGGCGGGACTTCAGATCGCATCACGTGAGGTTATTCTCTGAGGTTATTTCATGCCCCAGCACCGGCATGTCCGATTCGGGGGCATTAGTCATGGTTAGGCATGGTTTCGGTGCCGCTCCAGAAACGCGAATCTGAGCGCGACGGTTAGAGTGAAGTATCTCGCGAGTGCGTTATTAGGTACGGTGCATTGACACGGAGCAACGGAGTTCGTCTTGTACGTCTGATAGCTTTCGGCATTTGGCAGTCCTGGCTCACGATCGGAGCCGAAGGGATAGGGTGCCCACGTCGCCTACGTCGCCTTAGCACGGCGGGATGCCACTCCTGGCATTCCCGGCCGTGCTCAATGTATCCTCACGCACGAGGCGCCCAGTTCAGACGTGTAACGACAGTGGTGAGCATCTGTTGCCCCGCGAGTAACATTGCAGCTGTGGGCCGCGCTGCGGTCGGGAGTCGGTGTACCCGGGTCAGAACCCGGAAGAGGTAGCATCTTGCGGCGTTCACCTGCTGCCGTGTCTCCGACATGGTCAGTTGTAGCGTGAGGACTTTCGATAGCGCACGTCTATTCAAGCCTGGAGCCAGCCAACCACGGCCAGTCAGGAAAGCACGAACAGCACGTCGCTACCGCTTCCGGGTTCTGACCCGGGTACTCTGACTCCCGCGGGGGTGTTGCACCCAGTGTTGGTGACAGACAAAGACTGCTGTGGGGCATGGCACTAGGAAAGGAAAGGAGCGTTGCTAATCATCTCATCTGTGCTTTAAAAGGTAACCTCCCAAAATAAGATTGCACGGTTGCACTGCGCGTCGAACTCGACATGTGACGAGGGGCTCAGCTTACGAGAGGGGGAGGGGCTTGGGCCGCTCCTCGGCCCTCTTTGGTCACGAGGGACATCTACGAATTGCTACTGATGTCTGCTTGGGCGCGCGGGGAGCCCTACGGCCGTACCATCGCAATGGCTGTACCAAATGCTACTACAACGGTCAACACAAGCGATTGCTGCCGCCAAAAGCGATCGCCCCGGATTTCCGCTTCGCCATGTGGGCTACATTAGGAACGGTAAGAGGGATCTCACGATGGCGGTACCTTACGGTACGTGGGAGACGCCGGCATGTTATCCACCCGAAAGAAACGACCTAGTCCCCTGAATTGCACCTCGAAATGTCATGCCCTAGCGCCGGCATGAACGATTCGCGGGCATTAGTCATGGTTTCGGTGCCGCTCCAGAAACGCGTATCTGAGCATGACAGTTGGAGTGAAATATCTCGCAAGTGTGTTGTTAGGTATGGTTCGTTGACACTAAGTAACGGACGCCGTCTTATACCGTCTGGTAACTTTCGGTGTTAGGTGGTAGCTGGCTCACGATCGGAGCCGCAGGGATAAGGTGCGCACATCGGGCCCACAGAGCCTCCGCCGCCTTAGCACGGGCCGGATGCCACGCCTGGCATTCCCGGCCGTGCTCGAAGTATCCTCTCGCACGAGGTGCCCAGTTGCAGACGTGTAACAACAGTGTCGAGCACAGTTGCCCCCGCAAGCAACAGTGCAGCTGTGGGCCGCGCTTCGGTCGGGAGTCAGGATACCCGGGGCAGACCCCGGAAGAGGTAGCGACTTGCGGCGTTCACCTGCTAACGTGTCTACGACCTGGTCAGTTGTAGCCTGAGCGCTAACGACAGCGCGCGCCAGTCAGGCCTGGAGGCGGGCACGAGAGCCAGCCAGGAAAGCACGAACCAGCCAGCCAGTGTTACACCTAGTGTCCGCGACGGCCGAAGCCTGCTGTGGGGCATGACAGCAAGAGCGCTTTCACAACCGCATATGCGCTGCCGAACCGCCTTGCAGGTAGCGTCCAATTTCCTGATCGCACAGCTGCTGGGCATCTCTCAATCAACAGGTGAACACGCGGGAACATAGAGCAACACGCAGCATCATACTCCATTACGGGTTTACCGCCCATGTCGGCCCATGCTGCGCCCGTCTCCACTAAAGCAGCATCTCATCCCCTCTTTCCTTCCTCGGTCTCCTAGAGCAAACCTAGTAAACGCCTGCAGAGCCGTTCAATAAGCTATCAGGCCGCTGAAGGAGCGCGTGCCAAACACTGTTTTCACTTGCGCACCACACCAGGCTACCCCGAAACTTCCCATACTCAGCAATTTATCATTTGTTTTTCCTTTTTATCATTCCTTGGCTGGTGCGGACACCACGTGCCGTATACATAACCCAGATTCAAATCCATGTGTAATTATGCGGGCCACAACGCACGCCACTGACAGCTGCAATCAAACACACCTGCGTTGGGGTAGACAGTAGACACCAGACACCGCCTAAGGGGCCTGAAAGACGGCGCCCACACCTGCCAGTGCCCTACTGCCCTACGTGGCCTTCCAGTTGCGGCAATACACGTAAATAAGCGTATTGAAGGGCGGGTCTGCAACAAGCTCAAATTGTGCTCGTCCGAGCAGCTGGCAACCAAACGCGCGGCGGTGCGGGGCGGTACTTCAATTGTAGCCAGGCAAGTGGTTCCTGGTCGAGGCAAGGGGCTGACCAGGTGGGGTGCATCCTGATATTGGTAAGCTCGGAAACCCGCTGCGTTGAACCACGATACATCGCCAAGCATACATCGTCAGATACGGCACTGGCTTCCTTCTGAAACGGTAAAATGGTAATCATCTCGAAACTTCATAAAGCTTTGGGCACAGGAAATCCTTGGTTCAATTACCATGCTTCATCTCATACCTTGACACGGAAAAGGTTAAGGAAAATCATAACGCTGTGGGAAACATGGGCCCCTTTCGCAAAGAGAGATTGCCGGGCAGCCCCAAAGGTCTGGAGGCGGTTCAGTTGCTCGTTCATAGCACTATGTGCTGCAAAGAAAATATCGGTCACCAAGGTGGATATCCACGGGTCTCGGCCCACGCAATTTCAGTGCACTTACTTCATCACCAGTTGTAATCACACCCCCTGGAAACAGCCACACCTGCATTTCCTGCCAGCCGCATCCCGTGAACAAGCGCTGGCACTGGTCCGTCTTTCCTCATCGTTCCTTCAGAGATGACGCACGCGTCATCTCCGTACAAATTACACCGCACCGCGCCCAGGTGCGCTATCGCGTTCTTTCGGCCCTTGCCGATCATAGACCCGGACCAACAAGGAGCAATTCCTTCTGCGTCGCGCTTGACAACTGCAGGCCTTGCGCAGCTGATAGCGCGCATCTACACCCGCATTGACCCTGCCGGTGCGCAGGAGGATAGCATTACCTCGGGCATGGAAGTCAGCGCGAATCCTCGACCGGGGCAAGAGTTGAGAGGACTTGGCGATGAGGTCTTGCTGTCGGCTGACGCCGTCCCGAAGCAATCCCTGGACCCATCCGTCTCCTCAGCCGTGGCGTATAACGCATGCGCCACTGCCGCCGAGCCCACGCTCGTCACCAACGCGCCCGTGTCCGCCGCTGTTGCCGCTCGGAGACGACTGGAGGCTGCAGCGGAGCCTGTGTCCAGATCCGTATCCAAGCAAGGCAGAGAGGTCACCCGCAAGAACCGCGTGCGACTGGAGTAGTGGAGCCGCTGCTCCAGAACCAGCAGGGCTTTGACGACGTCCTGGGACGTAGGTCGGGCTGCCGGGTCTAGCGCCATGCACGCCTCACCCAGCGCACGCAGAGGCGGCCACACGTGCTGCGGACGCGGCGCCGGGTGGCCGCTGGCCCTTGGGTGGCTGCCCGTGCACATGCAGTACAGCAAGGCGCCAAACCTGTGAGGCGCGGGCGTGTGGGGTGAGGGAACACTTACACCCAAAGGAGCGCATGTCAGGACAACGTACATACCGTCCAGAATACGCTTGGCCTGAGCTAGGAAGCCGCGGCTTCAGGCGCTGCCCTAAGCTTTGTACACTTCGCGGCATCGGTTTCATGGCGGAGAGAGCCTAGTCCACGTGCGAAGCGGATCTTCCGTCGTGCACGGCACTGCAGGACGGCGCACGTTGTGAGGCTCCGGGTTACCGAGCCGAGGACTGAGTAACTTACGAGTACATGTCGTGGCTCGGCGCCCACTCCACCTCAGCCGCCGCCGCCTCGCCGATAGCTCCAGCAGGTGCCCTCAGCAACTCCGGAGCCGAACAGCATCGCAGCTCAGCGTCTGAGCTGGGATCCAGGCGGCGGTGCCATTCCGCGCCCAGCACCAGCCGCCGCATTCCGCAATCCGCGATGCGCGCGGCGAAGCCGCGCTTCCTCTTCACCTTGTGCGCTTGGCCGTGCACATGGCCGCAGTCGCCCTCCCAGTCACACCGATGCATCAGCACGTTGCTCGGCGTCAAGCCGCCGTGCACGTGGCCTGACTGGTGCAGCTGATGCACCCCCTGCGCGATGCCCAGCGCGCTGTGCACCGCCATGCGTACGGCCCCCAACGGTCCCAGCGGCCCCTGCATGTCGTACACACCGCTCCGAATCCCGTGCCACAAGTTACCCTCGGACGCAAGCTCCATCACGCAGTGCAGCAGGTGGTCTCCCGGCTGGGCGCCGAGGTGGTCCAACAGGCTCTGAAGAGTCGGGTCTGGCCCCACCAGCGGGCGGAGGTCAGTGGACCCGGCGCTTGGCGGCCACGGAGCCGACTCGCCAGCGGCGTCGTCGCCACAGCTGCGCCATCCCGCCGCCTCTGCGAACACGACGCTGCTGAAGTGGAACCGACCGGAGCCGCTGGTTCGCCTTCCGGGCGAGAAGGTGCTGCTGCTGGTGCTGGTGCTGCCGTGGCTGCTGACGTCGTCTACGGAGCGGGCGGTGAAGGAGGGAGACGGGCAGGTGCAGCAGTCCCGATCATCCGCGTCGCTGAAGGGACGCACGGTGAGCATGGGCGCCGAGCACGCGCCGTCCCCTTCACCCCCCGCGGCCTGGCTGAGGCCCATGCGGCCTGGCGGGTCCGCCGCGAGAACCTCAGATATGTCGCACGCATACACGCGGGCCATGTGGGAACGCTGCGGCATGCAGTGCGCTGCAAGCAGAGCGGACGTGCGGCTCTGCATAGCTCCGGCATCGCTACCGCGGTAAAGCATGAACTTCACGGCGATCAGGAGGCCTTGCCACGACCCTGTGCGTCGTTCGAGGGGCGGGCCAGGGGTTGGGACTTGGGTTTGTCAGGTGGTCGGAGTTTGGCAGCCGCTGAATAGACCCCAACACAAGATGGGGGAGAAGTCCGGCTCTCTGTTGCTACCCGGTGCGATGGACGCGTGCCGTAGGCGCCCGGAGCGTCACACCTCAAAGAGGTATTTGCAACCTCTGGGCACCAAACATCGATCAGTAGCATACCTCCGAAAGGCAAGGCCGACCTTTCACGCACTGGCTGTCACAATGCGCTGAAATAGGCACGACAGGCATCGAACAGGGCGTCTAAGAAGCTTACCCTTGTACACAACAGTGTCAGGGCCGCACGCCAGCAGTTTTAGGTGCCTGCCGTGGGGGGGGAGGAGTCGATTGGGAGGCGCGGGGCAGGGCAGGATTTGAGCAAGGACCGGACAACACGATTTGGTGATCAGTTGCCCAGGTGACACGGCGCCGCAGTGACCCCAGCCCTGGCGCCCCAGTGCGCTGTGGATTGCCCGTCTCATCTCAGCAGCGGCAACAACACACAAGCGTCACACACTAGATTCCCGTGTATATACACCCTGCACTGCGGTGTGCATTCACACCAGTACGACACGCACGTATGCGTGCATCAGACAACACGTCACCCCGGATAAAGCGCACCCGGCAACACGTCACTCCCGGTCACGTACCTGACCCCGCCCCACGTCTGCCTGGAGGACGCGCTACGGAACCCGGTGCCATAACACAACGGTCCCATTTCACAGGGCATGCGCAGCACCCACCCACCTGATGCGCATGGCGGGATCGCATGGAGCGATGTCGCGAATCGTGTATGCGCTGAGCGCCACGTGCAGAAGGTTCTTCTGCGTTCCGTGGCCGTCTACTACCGCCTGGGGCACAACTGTCGGGCCGGGAGGTCCAGGCAGCAGTGCGGACGAACGTGTGTCCACGGGCTCCGGTGAAGCACGGGACCCTGGGATGCGTTGTTCCACCACGATTGAGGCGCACGTGTGCTGTGGTGTTAAGTACGAACTTTGTGTTGACAACGCCTGTGAGCTTTGTCCGCCGCCGCTTGTTCTTGCGGCGGACGACAGGCGCATCTTGTCAACCAGCTGGCCAGAAGTGCTGCCGACTGCGCCGCGTTGAGAGGAGGTTGTTGTGTAGTTGACACGACCGCAGCTGTCGATGCTGCTCGCGGAGCAGGCCGTTAACAGCGACTCATGATCGCGACCATGTTCAACTGCAGGCTTGATTTGCGTAGAATTACAAGTTATGGTAGGCTGGGGATTCGGAATGGCAGTCCTCCCACCGCCGCAGGCACCCAAGAGGTGTCTCCACATTGAACCCTTCTGACTCATCACGATCGCCGAATGCAGTCACGTTTACAGTCCCAGGTGCCCTGCGTAGGCGTTAACGCAGAGCAAATGTTATGTACAAACATCGCACCTCGTCTGAATGGCCCGGGCGTGTGATGCACATCGTTTCAATCATTTCAATTGCATAGGCATGTTGACAGCGATCTCAGGAAGTCTACGTGAAGCCGTGGTCACGCTAGGTCGCGACGGGTTCCGCTTCGCCCGTCAGAGTCCACCCCTTTCCCGTTTTCCAACCTAACATCCCTCGCATTACTTTGAACTTATGTAGCCACATACCTTTCGCCAAGGTAACGAATCCAGCAGTGAAGACTGATGCTGTGAAATTATGTCGGTCGGCTCCTTTGCTCCTTCGCTCCTTCGCTCCCGCATAGGTAGCCTTCGGCTCATCGACTCATGTATGCAGCTCTATAATAGTGTATCAATTTGTTAAATATGTCGATGAGCATCGTGCGCACGGAACTTCGCACCCAGAAGAACTTCGCACTCATAACTTAATCCGTCAGTGTACATGGAGGGCAGCGCACGCGGTTTCTATCATGTTGCATCTGTTGGTCAACCTGGGAATGCAGGTTGTTATTTCAATGTAGTGTCTGGTCTTGCAACGACCATACGGAAACAGTTAGTACGAAACACAGAAGGTCCTGCTCCAAACAGGTTGACACATCATTCATAACTTCAACCATACCACGTTTCCACTTTCGTTTCCACTGGCCTGCCTTTTCGCGGTTCATGAGCCTCGTGGCTCATCTGGACCGTACAAGCTTACAACACACAAAACACACAAAACAACATAACATTACAATGCGCAACATGATGTAGGGAACTTTATATCTTTTATCCATTTAGATTGACGCATGCAGTTTTGGGCATCCGTCTAAAAGGAAAGTACAGTAGCCACCTAGTCACATGCGCTGGCGTTGACGCTGATTATAATATTGAAGATACCTGATCTCCAGCAAGGCATTGTAGGCGTTTGAGGAGGCCACACCTGAGAAACAGTATTTAATTCTCAACACAAGCTAAGATGGCTGGTCCACGCCCAACAAGTAAGACAATGTTCCGATCGACAGGAACAAGGGCAGGAGACAATGTTTGCAAAAGTCGGAATCCTGAACCTTCGCAAACATGGCTGCAGATGCGCCAGCTCGGCGAGCTTTGCGTGAGCGCAAAGTATCGCAGCGCATGGCAGTGGTCGACGACGCTACACGGCAGCAGGTGTGATACGATACATGATGCCCGGCGTCGCCTCCGCTGGTTGTGCTGCCGCTCAGCGGCAGTAGTTCAACTTGCGTGGACTCCACGCTGAGCTTCCACAGTGACGGATTGCGCGTTTGGTCCATGAAGCCTCCCTATCGCTGGGTCAGGGCGCATTGGAGTCTCTCCTGCTGGGGATTGGGGCCGTCTTGGGGGGTTCTACAGGCAGCACATACCCATTCAACAATACTTGCACGACTGGGAGGGGTAGAATTTGGCAGTTGTAAGAGTACGGGATGATTATGCAGTCGCAGCTGAGGTCTCTTTGGAAGAGGTGTAAATCCATGCCTCGTAAGGTGGCGCTGAGCAGGCACCGCTAGCAGCTGATGTAATCGTTGTCCCCTGCTGCGGTGTGATAGGCCGCACAAGCTCGCTTGGATGCGCTGGAGAACGACAACGAACAAGCAGCAGACCCTTTCGGCCTGGCCAGCGATGATGACGAGTTTAACCTAGAGGAAGAGGAGGAGGACGAGGGTAGGTAGTTAAGGGTGGCGGTAGGCCCATGGCCAAGGAGAGCACAAAGAGCGTGTACGGCACACGCAATGTGCTGTGGGCGTTGAGGCGAGAGGCCATGCGCATCGCATGCACTAACATCGTACTTGAGTGACGCATAACACGGGTGGGCCAGCATTGTGATCCAGCATTATCCAGCGTTCTTGGGCAGGATGTAGCTGGCGGCGTCCGTTGGAGTGCGTTCATACAGGCTTACATGCTCGTCCAACCTGAGCCTGAGCCGCTAAGTGGGTCTTACGGTGCGCGTGAGGTCGCTGATCGCTGCAGGCTTAGCAGCAAGAGCACCCGTCCAGGACCGCATGTTACGGTTAGCCCCTCTGCGCTGTGCAGACGTGGGAGGCAAGAAGGGCAAGGGCCGGAAGAAGGCCGTCGCCAAGCGGAAGCTGCGCAGCTTGGCGTCGGACCGAAGAGGGCCCAAGAACTTCGCACGGCTGCTGGACGAGGTACGCAGGCACGCTGTCTGCTAGCAACCTCGCACTGGCGTCACTGGCCGGCGTGCACGGAAGCATAGCTTAGCACCTGCATCCCAAGCATCCGATCACGGCTGGATCCGGACTGTGCGCGTAGGAACATGATCGATGTTGATAGCTGCTGGTTGCGAGAATGCGGAAGAGTGACTCCGACTCCCACCCTTGCACTCTAGCTGCCAGGAGCTGGCCCTTGCTAACATGGCAGCTCTTGGAGCTGGCATGGTAGTTATGTGTCCAATCAAGGCCGTGTATGAGCGTGCCAACGACGAGGTGATCACCTCTCTTCCAGTACTTGTTGGCGGTTTATGGCCCGCTCTTCGCCGCCCTTACTCACGTCGGTTACCCCGACCGCAACACAGGCTGAACTCGACCGACTGCCGCCTGGCAAGCCAAGCTATCTGACGGCGGCAGCACGGCCATCAACTACGAGCACCACGCGCAAGTTCTGTTCGGTGTGTGGAAGCGCATCCGGGTGAGCACATATGGTACCGTGCACCGCTAAACTATTTGCGAGCGGGTAAGCTGTCGAGTTGACTGAGGTCCGTGCATTGGTGCAGCGGCTGGCCTGCCCAGGACTCCGCCCGCAGGCATCTGCTTGAGACGCACTAATGTATGACACCTGCCATAAGTGCCCAACTCCCTCCTCGTGGTGAAACAATGTCGCGGCGGGCTCATCGATGACATTACTAAACAGGACGCTCCTTGTGCGTAGTAACGCCATTCTGACCCCGTGTGTTGGTGCAGATACACATGCGCACGCTGCGGGTCGCGGTACTGTTGCCGGAAGTGTTACAAGACTCATACGGAGACACGATGCCTCAAGTTCACAGTGTAGCTGTGGGCTTGAGCGGATGGAGCGAAGCTTGCCGCAAGAGTCCTAAGCGCGGTTAGGCTTGAGCACGTATCTTCACTCCTTGTACTCGGGATTGATTAGCGGGTGCATTTGGGCCATGTAAATAATGGCCCATCTGCACGGGGCAGGCAGAGCAGCAGCTGTGAACACCGACCGGCTATGTGAGCGGAGCCCCTCTGAACTGGACTTACATGAACCATAATTGGAACACCGTTGTAAAAGCCATGATGTGCGTTAGCCTGCAAGAACGGTGAGAACGTGGCATACGGTGACGAAATGTTCACAGGCAACACCAATGCCAGGGTCGTAAATATATGCGCCGAAGTAACTAGTATGGCAGCACTGTTATGCACAGTATCAGAGTCGTGCCTTCACAAGGTCTACTCCACAATCGTCGCGCGCCCGGACCGCCTCACCCCTTGTTGCCAGCCTTCCCAAGAAAGTTAATGCACGCAGTCACTACGATCTGGATGAGGAAGAATACCAATGTCCCGAGCCAGAAGCCCATTTCTCCTCGGCTGTTCGGTCGTCGCCTGGGAGCGTCGAGTTGAAACCGCCTGGCTAGAGTGGCCGGCGACTGTTTATAAAGTCTGCTATGTTAAAAGACGTGCTGGTCACTTATGGGACCGACTTGATTCTTTCGTGTTAGGCACTGTGCTGATTGGCTGGTTGTCAAGTGAGGACTGGGTGGCCTCTACGGAATACAAATGGTGCAGTTGGACAACCCGGTTGGAAAGAAATACTAGACACTGTAGATTGCACCGGCCCTCATTGATGCAGCTACTTCGCATGGGTGGATCCGAGCACGGCAGGGCGGGCACAGGGGAAGAGTTGGCAAGGTGGACGCCCGTCTGCTCACCATATTCCTATGACATTCCTGCTGCAAGGGGCTTGCAGCGTGAAATTTTAACCCTGCCGGTGTACAATTCGCTGTGCCTGTGGCTCATCTCAACCCCCACCACCCCCACACCGCCCCACCCTTCCCTTCAACCCCCCAGCGCTGCCAAGGTTTACTGTCCCTTGTGTTCGTGCTGGAAGCTGTCGTATTACCTGCCCGGAACTATGTTGACGTCCACTGCAGGCACAGTGTATGGAGAACAAGCCTCAACCGTCCTCAACATGCCTCGGGCAGCGGGAGACGGTCGTCGAAATAGTTATCAAGCCCGAACTATTGAAGCCAAGCCACCATGGGCCCAGATTGGCAGGCCTAGATGAGCATCTGGTGGGGAGGGGCAGGCTGGCCATTTAACACCGACAATGCACATCCCTTGTGGGTGAAAGCTGCGGTCGGTCAGAAAGCGCCCGGAGCCAAGCTGAGTTGGACAGTGTTTGGGATGTGGGCCCCTTGCAGCTTGTTAGAATGCGCGTTTATATCCTAGCCCTCCTGAGACTGGAGCCCCGTTGCAACGTTGGTCCTTCATTCTGGCCATTCAAAATCTTAGAACTCAGCATTACACCGGTACCACCATCAGCATCGGAGCCACCACAGCAACACCTTCCACACCTATCGAGCGACCAATTCGTGCTGAGCACGTGCTGGTACAAAAGTGCTGAATAGGGAAGGTTGGGCCACGCGTCTCATTGGCAGCTGCGGCTTTCGACTACCTTGGACCATCAAGCAAAACCAAGCAGCAGGGACTATGAATGCCGATCCTAGGGGGTGACACCTGGATGAGGCCCGCAGGCCGCAGCATGCTCCGCTGCCTGCATGGGACGTGTCGCTGACCGGCTGAAAGAGGAAGCATGTGCGGGATTGGGATTGCCCATGGTTTCGACAGAAAAGTGTATAGAACGCAGGGTCGCCAAAGCGTACACACGTAAAAGTAGGCAATTAGTTACATCAGGCTCCGGTTGTTGCAATGGACTGTTGTCAAGTGCAAGTTACGTTCTGCTCCCTGCCGTACCGTAACGCCGCATTAGTAATGCGAATGCGGGGCGCAGTCACAGAAAAAAGACCACAAAGTATAGCTGTGCGTAAACAGCATACTCCGTACTCCATCCTGACTCCCAAGGACTAACGCGTCCTTGCAGCCTCCCTCTTTAACTCCTACAGCGCAGGCCGCAACTCCCTGCTCACAGCGGCCGCTCACAAGCACCAAGCAACGGCCACACGCTATGGGTAGCTGGCGTTTGAACGGGCATGAGCCAAGCTACACCAACATGAAGCCGAGGCATACAGCGCGACTTGCGTAAGATGTTAAGTCGTACCCCACACGCGGGGCGCGGCAGAGCAAAGTTGTCTTGAGCTATCTTCGAAGATGTGCATACCTAAATATATACTCAATACCAAGCGACGACGAAGGGAAACACACAAACGGCATACATTTATACACATCATGTCCCCCCCCAAGCTTACCCGTGGCAACAAAAGCCGTTCGGGCGGTGGCGGGGGCCCGCAACTGGAGTGTGTTAACGACTTACCAAAGCGGGCATCCCTTCTATGAGCCACTAATAACGAGCTGCGAGTGAGGGTTATCCGCGCGCACGGACCGCCTTCCCGTCTCTCCAAACCTCCATACCGGGGCTCAAGCCGTCCTGCCCAGCCGCATCCTCCCACCACAGCGCTCAGCTTGTCGCCAGCAGCTTCCCCATGAAGCGCACCCACAAGCTCTGGTATCCGGGCAGCAGCATCTCCGGCACCAGCCGCAGGAAAGTGAAGGCGCGCAGAGCGGGCAGCAGCTCCAGAGGCGCAGGCGAGGGACAAACCGCGTAGGCAACCGTCGGCAGCTCAAGCGGAGGGCAAGGCCACGAGCCTTGTGCCTGCAGCTGCTGCGCTTGCTGCTGTGGATCTTGCTGCTGAGCTGTCAGCATCCCTGCTCCAGACCCCACAGGCACCATCCGGCCGGCCTCTGACATGCGGTAGCCCACGCCGACAATGTTATTGCCCAGGGGAGCTGCAACGGCCGCAGCCGGCAGCAGCTGCGTCTGTTGAGGCAGCTGCACCGCCGAGGTCTGCCCGACGAATCCGGGGACCAAGTACGGCGTGCCTGGCATTGGCGCAGGGCTGGGTCCTCGTACAGGACCCGAGGCCGGCAACGGACGCATGTTCTGAACAATGCGCTCGAGGGCTTCGTTGTCCACCCCGCCCGACGAAAAAATGGGCTGCGGGAGTACGTGCGGCGCCCAAGGCAGAGGGAACCGATTTAGGCGGAAGATGGTGGAAAAACTGGCAATGGATGGGCGAATAGAGCAGGCAATGGATGGGCGAATAGAGCAGGCAATGGATGGGCGAATAGAGCAGAAGCCTTCTCAAGGGAAACGCAGGGAGAAAGAGAGAAACGCACATTGGCCATACCAGAAACAAGGGAAACCGAAAGGGGAGGACGGACTGGCAACTATGAAAGACATCACGATAGCTATGCAAGCGCCCGCCTTGACACCCGTAAACCCGTGCCCATGCTATTCGGCAACTCCTGTATGCTACACCGAACGTGCCGCAATGCGATCCTTGCACGTAGAATAACACGAACCGTCGATAAAAAAAAATCTCTTTCTAAGGAACTCAGCCCGTCCCGAAATTGCGCTCGGCCTTTGGCAGCCCTCCTTCCCGCCTGCATGACTCACCAGCGCGTTCTCGCCGCTCAGTGACACGCCTGCGCGGGCCGCGAGGTGTCGGAGCTGACGCAGCAACCCCTCCGGACCGCACTGCGCCTGCGCGGGGTGCTGCGAATCGCGCATCTCGACGCAAGTGAGCACCAGATTCGCCCGGTGGCGCGCGCAAATGTCCACGATGGCCGCGTAGCCGTCGTGGCCATCGACGTTGTAGTACCCTGCCGTCAGCTCGGCGGCATGGGACCGGGACCTGTACCACCAGTGTATGCCCGCGATCTTGAGCGCCAGGTGCAACCCGCCGCCCTGGGTGGTCATGCACGACGCCGTCGGCGACAACATCTGCGCCGGCATTGCAGGCGGCACCGCCGCCATTCCCATCCCCATCCCCACGCCTATGCCCATGCCCAGCTCCACGCTACTCCGTGGTCCCTCGTCCACAAACGAGGCGCCGGTCTGCGCCAGCATCGCGCTGTGGTCCGACATGCAGCCCCCCCGGCCGGCAGCCGCCGCCATAGCAAAGAGCTCGTCGGCCTCCTCTGGCACGCCCGTGCCGCAGCTGGTGCCGACCTCGCTCTCATCATCACCGTCGGCAACAAGCGACGCCGCCACGTCCAGGTACAGCATGCTGGTCTGCATGCCTCCCCCGCCAGTGGTGTACTCGGTGGACAGGGAGGACAAGGAGTTGCACAAATCCATGCGCGCGTTGCCCCCGGAGGCGATGAGGGTGCCGGCCGCTGCCGCCGCTGCCGCCGCGAACGCTGTGCCCTGGCCGTAAAGGGGATCAGCATCTGCGATGGTAGATGCAGAGGACCGGAACCGCACGGCAGCGAGGGGGCTGGGGCCTCCGCTAGCGGGTGCGCCTGGCGGATGGCACAGCGGCTCGCTGTAGTTACCGGATCCTGACAGCGGGGCCGACGGCAGGATCTCCGTGGCGACGGTGGACGTATGCGAGGCTTCGCTTGGCTCGACGTCAATCATGTTGGCGTCCACGCCGCCCGACGCCAACTCGCCCGCGCCGCTGGATGTGTTGCTGCTGCTGCCACCGCGGCGAGCAGCCACGCCGCTCTCCGGGGCCTGCATCAGGGCCGCCGCCGCGCACGCCGTCACCACGCTGACCCCCCGCGCGGCCGCTCCGCTGGCAGGGCCGCCGCTCCCGCTGCCCCTGCCGCCACCGCCAAGGCCGCTGCTGGAGGTGGAGCCCCCTCCTCCTGACCCTCTACCGTTCAACGTCTCGCCTTGCGTTCCGAAACCCGTGCCCAGGCGAGGCGAGGCCAAATTAAACGTGCCCACGACCGCCGTTGGCTGCGCCAATGAAAGCTGTTGGGCGACAGCGTTGCCTGGATGGCTGCCCGCCTGGCTGCCCGCCCCGCTGCTGCTCACTGTGGTGCAGGTCGACATCGAGGAACACGTGCAGCAGGGGGAGATGCTGGTGGCTGCGAAGGACCCATCCACCTGTCGGCGTGGAAGCGGAACTGACGGCGGCCGCATCGTCACGAGTTCGTTCCCACCCGATTCGCTGCCGTTGCTGCAACCGCCGGTCTCCAGTATGCGGTTCAGCGACATGTTGCTGGTCCGGCCACCGGAGGATGTGTGCAGGAATTGAAAGGTTTGGGAGCTGCTTTGGTACATCATGCTGTGGTGATGCGCCGGCTGAGCCGTGCTGAGCTTGCTGGCGAAGACCTGATTAGCAACGGTCAGCAAGCGATCGCCGTGCTTAAGCAGGCAGTTGCTGTACCACTCCAGGAAAAATCTGCACGTTCAAAAGGCCAGATTGCGACGATTTACTGTGTGCCACGCCAAGGCAGAATTGACCTCAAACAAATACCAGAAGACATAACGCTGTAGTTGGTTCGCTATAGTTCGTTAATGGGGAAGCTGGCAGTCACGCAGACAGTCCACTTTCTTCGCCACATCGGGACAATGCCCTGCAGGAATTAGCCGGTATCCCGTACCTTCCGTACGGCGTGTTCCAGCTGCCATTGTTGCTGAAGAAGCCTGTGTGCTCCGGTGTGCTGTTGTACTCTCCCGCGTCGTGGGGCCCCGTGTAGCCCCACTCCGGACGCCCTGCCTCGCGAGCTGCTTGCGCCAGTGACGCGAGCGCACGGCGGTCGTAGCACTGGAACTCGCCCGCTCCAGGGAACCGCCAGCCGTTAGCTTCGACGTAGGATGGAAGTCGCAACTCGCCGCAGGGGCCCGCACCCACGACCACTTCGTCGATCACCGTCCCAAGCTCCTGAATGAACGCGAATTAATGCAAGCAAAGGATAGCTTTAAAAGATGGTTATGACGCGATACCTCAGGTACCGGGTTATGAAACTAACAGCGC
Source organism: Yamagishiella unicocca (assembly GCA_003116995.1). NCBI lineage: Eukaryota > Viridiplantae > Chlorophyta > Chlorophyceae > Chlamydomonadales > Volvocaceae > Yamagishiella > Yamagishiella unicocca. Next base: position 950,241 of record BDSL01000016.1, on the reverse strand, counting down.
GATGCCATGCTCCTCCCAAGTTGATTGGTTACAGCCCGCCTACAGGCCGGATGTCATCACGAGCCACGAGGTCTAGGACACGCTGCTTTTGGCTTCACAGAGGCCGAAAAGGAAAGCCCCGAAAGTTAAGGGGTTTGGTTTTGCCATAAAGATTTCCATTTCATAACTAGTACTGATGAAATTCGTACTTTTGGATGGCTGGATACGCATCGCAAATTCAAAAACGGTGATATCTATCTTCTACAGAGGGAGCTTGGCATACGCGACATACACGTTCGTATATATCTCGCCCTGCTGGACAGTAAACCTTAAGAGGCCCAGATGAAAACTAGCGTAAGTCTGAAAACAGGGGCAAGGGTCTTGTACGGCACTATCTGAAAGTGAAGTGGTCCACCGCCCATCGCCCCACCTGTCTTAGCACACGGCAAGACGGATGAGCTGTCTAGCAGTATTCGCAGCCAGAACCCGCACCTGGCTGAAGGTTTCACGGATGCTAGCCATAAAATCCTCATAGCACTGCACCGGGCTCCGGCCGCGAAGCACGCCCGGAGCGTCGTCCGCCCAAATAGAGATGTATTCCCGGTTGCGGTTTCCTAGGCCGTCGTTGCGAGGCCTGTCCGCGAAGAACAGGTCCGGATCCGCCTCGCCGCACTGCACGCAGCGCACATCACGTACGAGTCGGTACGGCAGACACGGTCTCACTTTGCAAGCGGCCGCGAACAGAGGGGCTGAGCGGGGGAGGAATAGGTTACGAGGACTGCAGGGGTAACCGCGGTGCGCCTGACGCACAAAATATCTCCATCCATGGATACATAGATCTCCCGGACGACGCTTACAGGCATGTTGCCGTGTACTATCCCCTTTGTGATCATGGCATTTAACGTTCCCACCATGTTTCATATCGCTTTGCAATTTGTCCCAAACAGCTGCAGGCAAAGCCCAAACCTGCACTCTCAGGATCCAAAACGCGACCCGTGACCCGGGCGTATGTTGCATTCGAACCCATAAACCTACCTGGAGCACCCATTCAGGGAGGGGTATTTGCACCGTATCGCCCACGTTGCCGCCGCACGCGTGGAAGCTTAGTACAACCTACATCGCATGCATCCAAAGGCGGTTAGGGGGGGATGTATAAGAGAATCCGCGAATCCACGGCCGACAAACCGAGGGGTTAGGGGGGAGTCCACACACAGCAGCGTGCAATGCTGATGCGGAAACCTTACCTGGACCTTCAAGCCAGTCTGCTTTATGACTTCCAGAGCTTGTTTGTACCCACCCCAGTTGTACTGGCCAGGGCTCTTTTCGACGGCGCCCCACTGCGCAGGCATATTTAACAGATTACCACACGTTCCACTCGTGAAACGCCAGGAACACTAAAAAGCGAGCTGGGCACATGCAACGCTCATTCAGCTAGGAAGACTTACCCAAAAATCCATGGCCACGCCATGCGCACCAGATGCAACAAGAAGTTGCAGTGCCTGTGAGAACCAGGCTGAACCAGCGTAGCGGAAGATCCCGTCGCAGTTCACCTGCGCAGCGTTTCCGGCCGTCCACCTCAAATAAGCGCCAAACGGGTCCGGGCAGCCCTTACGCCCTTGACTTTTTTCCTCGAGGTGATATGCACGCGAGACCAGTCGTCGCGCCTTTCGCGGCAAGACTTACGGTATCCAATGGCAGCATGACATATGTCAGAGGCGTCCTTGCCCTTCGCTCTTCGGCCGCTTCTAAGTCGCGGTGTGCAGCTGTGGGGCTAAGTTGTGGCCCATGCAACTGCTGGCTAAAACGTCGAGGCAAAATTCGCGACCCGCAGCCAAGGAAACATGGCGTAGAAGCACTGGGTGGGATACTCTGCGCGGGCACGCTTCCGGCGCCATGCAGAGACTGAGTCGATGAGCCCGAACAGTCCCCATAGCCACTGTAATAAGGATAACAGCCTTCACGAAAAGCTGACGCGCTGTAAGCCCGCACACCAAGCTCAGCCACGCCGCTGGTCCAGCTCACAGAGCCCATGGGCGTCGGACGTCTTTGCCGATAATGCTGAAAATGAAGGAATGTCGCCGACGCCTTCTGCACGACAGAGCTGTGCCTCACAGGCGTCCAACCCATTCCCAGCAGCGCCCAACCCTTCCCATTGCTGCCTGCTGCTGTGCTGCAGCTGCGGATGTGTGACCGACGAATGCTTAGGTGCTGCTTATATTTTCGTATCTATGTTGTAATGAACTCGGTGGAGGCTTCGGCGTTCGGGAAAATCGTGCAGAGCCGCTCCGGCAATAGAACCCTGGTAGAGAATTTGCACCTAGGCTTCCCGTATAGACCTTTGTGTTGGCCAAATAAGAGTGGCGTTAGAGGCACGGAAGCCGGCAATGGGCAGTGTGTCGTACAGGTACGTCTCTGATTTTCCCCGCCTCCATGGACGTCCGCCCATATTCATCTTCCGAACAGGTTCACGGTAGGAAGAAAAGCTATACAGTTCTCGGGACCCATATGCCAAGGTTGCCTCGCATAGTTCTGTCTGCGCGGGTTGCATTGCGGAGACACTGTAACGCTGCAGTTGCGAACCCAATGACTTGAGGCTAGGAAAGGTTGAACTGGTTACGTGATACCGTGCTTTCGACAAAGCAGAGTCAGCACCTGTCAGCAGTTCAGAGCACCTGTGTCAAAACTCCAATTCGCCAAGGGTTTCTTGCCACAGCAGGCAGGGTGCACTCCTAGGAAAGGGCTCAAGCGGTGGAAATTTGTGTACACAATATGAGTCGCGCGCTCTGCAACCGTGTTACCCGAGGCCCCGAGCCTGCCACCAATATACCGGTACGCGAAGGAGTTAGATATCAGGTACAGATGTTGATATGAGAGGTACAGCGTTGTGTGTCATGGCGTGCGAAACCTGCTGGACTGGCCCTGCTCCATATACCTGTAGTGCAGGATAGCACCAGCCTACTTAAGTCTTGGTTTATGAAAAGCCGGAAGCGGTTGTAAAGGCAGTGTGGGGGGTGGGGCGCAATGCGCCCGACCGGGCGGAAATATGCGAGCCCTAACCCGGAAGGGAACCTCTGAACCTCTGCAACGGGCCTCAACATGCAATGAACTTAACGGCTATACAAACGCGAAAGGGAGGCCAGCACTGCACGTGATTTTTCGGCTTGGGCTGGGGGGGCCGATCGCATGTAACTTCAAGTTGGCCCCAAGGCGCCACCGTGCCGCCGTACCCGTTGCCGCACCTGGCAAGTGCTTCAGGGCCTCGGCACGGCGTACCAAGCGTTGCGTGCCCGACCCTGTCAAATGTTCGAGAGCAAAGCCCAACCCGTGCCCAACGCCTCGTAACGCCTGGCCCTATAAAGGACACCCTGATGCCGACAGTAAACGCGCCAGGCCACCCTCACCCAGGTGACCAAGATGCTATACGGCGCAATCAAACAACGCCAGCAGCCTTAGGCGTATCATGGCTAATAACCACGGCGTGAGTACCTTAACTCCCTGGGAAACCGCGGCATCGCCAATCTGAGTCGCCCCCCTTCCAGCCTTTTACCAACACTGTCCCAACTGGCATGTAGCATTATCGTTCCCAAGTCCCCCTCGCCATGACCTGCCACGACACCCAGGCAGCCCGCCGGCAGTGAGCCGTGCTGCCCGCACGGCAGCACAGTGGGGCGGTGGTCAGACAGCCGGACGAGCAACCAGGCCTAGCTCCAGGGAGGCCATGAGGCCAGAGAATGCGCGCGCAGCGGCTTCAGGAGCTGTATTCGGTATCGTCGCCACGACCTCCAGGCGCCCCCGCTGCTGCTGGGCTATCCGCAGCCGGACCTGTGTGAGTGGGTGGATGGATGGAGCTGCGCGTCAGCTAGGAGGAAGCCAGTGCGCTGACGGGCAGAGGCTGTTGGACCGAGCCACGGGTCGGGCGTGCCGTGGCGTTCCACGCACGCAACTCACCGTGATGTTGCTTGCCAAACTGCCGCTCCCTTCCGCGGCGTCCTCCCTGGGCCGCTTGACAGGGTCGGCGGCTCGAGGCTCGGTACCAGCAGACTCGCCAGCGTTGAATGGCCCCACCTGTCCGCGGGCACTCAAGCCGGCGTTTATGGACGAGGTATTGTAACATTACATTCCAGGCCAACCGCAATACAACGCAAAGCTGGAGCCATGAAATCGGTCCAGATCGTGCCTACACTCCATCAACCGCTATCGTACCTGCAGCCCCCAAGACACGGTCCATGTGGCCTGGTCAACCTGCAAGGGCCCGCAGCCCCGCTCCTTCAGCAGCCGCTGCACTTCCTGCAAGATGGTTCGGCTGTTCAGCAAACCGACCTGCGTGGAAGATCAGCAGTGGTGGCGGCTGCGTGGGAGAAGTGACAGCCGCAGGCTGTGCGTCATCCAATCGCAGCGGCTTGGGCTGCAAATGGGGTTCCGACGTGAGCGCCGGATGCAATGCGCACTTCGCAACCCTTCTTGGAAAGCGCGAAGGGCCTAAATGCAAGACTGTAGGAACGCGCGAGCGCAGAGGACCCCGTGAGGACGTGCGTGGACAATGAGAGCAGCACCTGCTGGACGGTGAAGCTGACGTGCCGACGTGGCAACACCGGCATGCCTCCGGCAGCCACTGACGTCGCGGCCGCCGCTTTCGCCTGGGACGGGGTGTGGGCGGCCCGCGTGTGGGCGGTTTCGGAGGCGGCCGGATGCTCCTCCGCACCACACTCATCTTCGGCGCCAATGCGCCGTAGCGGCTGGGATGCCTTGTTGGGATCCACTTGCCACGACCATGCGACAGCCCACCGCGAGGTTTTGCCCTGTAGCGACCCATGGGTCAGGGAAGCGCAGGGTGCGGCCAATTGGGTCGCGGTCAGCAGGGCTAGCGGCCAACAATTGAAGCAACTGGTGTGCAAGCGAGTTCGCTGTCACCTGAGCAAGCTCCGTGCTTCGGAGGGCTGTGACGTGGCGAGAGTGGAGCTCCCGACGGAGAGCCTGTAGCGTCATGGAATAAGGAATGAAGGGGCCGGTCAGGCGAGGGGCCAGGGGCCGACGAGCAGGTCGCATTTCGTTGTGAGATGGTGAGCCGTAACAGTGGAGGCGGTAAACCGTGTGCAGTGCGGGAACGGACTGGCCTTGCCCTCATTGGAGGTGACCTGCCGGCTTCACTAAGAAGGAGCACGCGCCGATGGCGCCATGGCCGCACGTTGCGGGGCAGAGGGTAAGAAGAAGGGCGCTGATACACCTTATCCAAACCCCTACTTTCAGGTCTTCCAATGACAATCAACAACCCAACCTACGGCACTGTACCTTCAGTGTGCTCTTCTTGCCGACCATGGTGCTGAACCTGTGTGGGTGAATAGGGGAGCGGCAGGGATGTGAAGAGTACTGGAGAAAGTGCAGGGCGGCGCGGCCAGAAACGATGAGCAAGAGGATACGGTCGTAACGAGGAGAGAGTCCGGCCCGTTACGAAGTCCGATGTTCCATGCATATCTGGTAGGTTGGGAGGGCGATAAGCTGCCAGCAATTCCAGGACAGCACGGCCGGTGCCATGCCACCGCAAGCACCCTCAAGAGATGAAAGACCTCGCCCGCTGGATCGATCGTCCATGCGGGCCCTTTGCGGCTCAGGTGCTAAGCACCGTTCCACTCCCATGGGGCCCGGACTGGGGCCTCCGTCACGCACCAATGCACTCGGTCCTGCAGCGCCTCGCTGTCCATAAGCATCCGCAACACGAAAGCCAGCTCGCCACCCGGACACACCATCTCGGCAGCCGTACCTACGTTGGCTCCGCAGAGGGCCGTGCACGTGAGAGCTATACCGCCGTATATATCATACTAGGCAGGGAAGAAGCTTGACAGGGGGTTGCGGTTTGTGGAAACCATGGGAAGGGCCCGATAATTAAGGGCAGCTGGCTCCAGTCATGTGCATGTTGTGATGGATTGCTCTATAAAGCCGTGGCCAGAGCCCATGTGCCGCGTGACCCTTCCTGCTGCGCCATCCAGCGGGGGTGAGTCCGTTCGCTTAGCTGCTGCCCTCTCACCTCCGAATGCCGTGTTGGGGTTCTGGGCAGCTTCCTGCGGGTGTAGGATGACCGGGCTGGAATAAGTTTGGCCCGTGAGGTAGGCTTGTGTGAGGAAGGCAAGCAACCAGGTTGCACTTCGTTAGGTGACGTAATACAGAGCATCCCCTTTCACCACGCCCGCGATTGCAGACGTCATGACTTTACGAACGGCGCGGCCCTCATGCCATCCCCACACCCCGCACTGCGGCCGGAGGCGGCTGCAGCCAATAACCCGGGCAGGCGCGGCGGGGTGATGGTGGTGCCTTACCCTTACCTGCATGTCCTCGAAGAAGGGCGGGTTACACATGGAGAACGCAAACGTCTCCGCCTCGTCCACGAACGCCGGCAGCAGTATCCCATGCTCAGTACCGCCGAGCTCTTCGGCTCCCACCTCCTCGCCGTCCCCCTCGCCGACGTCCTGTCCGGCGCCTCCCGATGCAGCTCGGGCTTCGTCTCCTGTCCCTTTGCCTTCGCCCTCGCCCGCCGTCGCCGCAATCCCCGCCTGGCCACGGGTGGCTGCGGCATCTTGGTCCTCAGACAACGGGGCGCCGGGGTCCTGGCCTCCAGCCGGTCGCTTCCGTCCCCGCCTGCCGACACCGGGTTCCACAGACCCTGCCGGCGCGGCGGCGGCGGGGCCCTGGAGTTCTGTGTGGAGGTGCGACAGGTCACGGACCTCCAGCAACGAAGCCACCTGCGACCCACAAGGTTGTTATCATCATGATCTTAGTTGACAACGATCAGCACGATTGGTTACTTCAATTGACCAGGAACCGGGACAGGAACAGGAATCCTTGGGCTCATCTCTGACCTTTCATGCGAGTGGCTTTTGGCTACTCCAACATGCACGACCGAGGCAGACAGCAGCCGCACATTTGTCTCACAACTCCCGAACGGTTACCGTACCTGTGGGTTGTCTGTGATGAGCTGGCGGCAAGATTGTACGGCTACCTGCGCAGCAGTGCCCGTAACATCTCGTGCGAACCCACAAAGCAAGAGAGGCAATTGAGGGAACGGCTGGTGCGATGCTATTACAGCAGCGAAAGCTCGACACAGCAAAAGCTCCCAGCGGTAATGTGCCAACGGCGTTTTCAACCGCCTTACCTGGGTCACGTCCACGCCAACCATGTGCCAGCCGTACAGCACCGCTCCCAGCAGGCAGTAGATGAAGTTCGCGCCGCAACCGATGTCTAGTCCACGTATCGGCCCGCCTGGGGGTCCAAGAGGGGATTCGCCGGGGGGCGCCCAGGGCGAGTGCATCAATTGCAGCAGCACACGAGGAGAGAGATCCCGGCCCCATCGTACCACGCGGTACGCCGTACCTCCTGGCGGCGCCGACAGGTGTAGCAGATCGTTGAGCCAGTGGACGTAGTTGGCGCGGTTGGGGACGGGCGGCACCAGCTGCCCCGCCGGCAGCCACCAGCGCACGCCGAAGTCGTGGCGCAGCAGGCAGGACGTCAGGGCGCGGCTGGCGGCCCAGCTGGTGGTATCAAGGTGCGAGCGGCCAGCTGGGGGTCGCGGGGGGCGTGAAGATAATCCGAAGGGGGGGACGCAGGGTCATGATGACGCCATGGGGCCAGGGAGGGGCCAGGGAGGACGGACAGGCGGCGATGGGGTAAGCACGGGTTTTGGCATTGGTCGCATTTGCGGCGGGCACAGCGCACCAGCGCCGCACGTTTGAGGAGTCGGCGGGTGTGTGCTCACGGAAAGGGCCCCTAGGGTGCCGGCCAGTTGCTTGGCAGCCCGAGGTCGAGGGCTAATGAGGGGGTTGGTACTTCGTACGGCAGCGGGGTGCACTTGCTTGGCGCAGCACGGGTGTGCGCTCCGGCGCCACCGCACCTGCGTCCGTGCTTACGTACGGCCGGAGGTCCTCGTACTGCCGTGCTAGCGCTCCGAAGTCTGGCTCCTGGCGGTAGTAACGGTTGGATGGGTGCATGCGGGCGTTGTTGGGTGCGCCGCCGCGGGGCCGAGAAGAAGCCCCTGTCGCCGCCGTGACCACCCCTGCTGCCACCACCGTGACCGGCCCCGCTGCCGCCGCTGCGGCCTCGCCGCCGCTGCCGCCCGCATCGCCTGCTATCGCATCCAGCCACGAGCGTCAGGTTAGGTGCACAACAACCCAATGAGAATGATTTCGTTTCGCGTTGCAGCAGGGCACTTCAGTGGTGCGGCTCACCTACCGTCGGCTGCCGTTGCTTCTTTCGTCCGCTGCTCGTCTGTTTGCCCCAGAGCCGCGAGAGTGAACTGCAGCGCCTCCTGTAGCTGTCCATACACCTGGTAACACGCGTTGTGTGAAAGCTTGGGGCCCGGGTTGTCTTGTGCCATCACCCTTGCCTCGGCTGCCTAATATCTGTCCGGGCGGCCTGTGGCTGGACATCTGTCCTACCTCCGTCACCTCCGCATTGTCCGGATCAGTCGCCAACAACTCCTCCACTGCAGCTATCTGCGAGCGGTACTCCGCAACCGCTGAATTTAACTCGGCCTCCTGTACGGCAGGAAGGTGAGTCGAGGTGGGTAATGCTGGTACCAGGTTACGGTACATAGGACAAAGTGAAGCTTTGCAGTGAAAAGCAAGAGAAGTAGGGGGAGAGAGCCACCGCACGGTGTCGAGCAGTCCAGTAAGAAGTAAAAAAGAATTTACTGCAGGAGTCAGGGGGCTGTACCCGTCGTACAGCCGATAACCCAAGAGGTGACGAGGTGTAAGCCGGCTCGGGGAGAGGGGTGTTGGCCGAATAGCCGGGAGCATCGTATGCAGCAGTAGGATATTGTATGCCTTGCAAAAGGGATTGCCAGCGGCTCGATTGCAGGGCGGGCGTACGAGAAAAGCAAAGGCCAATCAGCTCGGCACAGCGAGCGCCTTGCTGCCCTGTGCGCTTTGCTTACCATTTCAACGGAAGCCATCTGTAACGAATTGGTTTCACTTTCCAATTAGGTGGTTCTCATGCGAACTCTCGCTGCGAAGTGACTATGTCTTAGGCAGCATCTCGCACCACGCGAGAACGAGCATGCACTATTTTACGTAATTATCCAACTTTCTATTATATTTATTTTTGCAAAGTTATTATCAGCAAGTGCGCCACACTGCACTTGGAAACGGCAGAAGCCAACCCAGTCATCTTCGAGCTGTCCACAAGGTGGCGTGCCGTGCGTGCCAACGTCCTCGGTGTCCTCGGTCCCCGTCCCGCTATTTGCAGTATCATCGCCACCGCGCCATATCAACATTAGCGACTTATGCCACATGAGGCCTGTGCGGGGTGTCTCTTTCTGCCTCTGGGTGCCAGGGTACGGTTGCACAAGCAGGCTCAAGTGATACCATGACACATTCCTGGAAATTCCGGCAACTAACCTTCCCAGCACTTTGCCCCCCTCTTTAGCACCAAATGCGACTAGGCCTCCCGACAACGATACATGTTGGGAGCCAGCACTATCAGCCGGACCTGGTCTGGGCAGCCATCCTTGTGATGCTTGTGACTGTTTCCGAGGGGATGCCTCTAGTCAGCTCTAGTCCGCAGGTAGGGCTTCGCTGTGGGCAGCCCTCGACCGCGCTCCTGCGTCCCAAGGCGGCAATTCAGTGGAAAAGGCTTCGGTACGGCAACCCTCCCTGACGTGAAGAGCTGCCATCAGGGTCCCAGGGTGTGCGCCCAGGGGCCTCGGGCTGTCGCGTTCCTGGGCGTTCCTTGCCTGTTACGCCGGCAAAGCGCCGCCATCATGCTGTACAGGCTACTGACGATTGATGCATGACCAATCAGGGTTGTAACGATGGTAGCAACGACAGTTGTATTACCGGCTTGATGACGACGGTCCAACTCCTGACGGTCAATGCCACATTTCTTAAATGGACACATTAAAGAAGCATGCCTTTATGGTGAAGTGGAGTACAGGCACGCATGTTGCATGCCACCGTAATGCACGATGTTTGCCTGCTCCTAGGCAGACGTACCTTGCGTCCGCGATGCACGAACTGCCCAATGCCAGCGCCCATAGTAACCGTATAGCAGAGAACGTCACATAAAGCTTACTACAAGGAGTTATCATCCATTGCTAGTTCTGCGTGCCCAGCTGCCATCCGATGCAAGCGTCGTTCACGCCTCAAGAGCAGGAGCTCATAGGCCAATTGAAAGACAAATATGGTGGTATTAAGGTTGATCAGAGTGCTACGGGAGAGGAGGTAGGACAGCGTTTGGGGACGCGCGGACCGGAGCTTGCCTTACCACATACTGGTGCCTAGTCATGATTTAATTCCTAGTTATTACGCCTAGCGAATATAATATGTGCATGGCATGCAGGGGGAGGACGCGTCCTCGCAGTGCAGCGTCGGAACATCGGGGTTGGAAACCGCAGTCCAGGCGCAACCCTCGCGCCCGCCCGTGACGGTTCGAGCCTCGTCTGAAGTTGAAGCTTCGATATGCGGTCATTGCCATGGGACCGGGACGCTTGTGGAAATATACAACCACCGCAGACTAGAGGTACGGGCGGTTTCCCGTGGAGCTGTAGGGGCCAGAACGCGACTTGACCGGAGGGGGTCTGTGTGCACACCATATGTTCGCCCTGATACGGCTGGTATGCGGTTGCAGTTCTAGGTAGCTGGGTCGGGTTCTTCCCGCCCAGTTTCCAGCCACGCTAGTGGCCCGAGGCCCTCAACCACCAATCACGCAAGTGCCATCGATATACACCGTTCGCCTGGAAGCCCTCCATAAATGCCCGTGGTCACACTCCTCTACACTTTGCGCTTTGAAAGTACATCTTCCCCCGCTGCTATAAACGCCTTTCTGCTGCTCGCCTCCCCTGCCACCGCCCTGCGCAACACTGCTCACCCCCCTGCCACCGCCCCGTGCAACTCCGGCGCCGACCCTCAGAACTACTGCAAGGAGTGCGATGGCCGTGGCGTGCGAGTTTTCAAGAACGGCGTGGAGGTGGTGCAGGGCGGGGCCGCACGCGGCGAGCACACTAGCAGCGGTGCTCAGGGCGCCACGGGTGTCCTGGCGCTGCACAGCCGCGAAGCAACCGAGCGGTCCGGGGCCGGCGACGCGGCTGGCGGCTCCAGCTCCAAAGACGAGGCTACCGAGTCAACGCAAGCGGCTGCGCTGCAGCAAGACGTGAAGCGGATTGCCTCAAAGATAGCTTCGTACACCAAGGTGGGGCTTGAGGGAGCAAGTTGCGAGGGGAGGGCAGGCGTGGCGCAGGAGGCCCGAGGATGCGGGACGGCGCAGCTAAAGCTTGTGCGGCAGCCCGCCGACGGGGTGCGACATCATCTTGGAATGGCGACCGTCTTTTTCAGCTTTCCGAGGGTGGATTTGGGTCCCCGCCAGTGAGCGAGTCGTAAGGCTGCAGCATTCGTGGGGCTGGAGCCGTTCATTTTTCCGCGCACGTTACACCGTACCGATGCTGTCTTACCCTGGCTGACGTTACCCTTGTATTTTACCAACAGGAACGACTGGATACGCTGGCAGTTTTACAGCAGCCCTGCGACAGCGGCACCGACCCGGCGGGTCGAGAACGCGCTGCGCGGGACCTGATAGCCCAGCTGGACCTGCAGTTGGAGCGGCTGGAGCTAGCGCGGCGGAAGAAGGAGGCGACGATGGATCGGCTGCGCGCAGGGCAGGGGAGGGCCGCAGCGTTGACTATGGACGATATCATTGCCAATGAAGGCGCGCGGCCGTGACTGCGTCCCTTGAGGCGTCCGGAGCATTGCAGGCATCGCAGCCGCCCAAGGGTCGCCGCATGTCGCCATGTTGGGGGCGGCTTGGCCGTTACAGCAGGATATCGCCGCCTGTGGTCAGCAACTTAGGTTGCCTGTGGATGGACGCGCTGCGGCTTCGACAGCTTCGACTCGGACGCAGCAGGCCTAGGGATTGGTGTTCACTGCGTTTCCGCGTTATTAGCTCAAATCCGGCAAAAATTCCGCCGACCAAGCTTGCGTTCGAGGGCCGCGACGTACCGGTATTGCCAGGCTAGCTTGTCCTAAGTAGGACGGAACATGATGATACATACCGGTATGGCGGTGCGTTTGGTTGGTGAGGCTAGCCCACGCCCGGCTTTAAGCATCGTCTGGCGACCTGGCGTGCAGCATTTGTAACGCTAGGCAACCCCCCCCCCACCATCTTGGTACCACCACCATCTTCCTGTCCAATCGGTATGCCCCCTGACGTAGGGCTGCCTACATATGCATGCTTACCGACGGGGAAAACCGGGGGTGCGGCCGGAGGCGGTTTTCCACACCCGTCCATCTACATGCCCGCGAGCCCCCTATTTGACCGGATCCGGGCTTCGACAAGTCTCGCTCTCGCATGTCCAGCCATCACACGAAGTTCTCCGTCATGCACACCCAAATAAGCTCCAAAAGCAGCTCGGGGTTCCTTGTTGGGTTGCGTCTAGGCACAGCAGCAGGCGGCGGAACTCGACCTCCCGCTTTGTTCTCCAGCGTGGTCCAGCGTGCAAACCTAGACGACTGCATCAAACATCTCCTGATCGGTTTTCGCTAAGTGGCGACCTACATGTTTCCTTTCCAAGGCCCACCTGTTTGTGAGTCAAGGACTTTTTGACCCGCGGGACATGGTCCATGACTGCTCGGCAGTAGAACGCCGTTCAAGTTTGCAAATAAATTTCAGTTACAAATTTTCTAAAGTAAGTGATTTGTGTAGACGTTCCACGGTGACAACTGGTGGGCACCTTAGTTTCACCAGTTTCACGAACGCGATGCATCAGAGTGCCAACTGGTGGGCACAATACATTGCCGAACTATGTGGCGCCAAATTTGTGGGCTTTGGGGTTTCTTTTGCTTCTACTTTGTTGAGCCAGTCGCACAAGTGCTCACGTGCAAAGGCGTGTGATTGTTCAAAAGCGTGTTGGCCTGGGATGGCCTAGCCGTGACGGTTTCCCCATGCCAGATCTTGGTTAACTGAGCAGCCTACCGTTTTCTACTTCGGCGTTTATCATGATCAACAGTTTTCCGTCGGGGCAACGACTTGTATACGGCATGACCCTTACACACGGCGGCACGGGTCACACACTGATGCTAAACTGTATGAGCACACATATTTCAGGGATATCACAGTGGTTATGTTGTGGTACAGCGCCATGTTACGATTGGGTGGCAACAGAGCCGGGGAGCCTGTGATTGCGGAACGGATAGTCGCGCTGCTGTAGGGACGCGTCGCTGTGCGTTAGGAATCACATGATGCCAGAAACGGAGGACGCGGATATAGCGACCGAGCTTGGATCGCAGGTCACGAGCCGACCGCATCTACCTACGTTGGACTTAGGGCGCCTCGCCCAGCGCTGTGATGACCTCGCGCAGCAGCAGAAGCAAAAGCAGCAACAGGAACATCAGGCGCAACAACAGCATCAACGCAGCTCAGCGAGCCCGCCCCCGAACCCCAACAAGCGAGTTCACAAGCCGCAGAAGCTCCGGCTCGCACGGCTTGCTCGCCTTGACGGCAGCACAAAGGTGATAATATGTTGTATATTGAAATGCTTTTAAAAAACTCTTGCTCGCAAAAATGTTATTGGACAAACCTAAGCGCTCCAGCGCTGCACCGCCCCAGTATCAACTGGACTGTATGTCACTATTACTATTGATACAATGACAATATTTTCCCTATGGGTTTTCATAAAGTCGCTGGTCACGAGCGACGACCCCACGAGTCGCAACAAATGCAAGCCTTGTCGGATTCAGTTATGTAATCCACTATCAATTATGGCATAACTTATCTCAGTGATATGAAAGAAACCCTTAATGCACGGCTGTGTACGTCCTCAGTCACAAGTTGACTGCTTTCGTTGTGCACTGCTGGTGCCCCACCACTCGCGCTCCCCTTGCACACCCCCCCCCGCCACGACAGGCCAAAATCACTCGGAGCGTTCAGACGTCGCAGGTGAAGTCGTGGCTGCATGCGCACGGCTACGTGGTAAAGGCGGAAAAGCTGCACCCCGCCGTCACTCGTGTCATCGAGGAGTGGTTCCAACTTGTGGATGACGACAACTCTCGCACGCTGGAGCATCGGGAGTTGCTGACGGCGCTTAAGGTACAACGGCCACAAGGATTTCGACATGCCACATGCAGGGAGCGTTGCGCCCATCGGCTTTGCTTCCCAGCGCTTCCGAGCTTTTTCCGGCACCAAACCACCCGCAACACGTGTTTTTGGTTTTCGGCCAGCGCGATTCTTGCACGCGTGGTGACGTTGTATCGCATACATGCAATATATAAATAAGCCTCGTCAGCTCCTCTCTTGAGCTTTGCTCGCACGGCCTGGCTTTCCTACGCCTGTTGCTTCGCATGTCGCATACCGTTCGTCCTCCAAGTTATCCCTGACGTCGGCAATCTGTGCAGATCCGCTTGGAGAGGTAGACGCACACGTCAGCAGCCGACGTTCCCGCCACTCCTGCCGCCCGCAGGCTGCCCGGATCCCATGCGATGATGCGACCATCACTGAGATGATCCAGATGATGGACATGAACAGGGACGGCGTGATCGACTGGGATGAGTTCGAGGTGTTCATGACGGAGGAGTTTGCGGCGGGCAAGAGCTTGCTATCCGGCGAGTACGTGCTGCCGTCGGGCCAGTCGATCAACTTCGGTGTCATGATTGGCAAGCTGAAGCGGAACAAGCTGCTGACCGACATCATGGAGGTACGGCATGGCGAGTGGAGGTGTGATGGTAGCGGCCCTCAGCCTCGCACGATTCGGAGCTCTGAGCACCGAACCGGGTGCCGCGACGGTACTGATAACACTTCCAACATCACCACGCCGTTGCCCTATGACCACTTCATGAGCCCCAACCGCTGCACACACACGAAACATGACGATGATGCTATCCGTTACATCGGGGTCGGCCTTCGCAGGATCCCCGCAAGCGAAACAAGTGGGCAGCTATTGCTAGCAACGCGGACGCGCTGGGCAAGGAGCTCGCCACCATGCAGCAGGCGGCTGACGCAGCCAGCCTCACCCTGGACCACCTGAAGCGCGGCGGCGCCACGGGGGCGGTCTCTCCCACGCCGCGTACGCAGCTCACCACGGCGGTGCTGCGGACGATGGATGATGACCGCCGAGCGGCCAAGGCGGCGGACCCAGCGCGCAGCGTGCGGGTGAGTTGCCAAGGGAGAGACAGAGAGGAAGGCGGGCAGGGAAGGCGGAGGGGAAGCGGCGGCCGCAGTGCAGTCCATGCCACCTGTGTTCTCTCCACCGTACGGCAGCTCCGTGGCACGGACAGCACCGACATGCACGTCCCATGCGATTCCCGACGCTCTAGAGCCTAGCCGAAACACACCTTCATTTGTGACACCTTCCCTGCACGTCGCCTGCCTGTGCTTCTCATCGGCCTGCCTGTGCCCCTTCCATACCAGGACAAGGTCCAATCCAGCAGCGGCACGAGTTCAGAGCCGTCGGAGCCCCCCTGTGACTACCCCAGCTCCTTCACGACACCCAAGCAGCGGCCCTGCCCCGATCCCACGGCGTCGCCGCTAATGCCGCCGCGCGCAGACATCGGCTTCTACTCGTACGGCCCTGCTGACCCGCTGATGCAGCCCCCGCCGACCAGCGGCAACGACACTTTCACAACGTACGGCGGCGGCAGCTCGTTTGGCCCGGGGCTGAGCCGCAGCATGACGCCCGCCACGAGCTTCGGCTCCAGCGCGACTTCTGCGATCGCTGCCGTCGGACCAGCATTCCGGCCCGCCAGCCCCGCCCCGTTGCGGATGGCGGCGGCGCCGCAGCAATCGAGCCACAACGTGCCGCCGCCGCCGCCGGGCCTTTTCGCCCGGCCGCCGGAGCAGCGACGAATGGGTCCGGGCAGCAGCGATGCCCCCAAAAGCCATGCGAACTCGGAGGTGTCTGCGCCGGCCGCTTGCTACATCGCGCGGAATCCATCGCCGGCGGTGGCGTCATATCGGGACAGGAGGGCCAGCGATGTTGCTTACGGAACCGCCGCATGCGTATCGTCGCGTTTGTCGCCATCAGTGCCAGGCGATGCTCCACACGAGGGGTACAAAGGTGTGACGGCAAGTCGCTTGTCGCCGAAGACCTTCCCGGGCAGGGACGCAAACCGATCGCCCGTGCCCCTTCGTTCTGCCCACTCGCCGTTGGAGCCCCACCACGTGGTGGCGTCGACCGTCAGCTCGGTCGGGCACCGCCGGCCCCCGGTGCGAGCCATGAGCCACGTGAGCCTTATGGCGAAGGAGTTGCGCGGCCCCAGACTCCCGATGGAACATCACGCCGGCTTGGCTCCGACAGGCTCGGGGTCAATAGCCGGAAGCTACGGGAGTTGCAGTGGCACCGGCGTAGCACCTGGCCGGTTCACTCGCGGCACGGCCGATGGCTGCGGTGCCGCCTCGCCGCCGATGTCTCCCCGGGCATCCAGATTAGCGCCGTCCCTCTTGCAGCTGCCGGCGAACGGCCGCAGCACGCCCGCCGCTGCCGCCACGCCGCTGATGTCTCCCGCTCCGGCGTCCTCGTATGGCAACAAACCACTGCCGATCCTGCAGCAAACCAACCAGCTGCCTGACTTCCTGGACGGTGCAACGGCGGCCCCGGGGAGCGGGATTGGGGGAATCGCATCGGGCAGCAGTAGCCGCTCTATTGAGGTGTTTACTGGTGCAGGGCAACTTGGTTTGAGCCCCCTGCGGGTTGTGCTGCCGGGGCCCGGACTCGGGCCCACGATTGGGGGGTCAGGTTCCCCCACGTCTCCTCGGCCGCCGTCCTCACTGCCTTGGGATGCCCGGGGAGACAGCGCCAGTCCACGGGCTTCAGGGCACGCCATGCAGCACACCGTGCCGACTTCCTCAACGCCGCAGGAGGCGGCGCCGGCGCAGGAAGCGGCGGCAGCGCAGATGGCCGGAACGTACGGTAGTTCGCCCCCGGGCACCGGCGGCAGCAGTGCTGACAGGGCGCTGCGGCCCACGTCCAGCCTCTGCCGCACCCGGTCTGGCGCCACTCCGCCTGGGAGTGCGCACTCGCCGTTCAGCAGCGCTGCACAAGGCATCGCGGTCGGGGGCGTCGCGAGCACCCGGCAGCCGCTGCCGCCCTCTGCTGCTGCCGCAACCTGTCGTGACCATCGCGCGCCCTCCACCGGGCGCCAGCCACCAGGCGTGGCTGGCTGCTCCAATGGCGGGCAATTTTGCGGGACCCCGCGGCCGGACCCATTCGCTGCCAGCGGCTATAGCAGCACTACTTCGCCCTCAGTGTCGATGTACGGTACCAGCACGGCAACCTGTGGTGACGTCACCACCTCGCCAGCTTCAGCTGGCGACGAGGATGGTCCTGGTGGGAGTGACATGGGCGGCCATGCACCCGAAGGGGGAGGACGCGTCAGCGGGAATCGACTGGGCGGCCGAATGATGGGCCTGTCCAGGGGCGTGGTTTCCCCGGCCTTTGGGCAAGAGTTCAGGCCGCCATCACGCGGCCGAACGGCGATGGCTGGTCGGGGCGAAAAGGAGGTGGGTGAACATCTGCTTGAGTGATCCCTGGGCGGCAAGCTGTCAGGTTGGTTGCCCCGGAAGGAGTAGGAGGAGGATGGCAATGCTGTCGACAGGTTGCAGAGGAGCTATGCCTTGTTACTTCTTGCGTATGCATTAGGAACCGATCGCGCGTTATTATTCTTCGAGGTGTGCCTTGCTTCGATCCTGCCCCTGGTCCCTGACAGGACCTCAGCAACCCCGCCTGGCGCGCCTCCGCTGCCAGTCTCCTGCAGCTGTGTTTGTCGAAGCAACTTGAAGCCCAGGAGACGTAACACTGCTGCACAAGAAGCTCGGCTCCGTGCACGCATTGTCACCTGCTGTACGCAGCAGCTGCGCTGGCGGAACCCAAGATAGGACTGGGAAAGACTGGATAGTGGAGTGTGTGGAATCTGACGAAGGTAATGTGTGCGACGGGTTCATTGAGGCCAAAGTTGCATGCCCTTTTTTCATTGTATGGAGTTGTTCTCATGTGTTAGCGCCTGAGCAGGGTGCGCGATGGAATTCCAATGAAGGACGTCGTCAGGCGTACTGTTTGGCTTGTGGCTTACCGTTCGTTAGACTCACGTTGGCAATACTAAAGCAGCGCACCGCGCAGTCGCTGGTGATTGCTGCAAATACTTTGCGGAACTAACCGATAACGGCAACCTACGGCACAAGTGTCGCTGAAGCCGATAAGTGAATACAAGCCTTTTGCGGGCTCCGTAGTTAGACCGCGGTGTGCCGTTGTATTGTAGCTGAGCATCGAGCGGCGCAACTTTGCATGGACGAGTGCCATCGATACTCGTTCGAAAGTGCACCACGCATGGGAAACCATGTCCAATAGGTTACAGATACTTCATAATAATTTGGGTTGCCGGTATCTGGCTAATCATTTGACAAATAAAATCATATAGATGATCCCTATTTGTTGACGTCTCTGCCCTGTCATTTCGTTGGACATCACAAGCTCGGAGCGCCTGGGGCGTCCCCGTTAGCAACATTTATGCCGATTACTTCTTGCCCTTCTTGCCCGCGACGGGCTTCTTGTCAACCGGTTGCTTGTCAGTTGCCGAGAAGATTTTGTTCGCAGCTTGTTGTCCTGTGGAAGGTGTTAGAGGATGGCTCTTTAGTTATCTCTGAATGTACCTTTGCATGCTTGACATGTTGAATTTGCACTGTGTTCACCTGGATTCAGCACGATAGGAACAATGGCCGTGGCGACCAGGGAGATGACGACAGCCCTGCGTAGCGCATCCGTGGTCAGGGTACAAAACGATGCCCAAGTTCATAATGCAGCACGCCTCTTTAACGTCTTGTACACTCACGCCCCAATGACTACGCCGATCGGTGCATCGACGTCGCCGACTTCCGCAAGCGTCGAGAGCAACTGAGATGGGCAGGCAACCTTGCGACCCGAAACGGCACGGACAGGGGCTGGAATACGAGCGGCAGCTGAGCTTCGCAGAGAGAAAGCCTTCCGGCTTACAGAGGTGCTGAGGGCCATATTGGGTTGTATCTTGTATGCCGACAGCGTTATAAATGAGCTAAGAAACCAGTGTGGCAGTAAATTGCAACGGCACAATCTTCACAGAATGGTGAGCAGGTTGAAATGTGTAAAAATGAACACGCAAAAACAACCGCGACGACAGCCTCGTCAGCTATGTCCTCGGAGCATGTACGGCAAAAGGCCACCGAGACTGTGCCGTTCACAGGATGGATGCTGTGAAACAATAATCATGGCTATGCAAACGGCATCTTCGCATGTTCGTTTCTTCTGACTGAGACACACCACAGGCGCGGAGCATCAGCGTACAATTCGGGACTTTGCGACGCCGTTAAAGAGCCTGGCGAGCGGCCGCAAGCCTGGCATGTGACGGTAACACTGGCACAAGCAAAACATCCCTGGGAGAGGTGGAAAATGATGGGAGAGTGCATTCGACTGTGGCTTCCTGCATCCCATTTGCATTGCTTGCATAGGGTTACGCACGGCAGGATGGGCAGTTCCCTATTCGCCAGGTGCGCTGCCCAATCGCGCAACCCATACGCAAGTGGTCAGTACACAGGATGGGCATACATCTACTGATGAAACCGCGTGGAAGCGCTAGCGAGCGTGGAAGCGCTAGGCGGCGTGCCACGACGTGACCATGAGAAACACAGCCGCCAATCTGGCTGCCAAGGGTGCGGCAGGGTGGGTCTGGGGAAAGGGAAGTTTCTGGCGGAAGGTGATGATCAATTCCTTTTTGCTCCATACAGCGACATAACCAGCTGATGCCTACAACCCTCTACAACTATCCCGCTGACAACGATGTTGAATACAGGGGGGTTGTTTCACTCCCTGTGTACCTTTTCCAGTTGCGCAACTACCAATGGTTGGTGTGTGTCCGTGTGCAGGGGCAAAAATGGGGGAAAACGCATTACAGCTTCAATGCTTAACTTGCCGTCGCCGTCGCCGCTAGCTAGTCTCCGGATGGTTGTTACTAATGAGCAGCAACGGTCCAGGTACGCAGCCGTCAGCTTCTTCCAGGACAAATCCCCGCGTGTCCTCCTGCCTCAACGGCGTCGTTCCCCAAAGCAGGCACTGTAACCTCTGTCGTGGTGTCCTGATGTCCGTATGTTGCCTTCGTACAGCCGTCCTGGGGTGTCGCAGATTACCCTGGAAGATCGGGACTGATCGGGAAGAGGTCCGTGGGCCCCGCTCCACATTTTTGTAGGCTATAACTACTCGCAGGTGCGCAACACAACAGTAGCTCTCAGTCGTCACTAAGCGCAGCTACAATGGAATGCTCTGCCGGCTATCAGCGCTGCCTAGCCATTAGTTGGTTTCTAGTACGCATCAAGGCCGCTCCGGTCATCTTGGCCTTATTCGGTTCTATGTTTCCTTGCGCCTTTTGAGCGCGGCTGCTGGCTGCCAGCGCTGGGTTGTTGTACGGTGCTGTACGGTGCGATCTCAGTATGGCCCTCCCCCTTGTCATGGGTGGCCCGGCTTTCATGTGCCCTTGGCGGCGTCTGCTGGGTTCAGCCCCGGCTCTCCTATGGTGAGGCCACGGACATGGGCCCCTCTTCTTATCCTGGGTTCGCCCGGGCTTTCCTTGTTGTAACGATTACAGTGGGCTTTCCTTGTTATAATCTTATGTCACAGTCTCCGCAAGCAGCCGCAAGCCAGGGCACTAATGTGGTCCCCTTCTCTTCCGCGGGTTCCATCGAACTATTTAAACATGTACCGTTTAGGAAATCCACACGTTCTGATGCCGGACTCTTTAAATTCCTGAAGATTCCGAAGCATCGATTGCAGCAGTCTCGTGAGCCCTCGCAAAGCACCCCGCAAAATTCGTACACCGATATGAGCAGCGACGATGGTACATAGAGAACCCGGACATGGTCTCCTCTCCTTGTCCTTGGGTCGCCTGGGTTTGACGGTACTGTAATACTTTTGACCTAGGCCGCTCCACACTCGTGGCTGTTTCACGCCCGCCGGCGGTGCCTTGCCCACCTGGGGGGTTCCGCCTGGTGCCGTGTGCTCGCGCGCAGTTGACTTCGGTGGCTGATTTCTAGGCCCGTATGGGGGGTACTGCGTTGCTAGGTGTGCCACGATTCGGGCGCCAGGGCGCTGTCGTGGCCACCCAGCCGTTCCGCCGTGTGGTTGGTGGTCGCTTGCGGTGTGCTTGCTTGCTGACCCTGGCTGCCCTGGGGGCCCTGAGCGGCTCCTGCCTGCAGGGGCCCGAACCTATAGGGCGCGTTGTGGTTTCCTTTCCTCACCCTCTTGCCTGCCCGGCAACGCAGCGACAGCCCTGCGCCAGTGGGTTATGCCGGTTTATACCCATCATGACGATTTCCCAATGACCTCCAACCACGCATGCAAGCCCGGTACTTAGGAAGCTGTAGCCAATAAACGAAGGAATGCCTTAAAAGCTGTGTGATCTCACAGTTGCAACATGTACCCGTATCTTTAAGCAGACCATTGTAGCGAGATTTTCCCCATCCGAGTCTGTATAGAACTACCGCCGATGCCGACTTTAGGGTTCGTACATTCGTCGGAACAACAGCACAGAAGGGCCGCGCTGCCACATGGCAGAATGAAGAACGGATACCCCTAATAGGCAAAAATACAAGCGAGCGTTGGGAAGCCGCGCGGAGGATGCTCGTCATGCCAATCCCTGCCTAAAAATGCCGAGATCGTATGTGCAATGGGTCGGGACCGTACAATACGCGCACCGAGCCCGTACATTCTACCGCCGATGCCGAAAAGTAGTGGCCGGACAAACAGCTGGAAACGGCCGCATTTCCCCTCGGCCGGGAGCACAATTGAACTTCCCAGTACACAAAACTTACAGCGGGGGCTGGGAAGCTGCGCGCAAAAAGATCGCAAATGCACCGGGAAATAGCAGCCGCGAACGGACAGGATTGCCACCTGACAGATGCTTATTAAAGGATCCCTCAAAGGGGCGTTCTAATCTTTAGAGCAGGTGGGCCACACGAGCGCAACTCACAGTGCCCTACAACGCAAGATGAATAGCAGCATGTCCATGGTACTAAATTGGGTTGGCTGTAAAAGTATGGTAGCAGACGGGGGGCCATGCGAGACAGCGCCAGCTGAGAAAACTGCGCGAATGCGCGACGCTGGTACGCCGCCTCACGATACAGGCTGGGGACCTAAGATACCTCACAACGCAGCAAATGAAATGTTTAGGTGACCTCAAGCCCGGTTTACCCAGGACAAGAAGGGGGGCCATGTCCTGGACTTAAGAGAGGCAAGCCGGGCCTAACCCAAGCGGGGGGACCACAGCAAGACCAGCAGACCTGAGCAGACCCCCCGAAAGGCACCGAAAGGCACAGGGACCTCGCTCGCCACGCCCAAGACAGCTCGCCCCCGACAAGATAGACCCGCAGGCATACCGAACATATGTTCGCATTGCACGAGCAAGCAAGGGGGCAATTCCAGAAGTGGTGCAGGCGAGGGGACACAGGGCCGGTGCTGGCGGCCCAACCATAGGCAACTAATTGCAGAGTATAATGCTGGCGTTACTACTATGCTGGCATTTCCGGTGGCGCTGCATGCTACTGCTCTGGAGAGGTCAAGCCAGCACTAGGGGCCCCAGGACCAGATGACAAGTTGGAGCCTGACGGTATCGTATGCACAACAGCGCGCGGGTTCACCACAAGAATGACAACTTAGCAGGTACACCAAGGCCAGTCGTCAAGTCCCGGACAGCACGCAATCCCATCCTCCACACGCCTTTCCATCCACGCATACAAAACCGAAAATAACATATATACACGATCATCTGCTTCACGAAGAAGACGGTTCCCGTCTTTCCCTATTAGTCGTGTGTTTAGGTGCTCGCGACATGGCTTCGGAGCTTGCGCACTTATTTGTGCTCTGCAAATGCATTAAGCGCCCTGCGAAATTTTGCATCTCATAGGTTGTGGTTGAATGTGACGAGGATGTACCGATAACGCGTCGCATGCCGTATATCCGGGCAGACTGTAATCACTTTCGCATGTATGCGCTTCCATTGCTGATCCTGAACGAGCTTTTGTTTTTGCTACCTGTCAGCATCCAGCTAAACTGCAGTTTACGCGTATATGGGTTGCCATGTACTGTCCATGTACGGTTCGTTATCATCCAGGGCTTCAAGTTTTCATCGGTCCGAAACAAACGCACTCCACAGTCTGATAAATGTCACCAAGTTACTGAATGAACCTTGACAAGAGCCCGGAAGGGCGGGGCGCTTTAGGCTGTAACACTTTGCGGCTTGGGGGAGGAACCCGTCATTACCCATACTATTGCAGTCTGTAAGGATGAGAGGCGCTTTGCGCTGCTGCCGCACCGGAATGTGCGAACTGCACGTTTGCATCGACGGTGTGTCAATACGACCTCGCCTATAGAGGGCGCCAGCTGGCGGGATGTGGCGACCTGTCTTCATAGCAGTTGGTACGTGTGCCACATTAAGTTGCAGTCACACAGACATATCGCCGTGGACCTTTTTGGCCTTGGATGCATTAACCGTGACACCTTTCCTTCTGTGTCATCCTTATGCAGTCCTCGCCCATACAGCTCCTTTGGGGGCTATGGGACAGACCATTCCAGCAGATTGCAGCATTCCAGGCTATGTGTTCTGGGCCGGCGCGTACTCGCCGCAGGGCGCCCTCGGCAGCTGGGCAGTTAACTGGACAGGCGATGGGCGACAGTGGCTGAGGACAAAGTGTAACAGCCTGGCGTCCTGCATAGCTTTCAGCGACCCGGGCGAGCTCAAAGGCTACCTGCGGCCGGTGGGCAGTTGGGCATGGACCCCACCAGCTGGTAAAACGGGTGGTGGC
The DNA here is from genome assembly GCA_003116995.1 of Yamagishiella unicocca. Taxonomy (NCBI): domain Eukaryota; kingdom Viridiplantae; phylum Chlorophyta; class Chlorophyceae; order Chlamydomonadales; family Volvocaceae; genus Yamagishiella; species Yamagishiella unicocca. Next base: position 926,478 of record BDSL01000016.1, on the reverse strand, counting down.
ATGGGTACACAGGCGAGCGGTATGGGGGATTAGGCGTAAATAGTCAGCAGGTGGGCCAAGCGAGCGACGCTGTGCGCCCTCGCAATGCCTGGCGGGGCAGGGGTGAAACAACGTTCCGACCCTGAGGACAGCGGGAAGGGCCTTTAGGCCATCCTAGCGAGGCTAAGAGTGTCAAGGGAGTAGTCCTGTGAGTCGCAGGGTGGTACGTGGAGTCATGAGTCCATGACCCGTCGCAACCCATCCCCCGCTCTCTCATACTCGCGGCCTTGACGGTCACCTTGACGCCATACGGCGTTCACAGCACACACGAACCTCGTTCAACCCACTCCACCAGCCCCTTGTTTACACCGATGCGGCTGCATCCTTCTCCCCCGTCATAGGCGCGAGCTCGCCGCACCTGTGCATGGGAACCTACGTCAAGGAGTCAGCAGCAAGGAATGTCTCGGCACACGACGCAGCAGCAGCCCGCGCGGCAGCTCTGGCAGCGGCAGCCACAACCGCGGCACGCGATGCAGCAGCCGCATCCAACGCAGAAGCTACCTCCGACAGCAATCCGTTGCTGGCGTTGCCCCGCGGCAACGTTGGCAGCGACACCGACCGCAACAGAAGCACCGCCGGAACTGACGTTGCTGCGTTGGCTGACATGCTGGGCGCATGCAACGACGCATCGCTTCTGATTCCAGGGTTCATGTTCTACCCCAACCGCTTCATTGAGGACTCGTCCCTGTCACTGGAGACGACGGGTTTTGTGCTGGACACCATGGCCATCATGCACCTGTCCGTGTTCGCGGTGGAGTGCTACCGGTGCAGCTGGTGCTACGCGTTCGACACCACCGGCCACATCTGGGGCGACGCGGTGCGCGGCAGCTGCCCTACGAGGGCGCGGATGAGGGAGGGAGCCGGGGGCGGGGACGCGTGGTGAAGACCGAATGACGCGTGGTGAAGACCGAACGACGCGTGGTGAAGACTGGCTGTGTGTTGGGGCGGGGCACGCGTGCGAATGGTCCCCGTCCCCTTGCGGCCCCTTCCGTCCCCTGACCCCCCAAATGGGTCGACAAGCTGCCAATGACGCGATGCCGGCCGTCGCCTCGGCCCTCCCCCTTGTCTGGTGACAGGGCAAGCTGCCGCAATACACGGAGCTGCTGCTGCAGCAGAGCCCGACCTGGAAACCCACCGATGTGCGGCAGCGAGGCGTCTGTAGCGGCACGTTCCTGCGAGTGGCGTCGGAAGTCCCCAGGGGTACGTAGGTGGGGGGACTGGGTGGAGGAAGGGGAGTCTTGGAGCGCTGGGGGCCAGATCGTTGTTGGGACTCGCCGGGCGGTGGCCTGCGGAAACGGCCAGCCTCAGGCGCTTCTCACGTTGACGCCAGCGCGGTTTGATCCGGGGTTGTTGCCACCGGCACGTCAGGGGGGAATTTTCCGAGCGGTATGCGCAACTTGCTCGAGCCACGCGCATTGTGAGCGCCCCTGCAAGCTACGCGAGCGAACTGCGCCGCGCCGGCCGTACAATATGCCCTCGGCCCCGTCGCGGGGCCCCCCACGGTTTTAACTCACCTCCCCCCCCACACACGCGCGCACAGGCTGCAGCAGCAACAGCCCCGACTTCACTCTTTACTCGGGCCACTACCCGTCCAACCAGCCGTACATCGCCCTGCCGCACGGCACGGCTCTGGACGAGCTGCTCGCCGCGTGCGCGAACTCTTCGTCCACGTGCGTGGCGGCGCAGTACCCGGAGATGTACCTGATGACTCAGCAACCGGCGGCGGCGCTGGTGTACGACATGCCGCCCGCGCCTGCGGGGCCGTGCATGGGGATGTACGTGTACATGCCCGCGCCCTTCCGTCAGAGAGTCGGTGAGCGCTGACTCGGGTTATGCGCTTATGACCCCGCGGTGGGCATCGGGCATCGGGCTCGTGGTGGGCGGTGGGCACTGGGCATCGGTCCAGGGGCGGGCGTCGGACTGGCGGCGGATGGCCTCAACCCAGCCGGCCCTCCCTGTACCCGTTCTCGCAGACACGTACAACACCGCCGTATTCACGGAGAATTATGCCTCGGCGTCAACCTACGAGCTCCGATTTGACCGTGTGCGGCTCAACTTCACAGCCACCGCGCCGCTGGAGACACCGTCGCTGCCCAACTGCGCCCTGGGCGACGCCTCCTGCAGCACCCTGGTGATGGTCACCATGAGCATCACAAGCACCGTGGCCGTGTTGTCGCCGAGCTCGAGCTCAGCCGCGGCCCCGTCCGCCGCGTACGGCACGCTGCTGTTCGAGGTGCGGTGTAAGGACGGCAGCACCGTGTCGTACACGTGGCGCATGGCGGCGCCGCGCGCGACCGGGAAGGTGATGAGTCAGATCATGTTGTACGCCGTACCGGTACGAAGCCCCGATGACGTCATCCTCCTGTCCGCCGCCAACGAACCGGGATACAAGTCCGTCAACGCCGCACTCGCCCTAAACATCGTCGTACGCTCGGCGTCCAAGTCGACACCGGCGGAGTCCCCGCCGCTGCCTGCGTCCTCGGTGCCGGTGCTGGCGGGGGCCCCCGTTGGAGACGACGGGCGGCTGAGCAAGGCCCTGCTGGTTGGGGCCGTGGTTGGCGGCACCCTGGCGGTGGTTTCACTGGCGGGGGCCGTCGCCGTGCTGTTGCTGATGCGGGGTCGAAGCCACAGGCTACATTACGTGAAGCCCGAGCCAGCGGAGTGTTCCGCGGGCGCTGACGTCCGCGGCGCGTCTGCTGGCGGCGGCGATCGCGACCGGGCGGCAGCGGCGTCTTCGGGGACGGCCGCGGCGGTGGTGGTGCCGAGCATTGCGGGTGACTTGCGTGTTCGCGATATCCCTGTTTCCCTGAAGGCCGTTGCCGCGCAGCAGCCGGAGGCGGCCCGCGGCGAAGCGTCCGGCTACCTGGCCGCCAGCGGTGACGACGTGCCCGCCGCAGCGGCGTGGCATGCGGACCGCCCCGCCCGCTCCTGGGGTGTCGCGCTGGGGTGCTGCTGGGCCCACATGCAGCCGCCAGCCGCACACGGCGATGCTGCTGCTGCCGCGCTCGGCTCGTCCGGCACCCGCCCCTCGCCCGCGGCAAACCCCCGGGCTTTAGGCGGCAGCGGCGGCTACGGCGACGGTGCCGCTGAGGTTGCTGGAGGGACACCCCTGCCCGCAGCGGAGGGCGACACGTTGCGTGGCGTGCCGGCGGCAGCCGTGCAGATTTCCCTGACGGAGGCGGTGCCTCCAGCTGGCGCCGTGGCAGCTGCAGGAGGCCGCGAAGGCGGCCGCTGTGGCGTCGGGACGGATCCGACCAATGGCCATCTGGCCAGTCCGGCGGCCGCAGTCCTCACCGCAGGCACGCTGGACACTCGACAGCTGGCGGGGGGCCAATGCCCCGGGCCCCGCATGCCCGGCAGCTGCGCCACGGCGGCAGGTGGCGGCGGTGGTGGCGGCGGCGGCGGTGGCGGCGGCGGTGGTGGCGGCGGTGGCGGCGACGCGGCTGAGGTGGTGCCTGACCGCACTCGCGATGTAGACGCGATGCTTGGCGCCACCGCGGGCACCGCAGCGGCGTCTACCGGCGGCAGCCTCTTCAGCCAGGGCAGCAGCGTGAACAGAGGGCGGCGCCTAAGCGACCTGTTGTCGGAGGCGGCCAAGGGCGCGCGAGGTGCTGAGGCGCAGCCGGTAGCTGGGGCGGCGAACTGCGAGGGGGCAGTCGAGCCGGAAGTCGGGCTGGCTAGCTTGGTTGACACGTCAGCTTGCGGGCCAGTGGGCTACGACAGTACGGCGGGACCCACGACCGATCATGGCACCTCGTCCGTGATGTTTGACCTGACCAGCTTCAATGACGCGACCGGGAGTGGGGATTGCGCCTCCAGAAGGCAGGACAGCTGCGGCAGGAGTCGCCTGGGGGACCACGGCAGGCGCTCCGGGAACACCAGCGCGGCGGCGGGGTCCGCGCCCGCGTCGGTGGTTGCGGTGAGCGAGCAAAGCAAAGCCAGCGCTGTGCACTGTCGTGCGGTCGACAGGGGGCTGGGTGCCGACGAACAGGGAGAGGGTGCGGTCGAAAGGGGGGAGGGAGCCGTCGACCAGCGTGGAGGCACGGACCTGGAGGAGCGGAGGTCGGAGCACGGGGGTGTGGGTCAGGCCGACCAGCAGCAGAGAGGGCGCGAATGTGAGGAGGAGGCAGAGGAGGCGGAAGAGGAGGAGCGGAGGCGCCAGCTGCAGCAGCAGTGGTCGCAGCCCCACGACGGGAAGGCGGGCAGGGAGCAGGGCGCGTCGGGGGCCGAGCAGCAGTCACAGGGACGGCAGCTGCTGCGAGGCATCTCCGACCTGCCCAGCCTGGCAGCCACAGAAGCGGCTGCTCCCAGCCTGGGCACCACCGCCATATCCTCCTTCCACACGGCCACGGGCGGCTGGTCCCTCACCTCCGCTGCGCACTTCATAGACGACCAGGCGCTGTTCCACTCGGGCATCATAGCACAGGCCCAGCCCGAGGGAGCGCTGGAGGCCTTGCACGTCACCCGGCTGGCAATCGCGAGGCGCCTGGAGTCCTCCACGCCGATATCTACCAACGCCTCATCCTGCGTCGATGGGGAATCACCGCGGAGGCCGCTGCGGCTGCTGGATTCGGCGTCGGCTGAGGGGTCTTCCTCCCCTGGAGCAGGAGCCACGCATCCCGAGGCCCAGCCAGCGGATCAGTTCCTCGGCTCCTTCCCCGCCCGGCGCAGTGACCCCCAAATTCAACACAGCCAACCTCCGCCACAGCAGCAACGGCAGCAGCAAGCGCAGGAGCAGCGGATGTTCCAGCTGCCGAGCAGGGCAGGGTATTTCGGGTCGTCGGAAGACGCCGCGACGAGCGCGTCCGAAGCCTGCATGCAGAGTCTCCGGATGATGCCCGAGCCGGTAAGGCCGACCCGTGGGTCACAATGGGCTCCTGGGCCATTCGTCGCGATTAGGGGCGAGGAGCACATCGTACGCTGGCGGGCCTCCTCCGGCAGCATGCAGTAGCATTCATCACTGGTGGCCGCGTTCACACGGGCCTTGCACGCTTTGGACAGCGTCTGTGAGATCAACTTTGGGTCTGGGGTCAACCCTGGGGTCAGCGTTGTGTTGTGGGAGGGACGAGTATTTTGCTGTGCCACATGGCCGCAGTCCTCCCAAATGGGGCTACCTCCGGTATCCATGGGACGGCGGTTCGGGTTTGGCAGCTGTTGCCCGGCATCCGGCCAGTACCCCCAGCGCCATGACCGGCGCCGTGGCGCTGATAATGCACGGGGCCGCACAGCATCCCTCGCAACGTTCGCAGCCCCTGACTCGGCGCACCGCTCGCACCCTCCTGCCCCTCCCTGCCCCCCGTCTCGCAGGCGGACCTGCCCGCCTCAGAGCTCTGGCAGTCTCAGGTTGCCCACAGCAGTTACCTGCCGCAGCCGATGACCCACATCCTGGGTCACCTGCCGCGCTTCGTTCACTCACCGCCGCCGCAGCAGGCCCCGCCACAGCCGCAGTCGGACGACCGCCTTCGCGCCCCGGCGCTGCCGCTCCTTCAGGGCCAGCCGAGCCCGCACCGCCAGGCGCTGTCGCCGATATACTCGGACGAGGACTCGCTGCCCCTCCACTCCGCCAGCTGCGCGCTCCCCAGCAGCAAACCAACGGCCCCTGCCGCATCCGACACCCCGCAGCTCGCATCGCCTGAAGCAGCCACGGCCGCCTCCGGAACCGGATCCGGAACCGGAACCTCCTCCCTGGGCATCGCGGCGGCGGTGGCGCGCCACCCCATGGCCACCTGTGTCCTCGTGAGCGGCTGCGGGGGCCTGGCGAGTGGCCCCGCCAGCGCCAGTGCCTGCACCAGCACCACCAGCCCGAGCATGACCTGGCGCTACAGCCGCAACAGCCTGGGCGGCAGCACCTTCGGCGGCGGCGCCACCACCGCGGGCGGCACCAGTGTGGCCGCCACGCCTCAGAACGCGCTGTCGCCGGTCCGTGCCGGCAGCTCCCGGCTGGCCGTGTCGGCGGGGTCGGGGGTCGAGGGCAGCAGCGGGGCGGGGGCGCGGGGGGTGCTGGCGCAGATGTGTGAGAGCGCCGTGGGCCGGGAGGACGAGCAGCTGTGGAGCAACCCGCTGCTAAAGGTGAGGTTGTGGGGTGCAGGGGTGGGGTGCAGGGGTGGGGTGCAGGGGTGGGGTGAGGGTGTGGGGTGAGGGTGTGGGTGAGGTGCAGGAGTGGGGCTGTGGGTTGTGGGGTGCAGTTGTGGGGGAAGGCATGCGAACAGGCGGCGGACGCCCCGGATGTTCTGTGCCGCTGGCGGTACTGCGGAGCTGGGTTGGCGCGAGCTGGGTACCGGGCAGCGTGCGGCTAAGAGTGATGGTGCCGCTTCCCCCTCCCTCCTGCACCCCGCCCCTCCCAGCTGTCGGGTAGTACCGGTCAGGGTTCCCTTCTTCGGTCCGTGTGTCTCTCTGCCCCTCCTCGGCCCCTCTCGGCCCCTCCTCAGCTACCCTCTGCCCTCTCTGCCCCTCCTCGGCCCCTCCTCCCTCCAGGTGGTGGTGGGTGACGTGCCGCCCATGGAGGACGTGGACCTGTGCATCAGCCCGGAGGACCTGGAGCTCACGGCGCTGATTGGGAAGGGGGCGTCGGGGGAGGTCTACGTGAGTGGGGGGGTCGGGGTTGAGAGTGCGGGGGGCGGGGGCGGGGGCCTAGGAAAAGAGCGGGGCGGAGGCGGAGGGGCGGGGGCGGGGGCCTAGGAAAAGAGCGGGGCGGAGGCGGAGGGGCGGGGGCGGGGGCCTAGGAAAAGAGCGGGGCGGAGGCGGAGGGGCGGGGGCGGGGGCCTAGGAAAAGAGCGGGGCGGAGGCGGAGGGGCGGGGGCGGGGGCCTAGGAAAAGAGCGGGGCGGAGGCGGAGGGGCGGGGGCGGGGGCCTAGGAAAAGAGCGGGGCGGAGGCGGAGGGGCGGGGGCGGGGGCCTAGGAAAAGAGCGGGGCGGAGGCGGAGGGGCGGGGGGCTGTGGCCGACGACAGGGTCAGCCCTCTGGCGGCCGTGTTACGGGCGCGGTGTGCGAAAAGGCGTTGGTCGTGCAGCAGGGGTCATGTGTGGCCTTTACGGGTACTGGCGGTCGGGCCTCGAAGCGGTGGCTGAGGCGGACGACCTAACCGAACCTAACCGGACCGGACCGGACCCGACCTGGCCCCACCTGGTGGCCGCCTTTGCGAAACGACCTTCAACCAACTCCCGACCGACCTCCCTGGCACCGCAACCCTTTCCTCGGCAGCACGCCTTGTGGCGGGGGCGCGAAGTGGCCGTGAAGAAGCTTCTGGATGGCTGCCCCGCGCACCAGCAGCAACAGGAGATGAGGACGCTGCTGCAGGTGGGCGCCGTAGCAGCGGGGCGGGGGCAAGTGTGCCGGGCGACGTGGGTTACATTAAAGAACCGGGCGACGGGGGGGAGGGGTACCGGAAAAACACGCTGTAAGCAATGCAGGGGAGGGACCAGAGGGACCAGATGGGGTGCGGCCCGATGTGAGCGTGCGGGTGGACTGTCACCGTCGCAACAGAAAGTTGTGGGGGCAGGGCGAGTGGTTGCGGCCTGTACAGGTCGAGGCTGTTTCCGGGCGTTTTCGATGATGGTTTCGGTGATGCACGTGTGCGGTGGGGAGCGGCGGAGGTGAGGAGGAAGGCCGCTCTCAACGGTGCGGGTGTTAGTCCTCGAGCCAGCGTGCCGACATGCTCCATGCTCGACCCACTTTCACACCCCTGTCGCACCGCGGTGCTCGGTTCCATGCCCTGCTCCGCCACACCCTCGGTTGGCCGCATGCACGTAAACCCAGGCGCACGGCAACCCGCGCACGGCACCCACGCACCCCCCCTCTTTACCCACCACGCACACTCAAACGCGTGCTTGAAAACTACTCGCTGGCTGGTTTCTGCCCTCCGTTTCCTACGTTGTGTAGCCGGGTTTCTTGGCCCCTCCCCACGGGTCTTCCTCGCAGCCCCCCCCCCCCCGCGGATTGCCGTACACCTCCCCCCACACCCGGCCTTCGACTTTTAGTTTCTTCAACCAACTTCTCCAGCATGCATCTCCAAACGTCTGTCCTAAACGCTTTTTCTTTCATGCACGTGTGGCACGTTCCTCACCCGCCGCCCGTGCGACGCCGTGGCACTGGCTGCAGGAGATGGCCATCCTGACTCGTGCGCGCCACCCCAACATCGTGCGCTGCTACGGCGGCTGCCTGAGCCCGCCACAGGTACGACACGTGTCGCCTGTGAGGACTCCCGCCGTGAGACCGACTGACACGAGAGCTTGGGGGTTCGACCTCACCGGGCAAACTTTAACCGCGCGCAAGCTTAGCAAGCAGCTGTAGCAAGCAGCTGCAGCAAGCGGCTGTCGCAAGCAGCTGTAGCAGCTGTCCCGCCGCTGCTCCTGCCCAGCCGCATAGTGAGGCGCCACGAGCTCCTGCGCCGGCCCTTCGGCCCACCCGCTCGCTTCCCGCCCATGGTTCCGCTCCCTCTCCCCCCCCAGTCCAGCAGCATGCGCGCGCGTCCCGGTGTCCTAAGGGTATGCACCCACTACATTCCCCAGTCGCGTTACCTGTTCTTTTATTGTCATCCCCCCCCCCCCGCAGGTGTTCCTGGTGGAGGAGCTCCTGGTCTGCTCGCTGCACGACTTCATCTACCACCCTAACGGCGACCGCAGCCCGCTCAAGCTGCTGGGGCTGGCGCGGGACGTGGCCATGGGCCTGGCGTACCTGCACCCCACCATCCTGCACCGGTGAGGGGCCGGCAGGGCAGGCGGGGCGGGGCAGGGCAGGGCAGGGCAGGCGGGGCGGGGCGGGGCAGGCGGGGCAGGGCAGGGCAGGGCAGGGCAGGGCAGGGCGCGTGCTTAGGGTTTTGGTTCTGGTTGGCCTCAGGAGCATGCGCGGGGAGGAACGCAAACGCACGTCTGCTCGGCCTGGCTGTCCTGCTGGGACGGGCGGACCTCAACCCTGCCGCGGCTGCCGCCGCTCCCTCCCCTCCCTGCAGCGACCTCAACCCTGCCGCCGCTCCCTCCCCTCCCTGCAGCGACCTCAACCCTGCCGCCGCTCCCTCCCCTCCCTGCAGCGACCTCAACCCTGCCGCCGCTCCCTCCCCTCCCTGCAGCGACCTCAACCCTGCCGCCGCTCCCTCCCCTCCCTGCAGCGACCTCAACCCTGCCGCCGCTCCCTCCCCTCCCTGCAGCGACCTCAAGCCCTCCAACATCCTAATCGACATGTCGGGCCGAGCCAAGATCGCCGACTTCGGCCTAGCGCGCTACAAGCTGCACACGCACCTGTCCACACACAACATCGAGGCGGGCACCACTCCCTACCTGCCACCCGAGGTGTTCGACCAGCGGGTCAAGCACCTGTCGGACCGCTCCGACGTGTACTCACTGGGCATGTGAGTCACCGCGGCCGTGCCGTACCGGGTCGTACCGGGTCGTACCGGGTCGTACCGGGTAGCCAGGGGGGTGGATGCAGGTGCCATCGGAGCTTCAGGCAGCGCGAGATCCAAGCCACGTGGTCGCGGGGGTGCGAGAGCGGCACTCACGGCGGCGGTGTAGGATGAATGGAGGCGTCCTGTCTTGAGTCCTTGATGCTGCGTCAATCCACACCACCAACATACGACTACCCTTCGCGGCTGCTATGCGCCCTGCCTCGCCTCCTCCTCATCTAAAACCCTAAAACCCTCGCCCTCCTCTCTCCCCTCTCTCCCCCTCCCTCTCTCCCCCACCAGGATCATGTGGGAGTTGTTCGTACGACAGCCGCCCTGGCACAACATGAGGCACGTGGCCATCGCTTACAACGTGCATGTCAACAGGGCACGGCCAGCGCTGCCGGCTCGGGACAAGTGAGTCTGGCTGGCGCTGGGACCGGGGGCCGCAGAGAGGGTGTATAAGAGAATCCGCGAATCCACGGCCGGCCGGGGGGAGTGGGGTTGAGACACCCGATTGAGGGGCCGCAGGGGTGGTTCGGGCAGCAGGGAGCCATTGCGTGCGATCTGGGTCCTTGGATGCTGCTAAGTGGCATGCCAATGCATCAGCGCCCTCTGCCGGCCGCTCCGCTGCAGGTGCCCTCCCCGCCTGGCGCGGCTGATCCAGTCGTGCTGGGCGCACCGACCTCGCGACCGGCCCAGCGCCGCGGAGGTGGTCAAGGAGCTCACCCTCACGATCACACAGCTGGAGATACAGTAGCCTGGCAATAGTAGCCTGGCAGTAGTAGCCTGGCAGTAGCCTGGCAGTAGTAGCCTGGGCAGTGGCCTGGCAGTAGCCTGGCAGTAGCCTGGCAGCAGCCTGGCAGCAGCCTGGCAGCAGCCTGGCAGCAGCCTGGCAGCAGCCTGGCAGCAGCCTGGCAGGAGCCTGGCAGGAGCCTGGCAGGAGCCAGCTAGCATGGGCAGTGGGTGCCCCCCCCCGCTGCACCCACGAGGGACCGCAAGAGGGTCCTGGTTGGTGTCCGCCGGTGCTGACTGCCAACCGCCACACAACGGCTTAACGGTTGGTGACTTCAGCAGTACGGTTTTGTCTAACGGTACGTTTTGAAGAGGGGTGAGGGGAGGGGTGTCGCCGTGCCGCGCCGCATCGGCAGCAGTTGGGGCCAGAAGGGGAGTGAAGACATGTCACTTAAACGAGATAGGCATGGAATGGTGTGCAAGAAGGCGGTTCTGGGCGGATAGGCACCGAATGGCAATGAAGGCAATTCCGACGAATGTGGCGTCAACCGGGCAACCTGGGGGGGGGGGGTAAAAGGATAATCCGCGGATCCACGGTCAACAAACCAAGGGGCGATGAAGGTGGTGGTCCAGAAGAGAGGGGAGGCGGGGGAGGACGGGGAAGAAACCGGGCGACGGTGATATCGGGAATGCATGCAGTACATGGGAACGGGGAACTGTGGCGTGATTGGTGACGAAGGCAGGCACTTTTTTTGATGTGAGCGTTAATAGATGCAGTCGGTTCGTTAGGTGGTCTTGGCTCGTTTGTGCGTTGGGCCGTGTATCGGCGTTAGGTGGTAATATGGGCTGGTGGCAGAGGTAGCACAGGCTGTAGGCCAGTGGCAGGAGTCGCGCGTGATTCATGCCTTGACCTGGGCGCTGTTGCTCAGCGGTGGGGGCCGCTGGGACATGCGCCAAGCTGCAGAGGCAGCCGCCGTTGTCAATCTTTGTTATCGTCCTTCATGCGCATTAAGGGTATTGGGTTTTAGGGTTTTGGGCGCGGTTGCTGGCACTGGGTGCCTCATTAGGGCTGGCGGCAAGCACGGGAGGATGGCCGACGGTAGCCATCAGGACGCAGGGTGGGACTCGTTCATGGGGCGCGTGTTGACGGCTTGAGGTCAGGACGGCTCCAATGAAAGCCGCCTGCAAGCGGATCCAGGTGTTGCATCTGTGGAGTGCGCCTTCTCTGGGGGAATACTGTCTCAAAAGGAGCAAAATGACCATTTTTGCTGACTTCAGCTAGCAGGAGCCCGCCCATGCGATGTTGAATTGGTGATGGCGCCCTGTTCGGCCGGGACAATTTCGTGCACATTCCCACGGTGAGGCCGGTTTTGGAGCTGCCAGGAGCTCTAAGATCAAAGGTGCCGTGAAGTGTGCTTCAACAAATGCGTCTTCTTCCCGTTCAGAAGGCCGCGCTGTGTGGCCAGCTTTGTGCTCCCGCCCAGAAGGCCAATGCAAGGCGGCATGTTGGGCAAGGGGACCCTTGTCGCTTGGTTGCGTTGGCCTTGGGGGGACCAAGACGCGCGAATGGCAGTGCCGAGGGGAGCGAACTAGGTGATGTTGTGCGTCAACTGTCAACTGTCATGTCTGGAGGCGCGGGCCGTGGCGTTGCTGGGATGGTCGCTAAGAGTGGACAGATGACCACGATGTGTCTGGCCCCAGAGCTCCGAAACCAGCTCCCTGGCGTTCTATAGCTCCAGGGCTGCGGGCGTGTGCTCTCATCTCCAGTCGAGTTTTATCATCGAGTTTTATGCTTTCCTGGTACCGGTATCTAATGATGATGAGGACGAGGATATCCCTGCGTCGGTCGTCAGGGCTTCACAAGTACGCCTGCAATGCGTGCCCTTGCGTGCTCCCATTCATATGCCTCCTCCGGTGAACGCCTGATATTAAGTGGCATGCTGTAGTACGGTGCACGTGAGATAATGTATACTAACACTGTCATACGGTAGCCGCGGTGTGCGCCGGTGTCGGTGGCCTGCCTCGGGACCTCCCGGGGAAGATCTAGGGGGCGGACAATTCCGGCGAAGATTTGGCATGTTGGTCGATGTGGGGTGTGTCGAGCCAAGCCCCAATGCACCTTTCACGATGCATATGTTGCCGAAACGGAGCTCCGGAGGCTACTCTTGGGGATCAGACGGCTTGCATGAGGGACGGCCTTATACGGCCGTAACCGCCACGCATGCTGAGCAAGCCAGCCCAGTGGCTTGCCCAGCATGTAACCGAACCACGTGATGGGAAGCCCGCCTGCGTCACATGTCCATCACGGACATAGAAGTGAAACTGAAGAAGCGCAGCAGGGCCAGGAGTCCGCCCTTAAACCAGAGCGACGAGTACGGGGGCAAGGACACGCAGTGATAAGACGCTAAACAGTTTCCGTAGGATGGGGGATGCGTCGAACAAGAAGGTACGCGGTGACAGGCAATGACACGGCCGGAGAAGGAAACAGGAAGCTTAGTCGCGGTGGCATGATGCGGGTAGCCCTTCCCGCCTCCCAACATGCTCTTCGCCCTGGGCCCGCTCGCATCCTCCTGCGCGCGCAATTCGACTGAAGTTCTGCTGGTCGTTGTCCGTTGTTCCCATTGGGCAGTTGGGCGACCCCACCATACGGGACCAGGCCGTAAAGAAGAGCACACTGACTGGTAAGCAGAAGTTCCTGGCGTTTTAAATCTATCAAGGGCCATTGATGGAAACTTGGTGTTACTGAAGCGAGGCTACATGTCGTCGATACACTCCGCCATGCCTTCGACAAAACCGTTAGCTCTCTAATTGCATACGTCTCTGCATTCGATCGTCGCGACCGCATCATGGTGCGGAAGGTTCTACCAAGGGAAATGTGCGGTTGGTCCACCCCACTATCGTGCGCCTGGGTCCGCAGCAATGATTGTTGCTCTGATGGAAGCCGACATAGCTGTATTCTTGTTTTTCAGGGCTGTGGCGCGTCGCAACCGCGCCAACTGAGCGTCGTGTACGCGGGAGATGGAACGGGGCACCTTGTGCACAGTTCCCGGAAAAGCTACGCGGTGAATACTTGACGCCAAACCGCTTTGCGTTGTATCCTGACTCTTCCGTTGCCGGCGCCTTCAAGACCCGACACGCCCTTGTGCCCGTGGGCCGCAGAATGTCCCACTGGTGCAGATGTATAAAAAAATCGAGGATGAGCTGGTTCAAGAAATCCAAGGTGTGGAACTCCTGTCCATAGCGACCGCTTCGTCGGGAGGTTTTGACTGCACGAAAACAAAGATGGGCCGTCATAATGATCGACTGCGGGCTTGTGACGGCTTGTGCGCGACTATGTACGAACACTGTGTCACGCGGCTGTGCATGGGGGTTTGCTGTCCGCACAACTTGCTACTTGGGAGTTTTAAGTTGGACGTCAACAGGCACGGCGTGTATGAGCTCGTATAAGCGAGTGACATTCACAGTGTCGGAAAGCCGGTGCCCTCGAGGGCAAAGGGGCGCTCAGCCGCACCGCATCGGCGCCACGAGGCACCCGCAAAGCCAGCCGCAAAATCTTTACAACGACGCCCAGGAGGCGTCGTCTGGCCGATTCACGCACCGCGAATGCCCGATACGCACGGGTAAGAGAAAGGCTGGCCGTGGTTCTGGCCGTCCCAAGACCTTTCCTCCACCCGTCACCTGCACCCCACACCCCGTGCCCCCGTGGGTCTGGCTGGCTGTCACCCGCCGCCTCGCAGAAAGGCGAGGCAACCGACAAGCCGCGACGCAGCGACTGATCGCGGCGCGGGGGCCCCAGGGGCTCCAGGTGCGGCACGTGATACGAACGAAGGGGTAGATGAGGGGGAAACTCGGGGAGGGGGAGGGGGGGATTACAATGAAAATATCGCGTGATATGATACGAGCACTTGGGGGCTTGCTACTTGGTGGAGTAGGGTGGTACTGCGACGTTGGTAGAATTGGCCTCTCGGATTTGTGTTTGTGTGGATTCGGAATCGCGTCATCGACACACGTATGTGAGGTTTGCGGGTGTGGCGCGTTGGGAGGCTGGGTCGCGGCGGCCTGGCGGCAGCAGCAGCAGAACGACGCGTCTGTGGGGAGGGACCAGGGCTTGAGACCCCCACCTCACCCCCTCCCCACCTCGCCCCTTCCCCACCTCGCCCCCTCCCACCTCGCCATCCTCCTGTTCCATCCAGGCCCGCGGGTCCCTCATGTCGATCTTCAGCACCGCCGCCAACGTGTTTGAGGAATTCCTGGCCGACTGCCCCGAGTACGTTGACCTGCCCACCTTCGGCTCTATGGCCGCCAACGCCATCCCCGGCAGCTTCATGTTATTCCGAGCCAACGAGGTCCAGGAGACGGTGGAGGGCCGGGGCGGCGGCATCGGCGGGCCTCCCCTGCCGCCCAACGCGCCGCTGCTGGGTGCCCCGCTGCAGAACATCCTGCGCTTTAAGGCGCTGTGGGGCAGGTGCGCTTCAGGCCCTGTGGTGGTGGTGGTGAGTGGTTCACTGCAGTAACGGTCCACTGTTGTTGTTGGTGTAACGGTTACAGTGGGTTCCAGACCAAGAGGTAGAACCATCGGGCACATCGCCTGGTGGTGGTAGTAGTGGTGGTGAGAGGAGTTGAGGGACATACCAGCGGGCCGCCCTGGATCGTGACGCGAGAGCATGTGGGAGCGTACGGCGTGCCGTACTGGTAGCGTTTGCGAAACGTCCTCGACGAACGCAGGGCTGCACTGGGCTGTCCTGCTGTTCGGGCAAGTGTACGACTACGACTGACTGTGCGCTGCCGTCGGGCGATTCGGCTTCCACTTCTTACCCCGCGCTTTCGGGGACGTCCACTCTCGCTGCTGCTGCTCGTACCGTTCTTACCTCCCCCCCCAATGACCGCCTCCCGGGCGCCCGCAGTCGCCTCCTCGCCGTCACACTGCTGGTCGTGCAGCACCCTGCTCTGGGCAGGGTGGCGGTGGTGCAGCCGATGCTGCTGGCCGCCTGCATGCAGCGCGTGTTCAACTGGGCCCCGGAGGTGGACCCGGTGTTCCACGTCATCCTCAAGGTGCGCCTGACCCCGCCCACCCGCCTGCCCGCCGCTTCACCGCTCCTCCTCCTTTGCCAATAGATAGTTAGTTGTTTATGCCATGAAGCCTGGAGGGTTGAAACACGTGACAAGCGCAAGGCTCAACGCGAATGCTGGGATCGTTTTTCCCCCGGCGCCGCTGCCCTCCCCTGCGGCTTCCCCCTGTGGGCACCTTCAGGGGGGTGCCTCGCCCCACGCTCGTAACAGCCTCAACATGACCGCGCTCATGCTTGTGGCAAACTCACTGGCTTCGGAGCTACACAACTACGTGAACTACTCGGGCGCCGAAGAGCTGGCGGGCAAGGTGCAGCAGGCGGTAGCGGTGGCCTCCGCCACGGCCCGGATGCTTCTAGACGCGGGGGCGGACCCGGCAGCGGAGATGCGCGGCTTTGGCGCCGCGTGGTCGACCACAGCGACGGATCTGAGCTTTCCTGGCGTCCTGCGCTGCGCGCAGCACGTCGTACATCTAGAGAGGTGGGGTTGCGAAAAGAGCCGGTTAGGAGTTAGGTCAAGCAGGCGCCCCACTGGTGAGGTGGGGGGGGGGTGGGGGCAGGAAGGGGACAAGAAGGGGGAGCTGCTGGCCCTGTACGACGCCGTACACCTCGACTCAGGCGCACGCCGCACCATCCATGTGTTTTCCCCGGCAGCTCACGTGGATCCTGTCGTGCCGCTCACCCCGCTTCCCCCCCTGCCCGGCAGGTACACCGCGCACGAGGCATTCGGGCTCATGCTTGCACCGCTCCGAGACCAGATCAACGCCGCCGGCCCTGCGACGGTTGAGCTGCTCGACTCGTTTGCTGAGCTGCTGCGGCCGCGCCCTGCGGCGCATGCGGCTGCCGGCCCGGGGGCAGACGCAGGTGGCGCGGAGGCTGAGGGGCCCCAGACCCCGGATGGATTGGAGTCGCATCCAGTAACGGCGGGCTTGCTTGAGGCGGCTGCGCAGAAGGCCGCGGAATGCGGCAAGAGTAGCGGCGGCGGGGGCGAGGGTTCGACAGCTGAGGGAGCTCCGCAGCAGGGCGATCCGCAGGCAACTGCGAAGAGCAGCTCCCAGGCGGTGCCGTCGGAGGCCGCGGCACAGCGGAGGCTGCAGCAGCAGCCGCAGCGGCCGCGGCCATCGGCTAGCGATATGACGTGGCCGTGGGTGCAGGCGATGAGTAACATCGTGTGGGCCGTGTCGCAGGCGGGTTGTACGACGGGGAGACGTTGAGGGGGCCGGGGGAGCTGGCGGGGAGGGGCCGCACATGGGGCCTCAGCCAGGCATCGGGAGGGAGCCTGACAGGAAGTTTAACTGCCTCCGCCGTCCCCCTTTGTTGATTAGGACAAGGGATGCCGCGTGCCGGCCCCACTCATTCGCCGCTGCCCTGCCGTTCCTTGCCATCGCCGCACAAGGCATCGCAGCGATGTGTTACGCTTCTCCTCCCTGCCAGCTTCCGCCCTTCTCCCTTCCTATTACTCCCCCACTCGCTCGTCGACCGCCAGGTGACGCTCGTCCAGACGGCCCGCGAGCGGCGCTCCTTTCTGCGCCACCTGCAGCTGCAGTCGCCCTTCTTCCTGCCGCCCATGTCAGTGGTGTCGCTGGCGCAGCTGCATCAGGAGGGCAGGATACCGCGGTGAGCTGCCCTCGGTGACGGCGGCGGAGGGGGCGGGGGGAAGGAGTCCATGTGTACGCGAGGAAAACCGGAGGGGGCGGAGGGGGCGGCGGAAGGAGTCCACGTGTGCGGCAGCCCTTGAGTGACGTGGCAGCGCGCATCAACTGAGGTGGGCAAGGCAACCACGCGAAGGCCGTAAATATAAAGACGGTATACTTCCGGAGCCGACTGAACGAACGAAGTCACTGGTAATAAACCCCAATCAAACCCGAAAACGCGAGGTGTGCGAGGGTAGGGGCTGGTAGGGGCTGGTAGGGGGTAAACAGAGTCATCAAGAAGGGTAGCTGAGGCTGAGCTGATCCCGCCAAGGGTGGATGCCAATAGTTGATGTTCTCCATCTCCCCTCCGCCCCACGGCCGCTTGCAGGTTCTCGCTGCAGGACCCGGCGGGGGAGCCGCAGCCCGCATCCTCGGTCCCCTTCCAGCCGCTGTGTGTGGACGCGCTGCCGCCCTCCGCGGTGGTGGTGTTCGTGAGCCACCGCTGGCTGGGCAGGGGCTGCCCGGACGACGAGCGAGGCACCAAGCTGAAGCAGGTGCGCTGCCTGGATCCAGCTGAAGCAGATGCGCTGTCTGGCTCCAGCTGAAGCAGGTGCGCTGTCTGGATCTAGCTGACGCAGATGCGATGTCTGGATCCAGCTGAAGCAGGTGCGCTGTCTGGATCCAGCTGAGCCAGGTGCGCTGTCTGGATCCAGCTGAAGCAGGATGCCGGATGGCCGGCATGACGACGGAGCACCACATCGCTTGAATGCCCCCCCCCCCTGGCCATTGACTTCACTTCTTCAGCCACAATCACAGCGAGGTGAGCCGCTCCCGCCCATTACGACGACCCTGTCGGCCCCACCCTGCATGGCCCAGGTGCTGTCCATAGCTGACCACGTGGCCGAGCACCGCGGGGTGCCTGTGGAGCAAGTCTACCTCTGGCTCGACTACAGCGTCGTAGACCAGAGCAACCCCATGCCGGGAGTGCAGGTGCGCGCAACCACCCGCACGCCGCAGCACACTACAGACGTAGTACAGTAATTTGCCAGTGGGCCCCAGGCCGTAGACCCAGGCAGAGCCATCGGGCGGAGCATTGGGGTGGGTTGCGGGTTGAGAGCGCGGGCGGGTTGCGGAGCGCGCGCTGCTGCTTCCGCGCCGCACCCCACCACCACCCCAAACGGCCGCTGCCCCTCAGGCCCTGCCCATCTACATCGCCTGCTGCGAGGAGTTCGTGTACGTGATGCACGAGGAGTACTGGCAGCGCGCGTGGTGCCTCACAGAGCAGGTGAGGGGGTTGAGAGGAATCCTAATTGGTCGGCACAGAGCAGGTGGCGGAGGGGGAGCCTTCCTGCCCCGTTTACTACTCCATCGCCCCTTTCTTCCCCTCCCTTGTCCCGTCGGACCCACCATTGCCCCTCCCTGCCTCCTCCCCGCCCAGTTCATGCACTGGAAGCTCGCCACGTCAGACGTCAAGCACGTGCTGCAGCCCAACTCCATGACCATGACCACGGAAAGCTCCAGGGAGCGGCCGCCCGACCCAACGTACGGCAAGCTGGCGGTGGAGGCGGACCGCGTGGCGCTGGCGACCATGACCAGCATCTTGCCGTATGATGTACAATAGACACCCGGAGAAGCCACGCACGTCGCAGTGGTCAAGCAGGTCGTGATTTGCAGCGATCCGGAACGGGCGGGAGGTGCAGGGAGGCGCCTTGGGGTGCATAACTGAGATGTTCCGGCGTGTACTGAGAGGTGCCGTTGGCGGAAAGTACGACGGTTGAGGCTGGCTGACGGCCGCGGGCGCCGCGGGCTGTGGTTTTGCCAGGCAAAAGGAAGCATTGTGTACTTTGTATTTGTGTGCAAGGTGGCCCAGGTCGGTGGCCCTATGGGCGAGGCATGGCTTGAAGACAGCCGCGCAGCAACAGCGACGAACGACAACAACGCTGCCAACTGACCGCCGCAACGGCCTCGTGCAGCAGTATTACATTTCCACGGCGGCCAGGGCTCGGAAGCCGGTACAGAGTCCTTCGTCACTCATGGTGTTATCACCACCACCCGCACCGTGTACTCAAGAGCAGCACACAGCGCGGATCAGTCGGTCGGCGGTGGGTTTTGGTCGGCCTTGTAATGACTTCTCCGTCTCCCCTTATCGCGGCGGCGCCGGGGCTCCTCGCCCAGCCGTGTTGCGCTCCCCCGAGCCACTACCGCTGGCCCAGCAGGAACTCCATGAGCTGTTCCAGCGTGGATGACGTGTCGTTGAGCAGCTGCTCCAGGGCGGGCAGCCGCTGCTTGGGAGTGGAGACGCCCTGGGGGGAGGAGGAGAGGCGGGAGGACGGGGCGAGGAGCGCAGCAGCAACCGTGTCAGCTGTCAGGGTCAGTCAGGTCCATCATGGAAGCAAGCGGCCCTTGTGGCGGCGCTAAATGCGGGGCCTCCAGACCACCAACCGATGTGTACGCTGGCGCTATCGACGCCGCGCCCTTGTCCCAGCTCCCCTTCTCTCATGTGCGACCGGCTCCACGGGGCGCACACAGCCAGTCCGCCCCAACCCGCCCGTTCCACATCCCGGTTTTTCTCGCATCCACGGGTCGTCCTCGCAACCCGCCAACGCCGCATCCCTTGCCCAGCCAGGTCCCGCGCTCCCCGGTTGGGCAATCCTCCGCGCTGCGCTGCCCTGCCCTCCTCCAAACGTATGTCCCAAACGGGCTTTTTCTTCGTACGCGGTGTTTTTCCTCGCAAGCCCTCCTCCGCGCCCTGACCCACCGACAGCTTGCAGAAGTCCAGGTAGAGGTCCTTGATGAGGGCCACCAGGTGGTCCAGGTGCTGCGGCTGCTCCTGCGTGGGCGGCAATTGGGTTTTGGGGGGCGGGGTCAGCTTCTAGTGGGTTGGGAGCTAAGGCGGCGGTGGTGGGTGGGGCGGGCGTAAATGGGGACTTAAAGAGACCCAACGATCAGTCAGGCATGGCGGCGGGTGAGGCGGATGAGGCGATAAGGTCGGCGTTTGGTGGAGGGAAAAGCGAGGAGGGGGGTGCATGGGTTCTCATCCCTGCATCTCAGGCCCCCCGGATCTGATCTCGAGGCGGAGAGATCTCCGTACCTTGTACTCCTGCCTGATCTTGTCCGCCCGCTCCAGGATGGAGCGGTACTCCTCCGACAAGTACGACACGTCGCCATCCTGCATCCGCAGCTCCTGATCGCCGGCGGGGGAGAGAGGAACGAACCCACTCTCGGTGAGAGACACAGACAGCAAAAAACACGTCCTTGCCAAGTACCACCCTCTCTCTCCTTAACAGCATAAGCAACACAAGGAAAGAACAGTGACATTTTTCGATTCCGCGGCGTAGCATTGCCCGCCCCTCCTCCCCCCGCCCGCACCTGCAGCCCCTCCAGCATAGAGTACGTCTTCTTGAGCGTGCGCTGCTTCTCCAGCTGCGGCCACACCAGCGCCACGCTGTGCTGCAGGCTCTGGGTGGAGGGGTTGAAGGACACGTTGACCCGCAGCTTGGAGGCGGTGGCTTCACGCATGATGTGTTCGTGGATGATGCCGAGGGAGGAGACCAGGTCGGACACGAAGCGGGCCTCACCAGCTCGGTACCTGAGGGGGCGGGGTCGAGCAGGCGGGGGGGGGGGATTAAGAGGGGGCCGGGCAGGGTGGAGCAGGCGGGGAGTTGCGAGGAAGACCCGTGGATGCCAGAAAAAACCGTTTAGAACAGACGGTTTGAGATGCATGCTGGAGAACTGGGGTGAGGATACGAGGGGAGGGTTAAGAGGGGAGAGGCGGGGAGGGGCTGCCGAGTTGGGGCCGGGGTTGGAAGTGTGCAGTAGGTGGTTGGCGCGATGGGGGTGCGCAGCTGCGGCGCTGGATGGACCAAGAGCAACCGGCGCTACGTTTTTGGTTTCTGAAAGGGTGTCCTGGCTCGGCGGGGTTCAGGTCAAAGTTGTTGTTGGCGGCGGCGGCGCGGGGGCAGCGGGGACCCACCTGCAGAGCAGCTGGGTGCCCAGGAGTGTGTTTTGGAAGGCGTAGCTGGCGCCGTCCTGCCCAGGGGGCAGGGTGGGCGGGATGTCCGGCAGCAGGCCGGTCACCCAGCAGTGCACGTCGCCGCTGCTGAAGGAGCCTGGGTGTGTGGAGAGCCGAGGGGCGAGGGGGCGAGGGCACGGACGAGGTGGGGGCACGGATGAGGGGGGGGAGCGCTGTGGTCCTGCCGCACCGGTACGGCTGTAACGAACCAGTGTCGGCAACGGTAACGGCAATGGCAACGGAAACCCTACCTGACCCAGTTTTTCGCCGCCGCTGACAGCAAGGCGTGTCACAGAGCACAATGTGGTTGCCTCAGGGGGTACGAGGGCGCAGGTGGGTGGTGCAGGAACACGCACTCGGCGCGCGAGGAGGCGGCACCGAGGGGCGCAGGTGGGTGCGGGTGCGGGGCAGCGATGAAGGCAGGGGCACGTAAGGACAGGGTGGGGCTGGGGGTAGCGACGCTGGTGTGGGTGTGGGTGCGGGTGCCGGCCCGACCCACCCGTGATGAGCAGCTCGTTGGTTGGGCGGCTGGTGTCCATCTGGGTGATGCGCTGGTGCAGGCACAGCGGCCGGATGGTGTGGCGCACCACCACGCAGGCCTTGGGGGAGATGGCGGGGATGACGAAGGCGGACAGCGAGGAGGCCTTGCCCTCGCGGACCTTGAACTTGACGGCCAGGCGGTTGGTGGAGTCCTGGCACCTGTACGGACGGATACGCACGGGCATGTGCACGAGCATAACGTATCAACAGATAGGCGGGCACCACGTGGAGGTGGAGTAGGGTGCGCCTAGGGGCCCGGCATCGCCAGCGCGTCCACGTTATAGTCGGTGGCCACACCAGTCAGTGAGAATCAAAACAACCACGCATCGCTGCCTGCTAGGGGCTCTTCCTGATAGGGGCTCTTCCTGGCAGGGCCGCTTCCTGGCAGGGCCGCTGCCTGGTAGGGGCGCTGCCTGGTAGGGGCTGTAGGGGCGCGCACCTGTAGGTCGCCAGCGTCTGGTTGCCGTTGGACTCATCGGGCGGCGACCGCGACAGGATGGCCACGTTGGTGGGCACGTCCAGCATCTGCAGCAGCGCGCTGCACTGGATGGCCACCGTGAAGATGGGCACCGCGCTCTCGATGGTCAGCACGTAGCACGCCTCGTCGGCCTCCAGCTTGCACTTGTCCTGGACGGTGAAGGGGGCGGACATGGCGAGCAGGGCGGTGTCGCCGCCGCGGGAGGTGAACCTGGAGGGGCGGGGTGGGGGGCCGCGGGGTGTGTGTTTGTGTGTGTATGTGTATGTGGGGAGGGGCTTGGTAAGCGTGGAGGTGGGGGTTGGGGTGGCATCAGAGGGCGGAGTCTGGGGCACGCGTCACTGAAGGCCGGCAACAAGGCATGGCGGCGGCATTTGCCCTCACACGCCGGGCCGTGACGGCGAGGAAGGCACGGCTCTCACATTACAGCGGGCAAGACACGGCTCTCACATTACAGCGGGCAAGACACGGCTCTCACATTACAGCGGGCAAGACACGGCTCACGTCAACTAGGGTATCCTCCGTGTTGCGCAGCCGCGTATCGCCCTGCCTCGCCCCCCGCCCCCACCTGTTCCGCTCCGCCTCGATCTCCTGCTTGAGCGTCGATATGTCCTGCCGCAGCCGGTCGATCTGCTTCATGTAGCTCGCGCGCCGCTCCTCCTCCTCGGCGCCAGGCAGAGGCGGAGGGGGGGGCTTGCCGCGACCCAGCGGGCCGCTGCGCCCCGGCTCGGCGTTACCCACGAGCAGGCCGCCGCCGGGGGGGACGAAGCTGATTACCTGAGGCGGCGCCGAGGGGGATAAACGGTAACAGATGGTGGCAGGTCGGGGCTCGAGCGACCCGCGGGTCGCGTGGGGGGACGCTGGGAACCGTGCCTTAGGGTAATCCGCGATTTCGTCAGTGCGATGGTGGAATGGAATGGAATGCTTGCAGTGAAACGGGGCAGCAAGGAACGAAGGGAGGTTGCTGCCCTCTGGACCCCGACGTTTACCTCATGCCCCGCCTTCCAGCAGGCCCTAACCTGAGCCTCGCTCGCTCGCTCTTGCCCCGACTGCGCCTCCACCCGCTGCCCTTGGCCCCCGCCCGCCCCCGCTGTCGTGCCAGCCCGTCCCCGCCCACCTTGCCGGAGAAGGTGTGCATCACGAACTCCTGCGTCATGAGGCCGGTCAGGAAGCCGCCGTCCAGGCAGTTGATGGACTCGGTGAGCTTGAGGCTGAGGCCGTGAGGTGAGGAGGGAGGGAGAAGGGCGGCGAGTAAAGGGGAGGAGAGGGAAGTTGCGTCATTGTCGTACGTGGTGGGGGCTGGAGGCGGGCAGGCCCAGGGGGAAAGGATGTGGGAATCCGAATGGGTGCGGGACCCAACCATTGTAGCGCAAGCACCGGGACCCTGGAACCTCGGGGAAGACACCTCAAACACCGGGCGGCAGTAAGGGCAAAGCAATAGCGCCTCTTCACTACGACCCTGTTCATCCCCTGCCCTCCCCATCTTGCTTCGCCGCCCGCCTCCCCCCCTCCACGCCTCCCCCCCCCACGCCTCCCCCCCCCACGCCTCCCCCCCCCACGCCTCCCCCCCCACGCCCCCACCTGTACACCGCCCGCAGCTGTCCTCCCTCCTCCAGGTCCATCACCTCCACTCCGCCGTCCTCGCGGCCCACAACGATGTTGTCCATGCCGGTCTTGGTGAAGTCGATGCCGCTGAACACCGCCGACACGGCGCCCTGCTTCTTCGGGTTGCCCATCGTGAAGCCCTGGCGGGCGGACTCAGGCTCCAGGAGCAGCTGGATCAGGGTGCCTGCGACGAAGACATCGCGCGCGGGGACGGCGAGGGATACCACGTACACGGCACAGGAAGAGAAGTAAGGAAACGAGGAAAAGAAACGATAAAGAAATCACCCACGAGCAAGGGAAGATGGGAGGGGGAGCAGAGGTGGCGCGGGTAGAGGGTAAACCGGCGACGCGAGAGAGGAGGCGCGGGAGCCACGCGAGGTGCCGCTGTGCCCCCAGGGCCGCCCCTCTCAGCCGCTCCTCGCCCCTCCCTCAGCCGCCGCGACTCGACTCGACGCGCCGCACCCGTGTCGGTGCCGTACAGCACCTCCTTGGCGTTGGGGAAGCGGTGCTGCGGGTCGTGCGATGCGGGCACGAACTTGAGGCTGACGGGCGCTGCGGGCGTGGGCGCCTCGTAGCACACCTCGCTGCCCCGCAGCACCCGCACGTAGCGGTCCTGACACGCCAGCACGGGCCACAGCTCCACCGGGCCGGCCAGGGGAACTACCTGCGGAGACCAGCAGCGGACATTGCGGCGCAATGGCGGCTTTTCTTCAGTTTTGATGAGGGCGGTTTGTTGGTTTCAGCTTTTCCCACCCCACCATCAGGCCAGCCCGGGGGAGGGGGTTGCGACGAGAACCCGTGTACCCGGGGGTGGGGGGGGGGTACAGAAGAGTAGCCGGGGAGGGGGGTTACAGAAGGGTAGCCGGGGAAGGGGGGGAGAGGAGGCGGGAACCTCGTACCTCCGCGTCGTTGATGCGGTCAGGGCACAGGTACAGCGCCTTGTCCTTGCCCTCTATGAAGTGGTTGTGCACGTACTCCCCCGCCGACCAGATGTTCTTCTCGAACACGTCCACGCGGCGGATGGTCTCCGTGAGCTGCGTGTTGAAGCGGAAGAACTCCTTGCCCTTCTTGTTGACGCCCTTGATCTGCGGGCGGGCGGGCGGACGTGACGTGACGGATGGGACGGGAGACGGTACCGCACAGCGGGGCGTGAGCGGCGGTGCGGGGCAGGGAAGTGGAGAGAAACCCCGCGGGTCGAGACAGGAGAAGGATGACCGGTGGAGGGCCCAAGGGGGCCCCAGAGGCGTTGAGTGGAGGTGGTGAGCGGAGGTGGTGAGCGGAGGTGGTGAGCGGAGGTGTGCCCTTTCCCGCCCAGCCCGCAACAAATCGCACATCAGACACGTGTGCGCGCGTGGCCACTGGTGATCGAGGTCGATGGAGCACCGGGGATGGTGGATGGTGGTGATGGAGTTGTCCCAACGCACCAGAACGCTCCGAAGGAAAAAGACGGGCCGAAACCCAATGGAAGCGGCTCCTCCGCACTGCCACCACGTAGGACGAGTCAGCCGCGACAAGGCCCGCCCCACCCAACTGGAGCCCCCGTTCACCAGGGAACCGTGCCCTCGCCTCGCCTCTTACGACGCCCATGCCCTGCCCTCCAGCCCTGTGAAGCCACCCCCCCCCACGGGTCTTCCTCGAAAACCCCCCACTGCTGGTCGCCCAAGATCCCTCGTTGGCCCTGGTTCCGCGCTGTGTTTTGGGGGACGCAGCCCCAGCCCCCATCCCCCGCCTCACAACGGTTGTTTCCTTATCAGTTTCCCAGTTCCGTGCCGACACAGGGTTTTCTCACATACCCCCCGCCTCACATACCCCCTGCGGGTCTTCCTCGAAACCCCCCGCCTCACAACGTCCTCCCTGATGGGTCCCAGCCCTCCGCCGAGCCCCTCCCGCGTATGTCGGAAGCGCCCACCGCCTCGCACCTGGTTGCCTGCTGCGACAAATATCTTGTCCCTCTGGGCCTTCCCCTTGCCCAACACCAGGCTGGTGACCTGCACAGAGACCAGGTATGCAGGGGGATTACCTGACGGCCGGTGCTGCCGCGACGCGGCTA
The DNA here is from genome assembly GCA_003116995.1 of Yamagishiella unicocca. NCBI lineage: Eukaryota > Viridiplantae > Chlorophyta > Chlorophyceae > Chlamydomonadales > Volvocaceae > Yamagishiella > Yamagishiella unicocca. The sequence continues at coordinate 900,947 of BDSL01000016.1, read as the reverse complement.
CGTGCCCCAACGAATCGCAGCAGGCACGTGATGTGGTTATTGGAGGGGCGCAAAGGCCCAAAGTGAAGCTCCACTTGATTAGGGTGCAGCAAAGCTAGTGTGGTTGTCTGAGGTATGTGGTGAAACCTGTAAGAGAGCCTCAGGATGAAAGGACTCAGCTCGTGTTGTAGTTTGCTTTCCGGTTGAGACGCGTGCCTGCCTACCCCGCGGAACTACCCTGCCCCCCCTGAGCTCCCAGATGCGCGTGGGAACGAGGGGAAGGCGCTTTCGGCCGGGCCGGGAGGGTCGCTTGCCTTATTGGAAGCTGCTGGCAGCGTCTTGAACGCTACGTTGAAGTCGCCTTTCTTGATTGAGAAGCATTGCACAACGCCTGACATATCGCCGGCAGCGACCTTTTGTGTTTTCTTCTCCTCCGTCAAGGGCAGCACCTGGAAGGAGCCCATTGCGGGTGCGGGTGTTATGCTCCGCATGCGCGATGACCGCCCTGGAATCCATAGCCTACCGCCAGCGTCCCAGCGCAGCATGTGCTCGTTTGGATGAGATCCTGGCGGAAAAGCTCCAGCTCCATCCTGACTAAAGTTTGTGTTAAGGAAAGCTTCGCGCTCGCATGTGTCCCGCCCGTCTGCTGACGGGCGGCGGATTGGAGTCCTTAGAAAATCATTGAAACAGTCATATGCCAAGATTATAGACAGGGCTCGACACGATGTTGCCTATTGAAAACCAGTCAAGCCTGTCAGCAAGCAGAAGCTTTGAACAATTCGCTAGTGTATACGCGCAAGCAAACGAACAGTTTAATTTTTACTACAATGGTTGGCAGCAGTATTGTCACGGAGAGCACAGCGGTTGTGCGACATGTGGCGGTTCATCATTGCACGAATTGTCCAAACTTTCTTTATACGGCGCATACACAAATGGACCTTAAACCTTAATTTTCTACAGTAGATCTGCTTTCGGGACTGTTGTGCTATAGTATACGCACGGCTAGTCGAACGTATGGGCTTAACCATCTAAACACGGCACCACGCCCTTCAGCCTCCGGTGTTCCGCACCCGCAACATGCCGAAAGAAGTTGTCACACTTAGCTTTGGCAGCTATGCTAGCTTCGTGTCAGCGCACTATTGGAACCTGCAGGTTGGGCCCACCGTACGAAGCGCCCTCGATACCCAGTCCGCAAACTGCCTGCCTCATCGCCGCGGCCTCGCCCCCATATCCCCAGGCTTCCAATGCAAACTTCCCCGACACAATGGTTGGGCGCACACACGTACTATGCCGTACCGCCCAGTTCCTCGCAAAAAGCGACGCATATCAGAACACTGTAGGAATATGCAGGAGTCAATCCCCATCGAGTGTTCAGCCGCAGCCGCCGCCGCTGCTTAAACCGCAGGATGAAGCCGCCGGCTACAGCGGCCGCGAGGACTGGTCCGAATACGCCGCCAGCGCTGATTACAACGTGCTCTTCTCGGAGGCGGAGGGGCCGCACGTGGGTGGCGTGACGTGGCGGGTCAGGATCACTGGGCGGGGTCACTGCTAAGCTTGGGGGTTACTTGCGCCGTGCATGGGGCCCAGGTATTGGCGGGAATAGTCAGCAGCGGCGCAAGCCAAACCAATATCCTAGGATGAGCGCACGGAGGCAGGTCACGAGAGGGGTTAGAAGAGGCCGCTGGGAAGGCCAGCACTGGTAGGCGGGGGGGGGAAGTTCTTATGACCCAGTGTCACCTGGGTCCAGCTGCAGTGGCTGGAACCCTCCTCTGCTCCTTCCCCTCCCCCGTGCCGCCGTACCCGGTCCTTTTCGCGTCGACGGGTTCGTGCCACTCCCCCTTGCCGCCGCCATCCGGCTCCCTTCCCCACCACCACCGCCCCTGCCCTCGCCTTCTTAACCGCCCCCCTGACGCCTTCCGCTCCCGGACCCCCCGGGGTAAGCACCCAGGGCGTGTCAACATACCGGCCCCGCGCCGTCTGCTTCGATATCGCCGGCAGCTCGGGAGGTACGGCCGGTGTGTGTCAACATGTTGCGTGGCCATCGAACCTGCTGTTCACCATTGCGACACCCCTGTGGAAGAGGGGCGACAGGAAGCAGTGCTAAGCGACAGAGAACCCCCACCTTGCGGCGTTTACCGCAACCCTGCCTGAGCTCCGGCCACTCACCGCCACCGCTCGCCCATTCACCGCCACCGCTCGCCCACTCACCGCCGCCGCTCGCCCACTCACCGCCACCGCTCGCCCACTCACCGCCGCCGCTCGCCCACTCACCGCCACCTCTCGCCCACTCACCGCCACCGCTCGCCCACTCACCGCCGCCCGCCTCAGGCGTGTCCTTCAGCCCTGACGGCGCCGCGCTGCCGCCCCTGGCCGCCGCCTCCGTGCCCGTGGCCACCTGGCTGGGCGGCTGCGAGGTGCACCGCAGCGCCCCCGTGGCTCGTAGCGCCTTCCTGGAGCGCCTGGAGGAGCACGAGGGACTGGACTGGGACGGCATGGGTGGGTGGCTGAGGGGCCGGGCCGGGCCGGGCTATAGGTGCGCACAGGGATGCTGCCACGGGTCTCTTGTCTGGCTGGGACGCAAGAACGGCCCCCCTGCCCCCCGGGGCAAGCGTCATCGTGGCGTGTCTCCCCCTGGTGCCGACAACCAGGTGCCGACGAGGCTGCCCGGCAGCAGGCGGCGCTGGAGGCAGCTGCCCACCAGCTGGACGCCGGGCGCGGCGGGGGCGCGGGTGGCGGAGGCGGAGGCAGAGGCGGGGAGGGCGCGCTCCACTGGACCGACTTCTGCAAGGTGAGGTAGCGGCGGCGGAGTGCTTGTGGGGAGGAGGGTTTGGTTGTTAGGTAGTGGCTGCGTTTCATTTTCATTTTGGCACCCTGCAGGTGTTCTTCAACCCACGGTCCATCTGCGCGCTGCCTGGCGTATGGTCGAGCCCGTACGAGCACTCGCTGGCGGCGGGCTGGGGTGAGGGCGCGGAGCTGCTGGGTGCAAGCGGCGGCGGCTTCGGCGGCGGCGGGAGCGGGGGCGCGGTTGTGGAGGACGCGCTGGACAGGATCCGTTACCTGGGGGAGGCTTGCGACAGCCTGGCTGGTGAGACGAGGGGTGGCTGGGAGGAGGAGCTTTGGGGGGAGTGGGATTCTCGTATCGTAGCAGGAGGGTGAGGAAAACCCGTGTACGAGGAAGAAACCGGTGGGAGGTGAGGGAGGAGAGGTCAGGAGGCACGCGGGGAGCTTGTTTCACATCGCCGCCACGGCACCCCGCTGCTGCCCCGTCCAGGCTTTCAGGTCCTGGCGGACGACCTGACCGGTTTCGGAGCCCTGGCGGCCGCGGTGCTGGCGGAGGTGGTGGAGGAGTACACGGGCAGACCGCTGGTGCTGTTCTCGCTGCGGCGGCCGGGGCAGTGGGAGCAGCAGGTACGCTAAATTCAGGGTTCCACTCATGCCCTTCCCTGGACTTCAGTGACTTTGCCGGTGTTGTAACGTAGTACGTGTGTGTTTTGCGGCATCCTGATGCCTTCTCCCCTCTTCCACCCGGGTGCATCGGCGCTGCAGGATGGAGCACCCGGCGGATCGGTATCGACGGCGTGGGCGACGATGCGGGCAAGGTACGGCAGCGGGATTCGGAGCGAAGCAGTTGATCTGGAAACCACACGCAACCCAACCCAGTCCGAAACACGTCCAGTCCCGTCCCTTCATCGCGTCCCTCCCTGGTCCTCATGCGCCCAGAGACGAGCTGAGTGCCGCACTGGCCGTCACCCACATGCGCGAGCTGGCGTCGCTGTACGTGCCGCTGGCGGCCCCCTCAGACAGGGCCGCCCTGCCGTACCTGTCGTACAACGCCGCCCTGCCATTCCACAGCAGTGCCATCCTGGCTGCCGCCGTGGACACGGCGCTGCTGCCCGCCAGGCTAACGGGTGGGTGACGAGGAAAACACGTTGGGGCTCCAGGGAGGGGTTCCAGGGGGGCTGGGGAAAGGACGGTGCTGCATGGGGCCCAGCCGGCGCCTTGGGACGTACGCATTGGCTGGCGGCTCGTAACCCTTGTCGTGGAATTTGAAATTTGAAAACACGTGCGCTTGTATATTTGACAGATACATGACAGCTGTCCAGGAGTACAACTGAATCTCAGTTGCCCGTAGGCGGGGCATCCTCTCCTGAGCCATCCCTTCCCTCCATCCTCTTCAGCATGCCGATACAAACGCGTGTTCAGGACTTTTTCCGCCCAAGGTTTTACACTTCTCTCTATGCGACGACCCACGGGTTCCTTTTTACCTCCTCCCATGCACATCCCCAGGCGCCAGTAGCCCGCTGGGGCCGCCGCAGGGCGCCTCCGACTTGCACTCCCTGGTGCGGCTGATGCGGCCCGGTGGCGGCGGCTCCGCCAACCTTGCGGCGCTGCACCTGGCCCTCCCCTGCCCCTCCCTGCCGGCGGACACCCAGCAGCTGCAGCAGCAGCTGGACGAGCGAGTGCGTCCGCCCCACGGCGGCGCGGCCGCTAGCGGCGGCGGAGAGGCGGCGGTGGCGGCCAGCGGACAGGCACTGTACGGCAGTACGGCGCAATTCACCCTGGCCGGCCTGGCCAGTCTGACACCTGGCATCAGCGGGCGGGATGACGACGGTGGCCGCGGCGCCAGCCGGGCGGAGAGCTACTGCCTTCGGGGTGGGTTTGATGCAGTAGTATTCCCCACCGAGAACACAAGTCCAATCCCTCCCCAGACGCCCTCCGGCATGCCCACGCAAACCGCCATCCCACCCACGAGTGGTATCCTAGCCTATGCGAAACTTTGCGCCGTATGACCAATACGCCGTTTCCTACACTAACCTACATGCCTCCCTCCCTGGACCAGGCGGCCGCACCGACGCCGGCCCCGTCTCCACATCCGCCGCCATGTCGGCGCTGGACATGCTGCTGCTGCGCCAGCCGCACCGCATGTGTGTACGGCACCGCTGCGCGACGCCGATGCCCCTGGCGGTGCCGCTGCCCTTCCCGCACATCTTCGCCCGCGGCGTGTCGGTGTACGGCGACGTGGCGGCGACGCATCACGGCGGCGGCGGTGGAGCCGGCGGCGGCGGAGCCGGTGGCGGCTCGACCCCGGCCGCGCACGGGGGCCGTGTTGCGGGGCACGGGGTGCACTGCGTGCCGGTGCTGACGCGGATGCAGGCGACGACTGAGTTTGAGGGCTGGGTCCGGGGGATACACGACCGATGGAGTCGGGCAGCGGCGGGGGTGGCGGGGCGGACGGTGTTGGACGCGTGGGGCCTGGGGCGGGACGACGCGGGGGAGGTGGCGGTGCAGCTGCAGGAGATGGCGGCGTCGTTTGTGGACGAGGACGATTAGTTCGGGTGACAGGCGTGTATTGTCACGAGGATCCGTACGGCATTGTACTGCACTGCGAGGTTCCAAGCGGAGCGGTTGGCAGGGGGCAGCGAGGAAACCCGTGGACACGACGTAGGAGAAAGCGGGAGGGGGAAGGGCCCGCCACCTAGGGTTGGACAACTATCGACGCGCCTAGCGCGAGAGGCGACCGGGGTGAGGGGTCGTTGTGACAGGTTGGCTGGTTGGTTGATTGGCTGGTTGGCTGGTTGGTTGGTTGGCTGGTTGGTTGGTTGGCTGGTTGGTTGATTGGTTGGTTTATTGGCGTGCCTCGTCACCCTGTACCCGATTGCAGCCTGGCAGCGGCGCCTGCATGCTCTACAGCATGGCTCGAGGGCGCCGCAAGAGTGTGACTCGAACATTGTAACAATTGCAAACGTCGAGTTTTGTCTGTTTTTTTTGGTGATGTAGAGACCAAGCTAGGCTTATCAAGCACTGCCGTAAGGGCTCGCACTCCTGGCTTAGAAAACCCTACTAATCTCACCGCCTAGCGCACCCACACTCCGAGGATTCTGGTGTTACGGACGGCAGGAGACGAAGGAGGGGGGCCGCCGCTGCTGCAGGTTGCCGCCGCGGTCACGCCACAGCCGCACGGGGAGCTAGGGTGTCGCACGCCAACTTGCACGAGTGTGTTTTGTGGCGTTTCGATGCCAACGTGTCGAAGAAGCAGGCCTTGTTACTCCGCCTGCAATGCCTCTCGCAACAGGTCCGCGGGTTTTCCACGATTATTACTAGGCGTAGAGTGAGGGCTGTGAGGCGAACGTGTCGTACACCGTACTACCGGGCAGAGCAAACATGCAGCAGCCTTCGATTTCTTGTCGAGCAAGTCAATTTATGTAGGCAATGTTGCAAGAAATGCTGCCACCTTTCACATGAGGGCTTCACGCTGTCAAAAGTTTGCCAATGCGCGCTGTTCACGCTGACTTAACCCAGAAGCCTTTAGAGCCGTCAGCAGATATCTTGAGAAGACTTAAATTATGGACAGCTGAGCGCAAGCGCTGTGGTTGAGGTTGCCGACACGACTTGGCTCGGCGAAGCGGCGGTGCCGGCGTGGTAAGTTCGTTCAATAAAACGAAAAGCGCTCGATATAACATTAGACCGGAGCATTTGGCAGATAAGGAGTCTTCTTGACCGCATGGGTGCATTGACCGTTCGTTATGCGCTAGAGATAACCCCACATGGTTGAATACGCTACTTTGATGCTTAAGCAAAGGATCACTTCGATTGGGTGTGTCGATAGCCACTTGTGGCCTTCCATCTTGTCGTTCAGGGGCCAACTGGACCTGGTCTGGTCTAGGACCCATTGCAGCCCGCCACCGCCGATGCAACCATGGAGTTTGATCGCGAGAACCCGTCGCCCCTCGCCCGATTGCCGGGGGGTGCGGATGCGCACTGGCATGACTGGTCGCCGGAGCTGGAGACCGCTTACTTGCAGCAGATTGCTGGCGTCGAGCGGCTCGAGGACGCGACGTCCTTGCAGCTGGTCGTCAATACGGAAGCCGGCGGCAGCATAGCGCACCTCGGCGGCATCCTACCCAATCTCCATGAGCTGAACCTCAACGGCAGCAACCTGGAGTCATTGCGCGACCTGGGCACCGGCTTCCGGTTGCTCCAGGTGCTCTGGGTCTCCCGATGCGGCCTCAAAGCCCTCGATGGCCTCAACGGCCTCCCTGTGCTCCGGGAACTGTACGCGGCGTACAACGACATAACGGACTTGCAGCCAGTCGACTCCTGCCAGCAGCTCGAGATCCTGGACATGGAGTGTAACTGCATCGCTGAAACAGACGCCGTACTTTACTTAACGTCCTGTACGAACCTGCAGACGCTGACGTTGGCGGGTAACCCCGCCGCCGAGCAGCCGGGGTATCGCCGGTCGGTATGCGTGGAGCTGCCGTGGCTAAATAGCCTTGACGACGAGCCTGTCACACCCGCGGACCAAGGGAGGGGTGGGGCGGCTGGCGGTGGCGGCGCTGCGGCGCCGGGGTCCAGGCACAGCGCGGCGCCGGAGCCGCTGCCGCCACCGCCGCTGAAAGCCTTCGCCACGGCCCTCGCGTCCTCCAGCGCCCGTTCATCCCTCGATGCGGGCTCCATGTTGGGCTTAGCTGCTGCCGGCACTCGCGCCAGCGCCGCGCCGCCTGACGCGGACGAGCTCGCTTTCGTCGTCGAGGGCATCAAGCACGCGCGCGTTGGCGTGGACTCGCACGAGTTCCGCGAGATCGAGATGAACCTTCTAGTAGCGACCGCCGACGGCACCGACGTGCAGCTCGACGTGCGGCCCGGCACCTCCACGCTCCTGCCCGCTAGCGCCAGCACCTGGGTTCGCACCCTGCGGTCCAGCAGGGAAGGCAGCCTGGCGGCGCTACGCGCCACACACGTCGCCGCCGCTGCGTCCGCTGCCCGCACCGGCTCCCAGTCGCCCACCTCGCCCTGCAGCGCCAGCCCCATCAGCAGCCGCCCGACCAGCTCCCAGCGCAACTCGACGCTGTTGGCGACGGCGCCGCAGCCGGAGCGCTGGGCGGTGCCCACCGCAGCCGGGATCAGCTACGGCATGTCGAGCAGCTTTGGGCCGCAAGGGACCGGCGGGGGCGCGGCGGCAGGGCAGCGGAGACCCAGCAGCGGCGCGGGAGTAGGCACCAGCGGCGGCGGCATGGGGGGTGCGGTAGACAGCCCGCTGCGGCCCGGGAGCGGCGGCTACCGGCCTGGCACCGGCCGGCCCTACAGCGCCCGGCCGGGCACGGCCGCCTCGTTCTCCATGCGGATGGGTACCTCTGCAAGTACGGGCACGGCGCCGGCGTCGTCCAATTCCGCGGGCTTGTATTGGGCGAAAAACCGGATTAACGGCGGCAGCGGGGGGCGTTCGGGTGGCGGCGGCGGGGACGGGCCTGGCGTGAGCGCCGCCATCAACGGGGTCACCGACACGGACGGGCTCGCGGGGAGCAGCAAGTTGACGCAAGGCTCCGAAACCACCTTTGGCGGCAGCTTTGCGCGCGACCTGCGCAAATGGAAGGGCGCGGCGGTGCGCGCGGCGGCGTCAACGTCGACGTCAGCGAGCGGCGGCGGCGACGCCAACGGCAGGACGGCCGCAGTGCTAGGGGGCGGCAACGGGCTGTCGCTGACGCTGCTGCGCGGGGGGCAGCTCGACCCGAAGGCGCTACTGGAGGAGCTCAAGCGCTGGAAGCTGGAGACCGCGGACAAGGTGCTGTTTGTGGACCCGGATGAGGCAGCCAGCTCCGATGGCTGGGCTGGAGCTGAGGCGTCGGATATGAGCGGTGGACGGGGCCTGCTTGGGAACGGCCAGGCCGACATCCTGCGTATCAGCAGCAGCCAGGACGGCGCCGCGCCTGACATGGGCAGTTTTGCTCTGGGGCTGGGGTTGGCATTGCTGGAGCAGGGGCCTGAGGCGGGGTACTCGCCCGCGACGCCGGGCAGCCCGCTGCAGCCAGCGCGGCAGCCGGCGGGTGCGGCTGCTGCGGGCCGGCGGAAGATGGTCCTGGCCAAGGTCCTCCGCGACATCGCCGCCGACAGTATCGGGGGCAGTGGGACGTCTATAACGGAGATCCTGGCGGGTCTGCGGCCGGTACACGCGCCTTCGGCCTACGCCGGCGGCCACACGCCCAGCGTCGCTTGGGGGGCGCCCGCGGAATATTCGGAGCGGGAGCGCTCGGGAGGCTCCTCATCGTCTGCACACCACCATCACCACCAACATCATCACCAGCAGCAGCAGCAGCATCACCAGCAGCAGCATGCGCAAGGGCAGCAGCAGCAGCAAGGCGGTCAGCGGCCCGGCTCGTCCATGTCCGTGTGCTCGTCCTCCGGGCAGTCCGACTACGGCAACTACTCGGTGCCTGCGCAACCAAGCAGACCCGGATCACGGGAAGAGCTGGCGGTGGGAGGGAGCAGTAGCAGCGGCGGTGGCGGCAGCAGCAACGCGCAGTACGGGGGAGCATTGCAGCGGCAAAAGTCAGCCAGCCGGGCGCCAGGGTTACCCGTCGGGCCCTCGGCGCCTGTGGGGGCCTTCCGGTTTCCATCAGCGGCGGGAGAGGTGGACGTGCGGTCCTCGAATCCCAGTCCGGTGGCTCGGCATAGCGACTGGTGAGGGTGCTGGGGGAAGGGGTAAGGCAAGGGGCGCATGGCCTGGGGGCGGGCAGCGTAGAAGGGGGGGCGTATCGAACTGGCCCTGTTTCTTCCCCACCGGAGCGTGGGTGGCTGGGGACAGGGTCCACGAGGCGCGCTGCGGCCCGGTCGCAGCTGCAAGGCTCATACTCGCATTGGTGGCTGCAGTTGCCACACGTTGGGGGTACGGTACGGTAACATGACGTGTATTAGATATGGTGGACACGCGGTGTGTATGAGGACTGACGCATCGAGTTAGTGCGCGGCCCCCTCGCTCGCCCGCAAACGGACTAGGGCAGCAGCAGCCCAGCGCGCTATGCGGGTGCCCTGCGCAGCTGCTGCGACATCGCGCAGCTGCAAGGTGCCGTCCCACGCGGACGCAGGCGAGCGCTGCCTGGAAAGACGGACAGGCGAGAGGCCTGGTGGACCGTTTGGCTTGCGTGCATGTGGGCGAACGGACGAGCCCACAGGCGGCGGGGGCCCGGGGCCGGCCTTCCAAGTAGGCTGCCGCGTGCCAACCCCAAGGGAAGCGCACGCTGCGGAGGCGCTGCGGATTGCTCTGTGCGCTGGTCGGGCGGCGCTGCTGGCCCCGCGCGCAAGGGACGTCTCAAGCTCGCCTGGTGGGGGCCGGGGAACGTGATGGTGCCGACCAAACGCAGGCCTAGGCGCCGCAGCCGAGCAGGCTGGAGGCGGGCGCATGGCGGCGCCGTGACTGTTGAGTGACGTACACAGCGGTTAGGTGTTCGGTGGACGGTTGGCGGGCGAGGGGCGCAGCCACATGCAGCAGCAGCGGCCTGGCGTCTGTGGCGCGCCGCGAGCTATGACTGCAAGCGGGCGGGCAGGGGCAGGTGGGGTGGCGCTGCTGCTGCTTGAGAGATCCACAGATCCCATTTATGGACTCGCCACGTGAGCCTTTTTTTTACTATCTGCGTGACTGAAAAGGCCGCACTGTTGTACGCGCCGTGCAAACGGCCCACTGCGGTTGGTTGGTCGTTCGACAGGGCGGGGCCCCCGAGCCACGCCCGGGCGTTGTATATAGAATCCAGGCTGTCCCCTTTCCACGCTGAGATAGTTTGTTGCAAGAGAGCCAGGAAGGATACAAGTACAAAGCCTACAAGCACAACCTGGAGGGCTTCCCAAAAACCAGTCGAAACCAGGATGACGGTTTGAAGTAGCCTGGTTTCGTGATACACCAATCTGGGGATAGAAGCAGGCACCGAGGATTGCAACTTCGTTTTAAGGAAATCGCTGGAGCCTGGAGGCGTGGAGTGGACGCAATGATCACCTGGCTGCTCCGAAACCGTGCTTCCCGCCAGACCACAGCCCCTATGGTTGCAGCCATGGCTATGTCGCTGTTATACGACACGCGGCCACAGACAAACGTTCCTAAGAAGTCTACCTGGCAAAAGCTCGTGCAGCATTCAGCTAGCTCTCTATATGGAATATGGGAGACTGTTAGACGTTGAGGTCGGCGTTGTACGACTATGCCTTCCTTTGATAACAATAGAAGTATCGTATGGGGAAATGCGGTGCTACTCGGCGGCCTAATGTTATGAACAATATTTTCCGTCACTCCTTGAATGGCGTCGGACGATAATAGTGCGGAGCCCAACCCGGCGGTCGACAGCGACGGTGTTGACGATGAAAGGTCGCGAAATATGGCGCGGAACAAACATATGCTGGAGAATCTCGGGGTGCGCATTATGTGGTTGTGCAGCTGTAGACGGTCAGGTGAAAACTGACACGACGACCTCCTTCATCTCGACAATTAAAAAACGATATCTCGCTTTCTAGGTGTCAATTGCTGCCAGAGGCATCAAGGCGACTGTGACAGCTGCTGGGCCAGAAGAGAAGAAGCCAAGGAATAAGCGACAGAAACTTGGAGAGGTCGCAGCAGCAATCCCAACACGCAGGTAGAACAAATCCTATGGTACTTCCGGTACGCACAGATTGACTGCCACTCAGAACGCATTTGATGCCGCCCGATAACTCGGACCCATGGGGCGCGCTTGTCTTGGGCAGGTCCTCTCGTCCGCAGGCGCAGGTAGCTCGGGAGCGCATTAAGCGAGGATCTGCAGGTGCGTGCGGTTCACCGGGTCGGATGGGATATATGAGGCACGGCTGCAACAACTTGGTGAGGTGCGATGTTGGGACAGAGCGCCAAATGTGTGGATATTGGGTACATGTCCTCGAGGGCAAGCGCGGAGCAGGCGTAGCTATGGGTGCCAACAGGTCTCTGGAGGGCAGAATGAGGGCAGTGGCGAGGTAGAACACCAGCTGCCCACCGCTGCTGCTTCCCGCCTGACCGGACCCCGGCGCGCCCATCGTCCCGCTACCTTTGGATTTCCCACCAGCACCTGTGAGCTCCGACTCCGACGACTCTTCGAGTGCGGACGATTCGGACAAGGCCAGCAGCAGCGGAGACGACGATGCTGGAGACGAGGACGCGCAGCCCGGAGCACGTGGCGTCCGCGCCGGGGGGGCTGCTCGTGGCCGCGGTGGAGCCTCTCGCCCAGCCGCCCGCGGTCGGGGCAAAAAGGCCGTGGCGAGAGATCAAGGTGACCCTGAAGGCGGCGGCGACGATGACAACAATAGCGAGGACGATGTTGACGACGACGACGATGACGTTAGCTTGGAGAAGGAGAGCAGCGAGGAGGATGGCGGCAGCGAGGAGGATGAGGACGAGGAGCAGGAGGCAGGAGGTGCGTGCAGCACCCTCTCGCCCCCCTAAACGCCACACCCCGACCACTGCCGCTCCTCCGCCTCCCTACACCGGACCACCGTCCGATTATTCATCTCCCGTGGCCGGGAGCTTCGTGGCTTTGCGATGAATACACAATCGATATCGACCTGCTACCTCCCCCTAAAACCCCAAACCCTAAAGCCCTAAAACCCGACGCACCCTCTTTCCTCGTTTCTCCTCCCTCGCGCCTCCTGTCCCTCCTCGCCGGTGCTCTCGCAGCTGGGAAGGGCAGCGCCCGGGCCAGGGGCGGCAAGCGGGGCGCAGCGAGCCCCAGCCAACAAGGCGCACGTGGTCGGGGGCGTCACCGAGGTGGGTGAGGGCCGGTGCGGCAGCGTGACGGTGGCGTGGGAGGAGAGAGCAACCCGGTGGTACGGAGGGAGAGAGCAACCCGGTGGTACGGAGGGAGAGAGCAACCCGGTGGTACGGAGGGAGAGAGCAACCCGGTGGTACGGAGGGAGAGAGCAAGCCGGTGGTACGGGGGGAGAGAGCAAGCCCCTCGTGGCGAATCCTCCTGCGAGGGCGGCGTAGGCACACAGAAGGGTTACCGTATTGGTGGTTGCGAGGTGTCCCTTGTGGTTGCGAGGTGTCTCTTGTGGTTGCGAGGTGCGGGCACTCTTAGGAGCCTGCCCACGCAGTCCTGTGTCCCTCTTCGTGCCTGGAGCGTGTCGTGTGTGTGTTCCGTGTTTTGCATCGCACGCTGCGGACCGGACCCTCCGCTCCCCTCTCGGTCCTCCCCTGACCTCCTTTCACCTGTCCTGCCTCTCACTCGCCCCCTCGGCGCACCCCCTCCTCCATGCCCCCTCGCACCGCTCTCGTCTCTGGTCATCGCCTAGCGGCTGCGGCGAGTCCCACGGGTCGCGGACGAGGCCGGGGACGTGCCTCTGGCCGCGGCGCCGGTGTCGACGAGGCGGGGGCGCAGCAGGCTCGCAAGCCGCGGCGTCAGGCCCGGGCGCAGCAGGGAGCGTCCGGGGCTGGGGGGCAGACCGAAAGTGCCATGCCAGAGGACTCGGAGTTGCTGGAGATGTGGAACATGCTGGCTCCAGAACACGGCGTGATCTCGCCCGCGGGGGTGAGCGCGGGGCAGGAGGGGGAAGGGAAGGAAGACGCTTTGGGCGGGTACCGGGAGGGGGAGCAACAGCGCTGCGGACAAGGGCGAGCGCGGGATGCCGCCTCTCTCGGTAGGGCCGTGCAGAGGGTTACTACGGCAGCGATGCCTGACGCCCACTCAACTCCACTCCACTCCGCCCGCCGATCTGACCACCGCTGTAACGTATGTCCCAAACGGGTTTTCCTTCATACCCGTTTTTCGGGTTTTCCTTCGTACCCGCAACCACCGCCGCAGGTGCTGCGTGTCGCGGCCCAGCTGGGTGTCGACGGCTTCAATGACCTGTTGCTTGAGTCCATGATGGCGTTCGCGCGGGAGAAGGTGCCGGGCTTAGAGCAGGGCGCCGAGGGCCTTACGTTGGACCAGTTTCGGAGCCTAGTGGACGCGCTGTACAACCCGCAGCAGCCGGCGCAACCGCAGGCAGGGCAGGGGCAGGGCGCGGGCGGCAGTGCCGGTGCAGGCACAAGCGCGGGCACGACGGGAGGCGGCACGGCCGATGGGTTCCCAGGCGAAGCTGAGCCCAATGTTGCGCAAAATGTTGGGGCAAGCGGCACTCTTGTGGGGGAGGGGGCAGGGGAGGGGGCTGCAGGGCTGGCGGCTGGGACGGCGGGTGCTGGGCCGGAGGTCATCGAGATTGATTGAGGCTGAGCCGCTGCTGCTGCTGCGTCAGCTCTCGTGCTAGTGCGACGAACTCGTGCGGGCCGGAGGCGCAAGACATCGAGAGGAGAGCAGCAATGGGGAACCGGGGAGGAAGATTGTGGCTATCGGGGAATGGGAAGAAGTCCGAAGGCATGGGTCGTGAGGGGCTGGCGGAGCTTGTTTGCGTGACTTGCGAAACTGATTGCAATCCGCGCTGGCAGATATGGCATTAGCACGCGCTTCCTTTTGTTTTGAGCTTGTTACATGTTGTAGCCGTCGCTACTCCGCAGTCACGGCGACGCGAGCAGACGCACGTTGGGTTGGGTAGAGAGGGTGCAGCGCATTGGCTGGATGCAACTCCCAGAGATGGTAACCCGGTAACCAACCAACTGCTTGGATGGACCGGGATGGACAACGTCGCGGTTGGAGCGCCAGCAGCAGATGTGCCAGTGGCGGCTACATCTGGGAAGGGTGAATTCGTGCCTGCCTATCAGCCCATGGGCGGTTCAACTGCCCGCAGCGAACGATGACGGGCGGGGGGGGCACAGCGGGGGGCCAAGGGGCTGAAAGGATGCCATGAGATGGCGAGGACACAAGCTGAAGCTTCGTGGATAAGAATATGCGGCGGAGCGAAGTAGCCTTGCCCCAGAGTAGCTGTTCTGGCGAGGTTGTTCGCCCGCGGCCTCCTGGACTGTAACGGATTTCGTGAAGGAAAGTGTCGGGCAGGGAACGGCGAGGCGCCTTGGTAATGGTATTCAGCACGCCTCGGGCGGTGACCCTCGGTGGCGGGCAGCGTGCGCAGGATGTAACGGCGGACTGGGAGCAGCCCGGCACGTAATGGAGTTTTGTTAACTCGGATCGACAAATCCGGCTTGCTTACGGTTTTATCATAGTTATGGCCGATCTTATCTGGTTACGGGTGGTATGCCAAACTGCCGAGGAATCGGCCATCAACAAAACCCGCCACTGCCATCTTCCCTGTCACTGCCCTCGACTGCCGTTAAGAGACTTTACGGCACAACTCTTGGCATTACGACATGCATACACACGACCTCGTACTGGCGCACGGGTGAAGTAGTCGTAACCTGGTATGCCGTGACGCCGCAACACTCGATTAGATGAAGGTGGCACTGGGTGGCAGGCGGTGTTCATGGTCCAACATGCGGTTTCGACACAGTCACTTGGCAGTCATTTGCGACACATTTTTCCTCGCCGGCCATCCGTGCCCAGTGTAGTAGGCATTCTGAAGCAAGGCCAGGCAGACCGCCAGCTTCGCCAAAGAGCTTGCTTTCTGGGCTCAAGTTCAGCAGCACAGGCCCAAAAGCTTCAAAATCGTCTGATGCAACAACGAAACGAAGGATGACCATATCTTTCAAATAAGGATGATAATAGCATCTTATTACGAAGACCACAAAATCTTATGTAATAATATTTTCCTCATTCCTGCCTGTACGGCATCAGGCAGCCTCGTTTTATTATAATGCCAAAGCACATTTTCAATAAGCACACACACTGCTCGCACGGGCTCAGGGGCATACAATCGGGGCCCGCGCATCGCGTCACGACATCCCAACTATACGTGGGGAGACTACATCTAGCGCAATTACAATCTTACATGTAATTCCTTTACCTATGATACCATGGCCAGTCTCTGTTGTGCATTTGGAAAACGCTAGGAAAATGGAACTGAAGTGTCCGACGATGCACCGGCGTCTCCCTTTGTGCCCCTTTCTAACGCTAGCAGCAGCGCATTTTCACTATTTACCATTTAGATATGCTAGTGCCAGCGTAGCCATTGGGTGCTGAGGATGATATCGCCAACCCAGCCATTATTAATGCCAGCGACAATGCTTTGACTTTCACATCGAACAGCTGCGAGTCAACAATTACCGGGAGCTCAACAGAATGTCATCGTCAGACGACAGTTCTTCGGAATCTGGTGCTGGGACAGCATTAGAGGGACGCTGCCGGGTGCGTGGAACCACCTCGGCGAACACACAGGCGACGCACCATGCCATACCTGCTAACCACCGCTCATGCATCTTGCAGCATGTTGTTTTCAGTGCGTTGTTGTTCCCTTTGCATGCACTCTTCGTTGTTTGTACCGCCGGGCATCCGGCGGTAAACCCGCGCCGCGATAAAGCTGCCATCGGCCGCCGGGTTGTGCGTAATGATGCCTGGATATCATATGCTTGTGATACCTGTATGGTCTGATCGCTGGATTTCAACGAGGTTGCATCGCCATAGCTCCGTGCAGCTGACACTGCTGCATTCTGCATCCATGTAGCACCATATCTCAAACGCATCTTGTAGGAACTGCTGAGCGCCCTGAAACCGTCTGCTCCGTTCTGTGCATCGTACAGGTGCTCGGGTGTGACAAAAAAATGTCAGCGGAGCGCAAGTACTACCGGCGACACATGATATGCGAGGAGCACCTGAAGTCCCTCTGTCTTGTGGTTGAAGGCGAGCGCATGCGCTTTTGCCAACAGTAAGTAGTCCCGGCCCGTTGCAAGGCCACTTGAAAACCAACGCCAGCCCCCGCACGCGTATCTCTAGTTACCAGCGAAATCAAACCCCACTCACTGTCTCTTGGCTGTGGCGAGGTTCTGCAAAGAAGGCTGTCGTACTGTGCCAATGCAATTGCGCGTCGCGCGGCGGCACGCAGCGCGACAGCTCATCGCTAAGCTGCCTGCTGGAGCGCACGTGGGTGTTCAACGAATCATGTAACAGTGGGCCCAGAGGGCCGAGGGCAGGCGGCAAACACCTGCTCGCTGCGGATATACTTAAAAAATGTCTCGACGGGGTATGAAGGAAGCAGTTGCAGTGTTTCCTGTGGTCGCACGCGTCGTATTTCCAAAACAACTAACGCACTGCTTTTGCATGTGTGTTAATCCACCGCTAAGCCTCGACTTGCTGGAATGTACATAGGTGTTCCGATGGGGGCCGAATCACATGCGGGCGTTACAGTACATTACCCCATGAGAACTCCACGGCCGTCCGTTATGGCCCCAGTGATAGCGTTCAAGAACTCCAGGGCGTGGTCGGTACGGCACTAGGTAGAATTCCCACAGCTACTACACGCCACCCTGGTGCGCATAAGCTCTGGCGCAAGGACATACGCACGCTTAACCGCATGGGAACTCGGGCATGGCCGGGATGCCCCGGCAGCTGTACCGCAAGGAGGCAATGTGTCGACTCGGCCGCCGCCAGGAGTGGTCACCGGTGGTCGCCCTTTCCCTGCCCGCCTGCCTGCCTTGCGCCGCACAGGTGCGCTCGGCTCCACGACGTATCCCAGTTTCAGGGAAACCAGCGGTACGCATGACGCCCCGTCAGACCAGGGCAGGGCAGGGGCGTTTTACTACCTCTGTACGGCCGTCCACGAGTGCACATGGATGGATGGCCCAAAAGCTCCACATCGCCCTTTGCCTTCCGCTTTGTCGTTGCTCTTTTCAATTTCTGCCACAGGCAGGGTACGTTCGGATGACCTCCTGCTTGGGTGCGTAACGTTTTGCATTCCGCAAGTTTCTGTCCTCAGCTGGCTCGACCGGCCCCAACCTGTCCACAGATCATGCCGCACGCGCCTCAAGCACCGCAACAAGCGGCGTATGGTACAGAAGCGGCAGCGCAAGGAGGAGGAGGCGCAGCTGCTTGGGGAGCAGCAAGTGGAGAGGGACCCGCAGCCGGGGGGGTCAGGGCAAAGCACGCCGGAGGCGGAGGAGTCAGCTGCAGGCGCCCCATCAGGGCTTCCCAATGCCACAAACACCGCGGCCAACAAGCCTAAAGCAACGAAGGTGGGGGAAGTGGATTGTGCATTATAAGTTCAGATGATTTGTTCTGATGCCGCCTCAAGGGTTACGGTTATGGGAGGGTTAGGGTTGCTCCTGGCGTAGCTGCCACAGACTAGGTGTAGCTGCCACAGACTAGGCGCATCTGCCATAGACTAGGCGCATCTGCCATAGACTAGGCGCATCTGCCATGGGCTAGGCATATCTGCCATGGGCTAGGCGATCTGCTATAGGCATATCATCCACAGCTTATGAAACCCACCAAGCGAGCCATGTTTACTAAATAACAATGGTACGCTCACATATCTGCTCTCGCAACGTCACAAGTCTATGCGCTGGCCGGTCTGTAGTTCTAGTCGCCCGAGATACACAATGCTTCGGGATGACGTCGTGGTGGCGTCGTACGGCGTAGGCAAATACATGGGGCTGTCTGTCTAATCCAGCGGCCGGCATGGTCAAACCCAGTATCTCAACCACCGAGCAAAGGTACACTTCCAGTCATTGGACTTCAACCCGTTGCGTCCGTTGGGCCGTTTGTATGTCCCCAACAGGGCCTTCCCCGCAGCCGTCGCCGCGCGTCACCCGATGACGCCTTCGCGTCGGTGGCGGCCGCAGCGGCGGCCGGGGTGAAGGTAATCTGCGCGATGGCTGACGGTGACGAAGACGCCGAAGACGAGGATGACGCGGCCCAGTATAAGCAGCGGAGGCGAAAGCGTGCCGCCGCGCGTAAGATTGCGTCGCCCCCGCCGTCGCTGGGGCTTCCGCCGGCCGTCACTGCCGACACGGCGGGAGAGCCGGCTGAGCTGCTGAAACTGACGGGGCTAGAGGAGCTGCTTCACGGGCTGGACGCCGCCGACAAGGGCGGCGGTGGCGGCGGCGGTGGTGCTTGTGATGGCCGGCGAGTCAGGGGCACTACTGCCAGTGGTGGCCGCCCGCAGGTTGAGTTCAACACTACTGCCGGCAGCGGCGGTGTTAGCTCTCCGTTCGCAGGGGCACAACAGCACCAGTACTTCCCCAATTGGGGTGGCGCGCTTCCTAACAGTGCCGGCACCGCCGCTAGCCTGCCTTTGCACCCACCACCGCATCCACCACCGCATCCACCACCACCCGACCCCCAGCGCCGTGGTCTGTCGCCGCCGCTGGGCCCCGCCGCCGACCCGAACCACATACCACCCGGCGGGCTGCCCCGGTCGCAGCCGTCTCAGCTGAATGCCGAGCAGGTACGCAGCCGACTCCTGAAACAAAATGAGCCTCAGGTGGCCAAAAGCTTTGGCCTGCAGCTTGGATCCGGGCGGGGAATGCCGCTGAATGAAACTGGACACGGCGGAAGTGGCAATGGCCGCGGTGGTGGCGGCGGCATTTTGGCGGAGCTGACCCTGACCAGGGCGGGCACTGCCGCACCGGAGCGCATGCTGCAGCTAATACAGGAGGAGCTCGCCAAGGACGGGTCCACAACCTCCTGGGCCGTTCCAGGGTACCGCGATCGGTACAACATGATAGATTGTCATGCCCGCGACACGGGGAGGCAGGAACTGCAGCAGCTTCAGGCAGAAGAGCATCAGGGGGTAGCGCAACAGGAGGCGTTGAGACTGCAGGCGCTGAAGGAGAAGGCGTTGCAAGAGGCGGCGTCGCAGCAGGAGGAAATAAGGCAGCAGGAACTGAGGCGGCAGCAGGAACTGAGGCAGCAGCAGGAACAACTGAGGCAGCAGCAGGAACAACTGAGGCAGCAGCAGGAACTGAGGCAGCAGCAGGAACAACTGAGGCAGCTAACGTTTCAGCGGCAGCAGCAGGCGCATCAGGAGCTGGTGCAGCAGCAACAGGCGGCCCAGCAATACCAAGCTGCCCGGCGACATTCACTGCTGCAGCATGAGTTGGCGCAGCAGCAGCGCCCTGAGCAGCAGCAAGCAGCTCAGCAGCAGGCACCGCACTACCAGGCCTTCCAGCAGCACCAAGCCGCACAGCAGCGCCAGGCAGCACAGCAGCAGGCACTGCTGCAAAGGTCACAGCAGGAGCTGGCGCAGCAACAAAGGCACCGGCAGCTATGGCCGGGAAGTTCAGGCTTGGCGGCCCACGGCCTGCAGCACTCTGCGACGGTAAGGAGGTGGAGCTCTGACGTGGGGCTGCTGTCAGCCCCACCTTGGTCTGAGATGCACCAGGCAGTGGCCAGGCAGGAGCCCTCGCCTGAGCACCAGTTCAGCCCCAACATGCCATACGGCAGCACGAAGCGGGAGGCATACGAGGGCGGTGCTGCCCGACCCGCGGCGGTTGGACCGCGGCTGTGGGCACCCATGGCGGCACCGGATTGCGGGGAGGAGGTGCAACGTGCCAGCATGCCGTTGTGGGCGGACTCGGTCGCCAGGGATGGCCACCAGCGCCGGCCCCTCACTGCGAGTGCATCAGCTACTGCTGGTACGCAGCTGCTTTCGCAGCGTGAGGAGCCTGGTAGGGCGGCGCATGGCAACGCCCTTTGCGACGGTGGCGGCTCCGAAACCCTGGGAAGCCAGTCACTGGGAGGCATCTGGAGCCAGCTAGATGCGAGCACCTGGGCCCCGCATCCGCCGCCGCCCCCTACCGCAGCAGCGGGCTCGAGGTCTGGGCCGCCGCCACAAAGCAGCATCGGTAACAGCCTGTGGTCGTTCGGCGGCGGCGGTGGCGGCGGTGGCGGTGGTGCCGGCAGCGGTGAGGCACAAGGTGGTGGCGACCCGCATGGGTTTCGTTGCACGATGTAGGCCAGGTGTCCACGAGCGACTCAGACCATGGCCGGGCGGGCCTTATTTCGTAGCGGAGGTACACAGCCATCATGGCAGGGAAGACCGGCGAAGCGGGATGGTGTGCAGCGAGCTGGAGGAGGCCGCCGCCGTAGTGGCGGCGGCAGTGGCAGTGGTGGTGCGTGACTGGCAGCAGCCTCCAGGCTCACGTTAGCCGCCGCGTTGCTGTGAGACCATTTGGCGTCATCGGACGAGCCACCTAGGAGTGACTGAGATGAAGCGGGCCTCTTAGCAGCTGCGGCTCCAGTATTAGCTGCATATTGTCCTGCATCGTGATAATATCGGTATTGTGGAACTGTGGAGTTTAAATTTTCCTCTGCAATTACCTGGCTACTGCTGCTGCATGTGTGGGCGTGAGCTGCTAGGGAGTCCGCTTCACGACCCAACACTTCGCCTAAGTTCCTCCTTCACCTCGGCGAGACCGCCGGGCCACCTCAGCTGGCCAGATGTCAGGAGGGATGAGCGGCCAAGCGCTGTGTGCTTGCTATTGCAGCAAAGGGTTGACCGCAGAAGCGGTACGGATGTGGTGTACGACGAGGATGTGAAGGAGGATTTATATTAAGCGGGCACAATCAACTGCGGCAGGCCTCACAGATGGGGCGTTTAGAAACACGCAGCGGATGTACATCCTGCTGATGCGTGGCATTGAGGACTGCGCAACGGGGAGGTCGAGCAGCCGCGAGGCGCAGATGGGCATGCAAGTTGCGCGTGGGTCAGTAATAAGAATTGGTTGCATTAACGACGTGCCACTGAACCCGAGGTACGAAGCCTCATGCGCTGCGGGTGACCTGTCCTGTCCTGTTGGGGAAGATGCGGAAGCTATATTGGCCAGTGCGCGCACGGAATCTTGGGCGGAATCTTGGGCGGAACGGAACTTTGGGCGGATGCCCGAAGCGTGTGGGTGGTTCGAGGAAGACCCGTGGGTGGGGGGCGGTTTGTAGCGCAGGACGCTAACGGTGGCGGTCTCTGGCGGACGATCACAAGGAAAGAGTCATACGGCGGTCAAACGATTAAGGTTAAGTTAGGCTGGCCATACTGGCAGCGTGTTTTCTTATGTCAAGGAGATGAAGGTTGTGGCAACGCCGCGCCATCGCCCTTTTAGGTGTGGCCGCCCAGCATTACCGTACACCACTGCTGAGATGCCGTGATGGGTGATGGTGCAAGTGAGGTACAGTAATGTTGGTCGGCCACATCCTGGCTTGCGTTGGTTGTGTGCTAGACTGGACTGGACGGCTGGAAGGGGTGCGCTGGGGGCACTGGTGCATGGGGGGTGTGATGTGGAGGCCGGGCGCACTCTTGCCGGTGCTGCCGTGGTGATGTCGTACATACACAACTGCGGAGGGGGGCGGGTGTGCCGCAGACCGCGCGGTAAACGAGGAGGGGAGGAGGGGAACTCCGGCAGTTATATTCACCGCGTCACCCGGGGCATGCAGGGGACATGACGGAGCACACAGGCAAGGGAACGAGGCGAGTACACTGGCACCGAGGCTGGTTGGGATTTATCGAGTTACCGGAAGCAACATGAAAACGTATGAAATCACGTGTAGCTTAGCTGATGTAGGTGTGGTGTTGCGCCTCACGGCTGCTTTGTGTTGTGGTGGTGGGGGTAATTTGGGGGTTTGGGTGGAGTCTGGTGCGGTGTGGAAGTCCAAAGCGGCGGTGCGCCTAATTGTTCGGTTGCGACAAGGTGGGCAGAGGGCGGGTTCATGTTTGCGTGAGCGACAATTTGTCGCGTTGGGTACTTTTCGTTGTTCTTTCTCGCGTCTGGGCATCGTATGGTAAATGTTACACGTGCCGCTGCTATGCAATTCGCGTGGCCAGTTGGAGAGGAGGCTTGGCGCTATTATCTTTGAGGGCATTGAGCCCGGGATGATTGCAGCGGTGCGATTCGTAGCTGAACTTGTGATCAAGGGATGAGGACGTGCGACCTACTTGGCGAGACTTGAGTCTTATTAATATCTGCCCTCTTCCAAATGTACCTAGGTTGTTGTTTGATGCTGTGCGGATGCCAGGTTTTACAGCTGGTGACGGGCTCCTGAATCACTGTCGCCAACAGAGCTGTTAGGGTCGCAAAGCGGGGCCATGAAAGGCAGGCTACCAGCTCTTGGCAGGTCTGTCGCTTCCTGTCGCTGGCATGGACTGCAATTACTGTTATGGCTGTACATCGGTATGGCCATACGCTGCCTCCAGATATCTAATGACAAGAGTGAAGTAAACCGTGCCTGTGCTGCGTCGCGGTGTCGCGTTACAAAGTGCCGTGAGCTGTCGGTGAGCCAACGCAAGGGAGTAATTAAAAGCACGGCCGCACCCACTTTTTTTGCGGCGTCCAAGGCTTTCAAATGGTAGAAACCGATGGCGTTAAGGAGTCCCGAGTCCGGTGTGTAATCACGCATGACGTCGCGTGCCGGGCAAAGCACGGCAGTGCGCGCATGCTGTGCATGCCACGCCGCACAGGCGCAACACTGTAACGTCGTTCACTTTCCACAGCATAATGCCATCAGTATACCGCAACAATATGACTTTCCAGTCTTGCGAAATCTGGCCTGCCCTTTTTTCCGACGCCCGTGGGAACCTCTAAGCGTAAAGACGGTTTGTGCGTTTCTAATAAGTATTGACATGAGCTGCGGTCTTAGCGAGGAGGAGCTAGCGGCGCTAGAGGCGGAGGAGGCCGACCGCCGCGCTGCGGCAGCGACTTGTAGAAGCGCGAAGCCTTGTAGCGAGCCTAGTTGCAAGAATGGTGAAGTGTGCAACACCAAGACAAGCTGCGACACGGACGAACGTAAAAGCAGAACGCAAGGCTCATGGGTCCGCGATGATGTGCGAGCTGGGGGCGCAGTGTGCATGAAATGCAAAGCCACACGCGCTGTGGTAAGTTTATTGACTCGAACCTACTGCGGTATTGTAAGCGACCCTCGCACGAACCATAGACGGGTCCTCTGCCACCTGCTGCGCAGGTGCTTGTTCGCCAACGCGAGCCCCTTTGCCAGACATGCCTTGAGGCAGGAGTGTCAGGCAAGGTAAAATGTCAGCGCTCTCACCATGCGCCTTTGAACCGCCTGCAAGCCACAAGTTGCGCGCCGCACCCCAACCCACCCCGCTGCGTTCCCCTCCGGATCTACCAGTTTTCCCGAAAGTCGGCCTCCGTGCAGCGCCCGCGCTATGACTGGCCATGTTGCTTCTGCAGTCCTTCTGCGCTTATTCAGACGGAGACGTTTCCACACCATGATGTGATAGGTGCGCGCCCTGAAGACGCACAAGCTGCTGCTCCCACGAGACCACATCGGGGTGGCCTTTTCAGGAGGTGCGGCATCGGGGTTGCAGGAGCGCACTGCGGGGCTTGGGGGACGACGGCGGGGCTTCGGGGGGGGGGGGCTGAGAGGTCACGGGTGGGACAAGGTCCTCGGGACCTGCGCGACCTGCGAGCACTCGTGCGGCCTGTTGCGATTGCCTGCAGCCGCCCAGCGATGTCCCTGCTGAGCACGGCTACAGCGCACAGCCAACTGCTCCCCTGTCTCCTGCTGCTCCTGTCGTTGCTGTTGCTGCACCCACCAGGCTTTTCCTCCCAGGCGTTGCTCTGTAACGTGCTGACGATGCGCAAGGACGCATCCACGCCAAGGAAGGAGAGGGGCAAGGTGCGGCGACCCACTTCCGGCGTACTGCGTGACGAGGCGTGCCTGGCGGCCCGCTGCCGTTGCTTTCGGCTGGAAATTGACGACTGACCCATCCCTGCATCACGCGTACGGACGCTGCAACTTTAACCGACAGCGCCCAACCCATCCCCCAGACCCGAATATTGCACCATTGTACCTAGCCCCCCCTTCCCTGTCATCATAAGGCCCGACCCGCGGCGCCGCAGATCGAGTTCGACCTGACCGTCATCCACGTCAATGAGGCGGAGGCGTACGGCATGAGCGGCGAGGCGGCGGAGGCGCACGCCAGCGCCGTACTGGCCGCAGCTCGCGAGTGCGGTGCCGTGGCCCCGACCGTGGCGGTGCATGTGGTGCCCCTGTCGGATGTGTTTCTGCTGCTGGAGCCAGATGACCAGGACCGGCGGCGGCAGCAGCAGCAGCAAACCAAGCAGCCGCCGCTGGATTCCACTGCCGAGGAGCCGTGTGCAGAGGCGGAGGAGGTGCGGAGCAGCGGCGATGGTGAGGACGAGGCTGTGGCGGCGGCGGCGGCGGCGGCGGCGGCGGCGCGGGAGGTGCGGGAGGCGCGGTTGCAGGCGCTGCTGCAGGTGGGCCGGCAATGAGACTGCGATGGCGGTGCGTGATGTTACTGTATCATGCTTGTCAATGAGGATACCGGGCTCAGCACTCCCGAAAATGTAGTCGCAAACATGCCAACGCAAACCTTGGCGCGACCAGTTGTGCCCTCGCAGGCTTCCACTGGTGTTTATTTTCCACTGTACCAGCTATAACCGCCCCCTCCCCCTCCCCCTGGAATGTCCAGTAACCGGTTATTTTCTGAATTCCCCCTGGAACGCCTGCCGCAGTCCGTGCCGGACCCAACCGGCCGCGAGGACTTGGTGCGCTGCCTGCGCGAGCGCCTGCTGGCGGCCACCGCTGCCCGCCTGGGCGTCGGCAAGCTGCTTGAAGCGGAGAGCGCGACGGCCATGGCGGCACGCGTTGTCGGCGACACGGCCAAGGTACCGTAGACGCCGGGCGTGTGACGGGAGTGCCGGCTTGCGGTAGTGTCCAGCTGGCGAGGTCTCGGTAGCTGCTGCCGTGCGCTGTTGAGGTGTTCGTGATCGGAGCGCAGCTGTGCAGGAGGGCCAGAGAGATGTGTTTTGTCGGCAAGGCAAGGCAAGGCGGGTGGGTGCCGTAAGGTGTTGGCGCTGGTGCTGCCCGGCGATCGCTGCTGGTTGTGCTTCTTCGTCAGCCAGCCCAGGGGCGTGACCTAGATGCCAAGAAGGTTACGCACTGTGTACTGGCGCCAGCATGCACTCGCTGCGGGCCGCCCTCCACGGTAATGCTAGCAACCCAATCCCTCACACTCCCTCCGCTTGTTCCTCATCCGAGGTGATACACCACGCCGCGTAATCCCCCATGCTGCTGCCCACTACTGCTGCTTGCTGCCACTGCAGGGCCGGGGCTATTCCCTGCCGGGAGGGATCCAGCTGGTGGATGCGAGGGGCGTGGCGGCGGGAGAGCCGGCGGTGCTGCACCCCATGCGGGAGGTGAGGAGGCGGGGGTGTTATAGAAAAGAACCGGTTACTCGGCATGGGAAGTGTAGCTGGTGCATAGTCATAGGCGGGGGGGAGGTGAGCAGTGGGAGTGTTGAGAGGGTCGTGGGAGGAGGAGTTACAAATGGGGCGGGCGGTTACGGCCGGTGGGGACGGTGGTTGTGGCCTCAGTTGTGTTTGGTGGGGGCGGTGGGCGTTGCCTCGGTTGTGTTTGGTGGGGGGCTTACTTATTTGTCGGTTTGCAGGCATTCCGCCACGCGAACACTGAGTTGGCTCTGACCTGAAGCCCTACTCCCTGCCCCGCCATCTCCGAACCCGCGGCAGGTGACCAGCAAGGAGGCGGTGTACTTCTGCCACCTGCGTGGATTGCGCTCCGTGCAGCTGGCGTATCTGCAGCCCAACCCCCGCCGCTCGATCAACAGCCTTGCTACAGCGTTCATCGACGGCCTGCAGGTGGGGAAAATGTCCGGAACTCAAGCTCGCAGATTTTCTAGGAGTCAGTGTTAGGCCCCTACGCTTGCTGCCGGCTTTGCATCTGTGGATCAGGAATAGGAGGATTGGGTGCCCCTCCCAAACGCTGAGGAGCGCCCATAGATCCTCTATGCGCTCATGACCAAGCGTAACAGCCAAAGAGTAGGGGCGTGCGCATTGCACGGGGTGCGCACCGCTCCGTAGCTGGTACTATTTGTGCTCCAGGGGATCCACACGGATCGCGAGCAAGCGTCACCGGTCGGCGTACGAACACGCACGACACGGCAATCGGTTGCTGACGCCACCACGTGATGCGATACGCATAACAAACGACGCGTGGCATGCCCCTCAGGCCAGCCTGCCGTCCACCATCTTCACAGTGCTGCGAACCGCGGCGGCGTTGCGGCCCTTCCCCTTTAACTGCGCGGAGGCCATGGCGCCATCGACAGTGCTGCCGGCGGCTGCCGGCGGCGGAGGAGGAGCCCGAGATTGCGGTGGTGCGGGAGGAGCCGGCGGTGGCCTTGGCGTCGCCGTCGCGATATCGGAGGGCCACCAGGTCGCGTGCTGTGCGCTTTGCAGAGCACCGTTGACGCAACGAGAGAGGGATGCGATAGCCGCCGCAGCGGCAGCCAGGGCTGCGAGGGGGCGAGCGCAGCTGCGGTTGGCACCGGAGACTGCACCTGCGGCTAGCAGCGATGCGGCGATGGCGGTGCAAAGCGATTCTGCGGAGGGGGGTGATGTTGGGGATGACGTGGATGATGATGAGGAGGCGCCATTCTGCTTGAGCTGTCGCAGCCAGGTCCTGTTTACACCGGGGCACCACGCTGCCGTCACAAGCAGCAATGCAGGGTCGGGATTGGCTTCCTCAACGCAGCATGGTGTCATTGGAATTGGCACAACGTCGTGTGCTTTGCCGTTGCTGCCTGCGGCTTTGCGCGGTTGCCAATAGCTGAAACAGAGATGCCGTACGCCTCCGAGACCAAGGAATGCGGGCATTGTATCCTGTAAACATCTCATTGCCAGGCGTTAGCGTTAAGATTGCAGTTCCGATTGTAAAGATGCTGCACGCTACCCAGAATCGCGCTGCGTTCCGCGCGGGGGGCCGCCCTGCCTCAGCTCGCAGCGTAGTCAGGTCAGTCGTTTCACGAAGTGGCATTGAAAGTACTACCATAATTTGGGTCTTACTGTATCAACTTGCGCGTGCAGATTGCACGCGGCGCGCTCAGATGACGCAAGCAGCAGTATCAAGGTAATGACCCTTGCCAGCAGCATTCAGTCTGGTACTATTTCACCAAATGTGACCATTTAATTCATGTATTTCAGGCTGGATTTGCTGCGGCGGCCCTGACGGCTCTGCTGCTGTGTCCGAGGTGAGCGACAGGTTGGCGTACTCGCAGCGCCGTTCATTACAGGGTTTTCGGTTAGAAGATTTGATGACGAATTGCGCTCCAAACGTTTTTCGGTCTCGTGAGGAAAGAATTTTAACGGCTTCCCCACCTGGTTCCCCGTGCAGCCGGAACCCAAAGGCGGGGCGGTCCGTTATCTCTGTTGGCCCCACCGCCTGAGGTTGTCAGGCCTTGCGGTTCAATGGTTTAGCCTTGCTCACGCTCCCTACCCTTCTCACACGAATCATCCTGTGCCCCTCCTAACCAACCCACAAGCGCTTACGCATCCACGCTGGCGGAGGAGGCTGCGGAGCGGGAAGTCGCCATCGCCCAGCAGAAGCAGCAGCTCGAATACTTGCTGCTGCAGCAAGAAAACGCACGCAGGGCGGCCCTCCTAGCGCAGTGAGTGCCGCGCTGATCGGCTTCTCGGGGCGTGGGACTGGGGCCAGGAGTTATGGTGTGCAGTAATGTTATCGTTGCCCTGATCACTCTGGAACTGGTTGTAAGCCCCTCCATTCATCTTTACGAGCCTGCTGCATCTTCACCATCGCTTGCCGATGTTGTAAACCCAGCGAGCCACACGCATCACCAACGCCACTTCTCCACAAACGCCCATGACCCCTCAGGCGCAAGGCGGTTGAGGTGCAGGTAACCACTGTGGAGACGGCTCTGCAGCAGAAGCTGACGGGGCAGCGGGCCAACGTGCTGGCAGCGGAGAAGCAGGGGGTAAGCAGGAAGGGAGCCCGCAGTGGCCGGCCACATGTTGGATATTTACTTTATTTAGTCATGGGGACCTACCGGGTGACTGTACTGGCTGTAGCTGTGATTACGGTACTTCGGCCTACAGCGCTACAGGCCCGAAGCCATGCGAATTCAAACTAAAGGCTGAGGCTGATGGTTGTGGTGGTTGTGGTGATGACTTGCTTGTTGCAGGACAAGGACCGCGCCGAGGTGATCAAGGCGGAAGAGGCGCAGCTGGAGGAGAAGGCAGCGCAGGTGGGTTGCTTCTCCTGGGGTTGTGATGGCGATGCCGGTGCCGTTGGGGCAGGGCGCGATTCACAACCAGGTGCAAGTGCGAGTTTGATGTTGTCTGGCGTTGTCTTGAGGTCTTGCCATTTGGGGCCGCCAGCTAGCATGCCACGTGCGCTCCATGATGCGGGGGACCTACTGGACCCATCACGTTATGTGTTCTTTATTTCTTGCTGGGGTGGAATCCGCTCTGATTTGCTGCGCGTCTGCTGGTTGTTAAAGCTCAGCGTTCCTCGTTCCGATTTGTTGTGACCATTGCCCGCCTGTCGTCCGCCACACATCGCCAGGTCCGCAAGGCCGCCGTCCAGCTCGAGAGCAAGCTGGATCGGGCGGAGATGCTACAGAAGGCCAAGGCCGTGGCTGAGAAGCAGCAGGTGGAGCGCGATGCGCAGGAGGCAGTAGATGATATCAACCAAGCCCTGGACAGGTAGGCTGCTTGGAGGGCCGCTACGTTGGTTGCAGGTTTATGGGCGGGCCTGCTCGACATTGACCGTTTGCTATACTCTCTAATTTTGATCGTGCAGGTGGTTGGAGAGCATCAAAACTGTCAAGTGAGCTATGAGCACGGCCCTTGAATGGTCCTTGCGTGCCGGTGGGCGAAGCCACCCTTCGGCACGAACCATGCGACTGATCGAGGTCCTGCGACGCCGTTGCATCCAGCACCGGAGGTCTGAACGAAGTATCACACCACAACTGGACCCGTGGGGGATCGTCATTAGGAATGCAGTTGTTAGGATGCATTCGGCGCGACGTCGGCCCCACAGAGATACACATTACGGCGCAAAATTCTACCAAGGGTTCTTGAAGAGTGGTCAATCCAAGGAGTTCGTATTTACCGATGCTGCTGTGGCGATATGGCGAGGACGGACGATTTTGTCGTGAATCACTCTGTATGCGGAGCGAATGTTTTCCATGGTTTCTGCTGCTATTTTTTTACCTGAAATCCATCAATTTTCCTTCATCTACATATGCGTTTATCGGCTCCGAATCTTTGAGAGGCCTAAGTACATTTGAAGTGCTCGAGCAACAGCCCAGGACCGGTCCAGCGCAACTGTAAATGGGCAGTAGCAATCATATTGTGGGCCATAATACCTGAACTGCTGGACATTGATCAAGCAGTCGGATGGCGGGCAACGAAGTTGCTGCGGTGTTACTCAAGGAGGCGCAGCAGGAAATCGCCTTACTGCGGACAGACCTATTCAATACTCGCCGCGTGGCTGAAGAGCGTCGGCAGGCAGTAGATGCGCTCCAGTCTGAAAGAGAACGCTTGATACGGCATTGCGACGATGTCGAGGCGTCGCTTCGGACAGCTAACGGACAGCTCAACCACGTCCCAGAGCTGCAGCAGCGGTGCGCGCAGCTGGAGGCGGGCCTGCGGAAGCTGCAGTCAGAGCTGGAGACGAGCGTAGCGGCGCGGCGGATCCTCGAGCAGGAACTTAATGACGAACGTCGTCAGCGCGCCATGTTGACGGATCAGAAGTCAATGCTGGAAGGCGACCGGGCTCGTCTTGCGAAGCAGCGCGACGACCTGGCTGCGCAACTGCGCGTCGAGCAGAAGAAGGCACGCGAGGCCGAGGAGGAGCAGGTGCGCGCTGAGGAGGACGCCGCGGCGCTGCGTTCCGAGGTTGCGGCCCTGCAGCAAGCCGCGGCTGCGGTCACCACCACCGCCGCCGCCACCGCCAGCCTGGCCAGCCAAAGTGCACTCTCAGCCTCCGCTATGGGCCCCCGCGTCACCTCGTCCGCCGGCGACACCGCGGCCGCGATAGCGGCGTCGGTTGCCGCTGCCACAACACCGCTGCTAGAGCAGCTGGAACACGAGCGCAACCGCGGGGCTGCGCTGCTCAGCAGCCTTCACGCGGCCAAGTCGGAGATCATGGACCTGACACAGCGGCTGACGGACTATGAGGCGCGCCACACCGACATGCTGGCCCGGGGCCACCACGACCCAGAGCAGCTGGGCCACCAGCTTTCCCTGCTTCGCCAGCAGAACAGTGGCCTGACACAGCAGCTGTCGGCAAGCGAGGACCGAGCCCGTCAGCTCGAGGCGGACGTGACCCAGTTGCGCGCCGCCGCGGCTGCTGCCGCAGAAGCCGCAGCCGCGGCGGAAGCCGCTGCCTCGCGGCAGGCCCCGCACGAACCCGGATCGTCCGTACCACTGCCGCACTCCCACGGCGCCCTTCCTTCGCACCAGCAGCACCACAACCCTGCGGAGCCGCCCTCGGTCGCGACGCGGCTGTTCGGCCTCGCCGGGCGCATCGCGTCCAGCAGCTCCTTGTACGGCAGTACGGCAGCGGGGGCTGGCAGCGAGGCCGGCGACCCCGGGTTTGATTCCTTCCCTGATGACGCGGGGCGGCTGCGGCAGCAGGTGGCGCGGCTCAAGGCTTCCCGCGACAAGCTGCTGCTGGAGATCGACAAGCAGTGGGGCGAGATTGAGCGGCTAAGCGCCGAGAACGTCAGCCTCGCAGACGAGCTGCGGGCGCAGCGCGCTCTCGCGCTCAACTGGGAGCGGCAGGCGCAGGACGGCATTGCTCAGGTGGAGCAGCTCAAGGACCTGCTGGAGGACTCGGCCCGCTGGGGCCCCGAGCAGCTCCCGCCTGCGGGGGCCGCAGACGCCGCTGCGGGCGCGGTCGCCGTTGGCCCCTCGGTTCAGACGTTGCAAATGCAGCTCCTGGGGGAGAAGGCTCGCGCCACGGAGCTGGAGCTGCAGCTGAGGGCGGTGGCGGCGGAGCTCCTGCGGTGCCAGCACTCGAGCTTGGACCTGGGCAAGAGCTTCCTGCCCATGATGGCGGGTGTGGAGAAGCGCCTTGTGGAGCTGTGTCGCAAGGCCAGGAACACGTGACCGGGGCGCGTGGGGCTTCTGGTGGGGCTAAGCTAGTGGGTCGTGACGGGGCTGCGAGGTGGGGGCCAGTGCAGTATCGCCGTAGCGACTGTTGGGCAAGGAAGGCCGTGAGGTGGTGGCAGTCGAGGTTCGGTCACGGCACGGGAGCGGCTGAGGCAGGCCAGAGGTGGCTAGGAGGGTGTGGAAGTGGGCACTGGCCACACTCCAGCAGCTCACGGCGTGGGTTCTAAGCAAGTACGTAGCGTTCTTATTTTTTGGGGGATGGTGTGTTTGCGATGCGTATTAGGCCTGCATGACGGGACATGGTAGTGCACGACGCCGCCCCGCAGCTGCATTCCATTCATAGAGGGTTACGGCAGGGGCCCCTTGGGCGGCCGCGGGAGGGCAGGTTGGAGCTGACTTGGAAGTACTACTGCTGCGCCGTTGCTCTTCGTAGACGTATGCGCAGCTGGATTTCGAAGGCTTGCGGTTTTCATGTTCTGCTTGTTACCTGTGTCAGGTTTGCAGCTCACGATATGACTATACGAGGCGTGGGTTGTACCCTTGCTGGACTGTTTATAACAACGACCTCGAAGATGTATGAGATAATCTAACATTTCGCAACTTATGTCAGCGTGTGCAATCCTGCTGCATAGGAGACTCGGATTGTGCCCTCGGTATCTACCGACCGCTGTGTCGCTCTCGAACATACAAAATGGTCACTCGACTGTCGACTCAGCACCCGCAACACCACCGCACAAAAACCGCTCAGCTCCTCTCAGGCTACCCCGTCTTTGACCGGATCGCAAAAATACCTGACATAGGCGTCCGCAGTCGGGACATGCATACTCGCTTACTCGGGTTTCTCCCACGTCCCGTATGCGACGTACACTACGTACTCCGCGGTGTGCTACCCACGGTACTCGAAGCCGGTAAGCACGTCCTCGTAGCTTATAACGTCCACGCCCCACTCCTGCCCCTCTTCAAGACACCAGCACATCACTGCTACAAACCCAGCGACGGCAAATGCGCCCAATGGGGGTGCCGCCCATTGGCTCCCGCACACGGGCGTGTGCTGGCTCAGCGCTCGCCGCATTGCTGGAACCTGAGCGATTCAAACGCTCCAACGAAACGACAGCTCGCTCACGCGGTCAAGCTGGAGCCGCCGCTGACGTTGTCGATGAGCCAGTTGAGGTGCGCGCGCAGCTGGCGGGCTGCCGGGTAGCGCATGTCGCGGGGCACGCCCACTCGGTCACGGAGGTACTCGGCCGCGCTCACCACGGCCGTCCCAGGCAAGCCGGCAGAGGCGGAGGTCTGGAAGGTTCGGGGAAACAGGCCACCAGGGTACAAATCACCGGTGCATCGATCGATAGAGGCGTCCCAGCGGATGGAAGGGTTGAGCGGAAATCCGAAGGTCGGCACTAATGAGGGAGGGTGGGAACGCGCTGTTGCGGTTAGCGCCGGTGGCCCCGCCCCTGGTGAGCCCAGGCCGAGCCGCCCCCGTCCTCACCTGCAGCGCCTGCGGCGACACCTGCTTGGCGTCCACGCCCACCAGCAGGGCGTGTGCCACGTGACGCAGCGCCACGTCAGCCTCGCGCGTGTGGTCCAGGGCGGGCACCGCGGTGGGGTCGGCCAGCGGCGCCGACACGGGCCGAGGGCCGGGCTTGCCGGGGCCGCGCAGCGCAAACCTGACGATCGCCTCGTGGTTGCGCACCTGTCGAGCAACCGCCCACCGCCGCAAGAGCTGAGTTAGCGGCGCGATGCCACCTTAATAAGAGGCACACCGACAGAGGCACACCGGCGATGTGCGGGAGCCGTGTTCCGCTGGACACAATTTGTGCGCGGAGCAGCGCGCCTCTGGCATGGCCAGCCTGCAGCTGTCACTGTGCTAGGCTGTCCCAATGCCGTCCCTATGGTCCCTATGGACTCAGCTACCCTACCCTACCCACCAGCCTAGCCGCCGCCTCGAGCCTGTCGACCGGCGGGTTGTCCCCGGGGCTGTACGGCTCCGGCAGCGATGTCGCCGACAGCGGCGGCAGCGGCAGCCTCCAGGAGCGGCCGTCGGTTCCGTCTATCGCTGCGGACACCGGCACCCCGTCCTCGGTCATGGCGCAGCCGCCCAGCTGGGGGGGCAGGTCATGCGCGTGCGTGTATGAGTCGGAGCGGGTTCCTAGGTAGGTGGGGCGGGTCTCCATGGCGGCGAACCACCTGGAGGGAAGTGTTGAGAAAACCGTATAAACAAGGATAGCAGGATGCGGCGGAGGAGGGGCGGGGAGGGGAGGAGCGCAGCAGGGGGTCGCGGGGAGGAGTCAGCAGGACGCACGGCAAGCTTTTGTCGTGAAAGAGGGGATGGGGTGCCAACAGCACGAAGCTGGTTCCCGCCGGGGCCGCTGGTGCGAGGGAGGCCCACAAGGTAAGAACGTACACGGATGCACACGGATGCACACGCCAGTGGCCCCCGCTGTTGCCGGACAGTCCCAGCCCCTCCCCGAACACCACCCAGCACTGGCCAACGTAACACCACCCACCTGTCGACCGCCGGCCAGCGGCCCTGCCCGCGCACGTACACGCCCTTGTAGTACGATATCGATGCGGCGATGCGCTCCAGCATGGGGCAGAAGGTGACGTCCACCAGGCTGATGTCCGCCCCCAGGAAGTAGGGGCCCTGGGGTGGGACCGCACGGCGCCAAGTGCATTCAGTAAACGGCCGCCGCAGGACACGACGAGCACCAGGCGGAGGATAATTGGTTGGGTGCGACCAGCGCACGCACTTCGGGAAAGGGCTACGTCATCATGTTGATACGCCCATGCTTAAGAGTGACGCTTCAGCAAACAGTGCCCCGGCCGCTACAGAACCGCGCAGTCGCACAGTACGCTTGCAGCGGGCTGCTGGCATCTCTGGTGGATCGCAGCGCCGCCCTAAGCCTTTCTCGCCCCTACTGCCGGGTGGTGCTGCCAGCCTGACGCACCCCCGCACGCTCCATCTCCGCCGCCACGCCGTCCATCGTCGACTCGAACTGGCTCCGGGCCCGGTCGTGGTTCCAGTCCGAGCACAGCCAGTTGAGCCAGTCGGAGAAGAGCTTGCGCTCCAGCCGCATCAGCCCATCGGCGCGCTGACGTTCGGGAGTGCCTGTGCCAGGTTGGAGGGGCGCAGGTCCGGCACTTACTTGCATCCGCGTGGGATGCGACATTGACGGTAGTCTGGGATCTAGGATCTACCATCCAGCAGGGACAAGGGCATAGCTTGGGCAGGGAGGTATGTTTTGAGTGGCCGCGACAGGGGAGGGGAGCCGAGGGCGGGGTGTGTAGCATTGCCCGGTCCATCGCCCAGCAGCAGCGACGCACCTGCAGGCGGCATGAGCGGCTTGTTGTCGGGGAAGGTCTCCTCCAGCAGCGCCATGATCACACCGCTCTCCGTCACCACGCGGCCGTCCAGCTCGATGACGGGCAGCAGGCCGGAGGGCACCTGAGGGGGGTGGCATAAATAACACGACATACCGGTTACACGACGTAGGCATAATAGCTGGCGCATTGTCCAGCGGACACATAATTGTGGGCGCATGCTGGAGCACTTCGTATTGAGGGCACCTGGGGGGGAGGGCCCGGGCCCGGACCGGGGGCGGCGGTGCGGGAAGACAGCGCAGCGTGCTGGAAGGCCGCGACCCAGCCAGCTGCGTGCGAGCGGCCAGGGCGCAACTCCGGGCGAGGATGCTAACCTCCCGAGGTCACATACGCCCTTGGAACAGCGCAATCCGAACGCCCAGCGAGAAAGCACGGGTCCTCAGAGCGCAACGGCCGACCCGCATGGCGGCCGCTGGCTCCGGCGGTCGCTGACCCGCATGGCGGCCGCTGACCCCACCTTCGCCATGAACGACGGCGGCTTGTCGCCATAGCAGCGCATGTTGATCTTCTCCATCACGTATGGGATGCGCTTCTCCTCCAGCTGCAGCCACACCTTCTGGCAGTAGGGGCACCTGCCGGGTGGGGGGCCGACCAGCGAGGAGGGCACGGGGGTGGCGACTGAGGGCCGGAGGGCACGGCATGGCGGGTGCAGGACGGTGACGGGCCGGGGCCGGTCGCCCAGGCCCAGCCATAGCCGGTACCTGCCAGACCAATCCACAACGCTCCAAAGTTTGACCCGCTTCATCCGCGGGGGATAACATGCCCTGCCCGCTCCCGGCTCCGAATGTTGTCCCCCGAGTGCGGCACGGAAACGGTGCCATGACCAAGGGCCCGGCCCCATGATGGCGCGGTAAGGCGCATGAGCCCCGTGCCGGTGGACCCCCAATAGCAGTCCTCCGTGCATGTGTTCGCGTCCGTGCTCATGCAGTGCACCCCAACCGGCCGCTGCGGCCGGCACCGGGGCCGCCTGTGTCACCTCACGCCCACCCGAACCCACCAGGCCGCATGGTCGCGATAAAGCTTGACCCGCACGGGCGCAGTGGAGCCGAAGGTGCGCTTGAGAGCCAGGGGGTGTGTTGGGCCCTGCGTGGTGGGCACGGCACCCAGTTGGCAGAGATGCCCCGGCCACTGAGCGCCCACCTGTCAATGCATGAGCCCCTTGCTGCTCCGGCTGCCAACCCCAGGCCCCGCCACGGCAGCCTGCCAGCGCATATCTGCATCCAACACTATCGAGGCCATGGCCCAGGTCCCTCTACCCGCACCCGGCACTGAGAAGCTCTATACCTCGTTGGGATCAGCCCAGAAGTCCACTCCCAGCTCGGAGTGCTGGGCCCTGAAGCGTTGGAAAGCCCGGGACCGACTTATTCGGCCGTTGATTCTTGCGAGGGGCATGGTAACTCGGCACGGTGGAGGCCCTAGGCCAACTGTTATAGACCCCATAACTGCTCACCCCTAGCTTTCCCATCGACTACCCCTGTGTTAGAAGCAATGTTGTGCAGGTGAGGGCAGAGATGTAGCCACCATCCCGGCACCCAGCACTGACCGGACAAGCTCGGACAGCTGCTCCCACGACGGCGCGTTGTCACTGAATGACAAAGTTGGCGCTGGTTGCCGAAGCGCTTCCTGAGCAGGCGACGTTGCGGTTAAGGACCCTACCACCTTACACGCGAGGTACTAACTCGTTCGCTCACCGTCGACTTGCTATTACCCGAGCTGAAACTCTTAAGAATGCCCTGCATAATGCTCATAGCACGAACTTCGCGCCTGGCCGTGCAGGGCCAGGCTGGTGCCTGGAATGCGCGATGCAACAAGCTTGAACGTGGCAGGCTTGGATGCCCACCGCAGTGAGAGATGGCAGTAGAGGCACTCGAGCGCGAGCGCGTAGTCAGGCCCTGCATCCGTGCTGGTCCCTAGCCGGGGCTACGTGAGCCAGGCACACGAGAAAAGCCAGCAGGCACCCCAGAAGAGATCAAAGCACTTGAAACACCCGTAATTCAAATTGTATGAACCCTTTCACGGGAAGTACAAGACGACGCCTGAGGACAGTAGGTGCAGCGATGGCATGCAGCTGTCTGCTGTACACTAACTTACCAACGAGCAATCAAGCTGTTTCAGTGCCTGAAGCAATCTGGTATTGTACGTATAGTATACGCATCGACACTAGGCCGAAAAGCTAATTTGTTTTCATTTCCGGCTTCAAGGCCTACCGGTACTGTCAATCTTGAGCGACGAGGTCGCAACATGTTCAGATATAGTTGGAACATTTAGCTCCCGAAATGTCTGCGGTGGGGGAACGGAGGCTGTTGTTGGTGCAGGGCTCTGGAGTTATCTTAGTCCTGCTGGCCTGCTGGACGGCTTCGGCATCTTCAGGCGTGTCGTCGGATTTCTATGGAAAGCTTGTGGCGCAACCATCAGCGCTCGCGCGCAGCATAGAGAAGAAGGGGATGGTACGTCGGTGTGCTGTGCCTGACCCCGTCCTCGCACACCTGCACGTCTTCACCTCCAATGCGTGACATCCACGCCCGCTACGTCCCTTGCCATAACTGTACCCCAACCCCGTTAGTCCCTCCTCCATCCGTTGCGGGATCCCTGCTCTGCCCCGTGCCCGCCTCGTCGCCCAACACCCTCCCCCCTGGGGCTTCCCTATCACCTGCAACCATTCCCAAAGCCGTCGTCTTTGAACGTCCCTGCACGTCCCCCTGCGCTTCCTCACTGCCGTTGCGGCATCCCCTACCTGCACCCAGGTTCCCGTGGAACTGTGGGATGACAAGCTCTTCGACTTCGAGCCATTCAACCAATGGATTATGAACAGTTCCATATACCGGCGTGATGTACATAGGAACTACCCGATGTCGTACCCCTGCGGCGTGTGGGTCAACCACTACTACAAGTTCATCTTTATACGTAATCGAAAGGCGGCAAGCACCACCGTGACCGATAATTTTGACAAGTGCCACTACAAGGGCGCTGATCCCAAGCTGTGCCTTGAGGTGGGTGCGTGGGTTGGGCAGCGCCGACGAGGAGGGGGAAGCCCGTATACTGCCCGCCCCGGAGGAGACTGTTTGCGAGGCTGTATGAGTGGAGGGGCACTCCTGAAAAGCGTCACTATGAAGCCCCGTACTCAACGCCGCCGTGTATGCCATTGAAAGGCGCAAGCGCACGACCCAGAGGGCCAGGCCAACTGTCGGGACCTTGTGCCCTGCCTTCCGGAATTCAGCCTCCATGCCCCCACCGCTTCTGCTGATCTTTATACTACCCTGGCCACTGCCCAAGCCACCGTGTTCCGCGCGCGTCTTGTGCCCAACCCAAACAGCGTGATCCATTACAGGCAACCCCGCCTCTGCCCCATCCTCGCGTGCTTGCGCAGCCACGTATCCAGTCCAACTCCCAACAGCCAACCGGCAACTTCCTGTCATGCAGGTGGCCAGCTTGGCAAACCTCAAAGAGCGTGGAGTGGACCCGGCGACCATGTGGCGGGACTACTTCGTCTTCACCACGAGCCGCAACCCTTGGTCACGGGCGGGATCATCGTACGACTATTGCTCAACAAAGTGGGCTCGTACGGATGGACCGTGCAGGTGGGTGAAGGGATAACAGGACGTGACGGCAGCTGCGGCATGCGGGCGGGAGAGGCTGATGGCTGTCAGCGAATGAAGGGCAGGTAAACCATAAGCACTTCAGCCATTAGGCCTCCCCAAACCGTTGCGTTTGACATATCCGTAACGAAACGTGGGCCCACAGCCGTAAGATGTGGATGGCTTCGGACAGAGGGCGTGTCCACACACGTCGTGCCTGGGCCAACAGCCAACGGCGTC
Source organism: Yamagishiella unicocca (assembly GCA_003116995.1). NCBI lineage: Eukaryota > Viridiplantae > Chlorophyta > Chlorophyceae > Chlamydomonadales > Volvocaceae > Yamagishiella > Yamagishiella unicocca. Next base: position 862,346 of record BDSL01000016.1, on the reverse strand, counting down.
CTCCACGTTTCCGCGGCCCTTGCCCACCTCGCCGGCCCACACAGGCAGCCCCCCTTCTCCTCGTTTGCCCGGGACCCCTCCATCCTGGGCAAGATCTCCAACCTCTTCCACTGCTTCGACCGGGTGGGCATGTACCACGACTACTATCACACGGAGCCAGTGGCGCCCTGTATCACCACGGCTGAGGGGCTGCCGGCGTTGGATTACATAATCAGGTGCGCAGGCTGGGCAGCGCGCTGGGCCACGCCCGCCAGTCGCGGGGCAGCGCGCCAGCGCACTCGGTAATGCAGGGCCTTATGTCTCTTTGCGACGCGACCAGTGGCGCTAGCACGCTTTGCCGCAACTCCTGACGCCCACGCCGGCACCAGCCAGCCAAGGCCAGGCTCCGCCCTCGCGGCACCACCATCGCCGCGTGTGCGTCATGTCATGTTTTTGCCTCGTCGTGCTCATCCCCGCAGGTATGAAAACCTGTCTAGCGACCTGCCGGAGGCGGTTCGGTTAATAAACAAGCGACGTGATCAATCGCTGCCACCCCTCCATACTCCAAAGATATACTGGAAGAAGAAGGGCCAGGTGAGCGCGGTTAGGGCAGGCTAGGCACGCGACGCCTACGCACGCCAGCGCTGGCCAAGACACGCCAGCGGCCTCAACATGCGTCGCGCGTGCGCACTTACAACTGAGTTCAATCCGCCTCCATCTGATTGCGTGGCCGCAGTGCGGTGTGTGCTGGTTTCATAAGCATTGCTTACCTTATCCACGCCGAGGCCAGCCGTACAACGCTGTGTGCGATGTGCTGTGTGCGATGTGCTGACTCGCAGGCCGCTCGGTCGACCGAGCAGTCCGGCGTCGAGTCCACCACGGCGGCTCTGGTGGGTCACGGCGACAAGTATCACAAGTGCGGCATGCAGTGCGTGCGGGACATCTACGAATACTTTAGGTGCGCGGCTGAGCAGCTGGCAGGCAGGGTCGGCCCTGGCTCCAGGGGTGCGCAAGCCGAAATGGACAAGCCGTGCGCTCTTCCTTGCTCACAAACCGGCCGCGGCGGGGGGGGGCCGTTGCGCGTGGTGGTGGGCCGATGGAAAAGTGGTGTCCAAAAGGCCTGTTAGCTTATGTTATGTGCCTTTTACATGCCTCGCATCTGTGCTGCAGGACTGATTTCGAGCTGTTCCAGATACCCCTGCCAGAGTCTGCACCCACTGGGGACGGGTAGCCCCCCTTCCACAGCAGCGCTCTCACGTACACCGGCGGGCGCGTCTCCTTCCAGGCTATCGGGCGCGCAACGCGGGAGAGGTGCGGAGCATGCAAGCCGCATGGAGCCGCATATTCGCAACGACGAACAAACGAGGATGAAGTATAATGCCATGAAGCGTGTTCACATCTGGCAGGAAAGCAAACCGGGATTCCGACCCTGGTTGGGGCGTGGGAAGTTGGGATGCATTTAAAAGATCCGCCGGTTTCATCTTGAAGTAGGGAACGGCGTTCATCTTCCATCCATGCATAGTGGCGGCATACGGGGGCTGCTGGCAGCGCGTAGTTCCTTGAGCGGTGCCAGGCCTTGTAACAGTGATGTGATGGGTCTTGCAGCTGCATGGGAGGACCACCAAGCTTCTATCTGCTGGACCTGCGGCACGCAACGGATGCTGGTTGTCACCAGGGCTCAATCGAAGTGTGACGCGTTAAGGGATCAGCGGCATGCAGACACAGGGATTTTGTTGTTGAACAGATAGCAGGATGGGTGATTGATGAGTCGGAGAGGGTCCAAGAGAGGAGGTTCTAGTGCGTCAGTGAGGCGATTATTTTACCTCAGGATTGCACGAATAGATGTTGGTGCCCCTGATGGCATGGGACAGCACCCTACTGGCCACGTGCTGACCACCATTAGATGCAGTTAGTTCACTGCTATCAGAAAGTCATGTAAGCTAGATTCTCTCTGGTCCAGGCCCTACCGTAACAGTAGTATAACTTGTTACCGTGGGCTCCAGACCGAAAGGCAGGATTACATTACCGTACACTGAAGGAGACGGGAAACCCAGCAGCACCGCACCAATGGCCACCACGAAACCAGGCAACAGTCCAGAAGCGAAAGCAGCGGCAGCCAGCGCCCAAGGGAGAGTTATGGACTGTAACTGACTGTAGGCACTCCTATAATGTAAGTGACCAGTAGAGGCAAGTAGTGACCAGCAATGAACTAACCTGGGGCTCTCCGATGTCTCTGCAACCTTACTCGACCCCAATCGTCTGCGACTTCATCAGCCTTAGTGAAGGGACAGCTGGCATGCGTCCACGAACTGTGTCACAGTGCAGCACAGGCTGTCGCTGGCTGTCGTCGCCACACACAGTCACCTGACCTATTGCTACCCAATCTCCAAAGATTGATTACGTCTGTTTGGTACCTAGGGGTCCGAGTTTAATGGGTCGATCAGCCAACGGAGGCCAACAGACGGGATAGGGAGGCTGGGACGAGAGTATAGCCTGAACAAGAGCTTGCTGGTAAGGATTCTCCCTGTACATGCCATGCGACACTGCCGCGCAAGCCCAAAGGGGATAGCCGAGGACAGGCTGCCACAATGTCCACAGCCAGGGCTTCGGTGCTGTAGGGCTTGCTGCTTGGCTGTCACCCATATGAGTGAAAGAAGATTTTAACAAGGAAATTCTCTGCATGCCATCTCGTTGCCATGATAAGCGGCCCAAGCCGGGGGGGGGGGAAAGGGTAGTTCGCCCCAGGATAACCCTAAGGCATCGCAGCACAACCACAAGCGCAATGTAGGCCGGTATCAACTACGTGATATATGTAATCGTGTGCGTCACCACTGTAATGCCGGAGTTGGATCATAAACTTTGGCCCTTGCCATGTGCGCATGACACGCATGGCAAGGTCACGGAATCTTCGCGCTTGCCATTCGACCCGACTCGAGATTTCTATAGTTATAGAGTTATATGTTTTGCGTGTCGACAGCATGTCGGAGCGGATGTGCGACAATCTGGCGCGCATGTTCCAGCAGAACCGATTAGGTAACGAGGTACATCCGGGACGCAGGACAGCTCTTACCACTATAAAAGCCGCCCACGTTTCTACTCATAGTATATCACAAATATAATTCAACCAGCCTACACAACCTTCATATCTAACCGAAACCTCAAAGTCCACTTGCTCAACTCTTTCTTCTTTTAAGTAGTTTGTAAGTGGCGCAGCCCACGGCGCGTCCCTAGTGGACAGCTTTATGTCGATTGTACTGTCAGCTCCCTTCGTTAGTGCCGTCTACAACCAAGTTCTGCCAGTCCTTTTCCCCATGTCGCAAATGTTCCTCGAGCGTGCGCGTTACACCACGTCGGCATGCTCGACCAGCAAAGTTCCGGCAGTCCCAATGAGGTGAGCCTTCTTGATTTGTTTGATGCGGTGCATTACCAGCTGACATTGTCGCGCAGTATTCCGTTGCGATTGCTAATTGTCGCATTCTTTTTGCTGTCCAGGCCGGTGCTGTCCCATGCTAACGCGCGCCCGCTGCGCATTGGAGCTCAGCCACCGCGGCTGTCGTCTTTTGGGTCAGTCCGCTACGTCATTTCGTTCGCCCTCTCCTTTCGGCAATCCACCGGCAATTTACCGAAAGGCTGATGTCAATAAGGCTGACCTCCAATATCCGTTTGCCTTCGCAGCCCCTTGCGCTCGATGGCGGCAAGTGCGGCCGAAGCGGCCCGTGTGACCGTGGCCTGCCCTCACGACCCGGACCAACTGCCTCACCTTCCCGACCCGCGCCCGACGCCCACGGTGGACACCGGTATCAACGTGCAGAAGTATGTGCAGGTAACACAGCATATATGCTCCTGTTACAAAAAGCCATTTTCCGTGACCTCGATCCTAAGACTGCATCTCCTGTTTCACTACCTTCAGGAGAACTATACGGCATACTCTGGGGATGCAAGTTTCCTTGCGGCACCTACGGAGCGTACCAAGGAGCTCTGGTCTGACCTTGAGAAGCTTCTTTGCGTTGAGGTGGGTTCGCTCGGCGGAAACTGTTACGATATGGCGTTATAATTAACACCTTTATGCGCAGTAATCATACACTTGGGTAAACATGCATTTGGATAGTAATAATTCATCCGGGAATCGTATGTCATCTGCACGCGTCTAGTACGTAATGCTGAATGCTTCAGGGCTGAAGTCGATGATATGTGTACCCCCCTTTTTGATAATTTCAGCTGGAGAAGGGCGTCCTGGACGTCGATCCCAGCAAGCCCTCCACCATCGCCGGGTTCCCGCCCGGCTACATCGACAAGGAGCTGGAGCAGATCGTGGGCCTCCAGACGGACGCGCCTCTGAAGCGCGCTATCAAGCCCCTGGGCGGCATCAACATGGTCAAGGCAGCGCTTGAGTCGTACGGCTTCACCCCCGACCCGGAGGTATGTGAACCACAGGCCACGGTTCCTAGGCAAGCTTTGACGCTGTGCGTCGCCGTGCCTCAAGACGTGAAACGGACGCATGCGCTTGTGTTTACAGGTGGAGAAGCTCTACACATTTGTGCGCAAGACGCACAACTCGGGTGTGTTCGACGCCTACACGGACGAGATGCGCGCCGCGCGCAAGAGCGGTATCCTGACGGGCCTGCCGGATGGGTACGGCCGTGGCCGCATCATCGGCGACTACAGGTGCGTGGGAGTTGCGTCGGGTTCTGCGTGGAACAAGAGACGCGGGGATCCTCGCCTGGTTCTTGGTAGCGTATGTAAGCACTCAACCCATATCAATGTGTGGTCGTGTCTACACCCGTACTTGCAGGCGTGTGGCACTGTACGGCGTTGACGCGCTAATTGCCGCCAAGAAGACCGACCTCAAGTACAACCTGTTGGGCGTGATGGACGAGGAGAAGATCCGCCTGCGCGAGGAGATCAACGAGCAGATCCGCGCCCTCAACGAGCTCAAGGAGATGGGCAAGGGCTACGGCTTCGACCTCAGCAGGTGCGCATCCCACGGTCCCCACGGTTCCCTCAGCGGGGAAACCTGTAGCCATGAGCATGTCCCCTGAGGTAAACCCCTCAAGCTACTTATCCGTTTGCATCCTCCATTTGTCCCCTGCAGGCCCGCTCAGAACTCCCGCGAGGCGGTGCAGTGGGTTTACTTCGGCTACCTGGCCGCAGTGAAGGAGCAAGGTAAGGGGCCAGAAAGGGCACTGCAACGCGGTCCTCTGCACATATAGTCTAGGATGCGAGGAACAGTTTTCTAACAACCACAACGTACGGTGTGTGCAGATGGTGCGGCCATGAGCCTGGGCCGCATTGATGCTTTCCTGGACACGTACTTTGAACGCGAACTGGCTGCGGGCACGATCACGGAATCGGAGGTGCAGGAGCTGATGGACCAGTTCGTCATGAAGCTGCGCATTGTCAGGTACGGGGCCCGGGCGGGTGGCTGTCCTTTATGCCCAATCGGCTTGCGGCGAGTTCAGCGGACGCCTTATGATCCCTCGTCCTACATCATAACCCAATACACACTTGGATGTCCGTTCACCCTTGTACCTGCTTTCCTTAGGCACCTGCGGACGCCCGAGTACAACGCGCTCTTCGCTGGCGACCCCACCTGGGTCACCTGCGTGCTGGGCGGCACCGACGCCTCCGGCAAGCCCATGGTGACCAAGACCAGCTTCCGCATGCTGCGGACGCTCTACAACCTGGGCCCCGCGCCCGAGCCTAACCTGACCATCCTCTGGAACGAGAACTTGCCGCAGAACTTCAAGGATTACTGCTCTAAGGTGAGGACGGATGGAGACGAGGTAGGGGTTTTGCGCAGAGCTTTGCAAAGGCAGGCAGGGCTGAATACAGCGGTCACCACAATTGTTTCTGAACGCATGCTCCTCCGTGCCCGTAATGTCCTGCCCCAGGTCTCGCTGGACACGTCCTCCATCCAGTACGAGTCGGACGGCCTCATGAGCCGCCTCTTCGGTTCCGACTACTCGATCGCGTGCTGCGTGTCGGCGATGCGTGTGGGCAAGGACATGCAGTACTTCGGCGCACGTGCCAACCTCCCCAAGCTGATGCTTTACGTCCTCAACCAGGTGAGGCACTTGCCATATGTTGCGCGTAGTTACGAATTCGACAACATATTCCACCACGCATCCCTATCACTGTCACTTGGCTACTGTCGCCACGCGTTCACCTGTGCCGTAGCTACAGAGGCATTGTCCTAACCAATTGTTCTTCCGGCATCTGTCCCGCCGCAACAGGGCCGTGATGAGGTGACGGGCGACCAGGTGGGCCCCAAGTTTGCTCCGGTGCGCAACAAGGACGCACCGCTGGACTTCGAGGAGGTCCGCGCGAAGATTGATGATGGTAAGCAGTGCGGCGACATAGACGCATCGCTGTATTGGGTGCACACCATTGGACCCTTCCTGCTCTTTCGTTGCTGCGTCTTGAGGCCAATCTCTTTTTGAACGTGACAAACGACGCTTTTTCTTCTGCACTTGCAGGCATGGAGTGGCTGGCGACGCTGTACGCCAACACCATGAACGTCATTCATTGTAAGCCTAGACGGCGGGAGTTGTTGCTGATGTGATGATAGTCGTATGTGGCTAGTGTATCAAAAGGCAGAGAGAACGACGCAACTGACGGTGGGATGTGCTGGGACTGTCCGCAGACATGCACGACAAGTACGACTACGAGCGCCTCCAGATGGCGCTGCACGACACCCACGTGCGTCGTCTGCTGGCCTTCGGCATCTCGGGCCTGTCGGTGGTGGCAGACTCGCTGTCCGCCATCAAGTACGCAAAGGTGACGCCCGTGTACAACGAGCGCGGCCTGATGGTGGACTTCATCGTCGATGGCACCTTCCCGAAGTACGGCAACGATGATGACCGTGCCGACGCGATGGCGGAGTGGGTCGCGTCCTCGTTCTCTCAGAAGCTGGCGAAGCAGCACACGTACCGCAACTCCATCCCCACGCTGTCGGTGCTGACCATCACCTCCAACGTGGTGTACGGCAAGAAGACGGGTAGCACGCCTGACGGCCGTAAGAAGGGAGAGCCATTCGCCCCGGGCGCCAACCCGCTGCACGGCCGCGATGCCCACGGTGCTTTGGCCTCGCTCAACTCGGTGGCCAAGCTACCGTACACCCGCTGCCTGGATGGCATCTCGAACACGTTCTCGCTCATCCCTCAGGCAGGTTTCATTTGGAATTGCTCCATAGAGCGCCGTACATTATAAAGGTTCTGGCGGTGGGCGCTCGGTGAATTCCGCGTAGCTTGTCTCACGTCGTGTCCCTACATACATGTAGGTGCTGGGCAAGGGTGGAGAGCTTGAGCGGGCCAACAACCTGTCGTCCATCCTGGACGGGTACTTCGCCAACGGTGGCCACCACATCAACGTCAACGTCCTCAATCGCGCGATGCTGATGGATGCAGTTGAGGTAAGCCGTATACCGATCTATCTTACCAGCTGCTGCGATCGTCTGCCGGTGTTTGTCCATACTGGCGTCGAGTGAGACACTAAATGCTACATCGCTGGAGGTTACGACGGCCTGACGAACGGATTTTGTTGCACATTACTGAGGTGCGCTCCCACCCCGTCCTTGCTACGCGCAGCACCCGGAGAAGTACCCCAGCCTCACCATCCGCGTGTCGGGCTACGCAGTCCACTTCGCCCGGCTCACCCGCGAGCAGCAGCTCGAGGTGATTGCGCGCACCTTCCACGACACCATGTAAGGCAAAACTCTACGTGCCGATTCTGGCGTGGACGACGCCTGGTGTTATTGCTTAAGTGGGTTCTGTGCTGCCGAGTAGTGCAGGAAAATAAATTATTGTACGGTTCCGTCATGTTTGGCACGCTCGCTGCCAATACGGGGGCTGTCGTTAGCCACTGGCTGACTTGTCCGTCGCGTTCGGCAGCTGTGCATCTGAGGCTGCTCGCGGGCTTAAAAGGCTGAAGATTAAAGCTGTTTGCGCGTTAAGCAGGAGTAGGGAGTGTTCAGAGCTGTGGCAATTGGTTGCTTGCTGGGCTGGGTCACTCGCACACTGAGCGTGTGTGTGTCCTTCCGAACGCTAAGCATGCCATAATAAGATGAAAATTAGGTAGATATTTTTTTAAAGAAGGTAGTGTAACGATAACTTATGTTCGTGCTGCGGTTGGGAGCCGTGACACCTCCGTTATCGGTTACTTATGCGCGTGCTTTTTGTACCGTTGAGTGTGTACAGGCTGTAGGCCAAAACATTTTCGGGAACAGAGGTGTAACGGTGTCGACGGTGGCTTCACATACTTGTTGCTGTGGGGCATTGCGTCGTGCTGGGTTATGAAACCAATCGCGGGTGAGACAGCCGCCAGAGTGGTCAGCTTAAGATGCCACATGTTTTCTGCTATCGTGTGGATTGTGTGGTGCTATGTGGGCATGCATTGTGCTGCAATGTACCATTCTTGGTTGGGACATCGAGCATACACAGATGACTTATTCTTTGGTGCCTACGTTTGTAACGCACATGCGATACGAGCAAATGAATGTCTTCCCGCATCAGTAAATCTGCCGTTTGTGTAATGATCCGCAGTATATTTGTCCATATATTTGTCCGCCAGCGCCATAGTGGGAAAGGTGGGAATCGCTATGGACCGCCCAGGTCGGAGGGACATGACAGCTGGATCAGCTGACTTGCTTGCGCTGCAATGGCCATCCTCTACCGGCGGGTTCCACACCGCAGCTTTGGACCCGCCGGTCATCCCAGGCATTGCGTGGCTGAAGGACTGTCCAAGTCCTACATCAAGACGGCAGAGGCGGCGTCTGCCCACAACGGCGTCCGCCGGGTCAAGTCGGCGACGCCGTTCCGGACGGTGGACGAGGTGGTCCAACTTGTCACCGACCTGAAGCGGGAGCTCTTACTAAGACGCCCGACGCCATCTTTTGGTGGACCTCACACCGGAGGCGCTTAAGGACCGCTTCATGTACGACCGCTCCACAAGGATGGACTTGAAGGCGTGACACGGTGCCTCGGTGCCTTAGGTTGAATGCTGGGTTGAGCCCCTAGCACTGATGGATCGCACTGACAACTTTCTAACCTTTCTCGCGTGTCAGCGGCCATGAGCATTTTTGGCGACCAAGGGCATTGCGCCGTCTCCGAAACCGCCCAAAGCGCAACATAGTACGTCACGTACCTGGTTTTAAGGTTGTGCGTCCTTCGTTTTTAAGGATATTGGTCTTTACTAAACGGCAGCAACTCACTTTAATAATCCATCTTCGCGTGAAACAAGCCTTTGTTCATCAACATCCTGCCAAACGAGACGTCCCTCTTATCCGGACCCACGGGCCGAACAAACGAAAGGCCAGCCCCAGTATAAATCTACGCGGAACGTCCATAGTGGACGGCTGCATGTCAATAGCGCTTTCCGGTCCGCTGCTGGGCGCACTTTATAGCCAAGCTCTTCCGGCGCTCTTTCCAATGTCGCAAATGGTCCTCCAGCGGTTGCACCACGCCGCGCCGACCGCTCTGCCAGGCCGCGAGCTCAAGGTGCCGGTGCGCGTGAGGTAAGGCCAACAGCAACTGGAACGCTGCAACCTGGGTTGGCTGCGACGGCTGCAGCTGTTGACCTTCGATCCCTGACCTTATTGTCATGCTTGTGGCCTGGACCCCTTGTACTGTCGTGCTGCCCGTAGCCCGGTTCTGCGCCGCTACCACGTCGGGCCGGTAGGCACTGCCGGGCCGGCCTTGAGGCCCCGGCTGCCCAGGTTGTTATCCTTCGGGTGAGTGAGTGTCCGTGCTTCGCCATTTCGGGGCGAGCAGTCTCCTGCGCGCTAGGGCTGTCGCCGCAGTCTCCTCCTCTGTCGACTCACCCGTTTCCTCGTTGCTCTTAATACCTGACCGAAGGCCGAGGTGCGCCGCAAGCTCCAGTGCCGCCCCAGTGCCGTCCAGTGCGGCTGTGAAGTTGCCGTACGACGCCGAGCAGTTCCCCAGCCTGCCCGACCCGCGTCCCAAACCCGTGGTGGACACTGGCATCGACGTGAGGAAGTACGTCCAGGTGAGGTGAACACGGCAGCAGCGTGCTGCTCAACGCCCCAACCATCCCGGCCCCGCGGCCGCGTTGTCTTTTCCGCGCGCACTCCCCGTTCGCCAAGGCTTGCTCACAGCCCGCCATGGTACGCCTCGCCGCGTTGCGTTGCACCCCTAGGAGAATTTCAGGGCGTACAACGGAGACGGCAGCTTCCTTGCCGCGCCCACCGAGCGGACCAAGGTGCTGTGGAGCCGACTGGAGAAGCTGATCAGCGAGGAGGTGCGTGAGAGGGGCAGGCGGCAGGATGAGACGCGAGATTTGGGGCGGGCGGGGCCATGAGGCCATGCTACGTCCGGGTGCTGCTGCCGCTGCTGCTGCAGCTTGGGCAGTTTGGGCCAATTGGGAGAGTTATAAACATGTCTCCAACATGTCTCCAACATTACCGGTAGCACATTGGTTGGTCAGGTGGGAAGCAGGAGGAAGCAATCAGCTCGTGGTTTGCACATGTCAGTGGAGGGCCGCACCAAACAACCCCAGATGATAATTCACAGGGGTGCACAATGCTTGGTAGGTGGGGCCGCCTGAACACGTCCGTCGCGCATGGCGCCGCCCCTTATTCTGCCCGTGTTGGACCTCACGCTCCCGCTGTTTCTTCCGGAGAGCCTACCCTTCTTAACTCGTGCTCGCTTCCCACACCTACCCCGCCAACCCCGCCCACTATCCACAATCCCGAGCCTCAGCTCCGAAAGGGCGTCCTGGACGTCGACCCGAGCAAGCCCTCCACCATCGCCGGGTTCCCGCCTGGCTACATCGACAAGGCGCTGGAGCAGATCGTGGGCCTCCAGACAGACGCGCCTCTGAAGCGCGCTATCAAGCCCCTGGGCGGCATCAACATGGTCAAGGCAGCGCTTGAGTCGTACGGCTTCACCCCCGACCCGGAGGTAAGGCAGCACGGTACAGCGTGCGTGTGCCGGCATCCATGCACCTACCTATGTTACCCTTGTAATTTCAGCGTCGTACGTACTTGCGCGGCCCGTGGCTGTGCCTACCCTCTGTGTCTGAATACGTGGGATGCCCGGACATCCGCGTTGCGTCTGAAGGTGGAGAAGATTTATACGAAGGTGCGTAAGACGCACAATTCGGGCGTGTTCGACGCCTACACGGACGAGATGCGCGCCGCGCGCAAGAGCGGTATCCTGACGGGCCTGCCGGATGGGTACGGCCGTGGCCGCATCATCGGCGACTACAGGTGCGTGGGAGTGGCGTCGGGTTCTGCGTGGAACAAGAGACGCGGGGATGCTAGCCTGGTTCTAAGTAGCAACAGCGCAATTCCGTGAGATTCGGGCGGGATGTCAACGAACGGATGCTAGGTTACGGTACCAGTACTTGCAGGAAATACGTTAGATGGTATTTGTAGGGGAAAGCCGGCCGGGTCAGGTTTTGGGAGTGCCCAGATTCTATCCAAATTTTGTGCGCCCGAGGTCAGAAGACATCAGCGTCCATGTCGGGTCGATTGGCGTCTAGGCTGGTAGCTAGCTGCTATTCGCTAAAGCACCGTCCGCCAGGCTGTCCGGCTTCTTCGCACGCGCCCATCCCGGTACGTGCCTCAATAGTTCTCCCGGATGGGTCGCGTTCCGACTGCCAGGCGGGTTCCGCTGTACGGCGTTGACGCGCTAATTGCCGCCAAGAAGACCGACCTCAAGTACAACCTGTTGGGCGTGATGGACGAGGAGAAGATCCGGCTGCGCGAGGAGGTCAACGAGCAGATCCGCGCCCTCAACGAGCTCAAGGAGATGGCCCGGTCGTACGGCTATGACATCAGCAGGTGCGCATCCCAGGTGCCGGGATAAATGTGCGCCGCAGCGCTCCTTACGAACACATGTTGCAGCATGGGGGATGCGTAGGCCGTACGTACTTCCCTTCCACATCCCGGTCTGGGGCCCACTGTCCATTTCGTCTTCTTCAGTGTCAGGCGATGTGCACGATGGTTTTACCTTCTGGTCTGGGACCCACTACAACAGTTACTGCCACTGTGACACTTATTACTACATCTTGTGCGCGGCTTGCCATGTACAGGCCCGCTCAGAACTCACGCGAGGCGGTGCAGTGGCTCTACTTCGCCTACCTGGCCGCAGTGAAGGAGCAAGGTAAGGGCGGGGAGTTTATAAGAGAATCCGCGAATCCACGGCCGACAAACCGAGGGCGGCGAAGGTGGTGATCCAGCGAAGGGGCGGGGAGTGGAGACGGGGCCCATCTGAGAAGGGAACGGGGGTTTGAGGACGGGGGAGGCTCATCAGGGGAGACGTGGCACATCTTCGTTAACGCAATGGTGGGGTGCTAAGCTCAGGTGCATACAATCCTGCTAGCGTGCCGTCCTCCATGCTAGCGTGCCAACATCAGCGGGTCTCGTGCCCCGTGCCGCAGACGGTGCGGCCATGAGCCTGGGCCGCATTGACGCCTTCCTGGACACGTACTTTGAACGCGAACTGGCTGCGGGCACCATTACGGAGTCGGAGGTGCAGGAGCTGATTGACCATTTCGTCATGAAGCTGCGCATTGTCAGGTACGGGGCCCGGGCGGGTGGCTGTCAAGTTGGGCGGCAGTGGAGCCGGCTGTGTGCCGTACTGCAGCACACAGTAACTGTTGTAGCACCATAAGGCCGAGCCATCGGGCGGATTGTCTGACACCGAAAGAGGTACTATTAGTACTTGTCGCAGTGGATATGTGCAAGGCGCGGGATGCATCCCTTGATCCCTGCGACCTCAAAACCCTCGATCCCGCGGTCGCCCGGGTGCCCAATCCCCTCCTGCCCAGTAGAGGATTCCAACCGTGTGCCTGTGGAACGCAGGCAGCTCCGGACACCCGAGTACAACGCGCTCTTCGCTGGCGACCCCACCTGGGTCACCTGCGTGCTGGGCGGCACCGACGCCTCCGGCCAGCCCATGGTGACCAAGACCAGCTTCCGCATGCTGCGGACGCTCTACAACCTGGGCCCCGCGCCCGAGCCTAACCTGACCATCCTCTGGAACGAGAACTTGCCGCAGAACTTCAAGGATTACTGCTCTAAGGTGAGGACGGATGGAGACGAGGTAGGGGTTTTGCGCAGAGCTTTGCAAAGGCAGGCAGGGCTGAATACAGCGGTCACCTCAATTGTTTCTGAACACATGCTCCTCCGTGCCCGTAATGCCCTGCCCCAGGTCTCTGTGGACACGTCCTCCATCCAGTACGAGTCGGACGGCCTCATGAGCCGCCTCTTCGGTTCCGACTACTCGATCGCATGTTGCGTGTCGGCGATGCGTGTGGGCAAGGACATGCAGTACTTCGGTGCGCGCTCCAACCTGCCCAAGCTGCTGCTCTACGTCATGAACCAGGTGGGCCACCGGAAGTCAGCTCCTTCGCTTGCTACTCGTACGTTCTGGTCCCATGTGCCTGCAGTTGCCTGCTTTTGTTTGGTGCTTGCCTGCACGGCACATCGCTTCCGTGTCCGTGACCAAATGCACCTCCAGCCTCGGTCCCCAGCTAACGATTAACCACCTGAGGGGCTCCATCCCAATCCGCTGCTCCACAACAACCAGGGCCGTGATGAGGTGACGGGCGACCAGGTGGGCCCCAAGTTTGCTCCGGTGCGCAACAAGGACGCACCGCTGGACTTCGAGGAGGTCCGCGCGAAGTTCGACGACGGTGAGCCGGCAGCAGTGAGCAGTAGTGGATGCGGCGTGGGGGCCGTGCATTGCGATGTTCTGGTAGCTGAGAGCGGGAGGGCTGGGGGGGTTAGTCGCTGCGTCGCGGTGTTCACTTTAAGAGTCGGTTAGCCGTGCGCTGTGGAAGCGAGCTTAATGTTGTTGATGTTGATAACTTGTGGATGTTACTTGCAGGCATGGAGTGGCTGGCCGCGCTGTACGCCAACACCATGAACGTCATTCACTGTAAGCCCACACGCCCGGTGCTGCCGCTGCCACGATCGATGACGACTATATCACGGTAAGCGGTGAACCTAAACGATGTGGTTTATGACTCTGGCTTTCCATTTTGCCGTACGTAGACATGCACGACAAGTACGACTACGAGCGCATCGAGATGGCGCTGCACGACACCCACGTGCGTCGTCTGCTGGCCTTCGGCATCTCGGGCCTGTCGGTGGTGGCTGACTCGCTGTCCGCCATCAAGTACGCAAAGGTGACGCCCGTGTACGACGAGCGCGGCCTGATGGTGGACTTCACCGTCGACGGCACCTTCCCCAAGTACGGCAATGATGACGACCGGGTGGATTCGTTGGCGGAGTGGGTCGTGGCGGCGTTCTCTCAGAAGCTGGCGAAGCAGCACACTTACCGGTGAGCCCGCGTCTGTATTTTCCTGGCCCAATCACGACATATCCTTATAACGCGCTATTCCTTTGGTCGCTCAGGAACTCCATCCCCACGCTGTCGGTGCTGACCATCACCTCCAACGTGGTGTACGGCAAGAAGACGGGCAGCACTCCCGACGGCCGCAAGAGGGGCCAGCCTTTCGCGCCCGGCGCCAACCCCATGCACGGCCGAGACGCCCACGGCGCTTTGGCCTCACTTAACTCGGTGGCCAAGCTGCCGTACACCCGCTGCCTGGACGGCATCTCGAACACGTTCTCGCTCGTCCCTCAGGCAAGGAACAGTTAATGGTAATCGTCGCAGTAGGCTCCAGGCCTGAAAAGATAAGAGCCATCTGCCGCAACGCTTGACTATGAAAGAGACGAAGACAGAGGACCGTTTACTTGTTTCGGTCCCTCCAGATGCGTCGCACGAAGTGCGGCGACTGCTGTTTGATTGATGCAGAGATTCAGACAGGCATTTGCCGCGTTAGCACAATTGAAGTGTTGCTGCTCCTGGCGTCGCATCCGGTGCGCGATGCACGTTAAAAAGGCTACACGCTATGCAGTTGCCTTTCGAAAACCAGTTTTGCGGGTGCTTGGACGATGGCAGGCGGGGCTGCATCTCGAAACCTGTCCCGTCCCAAGCGTCTTCCAGTAGGCGTGACGCTGGAAGCCATGCGCCGTCACGGGTCGTTACCGCAGGTTCTGGGCAAGGGTGACGAAGCGGAGCGGGCCTCCAACCTGTCGTCCATCCTGGACGGGTACTTCGCCAACGGTGGCCACCACATCAACGTCAACGTCCTCAATCGCGCGATGCTGATGGACGCAGTTGAGGTAAGCAATATACCGATCTATCTTACCAGCTGCTGCGATCGTCTGCCGGTGTTTGTCCATACTGGCGTCGAGTGAGACACTAAATGCTACATCGCTGGAGGTTACGACGGCCTGACGAACGGATTTTGTTGCACATTACTGAGGTGCGCTCCCACCCCGTCCTTGCTACGCGCAGCACCCGGAGAAGTACCCCAGCCTCACCATCCGCGTGTCGGGCTACGCAGTCCACTTCGCCCGGCTCACCCGCGAGCAGCAGCTGGAGGTGATTGCGCGCACCTTCCACGACACCATGTAAGGCCAGCATGCGCGTATGGAGACACAGTACATGGAGCGCATGGCCTCGCCGGCTGTTGAAGGCATCCACCCGGATGTGCCCTGCCAGGGCAACTAATTGGTTGCTAACTTGCGCATGCTGCCGCAACGCAGCAGCTGCAATGCGGACGTCGTCTTGGGATATGAAATGGCGACAGATACACTGACAGATGGCATGCGTGGAGGCCTAGGGCTGCACTGCCTGGACATCAGGGGAGATTGCCGGCCCGTCGCGTTAGCAATTCCGGGCATTTAATTTTGATGTAGTGCTTTTGAGGGTTCGGTTGCCGGAAGCGTATTACCACGTCAAGGCAGCCTTGCAAGGAGGTGCCTGTAGCTTAAGGCTTTCAAGGCGGTCCATAATGAACGTGTCCAAACGGGTTCATGAGGGGGCATGTCCGGCTTTCGCGCGATAGTGCGACCTACGACCTCGCACTCGAGGGCGCGTTTTTGGCTGGCACCGGGCTCCCGCCCAATTCATGTCTGGTTGCTTGTTTGCATCTTCTGTTGTTATCGTCGCCTTGGACACTCGTGACCTGTGCAAGACACTACGTCGCCGTCTGTTTCTGTTGACAGGTTGTTGTTGTACTTGTTACGGTGGGCTCCAGACAGGTAGTCTAACGTGGCCCACAGGCGCCGCATGTGTGCAGTTCATACGTTGGGGAGTTTTTGCTGTGCATACATGCAGCCTAAAGGCGGCTGTACTTCTAGCTTGGCTTGCTGGGAATATGCCGACGTGGAATACACTCGTGCGCATGCTTGTTACTGAGCCTGTGCTGACGATTTGGGTGTGGAGCGCCTTGGAGGTTGTCGACCAATGCATACATTTGGGCATGTCCGGACTGCCTCCGTCTCGTGTTTCGGGTTGTTGTCGCCATTTGGTCTGGAACCCACTATGACGGTTACTACTACGTGTGGAGTAGAGTTCGCCACTGGTGAAGCCCCGCAAGGGTGGTTGATACTTACGGTAGCGGCATAGCCACATGTGTCGCTGGTCCTTGTTACATATAGCTGTCTTGGTTAACCTTCTCCGATCGGCCATTTTGTAGTAGAAAATGTTTCAGTGGGCCCCAGACCGTAAGGTAGAGCCATTGGGCGCATCGCCTGACACTGAAAGAGACACAGGAAGAAGAACAAACTAGCCGACCGAGATATGGCAAACCACCAGAAACCCCGACCAAGGGGCCAGAGAACAAATAGCGGCACCAACCACCCAGGGGGAAGTGGCCTAAATGGGCCCTCTATCAGCAATACACCAACCGCAGTTCAAGCAGCCCTCAATCAGAACCACCAGCAGAGCGCCTCAACAAGTCGAACAGAAGCCTCCCACCTGAGACCCCCAAAAGCGGCCGTGTAGGGCATATAAGTGGCCGTAAAAGTGGCCGTATAGGGCATAGCACCTGTTGCGTGCCGTACCTGCTATCGGCGGCGCGCGTTGCATGCTGCACAGGATGGCACAGGCCCACTGGAGCACGGAAGTCACGCCCAGAGGCATCATTATAACACCCATGCACGTTGCATTCAATTAGCGGTTCCTGACATATGCCCTGAATGGGGATTTGGGGACGACCGGGACGGCGAACCAGCGGGGCAGTGGGGGGCTGCGCATCCTCCCTTGGAGGTTTACTCAGCATAGCGCAGAAGACCGCGGTTCTGGAGCGCCGCTCCCGGTCTTAGCAGCTGCTGCTGTTGGTGTGGGTCGTTTTCGAGATACGTTACGTACGTACTTGCTAGCCTCGACGGCCCTAGCCTGGAGCCTGTTCTTGGGCCGTTCGGTGTTAGCCTGTCAGGGCCTGTCCCTCCCGCGCTGGCAATACTTATTATCAGACCTTTCTTTGCAGGTTTTGGGTGGGGGGGCTTTAAACGAGCCACGCCGCAGGAGCGGGGCGGCTGGGGGGCCAGTGTAATGGAATAGAGACTTTGCTGATAACTAAAGAAAGATACACGCGGTACCGTACCGCGATTGTTGCACTTGGATACGTGTAGAACAGCCAGCCAGCAGACGGCCTATTAGTTAAAGATTATATAGACCGATCTCCGCAATTCAGCTCATTGTGAAAAATAACCTTTGGTCCACGATTGAAAATATGTAGTACTGGAAGGCTTGGGGAAATGCATTACCCGTCATGCTGCCTTCATAGAAGCGAAATAACGTGACCACACTTCAGCGGAACGAAACAACAAATAGCAGGTCTGGTCCGCGGACGTACCAACGACTTTGGCGCTTTGGACACCTGGCTGCGCACCATTTACTTAAAAACAACCTTTTTTGGTATATCATATCCGGAAATTAGTGAACGTTGCGGCTTTGAATTCTCTCCGTACGCCCTGTACGTCCACATCCGGCTGGCACACACAAGAGATTGGATGCTAACTTTCATGTCCGGGACGGCATGCGTTGCTATTAGCTGCCTCCTAAAGTGTACGTTCCGCGAGCCTTGCTCATCCAGCTTACCGCCTTCTTCCGGACGGACGCCAGCAACTGTATAGAGTTCAGGATGGCAAAGTAATAAAGGTGCCTACAGTTTGCTTGTCAAAGGGTTTTGCTGATATGGCAGCCCCACAGGCGGAAACGCCTACCGAGTTGCGAATAATGCCCGAGGATGAGTTGGAGGTCGAGGTTGCGGTTCCCTCCGTCCTGAACGCTCTACTGGAGCCGCCTTCACAAGCTATACATGAAGCAATAAGCGCAGAACACGTGGCAGAGGGCTTGTTGCCGGAGAGTCGCAGCTCGCGACCTATCCCGGAGGAGATGGAGGTGCCGCAGCCGCAGCCCGCTTCGCCTCCGGATCCTGTTGAGGAGGAAGAGGCGCCTCCCTCGCCGGTCCCAAGCATGACCCAGCCAGATGTTGTTACCACGACAGCTCCGCAATCAACGGCAGCGTCCGTGAGCAGCGTTGTGGCGCAACCTGCAGCGACCATCATGAACGAAATCATGGACGACATGGCAACGCCGGTGCTGGAAGGCGAAACAATCGTGTTTCCTGCACCTGAAATGCCGGAGGAGCCTGCTGTGCTTACGGCTCAGCGGGCGAGCTCGTCGTCGCTCGCGCCGACCATAACGGCACTACCGGCGATAACGACAGCCCCCAGCATCGTTGCCCAAGAGCCAATGGAGTCGGAAATAAAGGAAATGGCGGAGCCATCTGACGTGCAGGCAGCTGCGGAAACCGTAGCTGGTCTTTCGCCCGCCATGCTTGAAGCGGCAGACTCCGTATCCCTCAAGAGAGCTGGGACGCTGCCGAAGGTCGCTGCAGAAGCAGCAGCACAGGCCGGTCAGGCGTATGTCGAGGCAAGCAAGGAGGCTCGTACCACGTTGAGAGACCTTTTGAGTCTTCGCGAAAAGGAAGGCCCTCCGGTAACCCTGACAGTCGACCAAATCGCAACGGCAGCGTTCCTCGTGTTGGTCGCCCTTCAGCTGCTCCTCGTGCCCATTTTCATGCCGTCCACTTTCCGGCTGATCTACAGCTTGGGGTGGGGAATCGTAGTCGGGCTCGGCCTGAGCTTCCTTTTCTATTTCAACAGGAAGAAGAAGACGGAGGCGAACGAACTGGTGAGTGACTTTTGCATTCTACCCGTCAGCGGGCAACCGACTGACGGGATTGGCGGTGTGATGATGTGTTTACCTCTGCCTGGTGGCTCTCGTCTGCTCCGGGCGGACAACTGCTAGCTGGAATAGTTTTAGCTAGCGTCCCAACCCGCTGTCAGATTGCGCGCGAGTGCAGACTGCGTCCGGAGCCGAGGTAGCGTACTCTGGTACCGTGGTTCCCTCAATGTACGACCCTTCCATCCTTGATTCGTACAACTGCAGCTGGGTATTAACCTCGGCCTAAAGGGCGTGCAGCTGGTGGCGGCCGGAGTGCCGTCCATGTTCAACTTGTCAGATACTGAAAAGATGGAGGTATGTGGTCTCTGTCCAGCAAGCTGGCACCCAGCGACAAGTAGCAACAGAAACGTTACCTTTTGCACACGGCACGGGCCCTTGTGCACACGGTACGGACATTTGTGCGCACGGCACGGACCCTTGTGCACACGGAACCGACAAAAGCGCCTGAGTGCCCTCCCACTACCCTTTGCGTCCTTTCGCAGTGGCTCAACGCTTTGGTCGTGGAGGTGTGGCCGTTCATTGACAAGGGTATTTGCGAAATGATCAAGGTGCGGTGCTATGCTGCGAGCATAGGATCTTCTCGGCCCCTTATTATGTTCCTCTTCTGTCGAGGACGGATCCAAAACCCGTTGTGTTTTTTTAATAAATCCATCCCCAGGATAAGACCTCTCAGGCGATGCCCGGCATCCTCGCGTCCTTGCCGCCGGCACTTTCTGGCCTCGTCAAAAGCGTTGGATTTAAGCATCTCACGTTTGGCGATGCCCCGTTTCGCGTGGAAAGTGAGTATCGGCCGCTTGAGTCGCGAATGCACGCATCGAAGGGGGCTCCCGAATGAGGACGCACGGAGTTGCCTGCGCATGCACCTAGCATCCCATGGGAAAGGAGATGCCACCTGATGCATGCTCCCGGCAGTAGTCACGCCTCGTCCCGTTTCGCGTGCTCAGGCATCTGGGTGAGCCCCGA
Source organism: Yamagishiella unicocca (assembly GCA_003116995.1). Classification (NCBI taxonomy): domain Eukaryota; kingdom Viridiplantae; phylum Chlorophyta; class Chlorophyceae; order Chlamydomonadales; family Volvocaceae; genus Yamagishiella; species Yamagishiella unicocca. The sequence continues at coordinate 842,331 of BDSL01000016.1, read as the reverse complement.
AACCAGTGAGGGCCTGTTGATGGAGCTGTCGGTCAAGTGGTGCGGAGACCCCAACATTACGCTGGCGATTGAGATTGGGACGGGGTGAGCTTGCTGGGTTTTGGCCGGACTCCGTGGCGGCCATTTGTATAGGAGGGAATGGGTGAAAGTAACAAATCTTCCAACAGAAATGCATGGCCTTTGTTATGGTGCCGGTTGGCTACATGATCCGCCAAGCGCCGTTTCCGTGAAAAGCAAATGCAACTGTGAATGCAGCTCAGCTCTCTGGCAGCCAGCGTGGAATTCCCACCGGGTCAAGCGCCTTGCCGAACGACGTGTGGATGCTGTCGAATGACTCCTTCCCCAATGTTTTTGCTGCAAATTTTTGATGCCCACAGCCAAAAGCTATGCCCACGTATCATGGACATCTCCGTGGTGGCGACATTGCGCGTGGTGCTGAGCCCGTTGGTGCCCCGCCTTCCCGGATTTGGTACGTGGGTTGCTCCGCTGTTTCGAGTATGAGTTTGGCAAAGAAAGGATTAAGCCGATTTAAGGGCTGAGCTGCACCTCCAAATCCTGAAGCGGATACAGTGCAACGCTTCCTCCGATACCGCCGCGATAGGGCACGCTGTGCCAGGTGGCCGAGCCGTACATTTTGTCGAGGTGCCTGCGAGCTTGCTTACCGTGCTGCTTATGACTTGGAACTGAGCAACAGCTGTACCGCTGCATACATCCTGTGCCTAAGTGCGCACTCCAGTGACCGACCGGTGGACAAGTGACACCTATGACTCCGAACCGCCTTACGAAAATGTTCGTGCGGCATGCAGTTGCCGCAATGGCCACAGTACCGAAGTCGCCGCTGATCAAGTACCGGCTGGATTTCGGGAAGGCGCTGGGAGGCTCCATGGCGCCTGCGGCGGTGACTCCGATCATCAACTACTTCCTGCACGACGTGATCGACAGGATGCTGGTGTGGCCGGCGCGTCTCGTGATCCCCATCATCCAGGTGGGGCACTGGGATGCTGCTGCCCGCGGAGGGGGCCTCGATTGTGGCCGAGCCGAATTCATCGTACAGCCGGCCCACGTGGGGCGGGAGTTTGCATTTTTCGCGGAACCATTAGATTTTATGCCAGAGAGCGGCGAAACAGCGACCTTGCCATTACCCCAAGCAGCCACCCTTGACCGCTGAGACGCAACGGCAGCCCGAGTGTCATGATGATGTGGGGGGGACGCGCCAAGGGCTCCAGAAGATGTGTCTTAGTGGAGGCTACGTTTGATCTATTGTACACGAGTCCTTTTCAGAAGGAAGGGGGGGGTAGCTTCAGGCGCTGAGACCATCGTTTCCCCGACAACTTTTGCGCGCAGGAGACACCACAGGACACGATTAGTATCCAGCGCCTTATGCGGCGCCACCGAGGCGTGTTGCGCGTTTTTGTGGTGCGCGGAAAGGACCTCAAGGATGTGGCACCAACCGACAGCGCGTGCATCGAATGCACGACGGACTCGATTTACTACGAGGTGCGGCCGGGGAGCCGTACGGCATCCAGGGTCGTCGGTATCCTTGACTCGTCGGGTAATGCAGGCACACGTCCAAGTGGGGCTTGTGCAACTTTCTGCAGTTCTACATCAGTAGCGATGAGGCAGCGGCCAGTCCAACTGTGGTCTCTGGCCCGGGGAGGCAATTAGTAGCAGCGATCGCTCGCGGGGCGACGTTTGGGTTGCGCTTACCCACCTGCCCACTGCGCGTCTGGTTGTTGCAACCAGCGCATACCTGCCGTAACCCTGCGCTCCTGGCTTTCCGCGCCTGCAGTCGACCCGACCCAAGGCGGCTGTGACGCTGATGGAAGGTGAAGAATACAAGCCGGATAAGCTGGCGGCGATCGAGCCCATTCGCTGGAATGACTTCATCTACCTGCTCCTTCAGGCGAGTGTGACGTCGTGTGGCTGTCGGAATGGTCATGGTCCTGCTAGGACGCAATCGGTGGCAGTTGCGCGCGGCTTGTAATTGACGGCCAGGGGGTTTCAGTGCTGCTCCATAGACGTGGAAGCTGTGTGGCGACCGGAACACGCTTGTACGTCTGGCAGCAAAGTTCACTGCCTGCACGTGAATATGTATTGCGACGAGAGGATACGTCAACGGCTTGACGATTTGGGGCATGGCGCTTAGCTTGCAGCTCCAACGGTGTGCCTCCAATCAACCCGTTACAGGAACCCGAAAACCAGCTGCTGCGCATGGAGGCCTACGATTTGACTGCCATCCGCGCCGGCAAGGTTAGCTTCGGCGGCCGGAGGTTCGTTGGTCGCGCACTGATCAAGCTCAACAAGATCTGCAAGGCCGGAATGAAGGGCGATTTGGACCCCGTGCCCGTCCGTATCCAACTCGGGAAGAGCGACTGGGGCAGTCCAGGCGGGCCGGTGAGCCGTGGGGGGTGGGGCCAGGTACGGCATGGGCTGCCAGCGAAGCCAGGTGCAAGAGACATGTACAGGTAGTACGACGCAAACCGTGATTTCCCTGCCTCACCACCCGGTACCGGAGAGGTACGACGCCGAGCAAAAGCAGGGGTTGATTTCAGCGCTGAAGGGCTTCGGAACATCTGCGAATGGCGCCGACTGGACTAATTGTCGCGTTTCCCGCTTTCCTTACGATTTTGTGGATAATCACACAACCACGGCGCTGCATACTCCCCACCTTTTTCCAGTTGTGGACCCTGTCACTCCTCAAAGTCTCGAGCTATTTCCTGCATGGATGGGGCCGAGGCAAAACCTGCTGGATGCTGGCGTGCACTCATGCCGCTCCCAACGCTGTCCGTATCCGGCTGTGCCGCCACCGCAGGGCAAGGGCAACGGCAAGGTGCTCACGCAGATGACGTACTTCCCGTGCGAGAGGTTCACCCGGGAGCAAGTGGTGGAGTCCAAGAGGGTGCGGCGAAAAGGGAATAGGGATGCGCGCAGAAATGTGGATTTGCCCTGAGATTAAAAAAGGACAACGGGAACAAGGAATGGGGACGGGGGCTCGGTGTCCCTCGGGCGGCAAACGGTACTTGCGGTAATACCGGCGTTTCAGGAGTGTCCTGGTGTATTGTTGTGGCAGGTTCGCAAGGTCCTCTCGCACGTTTGGACATCTCCAGGGAGCTCCAGATACACTCTTGACGTCGCCTGCTGGCCCCGTGCATAATCACAGGGCATTGTCACGTTCCGCCTGTCAGCGATCCGCGGCCTGAAGTCTACGAACGGCAGCGTTACCGCCTATGCAAGCGTCAACACCACGGCATTGAAGCTGGATGGCAAGGCATCTTGGAGGAGCAGCAAGAAGGCGTGGACCGCCGCCGCGCACGTGAGCGACCCCCCTAGCGTAGAGAAGCAGGCCAGGTTGTCGTGTAGGGAAGCTCTCCAGGTTGTCTTGGAGGAAAGCACGCCAGGTTGGGTGGCAAGGGGCCGCGACAGCGTGCCTTCCGGCTGAAACTCGCCCTCCTGTTGCAGAGTTGCTGAGTCCATATACTGCCGATCTTGCGCACTAGTCTGGCAATCACACGTGCGGCAAAGCGATACGGGCTGCGATCGTTGCCTCGACGCGTTTCTCTTGCCGCCCGCAGACGGCCCAACTCAACCAGAAGATATCGAAGCTTTCTGCGGAACGGGAGCGCGATATCCGAGGCGGCAAGCTTGAGGACGCGGCCAAGAAGGAGGAGCAGCTGAAGCAGATGCAGGCCGAACTCGACGGCGGCGTTGAGAACACGCATGTGGTCAACTTGAACTACATTGTGAGTGGTCCTGCGGGCGGATCCATTTCGCTGCTAGCGGACGGCGTATTGCGGAGTAACGTTCATTAGTTGGCTTGGCGTCGGGGTTCAAAATGGTCCTCCGCGTGCAGCGAACGTCGCGGGGGGCTGGCTTGGGCCACGGACCCAACCAGCGCGTATGGAGCGCACCCCTGAGGGTGCCTCTAGGCGTCTATGCTACTGATCTAACCTCCTAGGCATCCATATCGCTGAGCACCGAGCACCCTAACATCAAACGACTCGTTGCTGCAGATGGACATGTACTGCCTGCACGCGTTTTACAACGTGACGGAGAAGCTCGAAAATAGTGACGAGGACAACCGGCTGATCATCAAGGTCACGGGCATAGGCGGCGGGCGGAAGCCTGCCGAGACCATCGCCGCTGTGGAGATCCCTATATCCGAGATCAAGAATTCGTGCGACGTGAACCCCATGACAGGTGACATTGCGCGCGTCAGATGGGACGCTCGTCGTAGACGAGCAGCCGCTGCGTGGGTCCGGGGCAGGTTGCGTGTTGACGAAGTAGAACGCCGGGATCCGGTCGCCGAAGCCAACGGAGCGGCCGGAGCGGAGGGCGTTTGGGGATTACAGGGCTTAAGAGGGGCTTTAGGGCTGTAGTGGCGCGCTTCATCAACGCGTGTTCCGAGCTCGCCCACGACGCAGTTGCTTACTGTACAAAGAGTCGGGGCTCCTGCAGTTGCGATAGGGTTGCGTGCAGTGAGGCAAGATCACTGGACGCGCCATGGGTGCAACCTGAATTGATCGCCGCAGGAAGGCATCCTGCACAGTAGCAGCCGCCTACCGGTGCCCCGAGCCTCCCTGCACTCCTTGTTTTGTTTTGCCGCGCCGCTCTCCACACGGCTGTTGTGCAACCTGCAGGGAACCGAGAGCATGGCTTCCACCTGAGGCCGTGGCAAGGGTACAACCCCGACAAGCTCGGCACCGAGGCACCAGAGACCGAGTGGGGCCTTCCGCTGGAGGGGGCCCCTGGGCTACGAGTGTGGGTCGCCCTGCGCTGGCTGCCATGTATTGAGGTGAGCAGTGGAGTTGGGGGGTCGCGTGGTGTAGGTTCGGAAGGTGCGGCTGTGCCTCTGCCATCAGGGCCGTCAGTGCAGCATCAGCCGGCGCCTGTGGATACAGAGTGAACGGGTGATTTAGTCTGGCCTGACTTGCCGTTTGCCGTACCATGCAAGGGTCATAATTGGGGTGGCTCCGCGCGGTGTCTTTGGCTAGGGGGTCAGTGCGCCGGCGGACTCCATCCTGCTTGACGCATTTTGATACGGTACTCGATACTCGTGCACGTGCTCTTGGCTCACGACCAGCCTGTAACTGTTGGCAAGTACGCAAACTCACCACTATCGCGCACAGGCCCTTGCTTTTCGCTGACGTGGCTCACATGGGAACATGGGTGCATTGCTTGACTGTCCACAGGCCAGGGCCGATGTGCCGGACGAGGACGATGATCCGGCGTTCGAAAGGACGCTGCCATCGGCACTCAAGCCTGTTGAATCCGCCTTCCCTGTGTGAATGGGCTGATGCCGCTGGCTGCGGTGACCGGACCCCTATCGAAGGAGAGCCCCACGGCCCCTGTGCGGTCGCCGGACTCGAGCGAAGCACGTCGACAGCTATGCGGCTGACTGAAGGAGCATGTTCTGATTCTTGGGTTCCCTGGGTCCGCCGGTGAATGTCCCTGGGGCGTGAAATTGCCACGTCTTGTACGTTTCGTCCGCTTCCTCATTGTTGCTTCTTGTTCAGCATGCATGCTGGTTAACTCGTTAGTACTGCTGGGTGGTCGTAAGCTGGGTCTGTCGACCATGGTGTCACGCCTACGGCAGATGTCTCATGGCGGATTGACGTACTGCTGTGGAGAACTGCTGAAAATTGCATATGTGGTGACTTGCTTGTGGGGTCCCGAAGGAGCGAGACTGTGGTGCACCGCTGGGTGCCGGCTTTGCACCCGGGTGAGGGTTCGATGTGGCCTTGGGGCCGCCGTTGGGATATTCTTGCGTTTGCGGACTGATATCGGCTGTTGAAGTAGATAGGCTCTGCGGGGCAGCATGGCAGCCTGAAGCCGGTAGCAGATCAGAAGCGTGGAGCTGCCTGCGGGCTGGACGCCAGCGGTACTCGGCTTCAGAAGCCGGGTATTATACAGGAATTGTGTGAGCGCGCCGAGAACGTTACGCGGCCTGTTTCGGTACCACAATTTGTTTCTCAGGAGTTTTTGCTCGAGCGTTCTGCTCAGAGTCACCTGGTACCCTCACACATCTTACATTACTGCGTGTCGTTTCCCGACATACTTGGGTTGTTCTAAAGTACCTTAAACGTGAAGAAGGGGCCCAGGGAAGCCCAAATTCATAAACCAATCGGGTGTTCGGGTCACACGTGCTCTCAACTTCGCTGCCGGCTTAGCATGGAAGACCTGCAGGACTGTCCCGACCGCTGGAGGGAGACGGATAGGCCATAACGTAAGTTGCGCGTATGCGGGCGCGTCGTCATGTTCCATCATCAGGGGGCGCACGGGGAATGATAGCGGCGACGAGCGGGCTGTACGCGCAGGTTTCCAATTTACTGAAGACCCATCCCCTAGCGGCGTGCACGAACTGCTCGGCCCGACTTTGCCGCCACGTGTCTCAGGAGGCCATAGCGAGACCCACGCGCGCAGGCATGCACCACCACGTGGGCGCGGGATGTGGTACATCGCCCCAGCCGTGCTGCTGTGCTAAGGCTAGCCGACTCCAGGCCTGATCTGTACGCTGTTCAAAGCGCTCAGGCTATAGACAAATACGAGGGCAAACAGATTGAGCGCCGCAAGTCGCTACCTCTTCGGGCGCTAAACCGAGCACTCTCGGTCGACGTGCGGCCCACAGCTGCACAGGTACTTGTGGGACAACCCATGCTCGACATTGTCGTAACACGTCTGCAACTGGGCACCTCATGAGAGAAGGGGGCTTGAGCGCGGATGCCAGAAGTGCTATCCCGCTGTGTTTAGGCGACATCGCTAAACGGGCCCGATGTGCGCACTCTATCCTTATCCGATTGTGAGGCAGCTACCAATGACAGCCGGTAGCTGTCAGCTGAAAGGCAACGAAGTTCGTTGCGTCGGAGTATTACATGTTTCAGTGCGTAGTGTCAATCCACCGTACCTGACAACGCACTCGCGGGCTAGTTCACTCGGACTGACTCGGACCGCCGCACTTCGGATGCACTCTCCGGAGTGGCACCGAAACCACGACTAATGCCCGCGAAAACGGATACGCCTGTGCTAGGAGTGATATCGTTGCAACCGACGTAGTCTGCATGGAGGATTTCATGTAACGACATGTAACGCGGGGTTGTCGCCTTACGCTGAGCCTCGCCGAGCGGTCTATGTAACGAACTCCGGCGCCCATTCGACCGTAGGCAGATGTATGCTTGTGTATGCCTGTGCAAGGGCGATGCCGGCGCATGCATGGGCGTGATATTGTGGTCACGGGTGCAATTGCCAGCTATAGCGCCATGCCTTACGCAGTCTGCCGCTGCTAACAGCTACAGACGTTGCTGTGCTACCTTCAGGTTTGTCTTTGAATGTCCATTACTCTCAACAAGCAAGAATAGGATTCTCCTTATGTGCTCGGACGTGTCACTCACCGCCAAGGCGTTTGGTTTTACGTTCTTTATCGACACAATGTGGCATATCACCTGTAATCGCACTTAGTGCCAAACAACTTCTGCCCTGAAGGTCAGGTTGTTAAACTCGAAACCTTGTCGAGGTCGTAGCGACGTACCAACGGCCATACAGACAAGATCGCCTTGGAGCTACGATTCAGTCTAGAGCATTGGTTTGGATGCAACATGTCCCTTGTGTCCGTCTGCGCGCAGCAATGCGCGACATGATTTTTCCCGTACAGCCGCATCGTCCTGGACTTGGAACGCGACCCTCTGACATTCTAGATTGTTTTTAACGTGCCTTTTCTTGGATCAAACCAGTTCTGTTCCGTGTGTTTGGGGCCGGAAAGCCCTTCGGCCGCACCTACACGTGTAAATTATGACTGAGTGCCGAGGACACGTTTATGAGTAGCCTTCCTTAGCGGTTATTGAAATGGAAGCTGCGGAGATGGAAGCGTCGGCAGGCTTGCGAAGAATGGCTGAGGACGCCGAGGCGCATGCACCCGTCATAATGGAGGAAGCTGTCATGGAGGCCACATATCAACCTGCGCTTTCTGACAACGGATTTGATGGCATGGTGCGAGGGCTTCAGCCTACCTTGGCGGAGGCGGAGGCTGTGGTGCCGGTTCCAACGCCAGGGCCAGAGCAGTCGACTGCCTCGCCGATTTCAGCTTTTAAGCAGAATTCTGATAGTGACATGCGGCCGCATGTACCCGATGCATCCTTTGGCGGCCTTGCAGCCCAAGCTGCAGCGGCCATCAACAACGAAATTACGGAGACGTCGACTCCCATGTTTACAACTCCCAATACAGCGAATAATGTAGCGACAGCCTCGGCTGAGGCGGCAAGTCCACCCTCGCCCGCCCCCGCGATAACGGCGACACCGGGCGCGACAGCCACAGCTAGCGGTGATTCGCCCGTCTCAACCGGGAAGGCCGTGGGAAATGCCGCTGATGCGATGGACTCGAATGAGGCAGCCCCGAAAGCCGCAGAGGTTGGGTCGCCCGCCATGGCCGCTATGATGGACAGCATGGGCCTTAAGACGTTGCCGAAGGCTGCTGCAGACGCTGCCAAGCAGGCTGGTCAGGCATATGCTGAGGCAGGCAAGGAAGCTCGCACGACAATGGTGTCGCTTGCGACAGCTTTCGGCAAGAAGGCTGGCCCCCCAATTACTGTGACCGTCGACCAAATTATGACTGCGGTGTTCTTCATATTCGTGGGGTTCCAGCTGCTGTTCCTTCCCATTTTCATGCCATCCTTGTTCCGGCTGGTGTATTGCTTGGTGTGGGGACTACTCTTTGGCCTGGGCCTAAGCTTCTTCTTCTATTACAATAAGAAGAGAAAGACAGAGATCAACGAGCTGGTAAGTCAATATGGGGGCGGCTAGGAGCAACGGTAGACCGTCGGGGCCCCCGGTGGAGCGTCGGGGACCCAGGCGGGTGTGTAGGTATTCCACGAAGTGCGTAGTTTCGGATGTTCCCATTAGTCGTCCCGACAGCTGCACTCTATGTTGCATTCGGGCGTCCTCACTATACTGCGGTTACCTGAACAACAATGTGATATGTCCGCTGTCACCATGCCACATCACGGCAAGGTCTCTCCCCTGCCGGTGTACTCCCCAAATGCTGTCCACTTCGCTATCGTGCTTCTGACGTGGGCCTGGCTTCGTGCACCGCGCCTCCCTCCCCGACATTGCTCGCTGCGCAACCGCAGCTGTCAGTCAACCTCGGGCTCAAGGGCATGTACTTGGTGGCGGGCTCACTTCCATCCTGGTTTAACATTTCGCAACACGAGAAGCTTGAGGTGGGCTGCAGGAAGGCCGTTCGAGGCTTCCGTATAACATGAGCCAATTTAATTTTAACTCTAGCGCAGTGGCCTAGTCGTCTTTGCACATATAGAATGGGCTCTCTGCCCGCGTCGGCTCCATGCAACGGTCGCGCATACGACTGTCGTCCGCTGAATCGTAGCGGACATCTTTCGTAGATGCCGAAAGGCGGCGTGGGCGCCATTATAAGATGGCACCGGTGACGTCGCTCTGATGTCGTTGACAGCAAGGTCCCCGTCCGTGCTCATGACGCGACCCGGCGGCACGGGTTTCTCGTCGGGGTCCCTGTGCATGAGTGGCTGCGTGAATCCTCCCGTTTGCCCTTCGCGCGTCTGCAGTGGCTTAACAGCCTCATCGTCGAGCTCTGGCCGTACGTTGACAAGGGCATCTGCGACATGATCAAGGTGCGACCGCGACTCGGATTTTAAAGAGCGGCCAACACAAAGCCGCAACCCATGATGCCAAGGGGCTTGGCACAGCTGTGCCTGGGGCCCCCACTGACTACCTGCGTCACGTCACCGTACCAGCTTGCACCCAAGGAACTATGCCGCTGGGCCACCCCACCATGCTTCCCACCTCCCACCTGTCCGCCTCAGGACATCACCGCCCAAGTGATGCCGGGTATCCTGAAAACCCTTCCAGCCGGACTAGGCGGCATAGTCAAGAGCATTGGCTTCAAACACCTCACATTCGGAGCCGCGCCCATCCGCGTGGAAAGTGAGTGGGGAGCCGCGCGTGCCGTTGCTGCAGGTGCCGGCGCGATGCAGCCAGCCTAAAAAAGGCACTGAAAGAGATGCCCCGCCACAAAGGCGCATGGCTTGACTTCTGCCCCTGCGTCTGCGTCTGCGTCTGCGTTGTTTTTACCGCCAGCCAGATGTCCACGACGTTTTCTCATGTAGCCTCCGCAGCCGATACTAGTTATCCACGAAACAGCTCGCTGCCAAATGCATCATGTCAGTCATGTGTAAGAACCTCACGGCGTCATACTAACGGTTCTAACTCTTGAAACAAATCGTGGTGGCCTGACTCGTCGTCGATCCCACGCGCGCAGCGATTTGGGTCAGCCCCAACAAGGAGAGCCTGGTGATGGAGGTGTCGGTCAAGTGGTGCGGAGATCCCAACATCACGTTGGCGATTGAGATTCCCGGAGGGTGAGGAGTGGGGCAGCGCATGCTGGGGCGCAGGCGCCGAATAATCACGGGGGTAGGAGTGGACGGGTCCAAAGGTGCACGGGGATCTGTGGCCGGCGAGGGCATGTTGGTGAGGGGATGGCTGGATGGTACTCAGACCCTTCAGTGCATAGGGGGCGAGTATTGAGCAATCCAGCTCAGCGCCCTGAGCTACGCTACGCTGGACTTCCTCGGTGAAGGCAACAGCAACAGCTGCACGGACGTCATGCCAGCTGCCTGGACACTTCTGGGATGTTCTGTCACATGCCTCCTGCGGTTGCTGTTCCGGAGCACCCGCGCGCAAGGGACGGGCGCTCTTGGCTTCCTTCTCTGCACCTCGCTGCCAGCGCCAAGTGGCGAGGCAAGGTTGCCGGCATCTCGCTCACCGGCTTCCTGCATCGCACGTCTAGCTGAGGGCGTGGGAGCAGAGATGGCGCCAAGTCCTTGCCCGCTGGGTTGTGAAGCCCGGTGTTGCTGGGCATCTCGAAAGAGGCAGGGCGTCATTAGGCGGGCCTCGCTCTCCCCGCCTGACCGTCGTTCTGCCCCTCCGCCCCTTCCCGCCCCCTCACAGTCAGAAGCTCTGCCCGCGCGTCATGGATATCACCTTCGTGGCAACAGTCCGAATAGTGCTCAACCCGCTGGTGGCCCGCATGCCCGGATTCGGTACGCAGCAGCCCGCCGCTGATGTGGGGGGTCGAGGACGCCATGGGCCTCCGGGTTGGTCCGGTGCATAGTGGCGCAACCTTCGACATTGCCCGGTTGCTGTAAGGCCGTCCTTCGTGTCCACATACCACCAAACTAAAACGTGTTCCTTTTGGTGGGATGCCGCAGCGCTGTTTTTGTTTGTGGCTACGGGCTGTCCCTCTTGTCCCTTCGCAAATGCACTCGGGATTGATTCACGGCCCGTTCCCGCGCAGTCGCCGCCGTGGCGACGGTGCCGCAGGCCCCAATGATCAAGTACCGGCTGGATTTCGGGAAGGCGCTGGGAGGCTCGATGGCGCCTGCGGCGGTGACGCCAGTCATCAACTTCTTCTTGCGCGAGATCATCACCAAGATGCTGGTGTGGCCCCAGCGACTCGTAATCCCCATCATCCAGGTGGGGCACTGGGAGGCGGGAGGGGATACAGCACTAGGACCTTCGAAGGCTAGGTCGCGGCTGACTGTGTCCGGTCATGCAGTCATGGTGCATTTGATTAATTCTCCGTGCTCCATCACGTGCCTAACGCGCGCCTGCGTGCCTGATCATTTGCATTGGGGTCAGGCACGCAACCGAGACCTCGCAAATCGGGGGTACCGGTACTTGTCGCGCGCCGCGCAGCCCTCCTCAGCGTGTATCCCCGCGCTCTTGTGGGTTGCCGTCCCTGCGCGCCCTGCGTGCGCAGGAGACGGAGCAGGACAAGGTGGAGATCCAGAAGCTGATGCGGCGCCACCGCGGCGTGCTGCGCGTCTGCGTGGTGGGTGCCAAGGAGCTGCGCGCCGAGGCCTGGGGCAGCAACGACGTGTTGGCGGAGCTCACGACGGACTCGGAGCACTATGAGGTGAGGTCGGGGCTGGGTGTTGGGGCTGGGTGTCGCGGCCGTTGTAAACGCTGCGTCCCCGTCCGAACCGGCCCCACCCCGGCGACGTCCCCGGCTCTGCCTCCGGGGGTGGATGGTTCCTTATGAGAGTCGGGGATAAGAGTGGGGGAGGTGACAGGGTGGGGGCAGTCCTAACGGGGACCCCTCCGCCGTCGCGGTATCGGAAGGTGCCGATTTGGAATGAACCGTGCTTCGCTATTGAACCTCTATGAGTGAAAACAATTTTATGCAAATGTAAAAACTTTATTTTTTTCCATTGCCCCGACTAGGCGACCAGCACCAGGCGGGCTAAGCCCATTCCGATGGAGAACAAGGAGGAGCAGGAGCGCCTGGGGGAGACCGTTACGTGGAACGAATACATCTATCTGCTGATCCAGGTGAGAGCACCCTGGACTGGAGGGCCTGAGCGACAGCTATGCGGGCAAGTGTCAGTATGCGGCATCGTTCGCGCAACGGGGTGGGACAGGGCCTGCAAGCGGCCCACCAGGATCCGCAACCCGCCAGGCCACCCCAACCACCAGACGCGCCTCCGCGCGTCTCGCTTGGCCCTCACCACCAGCTCCCGTCGTACCATGTCGTACATGCCGCAGGAGCCCAAGGACCAGATGCTGCTCATGGAGGTGTTCGACATCGACAAGCTGCGGCCGGGCAAGCTGCTGACCGGCCAGGTCACGCAGCTGGTCAACGGCCGCGCGCTGATCGGCCGCTCCCTGGTGAAGCTGCGCGACGTGTGCGACACCGGCGAGAAAGGCTCCAGCGAGACCATATCCATGATGACCCACCTGGGTAGCGGAGAGTGGGGCAATGCGGGAGGCCCGGTGAGGCGGGGTCGCGGAGAGTGGGGCAGGGAGGGACGGGAGGCGCGGTGAGGCGAGGCTGCGGGCGCATGCATGCTGCCGCCGCCGTGACTGCCACACTGTCACGGAGCCGAGTACGTAGCCGAGTATGGGTTCAAATCCGAGCGGTGCGGAGACCCGGCTGCTGGGGAGGCAGCCTCTCAACATCAGGCAGTGTTGTGTTCGCGTTGTTTCTTTTTTACCTGATTGCTATGTGGGTTGTCTGCGCTGCAGGGCAAGGGGCTGGGCAAGGTGAGGCTCCAGATGACGTACTGGCCCTTCGAGAAGTTCACCAAGTACGACGTGGAGAACGCCATGACGGTGCGTTGGCTGACCAGCGGGGCGCTCCGCATGCGCTTGTTGGCTTCGCCGCTGCCACGCGCTTGCTCGCACTACGCCGCAATGAGGCTTGCCTTGTGGTTGGTTACGCAGCGTGTCAGCCGTGAGCCGACCGGCGTGTGCTGTATCAGCGGGGAGGGCGGCGCCTAGGTACTTGGACCTCGTACGTGGATGTGGGTCGGGAGGCATTACGGGCCTCACTCGTGGGACACGGAACACTGCTGCTTCGGGACACATTACGGGACACTGCTGCTCCGTGAGCCCCTGCCAAACCTCCGTGTGACCGTGTGGCCGAAACCTATCCTGGCCCGCGCGCCCCCTGCTTACCCGTCGCTGCTGCTGTTGCTGTTGCTGCTGCTGTTGCTGCTGGTGCTGTTGTTACTGCTGCTGCAGGGCATTGTCACCGTGCGCTTGCTCAAGGTGTGGGGCCTCGCGGTGGCGGGTGACACTCTGTCGTCCTTTGTGCGCGTGACCAGCAGCGCCAACCGGAAAGAGTGGAAGAGCAGCACTCGGACGTGGACCCGGCGCGCACACGTAAGCCATGCAATGGGTGGGCGGGTATGGAGGGTTCATCAGGGGGCAGTGTGGGAGGTCCCCCATTTGTATGGCCCCAGGCAGCGGGCCGAAAGGCGGTAACTTGTTTGACAGCTTGAACGAGGGTCTGCGGCTACTTGGGCTGTGGCCGATGCATGTGCCAGCTGGCCACCAACGTCAGGGGCTGGCTTACCGTGCCTGACCCAGGGCCGTGAGCATGTACGTGCAACTGGCTTAATACCTGCGTGTCCCGCTAAGGGTGGACATAGCAACGTGATTCGAGCGGTTGCGATTCCTAGGTTGACTAGCTTCCGATGTTAAACGCAGCCCACCATCCCACGTGCACGGGATGGGATGGCAAGCCGGTGAAGTGAGTCCCGCCCGTGCTTCTGGCCCTCCCTCTGCCCTTAGATCATGCGGCTCAAGGGCGAGATGAAGCGCCTGCAAGCTCTCCACGCGCGGGACTTCCGCGAGGGCCGCTTCAAGGAGGCTGAGCGGAAGGAGAAGTACATAGAGGCGCTGCAGAACGCTATCAACGGCAACGACAAAAGGGCGCGGCTGATGGTGGACATGGATTACATGGTAAGGCAGGGGAAGACCTGGCTGCCTCTGTGCCTTGCTGGCTGGCTGGCTGTTCCTGGCTGGCTGTTTCTGGCTGGCTGGCTGTTTCTGGCTGGCTGGCTGTTTCTTGCTGGCTGGCTGACCAGCTACACCGCACCTACCAGCGTGCTCCTCCAGGGCACCTTGGGTGCAATCACATCATAGGATGTGACTGCATGCCTCCCTACATGGCGCCGATGATCGACCGGCACACTTCGTTCCTGTCCGCCGGATTGTTTTCGTCCATGCTTCCTCGCAGCTCGGCTTCATAACTCACCGGCCATTGCACCCAGTAACTCACCCGGCCGGCGTTCCCCGTGGTCCCCAACCCCTTCCTGTCCGCAGCTGGACAGCAATGCCATGCACGCCATCTACCACGTCAAGCTGACCGACGTGATCAAGATCAAGGTCCTAGAGTCGAGCCTGCTGTCCTCGGCCGAGTGCCTGGGCCGCCTGGACATCCCTGTCTCGGACATCATCACCGCCAACGACATGAGCCCAATGACGGGTGAGTCAGCGGCGGGGGACAAGGTGTACGACGGTACGGACCGGACGGCGGTGCGAATGGGATGTTCTGGATGGTGGATGGCGACAGTGTGGGGCTCGATCGCGGGCTTGAAGAGTATACGCAAAGGCCTCAAGCGAAGCCGGACGGTTTGTAGGAGCCGTGGGAGTGTAGGCGGGCGTACAGCGTAGCCTGATTGGAGGCGTGTTCCACCCAGGAGGCCGTATGTTGTTTATAGGGCCCCGTTGGAGACGTTGATCTTGAATCCGCGCCTCAATGGACGTTTGATAAGAGAATCCGCGAATCCACGGCCGACAAACCGAGGGCGGTGAAGGTGATGGTCCAGCGGAGCGGCGCGGCAAAGAGAAGGGGGGTGCCGCGTTGGGTTCGCAGACCGCAAGAGGCGCGTCCTGGTGAGCGGGTTTGGCGCTTTCGCAAGTGGGTACCTGAACCAAGCACCTCTTTACCGCCTTCACCGCCCGCCCCGCTTCCTCATTGCCGCCGCGACAGGCCAGAAGGAGTTTGGGCTGCACCGCAAGCGGTGGGAGGAGTACAACCCCGAGTTCCCCGACCGGACCGTTGAGCACCTGGAGCGGGGCATTCTGTTGGAGGAGGGAGACGGCGCCAGGATCTGGGTGGAGATGCGCTGGGTGCCCTGCATCCAGGTGGGCGGCGGCGCTGTGGCGTGGCGCTGGGGCGCGACTGTTGTAAATGACTGCTGGCCCGTGTTGAGGACGACTGTTAAGGTGGCCGGGCAGGCCCCACGGCCCAAGCAAGCCGGCGGGCACTGCGCTACGGTACTCGCCGCGCTCCGAACCCGCCGGGCCTCGTCGCACACCTTACCAATGCCGCCGTGGTGCCCCCTCCTTGTGTCTTCTATCCGTGGCTGCAGGCCCTGGGACCGTCGACTCCGGAAGAAGACGCGGAATGGTCGGCGCTGCCGCCGCATCTCCCGACCAGCAAGCCGCCATCGGCCTAAGGAACGGTGGGGGCCGCTGGTAGAGCCCGGTCGGGCCCGGCCATGTCACCATCCTGTCCGGGACCTGCGTTCGCTGCAACATAATGCCATCGAGAATGACCAGCATGGCGGCCACCAAGGTGACCATTATGGCGGTGATGGCGCTGCTGAATGCGCCTGCATATGCGCGCGTGGCGGGGGCAGCCATGCGTTGCGGTGCGGCACCCGGTGGACTGGCGCCAGGGGCCGCTGCGCAAGGGGCTGCTGCGCAAGGGGCTGCTGCGCAAGGAGCCGCTTTTGGAGGTGAAGGGTGCTGAGCTCGGTGGCGGAGGCGGAGGCATTTCCCAAGCATAGTATTGTCGTCATGTGCGCGGAACTCAGATGTCGGGTGCGCTTGGTTCCGTCCCGCCGCGTTGGCCCGCTGTGATGGGGTCCGGGGTGTGTGCATGTGTGCATGTATGTGGCATGTGGGGCAATGGTTTGTGTTGGGGAGCAGGGCCGGCGAGGTGCGGAGGAGCGCCGATGGCTGGGTCTTGCCTGGGAGGCGTAGAACTGGGGGAGGCTTTGACGTCTGGACCGTTGGTTCCTCAGCCGGCGTTTACAAAGCGGCCCGGGACCAACGGTGGGAGCCATCGCGTTTCACGAGATTCTATTTTGCGCGGTGAACCGCGTGTATGTAGTGGCGAAGCTGATCTTATGTGTCGTACGTCAATGTGTGGCTGTGAACCCGACCGCCCTTCGTGAGCAGGTTGCCACGTGTTGTATCTCTTTCGCGGTGATGTCATCAAATGGCCATCTGCTGCAGCCGACTGGTTTGATGTGCGTCCTTGATTAGCGGTCAATTTGAACTGCGGCCTTGTGATGTACGGCAAGCAACTCCAGGGGTGTCCCAGAGGTGCGAAGGTGTACAGGAGCGCACGGTCGGCAAAACAATGTCTTTACTCGAAATGCGGAATGGTTGTTGTTTGGTCAGATTCGTACCCGGGCGTCTGTATGGACTTATAGCACCGCGTCCTGGTAGCTGCCGGTCTGCGGAATAAATATGGCTGACGTAACAGCTAGCACTTCACCGATACCGTGGTGGAGGCATGGGTCCAACAAGCGGCTTTAACCCCTCATAACTCGATAACTGGCAATCGTTGTGGCGACAACCTCTTTTTACATTTGTGTCTTCAGTCGCCCTCAACGCGGCTTCAAGCGGCATCGAACGAGGGAGTGGCGGCCATTGCAGATTGTGCCAACGAGGTCTGCCCTATGCATTGCATCCGTGCAGCTCGTGCCCAAGCAGCTTACGAGCATCAAGCGCGTTTGGTGCAACATACCGCCACGCGCCGCTCACTCTGAACTAACAACTGTCGCGGCTTAGTTTGTCTTCGGGCTTGGACATGATACTAACCTCGCTCGCCGAACCGTCACGCCATTTCAAAGGCAATGGAGAGACAACGTACTGGTTGCCGATTTGATAACCAGGCATGTCGTATTTTTGCGGCCGAGGGGAGGGAGTTGATCGCCTTCCCGTGCTGTTACAAGGGTATCTACATACAATACGGAGCAGGAGGCAATTTGCAAACATATTTCCCGCTCTACCCCCCGGCGAGTGCACTAGGCACGCAAACTGCGCCTTTGGTCTAGTACAGGTTAGTACTAAGGCGCTGGGCACAACCGCTGTGACAGCGCCCGCTGCTATACAACATGGCGGCAGCAGATGCGGTTGCCGTTGTCACAAGTGACCACTCGCAAGCCATCCTCCGGCGGCTTTACCTGATGCCACCTAAAGCGCACGCCGGGAGCAAGGGTCCCCTGCTCGGCACGTCACGCCCTGCAAGACAATGCACACACATACTACACAACAAGACCACCTATATACAGCTGACCGGCGTGTTAGGACATGCGTACTCAACGTTTCTCCTACTGCACGCGCACAATATGCGGATTCCGCTGACTCTCACTCCGGATCCTCACCCAAACGCAGTGCACAAACATTAACACTGCATCCTCCTCGCGCGCACCCCGCCAATGAATTTACAGCTCGTCCTCTTCCCAGGTCAGAGTGACTCTCTCCCCGCCCCTCGTGAGCTGGTTGTCACTACACCGGAAACATCTTATGCTTCCTGAGGCACTCCTTCATGGCGTCCTCGTACGGAATACAATGGCCCACACCCTTGTACACCCCCGTCTTGTAGAGCGACGTGTAACACCGTCTATGCTCTTCCTGGTGTGTTTTGCAGAGGCCCTCAGCTAGGCACGCGATAAGGGCCAACTCCAGGTTTCTGCACGTCTCTGCAGGTTTATCCGAGTTCGCAAGCCTGCAGCCAGCCAGCCCAGTGCGGCGAGATTTGCACTTGCGCTCCAGACAGTCTCGACCCTTCGCTAGCTCCTTTTGTGGCGCTTTACTGCTGTCCCAGGGCCACCACCAGACCATCTTTCCACTCCAGCACTACCAGAGCCTATTATGCTTTTTAGGAGAGTACAGGCCTAGTCTTGCCAATCTCTAGCGGACTCTTGTCCAAAACAATTTCCGAACCAGCGCTCGGTGTTGGCTAAACCCTGCAATTCGAACTTGTTTTGTGCTGTTTTTAGTAGTCTAGGCAAAGTCCCTAACCGTATGCATGCCAGAGCAAAAGCGACTTTGCAGGACACACATGTTGGTTTCGGTGCCATATTACCTAAACATGGCTGGCATGGATCGTTTTACCTGTACAGGACAGGGAGGTAGGATGGAAAGTAGGAATTGATTAAAGATCTTTTGGTTTATAGAGATACTGGAGACGGATTGTGTACGGGCATGACTGATTGCGGAGTGTGGCCCCCTTGCCCATCATGCAGTCAGACAGTTGACACTTCCCTCGTAAATCATATATATGAATCAGCGATATGCCACTGCTAGCTTGCTTCGGCCGGGGCCGACAGCCCATTGTTAGCGGAGACTGTGCCCCTGCGCAACAAACACCTGCAACGTCAAATTATTTGGATACAGTCGACTTACCACCGCCTGAGGTTCCGAAAGCTGCCCAGGCAGTTGAGCTGCAGGAGGAGGCTGACGCGTGTTCTTCGCCCTTCCTCTCGACTATCATTGTCCCCATTGCGGGAACAGAAAACCCAGATAATGCTGGCGCTGAAAAGGTAATTGCAATTAACTATCATTGGTTGAAATTACAGAGCGCGTCGGCAACGAAACCCAGGAGGCGGCGTTTAGTCAGACCGCGGATTTTCAGAGCCAAAGGCCTGCCACAACCCCTGCTGTGCTGGCTGGTCAAGAAGCTGCAATTGCTTACGTCCTCTCTTTGCTTATCCGTTGTTGGCGGTTGCCGCGACGACGTGACCATGGATGTGCGTTGAAGTGGCCGGTATCGTCACTTAGCCGAACGAGCATGCAGGCGGCTCACCAGGAAGACATATATATTTGCCCCCGACTTATACGCGCCGTTTCCGATTCGGTGCGTGCAGGAGTTGAGCCCAGATGTCTACTTCCTTCGAGCCTCCAACGGCAGTAGCAAGAGCTGCCCACAGTCGCCACACGAGCTTACCACAAGCAACCCCATGGCAAATGAGTAAGCGGGTTTTGTGACGGACTAGGGCCGTACTGCATGTCCTGTGCGGCCGCAAACTACGGCGCTTTAACCTTCGCCTCATCCGGGTCCCACACACACGCTTGTAATCCTTCTGGAATGCAACTCCTAGATCTTGCCTCGACCTGCCCCCCGCAATCCCGCGCTGCTAGTCCCATTGGCACGTAAATGACACGATAAGGCCCTCGCCGACAACCGACCGCCCCCGATTACCTGCCTGCCAAAATAGCCACCTGGAAGGCCACTTGCTGCCGGCGGGCCTCGACATCTCGTCACTGCAACACCTGCTCGACAGCGTGACGGCGAGCACAAGCCCAGGGCAGTGCCTCTCGAGTGGTTTCGGAGCCTCCAGCGTTGAGGATGAGCCACAAACCTCGGTGGAGGAGGGTGCGCCCGACCTGCGCAGCTTGACCCGCGAGCAGCTAGTCCGGCTGTGCCAGCCGGAGGAACTCACGTCAGACCTGGCCGGACTCACTGTCATGGGTCATGGGAGCCGCTCTGTGGCATGCCAAGGTGACTAGGGAGGGGGCCTTGTGGGGGTAGCGAGGAAACCCGTGGCGGTGACGTTGTACGGAAGAGAGGAAAATTACCAGCGGGAGAAACGTTTTGGACGCGTTTTCCAAACATGCTTTGGACACGCGTCATGAACACCTGGGGGCTTGCGGGCGGAGGAGAGTAACGGAGGGAGAGGTTGCGTGCATGTCCAGAATATTAGGGAGGGAGGCAAGGAGCTGAGAGGGGAGTTTCCACTGGGCGCGGCTTGAGGACAGCATCAGTATAAAGCTGGAGGGCTGTAGGTGAAGGGCGCAATCGGAGGGTTTTAGGGTTTCCGCCCAGACACCAGTGGAGCATCCCGCCCCATCGCTTCGGTGCCTGGGTCCCGTCGGATTGAAGTCGAGCTTGCCTATACGCACGGAAGGAGTCCTTCGGAACGTCTCCAGGGAGGGGGCAGCCGCTCTCCCATACAGCCCGTTCTCCCCGTCTTAAGAGCCGGAATGCATCTACCTCTCCAGCGCCAATTGCCGCTTGCACGTCGCTACACTCGCTCACCCCGTTCCCCCCCCCCCGACCAAAACCCTAACCGCTCCGCAGCCCTGTGGCGCGGCGCCCGCGTCGCCGTCAAGTTCGCCGCCAGCCCCTCCCTGGACCCCAAGAGCTCCGCCATCATCCAGCAGGCCCTCGTGAGTAAGGCCCTCGCACATCCCAACGTCTTGCAGCATTACAGCGTGCGCTGCTGCCGTCTCGAGCTGTCGCGGTTCAACAGCAGCGGCGGCGACAACCGCCGGAGCACCTCCACCGCCGCCACCGCCGCCAGCGCCTCCGGAGCCGGCCGCGCCGCTCCCGCCGCTGGCGCCTCCGCCGCCGACGCCTCCATTCAGCGTCCCCACGGCGGCCCTACCGGTGCCTCCGCCCCCAGCTCCTCCGCCGCCCACGTACATGCGACCCTGGGCTCCCCTCGTTGCCCCGATGCCCTGCCGTCGCTGCACCACCTTTCGGGACCCGTGCCGCGGACGAGCACCGAAGACTCAGCCGACCCAGCTGCTGCTGGGCCTGACATCGCTCAGCGAGACGGCGGAACCTCCGGGAAGGTGTTGGGCCTTGTTTCTGACTGCAACACCGCCAACAGCGCCGCTGCCGCCGCCGCCGCGTGCCACAAGTCCCCCCACGCCGGGTCACTCGAGATCATCTCGGAGAGGGACCAGCTGCTGTCTGAGCTCGAGCCAGGGCGGCTCCTGCTGCCTCCCTCTGAGCCCGGCTTCGCGCCCGCGCTTGCGAGGTCCGGTCCTGCTGCTCGCGGCCCGCAGCAGCCGCGGGCGGAGAACTTGCAGGATGCCCCTCCGGCACTTGCTGCTGGCCGGGACGCTACAGGGAGGCCCCTGGGCGTCGCGTCACCGGCGTCCTTGTGCGCTGCGGCTCCTCTGGCGCCGCCCGAACGCCCGTCGGCGGCTGTAGCTGCTACGGCTGCTGCTGCTGCCGCCGCTGCTGCTGCTGCTGAACAATCTGCTGCGGCTGCTGCCCATCAATCTGCTGCTGCTGCTGACCAATCTGCTGCGGCTGTGGTCGTGCAGTCCGTACCAAGCTCCACAGAGCCCTGCGCCGGCGCCAAGGTCCAGCAGGTCGGTCCGACAGGCGCCGACCCACCGACCCGCGGACCCGAGGACTTCGCATCGGAGGCTCTCGCGGCCGCCAGCAGCGTCACCCGGGCCGGCAACACAGTACCAGCAGCGGCTGGTACTCCAGGCCCCGCAACCACCGCAACCTCCGCAACCGCCGCAACCACCGCAACGACCGCAACCGCGGCAGCCGCAACCCAGGGGGGTATGGCCAGCCCCGCCAGTCTGTCCTTCAACTCGTACGAGGGGTTCGGCGACCCGTTCGGCTCGCGGAAGCACGCCATCAACCTGACGCACGTCGCGGCGCTGGTTTCGGCGCGGGAGGGCGAGTACCTGACAGCCATCATCATGGAGCACGCGGACAAGGTGCGACCGGGCGCGCCCACCGGGGGGCCGCGGGGGGTAGCGTAGGAATGCGTATTTGGCACGCGGGGAAGAGAAACCGAATGACGGCGTAGTTGTACGACATCACGGAAAGGAGGTAGTAGTATACCAAGTATACGAAATACCGGTAGTTTTTTTACGTACGGTACGGTACCCGATTAACGGTATCCAGCAGGGCGACTTGTTTTTGTGTATCGCGTGTCCCCTTGTCACGCATTCGCATACATTCCCTTCCCCCGCCCCCCCCCCCGCGCAGTCGACGCTGTATCACGCCGTGCAGCGAGGCCTGTTCCTGCCCAACCGCGTGTGGAGCGGCCGAGTGGCTCTGAGAGCGCTGCTGCGCACCGCTGTGGAGGTGGCGTTTGCGTTGCAGCACCTGCACAGCCGCCGGGTGGTCCATGGGTCGCTGAGGCCTACCAACGTGCTGCTGAAGAGCTCCAACCTCGACCGGCGCGGCTTCACGGCCAAGGTACGACAGTGCGCGTGTTGTACGGCATGGGGGGCCAACGGGGGGCTGTGTTTTGGCTGGGAGGGAGGGAGGGGCAAGCGGGCGTCTGGGCGCTGAACCTGGGAGGGGAGGGGAGATTGTGAGGACCGAGACCCTTAGGGGGGCTTACGCCGTGAAATGTTACCCATCCAGGGCTTACGCCTTGACTTACCGGTTTATAATTCTCTAACCTTGGACTCGCATTGAGCGTATCGTAAGCCCACTGTTTGAAGAATGGGCAGTCGTCAATCCTTCCCTCGGCAACAACAAACCCGCTGGCTAGATGATCTGTACGTATTATTTGGGGCCCACCTTCTCACCGCCTCGGTCTTACGTTTCAGTGCAGACCCACGGGTTTCCTTTCACCCCCCCTCCCCATAACCCAAAGGCCCTCGTCACTCCCCTCACCCTCCCGGTGACCCCAGGTGACCAACTTCAGCTTGGCGAGGGTGTGCTGTGACAATTCGATCGTGGCCATGGCGGCAGTGCCAACCGAACCGCTGAGCGAGGACCGCACAGGTGCTGCTGGCTCCCCTGCTGGCAGGACCAGCGGCAGCGGCGCAGCAACCAGCTCGGTCAGCGCTTCAGCGCTGCCGTTCTGGTCTCCGGAGCAGCTGGCGGGGGTTGTGGGGAAGCCAAGCGATGGTGGGTCCGCAGTTGCGCAAGACGGTGCTGACCGCCGGTTTGCGTCCGGCGGTGCTGACCGCCGATGCGTGGGGAAAGGGCGGCCTATCTAGGGTACCACGATTGCGCTGCGCATGTGCATGTTTGTTGCCAAGCTAGGATACCCGACAGTGGTACGATGAGCGGGGAATGCGGGGCTGTAGCACAGCGACTCGCGGCCCCTCAGCGCGCCTTTCACTTTAGTCCACTCTGAACGGTCTCGGCCTAGACCATAAGGGCTTTTGCTTGGGGAGGTGTCACCGTGCGTACTCCATAGTAGCGTGTCTGGCTGCGCTCAACCCACCTCGCCCCCTCCCGTGCACCCCCTCTCTCCACCCCATCGTCTGTCCTCCGTCTCCTATGTCGGGTAACCGGGTCTTCTCGCCCCCCCCTTCCGTCTCCTATGTCGCGTAACCGGGTCTTCTCGCCCCCCCCTCTGTCTCCTATGTCGGGTAACCGGGTCTTCTCGCCCCCCCTTCCGTCTCCTATGTCGCGTAACCGGGTCTTCTCGCCCCCCCCTCCGTCTCCTATGTCACGTAACCGGGTCTTCTCGCCCCCCCTTCCGTCTCCTATGTCGCGTAACCGGGTCTTCTCGCCCCCCCCTCCGTCTCCTATGTCACGTAACCGGGTCTTCTCGCCCCCCCTCCGTCTCCTATGTCGGGTAACCGGGTCTTCTCGCCCCCCCTCCGTCTCCTATGTCGGGTAACCGGGTCTTCTCGCCCCCCCCCTTCCGTCTCCTATGTCGCGTAACCGGGTCTTCTCGCCCCCCCCCTCTGTCTCCTATGTCGGGTAACCGGGTCTTCTCGCCCCCCCTTCCGTCTCCTATGTCGCGTAACCGGGTCTTCTCGCCCCCCCCTCCGTCTCCTATGTCGCGTAACCGGGTCTTCTCAGCACCTCCACCCACCCCACTCCCTGCCCTCACCTCACAGTGTACGCGTTCGGGGTGATGCTCTACTTCATGGCCACCGGCACCCTGCCGTACAGTGGGCTCCCGCCATGTGCCATCGTGGAGGGCGTGCTGTGTGGGTCGCTGCAGCCAGCGTGGCCCGAGGGGGCGGCGGTGCTGGGACCGCCGCAGCTGCAGCTGCAGGAGCTGTGTGCGCAGTGCTGGCTGGCGGAACCTACGGCCCGGCCCACCTTCACCCAGATCTGCGCCAGCCTCAAGTGCATCGAGCAGCTCGTGCGGAGGCAGCTGCGCACGCAGGTATCCAACACCAGCACCAACACCGGGTCGCCTCCCGACAGCGGAGCGCAGTCGCAGCCAGCGTCTGGGACAGCGGCAGTGGCGGCAGCAGCGCAGAAGACAAATGTCGCAGTGGGCACGCTGGGATAGGAATGCGTTGTTGCAGGAGGGCTTGCGGATGGAGGGGGCCTGGGTGCGGCGGCGTCGAGGGTGGTTTGTGTTGTTGCGGTCCAGGAGGCGGGTCGGGTGCTGCATCCTGGGCGTGCTGCGTGGCGAAGAGCGGAGCGAGTGGAGTGGCTGGAGGAGAAGCGGAGAGCGGCCGGAGCATGGGCGGTGCAGGGCGGTAATCGTGAGGAGGGGAGCGGAGGACGGCCGCTTTTGCGGAGAGTGGTCGTGTTGAGCACGGCAAAGCTGGGCGAGGAGGGTCGAGGTGCGCGATCAGGCTCGTGATTAGCAGCATTCAGCTGCTGTTTAGGGGAGTCCAGTATCTAGTTTCGCAAAGACGTAGGACGTCTTGTCTTTATACGGGGGTAATAATCGCGGCTGGCACTCTAGGTGTGGTCGTATGTGGAGAGCCCGCATGTAGAAGGAGCCGTAGCGCCGTAGCACGGCAGAAATTGTCGAATAAGGAGCTGGCTCTCGTCTTGCTGATGCGCGGTCCGAAAGATGAGGAGTCTGGATTCTAAGAGTGGGTGTTTAGTGCGACGTGTAGCTGGGTGCGGAATGTTGAAAGCGATCAAAAAGCTCTTAAAGGGAGTAATGCGGCGCAGACACCGATTATCGCGTGGGCATGGTTGTGTGACCGGGAAGTGGACCGGCAGCGGGGAGCTTCACGCCAGGCATTCGGGTTCCCGAGCAGGTCGCAAATGTGGTTAGGCTCATTTGGGCCTCGGAGCAACTCGCGTGTGGAGAGGCTCTTCACCCTCCGGCACGAGTAAACGTGCGTCTTATGCGTGGCTTAGTGGCCCGTTACTGATGGCGGCTGGCGACCCGCCGGGGAAACGTACGTGCGCTATCACAACAGCAGGCTGGACATTTTTCGTTAGTTTGGGCATTGCATTGTTGCCGTTTACTATTAACCAGTAATAGTAAAGGATGTGTTGCTGGTGGAGATTATGCTGCCCTCCTCAACGGTGGGATCGATGGAAGCCGGTGGGCTCGGAAGGTAGGGTCTGCGATGCCGAGCTGCCTGCGGTCCATTGGACCGCGATCCAATATGTATGTGCCGTACGTATATACAGTCATGCTAGTGTGCGATTCCCAGCGGCCGGATTCAGATTTTGTTGGTAAGTCAGAGTTTGGCGCGCGCAGATCGCGGCGCCGGAATGTTTTTTGCATACGCGGTAGCCACCATGTTGTTCTCGGGACGTGGTTGGTGTCTGGTTTCGCACCGCTACGGTTTGGCATGAGGCGGGTTCGCGGATGGCAGTGCTTGGCGGCGCCCGTGCATGAGCTGTCGTTGGAAGGCTGGGTCTGTTACCGGCTCGTTGCGTTTGCGAGCAGACCTTGATCAGTCGGCCTAGAAATACCGGCGCGAAATGCGTCCGGTGGCATATGTATGCATTGCAAGGGTGAGCCGTAGGCCTACCTAGTATGCCGCGGTTGCTTGCATGTTGTCCTTAGCGGCCGCTGACCGTACAAACGACTCCATTATTGCTTCCTGAATATACGTTGGGACGTCAACGGCATTGCCACCTGATATAATAAGGCCCGCGGGATGGGTCGCAGGGCCGATGCGCTTTTTGCCGTTCGCTGAGTTCTTGTCGCTGGCGACAATGTTAAGGGGACCTCCATCCTGCGCTTTTTGGCAGCACAGGAAAGAGCTCCGTCAGCCAGGCGAGGAAATTCATGTTGGGCACCGCGGCTGATCCATCCTCTTCTTCGCTTCCGCTGCCGTGCCGGTCGGAGTCCTTCGCTCCTGCAACACGGCACTGTGTTCAGGGCTTTCGTTGCTTGCTGTAGTAAGTACCTGCTGTACCCATTTGCTAGATTCCTTGGTATGATCGTTGCGGACACACGGGATTATTGCTTAGGGCACCGTGCAGTCTGCTGTCTGTAGCCCCCAGCCTGTATGCGCTTCTGGTGGTGGCGCTGTTCGTCGGTTAGGTGTATAACAGCTGCATGTTGCCATGCCGCTGCCTTTCTTTCATGGCGTGGGGGGGGAGGTTAGAACTTGCGGCTGAGGGGGCGCGAACATCCGGTAGGGCCCGCTGATGGAGGCAAGGCTCAGCCGCGCGAGGCGCCGTGTAGGGGTTACGGAGTATTCACATTTCACAACAGCACCCATGTCCCAGGCGCTGCCGCGCGGTTTTATGTAGTAGTAACTGTTACAGTGGGCCCCATGTGTAGTCATGGTGCTCGTACTAACCGTCGCAGTTGAAGGTCCTGGTTAAACAAGCGCACCCCTGGAGGCCTAGCAGGTCCCACACAGGGGCGGCGTACGGCGCAGTGGTGATTGCGCGCTGCTGGTGAGGCCGAC
Source organism: Yamagishiella unicocca (assembly GCA_003116995.1). NCBI lineage: Eukaryota > Viridiplantae > Chlorophyta > Chlorophyceae > Chlamydomonadales > Volvocaceae > Yamagishiella > Yamagishiella unicocca. Next base: position 815,706 of record BDSL01000016.1, on the reverse strand, counting down.
GCACGATGGTGCTGCCAGCGCATAGTGAGGGAGCCTTACTGCGAAACCTGGGCGTTGCGTTGGTGTTCGTGCCAGTGACGTCATGTTGGACAATAAATAATTTAGGGTAACATATTTCATCCGACCTCCCATCATAGCAACCGCCCAAGGTGCATAGCGGAGCAGTCGTCGGGCACATGTGCTATGACTATATTCTGGTGTGTTTTCTGGGGTTTGATTTTTCTGCATTGGCCGAAATAAATCCAGCCTAAATCCAACTTGAGTACGGCGTACGACCGCTCACGTTCGGGTTTGCAAATACGCGCATTTGCATTGGACGTTGCTGGGCCCCGGCAGCGCCTCTGTGTGCGTGAGGCAAGCCGTCGCGTCTTAATTAGTAATACTTGCACACTGTGATTCGGTGACGAGTCACCCATGCGATGTGTCCCCTTTCGAGCAGCCCGGCGACCCGCCATGGCAACGTCCTGCCTTCGAGCTGTGGGCTGTAATTGCTGCCTGATTTCATTGAGTCGTGGAGTCCTTTCCTTGAAGCGCAAGCCTGCCGCCCCTGGTGGCCCTGGCCCCGGTGCAGGAGGCCCTGGTGGCCGCAGGAGGCCCTGGTGGCCCTGGCCCCGGTGTAGGAGGCCCTGCAGCGCTGCGTAGTCGCTACAGGGGGACCCTGCCATCTAGCAGCCGCCGGTGGCAGTACCTGGCACACCCAGCCCCCAGCCAACACTGAAGCTCATGCATCCCCAATGCGTCACTACACCTTCGCCACATAGGAAGCTTCCCACTCGCTCGCGTCGCTAAAAACAACCCTAATAGGGCACCAGTCACTTCCCCGTCTTCACGCGAACGCTCCACGCTGGGGTACTATCGCCTACACTCCCCCTAATGGGACATATGCGCGAGGCATGTGCTGGGCCCCATCCGACAGACTGCCACCCACCAGCTGTCACCCCCATGTCGGAACTCCTCCCTGGACCCCCTTCCTGGACCCCCTCCCTCCCTGGAGCCCCACCGCCCCACCGCCCCACCGACTCGAACCTCAAACGCCGCGCACCGCCTGTACGACAGCCACCAGGGTGCCCCACACGAACGACACCACTATCGCCAGCAGCCGCCACGCCAGCCGCGGCAGCGCCGTCATCAGATTCCATGCGGCTATCCCCAGCAGCAAAGTGAGGGCCAGCACCACGCGCATGAGCCACAGCACGTCGTACGCGAGCACCCCGGACAGCGCTCCGCCCAGAACTCCGCCGAAGATTCCCCTGCATCCGGGGGGGTTCGAGGGCATCCGGGGGGGTTCGAGGGCATCCGGGGGGGTTCGAGGGCATCCGGGGGGGTTCGAGGGCATCCGGGGGGGTTCGAGGGCATCCGGGGGGGTTCGAGGGCATCCGTGTGGGGGTGGCGTGAAAACCGTTGACACGAAAAAGACAGGATAGTGGGCGCATGGTCGGCGGCATCCGTGGTGGTGACTGCAGGTTGCGATTGGAGAGGGAGTGGCCAGGAGGCGAGGCGGCCGGTGCGGTTGTGTGGTGGTGGCTGCAGGTTGCGATTGCGGTTGTGTGGTGGTGACTGCAGGTTGTGATTGCGGTTGGCCTGATCCGGCCTGCGTGCCCTCCCTCTTCGCCCCTCCGGCGCGCCCTCACCATGGTCCCACTAGCGGCTGGTACAGCGCCATGAGGACCCCCCCGCCGCACAGCGCCAGGCAGGCGGGTGTGGGCGGTATGAGCTCCCCGGTGACACGCCAGCCGCGCACCGTCACGGCCGCCTCCATGCCCAGCGCGGCACCTGTGGGGCGCGCAGCGGCGTGCAGCGGTGTTAAGCAGTGTTAAGCGGTGTTAAGCAGTGTTAAGCGGTGTTAAGCAGTGTTAAGCAGTCTTCAGCGGTGATAAACGGTGTTAAGCAGTGTTAAGCGGTGTTAAGCGGCAGCTAGGGACGCGCCCCAAGCGACCCCATGATCATTGTTCGGCGGGCCACCAACCGCAAAAGGCGTCAAGCGGCCCCTCTGGCCCCTCTGGCGCCGCTGCAGCTGCCGCTGCCGCTGCTGCCGCCTCTCACCTATGCCTGCGATGCCCGCCGCCTGGCCGCCCACACACAGCTGCGCCAGCCCCGCTGCCAACCCGGCCATGCTGTACGACACCGCCATGATCATGAAGCCGTGCAGCGTCTCCAGCCAGGGGGCGGTCTCCTCCAGGGAAGCCAGGGACACCTGCCGTACGAGCCCCGGGGTAAACAACGTGACGGGTTTACACAACCCGACCAACCGGCCACTTCGCAAACTTAGGGTTTTGCCACTGAGCCCCCAGCACCCCTGTCCAAACTGCACCCGTCCGGAGCCGGCCCCGTCTGCAAGCTCTCTCTATGAGGCACCCGGGTTCGATGCGCAGGTGGTGTGGCCTCAGCGCGGCCACTGTCCGCCGACGCTGCTCGGGTGGCGGGTCACTCACCGCCAGTGACAGCAGCCCGCTGTGTAGCAGGGAGCTGCTCAGCAGGCAGCCAACGTGGCCGGCGGAGACGGAGATGGCGTCCTGCGGTGGGGAGTTGGCAACATGGCATAAAGACCCGGTTACACGACCTGGGTTACATAAAGACCCGGTTACACGATCTGGCGAAAGGTCGGGGCCGTTGGTGCGGTGTGGTGGGCTCGGCTCGGTGTCGATCCATCGGCAAGGAGTGCGAGTTCGGGGTTTGGAGAAGTGGCACGTGGATATAGGAGCTCCGAGGAGGACGAGCCAGGAGCGCTACGGCCCACACTCTTCGGACCACACTCCAGGCCCTGCCATCCCCCACCGAATGACTGACCCACCGCCTGCCACGACAGCGTCAGGGCTGTCGGCGGACACGCCACCATCAGAGCCAGCGCCACCTCCCGCCCCGGCGCCACCGCGCCGCCCATCAGCGCCTGCACCACCGGCGCCCACTGCGCCGCAAACACCGCCACGCAAGCCAGCTGCAGCAGCCGGCTGGCGGCCGTCCGCCGCTGCATGGCGCCCCCGAGCTCCGTGTCGTCTGGGGAGCCCTCCACGACGCCCCGGGCATCTGCCGAGCTTAGGCTCCCAGCCTGGCTGTCCGGACCGCCTCCTTGCCCGGGCAGCACTGCACCGTCCGGCCCCAGAACCTGCGGTACGACCACCTCGAGCGCCGCCGCAGCAGCGGAGCCATCAGATGAGGCGGTAGGTGTGGCCGGAAGGGGCCGCTCAGCCCCCTGCTGCTGCTGCTGCTGCTGCTGTTGCTGCTGTTGCGACGGCGGGAGCGGCTCCAGCGGGCGCTCCATGAACTGCCGCCATCGGTCCTGCACGCGCCTCCAGTCCTCCGCCAGCTCCTCCTGCAGCGCCGCCCACTCGGAGTCCGGGTCAAAGCCTTCCGATGCGGCGTTGACCTCGGCCTGCTCTCCCGCCGCCGCCGCCGCCACCGCTGCTGATGCTGATGCTGATGCAGGCTGCAGCCTCTGGGTCCCCAGCTCACTGGTCGAATGCGCAGACGCGACATCGCCAGGGTCGCTGTTAATGCTGCCACCGCTTATACCGCTGGAATTGCTCCTGTAGCTATTGCCTGTGCCGGCTTCTGCGGCGGCGGCGGCGGCGGCGGCGGCGGCGGCGGTCAACCCACCACCGAGGGAAGCAGCTGCTGGCGTTTGGCTGGCTGTAGAAGCGCCAGCCTGGCCTGAGCCGCCGTCCGGCCTCCGCTGCTGCTGCAGCTGCTGCTGCCGGTCGCGCTGGTCTGCTTCTAGCTGCTGCTGCACGATACCCGCCAGCTTGAGGCGAGCTTCCCTCTGCATCTGATCCAGGTTTAGCCTCACCCGCTGCGGCGGGTTTGTGGCCGCCAGCGCAGGGGACTCCCCGGGCGCGTCCACGCCACCAGCCGGACCAGACCCACTGCTCGGCCCTCCTGCCTCGGAGGATCTGCTTCCAGACCGACTTTCATCACTATTGGAAGCTGCTACTGCCGTGCTGCTAGCCGGTTGCTGCTGCGAGAGGTGCCGCCAACGTGGCCCATTTGGAGAGGGGCTGCCCACGCCCCGGGCGCCGCACGGTTGGTTACGGGTCCGTCGACCGAACGGGGCGGTGGACGCACGTGATGCGAGGGCACGGAGTACAGTTGAAGGGAGAACGGGAAGGGGAGACGGTCGCGGGCAGTGGCTGGGGGAGCGAGATACCGGCATGTTCTGGGTGCAGGGGAGGAGGCACGCCGCGGAGGTGTTGGGGGGTGCTCCGCAGGCACCGGCCGTGCAGCGGTGAGCTGTCGCCATTTCAGGTGTCTGTCGGCTCTGTCCGAGAGATGGCGTCTGGCCTGGTTATGTCGAACAGTAATTAGCCGGCATGCCGATTGTCGTTAAAGGAGCTCTTCGACCAGCTTATATAATCCATATCGTATAATTGATATCAATGAACGCAGCTATTTATTCCTTTATCAGGGCCAACGTGCTATGCTGGGCGGCGCAGGTCCGTGGTTCTGCCCACCAGTCAAGTCCAGTCAAACACCACAGTCACGCTTAGGAAATATATTTAGGAGTGACGCTTTCACTGAAGAATATGATAACGCACTCATCTAACCATCCGAGTACGGCGGCGGCGGTTCCGGTTCCTTTCATTCCAATGTACGTGACTGTAATCTGTATCGTGTCATAAGCTACAGAGTGTCACTTGCAGACACGTTTTGCAAGTGATCGGTTGGACCCAACTGTGCTCTGACCCTCCCTGCCATCAGCTTCCACTCCAACTACGCAACAAGCACTCATCTTCGACTACTGACATCATAAAGTTGGAGGTTTAGCACTGACAGTAATTGGCGGTCACCGTTTTACCGAAGTCCGCGCGGCATGGCGACGTTGACGGGGACGACGGGTCGGGCCTGGCGACAATGCACGGCGCCATCGCTGCTACCTCCTCGACCCTTGCGGTGCCGCTTGAGGTGTAAAGCAATGTACCAGACGGAAGCTAGTATACCGCCCCCGCCGCCCCCGCCGCCGCCCCCACCCCCCGGACAGGTGCGATGATGCCTAATGGCGCCCATCTTCCCACCCCGTTGGGATAGCATCGCAATATGACTAATCCCTGAAGGCAAAGTCCTTGAGCCGCTGCTGCTGTCCTATCTCCGTGGAATGATCCGCGCGTTGCCGGCGGGTTCCCTGGAGCCATATTGCGCGGGCGTCTGGTGACCTATCGGTAGCAGCCGCCAGTGTGAGAGAGCACTTCGTGGCAACGCTCCGCGCCTTGGGCTGTCACAGCCCCGTGCCATGCGCCTCCTCGCACTGTACGATTACTTGATTGCCTGTGACTGCCCCCTGCTCCCGTACCTAATGTGCCAGGTTGTTCAGGTGGGGTGGGCCCGATGGCCCGCTCACCCGGTGTACTCGCGCCCGCTTTTCACTCGCCTGCCTGCCCCCCGCCCCCCAACGACGCTTGCGCAGGGCACCTCCCGCCGGAGTGTGCTGCAGCAATTTGGCGGACTGGGCGCAGCGGCGGCCGTCGGCAGCATCGCAGGGTTCCTGTTCGGGTCACGAAGCGGCGGCGGTGACGGCGGCAGCATGTCAGCCGCTGAGCGGGCGGAAGTGGGTGAGTGCGTCGCCCGAGGAGCTGCGTGCACCCCTCCAAGACACCGTTCATCAGGGAGGGAGCCGTGGCAGGTGCCGTAATCGGCCGTGTGGATGTACGGAGCGTCCGGAATGGTCACGCAGACGGGCCAACCGTTGGGGTGGTTGACCGCTCGCCTGCTTGGCTGTCCTCGCAACGACCAACGACCAACGACCAACGGCCAACGCGCCGATCCCCTCACCCGCCTGGGCACCCCACCACCCTCGCCGCGTCGCAGCGCCCTCCTCACCTCACCCCAGACGCCCAAGCTCCGCGCGCCCCCAAACCAACCGCTGCCCTCCATCCGGCACTTTTTCCCCAACCGTTCCCAACCGCCACAGACGAGCTCCGCCGCGAGCTGCACTTCCGTCGCGACTACGATGGGCATGTGTTCGTGCAGGACGGCAGCGGCGCCTGGTGGGAGGTGCGCGTGGACGCCAAGCTGCCTGGGACCCTGCTGCTGCGTGACTCTCAGGACTCCGTCTACTTCATCACCTACAACAACATCCAGCAGGTGGGGACAGGGGGCGCAGCGCGGAGCGCGGGAGCGTAGCGCAGGGAAGGGAAGCGCAGCGCGGAGCGCGGGAGCGTAGCGCAGGGAAGGGAAGCGCAGCGCAGCGCAAGGCAGCGCAGGGAAGCGTAGATGCGTGCGAGGACGCCGCGGCGGCGGTGGGGGTGAGGTAGTCTTCCAGGGGGAGAGGCCTGTAGAGTGGCTGCTACGCGGTCTTACGACGGCGTGGGTGGAACTAACGGCCTCGCGTCTTGTCGGTAGTGCATGGCCTTCCCAAATCATGAACGTGGACGGAGCTCTCGGCTTGCCGGTGCACTACCGGTATTCTCTTGCCGGTGCACTACCGGTATTCTCTTGCCGGTGCACTACCGGTATTCTCTTGCTGGTGCACTGCCAGTATTTTCTTGCTGGTGCGCTCGCTCCGCGGGTTTGTGGTAAGCGGTATCCCCCCGGCGCTGCTGTGCAGGTGGACCTCACGGACGACTACGTGGTGGGGTCGCTGTTCGCCGGGGGAGACTGGCTGGCGCTGGCGCAGCGGGTGCAGGCGCGGGACGACATAGGCGCCATCGTTGACGTGAAGCTCAACAAAGAGGCATTCCGGGACCTAATCTCAGTTATGGATTAGGGTGCGGTGTGGGTCTGGTCGAAGGACGGACGCAAGTTTGTAGACTCGACGGATCCCCGCCGCTGAGGATGGGTAAGAGTAGATTGGCTGCGTGCATGGCTGGCTAGCTGGCTCGAAGGATGCCGTATGCCAGGTGGGGGCGTGGGGGACGGATTTCTTGTCCTCTCCTCGGCAGCAGTGGAAGAAGACACCGGTAAAATTTGAAAGATGACAAAGTAGATGCTGCTGTACAGTATTACTCATCCACGTGACGCGCAGTACAGATCTGATGGGGGCGCGTACCGTGAGGATGTTCTTGGAAGACTTCGCCCAGGTGTTGGTTACAGTGTTACCTCAAAACTTCGACGATGGACAAGCATTCGCAAATGGATAAGCAGTTTGCAACTTTGGGCAGTCTGAAGCCACACGTTTGGTTTCCAGTAGATTTCCACTCCACATGAGATGCACAGGGTTCAACACTACAGGGCAAGGTCCGCCAAGCACGCGCGCAGGAACACATGGTGAGGGCGATAATGCGTCTTTACCGTACCGCGTCTTCGGTCGGGTCATGAATGCAAGCGCGATAAAATAATTGCAAAGTGTGGAGAAATTCATGGAGCAGTGATGAATGCCGCCGCGCCGCGCAGTAGTTGGGCGTTCGGTAGTTGGGCGTTCGGTAATTGGGCGGCTACGCCGTCCTACACCCTGCGAGCTGCGATTTCCCTGCGGCCGCTCCGAACCGATACGAGCTGGTCGACTGTTTCTGAAGCCTTCAGCCTTCGTCTCAACTGATGGTCGCCACCGTCCATCCAGAGCGAGGCGGCACACGGTGGCAGGGCTCAAGTGCCCATTGCCCCCTCCAACCCGTTTCCACGGGGATTCGTCTCCACCCCCACCCCTTCCCGGGTTTCCCTGAAATACACCAAAGCCATAAACGCATGACGAATGTCTCGGTCGCCGTGCGGCACCATCGCCCGATACAATGCGTATCGGTACGTAAGGTATCCAGTTGGCGCGGAAGGAAAAAACAGGGTACAACCGAAGGGGAGTTTGGTGATGCGAGGTGATGCGTCACCTCGCCCCTTGACACCTGTTGCCCCGTTGCAGCGCCCTTTTTGACCCCGAAAATGCCTGCCTGACATAGGCGCGTTGCGCACGCCCCACGCAAGCAACATGTCATGGCCCAGCTCCTGGTAAAACGCATCAGCAGCCAGGGACTGTCGCACGCGGCCGCCAGGTGAGGAGGACATGGGTGGCAAAGCCGCCGCCCGCAGACCCAACGCACACCGCAATGCTCCAATGTCCATCAGCGCTTCCTCTCCTCATCAGTTGAAGTGGGCCCTTCGGCTGCAAAGGCCTGGACCTCGCCCTCTGCCTCCGCGTCTGGCTGCTGCCGTCCACCGCCACTGGATCCGCCTCGCCCCTCGCCCTCCACTCCTTCGTGCGGGCCCGCGGTCTGGAAAGGCGTTCCTCCAAAGAGCGAGGGCCTCGAGCTGGCGCCCATGGCCACACCGCTCATGCGCGGCATGGGCCGCAGCATTGGAGAGGTCAACGAATCGCTGATCGAATCACCCCGGTCGAGCTCCCGCAGGCTGTCAGCGCTATCACCTCGAAGCGCCAGCGGCAGATTGCGGCGGCCTCCATCCTCATCATCGTTTGCATCACGCCGGTCGCCCTCTGTTACGTCCCCGAGCGCCAGCTCCTCCACGTCCGGGTTACCCAGGTGATAGGACACCTCGTCCGGGCCGAGGCCGTTGATGTGGTGAAGCTTGGCCGTGACGAAGCGGCGGGGCGAGCCGGTCGGAACCGTGGTTGCGGCGATGGTGGTGAAGATACTGGGCGTGTCCGAAATGCCGGTGCGGGATTGCCGAGGCGCGCCATCGCCTGCGGCTGTGGCGGCGTCGCCATAATCCCGGTCCAGCCCCAGCGTCTCCATGTTCTCGAACGAGGAGCCGCGGGCGTGTGGGTAGCCGCCCGTGATAGGCGACGCCGCTCTGATGCTCTGTTGGCTGGAGCGCTCCGCTGCTGGGGATTTAGGGCTCGCTGAGCGAGTGACGAGCGCTGCTGAGATCAACGCGTTGGCTGCTGGGCCCGACGGTGCCGGCGGCGGTTTGTCGCCGTCGGCAGGGCGGTCTTTGAAAGACGTCGTTCCTTGCCTCGCCGTCGCGGGAGATGAAACTCCCCGGAGGGGCTTCCCGCCGGCGACGATTTCAGAGTCGGCCAATTCCAGCTCAGTTTCCGTGTTGCTACCCGATCGGCTCGTGGGGCCCTCCGGCTGTCGGGCCCTCCCCTTCTGCTCCTGTCGCTCACTGCCCACAACGCTCACGTCGGTTGCGAGATCCATATCTGGTTTGAAACGGACGCTGACAGCGCCGACGGAAGTCCGAAGGGACACGGCGTTTGGGCGCCCCCTCTTGAACTTTTCAACCGCGGTAAGTACGGTAACTGTACTTGAGATATGGCATGAGCGGCTCATTGCTGCGCAGAGCTCGGTGGCCGCCTGGGTGCCCTTGACCTTGCCGATAGCGGTCTTCATGACCTGTACGACGGATTGAACGATGGTCATGGTTGCGCCTGCCCAAGTAGGATGGCCCCATGCATGCTTGCATCAAACCAGTAGTAGTGACTGTTACAGTGGTCACACCAGTGTCAGCGTGGTACATTCCTTCCAGCTCTCTCCTTGCCGCTGGAACGCAGCCAGGCTTTCGCGTTCTTATGCCACTGTGTTTGATAGTCCGGCCTCCAAGCGGTTGTGCTGTTATTCCAATCCATCTCGCTGCTCCCGGTTGCGGCCTCGCACGGATCATCCCGTATCTATTAGTATCTACTTGGCCTACGGTTTGCTGGGTGCTCGGATTGGTACCGGGGCTCATGTTTGCCCGGGTTCCCTCTCATGCTGCTGCATGTACGACACACCTGCTGGCAAAAATACCGGTCGTCGTCATCGCAGCTGCTCAGCCACTGCGCAAAGGCCGCCTTGAACTTGTCGTTCACAAAGTAGTACACCTGGTAGTGGTGCTCGTCCTTGGTGTCGAAGAAGTTGTCGTACAATGTCTATCGTGCACAGCATCCCAAGAGATGGGGGGCGAAGCGACAAGTGTTGGCACGGCCGGAGGGTGAGGGCTTCGGCAGAGGCGCTGAGCACAGCTGGCAACGGAAAATCGCGCTTAGCGAACGCAACGGCCGGCCCCGCACGCAGCTCCTAGCAGGGACCACGGCCGGAGGTAGAATAACCCGTGGTTCCGTGGTTCCACTCCCTGTCCTTTCATGCCCTTCACCCCTCCCAAGACGCCAAACCTTCCATCAGCATGCTGGTAAGGCCCTACCTCGATAAAGTTGTTGAAGTGCTCCCGCTGCTCCTCCTTGACGGACACCAGGTAGTCTGCAGGCGGGCGTGGTACGACGATGTTAGGAGACGCAGTTAGGCCACGAGTAGGCGGGCGGGTGGTGGGCGGTGGCGGGTAGCGGCACGTAAAGTGCTGCATCAGCCCTCATCAAGCCGCGCGAGGTGGCAGCACGTTAACGCTACGTCAGCTGTCAACAAGCAGCTCGAGAGAAGTAAGGGCCACGCAGCCCGATGCATGACCGCGTGCCTACCAATGGTCTCGGGGAAATTGGAGAGCAGGTATCTCCAGAACCGGCCCGCCTTCTTGAGCGATAAGTACGACACCTCAGACGTGGGATGCACGTAATCGATGAGGACCATGCACCTGCAGCGAGCAATGGTCGTGGCCATGCAGAGAGGGCGGGAATGCTGGGTAGTCAGGATGCGTCATAGGTTCGGCTCGGTCGCAATAATCTCTCCCTGGAGGGCGATCCTGTGCCCTTGGACCTCTCGCATACACGCTTAAGTCTTTTTCCTGGACAAACGAACACCCGCTGTGCATGCCCATGGCCTTAGCGGTGTGCAGGTAGGGTGCAGCTATGTACTGGCCGTGCGCGTGTCCAACAGCTGCTGCTGCTGTGCCTGCCTAGCTTCCAATTTATGTGATCAGCTGCATGTCGTCATCTAGGTGTCCACAAACGTGGTGTCCACAAATGTGTCAGCTCCAGGGACTCCATGCATCCCCACCCATCCGCCGCCACTATTTCCATGCATCCCGCCCATCCGCCGCCACTATTTCCATGCAGCTAGCTAGCCCATGCGCCGCCGCCACTCACAAACGATGCCAGTCGTTCCACTCCTCTTCTGTACAGCGTCGGAGCCAGCTGCGTGGAAGTAATGGATGCACGGGCGGAGGGGAGTCATCATCAGGCGGTTGCACTGCGGGCGACCGTGTTAGACAGCCGAGCATTTGTCAAGTGGTGGTAAAGGATCGCTGCTGGCGGCTGTCGCGACAGAGGGATGGATGGGGCTCGACCGCCGAAGGGTTTACGAGTGTGCGACGATTGAGTAGTAGTTACTGTTACAGCGTGGGCGTGTGGATGTGCTACTCACTTGAAGAGGAAGAGTGGGCCGAACACCTGGTACATGTGTCGGTAGCCCTTGACTCGTTGCCCCATTTTAAAGGCGATGGGCCGGTGCTTCGACATGAGCCACATGAGGACGACGCGGACGATGACGCCATACACGACTGACACCGCCGCTGAGACCAGGGCGGCGATCACCGCGGTCAGCAAGACGTACTGCATATGTACGGTAGACAGTAGGATAGATGACGTAAGTGCCGCGGCGGTGCGCGTTAGGCTGGCAAATTCCAAAACGTCACAAGCAGCCTGGATCTACCTAGCTATTAAGAAGAAATCCCTCAGTTTACCTACATACATTGCGAACGCACTCTTTCTGTCCCCCGAGCGACTACACACCAGCATGCGGCCACTTACCTGCGCCGAAATCAGTGCCAGGCGGATATGCCCAATGGCTCTGCCTGACGTGGAGCCCTGTGCGCAAAATACTACTACGTACCTCCACCGCCGAAACAACCGCCGCCTCGATGAGCGGGTTGTAGAACAGCAGCCCCGCCACTAGCAGCGCCCCCAGCACGCCGTCTGCTCCTGCCTGGAGCATGTGGATGCTCTTGTCCATGTAGGCCGAGGTGCGGATGTCCAGCAGCAACACACAGATACTGATGAGCATACACAGCACCGCCTGAAGCGCCGGGTCGTTCACGAACAGCGCTACCAGCACAAAACCAGTCCTGATGGAGCGCGCGGCGACGGGAGGGAGGAAAGCGGCGGTGACGCTTTTGGCTAGGTCTACACATGAAGAGGAATAAATCTTAGATTACAAGCTACTGTATCTGCTGGTAGGGTGGAGAGAAACGTGCAGTCGAAAGTATATGTCATCTGTGCCGTACCTTTGCGAGAGAATGACCGTCTCGTACCAGCAGTACTGCGCTTCGTACCGCTCGTACATCCAACCGTACAGCAGAAGCGGTATCTTGTCGCCGAGCGCCCGGTACTTGCGCAGCTGGCGCATCACGTGGCCGTACAGGACGACGAACCCAAAGCTGGATGAGGGCGGGGAAGGGGGAAGGGTGCTGTAGACGAGGCGGGATGGAGGTCGGGAAGGGTGCGGTACGCGAGCAAACACGCAAGTTGCAGGCAGCTGTTGGGAGACGGTGCCGTACTGTTAACATTTTTGATACAGGACCGGTAGCGACGACACGGCACGTCGAGACATCAGTTTCCTGGGCGCCGCAGACCTACTTGTACAGTATGAGGCCAGACGTGCCGAGGATCATGAGGTTCCAGTGCTGCAGGCGCGGAGGCGTAAGGCGGCAAGCAAACTCAACGTTAGCACACGCGCTGTTCACTAAGTTGGTTCGTTATATTCCAGGCACGTCGGGCGGGTGTCCTCACGAGCCTTGAGTCCGGGTTGCCAAAGCGCCCCCACTACCCCCGCCCCCACCGTCCAGCACCGTCCGGAAACAGCGGCACGAGCAGGTTGCAGCTCGTGCGCCTGTGGCCGGTGGCTGACTCACCTTGTGCGTGTAGCACCTGTCGTTCGGCGACGCCGCAATGAACTGCTCGCCGTTGATCGTCGTGCACTTAAACGCGCTGAGGTTGTACTTCAGCAGCACTAGGTATCCGATGTTGAGGAAGTTGAGGGGTATGGCACAGCGCTCCAGAACCATGCTGTCGAGCTCCCGCTTGTCTGACCAGGTACGGCGGCCACGACAGGCGGGGGTAAGACAGGAGGAGCAGCTGGACAGCAACTGAAGAGCAACAGATGGCCTGAAACCCGAATTAAGGCACGGCACGCACTGGCGGAAACCGCCGGCACGTAGGGTAGCAGCACCCGCCGGACGTCGTGCTAGCGGCCAGCCAGCCAGATACCACCCTCTTAACTTGCTCACCTGCTGGCACGTCTAGGATGTCCAACAGCACTTGCTTCCAGGGTGCTAACTGGGCCAACTTCATGCTGTCCGCGGCTTTCACCGAGCGCGTCATTCGCTTCTACGTGCGCAGCCGGCATGTTGGCGGGTGGGATGTCAGTAACCGGTGGCACGTGGTTAGTTGTTGTAACGGTTAGTATAACGAGATCACAGACATGCAGCACATGTGAGAGAACAGCCGGCAGCGCCTTCGGTACGAAGCCGCGGTGTGGATGCAAGGCACGGCGGCAGATGTATAACGAAGGTAGCCAGGCAGGAGGGCTGGAGGCTTGCGCACAGGTTGTTTGATTCGCCGTGTGTATGTATAGATGCAGGTATGCCTTTGGAGATGAAACTCGGCCGTATCTGCATGTGGATGCGCTGACATGCAACACCCGCGACACGCACTTGTTTAAACTTGTAGACCAGGTACGTGATCATGATCCACAGCCCCACGAGGGCTGCCATCATGAGAGGGAGCAGCAGCTGGATCACCAGATTGTGGGTGAAGCCCCAGCTGGGCACCAGACATGTCGGCTCCAGGGAGTCCATTTCGAAAGAAAAGATGCTCGACAAGCTCATGACCTGGTACAACTGCGCACGTGGCGGGCCCAGGGTGGGACGCGTCGGGTGGGGAGGGTTTAGTTGTAAGGCATTAAACCTGTAAGACCAGGAGGCGCATGGAGGAGGCGCATGGCGCGTCGTCAGCTTGTTGCCGGTTGGGTAAGTCGAACCGGGCGCAGCGTTAGGAAATGGACGGAATTAACGTCCGTCCAGTAGCAGGAGATGGATGAGTCCAAAACAGCAGTCGGCGATTCCCAGGGACGTCGCAGGGTCATGGCCAAAGATCATGGCCACGGGCCAATCAGCGCGCCGTACGGCGATACGGAGCACAGTCACTCGCACCGGCCCACACTCGCACCTACCGTGGACGGCCAGTTGAGCGAGAAGCCCACAATGATCGACAGCAGCTGGCACAAGTTCACGACCACCATGAGGTTCTCTATGGTACGCGCGAACCAAATGTTGATGGTGATCCACAGAAGCGCCAGGATAATAAGGTAGCCCAGCACCACGGATTTGTCGCTGGGGCAACCTACGCAGTTGCCCAGGAACCTGCACTCGGGTTACGAAATAGACACCGGTAGAAACCAACTTCAATAAGTACTACTACCGGCATGAACGAGTGCGTGCGCGAGGGACGAGGGCCGGGTGTCGGAACACGTCCTTCTGGGCTGTAACCGTTACTACCACGTCCGTGTGAAGGTAGCATATTTACGTTACGTACAGACCCATGCGGACAGCTAGGCTGAGGTACAGCACATCCAATAAGCGTAGGGTTACCGGTACTAGGTAGTACTAACTGCTACAGACCATATGGTAGAGTCATCGGGCGCATCGCCTGACACTGAAAGAGACGCAGGAAGGAGTACAAACCAGCAATGCGCCGCACGTTGTTAGGTTTTGTTGAATTTTTTAATTGGGGATATTTCGTTTTTAGGTTCTATCAGGTCGGACAATATTACGTTCCTATGCTTTTAGGGTTTACGGGGCGCACGCGCGCTCGCACCTGTAGTACCCCTGGTCGCAATAGGCGCACATACGGCCTCGGTAGCCCCGGTCACACTTGAAGTCACCGATGCACACGCTCGCTGGGTTGCAGCGGTACATTATGAAAGGAGCGTCCTCCTCTGCATAAAAGCCGGCCAGCGGGTGGGGCTTGGAGGTGCCGCCCTCGCACACGGCGTTCTTGGGGCAGGGCTCGCAGGGCAGTCCAGGGAGGCCCTCCTTGTTGTAGTAGTCGGCCTGGGCGCGGAAAAAAATGTCAAGTTACGTTGGGCGGGGCCCTACCATACGCCGTACTAAGGGCCACATTTCAAAGACGGCCAGCTAATAAAGGCGGACACAATAGGCTTCAGCACCGGACATGCTCGTACTTTGTCCACTACTCGCTTTCGCGCTCGCCACGCGAGCGTCATTCTTCCTTTCCTTTCATCTTACATACCTTGCAGACACAATCCGTGAGGTTGGTAGAACCACGCTGGGTGGTCAGGGTGTTGGCAGGGCATGCCACGCACACCGGCATTGCCATCGCGCTGGCGTAGTTGTCTTTGGGGCACAGCTCGCAGCTGGTGCGGCCAGCAAACTCTTGGAACTCCCCTGGTGGACGGAATCAGAGTGGATCCCAGACCGGATGTGTCATCAGGAATGTCAACGGTCAGTGGTGGCCGTAATTGCGGCGGCGCCTTGCCGCGGGGGTGGTACGACGGTAGTAATACTTGTTACAGTGGGCTTCAGACCAAAAGGCAGAACCACCACCATGCCAAATACTCGCACCATTGCCTTATCTAACCATGTCCATGTGCCAATCAACTGGGAAGTTCGCCGATCCGCGCCCAACAGACAGGCGAACTATCACCCGCAACTCGTGCGGCCACCCACCGGGGCTGCAAGCGATGCAGGGCAGGAAGTCATCGGGGCCGCGGAATGTGCCTGGCTGGCAGACGGGAGCGTAATGGTTGGGTTGAGGTAGCCGCAGTGGCCGAGTGGCGGAGCTAAGAGGCAACACCAGCGACGGCTTGTAGGCCTGCTTCAAGTTCTCGGACACCTCGTACGTCTGGAGAGTAACCGGGTCGTACCCTTTGTTCTGACGGAACCTGTACGACGGTGCCGAACGGCAGGGGTTGCGTTATCAGGCGGGTGCTTCCGGGAATGGTCGTTGTGGAATGTGTCGTTCGTGGGTCTGACAACCAGCGTGCAAATTATTGTTGTTGTAACGGTTACAGTGGGTTCCAGACCAAGAGGTAGAACCATCGGGCGCATCGTCTGCAAATTATTAATGGGAAGGAAGGCTAACCTGTTGAACGCGACGGCGCCGAAGAACGTGTTCATATTGGTCACAGCTAGTGCAGCGACCAAGCGGTCGTGTCCCCGGTTGTTGTTGTCGGAGCAGGTGATGGCGTCCCGGGTGTACAGCAGCGTGGAGGGATTAGCCAGCGCTGCGGCGCTCAGCGTGCACCGCCGGAAGACTTGGGATAACACACTTTGCAGCACGTAGCCGGTGGCAGAGGCAGCTGCGCCAGCGTGGGTAAGGGATTGACAAGGGGTGCGGGCAGTGGGGCTGTCAAAGGCATGTCCCGTTGAGACCCATGCCATAAGCCACCACAAAGCGGAAAACAGAGCCCAGGGCGTCGTACCCATCCACACACACTCCGTTTCGGATAACGACAACCTATCTAGCTGTGCTATTTACCCTATCTAGCTGTGTTACAATACCGTCTGTGTGCGTTACTAGCCTACCTGCAGAGATATAGGTGGCGTCATCGTGGAAGGCGCTCTTGTACTTGCCAGCGTACGACGCCGAGTCCCCCCAAAAGTCGTCTTTGCGGGGCAGGTCCGGCGACCAGTGGGCCAGGGAGATCACCGATGTGGACAGGTTGCCCAGGCGGTCGTTCCAAGCCCTACAGGTACGATCCGTACAGGGCATGTACAAGAATACGAGGAGCGCCGGAATTTGGGCGGGCGGGATGGGGCTCGCCCTATCTGCCACCCGTGTCATTTCCTTCAACAACGCATGGACAAAGAACACAGCAGCCCAAGGGCGCGATACACCACCTTTCTGCGGGTGCACGCAGCACACACTGGCTTCGAAGCTACGCTCCGAAACCCGGCTAGTATGTGTGTCCCGCTCCTAGTGTACGCTCCGGAACCAGGAAAGTGTGTGCGTCCCATACCTAGTGTACGCGCCTCCCGTGAACACGATCGCCTTGAGCGGCTTCTTCAGCTGGTCGATCAGCACTGCCATAGCGCTGCTCTCAGCCGCCAGACCGCACATGACCATTGCCTCCGCCGGCGAGCTGGCCAGTTGCGCCGCCAGGGCTGACAGCGTGGCGTTCGTGCTGTTGTAGTATTTGAGCTCCAGACTGATGGTCAGCAGCTGGGCCTGGGCCTGGGCCACCACGCCCTGGCAAGCGGACTGCAGCTCCTGGACGTCGTCCCGATACAGGACGGCCACCTTGAACACGTTGTTCGAGCGGAACTCTGCGGGTGCGGTCGTGCAATAATAATGCGCGGGCCACCGCAGCGCTCGCGTCAGATGGCAGCAGATAACAAGATGGGCAACGCCGGAGCCTCGGGGCATCATTTGGCGAGGGTTGCGTAAATATTTTTGCGGTGCTAGCTAGGTAACTAGGCGTACTCGAGCGATTGCAAGCTCGATCGCACACTGCCAAGATGAGCACTACGTATCCCGCTTCGCAGGCGCATTAACTACTCCTGCTGGGAATGGCTAATGTTGTTCCCGTAACTTGCATGGGTGCAATTGCCGTCCTTCCCCTACCCTGCGACAAGGCGACGCACCGGTAAAAAGCTCTTGCGTGTAGAGGGCGTTGTCAGTCGACATACCTGCAGGTGCGCGTGGGCGGCCCAGGCATCATGGTTACGGGTATAGGGCTTGCTCAACAAGTGATAGTTTATTGTCATGTTATATTTCCCAACAGGCAGGGTGAGCTCTGGGTCCCGCCATCGGGCGGTCGCGACGGCTGGGTTCCCTCGCGAGGCGCTCGGGTATGTGACGAGTTTTCCAGCAGGAGTACTACGGATTCACTTGAAGGCCAAAAATTGATAATGCTTGGCTGGAAAGCGATGGGAAGAATATTTAGCTCGAGAAACGTTCCCCGCGAATCGCACGCCTTTTGGCGCGCAAATTGGGAAGCCGGTCATCTGAAAATAACGTCCCCGCCCTGTCGCCGAACTAACCGATCGCGCCCTGGCTTACCAAAAACGTATTTTTGGTCTCGGGCGTACATGCTTGCTGCACCCGCGCAGCAGTGGAAATTGAGGCGCCCAGCGGTCTGCACCCTGATGCTCTCTCCCTCGCCGAACGCCGGAGAAGCGCCCAGAATGAAGTGTGCATTTTCGTTGCCTAGAAGCTCCTCAATAGCGGCCGAGTGGCCGACCGCTGTGCTGTTGTCGTCCACTGTGACGACTTGAAGGCCATAACGGTAAGTGGTTCCGTTCACGTCGTACAGAACCAATCCACCAGCGGCTGCGACTTGCTGCTCCCATAGTTTGTAACCTGCAGCGGGGCACGGATTCGACTCGTGGTCACCATGAGGTGCTGTCACAAGAGGATGCCTGCAGATGGAGGCTTGCGGAAAGGGGCGATATTAGTGTTCATACCGTCATGAGCCACGTTCCACGCCCCTTACCAGGATCGGCATATGCATAAAAGCGCCAAGACACTTCCCCTGCTACTCACGTAACACACGCACGGCGAAGCTCTACGTCTACAGTCGTGCCCTCGGCAACGTCATGGTCTGACTGGGATTCAGTCTCCTCTCCTTGTGTTTTCAGATACCACACGCTACTTGTCACGGAAACAAAAGAGATTGTGATACCCCAGAAACAGCAGACTGCGTGATACCGCACGACACCAGCCCGTGGCATGGCGGGAGTGAGCTCACCGTTAACGGCTTCACTCCACTCTGCAAAGGGCCCGGTCAAACTAGCTGCGACGCCGACCTGTGGGGATGGACGTAGAGCGAGAGCGTAAGGGCACCATCAAGCCCATCGAGGAATCTAGGTAGCGTTCCCATGACTTCGTTGCCCGCGACATCAAATAGGCCAACCCACATACCTTGAAGGTGCCAACCAGATCAGACCTAGCGGGAGACAAGAGAGCAACGAGCAGCGCTGAAAGAAGCAGCATCGCCCTGGCCAGGCCGGCCAATAGGTCTGGCATTTGAAGGCGTCCGAAGGTCGCCGGCGCCCGCAGTAATTGTTAAGCTCGCGCACTTTTTAGTAATTGGTGGACACCATCGTCAAGGGCTGATAGGTGGATTACGTCGCGTGCTTTAAGCTGCCTGCGGCGTTTGTCCTGGCCCCGTCGAATCTCCAGCAGGTACGTGTGGGGTCTCGGTCCTCAAACAACCATGAAGAAGGCCTAGGGCCCCTAGGCTGTCGCGTAAGCGAGCGACGGATGATGGATTTTGGTTTTAAGGGCCTCTCAGAGGCGCTTAGTCATTATGATGTGTAGGTGACAAACGTTCCATGTAAAGTGGAGCGCCTGCTCAAGAGTGTGTCCCTGCAGTCCAACCTAACTGCCCCAAGCAAGTCGCGCGGCTTAACTAGCGCGACAAATACAGGCGCCGTACCTAATTATCGCATGACTTTGGGATTCAACGTCTAGTTGTGGCCTCTCCGTGGCACTTCGCAAGCTGCCGTGCACAGGAAGGTAAAATGGTGCTATAACGCCCACTCAGTTTATCATCGCTTTGCTTCACTATAGTATGTCAGTACATTTGCTGTAAGCAAAAAGGCGGATAGCACTTACCACCATCGCAAAGATGCTTCACCCGCGATTCGATTCCCGCCTAACGGCCGTATGTCGTCCATGGCGCAGGAAGATACCGTCAACATTTTCATAGCATGAATTTATTATGCGTGTGAAAGATCAATTATAGACATGAAATCATATTTTCTTTTCAAACTGACGTTTGCTGAATAAAAACTGTCTTTCGTACTCGTTGTGCTGGCCCTTCTGCATTCGTTAATCACAGCAGTAAAAGTGAATAATAAGTTGACAAAAAAATTGATTAATAAATTGCAGCACGGCTTCCAGTTTGGCGGTTGGCGGCTGACACTAAAATACCCGCGTACTGCCGTCCGTGGAATCGGCGCTTACGAAAAGCATCAAGGCTTAGGCAGCATTTACAAGCGGCGCATCTGAGGTACTTGTTGACGCGGGCCTATTGGTCATGCTACTGTGCTGCGATTCCGGTCGTCTCCACCACATACAGTGCATCTATCGCCGACCGTATTGTCACCATTACATTTAGCTGCCGTTTCGCCACCCGCCCACAATCATAGCATTTACAGTTGTGCTCGTTTGATCCTGAAAATAATTTGAAGGGCTTCAGCGTTGGAGGTTACGACGCGCAACGAGCCGATGGTCAGGGCAACAGACCAGTAAGGTAATTCGGATCACATTGGCCCAATAATACCACGGTTGGCCACAAGAATACTCGCCAAGTGTCCAGGAGCTTCGCTTCTGTTTAGAGCGCTTGCGCCTAAATTCGTATCTGTCGGGCACCGACAGCCACTACTTGGAAAGAGGAACACGAACAAGAAAAGGATCTCTCATCTCGCTCGGCGTCGCTCCAGCCCCTCGTTCGGCGTCGCAACCGGCACGGCAAGTCTTGCGAAGCTTGATGTTCGTTAAGCTCTTGCGCCCGGCCGTATCCGTGTTTGGCACTGTACAGCGAGCCCAAGCACTTACCCACACATGCAACTAACCGAAGTGCCTGGCGCCTACAGATGCCCGGGCCACGCATCGCTGTCATGGCACTGCTGGCCTGTTGGGTGGCGTCGCGCATGCCGACGCCGGCAGGCGCCCAACAGGGCGGCACCAGCGTGCTCACGCTCAGCGGCGAAGGACCCGCAGAAACACAACTTCCCATGCTAAGGGTAAGCAGCAGACGAAGGCGTCATACACACATGACGCCTGTTCATATTGTGAATTCCACCCACCCTTGGCCTCCACCATGGCTGCTCGCGGCCTTCCGCCCCCGCCGAGAATGGTTTCTTACCTCACAACTACGGACCGCGCCGCTGACAACCATTACCTGGTCTTTCACCTCAGTACTACGGACCGCGCCGCTGACAACCATTACCGACCGGCCACCATATTGCGATGGCTGGCACACATAGGCAGCCGGGGCGGGTACTGTAGTCCTCGCGATAAGGCTGGCGTGGCGCACATTGTGGCAGAGTTGCAGCATTTTCCCCTACCTCTCGGCTGATGTCAACATGCCAGTACTCGTACTCCCATGCATGCGCGAACGTCTGTAGGCCTTCCGGATGTTCGAGACGCGGATGGCTGTCCCCGTACGCGTGTCGTACCGTATCACGTCGTCCACCTCCGCTGCTGCCAGCATTGCCGCGGACGCCGGACTGCACATGACGGCCGATACCGTCGGCAAGGCGATTCAGGTGCGGCGTGAGCGAGAGTGTTGCTGCGACCCCTGGCAGAGCCTACCTTTCCAGCCAGCAGCTGGAGGGGCATCCGCGCATCTATGGAAACCCAAATATTGTCGCCAGCAGTCAGGCAAGGCATTGTTCGGTTCCTAAATGGACGGCTCCGGAATGATCAAGAGTAAGCACTCATGCGTAGAAGCCTCCCATCCTGTATGCATGACACAGCCACCTGAAAGGCCGGCGTGGCGCCTTCGGATACCAGGCCATGTCCTCGCACACGGCGACGACACCATGGCTCTACCTTACGTTCTGGGGCCCATTGTAACAAACCTACAACCCTGCAACTCACGCCTGTTGCAGTTCGCCATCACAGATCTGTGATGGCGAACTCTAGAGCTCCCGCTGAGTTCCTCTCAGCGAGCAAATTTCACCGCCAACGCCGCTATGATGGGGGACTCGCTGCATGTGCCCCTGTTCGTGAACACATACGGCCTCTTCTACAATGTACCCGGTAGGTCGGCAGCAAGCACATATATTGTTGTTGTAACGGTTCCAGTCGGTTCCAGACCAAAAGGTAGAACCATCGGACACATATATGTGTGTGTTGTCCTCTTAATACCCGCATACTGGTTGCTTCGTTCCCGCCTAACACTGCATATGTCTGGCGATGATGGAGGCAAGACCCGTGCGCGGATGACGTATCCGTGAAGCTGCTGTCGATGCATCCATGGCCCCTACCTGCTACCGTCCGTGACTACGCTTGATCCAAATTGCTGCCTTTGCTTCTCCGGGGGCCTAAACTACAGTGTGACACTTTCCTGCCGTTGATAGGCAACCGTGCGAGTCCACTCAACATTACGGCGTGTCTGGTGGCTCGGATTCTCAAGGGGGTAAGCGAGTGGCTCAGCTTGATTGGCCTTGTGCGCGGGCCAGGGATCTGGCTGGATGATCAGGAAGGCGGCTGATGTCCTGATAATTACGCAATTGCTCCCCACCAAGGAAATTCAAAGGGTCGACCCTCCAGCTGCGTGTTGGCCCCTTTTCATGCCGATTAACCTATCCCACGTTTGCACCACCGGAATCAAATCGTCATCACGTACAGGACATCTCAGATTGGACTCATCCTGACTTGCTGGACAAGAATCCCGCGTTCGTAAAGGTGCGCAGGAAAAGAGTATCAGCAAGTGGGTAGCATCGGGTGTTCGTGGGTAGCATGGGAAAGCTTGCTGGCTGCGGTGTGGATATGTGGCCCGTCCATCCTTAAGTACGTTGTCATACGAAATATTTAGGTGCCGCCCACGCTCGGATAACCTCATTATGCAGGCAAGCGCCGATTCCTTCAAGATTATCGTGTTTGTGGAGTCGGCCTCCTCCGGTGCAACTATTGCGGTGCTCAACTGGCTGGCGAGCGCATGCCCCTCGGTTCCCGTCGACTACTCCACCATCCGCTCCGACGCTGTGCTGGTCGGAAACAACTTGGTCAATAAGCTACAGTCGACGCCGTTTTCGTTTGGCCTGGCGATGGGGGCCATCGGCCGGGCCGCCGTGATACCCGAGTTCGCGGTTGAGACGGCAAAGCCGGGCCAGTACGTCCTCACGGGCGCCTCCAACACAACCAACATGTTCTCCAAGCTGGCTACACTGGTCCCCACGAGTGAGTTCGTGACGAAAGTCGTTGCCGGCAACGTGCAGCACAAGTACACACGGGACAGCGGCGGCACCGTACATCATACACGGCCCATCCATCCGCACTGCGTGCACAACGGAGCCTCCCACCTCGTACCATGGCCACTTACCTTAACGGTCCCGGGCCCGCTGTAACATTTACCACTTCCAGAACCTATACCCTTTAACTCCAGTCCTCCACCTTTGCTAGCAGGCCCTTATGCCGCATCTTGCCCTGCCCTGCCCGCCCTGCCCGCCACACAGCCCTCACCGGCGACTACAGCACCGTGTCAGTGTCCAACCTCGCGGCCGATCTAGTCGCGCCCATCCTCACGGTGTCGTACCTGGTCACAAGGCGCACGTGGGACCAGTCGGCCGAGGAGGGCCAGCGGGGGGAGGCGGTGAAGGCGCTGGGGCTGTTCTTCCTCAACGCCTCCATCGCCGGCTCCAGCAGCGCCAGCGGCATGATCGCTGACTACGGTCTGCTGCCGCTTGGCGACGGGACCGCAACGGCGATCAAGTAAGCGCGCCAGCCCTGCCGTGTGCGTTTTACCTTCATTGGGGAGCTTTACGGGACAATATGACTAGGTACTTGGGTTGTGTAGAGGGCTGGATGAGTCGTGTAGAGAGCTGGGTTGGGTAGAGCGCGTGCGGCAACATCGGAGCATGACGGATGTCAAATCGTGTCCAAACCCTGCTGTGCTGCTGTCCGCCCGCCTTTCTGCGGATTCGTGCCTCTGTTCGCCAACGCAGGACCGCCTCTTCCGCGGCCTTTGTCAGCGAATCATCTGCTGTGCCCTACGACTTTGCGGATGGTAACGGAGACAACGGTGAGGTTCATCGAGAGCGGCAACTCGATGGGGATCTGCGCGTTTTCTCCCTTTGCTAACCTTTTCCTTTGCCGAATGTTCGACTGCACTAACTACTGCGCTCTCTATTGACGCCTGCCACATTACGTCCCACCTCTGCTGATGCCGCTGCAGTGGTGAGCGCCACACGATCCGCCTTCGACGTCGCCATCTACGCGGATGTGCTGTCCCAGGTGGGCGTACTTGCTGTCCCCTGTTGAACTACCACTGATTTGGTGTTCTGGTGGTTTGCCTTTGTTCCGGTGCATGTCGGTCTTTGTTTCCTCCGCCTTTTTCAGTGTCAGGCGATGCGCCCGATGGTTCTACCTCTTGGTCTGGAACCCACTGTAACCGTTGCAACAACCACTGCTCCCTCGCTTAAGCGCTTCGGGCTTTCACACAAAAATCTGCCTCCGACTGAACACATGCAACTTACGTCACTATCCCACCGTCGCTTCCGTTGTGTGTCCTGCCCGCAGCTCGCCAGCCTGCGCAAGACCATGGACATAGGCACGTCTCGCGTCATGCGCGGGTCGGGCAGCTCTGCGGTGTCGCTGTTCATCTGGCGCTGCTTCTCCGAAATGAACGCGCGCTCCACCAGCCCCATGCACCTGGTGTACCGGGCAACGGGCTCGGGAACCGGCCAGTCCGAGGTGGTGGCCAAGGCCAACAACTACCAGGCGCTAGTCGATTTCGGAGCCTCGGATACGCCCCTGCCGGATGCGGCGTACGCGGACCTGACGGCCAACGCCAAGATCTCGGTGGTGCACATCCCGATCTTGCTTGCGGTGGGTGGAAGACCTGTTTATCAGGAACGGGTGGAACTGATTGTGCGCCAGGAAGATATTACGCAATCCCGGGCCGTTAACACCAACGAACCCGGCTGGAAGTGCCATTAACGCCTTTTTGTCGTCGTCGTGTGTACCTTGGTTCATTCGCCATTCAACACTTCTGTTTGGTGTGTCGCGCAGCCGATGAACTTCTTCGTCAACCTGCCGGAGGGCGTGTTGCCATCGCGACAGCTCAAGATGAGCCCCTGCACAATCGCAGGGATTATGCAGGTGGGTGGGATCGACAGCTGCCTTTGGGTGCTCTCACTGGCAACGCCATCGCCTATGTTGGCGTGTATCACTCATGAGCAGCATGCTCGTCTATAAAAGCATCAAGCCGCTTAACTGAACACCTACCAGCACATTCACGCCTCCCAACACGCTCATCCCGGCCCCCCCGCCCAGGCTGACATCACGTCCTGGAGCCACCCCAGCATCACCGCCGACAACGGCTTCACGCTGCCGGATCATGCGATCACGGTCTTTTACCGCCAGCTCAGCTCTGGAACCACCGCCGTCATCACCGCCTACCTCACAGGCGCATGCCCCAGTAGGTCGATTGCTGGCTCGCTCGAGTACATCACCTGGGTGCACGTGTCCCTTCAGCAACACAGCGTCCCGTACGCTGCATGATGTCGTACGCTTGCTCGCAATGCCACCTAACTAAGTCCGATCACCTCACAGCATCCATCCCAAGCCAACTCTTCACGCACGGCGGTGGGCCCCACCTGCCCCCTGCCCCAAAGCACACCCCGCCTGGCGTTTCCGGTCTTAATGCACAATTGCGGGGTTCATCATCACCGTATGGATGCAGCAAGGTTGGGGAACCAAGGACGGGCCCTGAGTCCCGCTCCTACCTGCCCGCTTGCCTGCAGGCTGGCGCCTGGGCTCCGGCGGCCTGCTGTCCAACTGGCCGCCCGAGTTCAAGCCCACCGCCAACAGCATCAACATGTCCACTAGCGTAGCGTCCACGCCCTGGTCAGTGGGTTACATGGACGCAGCCAACGGGCTGGAGCTGAACCTGATGGAGGTGGCCATCAGGAACAAGGATGGCAACTTCGTAACAACACAGGTAGGTGCTTGGGTGCATAACATGCGCCCGGAGGTAGGGCGGGAGTGGGGACTACTGACAGGTGCCGAAAGACCTCTGACTTTCAGCTGCACCTCCTCCCATTCTCCCTCTTACATAATTGCCCCCAGTGATGATGATGACGATGTTGACGGTGTTGACGGTGTTGATGATGATCAATGATGAAGCTCTCGCCTCTATCTTTGGCCTCCCACGCATGTGTGCTTGCACCGAACCCCCGCGTGCAGACGGGTGACGTCCCTGGAGCGGCTTCTGCGCTCTTCAAGTCCGACGCCTGGCCCAAGAGCCCCACGCAGTCCTTCTCTACCGTTTCAGTGCTCAACCAGCCGGGCGTCAACACCTTCCCCATCGTGGCCATGCCCTTCATGTTCGTGCGCACCGACCTGACCAACCGCGGCGACGCGGGCGCGCTGCTGCAAGCCTTCCTGTCGTTCATGCTTGCCAGCTTGGCGCAAAATACTATCGCGCCCGCCGTCGGCTTCTGGCCGCTCCCGGCCGAGGTACGACAGTATACGACGGAGCGGGCGATGCCGCTTCTGCAGATCGACACACGAGCGAAGACGTGGACGTTCGAGAGCGGCTCCGTGCTGCCAGGAGGTGAGTCCGTAGGCCGAGCTATCTAGCTATCGATGTCGGACGTGCATCGATGAACACAAATCCCAAACACGCTTACAGTAGTTGGCACTTTGGTCGTTGGTTTTTATGGACAGCGACCTGGACGTTGGTTTGGCGGCGCAGTGTAGAGTATCCACAGCCCGTTTGCGGGCGCCTAGTGTTACGCCGGTATCCCCCTCCCTTACTTGCAGCCGGTTAGCCCTGCTGAGCGCCCTTCCTACTCGCAAGAATGCTTAGCCCTCATGTCCTCGCCTTCGGAGCCCCCTCCACGCCCCGCCCCCCCACTCCGCTCATGGTGCCGCGCCAAGTCATCCCCCCCGCGGCCTTACACACACACAGGCAAGGGCAGCGCGGACTACGTTATTAGCTCGTTCGCTGGGAGGTTTGATAACCTCAACGCCAACGCCTTCGCCGACTTCTACAAGGTCTACAGCGTGCAGCAAAACACGAAGATAGCCGCCGCGGCCAACAACACGAACGGCATCTCTGGAGTCAACTACACGGGGCTGGCTGACGTTCCGGCGAACCTGAAAAGCAAATTGGATGACATGGAGAAGCAGATCGCGGTCCTGCAGGCGGTTGCTATTACTGGCATCACCTTTGGCATCATTGGGTTGATGCTGGCTATCTTCAGCTCATGCCGAATCTTCGTGCACTCGTCACTTTGGAGCGGTCAGGGTGGTGCCGGGCTCATCCACCCTAGCATCAGCATGGGTGGCAGCAGTGGTGTACGACGGCAGAAATCGACTGGGAACCTGAGCGAAAGCTCATTCCACTAATGGTACGGGAATCAGCGGTTGTGATTCCGGTTAGGTATGTACCAACAAGCCGAGTAGCGCGCGCAGGAGTTGCACTTTTGACCGCCCATGGGGCGGGTTCGATCTTCGTGAAAATTGGAATTCGGAAGCCAATACGCCCTGGGTCGAGGAGGGTAGAGCAGCGGCGTTAAGAAATGGGACTTCCGTGATGGAGCATTTTAGCGAGGCCAGGTGCAGCGTAACATTGGGCCGCGTCCGTGTCTGTGTGTGAGGGGAAATGTATGAGCTACGAGAGCGCTCGCACTTTTGGTGGGGCAAGGGAATGAGCAGGATAGGTTATGCCTGTGGGAACGCAGGCTGCTGTGGGGTTTCCAACAGGGGCAGTCGCTGTAATTGGGCGGCGCCGTCCTGTCTGCTAAAAGTCGTATACTGGTACCTGGTTTTTGCCTTTTTCCTTTTACGCGTAAGTTTGTTTACTGCCCTTTTTTTGTGGTCGTGTTTGCTGTTGGAGGCTGCTGGGGACACGATCTCCTGTACCATGCGGATATCCTTTGTTCTTTTACTATGGCTACCGGAAGGCCGGGTTACGAAAGAGGAGGAGAGCATCTGTGTCCACCGCAGGTTAAAACTTTCCTGTTGGAGTATATGTTTTCATGCGTTGTGCGTTGTGGGAGTTGATTCCAGTTGCTGTCGGTGTGCTGTCGGTGTTGACAGGTGGTGACTCCGCGGCTGTTTCTCAGCCGCCTCCCCAGCCCCCCAGCTATCACAGTACGCGGCTGTGGCGGCTGCAGGGTCGAGGGCTGTCTTGACTATCGGCCATACTTCATGTTCGAACGACAACGCCGGTGCCGATGTTGCGCTATTCGTACAGTAGGCATGATAAGGCCGTGCCTGTTGTATGCTTCCTTGGCCGTTCCATACTCAGAGGAAAGGGCCTGATTAGGCAATTATCGCTCGGGCGTGAGTGTATTAATTATTTAAAGGCATAAGGAGTTACCTATACACTACCCTGTTTACACGTAAGGCCCCAAGGCATCGTACGTCCTCAGCGCAACCGACGTCCCCAATAACCTCCGCTCACGACCCATTCAGCAGTCAGCGCGGCGAAGCCCTATCCAGATCCCAACTCAAGGCCGCAGATTGGTGGACTCGGTAGCTCCGAAGCTTCAAGTATGGCTCGTCCAGGAGGACCAGAAGCCGTACGCCACCATGGTCCCGCCACTGGGCCCTATGATGGGCCCAGCACCACCGTGTCATGACGTCCGCCGCATCCGTCACCTTGCTACCACGGTACCGCCGTCCTCGTTCTGGACCGCCTGCCGTACATAGCCGAAGGCGGTGCCAACCCGCTGCAGTGCCGCAGCGCAACGTCCTGACTACTACGGCTGTGCGCACCGCACCCGAGCTGACCCAAAGCCGCAAAGCCTATCTACTTGCGAGCACACATGCCATCCTCCTGGGATGCTTAAGAGCCGAACCACGCCATGCAGCCATTTCGCCGCTAGACATGCAGCCGAAGCCAACAATGGCTTGCGTTGGTGTTCCTGATATACGGACAGTGATGGCCTATCGGCCGAAACCCCATCGACCCAAAGCCTAGCCTATCTATCCAAAGCCTATCGACTGAAAACCCATCGACCCAAAGCCTCAAAGCCTATCTGCAAGGCCCGGTCTTGCCTTGTCCTGTCGTGCCCTGCGCTGTGCTGCGGTGTTCCACGTCAACCCATGAGCGACCGGACGGTGGTGTGCAGCGAGGAGTCCTGGAACCAGCGGTACAGCCCGGGCAGCTCCGAGTCGACACGGGCGCGGAACGCCCGGATGACCCCTACATGATCACCAGGGGGCAGAGGTTGGCGAGGAAAGCGGGCGATGGTGGGGTTGGGGAGCCGTAGGAAGAAAGGCTCCACACAATTAAATGCCACAGAGAAAGAGGTTGGGATGCTTGAAATTCAGGTCGGGGCAACGATGCCGTACCTGGTAGGCTGGATCCGAATGAGCTGCTGGTGGCGGCGGCGGCTGACCCTGCGGGCGAGTCTGCCCTGAAGGCCGCCAGGTCGTGGACCAGGGTGACGCCCATGTACGAGCTCCTGCACGGTACATGCACGACAGAGGCCGTTGACGTGCTTTTGCGGGAGCGCAAAAGTCGAGTCGTTTATGGTACCAGCCTCCAAGGACCTGTCTTTGCCGTACGCTGCTCGAGCTGCACGTAGGAGAAGACACCGTCATGCGGGTACACACCACACCTCCACAAGGCTCACCTGTAGTGTCCCTCCCTGCTGCCATCCTTGCTGGCAAGGAACCAGTAGTCTGGGCTGTCCGCCTCCGAAACCACGATCCGCACACGTTCCTGCTCCGAAGCTTCCGGCGGGCTCACGTCCAGGGAGGCGGTGGGCAGCATGGGAACAGTATGTCCCAGCAGCCGCCGCTCCAGACTCCTGGGAGGGAAGGGTAGTCGGTGCGGGCGGCAGCGATGCAACGGTAATCTCAAGGCCTAGACCACGAGTAGGTCTTTGACGCATATGCAGGTGATCACGGGTGGTAACATGTTGATGAGGGGGTTCCTGGGGACCAACATGAGTGTTTGGGCGGATACCAAGTTGTCGCGGCACTGCGGCCGTTTACTTTGCCCGCCCGACCCTCCGCTTCTCCCCCCACTCCACGCACCTGCACTCGTAGAAGACCACGGTGAGGTTGTCCACCAGCACAGCCTGGACGAGCACCCAGCGAATTCCGGGCGGCACGAACACACGGGTTGTGGAGCGCACACGTGTGGACTTGAGGCAGGGAACCCGCTGAAGGCGCCACCGGGTGGTGTTTCGAACTGTACGAAAGTACGCGATGCGGCGTGCAATGGCCAAGGCGGCGTCCATAGGTGCCGCCCCTTCTGGAAGCATCATCCATTCCGTAACCCACCTCCCGTCGCCCAGTGCGGTCCCCACCCACACCCAGTGCGGTCCCCACCCACACCCACGCCACTCCTCCGACGTCAAAAGCGTTTCTGCGCTACCCACGCCGCCTGCTCCCGCCCCCGCACCTGGCCGTCCACCTCCGGAGACAGCTTGGCGCTCTCCTCTCTGCGCAAGGGGAGGAGTGCTGGGGCTAGCAGGGCGGCTGGGGGCAGAAAACACGCAACCCCGCAGGAGCAGCTGCACGTCGTGTCCAGCAGCTACATGTCGTGTCCAGCAGCTTTCAGCAGCTGCAGACACCGGGCGCTAATTGCTACTGCCAGAGGAACGCAATTATCCCCCACGGGCCAGATCTTCACCCAGTCCACCTGCAGATCTTCACCCAGTCCACCTGCAGATCTCGTTCAGGCGCTCGAACTGCTCCGGTGTCAGTCGCGCCTTGTCGTGCAGCGCGCCTAGTGAGGTCTTGGGCCACTTGGAGCCCGCGTACTCTGGCACCAGGCCGTTCACGGTGTCGTTGATGTTTTGCTTTAGGCCCGCCAGTGCGGGCGGAAAGCCGCTGCGACGGGGGTTGTATGGGCACAGGGAGGTGTGTGAGCTGGGGCGCGTCGTTGAACGGTTGTGACCTCTTGAGGTGCAGCGGCGAGCAGCAGCAGGGTAGTAGTTGAGGGGTAGAGCTTTCTGGATGCCGAAACAGCGGCGAGCTGCCCCATCCGAACCTCACGGTGCTGGATCCGACGTCAGAACGTATCCTCCCCGACAGCGACCGCAGGGTACACCAAGTTCAGCCTGCCCCGCGGATGGACCTGCCTGCGAGTCAACACGGCCTATTTCTGGAACTAGGCACTGCAGTGGTCCCTGTAGCGCACCTGTAAGCCAGAGTGAGGACGCCATGCCAGCTCACAAAGAAAGCCATCGGTCGTAATAAGGAAGGGGCCGTTTGGCTAATCAAATATTCAATCTGACTTTGAGATGGTAGCCTAGTGCTGGAGATGCCCTCAGGGGCCAAAGTAACCGAGGACATTCGGCCTAAATGTCGATGGAGATTGTTCAATCAGAACCTGAAGCCCCAAACCTATATTTGTTGAGGAGCAGCGCATTCATGGACATGGACAACTACTCAGTTCGCCTATGCTGATCCTGGTCGGAATTGGCTCTTCCAATAATCGGTTGTACGGACGAACAGAATGATTGACATGCCCACACACAGGCCGGGCGACAGCGCATAACTCGTTCGCTGCCGATTGGTTGACCCAGCCAGCACTAGGAAGCTTTACTTCCAGCAAGGCATCCATGAGCAATCTCGACACACATCATGGCGCAATGCTTTGTTGCGTTCCCAGAGTCACGAGAGAGTGCCTTCCGGAGGCTAGGAGAGGCCTTAATACCGAATAACGACACGTTTCGGTCTTATCGTTACATTGGAACCAAGCGACCACTACGGCGGCATACAAGGCCACTAAACAGCCCGTTCCGTGCGCTACAGCCGAGTATCCAGCGCTATGCATCCGTCCACTAGCATGCTCTCTCTCCATATACTTCCCGGACTACTTACTGACTGAGCCTGTTCCACCGGTACGTGATTCGCCGGCGAACTCACCGGCTTTTCACGAACAACCAAGATGATCTTCTCAGGATTCTTGTTACCCCCCGCCAAAATTGATTTCATTCGGGTATAGGGAGGGTGTGCCCAAGCCTGCAAGCTGGGGGCGTCTTGGTACCTTCCATTCTCAACTAACTAATCAACACGACCCAAACACTCATACAGACGACCAGTCCAACCCGGATTCTCACCACCACTGCGGAGCGCAGCGCGCAATAAAAACGAGTGCCGCAGCTGCAAACAACCTTCTCGAGAGGACGGAAACGATTTTGCAGGGTCCGGCGGCGCACCTCGTGTTTGTGGGCCACGCGGGCCGCCAGCCCACCGCTGCCCAGCCCAGCCTGGCAAACGTACGCAGCGGCGGCCATGCTCTTCACCGGCGTTCATCGACGCCATAACATCACACCTCAACAAACTTGGCAACATGAACATCACATCGTACAAACCTACCCGGCAACCTCGCGGCCCAGGCGCACCAGTCCCAGCGCGGGCACACACTGCTGAATGGGGGAGCCCTCCGCAGCGGTGGTGGCCGCGGCTGGGCGAAAAAGGTGACCCGGCCCCGAGGCCCGGGCCAGGGGGCACTCTCATATATCTCCCACTGAAACGGCCCTTCTGTGTCCGGCTGCTCCAAACTGCACTGCGCTGCCCGCGCGTGGGGAGTGAGGGAAAATTGAGGGTTTAGGATAGCTGCGCGCCCACGCTTGGCCAGGTCACGTGATGATGTCCGCCTCAACATCCGTGCACTCAGCTGCTTATATGGAGGTCAACCACCGCTGTGGCAGCGAAGGGCGCCTGCTCCTTCCTTCCTCGCGAAGCCAAATGACCATTCCCGCCATCTCCGTCTCTCCAACACCTCTCACCAGAATAAAATGACGACGATAACCGCTCAAACGGCTGCTGCAGGTACCTGGAATGCCCCCTGCATGTCCCTCTGACAGCGCTGTTGCGCCTTGACAGCAGCCGCTAGTCCCGAAAACTTCGCCTGTACAACTTCACTAGGTTCTACCATCCCATGGTTATAAGGCGCACCGACGCTTGCCTGACCTACAAGGACCCCAGCGGCCGTCTAGTTGCTGCTGCACACACACGGCCCACAGCTACGAACGTGTCTGTACTCGACTTACATACCCGCAACGGCCAGCTATTGCCGCCGCCGCCTCCGCTCCTTCATGCAGCCCTCAACCCCTAACACGCGCGCGCGCACACCGCCGCCACCGCCACGTACCCGCAGAGACCCCGTGGACTCCCTCCTGTTTGGACGACCCACACGCAGCAGCACGTCCTGCCCCGCGCGACCGCCTTTCTTCTTCCCCCAGCCGGCACGTGCCCATCTTAACACGATAGCGCTCACAAAATTCAAAACAACAGAGCGCCCGCGCCTTACATCCTGACCTCGTACTCGTCCTCGTCAATCGAGAACATCTGCCCCGCGCTCATGGCCACCGGGTTCGCTGGCGCGGGGCCGTCCACCGCGCTGCCGTCCGGGTTTACCGAGTTCCTCCAGCGCCGGTACCGCACCGCCAGCTTGTCGTACGGCGCCGGGTTGGACCACGTGTTTCCGCCCCGCACCAGCCGGTCCTGCTGGCCCAGCACGAGCACCAGGTCCTCGCCAAGCACCTGCGCCGCCACGCCCTTCCACACGCGGTCGATGAACGGCACATAGCGCACCCACGGCAGGAAGTCCAAGCTCATGCGGTAGAGCAGCCGCGTGTGGCCCTTCTTGGACGGCATGCACACGTGCAGCTGGTGCAGGTGGTTCTTGCACTGCGCCGCCGTCACGCCGCGCATGATCTTGCCCGGCTGCGCCAGGCCGATCAGAGACAGCACCATGCACGGCGGCTGGAAGGCCATGTCGATGGGGTAGGGGTCCCAGTAGCCGGACAGCAGCTTGTTGGTGTGGAACTTGACGAAGTCCGGCACGGGCCAGCCGCGAGCGAAGGTGGTGGTGTGGGTGAAGGGCGCGTGCGCCAGGTCGAGGAGGTTCTCCATCAGCAGCCCGTGCTCCACTGGCACGTCCACCATGATCTCGGCGTGGACCAGGAAGCCCTCGGGCGGCCGGGCAAAGTCAGGAAGCGTCTGTGGACAGCACAAGAGGGCACGGGGTGGATCAGTACCTCGCGGCGCAGGCTGGTGGACCGCAGCGGGTGTGACGCGGTGGTCCGGAGCTTCATGATGAGTCATAACTCATCGTGACGCATTACGTGCATCCAACGTGACATGTTTCCATGTCTGTAAAGAGTGCGTTGCGACTTATGGGATCTCGCATGGAACCCGATTATGACAACGTCCTTGTCCGCGTGAGTAAGGGCCATAGCATTTAGCGGCCCTCCCTCCCTCCCCCCCGATTTCGCTTAGCCGTCGAAGGTCGACATATGACCACCGTCTTTTGTATCCTCATCCCAGCTCTCGCGCATGCATCTAAAAACGTCTGTTCTAAACGGCTTTCCCCCCGCATCCACGGGTCTTCCTCGAAACCCTCCCTCCCTGGTCCTGACCAAGACGCTCACCTCCGCCGGCAGCCCGTCTCCAGGCCACACCCAGACGAAGCCGTCCTTCTCCGCGCACGGCAGCGCTGACACGCCCACGTTGCGGCAGTGCGGCGTGGAGGGCATCTTGGTGCATGCGCCGTCACCGTTGAACTCCCAACCATGGTACGGGCAAACCACCTGGCCCTCAACGACCTGCGGACAGCACACGCCTTCAGTCGGGAAACAAACGCACCGAGGGGAAGAACACCAACGACACCCACCAAACGCCCGGGCAATTCCGCAATCGCAGAGGCTAGGATCCCCGTGGAGGAGCACCCGTCCCGTCACCCCTTGTCGCGCCCCCCCGCCCCCTGCTGCTGCCGACCCTACCTTGCCGAGTGACAGCGGGCAGGCCCTGTGCGCGCACTCGTCTCGGATGCAGGCCGGCTGGCCCTTCTCATCCCGGAACAGAACCCACGGCTCGCCAAACAGCTCGAAGGGCACCAGCGTGTCCTTGCTTAGTTTCTACGTGGGATGCAAGCACGTTGGTGGCTGGTCAGGCAGGGACGTTGGACCAACTGCGCACGGGACAGACGGACGCACGCCGGAGGTGCCCCAGCATGTATCCAATGCCGTACTGTGGTGCTGTTAGGCAGCCGGTGGTAATGCTTACGAAGTCCGATGTGCTGAGCCCAAGGCTCCAGCCAACAATCGTCGCCAGTCACCGCCTACCCATTGCTCAGCCCCAGACGTCCCCCACAGACCTCGTGCCCCTCCTCCAAGGCCGCCTCGATCCGGTGCGCCCAGGAGGGCTGCCGCAAGATTGCCTGTCAAGTCCCCCGAATGCCCGAGTCCCCATCGCCCCTCCACCTCACACGTACACCCACTCCCTGCCGTTCCAGGCAACCTTGAAATCCTCCTCTTCCCTCCTACTAAATATACACCCATTGGGGCACCGGACCCACACCAGGGTGCGCTCCCTCCTCCACCTCCCCTCCTCGGTCCCCACCCCTCCTCGCCCCCTCTTCCCCCTCCTCACCGCAGAGAACTCCGCTGGGTACCAGAAGTTCCGCAGCCCCTGCTCGAACTCCAGGCTGCTCTCCAGCCCACGGCCCCGCCGTATGGAGGCCTTGCTGCGCCGCCCCAGGGCGCCCACATCCGCCGCGGAGGAGTCGGGGCCGTAGCTGGTGGAGGGGCCGTCAGCCACAACGTTGGCGGCAGACTGCACAGCTGGGCGCTCCGTTGTCGTGACCCCCGCTGAGGCTGCGGCGCCGGCGACCACCGTGCGCGAGGGCGCAGCTTTGCTCTGCTTGCGCTCGGCTATGTTCCTTACCCGCTCCAGGGCGGTCTGAGGGGTGGGCAGAAAACACATGTTGACTAGAATATTACGATCGCGGACCCGCCAGTGCGAGCACGCAGGCGCTCGTACACAGTGACTTTGCAAACGAGA
Source organism: Yamagishiella unicocca (assembly GCA_003116995.1). NCBI lineage: Eukaryota > Viridiplantae > Chlorophyta > Chlorophyceae > Chlamydomonadales > Volvocaceae > Yamagishiella > Yamagishiella unicocca. The sequence continues at coordinate 780,503 of BDSL01000016.1, read as the reverse complement.
GCGGGATTCCCCCGGGGGATTACTTTGTACTGGTCGCACCTAACGGTGCATCGCAATGCATTTCTAATGCTTAGGCCCTGCTCGTGCAGGAGTTTCCCAGCCCCAACCGCTTAAGAAAAGGACGCAATCCACGCTGCACACAGGCCCCGACGATTGCTGATAACTTATGAGATGCGCAACCGGCCCCACTCTACGCACCAAACCACGAGCCTCATCTTCCTGTACCGTAACCCATATCTGCACGGCTGGCCGATCAGCGCAAGTGGACGATCGGCCCCTGCTCAAGCGAGGACAAACCGCGACTCACCGCCTCCGCCTTAAGCTCGTTGACACGGTTCAGGTTCTGCTCGACGCGTGCCTGCGTTAGCTTCAGACTCTCCTGTGCGTCCTGAACCTGGCGCTGGAGCTTTTGCAGCTGCTCCCGCAAGTCGGTCACAGCAGTGCGCTCGCGCGCCTCCTCGGTCAGCGCTTCCTCAACCTGCTTGCGCAAAAGGAGACAGATGTAGATCAAGTAACAACATACGGATGAAAACTTGATTCAGCATGCATGGCACGTTAGACCATGCGGCCACTTCGATGGTGTGTTAGGTGAGTCGTTGTAGGGAAAATCGGAATGCCCCAAATCCTCGCTGTGGCTGCACCCAAGCGGTGAGTGATAATTTCGGTGTGACATTAAGTGAGAGGGTAAGACTCGCGGCTGCCGCGATCGCACCTTGCGGTTGGCCTCTTCGATCATGGCCAGGGTCGCGGCCGCGTCCTGCTTCGTGACATACTCGAAAATGCGCTCCCAGTTCTTCCGGCGCTTGCGCAGGTACTCAAGCTTTTGCCGAGCCTGCCAGGGTTCTAGCCGTCCGGACAGGCGCTCGTTCAGAACAGCCAGCTCAAGCAGTTCGTCGAGCTGCCGCGAGTCCTTCGTCCGGACGCGCACTCGCGGTACAGCCTCCAGCCAGTCCAGATTGAGCTTGTGGATGCCGCCGAAGTGCGGCCCATAACGCCGAAACTTGGCCTCCGGGTCCTCGAATTTAATAACGGGCGCCGACGAGCTGCCGCTGGAAGGCTCCTGCTGAGGCAAGTTGGCGCTCACCCTGACTACAGCGCGGATGGTACCCCTGCCCAACGCGCGACTTTGTTTGCTGCCGCTGCAGCCAGCAGCGCGGCGCTGGTAACTTGCAGGAAGCATCGAGTCGCCCGCTTGCAGGCGTATGCGCCGCTGGCCTCAAGGCAGTATGGTTCGCTTTTATCCAGTAGGGGATGCTTGCACGTGTGGATGCGCGTGCCCAGCGAGCGCCTCTTGTGGCACAAATGAGCAAGCGCTCAGTCGTCCTATGAAAAGAGGTGAAACACCAACGTAAGAAAACGGAGCTCTGCACCGTATGCCCGGTACCGCCAAGGTTGTAATGTTCGGTTTGGTACTCTCATACCACGTTGTACGGCGTATCGGTAGTCTCGCCAGATCTACACCTATTTGACAATGGAAAGAGGCTTCTCCTAATCCATTACTTCTTAGAATTGGGCCTTGACGTTCAACTGGTTCCTGGTGCTCTCAAGGCATGAGATCAATGCATGACCCATGAAAATCTTGATTGTGTACGCTCACGCTTCGAGGCTTCTCAGTGCGTGCATGTATATATATTGTATTCATGTAATGCAAATGACTATTGTATTGCCTTGGCAGGGGCTGGTCGCATAGCTGTCAGGGCGGGGAAGTGCCCGGTGCCGGACCTGCCAACCATGCAATTTTTTGTTTTCGTCAAAATTCTTGCATATAGTTTGTAGGCGGTTCGCGAGAGGGTGAGCAAAAATGTGTCGGCATCGCGAGAGGGTGAGCAACAATGTGCGAAGCCGGAATGACGCACTGTTCAAGGCACGGTTTGTGTCAACTGACGTATGCACGCTATTGGTTTTACTGGGGGTATTGCGGGTGGTGATAGAGTCTACCTGCCCCCGTGAGTGGAAGCCAGAGTGCGTGCATCGTCCCTGCAATACCCATCCGCCTCCACAGGTGTGCGTCGAGCAATGGTACGTTGTAGGGACGGGGAGCAACCGTGTCGTGTCCTACAAGCACAGCCTATAGGAGCGCAACCACGTGCAGTCGTATTCACATTACAAGGCCACTCCTGCATACCTGCCTAGCTACATTCCAATGTGTATCGTCAATACATCGCCATGTGGGCGCTCGCAAGCATGCGCGTGCACGTGGCCCGATCACGGCGCCAATTGCCACACACATCCACCGCCTTTCTTTGATGCCCCGCCATTCTGGACCTGCGTGCTCCCTCGCTTGTTGCGACGCAGGAGTGTTAGGTGGCTCCGCAATCCCTGCGCGCTGCGTCTGGCGATTACATGCAGCAGGAGGTTGGACTGGCGGTTGTGGATGCGCTGCATTCTTGCGACGAGCTCCTGCGGTATCTATGCAAGCTTATCGCGGAGTATGGGGTCTTACACATGCCTGCACAGTTACCAAATGGAGCCGCACAGGTGCAACCGCAGCAGCAGGTGCAGCGGCACGCAGCGGCCCCCAAGTGCGGAGCTGCTCCCTCGCAAATCTTACTTGGCGGCTTCCGACATAGGATTCTGTCCAACGTAGGGTCCTGTCCACGCTTCATCCAGGAGTGCAGGGATCGAACAACAGCAGGACCTATCTATATCCCAGGTCGGGAGGTCGGGGTACGGGGTTGGATCTTACTTCCAACAGCGTATCCTTGTCGCCTTGACAGCAATACGGTATACAGCTTACATGCCAAAGGCGTTGGCGCTTTCCTTACCTGCCGTGACCTCCTACCTTGTCGTGACTTTTACCCAACGGTCAAGTCCCACTGGCCTTCAACCATTTCACATTCTTAATGCCTCTCTAAGCATTATAAAACAGCAGACAATCATACTTTTGGCAAGATCGGGCCTACGGCAAAGGGACATCCACTGTCCATACAGACGTCTTCCAGGCCCAAGCATCTATATTAATCCGTACAATACCCTCCTCGTAAGGTACTTTTCTGCCTTCTCACCCGTCAGGAGAAATCTGCGACGAAATGAACTTCCTGTAATTTCTACAGCATGCATTTCAAAACTTTAACACCTTACCATAATCATAGATAGGATTAGCTAAGTTTTCATGGGCGGGCCGCGGGCGCACCCATGCAAAGTAAGGGCCCGTAAGGCCCTTTCCTCAGTTCGAACCTGGGAGTTCCGCATCGTGTGGCCTCGCTGGAAGCGCGTGAGCCATCTACACAATCCCTCATTAAGGGGACAGCGGGCTGGCTCTTTCGAGGGAGGGCTTCTTAGTTTAGGCGCGACGACACTGTCCGGTACTGTCCATTGGGTCGCGCATCCGTGACCGTTCGGTGTCTCGCCTCCGAAAGCTACAACCGTACGGACGTCATGAAGCAACTGGAGCACCCCACCCCACCCCACGCCCACCCCACCCCACCCCACCCCACCCCACCCCCACCCCACCCCACCCCACCCCACCCCACCCCACCCCACCCCACCCCACCCCACCCCACCCCACCCCACCCCACCCCACCCCACCCCACCCCCACCCCACCCCACCCCACCCCACCCCACCCCACCCCCACCCCACCCCCCATACCCCCCCTAACCCGCCAACCCCCCATGCCCACCCACCCCCCCAATACCCACCCACCCCCATTGGAGATTGAAAAGAAGGACGAGGAGCTGAGGGTAGTGGAGGATGAGATTGAGCACGAGCTAAGGCAGGCGGCTCACAACCAAGGCCTCGTGACACATCTCAAAGAGCGCCGCAACCTACTGGCCGAGGAGAGGAAAGTGCTGGTTGCTGAGCGCAAGGACTTGAACCAATGCAGCGGTGCGTTCGTGTGGTCAGGCCCTGTCAGGCCCCGTTCTTGCCTTTGTGTTTGCGCTTCCGCGACTCGCGGTAGCCGCGGTTTCTCGGTTGCCTAGCTGCAGGGAAACTCGTTTAGCATGGTGGGCACTGCGCCGGGCGTACGTCTGGGACTGTTTTCGACGGACTCTCTTGGGTGCAGGCACCCCTCGATTACCAGGAACCGCAACACTAGAACCACACTAGTTGAACTCTGTGAACAAACAACAGGCCGATGGTGATGAATTCGTTATGGCAGGATCTTATTGTGCAGATCTGTGCGCTGGTTTTAACCCCCCCGCCTTTGTCGGCTTAACACCTGTGTGTACAGGGCCCGGATACTGGCTGACCGCTAGGGAAGCCATTTTGCGGCCGCTCCCGGGCTTAAACCTGCGGCTCAGCCCGCGCCGCTCCAGCAGCAGAACAATTGCCGAGTGGCCGCGCACCTTCTCGGCGCTGGCTCCGTGGAATAGGTTCAACGAGCTGCTGGAGTCCGTGGCAGGCCGGCTCAATAACGGCGAGCGGAAGTATGTTCCCGTGATGCGGGCCGGCGACGGGGCAGCTATGGTGGGCTTCAACGCAGCTGCGGACGAGTGTGAAGTGCGTGCCCCTATGCTGAACATGGCCGAGCTCGTCAACGACGTCGCTGCGTCCATGAACATCAAGGCGGCGATCAAGGGCGGGGGCAGCGGCCGCAGCGCCTCGGGAACGGACTACGCCATTCAGCTGCTGCCCGAGGCTCAATCAGATCAGCAGCGGCAGCCAGGGGGGGTGCGGCAGCAGTCACGGAAAACGTGCTCCCATAACGTCTATGTTTGCATTAAGTTCAAAGGCCAATGGCAGTTTCCCCTGGAGCTGACTCACGACGTGTCGACCATGACACTGGAGCAGTTGCAGGACTTGAAGCTAGACAAAGCGCTGCAGCAGTGCTACGGCGACATGGTTATGGACGAGGCTCCCCTGGGGATGGTAACTCGGCATGATGTTGCACTACTACTCATGCGCTCGTCGGAGGTTGAGGACAGGACGCTCTTCGTTTCTCCACCTATCGGGCTGGACCGGATGCTGCTGGCGCTGCTAGCCCTGCTGCACCAGGCGCAGCAGCTGAAGGGTGTGAAGCAGCTGTTGCCACGTGAGGATGTGCCCCTTACACCCCCTGCGGGCGACCCCCAAGAGCGGCAGCTCAAGCGGCGCCGTTCAGCATGGCTACAGGAGCAGCAGCAGCCTGCACCCTGGTATGACGCGGTCGGTGGACAAGTGCAGGGCGACGAGGTCCGCCAAAGGTCCTTCTGCGTTTGCGATAGTGGTGGTGCCACTGCTGGCGTCTGTATCAGGGCTGATGACACCAATACTGACGCCACTGCTGGCGCCACTAGTGGCGCCAGTATTGGCGCCATCAGCCCTGATACAGACGCCAGCGACGTGGGCGACGCCAGCAGCATCGGCATGGATACCATTAGCACCATGTATGTCCCACTGGGGGACCAGGTGCCAGAGGGACTTGAGGAGCTGGCAGTCGGCTCCGCGCTGCCCCTGGAGCTTTGCGGCTTTGGGGACGTGGGCCTCACCGGCCGGTGTGCAGGGTATGCGCGCTATGGCAACGTGCTGGAGGTGCGTGGGTGGTTGGGGCGGTAAGGCATGGGTGGTTGGGGCTGTTGGTAAAGCCTAGGGACAGGGGTGCGCGTCGTGAAGGGAGAAGACTTGCACGGACCGGGGGCTTGATGCATTGCACTGTTGTGGAATGTGGATTGCGATGTCGCAGTCGAAACCGAAACGGGAGGTTGTGCACGCCGCGAAGCTACATTAATATTAATCAAGTTGCTGATGATGGCTCGGCCCTGTTGGCTGATGGGTCATACTGCTGCGCAGGGCGACATAAATGGTACGGCTGTGGTGGTCAAGCTGTTTGAGCAGCGGCGACACGGGGCCGTGGACGCCTTCGCACGCGAGCTTGCTGTTTACTTACGCCTAGCCAGGAGCAGCGGCAGCGATGTCCTGGGCGCCAAGGTGCCGCGGCTGCTGCGGCACGGCATGTTCGCTCACACGGGCGCCCTGTTCCTGGCGCTCACTGACGAGGGCGAGGACCTGGCGGCCGGAGCCGGCGGTGGCGCCGGCGGTGGCGGCACTGGGGGCGTCGGTGGCAGCATCGATGGCCGCGGTGCTGTCATCACTCCGGCGCTGCGCGCCTCGATGGTGCAAGCGCTGCAAGCGCTCCACCGGGCAGGCGTGCTGCATGGGGACATCCGCCTTTCCAATTTTGTGCTGGGGCAGGACGGGGGGGTCAAGCTGGTCGACCTGGGGGAGGCCAAGATGGTTGGTGGCGCGGACGCGGGCAGCAGCCACCAGGCGATGGCTGCCGAGGTGCAAGCCGTGCAGGCCCTATAAGTTCTCACGCTCGGTGCGCATGACAGGTGCTGGGAACATGCATGGAAAAGGCACATGCCACAGGTTACCATGTGATTCGCTGTGGCGATGCGCAGGAATACTGGTAGCACAATACGCAAGCCGACGAACAATATTGCGGACGTGTCGGGCACAGCGCCTTCCTAATGAAGTTGATGCGCAATATTGTTCGTCGGCTTGCGTAATGTGCTACCAGTATTCCTGCGCATCGCCACAGCGAATCACATGGTAACCTGTGGCATGTGCCTTTTCCATACATGTTCCCAGCACCTGTCATGCTCACCGAGAGTGAGAACTTATAGGGCCAGCACGGCTTGCGCCTCGGCAGCCATCGCCTGGTGGCTGCTGCCTGCGTCCGCGCCACCCACCATCTTGGCCTCCCCCAGTTGATGGTTTATGGCCATAATCCATCAACTTCATTATTATTAGGAAGGCGCTGTCGGCCATAAACCATCACCTTCATTATTATTATTATTATTATTATTATTATTATTAGGAAGGCGCTGTGCCCAACACGGCCGCGGCCGTGAAGAGGGCGGGGGCTGGTGGCCCTCATGTTGTTCCGGGGAGTGATATCCTGGATCGTGCCATCCGCCGTGGGGTGGTCGAGTTCTGGGCCCTTCTGTGGGGGTTTGCTGCGTTGGGGCTTCCCGGTTGGGCTGCCTCGACGCCCTTTTTGCGGGTAGTCTCCGGTCGCCTTGTGTGTGAGGGGCAGGCTGACGTGCTTGCGGATTCGTGATCGGCCCAGGTTTTGGTGGGACAGGGTTTTTCCCTTGCTGCTGCAGGGTTTTTTCCTTAATGAGCAAGCAGGGTTCGGTTGCCCACACGTGTCACGACGCTGTGGGGGCGTAATTTGGGCGTCAGGACATTATGACATGCGACATGGGTGTCAAACGCGGACCATACGGTTAATCTGTACATATGATGAACGATGTACATGGTAGCATGAACAGTTTGGCCGGCGGTGCAGTAGGTTTTGCACCGCCGGCCAAACTGTTCATGCTACCATGTACATCGTTCATTATATGATGGGTCACTGATGAACTGTACCTGAGGAGTTAGTGATGACGTATGGATGTCAGTGAAGCGACTTTTGTTACGTCCTGGCAGCTTGCGTTCAAGGCCGCCTGTCAGTGTCAGTCGACAGTGCCGACGGGTGACACGCTGCCGTTGTCGGCAAGCATAGTTGGCGGGGACAGGTGACCGCCGCCTTCCTGCGTGGGCGCGCTTTGGACACTTTGGACAGTACGCACTTTGGACACTTTGCCGCCGACCGCTTTGTTGCGGTATTCTATGCAACAAAGCAATGCTCAAGCCTTCTCGAGTCTAAAAAGGGGCCATGTCGTACATTGTCGTGCATTGTCCCGATGGCACCACTGTTGCTTCGACAGTGGGCACAGATCCATAGCAACCGACACATTTCGGCTACATCTAGCCAGCATCACGTACATAATGAGCGTGGGAGCGCGTCCTGTACCCGCGCCCCAGGCAGGTTGCTGTCCCTCTCCAGGTGCACTGGGCTGAATTGTCGTTTCGCTATTGGGGTAAGCTTTTGAAAAGTAAGGGATCTATTTATCACCATGTCTTTTGGGAGGAGATCAGGCTTTGCCCTGACGTCGGCACAGCATCATAATCACTGCTGCATAGCCTGGGGTATAGTTTTGGCACTGAAATAGTGGTAGTAGTAACTTGTTACAGTGGGTTCCAGGCCTAAAGGCAGAACCATCGGGGCACAGTCAAGCCGTCGTTAACCAATAAGCCATGCGGTTGGGCGCTATTGTGTCCCGGGGTCAGTGCGATTCGGCGTGGGCTAATGGAGTTTTGGTCCCGTTTGCGGGATTTCGCGGCACTAGGGGTCCCCAACAAGGGTTGGGGAGGGGTTGGTCCCCACGACCCTCTGCTGCGGGTTGTTCAGGGCCGCCTAGTGTGGCCCGGCGCCCAGCTGTGAGGGGTCAGATTAGGCCACGGCTGGCCGGTAGTAGTAACTGTTGCAGTGGGCCCCAGACCATAAGGTAGAGTTATCGGGCGCACCGCCTGACACCAAAATGAGATGCAGGAAGAAGAACAAACCAGCCGACCGAGGAATGGCAAAACATCAGAAACCCCAACCAAGGGGCCAGAGAACAAGTAGCGAGACCGCCCAGCCAGGGGGAATATCCCCCCTATTAGCAATACACGGCGCAAGGGGAGGGTAGGCGTCGTCGCATAGTTCTGCATGCCCTGCGCCCTTTTCCGATGCTGCTCGCTATGTCGCATTCCGATGCTGCGATGACTTGGCTTTATGCCCAGCCTGCCTGCTGTCCGCAGCACGCCGAAACGTCCCAGCTTTCCAATGCATCATAGGGAATGAATCTGGGTACAATTTGGCACGGTACGTCGCCTGTCCGGGCTACACTCCAATGGGCATCGTCACTACATCGCCCACATGGCGCTCTCAAGCACGTGGCCCGATCACGTCACGCCAATTGCCACACACATCCACCCCCCTTTGACTGGTACCAACACACAGACGTGCACGCACAGTACGTCGAAACGTCGCAGCTTTCCATTGCCATTCTAGGACATGGATCTGGGTATGATTTGGCGCGGTACGTCGCCTGTTCGGGCCCGTCCGAAGCTCACGGCCACAGCCGCCCGATGACACGCACAGCGCATGCAAATAATTTGTGTTAACCAATCAAACCTGGCCATATCACCCCATGCCGAGGCGAGGCAGCCAACCGCTTCAAACCCTCCGCTGCCATCCCCACACCCCGGTCGTGGCAGATGCTCTCGCGGCACGACGCCCAATACCCAACCGCAGAGTAAGTACTGTCGTACTCCCACCCCACCCTTTGCCGGTATCTGTCATCCTGTACCTACGTGTAACAGTACAGACAGGGGCTGCCATCAAGCCCAATGCTGCTCGGAAGTACTTTCGGCACACGCTGCAAAACAGGGACCCGAAGATCAGCACGGAAGCAGAGGACCGGCTTCCCCAAGGCAGACAGCCACACGCACACATCGTATACAACAAATCATGCAACGCCTAAGGCTGTGCCCAACCTCAGCCCAACCGGTAGAGCCGCAGCAGCGACTGGCTGGGCTTGCGGCATACGGGGCAGCGGTTTGAGGCGGCCGCAGTGGCGCAGCGGGCGCAGATGAGGTGCCCGCAGCCCGTGTACGCCGAGTCCACGTCCTGGCTGAAGCAGATCTTGCACTGCCAAGCGTCGCGGGCGCTCTCCGCGACCGATGCCTCGCGCTTCGCCTGCGGCGGGGGGGGAGGCGGGCGGGTCGGGTAGGCGCGAGGCGGGGCGGGGAAGGCGAAACCCGGATGGTGGCGGCGAAAGGAATACGGTTGGTAGCAGGCGGAAACGTTTGATTTCCGGTTAGGAACGGCAGGGGGCAGCAAGCCGGCCGGCGTGAGCTCCGGTGGGTCCACGGCGCGTGTCCGAACCGGCGGCGTCGCTCTTCCCGGTGACCCCCCCGCAGCGTACCTCCGCCAGCTGCCCCTTGATCGCCGCCAGGTCCTCTTGCAGCGCCGCCACCCGCCCCATCAGCTGACCCGCAGCGGGGTCCAGCGGCAGGCCCGCAGCCGCCATCACGTCACGCACCGCCGCGACCATCTCGCTGGCGCGCACTGGCCCGGCCTCGCCGCCGGACGCCGCTACCGCCGCCGCGGCAGAGTTGGGAGCGGCGGAGCCGGCGCTGCCGGCACCGGTGGTCCCGCCGGGCGCTGTGCCAGGTGTTCCGGCGGCCCCAGCAAGGGAGGCGGCGGCTGCCGAGGGGTCCACCAGCGACGTGGCGGGCGCAGCCGCGTCGCGGGCCGCTGCATCTCCCGAGGGACTCCTACATACGACAGATAAAACGCGTATTACAAGCACGTTGGCCCATTAAGCGAGAATTCGAATCGTTTGCCAGCTAGTAGCGCCTCTCCTCCTCTGCCAATCCTGCGGTTCTTCTCTACCGCCCCCTCCCCTTGCGCCCAACCCCTCAGACTTGGCCCTCCAGCCCGGCTGTCGCTCCCACCTGAAGCAAAACACCTGCGTGGACAGCAGGTGCTGCACCACCCCCGGCTCCACCTCCACCAGCACCCGGTGCACGCCGGAGGAGGCATCAATGGGCGCGCAGTGCGCTGCCACACGGCCGTAGCACATGTTGCAGGCGCCGCTGCCGACGTCGCCGCCCGCTGCCGCCGCTGCCGCCGGCTTCGACTCCACGCCACCGGTGGATTGCGGAGCAGAGGTGGAGGCGGAGGCGGCCGCCGCGCCGGCCGTCGCCGCGCGCTGGTACGCCACCACCTCCCCTGCGCAGTAGCGCCGCAGCGGCTTGAGCTGTAGCAGCGCCACGTCAGCAGGCAGCAGCGGCGCGCCCGGGGAGCCGGCCTGGGCCGCCGTCTCCAGTCCCGCGTCGAAGCCGCCCGGCAGCAGCACTGGCTGTAGCTGCTGCAGCTCACTGGCTGGCGTGGTGAACAGCGGCTGTAGCGGCAGCACCACGGGGCTCCCCAGCACTCGACTGATGACGCTGGCGAGGAGCCAGGAGACGGGCAGGTGGGTGGGCGGTTCCGCTACGAAGATCCGCCCCAATCCAGTGGGTCCGGTGGGGCTGAGGGCACTGATCCCGAACGGCTGCTGCCGTTGCGGCTGGGCCTGTTGGGGCTGCTGCTGCTGCTGCTCGGGCGATTCGACGAAGTCGAAGGCTACACGGGAGGCCTCTGCTGCTGGCGAGAGGGCCGCGCCGGTGCTCCGCAGTACCGCCGTGGTTCGCAGGCTGCGCACGAAGGTGAGGCGCGCGGCGGCGGAGCGCAGCGCGGCGGCGACCTCGTGGAGCGACCCGTGGGTCGCCATGCCGCGCACCAGCGGCGCGTGCGTGCGCAGCAGCGCGTGGCAGGCGCTGACGAAGGCGGGAGAGGCCAGCAGCGACCGAGCGTCGCTCAGCCTGAGGCCCTGTGGGGTGGGGCCCAGGTGCGGTAGTGTAGGGAGCGTATGGAGTCAGGAGCGGTGGGGATGTACCATATTTTGGGGTGCCGCGAGGGATAGTGGGTAGTTAATAAAAATGTATGGAATCTATTTAGTAGTATATCATGTATCATGTTTTGTGATATTTGGGTTGGGAATCGCTATCTGGAAGCGTGAAGGCCGCATACCGCCTCTTAACAGCCCTCCTGGTCCGGCCGGGCGCCATTATGCACCTCGTCATGTCACCACCGACATACGGCCCCTCAGCTCTGGCCCGCCACCGCGGCACGCCACGGCACCCCCACCAAAAGGACACCCCTCAAAAGCGCACCAAACCCACATTCGGCCGTTCGCAGCCCCTCCGCCCACCTGTATCTGCTCGACCGGCTGCAGGGGGCACGCCGGGTCCAGCCGCTCCTCCGCCACGTCAGCCAATCGCGGGCAGCCCAGCCACTTGGTGGCGGCCTCGGGCAGGGAGGGGTGCGCCAAGGTGAGGGCGCGGGGGTCCAGGCGGCCCAGCAGCCGCCCCGCGCCGCCGCCCCCACCACCGCCGCCGCCCTCGCCCACACTCACGGCGGTATGGGCGGGGACCAGCCTGGGACCAGGAGGACGGCGGCAGGTAGGGTCGCGGGATGTGAGTGTTGCCCGCAGGCCCGTCCATAAGGAGAAGTCGCAACCGATATCGCATGTCGGGGTAGTGCTTATGTGGATGGCAAAAAGGCATAGCCGTGCTGACGGTCGGTAACATTACGAAGGCAGCATTACCCACGCGGCTACAAGGCCCCACCTGCCGTCTGCCGACAGCACCAGCAGCCGCCGCTCCTTCCTCGCGGTGTTGAGGTACGACAGGTCGGCAGCGCTGCCGCCCAGCCCCGACCCCGCACCCGCTCCGGAACCCCCCGGTGTCACCACGTGCCCCAGCAGCCGCAGCACCGCGGTCCGCTGGTTGGGGCTCAGCGGCAAGCCGCCAGAGGCCGCCGCCAGGGAGCGAAGCGACTCCATCAGGTCCTGCGAGCACAGGACGAGGGCAACGGCACAGCGAACGACGAAACGGGGGACGAGGAGAGAGGCAGCAGGTGTAACAAGTGGTTTCCATGTGGCTCAAGGCCGGCCAGGTGTTAGGCGCCGGTAGGATGGCGCTGCAGCGAGAGGATGCGGGTGACGGTAAGGGGCAGGAAGGGACTGGACGGTGCCCTAGTCAAGCGCGGGAAGGGACTGGACGGCGGCCTAGTCTAGCGAGGGAAGGGAGGCGGGTGGAGGGAATTCCGCCGGGGGGGGTGCGGCAGCCGGTGGTGGTGGCTGCGGGCCGCACCCACCTGCGCCCGGGGCTCATCCTGCGCTCCAAGGCTCTTGAGGAGCGGCGTGAAGGACGCCAGGGAGGGCGGCACCTCGAACGCGAAGGGCGCAAAGTCCTCCTGGGGGCGGGGCGGTGGGAGGCGGCGGTGATGTACGGCAAGGGTATGTGACACCTGCGGTTGACACTCAGCGCAGCAGGCGGGAGACAGCGGGAGTGTGCCGTACCTTGAGTCGTACGTACAGGCGCCGCGGAGGCGCCAGAAGGGTGCCCCGGGCCACGGGTACGAAGGCTACGTCCCGCAGCTGTGCCCCCTGTTGTGGGGGTTCCGAGGAACACCCGTGGATGCCAGAAAAAAACGTTTAGAACAGGCGGGGTGGGCCGGGTTGAGCGGGGGTGAGCGGGGTTGAGCGGGGTTGAACGGGGGTGAACGGGGACGAGAGGGGTTGAGCGTGGTTGAGCGGGGGTGAACGAGGGCGAGCGGGGTTGAGGGCAGCAGCGCGGGGGTATTAGCGGAAGCCCGTGGGTCGGCACGTGGGGTGGAGTGAAGAGGGAGGGGGAGGCGTTACCGTGTGGGCACAATATAGCACAGCGCAGCACAACGCCTCGGGAGGTACTGAGGACTAGGCAGCAGCAGCCTCGCGAGCACTCAAATAAATCCACATTACTGGCACTCGCCCTGGCCCCTTCCTTACCCCGTACCAAAGCCCTGCTACCCCCGTACCTTCTGCCCGGACATGCCCTCGCGATCCAGGTACTGTAGCACTGTCTTGAAGGCGTCCTCCACGCTGCCGGAGGAAGCGGGCCAGCCGCCCAGAGCCTCCTCGCCGCCGTCGGCGCCCACCTAGCCACAGCGAAGAAGCCAGCCATGTAGGGCGCGACCATTAGAGCGCGACAATTGTAGTAAGAAAATTTATGTGTTCGGATATTCAGACAGATGATGACTAACTGTAAACATGATCCAGCTGTTCCCTTCTACCATCCTAACCCCGCCCAGCCCTCTCACTAGCACCTGGGATAAGCAACCATTACAATTAGAGCTACGGATGAAGTACTCCCATGCTGGGCAGAGGGCCGGCTTTAGTCGCCATTCGGTTATCTTATGAGACTGTCCGTGTAAGCTGGAGGAAGGTGAAGATGACGTCCGCCCGTCACCATCCGCCAAAGCAAAATCCCTATACCCCCTCTTCCTCTCTCCACCCCACCCGCGCCCCCTCTCACCCTGCGCAGGTGCGCCACCACTGCCGCCAGGGGCGGCGGTGACTTGAGCCTCAGCTGCCCCTGGCCCAGCGCGGACGAGGGCTGCTGCTCCGCCGCCACCACCGGCAGCACCGACCAGATCAGCGGCCAGTCGGAGGAGATGGCGGCGTCCGAGTACCTGTCGCGAGTGAGGACGAGGCGGTTGTAGCGGTTCGAACAGTTGGAGTCGGTGTTGGACACGGTTGAAACTCTCCTTCCCCTTCCCTCCTCCCGCCGGAATCCGCCTCCCAGGCCGCCCCCGGCCTGTCCACAACAACCCCCGTCCTAGCTCACCTGGTCAGCAGCTGCCGCACCCGCCTGCTGCCCGGGAGACCCAGCGTGGCGGGCACGAAGGCCACCTTTGCCAGCGACCCCCACCACTCCCTGCCGCCTGCCAGCGTGTGCCCCTGCGCGCCCGTCAGGTACGCCACCAGCAGCTCCGCGGCGGCCACGACCCGCTGGCGGGCGCCCGCCACTGCCGCGGGTATGTCGCTGCCGCCACCGGCCAGGAAGGGGTCTGCGGTCCGGTGTGTGGCGCGGTACAAAAAGGGGCCTTTTCCGACAGGCCGATGCAGCAGGTGTGGGGGGGGCCAGGAGGAGCGGTTGGAGTGCACACCCGTGCCCCAGCCACGCCTGCAGCAGCACGCATGGAAAGGCGCAACCTCTCCACCGCCGCCAGCTTCACATTCCGTACCTGCCGTACTCCCACACGCAGCACGCCCCACGCCAACAGGAGGCCAACCCGAGCGCGCGTACGGCACCGTACCTTCCAGATTGGCGCCCTCCTCCGGCAGGCCCTCGGACGGCAGGTTCATGTGCAGCGCCGACCCGCGGGTCGCCACGGCCTCAGCCGCCGCCAGGAACGACGGCGCCGTCACCTTGTGCTGCATGCCGGCGTCGCGCAGCAGCTGCAGCCATGTGGGGTAGGCGAACTGGTCGCGCGGGAAGACGGGGCAGCCCAGGAAGGCGGCGGCGAAGAGCGCGTGGTCCGGGTCGTACAGCTCGGTGGGGCGCTTGAGGGAGCCGTCGGCGGTGGTGACGAAGGGCGCGTCTCGCAGCGCGGCGACCAGGGACTCGTCGGAGCGGAGACGGGGCCAGTTGGCCTGATGGAGTGTGGGGGTGTGGGGTTGGTGTGGGGTGGTGAGGGCGGCGCGGTATGGAAGCGTCGAGGACGCGCACATACACCTGTAGTTGTGCAATCATACCGTACCATGGAGTGAGTGCACACTGCCTCTCCCACTGTCGCCCCACACACGGAATCACCCACCTGAATGTGCGTGAGCAGCTGCATCTTGGTCTCCTCCGGCAGCAGCCCCAGGTGCGGCAGCGCCACGGCCGCCAGGAAGCCGGGGGCCGTCAGGGTGGCCACCCCCAGCACCGTGTACAGGCGGGAGGCGCCGGGCTGCGGCAGCAGCAGCCGCCGGGGCACGGAGGAGGGCAGCGAGGACGCCAGGCCTAGGGGCGGAGAGTGTGGAGGGGGAGGGTTGCGGGTTGGGGGGTTGGGAAGGGGATGAGTGGGGGAGGGGGGGGGAAGCAAGGCAAGCCGCACGCACCAGCGAGCAAACCAGCTAGCTGAACACACACGTACCTGGTCCTGCCCCGAAAACCCGTACCTACCGGGTACCAGATCCAAGAGGTCGGCCGGACAGACCATCGGCGCCATCTTAGCTGCGGTAGCCGCAGCTGGGTCCGCCACCGCTGCTGCTGCTGCCGCTGCAGCTGCCGCTGCCGCTGCCGCTGCTGCTGGTCTCCGGTCACTGCCGGGCTGCCCTGCCGCCGGCGTCGCCGGCGCCGCCTGCGTTCCCTCCTCGAGGGCCGTGTAGGAGGCAGCGTGGGTCGGGTAGATGGGCAGGCGGCGGAGGAAGATGATGTCGGCGGGGTCGATGCTACTGCGCGGCCAGGAAACGAGATGGCGGGGCAGGAACGGGCGACGGAAGATCAGAGGCGGCTCGGGGAGTGTGGGATCGTCGTGCGGCCTTTGCTGCGGTGGTTGGTGGCCGTACGACCGACACACACCAAACCCAACCACACCCCATTGGTATACACATGAACCACGCGCTGGGCCGCGTGGTGGTAGAGTCAACAAACGGTACGGAAGCTGTACGGCATCCCGGACCCCGGACCCACGTGGGTGTAGTCTCCGCCAGCAGCCCCAGCACCGCCGCGCGGGTGCGCTCGTCCCACACTGCCGTACAGCGCTCCGGCAGCGACCCGCCACTCGCGGCGTCGCACAACCGCATCTTCTCCACCAGGGCGGTGACGGCGGCTCCGGCCGCCGCGATGGCGGCGCCTGACCCGCGGGTCGGTGACGCGCCCGCGAGCAACGCCGCCTCCGCCAGGGTCCGCGCCGGGAGGCCCTCCGTGTGCGGGGTGCAGTGGCGACCAGCGATGCTCCGAAACCGTGGGTCGAGCAGCGGGCAGCCGATGTTGTGAAGGGCTGGGGCTAGCCAGTCCCAGGGGGCCGGGAGGGAAGGCGCCTGTGGGGGGGGTGATGGATACGTGCGTGGGATGGCGCGGTGATGATCGGGTGGATGCGAGGGATTGCGACAGCAGTCTGCGGTGCTACTAAAACGGAGCGCATCGTCCGTTGCGTAACGGTAAAAAGGACATACCAATTCGAGGAGCATTGGCACGGGCCCGGATGCGGCCGCTGGGCCGTCATCTGGCTGAGTCGCCGTCGCGGCGCCGTCAGCTTTGGCATCCTTGGCGATGCGGCTGGGCGGCAGGCATATCATCAGGCGGCCGTGGCGGACGGGCAGCAGCACTCCCGCCCCAGCGCCAGGTCCCAGCGCCGGCAGTAGCGGCCAGTGGTCCAGCGAGTCCAGGCGCGGCTCGTTGGGGCCGACCTGCGAGTGGGGTGGTTCCGGAGCGGTACGACAGCTGCACGTCAGCACGTTGCCGGGGGCGGCGGGAGGCAAAAAAGCACACATCCAGGCACGGCACGTGGTGCTTTCACCAGAAAGGGCTTCTCCGCTGCCCAGCTCCTGCCTTGTCCTGTCATCCGCGGCGCCTCTTCTCCCACAGCGGCTTCCAACCCTCGTCTGCCACATTCATCCACGCTCAAAGCACCCTATCGTCCGCAGACACACCTGCCACTCCCTCGCCGTGTCCATAAGGCCGTTCACCAGCGCCCACAGCTGCCACAACCACAGCCCGCTGGGGCCGTCGCTCTGCGCGCCGACGCCACCATCCCACGACCGGCCCAGACCCGTGGGTCCAGGCCCAGCCGAGCGCGCCATAGGGCCCTCGAAGGGTGCCGAAGGTGCAGATGCAGATCGCTGCTGTTGCGATGTGGGTGGGGCTGCCATGGGGTGGTCCCAGCCGGGCGGCAGCGCCGTACGGAGATGACGAGCCAGGTCGTCCAAGGTGTATAGTCGTACCTCCAGGGAGGCGCGGTACTGCGAATCCTGTGAGGTGGAGGGTTGGAAGGTGGGAGAATGCAGGGAGGTTGCGCGATTATTGAACGGGAAGCGGTGCGTCGCTGGTGGTGAAAGTGCTCGGAAGTGGGCGTTGGTGTGTTACTTCACCGCGAAGCCTCGAAACTCCAAGATATAATCAACCAACCAACCGGGCAGAGATGTCTGTGTGTGTGAATGTGCTTCTTGCCGCAAACCAGCCTTCTGACGGAACGGCTGCCGGCCACCTGCTGTAGAGCCAAGCAGGCATCTTCCCCCTTCGCAAGCCACGTACCCTGCATGGCTTCGCGCAACCCACCCCACCCCTCCCTCTACCCTACCCTGGTCCCTCACATTGGAAATACTCCCCCATCCGTGCCCCCGGCCCCTACCTTGAAGTACTCCCCCATCCGGGCCACGCAGTCCGGGTGCGCGAACTCCGCGGCACACTGCGGCGGCAGCAGGCTGGCGGGGCTAGACACCGCGGGCAGCGGCGGCGCGGCCAGCAGCTGGCAGGAGCCCAGGGCCTCGATGCTGCCTGCGGGAGGGGGGGTACAGAAAATAACCGGGTACTCGACATGGGAAGTGTAGCTGGTACGGGAGGGGGGCCCCAGCGGGGTGAGATGGGCGACGGAGGTGGCCAGGGTGGATGGTGGGTGCGCAGCAGGATCCCTCGCCCCCAGCATCGGGGGTTTGCCTCTGGGGCGCACGAGTCGTTCCCATCGTCGTTCCCGCCACAATCCCATGGTTCCGTACGACGGTCGGTACGACTGTCGTACTCACCTGCTGCAGTGGGCACCGGCAGTCCGCGGCAGTCCATCAGGCGGGCGAGGTGGTACCGCGCCACGGCCTGTTGCTGCTGTTGCTGCTGTTGCTGCTGCTGGGTCGGCTGGTCGGCGGTTCCGGAGCCTCCGGAGAGCATGCCCATGGCCTGCGCAGCAGGCGGGTGAATTGGGCGGGCCGAGCGGGGGATTGAGTTGGGTTTTTGATCAGTCCGCGTGGGCGGTCAGGCCCAGAACCGTCGGACACATCGTCAGCCCGGGAGGGCGGGGGCCGGCTCGGGTGCCACGTCACTACACACCTGCTGACGCAGCTGGTCGTACAGCGCAGGCCCCACCAGGTCACCCACGACCGTACGCATCTGCGGGGAGGAGCAAAGAGAGAGGGTGGCGGGAAAAGGTGGGTTGAGAGAGGAAACCTTCCGGGGAAAGCCAAGGGAGCGCTAGGCTACCGGCGGTCTCAGCAAAGGCGGGGCCAAAATGTATATAACGGTATTCCCGACTCTGCGCGTTCGCCTGGCAGCGCCCTTACAAAGCATCTCCCGGACCCGTCCCCCGTCTTGAAGCGTTAAGCAAATCACTCTTACCACCCAGCCAAATCCCCCACCCAGCACGGCCCGTCCTGAAGCCACCTCGCACCACCACCCACCTGCGACGTGAACTCGTCCAGCAAGCCTCCTCGGCCCCCCGGCAAAGCTACACCGCCACCGCCGCCACCACCCCCTCCGGCCGCTCCAGCCGGGCCCCCTTGCTGCTGGCCCCCAACGTCCTGTGAGGGCCCCCGCGGCCCCGCCGCCGTCGCCGCGGCCGCCGCTGCCCCGCGTACGCTACCGCCGCCACCGCCGCCACCGCCGCCGCCGGCAGGCTGCTGGTCCGCGGGCAGGTCCGCAGAGCAGAAGACCAGTAGCTCCGTGGCTTCCAGGACGGTGAGGCCCGGCCACACCAGCTTGCCGGTGCCGCTGCCCGGGGGGGCACCCAAGCCGGCGCCCTGGCGGCGGCCCAGGTTCTTCAGCAGCGGTCGAACGACCGCCGGGCTGACGGTGCGCAGGCCGTGCACGTCGGCGGCCTCCAGGTTGAGCTTGGTGACCCATGGGACGTCGAACAGCGGCAGTTGGCGCGCCATGAAGCCCATCGCCGCCGGGCCCAGCCCTTCCGTGGTGGGTTGCAGGAAGCAGCCCTCCGGCAGGTGTACGAAGCGGGCGGTGCGCAGTCGCCACAGCGGCAGTCGCGCGGCGGCGGCGTACATCTGACGGACGCAGTACAGCGCCGCCTCGTCGGCGGCGGCGCCGGCGCCGCCGCCGGTGGCTGTGGCGGCGGCCGCCGCCATGTCGGGAAAGACGTCGTACAGCCTCTCCCGCGGGCCGTTGTACTGGTCTTGGGAGCAGAAGTAAAGCGCCAGGTGCTGCCAGGCGGTGGAGGCGAGGTCCAGAACGCGGCGGTTGTGGTCGCAGCGGTGCTGCAGCAGCGGCGGCACCCACGCGGACGAGTCGTGCCCGCCGCCGCCGCCGCTGCTGGAGGAGCCGCCGGGCGTTGAGGAGTCGGCGGCGCGCGCGAAGGGTGACACGATGTGTTTTCCGTTGCGGCGGGAGAGATAGAAGTGGCCAGCGACGAGGAAGGGCATCCGGCCCAGCGCCGAGCCGCCGCCGCCGCCGCCGGCGGCGGCCGCGCCCTGGCCTGCTGCGGACGGCGGCGCCGGTGCCCTTCGCGGCGACGGCGGCGCCGGTGGCGCTGGCGGCGGTGGGAGGAACACCGGGGCGTACAGTCCGCTGACTGGGAACAAGTTCCGCTCCTCGTCGCGGGCAATGCAGACCGCCACCGCCGCCACCAGCTCCGGCCTGCCGCCGCCTGCCGCCGTCGCCTGCGGCAGCGGGACCCCCTCCACGTCGTGACAGGACGACAGCAGCCACCGCTCCCGGTACACGGTGCTGCCCAGGGTCTGGCTGCCAGCCACAAGCCCCACTCCGCTGCCGCCGCCGCCGACGACGACGCCACTGCGGTTGTGGTTGCCGCTGGCGTCGCCGGGATTGGTGCTGGCGCTGCTGGCGCCGCTGGCGCCGCCAGCCGTCTCAGCCTCCGGCACTGCCGGCAGCAGCAGTGCGTTGTGTGCCATCACATGGAGCTCCTGCACCGGTCCCAGGTTCGCAGCGGAGTGCAGAAGTCAGGAATTTGAGGAGTCGTAAGGGACGTGAAAGCAGCAGCGGCAGCAGCAGCAGGCGCGCAGCAACAGCAGCAGCAGCAAGAGCCAGCACCGAAAGGCGGGACGCAGCATGTGCCATAACACTACCGTCCACGACCCGGCTACGTCAGCGGGAAGTAAGCCGCTCCGCTCATGCAAGATGCAACAAGCGGCGGCGGGCGGCACTTGCCAGCGGGGCGAGGTACTGCTTGGGGTTGTCGGGGCTGCCTCCGCGGCCCAGGCCACGGCCGAAGGCCTGCGCCAGCGCCTTGCCAAGTGCCGTAGGGCCCACGGAGCGCTGCCGCGCCGCTGCGGCCGCGGCGCCGTAGTCGGGCCTTGGACGGTCCATGTCGAGGGCCACCAAGCTGGCTTGCAGCAGCAGCTCCCGCTTCGGGCCCGCCTGCGGCGCCGGCGCCTGCGGCGCCGGGCGCAGCAGCGAAACCTCTATCCCGATCAGGGACTGCAGGAACAGGAGGCTGCGAGGGCCGTTCGAGGCGAAGACTCGGAGAGCCCGCTCCACCGATTCGAACGTCGCGGCCGCCAGGCCGCCGCCGCAGAGCCCGCGGCTGGAGGCCGTGGCGGGTCCGCGGGCTCTGCTCAAGGCCGCCGCCCCCGCAGCCGATAGCGGCGCTGCGCGCCGCAGGGGCAGGCGCAGCAGCGTGGCGCCGACGTGGCCGCGGATGTCGTACCCGTCGGCAAAGTCCCACACCGCGAACTGGTCGGCAAAGGTGGACAGCAGGTCCGAGGAAACGTGCACGTACTGCTTGGCGCGGGGGGTGAGGCCGCTGGCGGGACGGTTGCGCGTGCCGCCTCCGCTCGCGGCCCCGCCGCCGCCGCCGCTGCCCAGATAGGCTCCGCTGGGGTCGAACATGTACGTCGACGTGCCGGACACCACCTGTCGTTGCGAGGTCGTTGCGGTGTCGTTGGGGGATGGGTTGTGAGTCATCCGGTGACACCAATATTGGTACAAACCAGGACGCAGGGATATGAATGTGGGAAGGTGTGTTTCGGGAACAGATAAGGACTGGTAAGTGGCGCGGAGACGTAGATAGGAACCGCCTTTTTTCGCGCCAGGGCTGACCGTGCACAGGCGCGGTGCCGTACCTGCAGCAGCTCCGAAACCATGAATGCCGTCTGCAGCCCCACCGAGTAGGCGGTGGTGCGGCCGCGCACCGACGGCGGCTGCGCCCTGGAGCACAGCAGCGACGCCAGCTCCTCGGCGGAGAGCGCCACGTCAGGCAGTACGGCACACAGCGCGGGGCCTACGTGCGGACCAAGAGAAGCAAGTAGGTAGGCAGGTCGGGATGGCGCAGAGGGATGGCGCAGAGGGATGGCGAAAGGGGATGGAGCAGAGGGATGGCGCGGAGGGATGGCGCAGAGGGATGATGCTGAGGGATGGCGCAGAGGGATGGCGCGGAGGGATGGCGCAGAGGGATGGCAGTTGGAGAGCTTTTGAGTACTTTTTCCGTAGGCACGTGCCAGCAGCGTGACAGCAGCAGCTCGCCTCCAAAGTCTCATACGCGCCGACTTGGGCAAACATTGGCAGGCAGCAGAGCGCCAGAGACGTCGTACATGCAGCGTAGGTCCCATCCTTCCCCTCCCCGGCCGCTCCTCGCAGCCCCTACCCTGGAAAGCCGCCAGTGCGGGCTGCAGCAGCGACTGCGCTGGGTGCTGCCGGGCATCCAGCACCAGCCGCAGTCCCCGCAGCCCGAGTGCGTCCGCCACCTCCAACAGCTCGAACAGGAACGTGGCGACTGCGGCCACGCCCGCTGCGTCCGCGTCAGCAGCGCCAGCTGCGGCGGGCTCTTCCTGAAGAGCACAGAGAACAAAACGAGGCGGCAAGTCAGACTGAGATCCGTACTTGCATTCGTGAGGGTGTTGCGGGTGCGGTGCCCTCACTAGCTGTATCGTCGTCTCCGTGCCTGGTCCAGCCACCCCTCTTAAGCGTGACGCCCGCATCCCAACAAGCCCATGGGTCGGCAGTCTCTGGGCACCCGCGCGCCCTCCCTGGACCCCTGCCTTGCCGCACCTGCGCAAGCAGCCCCAGCCTCTCCCGCAGCTCCGCAGGCGAGGGGCAGGGCAGTGTGGCCGTCAGCTGGGCCTCCACCTCGTGCGCATAGCTGCGGAGCGGCGGAATAGGGCGGAGGGGCGGGGATTGGGGGGCATCAGCGGTCGCAGAGCGGCAGGGGGTGAGGGCCGACAGCTGTGGCAGAGCTGCCCCGGGTGGGAGGGGCAATAACAAGCAGCTTGGGGTTGGCGAGGGTTCGCTTGCTGTTCCCTAACTGTCGCTGCCACAACCTCGACCCAGCCCCACGCTCAATGCAGCTCCCCATGACGCAGAATGCCTATGGCGCTCACCAATAACCATGCACACGCCCTTCAAATAAACGCATTAGCAGCGGCCATTCAAACAAACGCGTTCCGCAGTGGACGGCCCTACCGTAGGCTGCGCACTCCCAGAGCCTCCGCCGTCGCCTGCGGCAGCGCTCCATGCGCCATATGCACGTCGCGCGCGTCCAGCCACTCGGCGTCGTTGAAGAACAGCTCGGGTGCGGGCGCCATGACGGCGGTAGCGTCGGGCACGAAGAAGACGCCCGCCAGCCTGCCGTACGCCGCTATCGCGTCCGCCGCGCAGTCCGCCAGCTGCAGCGCCAGGGCCAGCGTGTCGTCGTCCAGGGGGCAGCCGGAGGAGGCGGCGGCGATGGAGGCCAAGCCGGCGATGTAGTGCTGCGCGGTGAACCTGATGGGCGGCGGTGGCGGCGGTGGTGACGGTGGTGGTGGCGGCAGTGGTTGTGGTGGTGGTGGTGGTGGCAGCGGTGGTTGTGGTGGTTGTGGTGGTGTGGAGGTTGTTCCGCGGGTTGTGGGCGGGTGCGGTGGGGTTTCATGTGTTATTAGGCAATCGAAGGTGTTTGCTTGTTTGTTTCTGCTGTCTCCCACCGCGCCTTGTGAGTGGCTTGGCGGTGAAGTCGAGGAGCTTCGGCAGGTGGAGGCAGTGTCGGGAGGTGCCCTGGCGCATCGGACACCCCCCAGACCGTGCTTGCTTACCTGTCGCGCACGCCCATCAGCGATAGCAGCCTGCCGTACGGGTGCAGCGGCTCAGGAACCACCCACAGGTACGGCCGGAAGTCGCCCTCGGAGCGCAGCGCCGCCATGCAGGGCGCCACGAAGCCCTCTGCCACCCACACGCAGGGCGAGTCCGCGCGCTCGAAACTCATCACCACCAGGTCGCCCTCCGGACCGTCAATCGCGGACGAGAGCGTGCCGTACAATTTATGTACGGCACCGTCCAGGGCCTTGTTGAGCACGGCGGCAGCGGCGGCAGCCGCGGCATCCTGGCCGCCAGCACCCGCGCCGCTCGTTACGGAGGTCGACGCCGCCGCGGCGGCGGCTGGCGCCGCGGCGGTGGCGGCCGTCTCCCCGCCAGGGCGGCCATCTGCATCGCCCTCACCGCCGCCACCGGCGGGCTCGGGTGGCGACGGTGCGTCCGGTGCCGCTGGCTCGGGCGCAGCCGGTTCCGGCCGTGGGGTGAGGCGCTTGGTCCGGTGGGCGTGCAGGCGGCCCAGCTCCAGCAGCTGCGCCGCCAAGACGCTGACACGCGGCGGCGTGTCCCAGCCCAGCGCGGCCTGCAGCTGCTGACCCACGGGTCGCTCCACGATGTGCAGCGTAGCGCTGACGAGCCACGAGTCGGTCAGCGGCCGCACCATCCGAGGTGCCGCCAGCAGGGGCTGCGCGGCGGAGGGCCACGGTAGACCTGCCGGAGGGGGGAAGGGGCCCTAGGTGACCAAACATGGCTCACGGATTGGCAACGTGGTGGGGGCATGGGACCAAAAGCTACATAAAGAACGAAGGTACTTCTTCGGGCAACAAACTTTGCTTTTGCCATCATAAGAAACAAAACCAAAAACCACGCGTCAGGAGGTCAGATGAAAAGGGCGCGAACGTGCGGTTGCAGTGTGGTAGATAGAATCCGTCCGCCGACCCGCCCAGCGCCCACCCACCCACCTGGTTCCGGAGCATCTCGCAGCACCGGGCACCAGCTCAGCCCGGACAGCTGCGACCACGCCCGCTGCTGCTCCTCCTCCCGCCGCGCCCCCGCCGGCCAAATGCCGCCAGCCTGCTGCTGCGCCCACAGCTCCAGCTGCTTCAGCACCGCGCGGGCACGGGACATGAGCGACTCCTCCGTCGCCGTCGCCGCAACCGCAGCCGCCGGGGCGGTTGCTGCAGCGGTTGGCGCCACCGCCGCCGCCGCTGTCGCCAAGGCAGCGTGCTCCTCATTCAGCGCCCGGGCGGCGGTGAGCAGCACACGCAGGTCTACGGCTCGTGCCATACCCAGCTGCCCCAGCGCGTCCAGCAGACGCGGCGAAGACAGCGCCGGGGAGGGCGCGGGGAAGAAGGCGCTCTCCGGCGGCAGGAGCGACGCCAGCACAGCGACCCGCGGGTCATGAAGCTCGGAGGGGCGCCGCAGTTCGCCCTTGGCCGATGCTGTTGGGATGAGCGGGTGCTCGCTGCGCAGAGCGTTGGCGGGGACGAGGATTTGAGGTTCGTGATGCTTGCCTCCACCGTTTAAACTATCGCCCGGCCCAGCTCACACCACATCGCATCTAATCCGCACCCTACGCAGCTCCCACGCTCCTCCCTCACCTGAGCGCCAGCCGCAGCCTCTGCCCCTCGGCGCCCCCGGCCTCCCCCAGCAGCCCCAGCAGCCCAGCCACGTAGATGGCCAGCGCGTCCCGCGGCAGCCCCTGCGCCGCCGGGCCCACGTGCTGCTCCAGCAGGCCCGCGTGGGTGAGGCGGGGCACGCCCAGGTGGCGCTCCAGGAGGGCCTCCTCCGCAGGCGAGTCGCAGCGCAAAAAGGAGGATGACAAGACCCGCGGGTCGGTGTCCGGCGGCGCCAGCCGGTGCCGCTGAGGATCGATGCCAGTGAAGTTCTGTGGCGGCTGCATCGGCGGAGGCGGTGTGGCGGCGGCAGGTGCGGGCAGCTGGGGCTGTGTGGACGGCGCGGGCACGCCGGCCGCGGGCACGGCGGCGGCAGTGGGCTGTGCCGGGCGGCCGAAAGCCTCCGGCGGACGAATGGTGGTGGGCTGTGGGTCCGGATAGACCTCGTAGGTGGGCAGGGAGCGGAGCAGGTTCATGTCGTCGGCGGTGAGCTGCGGTGCGCCCTCTGCGCGGGTAGGAAGTAAACGGGTGGAGAAAAACATAAGAAATCCGCATTACTAGCGGGAGTGGGACCGCGGGCGGCGTCAGTGGGGCCGATCAACGGCGGCAGCAAAGGCTGGTCGGCGACCCGCAGCTAACTCTGGATGAGGATACGCAACCGGCTGCAAAGGCAAGCAAGAAAGCCAGGCAAAAGGCAAGCAAGCTGGGCTGGTCGGTGGGTCGGTGACTCAGCGCAATTCCACCGCACCCGCGAACCAGCGGCTCTGCAGCAGGTAGCTCCGGAGGTGCCGCCGCTCATGCACCGTAAGGCCCGCCAGGCGGCTGGTCCAGGACGCTGGCGCCGCCCCTGGAGCCGTGGCGTTGGCTGGGCCCGGCGGGCGGCTGCCGTACGCTGGAGTGGCGTCCGCAGACCTCGCCTTGGCGGCTGCGATGGCTGCCAGGAGCCCCTTCAGGGAGGGCTGCTGCACGCATGCCTGCGGGCCAGGGGAAGGGTGATGGTTCCGGCGCTCAGGCAAATGGCCGGATCATGGGATAGGGGCATGTTCGAAATGGTGGAGGCGGTGCTCCCACGGTGCCAACCACTGGCGTGCGGTGCGGTCCTGCGGCGACCAACTACACTACCAACACTACCCTCCGCCAAGACTGGCATCTTTGGGTGGATCTCGTCCAAAAACGGGATGGGCAACAACGCCCCATCGATCCTACCCCCAAGTCCTACATCTCCACAGCTGGTGCTGCTATTGCTGCACACTCTGCTTGCGGGCCCCACGCTCAACCAAATGAGAGCCCCCCCGTCCCTGCAATCCTGCCCACCTGCAGCGCCGGAGCCGCCGCGCTGCCCGCCTGCTGCGGCAACATGGTGGCGTCCAGAAGGCGGCAGCCCAGGCGCAGCAGCGCGGAGCTGACCGCCTCCGTCCAATCGCCCTCACGCAGCACCTGTACGACACAGTACGACAGGAATAACATCAGGCGCGGCAGCAGGCCAGCACCGGCTGAGCAGCGAGCCGCGTGCGGGGAGGGCTTGTCGGGTGGCCTCAGCTGCGGTCTAAGAGGTGTCAGGTTGCATGTGTTTGGCGAAAAGGGTTGGCAGGTCGCACGTGGGGTGGCGAGAAAGCAGAGGCAAAGGATGCCCACAGGAGCCGGATTGCTGCTCTCACCAGCGACTTCTCCTGCAACCTGCCCAGGCAGCCTCCCTGGATCGGCAGGACCGGCCACGACGCCAGCTGTAGCACGTCGGGCCGGTCGGCTAGCCAGCGCCACAGCGTGCGGACCCAGTCCGCGGACGGTTGTGCCTGATTCATCTGGCCTGAAGGCTGCAGCTGTTGCTGTTGCTGTTGCTGTTGCTGCTGCTGTTGCTGCTGTTGGCCTCCGGACTGTGCCGACTGGGGGCCTGTTGCGGGAGGAGCCTGTGGCGCCGGCAGCGGCGGCTCCGCTGCAGCGGCGGCGGGAGAGGGGGTCCACTCGACCTCTGCTGCGCCCTGCCAGGAGGCCGGCAGCAGCAGCGGCAGCAGAGTGCTGTCCAGCAGTGCGGGGGAGAGGCGCTGCAAATTGAAGAGCCCCAGATCCACCACCTAGGGGGGAGGGAAAGGGCGAAGGACCACGACAAAAGCGCAAATGGGCGGCCAGCGGACAAGGTCAGCGCTACTGTAAGGCTGGCGCGATCACGCAAATCCAGCCCAGATGTACTGCGGCTGACGGCGCCCTCATGGTCCGCACACACAAGATCTGCTGCAAAACGTGTTTTGCAGCACCCTCCCAACGTGTTTTGTTGTACCCTCCAAACGAACAACGTCAGGAAACACATTTCAGTACTTGGTCGGCGCCCATCGTGGCCGGAGCCTCCTCGCCGCCCACCCATCCACCCACCTGCTGCAGCCTTTCCACCAGCGACGCGGAGAGGCCCGGAGCCAGGCACCTGCTGCGCAGGCCCGCCAGCACCTCCAGCTCCACCGACCCGTGGGTCAGCACGTACGTGTGAATGTTCGGGGGTGTCAACATCTGGAGGCCCTTGTGTGCCTTGCCGGCCGCCGAGGCAGGCGGCATCGCCTGTGGGGCGCAGTACAGGGAGGGCATGGCACAGCGGCAATTGAGTGGCACGGAAGTGCGGAAGGCAAAGGCGACGGATTAGTTTTCTGGAAGCCCGGCACCCTGCCTTGACCCCACCTGGAGCCGACCCACTACCCCATCCGCGAGCGGCAGCAGCGGCAGTCCGTCCAGCTCCTGCTGCAGCTGCTGCAGCCGCCGCTGCTGCAATTGTTGTTGCTGCTGCTGCTGTTGTTGCTGCAATTGTTGTTGCTGCTGCTGTTGTTGCTGCTGCTGCTGCTGCCGGCCGCCGCCGCCGCCGGCGGCTGCCGCAGGTGCGGCGTCCAGGTCGGACAGGCAGTAGCGCAGAAGCGTCGCCACAGCCACCGTCAGATCGGGCAGTGCGACGAAGCCCTCCCTGTGTGGCTGCGACTGCGGCTCCTTGCGCGCTGGAGCACCCGCTCCGGTCCCCGTGGCGGCGGCAACGGCGGCGGCCGCCGTCGCCGATTGGATCTGCAGCAGCAGCGCCGAAGAATCCCCGCCGGCAGCGCGGAGCAGCAGCCCCAGCTGGCGGCGTACGTGCTGCGGCGTGACGGCGGTGGCTCCAGGGATGCCCTTCAGGAGGCTGGTCTCCGCCGCGGGGGGCATGTCGCAGGCCAGCGGCATCCCCAGCGCCACCAGCAGGTTTCGGAGCAGCGGCTCGGAGGTGCACGCCGCGTCGGAGAAGAGGGCGGTCCTGCGGCAAACCAGGGCCGACAGGGGGCGGCGGCGGCGGCCGCAGCGGCTCACTCCTCTACCGGTATACGTCTCTGCCTATGCCTCCTCGTTTGCCTGAGTTTGGAGGCCGCTTCCAAGTTTAGTGGCGTCTACGGTGTCACGTTAGACACCTGTAGGATCCCAGTGCGCGGCAGCCCGAGCTCGTGACGGCGGAACGATCGAGTTGTTGCGCCTGAGCCCCATACCGCCAGGATACTCGCTTTTACGCTACTCCTCTCTGGCAGAGCCCCCCGCTCCTTGCCGACCTACTTGGGGCTGATCCAGCGGCCCCCGCCGGCTCGCGTCCACACAATAGGCAGGTCGCCCAGCTGGTTGCCGTACAGCGCCGAAACCAGGTGCGACCAGGGCTCGGGGGTGTCCAGGGAGGGCAGCAGCCTGCGTCAGGGGCTCGGTGGGGGCGCGTCATGAGTGCGGGGAGGCGCTCGGCAGACGCCCAGCGCGGGGAGGGAAAGGGCCACGGTGTGAGTAAGTAAGTTGAGCCGCTAGACGCAGAGCGCTCCTTCCCCAAAAGGCCTTGCAACCCGTGTTATCCGTTCCTTGCCTCTGCTTCCCTGCCTTCTGTTCATTGTAACTGTAATAACCACTCGGTCGCTTGAGGCTTCCCTTACCAGGTCAAAAGGCATTCTCGATTTGCCTGCCCCCTCTCACCCATTACTGCTTCTCCGTTGCAGGTTCGCCGGGTCCCTCTCCGACCCTTACCCGTTTATCCCCTTTTGCCTTATGACCAGAACCGAGGGCTCTGGGGGAGGCCCTCCTCCCGACTCGGCCCCCCCCCCCTCCGCGCTCGCTGCGCTCCGCCCCCGCACGCACCTGTACAGCTGCTCGCCCGGCCCCGCCTGCTGCGCCACCGCCACCAGCACCCGGCCGTAGCAGGGCGCCAGCGCGTCCGCCATGAGCGCCACGTTCCACGAGGACCGCGCGGCTCCGGAACCCGCCATATCGCCGCCGTACCTGTAACGCCATGTACGACCGCAAGGTGAGACTTTGATGTGGAATGAAGGGGTACGGACACCACGGACACGTAAGACAAGTACCGAGAGTCACATGCGAAGAGGTCACGCGTGGCAATGGAGAATGCGCCTACTCAGGGCCAAGGGAGGATAGGGACGCCTACTCAGAACCCAGCCACGCTCGCACGCACCAGATGTCGCGGCGGTTGCTGGACAGCTCGAAGTAGGCGTTCAGGTGAACCGGCAGGCCGGTCCGAATGGGCAGCGGCAGGAAGCAGAACGCGCGGCCGTCCACACTGCCGGCATTAACGGCGGCGGCGCCCTTCCCCGACGCCTCCATCACGCTGCCATCAGTCCCCTCGCCGCCGCTGCCTGGCGCGTCCACCACCCGTGCCGCCACACCGACCCACGGGACCATCTTGGTGCCGCTGCTGCGGAACGACCGCACCGCCATCTCCCTGGCGGCGCCGCCGCCCAGGGCGTTGCACACGAGCCAACGCTCCGAAACCACGCCTCTAGGCGCCGTCGCCGTCGCTGCCGCCGCCGCTACCATCGCTTCGGCCGTGGCCGCGGCCGCGCCCTCCTTGCCGGCACCCGCGCCGTCTCCGGCACCTTCGGTGAGCGATGTGGGCAGCTGGTGGTGGGTGTCCAGGGTGAGCCGCATCAGGCCCATCTGGCTGGGCAGCGCAACGGGCTGGGTGGCGGCGAGGCGCTTGTAGAAGGTGGGGAGGTCGGTTGGGTCGGAGGGACTCCCCGCGATGAACCTGCGGCGCGGGAGTCGGTGAGAGGGACCTCAAAGCCCGTCGGTAAGCTAGTGACCACCATCGGGCTAAGGTACCGCAGCGGGCTCTAGCGCAAGGTTTGGAGATTGGAGGCCGAGCGGCTAGGCAAGCGCCTCGGTCCTTCTACAACTCAGGCTTACTCCCGGCACTCACTCCCCGCCTCCTCACGCCCTCACCCCCTGCCCCACCTGGTGATGGCCGACTGCAGCAGCTCCGGCTGCTGGCCGCCCGCCGCACCCGGCCCTGAAACCGCCTCCGCGCCACCTGCCACCTCCCGTGTAGCCCGAAACAGCAGCCGCACCGACGCGCCGTCTCCACCACCACCCGTGCCGGCGGCATCGGCTGGTCCGGTGGCTCCCTCCGCCGGCGCTGCTGCTGCGGTTGCGGTCGTGCGCATGTAGGCGGTGACGGTCCGGACGTTCTTGAGGAACAGCAGCGCGGCAGGTAGCTGGCGTCTGCGCGTCGTGTGGGTACGACGGGTAGCATGCGGTTAGCAGGGCAGTACGGCGGCACGAGCGCCGAGTGAAGTTATTGCTACTGTAAATCAAATTCTTAAGTTGCTTACGAATTGTTAATATGTCAGAATGCGCGTTAGCCCGGGATCGGTGCTGGACTCGGCGTCCCGTACAGGCGCATGTGAACCCGACGCGTGCCGCCGTACATGAGGCAATACGCCGCCCACCAGCCACACCCCGGCCCCCCTACTCCTACGCACCTGAAGCTCTCCATCAGCGCCGACACGTCCTCGGGCCCGCAGGGGGTGGACTTGATGTCGCTGGCGGCGGCGGCGACCGCACCGCGCAGCGGGAAGCGGAACAGCGTGCCTGCATGCAGGAGCACAGGGTACACAGGGCCATAAGCTGGGTAGCTCACATCCAAGCCGGGTGCCTCAACCTATTACGTCGGTGGGACGGCCGCAAGCGGGCCCCGGAAGCAGGGATGGGGTATTGAGCGAGGCGGCGGGAGGGTGATGACGATGCAGGATGGTGCATGCGAGGCGCGGTGAGGTGGGTCCCCCCGGCCAGCCTTCGTCGATCCGCCGACCCACCGACCCACCGACCCACCCATGAACCTCTCTCTCATGTTGCAGCCCAGGTGGGTGAAGGGCGTGAAGGCGTCAGGGAACTGCTGCAGCAGCTGCGCGCGGGCGAAGGCGATCTTGAGGCCCGGCTGGGCGGCGCTGACACCCTGCAGCGCCGGGCGGGCAGAGTGACGAGGGGGGTGGAGAGCGATGAAGGGGCGAGGCTGCGCTGGCGACACACGATAACCGTAGGCAAACGCGAACGCCCTTCGCACCTAGACACAACGTATGACGAAGCCCGCGTGTGCGGTAGTGAACGACTGTCCCTGTCCCTGCCCCTGCCCCTGCCCCGGGTCGGTTCAGGAGTTCCTCCCCTATGCTTCCCCTGCCCGGGCGCCGCTGCCAGCCCACCGGCAGGTACTTGGCGTGTGGGTCGAACATGACCAGGTAGTCCCCGGACACGAAGCAGGGCAGGTCGGTGAAGTGGTAGACTGCGTTGAAGCCCAGGCCGAAGCGACCGATGGAGGTGGGGCGGGAGGCCTTGGAGTCCTGCAAACAGGCAAGCATGGCGAGGCGAGGCGGGGGATGAGGACGAGGTGTACATGGCACGATTAGGATTGCTTGGGAGGAAATGGAGGGGCGCTGCGCTATGAGGTCGTGCGTGCAAACCTCGCGGCCTGTCAGCTGAGGGGTCGCGTAGGGACGTGGGTTGTGAGGGCGGGCCAGCCTTCTTCATCGCGCAGGCGACGGGCGACTATCTCGCCCTATCCCTAACGTAACCTAACCTAAACAGTGTGGGGCTGTGCCAGGCAGGGTGGTGGCAGAGGGCGCAGTCGGCCCCTGATGCTGGTGCGCATGTAGTCGCTTCCCCCACCCACTCCACTGCGGCACGGATAACGTGCCGGTGTCCCTCCTCGGGGCGACCACCGCGCCCACCTGGCCGATGCGGGAGATGTTGGCGAAGTCCGAGGGGCTGAACACGGCGTCGTTGGCCACCAGCAGCGCAGGACCCTGGCGACCCGAGGGGGGAGGGCAAGTGTGGGGGTAGCAGGTGGGCAAGTGTGGGGGTAGCAGGTGGGCAGGTGTGGGGGGAGCAGGTGGGCAAGTGTGGGGGGAGCAGGTGGGCAAGTGTGGGGGAAGCAGGTGGGCAAGGGAGGACGCAAAAACGACCCACCCACCCGCACCTAGCCACTGCAACCCTGCAGCGAACCCACCCACCCCACACCCAGCCACTGCAACCCTGCAGCGAACCCACCTGCCACACCGCCATGGCCGGCGACAGGATGGAGGCGGACGGGTAGGTTGAGTCGTCCAGCATCAGCTCCAGGGAGGTGGCGCCCGCGTCGTCGGCGTTCTGCAGCAGCTCCATCAACACGCCTGAAACGGCGGCGGGGGACGTAGGGCGTTACCGGGTTGCCTTTGATGCGTGAGGACTTCGAACGATCGGCGACCTGCTCGGCTCCTTTCCCTCCTCCCTTCTCTCCCCACGCCTTCCCCCTCCGCCCTGCCTCCTCCTGCTTTCCTTCCCTCCCCTACCTGACCCCTGTGGGGAGTCCCCTACCTGGCCCCTCTGGGTAGTCCCCGATGATATGCCGCAGTCGTGTGGTGAGCGCCTCGCTCTGCCCGAACGCCTCCGCGCCGCCCACCGTCCCCAGCGCCATGCTGTCGGCGGAGGCCGCCAGCAGCAGCCGGCGCAGCGACGGAGTGCCCAGGCGAGCGGCCACGTGGGCGGATATGCGCGGGTGGACCAGGCGCACGGAGGCGGAGGAGGGCTGGTGGGGGCCGGAGGGGGCAGGAGCAGGGGACGTGTAGGAGGGGCGGCAGCATTGAAAGACGAGGAGGGTTGAGGTTAGGTTGCAGCGGCTGAAATGCGGCGGCCGTAGCAGGGGGCACCAGGGCGTCGGGGTGTGTGGGAGGAGTGTGTCAGGAGTGTGTCAGGAGTGTGGCAGGGCGGGCGGGTGGGTGGTCCCCGGTGTGGGTGCAGCGGACGTGTGGCGCCACACGCGCCCGCTCACCTGTCCAGCCAGCCAGGGCGCGTCGTTGAACGCCAGGTCGCCAGCCCGCGCCAGCACCCCCCGCTCGTCCGGGAGGTAGATGGTGGCGCCGGCAGGCAGGGTGAGGTCGGCCAGGGCCTGGTGGGGGCCGGCGTGAGGGGTGCGTGAATGGGCGCGCGAAGGGGTGCGTGAGGGGTGCACGAGGGGTGAGCTTTGGCGGGATAGATGGCGGCGCCAGCCAGCAGCCGAGCTTGCTGTCCGGGGACCCGGAGGGGGACGCGGGTAGGCCATCTCTCCTCCTTGCCTCCCGCCCCATCCGCAATCATACACGGCTTTTGCCCCCTTCGCACCTGCGCCACCGCCACCACCTGGCCCAGCTGAACCTCCGTCAGCTGCTGGGGGGCAGCAGACGCGGCAGCAGCGCCCGCCGCCGCCGCATTTGCAGCAGCTGGAGCAGGGGCAGCGACGGCCCCTGTGGCACCCGTCGCCGCCGCCATGCCCTGCAAGACGCTGCAGTACTGCACCGCAGAGAAGCCGTCGGCGGCGCCGTACGACAGCAGCAGGTCCTTGAAGGGCGCCAGCTCGGCGGGCATGACGTACAGCCAGGGCGAGAGGTCCAGGGAGCCCTGTACGACAGCGAGAACAATGCACGTGCAGTCGCGATTAGGCGACTACGTCTGGTGGCGCCCATAAGTCCATTCCCATCATGGGGCTCCCGTCATCCGCCCCCCACCTCTCCCACCCCTCCGGCCCCCACCTCATCCGCCCCCCACCTCTCCCATCCCTGCCGCCCCGCCTGGCCCTCACCTTGAACGCCACCTTGCCCGCGGGCGCGAATCCGTTGCCCACCCACACGCACTTGGAGCCATGCAGCAGCCCCCGCGCCACCGCCCCCTCGTGCAGCCCCAGCCCCGCAAGCGAGCGGTACAGCAGCGGCACCACGCCCGCCAGGACCTGGCTGAGCCCGGGGTCGGTGACCTGTGAGTGCAGCTCGCCTGTCGTACGGCACCGCACGATATGTTGGATGGGATGGCATGGAGCAGGGCAGGAGGGGCGTGTGAGGCTGGGGTCTGCGAAAATTCGACTGAGGGGCGAATGATGGGCGCGCAGGGGTACGGATGATGGGCGCGCAGGGGTACGGATGATGGGTGCGCAGGGGTACGGACGCCCTCGAATGATGGGCGCGCAGGGGTACGGACGGGACAAGAGTGGGAGCGGCGGCCTGCCCCTCGTCCCACAGCGTGCCGTGCCCTCACCGCGCCTCACGTCCCAGCCCATCCCCAGACGCACCCAGCTGCAGCAGCTGCTGCGCCATGACGCTGCCGCTCAGCGGTGCGCTCCAGCCCAGACCGGCAGCCAGCGCCGAGGACCTGCGTCACCACCAGAGGGGGAGGGAGCAGGGAGGGCATCACCACCAGAGGGGGAGGGAAGGCATCACCACTAGGACCAGCAAGGTACGTGCCCCAGCTCTCCACCTCACACGCCGTGCTCAAACCGTTCTCCATTTTGTACTAGTACTAGTACTAGCACCCTCTTTCCCTCCGCTTCGCCGGTTCGCCGGTTCCTCCCTCCACCGCATCCCCCTCAGCCGCACGCACCTGCACTCCCCGTCCACCAGGAACATGCAGCTGCTGCACAGCCACATGTCCGCTGCCGGCCGCACGGTGCGGGGTGCCGCCAGGCGGGGGACGGCGTGGCGGGGAGGCCAGGGCAATCCGGGGGCGGGAGGCTCCGGCAGCACCGGGCACCAGCGCACCCGGGACAGCTCCACCCAGAAGCTACAGGGAGGGGTCGCGACGGAGGAGTGGTTTGAGAAAGAAGAAAGGGAGTCGGTAACAGCCCGTGACAGGGAGTGGGGCATGATATGGGAAGGAACTGTCGCGGAGGAGGATAGGTAAGGACGCGGCTCCCAGCCCTTGCCGCCCCTCCTGACACCCTTTCGGTCATCCCCTTACCCCCCACTCCCCACCTTTCCTTCCCCCATCCGAACCCCTCACCTGTGCACCTCCGCCACCGCCGGCTGCTCCTGGCCCCCCTGGCCCAGCAGCTCCCGGGCGCGGGAGAACAGCCCCGCAGCGAATTTGCGTGCCGCGTTGGCCCCTCCCTGCCCCTGCCCCGACCCAGCACCGGCAGAGCCCCCCACGGAAGCCCCTGCTACAGCTGCGGGTACGGCAGTGGAGGGTACGGCGGCCATGGATGACGCCCCTATAGGGCCCATGATGCGGCCCGCCTCCGACTCCAAGTAAGTGAGGAGGGCCTGGAGGGAGGGCCAGGGAAGCGTGGGAAGAGGGGGGAGGAGGGGGATTAGGTAGGGGTCGGGTGGCGCTGAGCGACAGCGTCTAGCGGCCAACAGCGATGGGGCAACACTCCAGGAAGGGCCGCCCCTTCCAGGCAGGACCGCACCTTGCCCCGAGCGACGGCCATGTCCGAGTCCTCGGCCGCTGAGGTGGCGGACGCCGCCGCCGGCGGCGGCGGCGCCGTCGGCGCCGGCGCTGCCGCCGCGGCGGCATCGGCGATCCTCTCCACGAACCGAGCCGCTCGCAGAAGCGTGTCCAGGCTGGCGGTTGTGCGGAGCCCCAGCTGCTGCAACATGTACAGCACCAGGGAAGCATCGCCGGCTGCGCCGCCGCCGTCTGTGCCGCTGCTGCGCCGCCGCCGCTCGGCGCCATCCACCTCGCCCAGGGCCTGCGGAGCCGGTGGCGGCGGCGCCGGGGCCGCAGCCCCATCGGCGGAGGCACCGGCCGCCTCCAGCAGCAGTGACGCGGCGGGGAAGTCCGTCTCCGGATCCAGCAGGGCCGCCAGATCCGGATTGCGAGGGTCGTACAGCTCGCCCGGCGTGTGCAGCTCGCCCTGCGAGCAAGGCGGACGACGCGTGCAGCGTTGGTTCCAGAACGTTGTTCCGACTGGGGTGGCGCGATCGGTCGAAGGTGCCGCAGATGCGCCGAAGTGGGGGGAAGGGGCTGATGCGCCGGAGTGGGGGGGTTCGAGGGAGGGGCAGATGCGCCGGAGTGGAGGAGAGGGGCAGATGCGCCGGGGCGGGGGGGTGGGGCAGAGCCGAGCCTCACCTTGTTGTTGGGGACGAAAGGCACCTGCGCCAGCCATGCCCCGAAACCGCGGTCCTGCGCGCCCAGCTGAGGCAGGCCGCGCAGCACGCCCAGCACGGCGGCGTTGCGCAGCTCCGAAGGCAGGGATGCCAGCACGGGCAGCACGTGAGACCTATCGGGTGCGAAACCAAACGGGGTGCGCTTAGTTACGCCCATTCCGGGGAAAACCGTAAGGCCATGGGGCTGAACTCATACTAAGATAGAAAGCGGTCTACGCCGTGTGAGGCGGCGGTGCTAAACACAGGGGGTAAAGCTTTGAACCTGCGGTCGAGTCCAGGGAGGCCGCTCTTACTTGTACGCGTCGACGGCCGTGATTGCTCGTACACCCAAGTACGACACCATCAGCCGCCCCTCCACCTCGGACGCCGCCACCACGAAGCCTCCCGACACCGCACCCAGCACCCGCACGTCCATCCCGGCCGGCGCCAGGAAGCACGTGCCACTGCCGTACAACGGTACGAACTGCGGCTCCGGCTTGGCGGCGGCACCGCCGCCGCTACCGCCGCCGGCGCCGGCGCCCCTGGCAGACTCGTAGATTGGCAGCGCCGCCAGCAGCTGCAACAGCCCGCGCGCCTCAGCCGCTGGTAGCGGCGCTGCCGGGCGGCCGGCGCCGCCGCCGGGCCCCCTGGACTGCGCCCCGGTCAGGACCGCCAGGCAATCGTCCGTCAGCAGCAGGCCGCGCAGGAGCCTCTTGTCGGCTGCTGCCAGCGCCGCCAGGCGCGCCGTCAGGTCGAGCGCGATGACCGGTCGACCGCGGCCGCCGCCGGACCCGCCGTCCCCAGCGACCTGCTCGGCGCCGTCGGCGGCGGCGGCGCCAGCCGCCGCCAGGCGGCTGGCCTGCTGGCTGTGAGTCGCCACCGAAAGGCGCTGCAGCGCCGCCAGGATGCCGGGGCCGTCGCAACGGTGCACGTGGCCGCCGCGGAGCAGCTCCGGAACCGGCAACTCCGGGAACGAAACCAGGTCCACGATCTGCAGGCCCAGCTGCGTCAGAACCTCCGACAGCTGCGCCGCCGGATCTGCTACAGCACCAGCGACGTCGCCGGTCGCACCCCGGCCGGCAGCGCCAGAAGCTATTGCTGCTGCTGCTGCTCCCGAGGGAACGAGCTGCAGGGACTCGGAAGGTGGCAGGACCGCAGTGGAGCTGGCGAGGTCCGCCAGTGGCGCTAGGCGGCCGCCGAGGATGGGGAGCAGCGGCAGGCTGAGGAAGCAGGCCAGCGGGCCGCACCTGGCGATCCAGCGCCACAGCAGCTGGAGCCAGTCCCTGCAGCACAGCGGGTGAGGCCGGAGGTCCAGGCCATGGGCCCAAGGTGAGGTGTCGTGGTGTTGTGTAGTGCCTTGCCGAGGACGGGGGCGGGGCCCCGCACTGCAGCCCGTTCCTCGACCGCGCCCCCATTTCACGCATGCCCATACCCCACCCCCACCCACCTGTCCACTCCCGCCCCCGCGGCCGTGGCATCCGCCTGCCAGTCGACCACCCTGGCACCGCCACCCAACCACGCGGGCGGCAGTATCCGCGGCAGCACCACCGCCGCCATTGCAGGTGCGTCCAGCTGCGCCACGTTAAGCAGGCGGGCGGTGGCCAGGACCGCCAGCTTGGACCGACCCGCGGGACTGAGGCCGCTCACATCCACCAACAGGCCGCCTGCGCCGCGGAAGAAGGGAATCGGTAGGTCGCCCCCACGAACTTCTCCGAGCGGCGCTATGGAAGAAAAGTGACAATTCCGCTTTTTTTACCGGTACAATCCCAATGTTGGAAAGGCAAGGTAGAGGGGCAGGGGCAGGCAATCCTTACCTGTCTTGGCCAGCAGCGTGCGCTCTTCATCCGAAGGAACGAAGAAGCAGGGGGGCGGGCCACGGCGCTGTGCGGGCGAGGCAGGCGGGTGGTGGTGCTGTTGGTGCTGGTGCTGATGGTGCTTCCCGCCGGCGGCCTGCAGTGTCGCGGTGGTGCCGTCCAGCAGGGGAAGCAGCCGCAAGCCCGCCAGCTGGGCCGCTGGGGAGGGGCAGTGGTGGGCGGGGACGGGCGAGGCGGAGGGCGGGCGCGACGGTGAGTGCGGCGGTGGGGCTGGGGAGAGAGGCAGCGGACGCTGTGACTTGGTGGCGGCCTAGCGGGCATGGTGCCGCATACGTATCGAGCGTATACCCATACCCTGACCCATAGCCCGACCCATCCATCCTAAATACTGCCTGCCAAGCCATCATACTCAGCGGAACAGACAAAAGTGAGACCCGTCCGGGACCACGACGGGACGAGACGGGGCCGCAATGTATGGCGCCCGTATGGCTTCACAGCAGCGCTTCGCGACGCATGACCCGACCCGCTCACGCACCGGCCTGTGCCGCCAGCTGCCCGCCCGCCGGCTCCGAGGCCGACGCCGAGGCCGCCGTCGGCGCCGTCTGCAGGTCGCTGAGGCAGTAGTCCAGCAGTGCGGGAGCGTGGGAGCGAAGCGCGGGGTCGGGGGAGGGCTCCGCCGCTGCCGCAGCCGACGGCGGCGACGGTGACGAGGGCGATGACGGAGCTAGCAGGGCTTGGCGAGCCAGGGCTGGTGAGCACACGCGGGGTTTGGCGGCCTGACGGGTGGAGGCGAGGCAGCGGGGGCCCGGCAAGGCGCCAGCGGCAGCGAGGGGACAAGGAGGAAGATAATCGAGGGGCTGTGCTTGCTTCCAAGTTTGCTGCTGTATGGTTTAGAGCCCTGAAAACTTAAAACACACCATAAGACTCAACGCCTTGTAAGGGAATGCAGTGGAATCTGATGGTAAAAAACAAATGCGCTGTCGTAACAGGGCACGGCACCCTGCCCTTGCGATTGCACCCAGACGGTGCACTGCCCGCCCAGCCGCCCACCCACCATGTGTCGGATCATACATCCGCCCACCCCCGGCGGCAGCTCCAGCAGCGGCAGCCCCGCCACCGCTACCAGCGCCGCCGCCAGCGTGGCGCTCTTCTCCGCCGCCTCGTCCCGCAGGACCCCCGCTCGCGGCGCCACCCAGCAGCCGCCCCGCACCGTGCTCCAGCACACGGGGGCCTCAGTGACGCGGCGGTAGCTGCAGGGAGGGGCCCGGGACCAGACCGGTAAAAACCACGGCGGCGTCGGGGCCAAGGGTAGGGAAGGAGGATTTAACGGCAGCAGTTGCAACCGCAACAGCGCAATTCGACATACAACATCATAGTTACACAGTACGACACG
Organism: Yamagishiella unicocca; assembly: GCA_003116995.1. Classification (NCBI taxonomy): domain Eukaryota; kingdom Viridiplantae; phylum Chlorophyta; class Chlorophyceae; order Chlamydomonadales; family Volvocaceae; genus Yamagishiella; species Yamagishiella unicocca. The sequence goes on along the minus strand of BDSL01000016.1, from coordinate 741,447 downwards.
CAGTGTGCGGGCAGCGGAACCTTAGGGAGCATTGCTAGCTGCCAACGTGCCCAGGGTCCATGTCTTGTGCGCCTCAATCAAGGTGTTCAGTTGCTTCCGTCCACTCACAGCGCCACGAGCAGCGTCTGCCACGGCGCCGCCACGTCAGCCGCCGGCCACAGCCTGTCGTACGCGAGCCCGTGACCCAGCGCCGCCGCCGCCTCCGCCAGCGCCGCCGCGTATGCTGTCGCGACGACCTGCTCCAGCAGCAGCGTGTTCCATTGGGCGCGTCGCGCGCCGCTGCCGGCCATGTCCTCGCCGTACCTGCGCCGTCGGACGCCGGTTTGGGTAGTGGCGCGTGAATGAAAATAAAGAGAGAGCAGACGGGCACACGTAAATCTCGGGTGGAGCTGGGTGACCACCCCTGGAGTCGGGACACAAAACACGTATTCCTTTCGGGTGGAGCTGGGTGGGCACCCCTGGAGTCGGGACCCAAAACACGTATTCCTTCCGGAGCTCGGGGGCTCTGCAGGGTGGTACCGCTACTGCCACGCACCAGATGTCGCGGCGGTTGCTAGACAGCTCGAAGTAGCCGTTGACGTGGACCGGCAGGCCGGTCCGTGTGGGCAGCGGCAGGAAGCAGAACGCGCGGCCGGCCTCCGCCTCCGGCACCACAGCCTCGCCCTCCAGCGCCGCTGCCGCCGTCGTGACATCCGCCGCCACCGCACCCCACGGCACCAGCGGCACTCCAAAATGCTTGGACAGCTGCTCCGCCACCTCCGCCACCTCACCGCCGCCGCGCATCTGAGACACGATGTACGACCGCCGCTCCGGCCGGTGCTGCGCGGCGGCTCCGCCGCCGCCGCCGCCGCCGGCTGGTGCGCCGTACCACTCGCGCCGCAGCTCCAGTCGGTAGCTCCGCAGGACCTCCGGCAGCGGCTGGCGGCCGCCGCCGGGCAGGACTGGCATTTTAGAGGGCCGGTCGCCGCTGACTTGCGCGAAGAGGCCCCGCTCCCGGGCTACCTCGGGCGAGGCGTTGCTGACGTGGCAGGCGAACACCAAGCGCGGCCCCGCGGCGCCGGCGGGCCACTCGTGGACCTGGTTTTGAGTTTTTGATTGGGTTTTTGAACTGAGTTTTTGAATTGGGTTTTTGGAGTTGGGTTTTTGCAGTTTGAAGGGCATTCGTTTGAGGGCCCAGCATCAGGCGGGTCAACCCAGGCAGATCCTGCTGCTGCAGGCGCCAGCCAGGCGGCTACTGCTAGCCAGTGAAGCCCGATGATGCCCAAGGCCGCACCTCGAGCTTAGCGATGTGTTTCAGGAACAGCAGGATCTGGAAGGCCTCTGTGGCCAGCTGCTCCAGCAGGGAGCGGACGGAGTCGGGGGTGTACACCTACAGAGCCGGGGGAAGGGAGGAGATGGCAGAGTGGAGAGGCCGCGGGTGAGGGAATTCCGCGGCCTCTCCCCACCGCCGCGGGCCGCGGGTGCGCCGTGGAAGCGCTCCAAAGATCGCGAGGGTCCAACGCCTCTGGGTGGTGATCTACGAGCTGTGCCATGTTTGCCCAGTATTCCCGCTAAGGCGCTCTAGGTCCTCTGGGCGGTGCCTGATTGCCCACCCACTCACCGACCTAGCCACCTGCTTACGGGCTGCAATGCCACCCGTCCACCCACCCACCTGCTTGGATATGGTGCTCGCCTCCGCCAGCTCCGGGGAGCGCAGCGGGAACCGAAACACCGTGCCGGGCCAGGCGGCAGCACCCCCCGCGGCACCAGCGCCCAGCGTGCATCCAAACACGCCAGTGTACGGCGCCACCTGGTCGGAGTACTGCGATGCGACATCGCTGTGCTGCACGAAGTCGATGCGCTTGCCTGGGTGCGCAGTGGTGGTTGCGGTGGGCATGAGGCGGCCGACGCGTCAGGAGAGGCTGGGACTTGTTAAGGTTCGCAAAAAAGTATGGTTTAAACACACAAAAACAAGTTTTGCGAGTTTCAGCGCCATTGGCTCGGTCCCGCCTCATAGCAAAAGTAGCCAGCGAGAGGCTGGCTGCCGCTCACCAATGCTCCCTCAGATACCTTCTGTACCACCGTGAATTCCCCTATTAGTAACCGGAGCCGAGCCCCGTCCCCATCATTGGCAGCAACGGGATTCCCTCGCAACTTCCCATTGGCAGTTCGGATCATGGTGCCCTCAGGCGCTCCTCCTACCTGGGTTGGTTGCGGAGATGTTGGGCAAGTGCCTGCAGCGGCGGAGGGCGAGGGAGAGCGACAGGGGGCTCGAAACCCAAAACGAAAGAGAGGCGGGATTGTATGCCTGAGTTCTGCTGCCTGTTGCCACCTCGTCTCACGTGCCGCCCTCACGCCCCTCAGCACCCGGCCTCAGCCCTGAAAACCGTATCCTCCTACTTCTCCGACGGAGGGAGTTTGCCGGATGCCTTGCAAGCCATATTTCAACCCTCGGGCCTCCAACCCCCCTGACCCCTGACCGAGCAAACGGCTCCCCGCCGGCCCCCGCGGCCCACCTGCAGTGCGGATCGAATATGACCAGGTGCCTCCCAGACACGAAGCTGGGGACGTCGGTGAGGTGGTAGCAGGAATTGAACCCGACACTGCTCGGCGGGACGGTGGTCGAAAGGCAAGGGCGGAGGGGCAGGCGGGTATGGGGGCGGGCAGATGGATATTGGTGTTTGAGGCGGCCTGACCACGAACGAACATCGGGTGCGATCGTACCATCCAAACACATCCCCTGTCCCGCACTGGCCCTCACCCGAATCTGCCCGTCTTGCCCTCCTCCTCCTTCTTCTTGCTGTCTCCGATGCGACTGATGGACTCCAGGTCGCGGTCGCTGAACACGCCGTCGTTGAAGGCCAGCAGCGCGGGGCCCTGGAAGGCGGCCATGGCGGGAGCGAGCAGGGAGCCTGGAGGGCGGCGGACGAATGGGAGGGGAGGGATGTGGATTGATGTGGGTCGATGTGGATCGATGTGGTCGACGTGAATCGATGTGGGTCGATGTGGGTCGATGAGGGTTGATGAGGGTCGATGTGGGTCGAGGTGGGTCGATGTGGGTCGATGTGGGCCGGTGTGGGTCAGCGCTCGGCAGGGACGAGAGAACGCTTTAAGATGGAAGATGGACGGCAAGCAGGTAGGGGCGGGAGAAAGCAGGGTACGGGATCCGCCGGGCCGGCAGGGTGTTCGAGGCAGTTGTATGGTAAGGGTCCCTCCCCGTTACCCTCCTCCCCTGCCCTGCGCGCCATGTCACGGCGGCCCTTCCCTCCAACATTCGCGCCGCGACAAGGCCTGCCGTTCTGTCGTACCCGTCCCGTGCTGGCGACAGTCCAGGCAGAACTTGATGCACGTCGCCCGCGCGTCGTCGGCATTCTGTGGGTGACAGGGGCGTGAGGGATGCCAGGGGAGTGAGGGGTCTCAGGGGCGAAGGGATGCAGGCCCAGAGGGCGCCGGGAGATCATTCCTACTGGATTGCGGGGGAGGGCCGTCCGAAGAGGGTTTTTCGCGCGGAATTATCCCTCTCTGGGCGCACTACCCCGAGGGTGCTTTCATCTGTCCAGTCGACCGGCGGCTGCTGGTTTCGAGCTAACTCTCAGGCCACCGCCTCGTCCCTCTACGCCAGCGGCCGGCGCTCAAAGCCCCTTGCCTCCGATACAGATCATCAACTCCAACCCAGTAGGTGAGAACTCGGCAGGGGAGGGCGGCTGACACTGGCACAATGGCGCCTCGGCCGACGAGCGCAGCAACGCCTCCGGCAAGGCTACTAGGAAGGCTGCGCTGTCACGAACGAGCGGCGAATCCATCAGGGCCTTCCGGTGCCGACGACCCGCCTCTCCTCGCTTGTGCTAACACTCCGGGGGATGTGCCAAAGCCCTGCCTCCGCCAGCTTCCCTCTGCGGTATCCCCAGGGGTGCACCCCCGGGATCGGCCCTCACCTGGACCAGCTCCTTGAGGATTGAAGTCCCCTCAGGATAGTTAAGCAAAATCTCGCGGATGCGCGCCGTGAGGTCGACCTTCTGGCCGAAGTCCTGCCACGCCTCTGCAGCCATTATGGTGGCGTGCACGAGCTAGACTAACTTATATGATGAAAATACATTGGAGTATTCGCACGTACTCGCTCTGGGACAGAGTAAAGGTGTCAGACGCAGTTGGATCTACGCCATCTTGTTGTTCATCAGAACGTACGCACGGTTTATGACGTCAGGCTCTGAAAGCCCACTAAGATAGATTGCTAATGCGTTCCCCGGGATTGACAGAAGGCTTTACCCAACGACGGTACGGTTTCTGTACGACTTTTGTGCCTACCAGGGCGTCAACCGTATCTCAAGCTTGCAGCAATGCACGCTCCACTTCTGTTTTGATTTATTACATGTAACCGGTTGCAATCAGTCGTTGAGTTTTCTTCGATGCACCGCCGAGCCCTTCCTTTGACTAAGCAGCGCGTGAGGTGCTGCAACACTACAACGCTCTGATACTGTACTTGGTTCGAGATGGGTTGCGCGGCGAGCACGTAAGTTGAACTCTTTAGGGCCATCGCATGCAGCGACTGGTCCCTAGGGACGCGGGCCAGACACCAGTGCGCGTACCGTAGTTGAGATTGTATTATTATTATTATCAGTCATGTTCTTAAGGGTCCAGACTGCCAAGCACCGGGACCGAGCACAGGTTTCTGGCGCTACATCGACACAAACGGATAGTTTACTGTACAAGCAAGGATACACGCGGTGGCGTCTGGCGCATCGGGCAATGACTCGTAATCCTATCTAAATAACGATTTGGCGGCTCGCCCTGCATGGCTCTCTTTGAACCTCATACAGAACCTCGCGTCGCCACGACATGTGTTCCCCCTGTCCTGCCCCCTCCTCGCGCCAGTAATTACCCCTCGTAATAACTCTATAATTACCCCTTGTAAATCTCGCATATCCAACCCCATCCGCCGAATTAGACTGACAGGCAGGAAACCTCAGCACTAACCCCCGACTACCGCATGCTGTACCCTAAACAACCCCACCATACGCGCACATACCCGTGCATCACCGCCGCACGCAATCGGCGTGTCACCTCCGGCCCTTTCACACGTATCAACGCCACCTGCCAACCCTCTCCGTCGCAAATCGTGGATGCTTGCGCCGGCCCTTATCCAATCGCCCCCATGTCCCTTTCGCTCCCCCAGATCGCCCGCCGCGCCCAATAGTCAACCCAACGCCAAATACGCCTCCTACTCTTACACGGGCACCGAGGGCGGGGGCCCGCCAGACAATGACCTCCTGAAGCACTACACGCTCGCATGCCTGAATGGGCGCGAGGTGTTCGGCCCCTTCCTTAAGCTCCTATCCTACGACCCAGACACGGGCAGCTACCAGCTGACGGCGTTAGTGGTCTGCACGGAGGCGGCCCGCCAACGACAGCACGGGCAAGCACAGATCAGCTGGTGGGAGCATAAGGCAGGGCTCGATGGGGGGTCGGAGCCGGGAGGCGCGGGGGTGCAGGAGGCGATCCTCAAGGCGCCCGCGGATGCAAAGACCGCGCCCTGCGAGCTGATGTACTCCTGGCGTGACTGGCGCTTCTTGCGCTTCCACATCGCGACGACGTGCGGGAAGGAGCCCAAGCGGCTGCACTACCAGGTGCCGCCCGGGGAGGAAGTGCGTCGAGGGAGGAGGAGGGGAAGGAGCCACCCGGGGAGGAAGTGGGTCAAGGGAGGGGGAGGGGAAGGAGTCAGCCGGGAAGTGGGTCAAGGGAGGGGGAGGGGAAGGAGCCACCCGGGGAGGAAGTGGGTCAAGGGAGGGGGAGGGGAAGGAGCCACCCGAGGAGGAAGTGGGTCAAGGGAGGGGGAGGGGAAGGAGCCATCCGGGGAGGAAGTGGGTCTCACTCTAGCACGCCTCCCCGTCCAGCAATTCCGCCACAGTACCCGAGCGCCCCGCGTACTGCTCCGCTCGCGCCATGATCCACCGCCACCTCCGCCCGGGCGCCCTGCCGTCTCCGCCGCCCCCCGCCTCCCCGCCTCGCGCTCCCAGGTCGACCTTGTGCCCGGCCGCAAGTTCACAGTCGCCGTGCCCTCCCTGGACGAGTCCTGGCACCTGGCATTCTACTCTTGTAACGGCCTGCACCACGCCGAGGACTTTGACTGCAGCATGGCGGGGTTGTACTCGCTCTGGCGGGACGTGGATCGGAGGCACGCGGCTCAGCCGTTCCACCTGCTGCTCGGGGGTGAGTGGAGGGCCGCCCGCGGGCAGCTGCAAGAATGGTTGGTTGAGGGGGAGGATAGAGGCGCCGCCAGGCAGACCCCAACCAGCCCCAGCCCAGCCCATGCCATCCAGACTTCCAGAGGCTCGCGCCAGAGGCATGCGCAGGTTGGGGCGATCCGCCAAGGAAAGCGCCATGAGCATCGCCTTGTCGCGCCTCCAGGGAGGGTGGTTCAGCGCAGCCATTATGGCCATACCTTAAACTTAATCCGTTCCAGAGCGGGAGTTTGCCCTCAGTAGCTGTAGCATGGCGAGTTTGTGCGTGTGGCCATAAGGCGACTGGTGTGTCTACAACCTGACGGGTACGTGGGGGCACATGAGGACCCTGCGTGATGTGACGGCGCGCGCTTGGGGACACGCACGTCTGCCCGGGGACACCCGGCACATGGCTCTCGGTCCGCCCGCCAGCTGCCCGCCCGCTGTGGTTGCTTCGCTGTAGGGGGCGACCAGTTGTACAACGACGGCGTGTTCGAGGTGAGTGCCGTGCAGGGGCCGAACCGGTGGAGGTGCAGGAAAGAAGGGGCAGGGCAGAGCATTAGGATTATACGCTTTAGGATTTTGACAGCTTCTTAAAGGAGGAGGACCGCGGTAGAGCAGCAGCCCATGGCTCGGCTATCCCAGAGACCGAGCCATACGGACCCCATGCGTGCCCCCGCTGCTGCCGCTGCCTGGTCGGTTGACAGGGTCCGCTTCTGAAGGGGTGGGACAAGATGGAGCACGACAAGGACACGGCCGAGAAGGCCGCTATACCCTTCAGCGACAAGATAAAAGCGGAGGTCGAAGAGTTTTATTTCAGCCACTACGCGTCGCATTGGTCGCAGGTGGGTGATGGTACCCGCGTGGCCTCTCACATGTCACGGTCTCCGAGGACTGACAGAAAAGGTATTGATGGGTATGGGTACATGATATTTCATGTCCGACTGCGTGCTGCAGCTCAGCCGACATTCGTATCGAAGGTCGGCTGTAGGCCCAGCTCGTTACATGGCACAATTATTGCGCTATGTGTGGCGGAGGTTAGGTGACAGCTATCGATGCGCCTACCCGGAATCGAGCCGGGGTCTTCACGGCCACAACGTGATGTACTATCCACTATACGATAAGCGCTTCATCGTCGGATACCATCGTAACCGTTTTCGGAAGCCTTGGTAGTTAGCGTTCCGTTTCGGTTGGCCGTTTTCTTGGTGTTTTGCGTTCTGTGGCGGCCACAGACTGCAGCGGGAGTGCGTAGGGCGCCACGGACCGAACGCAACGCGCGGCAGGCGTAAGCCGGGGGCCCCGACGGCGGGACGAAGCAGCGCTGCCACCTGGAAGCAGTGGGGCAGTGGGCAGTGCGGCAGTGGGGCAGTGGGCAGTGCGGCAGTGGGGCAGTGGGCAGTGGGGCAGTGGGGCAGTGGGGCAGTGGGCAGTGGGGCAGTGGGGTAGTGGTGCGTGGTGGCGCACGCGTACCGTGCAGAACTCGATTGGCCGGCACCCTCAGAAGCGCCCCGCGTGGCCCCCGGCTTGCTGATGCCCTGCTGCTACAGCCCGCGTACTGCGACCTGCTGGCCACGATCCCAGCCTTCAACACGTGGGACGACCATGACATTGTCGGTGAGCACGCCGGGTGGCAGTAGGGTCGAACCGCAGGCGGTGGCGCGAAAAGGAGGCAAAATACGGGGTCCGTGATGTGGCTCTTTGTGGAATGAGCTAATGCCCGCCTTTACTTTGTCTTTCGACAGATGGCTGGGGGTCATACGACGAGGTCATCACATGCTCGGACATTATGGTTGGCTTGTTCGCAGCCTCCAAGCTCTTCTACCTCCTCTTCCAACAGTGAGCATGGAATCGATGAACGACATAGTAGACGTTGTCAATTAATGTCTGCCAACGGACATTGCACCTACCCGGAATCGAGCCGGGGTCTTCACGGCCACAACGTGATGTACTAACCACTATACGATAGGTGCACAACGGTTTCTCGGAACCGCTCGGTTGATGTTCGAGATGGTTGGGGGTGCATCTCTTCGTCCCTCCAGTGAGCGCTCGTGCAGGCTGCTTTTTTGGGGGGTTCGTCTAATTGGTTAAGACACTGGCATTCTGTCCAGAGATCGGTGGTTCGATTCCCCGGCCCCTCCCCGGTAGTTACCGGGTGCCCCACTTGTGGGCAAGTAGGTTTGTGGTTGAACCTGCTGGTCGAGGTTGTCGTTGATGGGGGTGGAGATACAGAGCTTATGACACGGTCAGGTGTCGTACCCCAGCGTCGGGGTCCTGTAACGCAAGGAATTTATTTATTTTTTTTTGCGTCGTGGGCAGCTTGTTGCTGCGGGTCGAAGCCCCAGGCGGCAAGTCCCGCGGGGTCCCGCAGCCCGTGCAGATACTGCACGGGGGAGCGGCCCGGCGAGGCGGCTGCCAGGCAACCTCAGCCTCCCGGGCGTGACGCGCCCTTCCAGCGTTCCCCCACTTCCTGTCGCTCAACACTCCCACGAGCCACGCGCAAGGGCTCACCCCCCGCCCGCCCGGCCGCACTGCACCCCAACACGCAAACACCACCGTCCATCCACGCCCCCCCGCTCGTCTCGCCCTCGCCGTCCTCATGTCCTCCCCCGCCTTGGCCTCCCTTGTCCCTCCCCAGCCACACCACCGTTGACCGCCTCTCCGCCGACGGCTACTGGTGCGAGCCCGCCAACTGCGCGCTGCTGCGCTTGGGTGCGTCCACGGCCCTCATCGTGCCGGACACTAGAACCTTCCGCACCCAGAACCGCGTGCTGCCATGCGACTTCATGGATAAGATGGAGCAGCGGCTGCGGGCGCTGCCGCCGTCGGTGCGACACGTAGTGTTCCTCGCCGGGGTGCCCATGGTGTACCCGCGGCTGCCGGTGCAGGAGGCCCTGCAGGTGCGTGTGGCTAGTGGGTGGCTGGGTGATGTGGTTGATGCACGCAGTAAGGTTGTGATACCGGTATATAAGGCCCACAGCGCGAGAGGAGCTGTCAGTGTATGTACGGGGCGGCTGATCCGGGCGCCGACCCAGGGGTCGGTCGGTTGGTCCAGGGGCGCCGCAATCTCCCAAATCCCAGGCGCGCGTCGCATTCCCGGCCCCCTACCCGGCCCCGCTCCCTTCGCAGAAGCTAAACGACCTGTTCACGGGTGACACCCTGGTCAGCGTTATCATGCAGAAGACGGGGCTGGCGGCCAAGGTGCGGACTTGCGAGGGGGCCTGAGGGGCGGGCTTAGGGGCCGCCGGGGGCAGGGGCAAAGGACGAGAAGGATGGAGGCAGCGTAGGGTTTTAGGCAGACGTAAATATCTCGAGGTGCGGTTGCTACCTTATCACAGGACCACCCAGGGCCTTATGGGTCATGCTCCTGGCCCGCACGGCCCGCTGCAACATCGCCCGCTACAGGGCCTTATGGGTCATGCTCCTGGCCCCGCACGGCCCGCTGCGACATCGCCCGCCACAACCCACCTCCGCCCACTGCCTTCCCACCGCCTCCGTCCCCGCCTCCGCGCCCTCCAGGTCAACAAGCGTTTCGGCATGGTGTCCCTCCTGGACGACATCATCGACCAGTGGAGCGCCTCGCAGCACGTGGCGGAGCGGGACCACCTGCTCAACACGCTCCTCGTAAGTGGCGGCTCCCGGCCTGTAGCGCTGCGCCCTGCCCTGCCCCCGCCCGAAAGTCCCCGAATCCCTCCCCGCCGCGACCCACTTGCCCCCTCTGACCGCAACCGCAACCGCCACGGCCTTCAGAAGCGCCGCTACCGACCACCGCCCCGCCCTGCCCCGCCCCCCAGTTTTTCTTTCGTACACGTGTCTTCCTTTTACCCCAACCCACGCGGGTTTTCCTTGCAACCCCACCCCGCCCCACCGCGCACCTCGCCCTCCAGGACCTGGCCGCCGAGAAGCGCTTCCGCCTGACGCTGCTCAGCGGCGACGTGCACTGCGCCGGCTACGGCATGATGCACAGCCGCGGCGACGTGCCAGAGGCCGCCGTGCCCGACTCCAAGATGCCTGATCAGGACACCCTGGCGGCCGACCCGCGCTACGTCGCCCAGATCATCAGCTCAGCTATCGTCAACGTGCCGCCGCCCGCCCCCCTGATCAAGGTGCTGTGCCTGACGGGCCGCTCGCCGGTGCCCATCCTGCAGGTGCGGCTGTGTGGTACGGCATTCCAGAGCGATGTAATACGGCGCTCCAGAGCGGTGTATAATAGGGCGCTCCAGAGCGATGTAGTACGGCACTCCAGAGCGGTGTAGTACAGCACTCCAGAGCGGTGTAGTGCGGTACTCCAGGGCGTCGTAGTACGGTGCTCCAGGGAGCCTGTTTCGGGGAGGCTGATGCAGCAGAGGCTGGCCGTCTTGTGGCGGTGTCCTGCTGGCGGGCGGCAGCGCGCGGGTCGTCGCGCCGCGTTTGGAACCTCACACGACTGCGGCTGCTGCTGGGCTAGAGTTCCGTAATGGGGGTTTGTCTGCGCCCTGCCTGCGTTTGAGCCCTGCGTTTGAGCCCTGCGTTTGAGCCCTGCGTTTGAGCCCTGCGTTTGAGCCCTGAATGCTTTGAGGTCTGCCTGAATTGGGTTCTGCCTCGATGAGCCCTGTCTGCGCTGCGCCCTGCCTGCACTGACTCGTTCCCCCCATATCTCCCTCAGGACTGCATTCAGCGCATGGTGCCGATCTTCGGCCCGGAATGCGAGGCCAGTAGCTTCCTGCTGGGCCGGCGCAACTGGTAGGAGGGCCGGGGGGGGTCTCGCCGGGAAGCGCGTAGAATTCGCGGTGATACTGGAAGCCATTACGGGAGGCGTCTTTGCTGTAAGCGCGCCCGGGCCCGGGACTTGTGCCTTTCGTCATTCGGGGGCACGATTGCTTCGGCCTGGAAACTGTGAACTCGCCCCAGCCTGCGTTTCATCTGGGTGCGATGCGAAGCGTCCTGTCCCGATCCGACCCGGCTGGCGACTCCAACAGGACACACTGTCCCGATACGGTATCTGCGCACATCAACGTTCCGCCTGTAGCTCATTGGAGGCTATTGCGTGATGTCGCGGCATCGACCGCGCCACCGAATCCGTAGCTAGGTCGATGAGACCCTGCGGCCCCCTGCTGCTTCTGACTGCCGCCCGTGCAGGTGTGATGTAACGCTGGGTGACTGCAACCACCACCTGGCCTTCACTTGGCGCTGCGAGAAGGAGCTGGGGTCCGAGGAGGTGCGGGATCCGGAGGGGATGGGGGCGCGAGGGCCGCCGGCACCGAAGAGTTGTACCTAGTGCTTGCGTTGCCTCTGGCTCCTGTCCTGCTGGGCCCTACAAGCCTGATTCTGCCCTGATTCCAATCACCCTAAACTCGCCCACGCTCCTCGTAATGGCGGTGCAGACCAACGCATTCTCGGTGACCGTCCCGCCGCTGAAGGACAGCTAGTGCCGCTGAAGGGCGGCTAGCGCCGTTGAAGGGCAGCTAGCGCCGCTGAAGGGCAGCTAGTGCGAGGTGCAGCAGCGCCCAGCAGCGCCGCCTGGGGGGTGCCGCAGCGCCGCCTGGGGACCTGGGGTAAGCGGAGACTCGTGGACGCTGTGTGCGCTTTGCGTGCAGCTCCTCGTCCCACTTGGTATGATGGCTTAGTAAGGGAGGCAGGGATGCTTGCGTGTGCGTTGGAGGCCGCGAGCTCCTTCCGGATGTTCCTGGCTGGCTGTTGCGAACCTGGCCGAGCAGTGGGGTGGGAGGGCCACAGTAGGGCGGCGCTCGGTTGCACGAGTCGGGGGCCACCGGACATTTACTTTCGGGGGGTGAGGCGGGAGGTCGACTGAGTCGTTCCCTGCAGACTGAATGGCCCAGTCTGCAGCGGTTACGCCCTCCCAAGAGAGCGCTTGACTTCGGGAAGGGGATGCCGCATTTAGTGCTGGCTGTGTGCTGAGCTCCAAATGATGACACGTGGGCGAGGAGAGTAGTAGGGCCGGAAGAGTTGCTGAAGGCCGGTGAGGTCGAGTGGGCTGCTGCTTTTGGCAGTTGGGAAGTCTTTGCGTGCGACCGCTTGCGGATGCGGATTCAGGTGGTTGGGTATTTCGTCAACCTTCGGTGTGTACGAAGGCCGGGCATATGACGCGCGGGCAAGGGCGCACAGGCCGTACGGTTGCACGGCACACAGAAGGGGTCCCGGTTTGGATCCACGGGGCTCGCACAGTGACCTGCTCTGCGCGCAGCGGCTGTGCCGCGATTACCAGAATGCTACGGTATCTCAAATGAAAATCACAAGTGGGTGCTAAGCTGACGCTATGCTGTATTATCGGTACGAGGTTCCGTTGTGAAGACATTGGAGCATTGCGGTGTGCGTTGGGTCTGCGGGCGGCGGCTTTGCCACCCATGTCCTCCTCACCTCGCGGCCGCGTGCGACAGTCCCTGGCTGCTGATGCGTTTTACCAGGAGCTGGGCCATGACATGTTGCTTGCGTGGGGCGTGCGCAATGGGCCTATGTCAGGCAGGCATTTTCGGGGTCAAAAAGGGCGCTGCAACGGGGCAACAGGTGTCAAGGGGCGAGGTGACGCATCACCTCGCATCACCAAACTCCCCTTCGGTTGTACCCTGTTTTTTCCTTGCGCGCCAACTGGATACCTTATGTACCGATACGCATTGTATTGTGATATTGGCCAACGGGGCCAGGGAGGGGGGATGTTTTAACATGACGTCCGCAAATGCTGGCCGTCGCCACTGGGCGAGGGCTACGGACCCACGCATGAGAGGGACGATTCGGTTGCGGTGGATGCCACGTGGCAGGTACGACCAACTGTCCGGCCGGGGCTGAGGCCATCACTCCGGAATACACGGTCGTGGTGGTCGCATCGCCGGCGGAAGCCACCGCAGCTTGTGTTCCATTTGGTGGCGAGCTGTGCTGCCTGGGCGGGGTTGGTTGGTTCCGGAGCCCTCGTTGCCTATGTTGGCCACGGCCAGGGCGCTGTGTTGAGGAGTTGCGGCGTGTTTCAGTGGGGGGAGAGGAGGTGTGCGCTGCGGGGCGGCAACAATGCCTGCATCCGCACACCGCAACGGGCGGCAGTGTTGTTTCGAGGTGTTGTGCACCAGCATGTGGGAAAGTGTGGAGATCGCGGTCGGATGACCTATCGGTATTTGACGTTGAGCTTTTGAGTTTCCGTGGTTACGGTACCCGCTTCCTTGCTACCTACTTCCTGCGATGCTGAGGGGCCCGTGAAGCATTTTTTTGACATGACGTGCGCCTACCGTACATGACACGCCGCCATTACGCGCGCCGGACGGCGACGCTGGCCTGCGTACAAATCTTGTGTCGAAACGTTGGCTTTGAGCTTAAAACAAGTAAAGAGGTGTTAATTTTGCACGTAGCCACGCTACGCAATGCCATTTCACCAAAGCCTGTCGAGTCCAGCATCGGTTCCCTAAACCTCCACACACCCCCACCCAAGCACGACGCAGTCAAGGCTGCCAATGCTTGTTCGCTCGCTCCCAGGAGATGACTACCGGTGATCACTGTTTCTTCCTTCGCCCCTCAACCTCGCCACGATGCCCATTTGACTACGTACCATCGCCTAACGGGCCGATACGCAACGCCCAACCGGCCCGTAAGCATTGCCCAATCTGCCAATGTTGCCCATGCATGCATCTTCGTATTGCTCGACTTTCGAGGACGGCCATCGAGACTCGGAGATACCGGTAGACGAAGGTGATAAGGTCGGGCGTGGCGGTGCTCGGCGCACTAGGGCCCGCCGCCCTCAAAATGTGTAAAGGCGGGGCAAAGTACGCATATGTCGCTGGCGGCGAGTACCGGTAATCACTGTTTCTTCCTTCGCCCCGAAATCTCGCCATGATGCCCATTGCGGCGCAGAGCGGCGCAAAGCGAGGGGCGGGGTCAAACGTCAAGCTAAAACTGGAACATATTAAGAAGCCGGCGACGCCAACGCATTTGAGGTCTGGAGCCCACTATAACGACTAGCAGTACGTGTTTGAGGTGAGGGGCAGAAGCGTGAGGGGGGGCATGGTGAATCGATGGATCCTGCCGCGCCTTGCCGCCCCTGCCAGGACTCAATTGCCAGAAGGGTAGTCAGGTGCCAGTCTGTGCGGCTCGGATGATCGTATGTACCTGGATGCATTGGTTGCCCCAAGCGCATTTGGTATCGGTCGGCAAGATGCTAATTGTCGTGGACTACTGGTCAACATTTCAAGGTTTGTGGGACACATTCTTGTCTGCTCGCCCTTCAAGGGCACGCAAGGGCCACGGAACCTCACGGAAGGCCTGCAGTCGCGACTACCATGCGTCGCCAACTGCAGAACGCCAATGGCGACAACGGTCATTTGCAGTTATAAAGGATGATTACCAACCCATAATTAACGCAATTTTGCACCTGCATGTGGGAGAACAATTGTCGAGCCGGTCGAGGCAGGTCGAGGCAGGTCGAGGCATACTGCAACCGTTGCCATGCCAAGGTGTAATGACGAACTTTTAAGGGATCTGAATATTTAAGTTACATTGAATTTTGTGTCTCATGATTTGAAATGCAAACCTAGAGGAACTGGGGTTTTGCCCGGGTCCTATCTGAACCGCCAAGGAATTGGTCATTATCGGACACGCCCAACAGCTCAGACCACAAACTGGGCATATATAACAAATATTGTATCCTTGAAGTAGTGCAGGTGGTAGGCTTTCTTTAAGGCCTTTCGCACGACGGTTGGCAGCGGCGATGGCGCAGCGGATGTTCGCCAGCCTACGGGCAAGTTGTGTGCCGAGAGAGAATTCGCGATACAGGCCAGGTATTCAGGTCAGCATACCCGACGCCGGTCGGCTGCGCATTGTTTGCGCCGCGGTGGTGGCCCCCCCCGACAAGACAGCGACGACCCCACGGACATCTCGACGGAGGTCGACAAAGACAAAGCCGGACAATTTAAACGAGGAAATCAAGATCCTTGACGTGACGTCAGTGAAAGCAACCCAGGTGCGGTGGTGGCGACGCCCGTTTCGGTGGGCTTGCTGCCAGCATCGGCACTTCGGCCGAACTTATCGCGAGCATACCTGCCCTCCGCCAGCAGGAAGCTTCGACTGTCATAGTACCGGATGCCACACAGCAAACCACGGCGGCTGAGAAGCCAAAGACGACGGCCGCCAAGAAGAAGCCGGCGGTCGTGTCCGCAACCGCAACGGAGCAGGTGCGTGGTATCGCTTATGACGGGCAGGCGGCGGGCAGGACAACTAGGCACACAATAGGTCAATGCGCGTAGACGGATGCACAGGGGCCGGTGCCATACGTGACATCGTCGATGTCAGGCTCAGGCCAGCCGGCATGCATGAGGAACACGTACGGAAAGCACGGCAGGCCACGAACACACACAGCCACCGACCCACAGCGCGGCTGACTGAGCGCACACCTCCCATTGTAGATGAACCTACCTGTGTGTGGTTTCGCCCCTGTTCCTAAGCAAGCCTATCAGTGTGTGTTTGCGGTCCTACCTGGTGCGCTGTATGCCGGCAGGTGCGCGCCATCTGGTCTGGCTACTTCGGCCCGATAACGCAGGAGGACGAGCAGCAAGTGCAGGACACCGAGCAGCGCGCGGGGCCGGCCGGGAATGTTCAACCGTCCGCAGGCCTCGGACCCAGTGACACGAGCTCCGGCGCACGGGTACGGTCGGCGCGCAATGGAGGGCCACATCACGTACTCACCCGCAACCCTCTTAACCCCGCGCATGAACGAACCCATCCCCCCCATTTTCCTAACCGCTGTGGAACTCAGACTTGCGAGCCGATGATCTGGACGCTTCAGAACGGCCGCAGCTCCGACGACGGTATCACGTCCGGTCGCACGCTGTACGGCGCCGCTCTGTGCGGCGACGTAAGGCTGACCCCCGGGTCGGTCATCCGGCTGGGAAGCGAAGGAAGAAACAACGGGCGAGGCGCAGGAGCGGCTGCGCCAGCGACGACCCATGGGTCGTTTGCGATGGTGCAGTGCATCTTCACGGAGGGCGGCCAGGAGGACAAAGAGCCGCAAATCCAGGTAGGGGCGGGGGAGGGGAAGGGACGGGGGAAGGGAGCGATGGGAAGGGATGGGGGAAGGAACGACGGAAAGGGGCGGGGGAAGGGGCGGGGGAAGGGACGGGGGAAGGGAGGGGGGAAGGGGACGGGGGCCGGGGAGGGGGTAAGAGAGGGGGAAGGGAAGGGGGAAGGGACGTGCTGTTGTGCAGCAGCGGGTAGGGATCATACGCCCTTGGTACAGCACAGGAGTGCTTACCCATGGTGCTCCTGGCTGACCGAGAGGCCAACCCACCTGCAGGTCCGGCGGATGCTACACGGCTCCGAAACCATCCTGGGATCCGTGGCAGCCCCCCTGGAGCTATTCATGCTGGATACGTCCGCCGGTCCGTTGTGGCCGAGCGCCGCCGCCGCCGCCGCCGCCGCTGGTTCGCGTCGCGCTGCTAGCAGGAACAAGAGACTGGCGGCAGCGCGGCGGGCGCGTCGGGGCGGGTGCCTGGAGGCGCTGCCTCTAAACGGCCTCACGGTGGCGGAGGTGCTTCAGGCGGAGGACCTGACCCGCTCGTGTGGGCATGCGGACAGGCGGAGCAACTTTGAGGTTCGCAGGCGCGGTGTGGGATGGTGTGGTGTGGTGTGGTGTCTGCTGCTGGCGCTTCTCACCCATCTCGGAGGGCCCCCGCCGAATCCACCACGGCCAGCAGCTCCCAAGAAGAGCTTTTTAAAATGCACCTCGGCTGTTTAACGCGCACCTGGTAGACGTCGCCGTCGCCCCGTCCCGCCGTACCCTTTATAACCCTCATCCCGTCCCGCATCGCCCTCGTTGCCTAATCAGGCCGACCGGCAGCGCCACCGGCGGGATGAGCAGCGAGCCGCCGCTGGCCTGCCGCCCGTGTTCGTGTACCGCCACGTGTACTGCCCGCTGCTGGGCATGTTCCGGCAGCTGCGGGTTTCGGAGCTGAGACTCGGGTCGCACGTGCAGGTGCGCGGGCGGCGGGAGGGCGCGGGGGCGGATCCAGCTAGTCAATACCCACGGCTGGTTCGTGTCTTTGGTTTTGTGTATCTTTTTTTGGATTTTTGGATTTCACTTGTACGTCACTCCACAACTGCTGTACCTCCCTCCCCGCCCCTCGCCCGCATCTCCCAACTGCTGCACTCCCTCCCCGCCCCTCGCCGCACCTCCCAACCCCACCGATGTGTCCCCGCTCGCTCAGCCTCGCGCCGCCTGGACGTCGTCACCGGGGCCCCTGGGGCCGCTGCCGGGCGCACATCCGGAGGAGCCGGTGCCCCGTTGCTACCCCGGGTTCGAACAGGACGGTGTCACATACGAGGTAGGTGACCCGCCGCTGTTGCTGCCGCTGCTGCCGCTGCTGCCGCTGCTGCCGCTGCTGCCGCTGCTGCCGCTGCTGCCGCTGCTGCCGCTGCTGCCGCTGCTGCCGCTGCTGCCGCTGCTGCCGCTGCTGCCGCTGCTGCCGCTGCTGCCGCTGCTGCCGCTGCTGCCGCTGCTGCCGCTGCTGCCGCTGCTGCCGCTGCTGCCGCTGCTGCCGCTGCTGCCGCTGCTGCCGCTGCTGCCGCTGCTGCCGCTGCTGCCGCTGCTGCCGCTGCTGTCGCTGCTCCTGCTGCTGTTGCACCTGCATCCTCACCTACCCTGTGTGATGTTATTTCTGTCCTCCTGATGCCAGGTGGGTGACTTCATGTACGTGCGCGCGGCGGCGATCGACGCGGCGGTCCGCGGGCGGCAATTGGACGACGCCCTCAGCGGGGCGGCTGCGGCGGACGTGATGGCGGCGGCGGCGGCGGCGGCGTTTCAGGATCTGGAATTGACTGATGAGGACGAATGCGCGGGGACCGAGGAGGCGGTCACGGATGAGGGTTCGGAAGGCGACGCAGCTCCCCCTCACCTGGCAGCTGCAGCCTTGATGACACATAATACCGGTACCCACAACGGCACGGCGGGCGCCGGCGCTGTTGGCAAGTCGTCAAGGGGCCACAAGGTACGCGGCAGCGCAGCGCAGGGCAATACCGGTAGCGCAGGCTGCAGGCCAGCGAGGCATCGGAATATCAGACGACTTCGGCCGCTGGCCCCTATTCCGCAACTACCACTCGGCACTCCCACCACTACTCGCTTCTACCCCCACAGGGCAGCAACCAAGACAATCGCGCGTGGCAGGTGGTTCAGCTGGTGGCGGTGGAGAGCGCGCAGCAGGCGGAGGAGGGTAGCGGGCCGGAGCCATCGGCGGTGGTGCTCCAGGTGGGTGGGGGCGGCGAGGGAGGGGCGCGGCGAGGGCGTGGATTGCCGATGCACGGGCTCCGGAACCAGCTTCTGCTAGCTGCCTACAGCCCAGCCTGCGTCCAAGGAGCTAGATGAGGGGGAGGTGACGATGACGGCTGGGTACTGCAACTACACCCGCGCGTGCTGGACTACTGTAGGGGCGGAGTACTGTAGTTGTAACGGTTACAGTGGGTTCCAGACCAAGAGGTAGAACCATCGGGCACATCGTCTGACACTGAGGAAGACGGAGTGTGGTGTGGTGTAGTGTGGGACCTGTCACCGTGAACAAGATTAAGGAGGTCTCAGCCACAAAAATGTGTGAGCCCTGACACAGAGAACGTGGATCGGTGTGTCGACGTGCGGGTGCGTCGATGTACCGTATTAAGGTATCAATCGTTGTATCGTCACGGGGACGCTTGTCGCGCTGTTCTCAGGTCCGGCGCTTCTACCGGCCCGAGGATATCGACCGCGAGGTGGCTTATCGGGCAGACTGGTGGGACCTGTACGCGCCCGCCTCGCCGGACTGCGCGCCGTTGCTGCTACTGCCGTCGTACGAGGTGTACGGCAAGTGCGCGGTGGTCGCTGCTGGCCGCCGACCTCGGGGTGCGTGGCTGCGTGGCTGGTTGGGAGGGTGGTTGGGAGGGTGGTTGATTGGGAGGGTGGGTGGTTGGGAGGGTGGTTGCCGTCTACGGGCGGTTGGGTTGGTGGGACGAGTGTGCGCCCGTAATGCCGTACGACGCGGCCGCGAAGTGATGCGGCATGACATGGGATAGATGTATGTGCAGCCCTGCAAGCCCACTTCCTTACTAACACCCCCACCCCCACCCCCACCCCCACCCCCACCATCATTATCATATCGTAGACGCGCCACTAGACACCTTCACGCTGGTGGGCTCCTACGACCCCAACCAGCCGGGCAAGACGGGCCCGCCACCCCTGGAGCTGGACCCGCAGCAGCTGCCCGCCGGCGTATCGGACGGCGGCGGAAGCAGCCCTGACCCGGCTTTGGACCCTCTCCGTCCGCTTCGGACGATGGATGTGTTCGCTGGGTGCGGCGGGCTGAGCGAGGGAATGCACCAGGTGAGTGAGGACCGAGGAGCGAGGCGGCGGCCTACCTGCTCTGCTGGCCGCGGGTTGGGGGCCGGGTGGGGGGGTGTACAGAAAAGAACCGGGGTGGGGGGGGGCGGGGCAGGGGGCAGGGTGGCAGTGGTGCCTTGGGTGGCTGGGAGATATCTTCCGGTATATGTACATGGATTACTCGTAGTGGTTTCCGTTAGCTGGTCGGTTGGTCGGCTAGTTGGTCGGTTGGTATTAGTTGGTTGGCTGGGTCGTTGTTGAAACCTTGGGAAGCCCGAGCAAATCAGTGCCCCAGGAAGGTCAACGTATTTACGTGGACGGCTAAATAGACACACTTGGCGGTCCGGCGCCGGTTTGACGACTCCTGAGGTTTTACTGGAACCACAACTGATCAGCCTCAAAACCGACAACCGACAACCCGTGGGCACAGGCCGGCGTGGCGGAGACACGGTGGGCCATCGAGTTCGACCCTCACGCGGCGGCTGCCTTCCAGAGCAACAACCCCGATGCGGCGGTGTTCGATGACGACTGCTGCGCGCTGCTGCGGGTGCGTGGGTCGGTGGGTCGGTGGGTCGGTGGGTCGGTGGGTCGGTGGGTCGGTAAGCCAGTGAGAAGGTGGGTTGGTGAGTTGGTACGGGGGAGGCCGCTCTTGTACGTCAGTACTTACTTGCCGGTAAATTATCACCACCGCCCTGCCCTACCTGCCGTACCTGCTTGCCCCACCGTGCCGTGCCATACACACCGGCTATTCCCCCCCGGCCCCTCCGTCCCCGCCCGCAGGCCGCCATGGACAAGGTCGGCGAAAGTGCTGACTACGGCGTGTGCGACCAGGCCTGCGAGGAGGTGGCTCGTGGCCTTGACGCCTCCGCAGTGGCCCAGCTGCCAGCTCCAGGGGAGGTGGAGCTGCTGCTGGGCGGCCCTCCCTGCCAGGGCTACTCCAGCATGAACCGCTACAGCAAGGGCGAGCGCTCCCAGGCCAACAACAGCATGGTGGGACACTGCATGTGTGCAGATATTGGTATCTAATTTCCAGATTTTCTAGCTACGGAGTGTCTCAATTAGGCAACTGGCCAGCCAGCAGCTGGGCGGGGCGATACACGCGCGGAGGTGGTGACGCTCCCAGCCCCTGCTGCGTAGTTGCCTGTTGGAACCCGCCCACTGAGCGAAACCCGCTCTACGACTCCTCCTCAGGTGATGGCGTACTTGTCGTACTGTGACTTCTACCGTCCCCGCTACTTCTTGATGGAGAACGTCCGCAACCTAGTGTCGTACGACAACGGCCGCGTGTTCCGACTGTCACTGCGCACGCTGCTGGACATGGGCTACCAGGTACGAACGCACGATACGCACGGCCCGTACGGTGCCTAGGCACGTGCCTTGCTGTCGTACATTGCGCCGCAAGCACGCACTCCGCACCACGCACGCGACCCGACCCGCCGCCTGCCCCCCCTCGCTCACTCACTTCCCCACCAGGCCCGCTTTGGTGTCCTCAACGCCGGCCACTTCGGGCTGCCCCAGTCGCGCTGCCGCACCTTCCTCTGGGCGTGCCTTCCAGGAGAGCAGCTGCCGGAGTGGCCGGTGGCGATGCATGCGTTCAGCATGCAGGTGGGGGCGGCGGCGTGCGGCGTGCCCATGTCCGGCGACGCCACATGCTACGCCACGAGGCCGCTTCCCGGCGCGCCGCTGCGACCCGTCACGGTACGGGATGCGATCGGCGACCTGCCGCCAATCCAGAACGGCGAGAAGGAGAGGTACGTAGGTAGATAGGTGCGAGCGTGGGTGATTTCGGTGATTTCGCTTTTGAGTAACGATGCGCATACAGTAGCCGCGGCTGTGCGTAGAAGCCGCGAGGCATGATCTTCCTGGCTTGTCGTTGGTGCACACGCTATCTATCTAAGCATCCGCGCCGCATGTGGGGTAGTACTTGTTACAGTGGGCTTTGGGCCTTTGAAGCAGGTGGGATCATGGGCAGGTATATGTGTGTGTTTTAAATATGCTGAGCTATATGTGTGTGTGTGTGTGTGTGTGTGTGTGTGTGTGTGTGTGTGTGTGTGTTTTATAAATGCTGAGCTGAGCCGCGAAGTAGGCGTAGCGCGAGGAGACCAAGGAATCCGGAGTGTGTGTGTGTGTGTGTGTGTGTGTGTGTGTGTGTGTGTGTGTGTGTGTGTGTGTGTGTGTGTGTGTGTGTGTGTGTGTGTGTGTGTGTGTGTGTGTGTGTGTGTGTGTGTGTGTGTGTGTGTGTGTGTGTGTGTGTGTGTGTGTGTGTGTGTGTGTGTGTGTGTGTGTGTGTGTGTGTGTGTGTGTGTGTGTGTGTGTGTGTGTGCGTGCATGTGCGCAAGCAACAACCCTCCCCGCGACGCATGCATGGCGATGTATATACACATGGGGTGCGCCCGTGTTTGCCGCGCCCATTTTTCTCGCCCCGCCCGCCCGGTCGTTCATTCGTCGCACGCAGGGCCTCGATGCCGTACGGGAGTGAGCCGGTGAGCGCCTTCCAGAAGGCCGTCCGCGGGTCTGCAGGTGACGGGGGAGTGAGCGACCACGTGACCAAGACCCTGCCGGAGCAGCACCTGGTTCGATGCAAGTGAGCACCGACAGTGCGACAATGCGCGGACAGAGTGTGTGCGATCAATCAATGCGTGGGCACATGCAGTGCGTGGCTGCGTGCGATGCCAGTGTGGACGAAGCGGGCGCCGTTGGACCCTGTTGGACCGACCCTTGTGTACGCTTTGTACCAAATCTCTTATATAAATTGCACATAAACGGTGACTCTCTTATATACGGTGCATATAGACGGTGCACGTGAACGTTTTCCTTTTCTTACCGGTCATACAAACCGTGGGCATGGTCGTGGTTATCAGCAGCGACGTCGTTCCTGTTCTTCGCGCGCGCCGCCACGCAGCTAAACCTCCCGCCCGCACATCACCACCAGGCTCATCCCCAAGGCCGCAGATGCCCCGGGGGCGGACTGGCGCGTGCTGCGGGACCTGGTTGCCGCCGACCCTAGCAAGCGGTACTTCAAAACCGCGGACGGCAAGGTGCGGCAAGATCGTGTTTGCAGACGACTCATTCACAAGCAAGCAACTAACTCGCTGGTGGCTGTGAATCATTTGTTGGCTGGCAGTCGTTGAACGTCTAAAACTGGTTAGCAATCAGCAGGCCCCTAACATGACATACATCTACAAACCGCCACCCCTACGTGCCTCGCCCTCCGTCCGCTGCAGACCTACCCGCTAGTGCCCGCCTGCATAGCCAACACAGCGCACAAGCACAATGACTGGCGCGGCAATTTCGGCAGGTACGACATAATGTTATTTCCCCCCGCTTCTTGTTTGCCTTCCGTACCGCTGCGACGCGAACTAGACGACTCCTCGGACGTCGTACCGCCGTGCGTAGGTGGGCGGCACACGTGCTGCTCAATGCTCCGGTTTCCAGGTCGTCCCCGCCCTTGCTTATTACTGTACTACTATCTACTATCTCTACTGACTACTAGCTAGCTAATCATTTTTCTTTTCAAATCGCGCGCTGACCCACGTCCCGTGCGTTCGTTCCTTCGTTCCTACCTCCGCCTCTTCCTTCGCGCCTTCCTGCGCAGAGTGGACCCCGACGGCTACTTCCCCACCGTCACCACCGATCCCAGCCCCACCGGCAAGGTGGGCCAGGTGCTGCACCCGGACCAGGACCGCGTGCTGTCGGTGCGCGAGTATGCCCGGGCGCAGGGCTTCCCGGACTCGTACCGCTTCGCCGGCCCGCTGAGCAGCCGCTACAGACAGGTCGGCAACGCGGTAGCGCCGCCATTGGCTCGGGAGCTGGGCCGACAACTGCTGCGGGCGGTGCAGGTGGGTGGGTGACGTTGGATGGGATGGCGTTGCGGTTGCGGTTGCTTGGGCGGGTGGTGGCGGGAACGGGGGAAGACGACGGAGGAATGGACACTTGGACAGTGGCCGTATGCGTCCCGGCAGCAGTGGCTGCTGCGCGCGAGTTGGCGCGTGGCTTGCGTGCGTGGCGCCACCGGTCTGGCTGGCTGGCTGGCTAACTAGCGTGCGCCGTAAAGAGTAGAAGATTAATCGCTGGGGAGGCCGGGTCGACGTGTACCGTAGGTGTGGCGGTCCCTGGCAGTGCAATGCCCCTTCAGCATCGCGGTTAAGCGAACCGGCATACCGGCATACCGGTATGCCGGTCAACCGGCATACCGGTACCAGCCAGGCAGCCATGATTTGCTCTCCTGCCGTTGAAATAGTACCGCTTGCCTGGGTTCAATCCTGGGGTAGGCACATTTGTGACGGCACATGTGTTGGCCTGTCGAGTGCATACCGCCGTATGTAGCACATTAACTCCAGAACCAAAAAACATCATCAGTGTAAGTGTACATTCGCCCCTGCCGGCCCTCTACACCCATCGCATGTCTCCATCCTGCGGCGGTCCCAGTCAAAGGAGGACCAGCCGGATCAGCAGGTGGCCGCTACGGCGTAGCTGGACCATGATGACCTTCTAGCTTAATTGTTGAGGTCATGCGTGTTCCGGTGCGGAGTGCCATATATACATTTCGTGTTTTATGGCGCGTTCGCTCGACAACGCCTGCATGGCGTTCCAAACGTGGAGGTTGTGTCCACATGACGTGGCCTGCTGCCGTACTGAACGCGGTGTGCATATTGCGCTGTATGCGCGGGCGTGTGCGTGCGTGCGCGGCCAGCGAGTAGATAGATGGAGCGAGGGGTCGGCCGGCGCCGGTGCAGTGAAGGCTAGCTGGCTGGCTGGAGGCTGGTAGTGATATGTAGTGAGGGGTACGTCACACGGTTGGTACAGTTACGGGGTAATACGGCCAGTGTCGTCCGCAATGGTGCTGGCGGTGTGCTGCGCCCGATACCAGCTAGCCTAGCTAGCCATGTCCGCTCCCGGCAGGCAACACGGTCCACGCGAATGAGAACACCGAATCAGGTTATTGCGGAGACAAACCATTGTAACAGTCGAGTCAAGGGGATGGAGGCTGCCTGAAACAACTTGTAAGGTGACTGCCTAATTTACTTTGCTCCTCGCATCAGCACAGCCGACATCGCTTTCGACAACATACGAAGTCGAGTGTCCGGCGCCACACGCTAAGCTTACAACCCTGGAACCTAGGGAATGTCAAGACTTCGGGCGACGGGAGAAACCTCTGCCCATCCCTGCAGCTGCAGCAGCAGCCACTACTTAAGGGTTAAAGCCTAAAACCCCTTTTAAGCTGAGCTTGGTGTTCTGGTGGTTTGCCTTTGTTTCGGTGCATGTCGGTTTTTGTTTCCTCCGTCTTGTTCAGTGTCAGGCGATGCGCCCGATGGTTCTACCTCTTGGTCTGGAACCCACTGTAACCGTTACAACAACTTAAATGATTGGGTGTCATAGACTATTCAACCGTGGAGCATGGGGTTTGGGGGGCTTACACCAGGACCCCTCAATAATGACGGTTTTGGGTCCACGACGTAAGTTACGGTGCCGGGATGGCAAAATTGCGGTAAAACCGTAAGACCCTGAACGCCCCACGGGTCAAACATGTCAATTTTGGCCTTTCCATCCGCCGCGACCAGTCACCATTTGTTGAGCGTCCAAAAAGCTTGCAATCACACCTATAATTGTTTATCTTGCCAAGCTAGAACATTTGGCTGGGCACACCTGCCAGCTGGCAAGCTCCACACTCACGAGAAACACGTCATCAGCCCATCAACAGCCTCCTCGTCCTCGCTGCCGGCCTCCTTGCCGGCGGTGAGTTCAAGCGCCCGCAGGGTCTCCAGCCAGGCCAGGAAGCCAACAGATGGGTTGCTCATGACGAGCAGATCGCGGACTTCGAGATCCGTAGCAGCCAGCTCACATCTACCGGCTTCGTGAGTTAAGTGCACGCCCTGGAGTTGAGCAGATGGTCCTATATGCTGGCGATGTTCTTCAGTGACAGGCCCCTGTCGCACTGGCGGCAATTGCCGTGCTAAGCCTCTTTGTTGCCGGCCGCCTGGTTGTCTAGCTGCTCATCGGCGATGAACTGGTTGCGGGCCCAGTCGGCACGCTGCTTGCCGCCCTATTTCGGCACCCCCCGAACAGGGGACGGCAGGCAGCGTGCCGACTGGGCCCGCAACCGGCAGTTGGAAGCACTGCTCATCTTGCTGCGGGCAAGAGCTGCTCCAGCGCAACGTTTCCACATCACATCTCCATCTCGACCTCGACCTCGAGCCAAGCGTGCGCCAGCGCACCCTCAGCGCTCAGTTGCTTGGCGGCCAGCGCGTTCCTCAGAGCCTGGCCACCGGGGCTGAGCCCGAAGGACAAACCGAACATCAGGCAGTGCGACACGAGGTAGAGGTCGGACGCGGGTGTATAACGGCCATCCGCCGGGTCCAGGACGCCCGGCGGCCATGTCGCCAGGGGGTATGGCGGCTGGCGGCAGTCCATCGAGCAGTCGGCACGAGCTGCGGGTACAGGGCGGGGTAGGCGAGGCGAGGACAGCGAGTTGGGCCTTGTTGCACCTGGCAGGCCGAGCGGCAAGCGGAAATGGACATGCCACGGCAGGGACTACTGCTGCTGCGCATGAGAAGACCCCGCCAGCAGGAGACTGCGGTCGACAGCTCATCGCACCCGCATGCTCCAAGTCAATCAGCACGGACATGTCTGCCATGCCCGGCTGTGCGCCCGGCACCTGGATCACGTTAGCCCAGCGAATATCACGGTGCACGAAGCCTGCATGTGGCAAGCGACGAGGCACACGAGGAGGAGTAGGAATCCTACTGTAGGATTAAGCCAAAGTAGCAGCAGCAGCATCTCCCTCGATACTGGTCGCAGCACGCACCCGCCCCGTGAAGCGCCGCCACGGCAGTGAGCACGTCCCGGATCGCCCGCTTTAGGCCGGCCTCGTCATGGGGTGGCCCGTATTCCAATACGCCCAGGGGCACCAGGTGCAGCACCAGCGTCGTGCCGTCCAGGCGGATGGCTCCGGGCGCGTGGAGGCGCACCAGGTTTGCGCACTTCATCAGCGTGGCGGTGGAGTACAGGTCCTGTCACAGAATGGGATGTCAGCGTGGATCCGCAAATCGGCGCCCAAGCGCATGCTAGCTCACGCTGCACGTGCGGTACACGAGTAGCACCAACCTGGAGAGTGCTGAAGTCGTTGACCCCAGCGTGCCGTTCCTCAAAGGAGAAGACGCGCTTTTGCACGAAGTCTGAAGCATAAGCAACAAGGTGTTGTTGGCCTATCCATGAGAGCGCCAGAGCCAGAACGCAGAAGTACCTTCGAAGAACGTGATGGTGCGGAGGAGCTCTCCACGGCTGGTCTTGGCTGGGATCACGCTGCCGAGAGCGACAGAAAGCGGAGGTGCTTCACGCGCGTACGATGCCAGCAGCCGGACGATGTTACAGGTGCCGTGGAAGGCTTGGATGCGGCCTAACGCCGTGTTCAGGTCGTAGCGGCTGCTGATGGGAACTGGAGAGGTGAGTCTCCCGCTGGGAGCGAGAGGGAAAGTTTCTCGGTTAACAAAGGTGAGAACGCAGATGTGAACGCAGATGTGAACGCAGATGAGCATTCACTGCAACCGTACCAACCTTTTTATGATGGCGAAAAACTGCAGCAGGTTGCCTGCTGCTGCGTACGCCAGCATGCACGGCATGCTGATGCCCGGCAACAGCTGTGGCGCCCTGCGGGGCACCGACATAAATGCCAATCTTCAACAAATCATTGCTATCAGCAGTTGCCGCAACCCGCATACCATGTGTTCGCCATCCTGGACGAAAGCCTCCGGATGGCCACCTGCGTGCGAACAAGGTCAACCGAGCTGAAGCATGGGACCATTGCTCCGGGGCAGAGGACCTTGCGTGTGCTTAGCTCAGGACCTCACCCCCATTTCTGCTGCCGACGCCCTCTCCTCGCCCTTGAACAGCAGGACGTTTTCCACCCAGCACAGGAAGTCCGGGCGAAGCCGCCGTGCTGCAGTCAAGAAAGGCCAGAAGACAGATGTCGGGCGGTGATATCAAGGGTGAAGCCGGTGTAATTTACCGTACTGTTCATCAGATACCGCGTCACCCTGGAAAGTGCCTTTGTTTTGCAAGTTCGCGTGTCCCCCCAACGCCAAAATATGTTAGCGTCCCACTCATGTGCTCCTTAAGAAGTGTACTTGCACGTTCGCTCATCCTACTGATGCGTGCTTTGTCTGCGCAATGCAACGAAGACAACGGTACGGTACCGTACCAATAAGCGCACAGCGCCATGCGCCAGTAAAAGCCCAGCCGCAAAGATATAGTTAAGATCCAGCACTATGATGTGTCCCGTATTACCTCACGCTTAGCATCTATCTCATTCCATGCCATTCATAGACGTAAAGCAGCACGGTTCCGTACTGTTAGCTCACGCTTTGAGAGCTACAGCGTTTGCGCGGGACTTTGGGTTATGCTAGCTATCGATGCCACCACAATTGCGAGCCCGGCGGGGAGACTTCCCGGAGGTTACGACATCCCCAAACCCACCCCACCGGGTTGCGAGACCACCTAGGCACCTGGGGCCGTGTGGGCCTACCTAAGTTCCAGACCTCAGAACCCAACACGACAGCACGTGGCCGTCACAAGAGCCCCCCAGCCACGTAACAGCCTCCCCTGCGGCCTGACACCGTCTTGCCATCACTGCCCCCCTGCCTCTTCGGCCTTACCGGTGGCGTCGGACGTGTCCCACTCGTTGCGGTCTACTTGGATGTTCAAGCCGAGCGCAAGGGCGGCCAGGCAGAGCGGCTCGTCCACCACGGGCATCACCTTACACCAGGTCGGGCCGTACTCGCTAGTGGTCGTGAAGCTGCCCATACGTCCGTGGAGTGCCACCGTGACGGCCAAGCCGAGGTTGCGCACGTACAACTCGAGGTTTCTGTCCTCATCAACGTACGCCATGATGTCTGAACCGCACAAGGCGGTGGCCTCCCTAATGAAAGCCCCCTGTGCTGGCAGCTTCCTGCAAAGGGGGCCTTCCAGGAAAGACTGCATGTCCGCCTGAGTCGGTTGTGAGCTCAATGACATGGCCGAAGGCTGAAGCATGTCTCGCAGGTATTGATTGGTGGTGTCCGCTGGCAGTACAACTGCAGGCCAAGTCCGAAAGTCCAAAGGTCACCTCGTAGTGTGCGCTTTGCACCCGCACACGATCATCCCCTAGCGGTACATGCATGCACACAGGGATGGCAAAGTAGACTGCGGCGGCTACGGGCATGGCCGAGCTAGGGAGGCCAGGGAGCACCTCGAGCCCACCCTGCCCGTGCCCCCCTCCCCGGCGGTTGCCCCATAGGCACGAAATATGCAACGACCCGGAACCAGCACACGCCGCGCATTCACTCAGCCCATGCGAAGGCATGGGGTTCCGGCTGCGAAGGCATGAAACAAAAGACTCACCGCGCTCTACTGCTGCTGCCGTGACAGCCGCCGCGCCTGCGTGACGTGGGAACGGCCGGGGGCCACATGCTGCTTTGAAACTGCACGCCGCTGCACATGCATGCTCGATGCTATGTGTGCAGCGTGGGATGGGGTTGGGGAGTGCTTACACGGGGCCTGGTAGGGTGTGTATTTCGTGTACCGAGGCATGGAGACGGCGCGTTTCCAGAGTCGCAAGTCAGCAAGGATGCACACCACAACAAAGTCAAGGTGCCTGGGAAGGGCGCTGGCAGGAGCTGTTGTAGTCGCAACTAAGTTGGTCTGAAACTTGCAGGGTGGCTTCACGCGGCATGCATAATGCTCCATGCTAGCTATGCTGCATCTCTGAAGGGGATAGCCGTAGGCCCCACGGTGCGACGTGCGGGTCTATGCCGACTATCGCGACCCCAGGACAAAGATCGGCATGAATAAGCGGATAGCCTTCAAGTATTACGTCAGTTGCAGATATCAGCAACGGCACTGCGCCTCGGAGAGCCACTGGCAGCAACAGCTGCGATTTCACCTGTATGAGCGCAACGGCGCGGTGGCAGCGGCACAAGAAGGATAATGTCCCATGCTAGGCTGCATGCGCGGCCTAAATATCGGACCAGTCATACCCTAAACTCTGAGCTGAATATGCGCGTGCAGTCCAGCTTCGGGGGTCCGGCAATGGTAGGTAGGCCTATATCAATCTTTCACGTTACCCCCCACCCACCTCCCCACCCACACCTTAGCCACGCCCCAAACCTCGCCTGGTCCCAGCAAGCACAGAAGGCACAAGCCGTGCAGGCCAGCTAATGCACGCGAGCGTGCACGATATCAATGTGGCTTGGGGTGGGGTCCGACAAGTGCTCACCGACAGGGGTTTTTAGTTGTCAACGGCGACGCACTTGACAACAACGTCGAGGTGCCCGGGGGCCAGCAGCACAACAGAGGCGCAACGCTCGCAGCGCGTCACGCGGCACTTCTAACGCCCCATGCTAGCTGCATGCACATTTCACATAGGCCTCGCGCGGATATCTGAGTGCAAATTATAAATTGCAGATTTGCACGGAAATGCGTACCCCGCGCCGTGAATTTAGGTCAAGTGTGTTGTATGCCGCGACGTATATGGCAATCGCCTATGTCACCCGCGCGCCATGTGCGCCCGATGATGGGCCAAACATGGCCAGGCTGTGCACCAAAAGAAAGGACAGCATAGGGGTGATGGGCAGCTGGCCACATGGGTTTAATAACTCGCTGGAGACTTGGTATTCTGGACCCCTTGCCTTGACCCCTCGGCAACTAGCCGTACCACCGGGACCACATTGATAGGCGAGTCATATCCCCAATAAGTAGCATCCACATTGAAACTATGGTTGCTTGGGGTTCCCGCACCCACGTGATCCCCGAAACGTCTCTCATACCCTTGGCCTGCTGTGGCCCCCACCTCAACCAAAGCTGGCACCACATGATGGCCCCCACCGACGTAAGCAGACAGGCCCCATCCCCCGCAGTGCGCAACCCTATCATGCCCGAGCGCCAGGGGCGGGGGTGCATGCCGCCGCGTATTGCGATACTCACCGGCAGCTCTCGAACTGCCTCCACCCAGGCCAGCCGCCTCACCTGAATTCAGGGAGGGGCCGGGAAACGTATGCCATCCCAGGTTAACGCTCAAACGACAAGTTTAGGTGCTCGAATCAACGTGTGTGGCTTCTGGGGTGGGGTGCGGCGGCTGATCGTGTACGCAACTAGGATGGGTGCAACACTCGCAGGAGCGGATGGCAGTGGCACGCTTCAAGCGGCATGCGTAATGCCCCATGCGGCATATCAATAAGGGAATAGTCAAAGGCCCCATGTTACGACGTACGGGTATGTGCGAAATGTAGAGACCCTATGCAATTGCCAGCAAGAGACAAGCTGCTCAGCAAGGAGGAGGGGCCGAAATGCGGACAGCATGCAGGCTGGGCACAAAGCTAAGTTATCGCAGCATCGGGATTCGACATAGCAAGCGGCAGCGGAAAAGGGCGCAGGGCATCCAGAACTAGGCGACAACGCCTACCCGCCCCTTGCGCCGGGGAGCCACAAGAAGGCCTGGACAACATGCGTCATCCATACCCATGGAGGTCAGCAAAATGCTATGCAACAACTTCCCCCAGGGCGTGGCTCACGCCGATCATAGCTGCATACGCATCCAGCAAAAGCTGCAGCCGCAGGTTCCGCAGTGAGACGAGGCTGAAGCACAACCATTTTCTTTTCACACGCAGAACCCAATACCCAAGAGTTGGCAGCGCCGGGCGAAGACGTCCTCCGCAACACGCACGTCATGACAACTACTGCGACCCCATGCAACTCCTAGGCATTAGCAGCGCGGGCGAAGCGGTCTTCCGCAATAGAACCTCCGCCTGGCAACAATAACCTGCGGCGCCTCGAACGTAGTCCAAGATCATACGGTTGCAATAGGAAGCCTTTAAGCTCCACTCGTGCAGCTCGGTCTCGTTGCGATCCACGAACGCCACGAGTGAGCCCAGGTCGTAAGGATCCTCCTCCTCAAGAGCTGACACAATTCTGGCTTTCGTTATCATTGTTGCTGATTATCCAGAAGCTGCTGCCAGCCGCCTCAAGCAGTGCTGCGATACACCTTCATAAAAAGACTGAGGGGGGGAGGGCCAGACGCAACGTATGCAAAGTATGAGCGCAACATATGGTATGGGGCTGCACGAGGCCCGCGATACGGCGAGAGCCTGGGGTTCAGTCACGATGCCCGCCCGGCCGTATGGGCGATGGATCCGGGGCACCGCGTTTAGTGACGTACAGGGGGGGAAATTGAAATCCAAGGCCAGGCCGCATCTTCTTCATTTCTTCGCAAACAATGTTATTATTTAGGGCCACATCGAACTTGCTGTAAGGAGAAGTCTGTGGGAAAGACGGACCTGCATTTCACTCTGGTTGCTGAGCCGCTTGCAGAAGTTCACAAATCGGCATATGACAATATTGATTGGTTATGAACTGACGGATAGTCTCACAATCCAAGCGCCGGATAATGATAAAGGAGCCCAGGTGCCAATTTTGCTGTCAACGCGAGTCGCGTTTGACACGCACGACCGGTAGATATCGATAGGCAGTATTGTACTTATTTCCTACAATACCACTACTGCTGACGTTGTTGGGCGTGAAAGATTTGCAATGTTTCGACACAGTTTCAGCACAGCCCGTACGCAAGGAAAGCCACATGCCCGTGGGTCCCCACACATATCGGACATTACATTCGCAACTTAGGTCAGATATACAGAGCAGTTGCTTGGCAAACAACGTCAGTTCCGCATGTATAGCGTTGCATCGAACCCTCTGTGCTACCGGAGGTAATGCGGCACCTCCCGGCCTCCAAAGCGCGCAGCAAGAGTAGATACGCTGTCAAATCCGCACGTCCCTCCGCCAGGCGGAGTGCAAGCCAGACCCTGAGGGGCGCCGCAGCCCCAACCATGAAAGGCAACGGCGGCCGTCCGACATGCAACTTGGCACAGGGCGCGCGTACATGCAGTGGTAAACCCAAACTCCAAAGCGTGCCCCGAGGATCGATACGCTATTGAGTCCGCACGTCGCTCCGCCAGGCGGGCTGCGTGCAATCCGGCGGGGCTCCAAGCCAGGCCCTGAGGGCCACCACAGCCCAACCCCAGGAAATCTGACAACGGCCGTTCGGCCTACAACTTGACACACGGCGCTACATACAGAAAGAAACCCAACTTCCAAAGCGCGCGGCGAGAATCGATACGCTTATCAGTCGGAATGCTGTTCCGCCAGGTGCGTGGTGTGCAATCCGGCGGGGCTCCAAGCCACCCCTGAAGGCCACCGCAGCCCAACCCCAGGAAACCTGACAACGGCCGTTCGGCCTACAACTTTGCAGCATAAGCTCACCTGCCGTATATGGTACAGCATGTCGACCGCTTCCCTTTTGCGGCTTTAGGGCATGGCTGAATCCGAAACCGTATATATAACGGAAGAGCTTGCCTGAAGCGTTATCGTTGGCATTCTGGGTAGCAAACCGTCGCCGACAGTTGCCGAGGTTGAACGTGCAGAGGCTGCAAAGCGCGGGAAGCCTGTGGCTATGCTGTCGAGATCTCGTTTGGTCACACAGTGTTAAGTGGCTTATGTGAATGACTTCAGATGGTGATAGAATGTTGTATAGGGACAACAGGGCTAACTTACTCTCCCTAGTGCGCTTGGCCCGTGCTCCGCATATTTGCCCTACCTGTGGCTGCTTCATGGACGGCCGGGCCCTTCCGGCGCCAATGGAGGGTCACGGCAAAGCGGCGACTCTGCCGTGACCCTCTGCCGTGACCCTAGTTGGCCGTAGGCTCAACAGTGCAACGTGTGGGTCTGTGCGAACTAACGCAGTTCCCGTCGGCAATCGGCAAGGTCAGGCGCGCAAGGTGGACCTAATCGCATGTATACGATGCAATTCCTGATCATAAGCTGGCTATGCGCGGACGCCCTTGAAATTAGCTGTACGGTACGACGGCCCGCGCCGACGCCCCGGTAGCCAGTACGATACGACGGCCCGTGGAACCTGCACACTTGAACCCCTGATGTCGTCCGGGAGATTCTAGTGATGAGATAATACCTACCAAGTGCCATAAGCTCATTGACGCCTCGTCGGGCAGGACGGCGGTTGGCTGTGTCTCGGAAACAACGACGGGCTGCACAGCTTCTTCCGGCTGGACGATATTAATAATGGGATGTTCAAACAGCACGTAAGTTGAAGTGATAAGCTGCAAGAAATGCCCTGGCTGGTTTCGATTGGCTCGAAGCGGTGGTCGAAGTCACATTAGAGGTCGGAAAAATCGTTGTTAACAATTCAATAACACCATGTAAACAGTTTCATGTGGAGCTCCCATGAATCGCGTCCAGCGTCGCAATGCGGCCATGTCACCGTCTCCCAGCAGCCACTATAACTTTCATCCGTGTGATTCCACTACCGTGATACACAATAACTGCCGGTATGATGCTTTCTCGCCCGTTGGCCCCTTACGAATTGGGGTCGCGCGCCCTTAACCTCCAAGCCCTCTCCTTACCGACACCCCTTCCGCGCGCCGCTTGCTCGCTCTTCGCCCCGTCCCACTGTCCTCAGTGCCAAATCAGTCGACGTTGTCCCGCCACCTGCTGATGCCTTCCTGCCGCACTACACCTTAGCCGCCCTGGGCACGCGTGACGTGTTTGGTCCCTTCCTGAAGCTCCGCAACTACGACCCAAACACGGGCAGCTACGACCTGTCGGTGCTGGTGGTGTGCACGAAGGCGGCGCGTCAGAAGCTCCAAGAGGAGCCGGTGGTTAGGTGGTCGGAGAAGGTACAAAATGATGGCGGAATTTTCGATTTCAATGGCGAACGCAACACTGTTGATGCCAGTGAGCAAGTGTCTGCGCCCGGAGAGCTGCTGTACTCCTGGCGCGACTGGCAGTTCCTGCGCTTCCATATCGGAACGACTTGCGAAGAGGAACCCAAGCAGCTGCATTACCAGGTGCTCGGAACGGGCTGGGAGGGGCGGCAGGGGCAAGGGAGAGCGCATCAAGTGCAGGGATCACAGCCGAGGGATTGCAGCCCAAGGGATCACCAACGACCCAGCCCTGCCCAGCCCACCTGCCGCCCCTGCACGAATCCATTGAACCGCCCCTCCTTCGCCTTCCCGCCGCAGCCCGCATCCACACCCTCCCAACTCCCGCACCCGTCCGTCCCCCTTTGGCGCGCGCAGGTCAACCTGGTCTCGGAGCTGTCCGGCACGGTGTCCGTACCGTCACGTGGCCAGACCTGGAACTGGGCATTCTGCACCTGCAACGGCCTTGACGACCCGGCGAAGAAGGACGTCACAGGCGGGCTACAGCCGATGTGGAATGACCTGCTAGCTCGCCATGCGGACCGGCCGCTGCACGCGCTAGTGGGAGGTGCGTTCGTGCTCCCCGTTCGCGTGCTCCGAGGTTTAGGGTGAAAGGGTGAACGGGTTTTACCTCCGCCACGGGCGGTGGAGTCAGTCAGGCCGGGGACGGAGAAGGAGCCCGGACATCTTGCCAGGGGAGGACGGAGAGCGGCGCTGCGCGGCGGCTGCCTATCGAGCGTGTGTGTTGAGCGTGTGTAAGCAGCTGGGGCGGGCCCTCGGGGTCCGTTCGTCGTTCCCCACCGCCAGGTGGCGACTCCCTGCGTGCTGGCCGCACCGGAACCATCCCCCGGCCTTGTCCCGTTCCACGGCATCGGATCCCCACCGTCCGGCCGCCACCATCTGACCCCTCGGCCCCTGTCTGATGCCAACCCAGGTGGGGACCAGATCTACAATGACGGGGTCTTTGAGGGCCCGCTGCTCCAGGGGTGGGACGAGTCGCTGTCGAAGGCGGAGACGGAAGCCAAGGTGGACCTGCCCTTCAGCGACGCCATGCGGGATGAGGTGGAGGCCTTTTACTTCGCGCATTACTGCGTGCACTACTCGCAGGTAGGGCCAGAGCACCGGTGTAGGGTCCCTTTGGCACGGCGTGGCAAAGAAGGCACCGGAACGGCGGACTCGGGCTAAAATTGACTTCACCGTGTCGTGCTGGAGTTGGGCAGCGGGGTACTGGAGTTGCGACAGCGGGAATGCTGGGCTGCAGCTGCTGCAAAGACCGAGTCGAGGGCCTCTTGGGTGCCAATTTTAGGGTTGGTTTGCTTGCGTGATCGTCGCGCCCTGC
Source organism: Yamagishiella unicocca (assembly GCA_003116995.1). Classification (NCBI taxonomy): domain Eukaryota; kingdom Viridiplantae; phylum Chlorophyta; class Chlorophyceae; order Chlamydomonadales; family Volvocaceae; genus Yamagishiella; species Yamagishiella unicocca. Next base: position 705,861 of record BDSL01000016.1, on the reverse strand, counting down.
CCATGCTGCTACAGCCACTTCTCCTGCTGACTGCTACTACAGCCAAATCTCCTGCTGACTGCTGCTCCTGCCATTTCTCCTGCTGACGGCTGCTACAGCCTGTGTACCGAGTTGCCCTGGCGTCCATCCCCTCGATCAACGTGTGGGATGACCACGATATCTTTGGTGGGTGGCTGGGTGGGCTGGTCCGGGGTCTGGGATCTGAGATCTACTGGCAGTCCGGGTTCCCCTTCCCTTCACTCACACAAAATCCACCCACCCGATTTCCTTACATCGTGCAGACGGTTGGGGCTCCTACCCCGAGCATATCACAAAGGCCCCGGTCCTGCAGGGCGTCTTCAGCGCCGCCCAGCTCTTCTACCTCCTCTTCCAACAACACACCACCTCCCAACTCGCAGCCTCCGACGGCTTTTGGTCCGGCACGTCCAGCATCACCCGTTTCGGCGACTCGACAGCCGTCGTACTGCCGGACCCTCGTACTTTCCGTACATTGAACCAGATCTGCCCGCCGGAGTTCTATGACGAGCTGCGCTCACGATTGGAGGACCTGCCCGAGTCCGTACGACACGTGGTGCTCGTCCTGACAGTGCCCATTCTGTGGCCTATGTTGGACATCGGCAAGATCTTGCGGGTGAGCCTGCCCTCCCCTTCCCGACCCCCCCTGGAGCGCTCCGGTCACCATCTCCGGCAGTGCCGCAGGGTCGCTCTGGCTGTGTCTGGTCACGGCAGCGCTCGATGGCGGGCTGACTTGTATAATTGCCGCACCAGCAGCTGGTTCTACTTTTCGTCGCTGACACACGGCGCTAATAGGCCTGGCTGGGTGATTGTTGCACGTAGTGGGTTCCGCACCCAACGAAAAAGAGAACCCACCCTTGCATCGCCGCCATCGTGTTGCCTTGCCGCCGTGGCGCCTTGTAGGATAGGTCCCTCCAATACCACCCGTTTAATGCAGAGAAACGGCAGCGTCCCGTCCCGTCTGGTACAGAGGAAGTACATCCTCACCCTTTCCTCACACACTCTCACGACGCAAGCTTCAATGCCACTCGACCTCCTGCTGCTCCGCTCCTCCTCGCCCGCGCGGGTCCGTCTCCTCCCAGAAACTGAGCGACAAGGTGACCAAAGATCGCGCCATAAACGAGCTGATGGGCAGCACGGGGCTCCTGCGGCAGCTGCCCCTTCGGTTCGGGGAGATAGAGTTGTTGGACGACCTTGTGGACCACTGGGACTCCAGGCAGCACATTCGGGAGCGGGAGGCCTTCCTGGAGACCATGATGGTGCGGGCCTCGGTTCGTGGTCCGGGCTTGTGTGTGTGTGTGTGTGTGCGTTTCGGTGCCCTTCGGCAGCGATCCGTCCGTGTGGGGAAGTGCGGCGTCTCTGAGCGTGGAGGAGCGCAAGGGGAAATGGATGGGGCGACGTGGTCGGGTTTGCTGGCAGGGGGGGCCGGCGCATCGATCCTCCGAATGACGTGTTCCCAGCCGCATTCGCTGCAACCCAGCTGCAATTCCGTTTGCTTGTCTCCTTACACGTCATCTTGTACGGCATTGTCACGTCACAGGACCTCGCCGCCACGAAGGGCTTCCGCGTCTCCCTGCTGAGCGGCGACGTCCACTGCGCCGGGTACGGCATGTTCCACAGCCGCGGCGACCTGGGGGAGGATGAAGTGGAGGACATGCGGGTGCCTGATCAGGACACCCTAGCGGCCGACCCGCGGTTCATGCCCCAGATCGTCAGCTCCGCCATCACTAACGTGCCGCCTCCAAAATACGTGCTGGACGCCCTGGCGGAGGCAGGCAGGCAGCCCAAGGCCGTACTGCAGGTAAGGACGACGAGGGGCTTGCTTCACTTTGGTGGCTAACACCTTTCTTATTGGATGGGATGGGATGGGTTTTGGGGATAGGGGGGCGTTGCGAGCGAGCTTTGGTGCCAGCTTAGAGGGAGGGAAAACCAGGCGCCTAGCTGACCTCCGAAACCAGGCGCCTAGCTAACCTCCGAAACCAGGCGCCTAGCTGACCTCCAAAACCAATGCCTGCCTCCGTATTTGGGTCGCATGCGGGTTCACGAGCATGCCGCACACCTGCCACCACGTGCGTGGTCTTTCATACACCGATCCGGCCCGCTTTGCCCCTGCCGCGGCCCCCCCCCTCGTCTCATCTCCCCTCCGCCCGCCCTCAGAACTGCGTGGCGCGCATGGTGCCTCTGGAGCGCCGCTTCGACCTGGGGATAGAGGAGCGCAGCAACGAGCCCGTGGGCGAGCGGAATTGGTGCGAGGTGACGCAAGCGGGTCCCGATGGCAACATGGTCTTCGACATCCGCTGCGAGAAGGAGCTGGGGACGGGGAAGGTGCGGGTGTTCACAATCGAGGTGCCTCCCCTGCAGCGGTGACGACGGTCGAGGGTCGGCTGAGGTGGCGCTTAAAGGGCAGCAGGCGCCTGAGGTGTTATCAGCCATTTCCTGGGATGAAGTGGAGGCCTGTCTGGGTGCTGCTGTGTCGGGGGACGGCAGTGAACTGGGTGGAGACATACGGCTCGAAGCAGACAAGGATATAGCGTTTCTGGTGAGGGTAAGGTGAGGGACGCAGCCCTGTGTCGACTGACGGGAACTGACGGCCGTCAAGTGCCGCCTTTATCCCAGTTTCCAGCTGTATCGCCGGGAGAGGCTAGTTGGGCGCTGGAGGAGCGGCCATCAAGCCGTGGGGGCCCACGCTGTTTCTCCATACCTGGAACAGTGCCTTTGTACGTAGATAGCTCAGAACGTCAGAAGGTGGATGCCCGCAAGATGCCCTCCACGATGCGCGGCAAGGCAGGAAGGCAGGGTTGCGGGGCTAGATAGGAACGACGAGCACTCTCCTTTGTTCACCGTCCAATGGTATGTTGGGGGCGGTTTTGGGGATGGAGTATGGGGGAGATATTTCTGGGTCGTTGCAGAAGAGCGCGTCGCGGGCACTCCAGGGAGGAGGGCACCTCTCCATGCCCTGTTTGTGCTTGTGACCATGGGCGCATTCTCGACGCCACCGTTTGGTTGGTTGGCTGACACGTCCACCCTTCTGCGCCGCGATGAAAACGACATGGGCGTTTGACGAGGCATGACTGCGTGCCCAGCTGGCAGCAGACCCACGTACGACACATACTTAGTAAAGATGACGAGCAAGTGACGAGCAGTTTGACGAGCAAGTGACAGAGCGTGACACGGCAATTGGCGTTCCTCAGTTGGGAAGGGGGGACCATCCGCATCTTGGCCCATACATATCGATCTTGCGGTCTGTACATATAACGCTGGCGTGATTGTGCGCCAGACGAGACGAATTCTTGATCCTGTGATTTGTACGGGCGTACGATAGGATGGAGGACATGTCAGATTGGTCGACTACCAATCCCCGCTATGGCGGCGGTTGCTGGCAATCGCCTGGTGAGGACGCAGCTGTGTTAGTTTGAAGCTCCATGGGTAGCATTGGTGCCCCAGGACCGCTTCGGAAAGGTGATGGTGATCTGTGATGTCCTGCGGTCGTCAGGTGACGTAAGGTGTAAGCATATCAACATTGTTTTGACTTAGCTGTGAGCCTTCATTCCCTCCAGGTTTCGTGCTGTCTTGACCTGGGTGCGTGGGTGGAGCTTAGCAACTGGCCCGGCGCGAGCGTCATTGCTGAGCAGCACCGCCACTGTACCGCTTGCTGCTCACCTGCTGCTTTTGTGAGGCCGCAAGACAGAGCAGCCTGCAGTCTGGTCGCTACTCGCGGTATGGGCGGGCTGCCGCAGTCCGTGTCTGCCACTCGTCACAATTCCATTGGAAAGCGGATTTGCCTGGTTGAGAAACTCATTCTGGCGTAGGTCGAAGCGCTCTAGCCTTTTACGGCCTTCTCCAGCGGCCTGGCAGGGGCTGGCTGAGCCTGGCTGAGCTTGCCCTGCCTGGCTGAGCTAGACCTCAACAGGGTTCGTGGCTGCCGTTTGGATTCAACTGAAGCGAGCGCGCAACTTCTTGCCTTTCCTTCCGATCCATAATTCTACCGCGCTTTGCGCGCCAGGGGAGGCGCACAGTTTGCGATGGAGGTTCGTCGCGCTCCAGCGAGCCCTAGCGAGTAGCGGAAGTAGCTGCGCAGGGCTTGCAGTCGCGGCGCTCTGATGGAGTTGTTTGCGACCGACGCCGGTGCGATCGACCGTGCCGATGTGTATGGAGCAACACGACATATGCTGATATGCACGGAACTGACGAGAGCAGGGGCGCGACAAGTACGACAGGCTGTTCGGAGACGTTAGTTTTCGATTTCGCATTTGCAATGATCAGCACTTACTACTTTACCAGTTGCTGGGAAAGTCACTGCAATTGCCCTTTACACGGGCTAAAGTACTTTGCTAGTCTCTGATAACCTTCGTCGTCAATAGGTTACCAGGCCGTCAAGATGCGCAGCGGCAGCGGCGTCCTCTGTATTTCGGCTTGCCAGCTGGTCGTGGGCTTGTGCTTGCTTGGAGGTACGTCGGGAGCGCTCAGGTTCTTTCAACCATGGACTGACCCAGAAAACCCCCTGCCTCCTGAATCCCAATTTGCGTAAATGACCATGTTCATCACCGTCTGATGAGCAGTCTATGAGGGCTACAAGGTAACTTGGCGCCTAAGGGCCAGACGTCAGGCCTCATGATCTGCCGTAGGCTCTTTCCTGAAGCAGGCCGAATACAATTACTTTCAATTGCCACAACATAGTAGCAGATAAGCCATCTGGATGCTACGTCAGTGGCTTGTGACATGCGCGTAACTGTCGACCAATTATGCGGCCTGCGGGACTTGCTACTGCATTTTAGAAGTGGCCCGATAACTCTGCTGTTTCCAACATGCGTGAGCACGGCTTAGCTTCGGGCACGTCAGGAATGTCGAGTTGCTACCAGTGTGGGCAGAGGAGGGGGAGGCGCGGGAAAGGTAGACACACATGGACGCACTTCCCATTCCCACTTAGGAATCGCGCACGTTTGCGGCATCTGCACACTGTCGTTCCATCCATGCCGTCCCCGACGCACGGAGGTGTGCAATATGGGTGGTATATGGGTTGACTCGGCCTCAGCAGCGAACAGCCGTCACCCACGCGGTGGCTCACTTGCTCACTTCCAATTACGAGGTGCCAAGCACACGGGGCTCCCCACCATGAGATGGTCAGTGCCAGGATGCCCTGGAGCAAAGCGCACGCACTGGCAACGCCCTCCGCTCTGCCGCCGCCACCATTTCCGCCAGCATCCCCATCATGGATGCGTCCTTCTATCCTCACTCCCGCCCAGCAGTCCTCTCTCTTCACGCCTCCCACGCGCCCGTTCCCCCCTACAGGCGTACTACTTCGACAAGTTCCTCAATGAAGAGGAGAATGACCCCAACGATAACGCCGGCGTAGCGGCCCGGGTTGCGGGCTATGAGTCCCCCCTGGACTTCCGCTCCCCCATGGGCTTCTCCTTCTACCTGTCCATGACAAACAACATGTTTGCTATCTTCGGTCTAGCCGGCGTCATCAACGCCCAGCGGGAGCTCATCATCGCGTTCTTCGCCTACAACGCGGCACAGATGGTCATCTCCTTCCACGCCTTCGTGGACCTCTGCACAGGTGGGGTGGGAGGGGGAGGGGCGGACGAGGGCTTGGGGGAGGGGGAGGGTGGGGAGGGGCGGGCGAGGGCTTGGAGGAGGGTGCGGAGGCTGCAAGGCCCCGATGGGCTATTGTCATTGCCGATGCGCAGGTTGGGTGGGCTTGTGGGGGAAATGCACATGTGAGGGGGGCGGCTTTCGCGCAGACCTGGAAGCACGCACCAGTACTGGACAGGCACAGGAAGGGAGGGGAAGCTAGATAGCAAATGGGTTCCGCCAAACACAGCACCGGTATGCAACCATGCGGTGTTGCGTATCATGACCCCTCATTGCTTCATTAGGCCACAAGAGGCCCCACCCTGGGTATCACTTCCCCACCCACCGTCACGGCGGCCCACACCGCCACTCCGCCGCCATCCCCGCTCTTCCCCTCCCAGACGCGGGCATCAAGTACCAGGGCGAGCCCGCCAAGTTGACGTCCTTTGAGCGTGCAGCTGCGACCTTCATCTTTTTCTGCTTCCTGCTCAGCATGCTGGCCACGGTGTTCGCCGTCAAGGCGATGGATGAGGTACGAGGTCGGCGGGCGCGGGCGGGTGGGGGGCGTGGGTGGATTGAGCCCCGGGGCGCATTGCCCAGAGCGCAGCGGCCGTGAGGCTGCAGGAAGGCGCGCACGCAAACCGCTGTCACACGGGCTGCCTCACGGTGGTGTCAAGCTGCCCCAAACGTCGCAGCGCACGCGCTTGAGCGACTAGCGGCATGACGCATGAATGTAGGGCTCGCGTGCCGTAAGGCGGAGCGCGAGGGGGTGGAGGTTACTCCAGCCCGAGGCTGCAGGGCCGGATTACGCCATCGTAGCTTCGGCCCCCTTGGCGCATGGGCGCGTGAAGTAAGCCACGTCATCCCCGGTCCCCGGTTTCGTTATGCTGTTTTGCGCCTTCACTACAGGTGAAGAACAAGCAGCGCGAGGAGTTCAACCGCATGGCGGTGCTTTCGGACACGTTGCCATACGAGGTGGACAACCCGTAAAGTTATTGGCGGCGTGCTCTTGGTACTAGTGGTGGTGTTGGCACGGTGTTGAGAACGCGGCCGCTGCTGCAGAGCTGCTGCTCCGGCGCCGGTGCTCCAGCGGTAGCGGCGGCAGCACACGGGCCGCACCCTCTTCGAACGGACTGGGACTTGTTGCGGAGGATGTAGGGTTGCGGGGATGGGGTGGGCTGTCTGCGCGCGAACTCCAATGGAATGTATATTTATTTGGCACTATGTTCCTCCTTTTAACTGTCACGTGGTTAGTACGGCACCCGAGCAGCTGCCAATTGCCTAGCCCAGCCGTGGCCACGTGGCCGCTGGCCTGCCCGGCCACTAGCGCCGGAGACCGGATAAACGAAATACCAGTACGGCGCCTTGCTGGAAGCGGCAAGGTCTGACGGCGCCTTGCTGGAAGCGGCAAGGTCTGACGGCGCCTTGCTGGAAGCGGCAAGGTCTGTTCGCATAGCTCCCGGTCTATCATGAGCTTGGGTTCTGGCTCGGTCGCAGACCAGAGTCAGTCTACCTTTTGATAAACGCACCGCGCTGGGTTGTTTCGGGCGGTGTGGGCTCCGGCGCAGTGGCCGTGGGCGTGTTTTTGTGCTGTCTGGGGGCATGTGCTCGCCGCTCGTGGACTCCCGCATCGAGGCCAGTGCGGATGTTAACGCCCGAGTGGGCATCTGTGGGTCTACCACTTGGTCATCTGTACGCACCAGGCATCATGGGGATTGGCCGATTGAGTCCACATTGAGGCCACTGCCATTGGCGAACCGGCGTACGTGCGAGGATACAAAGGGTGGCCGCTGGTGCGACGATCTGGACGGGGCCAGCACTCTGCCGCCAAGTCATCAACCGCACTAGGCCTTCCTTGACACCCTTTGACGGCGTCGATGTTGCTATTGATGGCCGCGCCCATTGTGCCGTACAGATAGATCCAGTCGTGGCATTCCGGTGCCGAAGGACCGGGAGCGAAGTCCGCCTCTACTACCGTAAAAGCTATGGATGGATAAAAAAGCTATGGATATGTATGAAGAATGGCTCCATTGCTGTCCATCCAGCATAAGGCCGCGGATGCGGCAATTGTCAACTGTCGCGGTTCGTTAAAACCAGTAGGGGCTGTATAGCGTGCCGAAACCAAACAGGCCACCCACGGCCACGGAAGTCCGAACGACGCGGAATTGTAATCGTCCGGCAATGGCGGACCGCCAGTAGGATAGCGGGCGACGGACGCCAAAGCCCGAATGTGAGGCACGGATGTCTGAACGGCTCGCAGCGACCAGTTAGCGACCATCCCGTCCCTGGCGGTCAATTTCCATTACTCAAATCCAATTATGTTTCCTACTAATGTTCCAGAAGAATGTTTGCCTTTTGCGCACCTAGCTGCCAAACCCATTGCCTGGGTCCTATGCGAAACCCTGCGAAACTGAGTCTGTTTCGGCACTCCACCCGCTCTCGGCTTCTGCCTGGGTCCGCAACGGCCCCCAATATTGTCCTCCCAATGTCCGAATTAGGTAGATACCCCATGAATAATATACCCTCGTATCCTCCGAGCCAACATCCCGCTCTATCGATTTGTAACAGGCCAAAATATTGCGATTTCAACACCGTAGGTATGACGGCGGTCCTGGCATCCAAACTAGAGCATCGCCTTGATGTCGCTCACGCTGCGCGGCAGCAGAACATCGTCAACGAAGTGCGCCACCCAGCGTGCGGCAGGAGGCGTAGGGTCATTGCCACTGCCGCCAATATCGTAGTCTCCAACGTTCGCGCTGCTGTGCAAGGTAGATAGTGTCAGGAACTTGGCGGGGACGCCGGCCTTGTGGTTCGGGAAGCTGCGAGCGGGGCAATAGGGCAGGAGGGAGGACGAAGTTAGAGGACCCACACATGCTAGTCATGCATGCTTTCCGTCAATCCATCTAGATACGTGCATAGCCGTGCATATCTGTAGGCGTCTTTCCTTTCTTAGTACGCGTGCACAGCCCGCCTAGCAGCCTCTAGCAGCATACGCATCAATGACCCCTGCCTCCACTGAGCAACAAATCCATTGCACGTGCAACCTTTCAGCCCCCTGCCGTGTGCTGTACTTGAGCGCTCCAACGCATCAGCATGCACATGGCTTTCGCGTCTTAAGTACTTACACCCAACAGCAGTAGTGTCCTCGCTCCATGTCCTTAAACTATCTGCTCCCGGCGGCATGCAGCGCCCCCTTACTTCCCCTACACCACCACGAGCGACTCACAAGGCAAAGTCCGTGGTGACGTTGATGTGTCCGCTGGCTGACATCAGCGTCTTGGCATTCGGGTAGCTAATCAGCTCGCCCGTGAAGACGGTCTCGCCCAGCACCACGTGCGTCTTAACGATTAGGTCAACCACGGCTTGCTTGGCCAGCAGCGTCTCCAGTGTGACGTTCAGTTTCACGAGCAGCTTCTCGAAGGCCTAAGGATCGAGAATGATGAAGGGATGGGGGGGGGGCGGGTGGGCAGATAGGAACATCGGGCGATGGGATGCGCTGTAATAATAAAACGGCAAGCTCCGGGTCAACTGCCATAAACGCTGTCAGGGCGAGGGACGTTTCCACACGAAATAAGTAGATAGCATAGGAAGTTGGGAACCCACGTCCGTAGTAATTTTGCGTTCCGAACGTAGGCGTCTCCTCTTCCTTATACTGTTAAACAAACTAATGTATGGCGGAGTGGATGAAAGATTTACAAAATAGCCCTATATCTTTCCGAGCATATGCGACAGTAAATGGTGGGCGGCGGGGCGGATGACCTCAGCTTGACGCTACCAAATGCCGAGCAGCGGGATCCAGGGGTCATAGTGCTTAGGCCAAGGCCACACACGCACGCGCGAGGCCACGGCACAGGGCATACAGGCACGTGGGACCAGCACTGCACCTACCAAGCGCCCCACGGATGCGAGGGGCACGTGGGCATGTGGCCGCCGATAAGCAAGGATAAACGACAGCCCGCAGTAGTATCGAACAAGTGCTTGTATGTGGCGGCCTTGACGGCACACGGTAGGCGCTTTCGTAAATAAAACAGGACGTGCTTACCTCGTTAGGGGGTGCAAAAAGAGTAAAAGGCGCGACGGGGTTATCCAGCGCCGCTGCAATGCTGCTTGCGGCGAACACCCGGGCGGTTGCACCGTCTGACTCAAACCACCGGGACACGAACTCCGAAACCACATCCCAGGAGTTGGGCGGGTTCATCGACGGGTATAAGTTGCCGTTGTTAATAATATGGACGATGCTCTGCGGTCGATTAGGTGGAGGGGCATGACAGAGATGTGAGCTCACATGGGGGAACTGCAACATGTGCTGCTGGTTTGGAGCGGGCGCAAAGGTTAATATCAATATGCGCAATGCTGTGATCTTATCTGCAACGTAGCTGGGTACCCTCTTGCCGTGTGCGGTGGTAGCTTACTACAGAAGGTGTCTGCTGAGCAACGGCTTGCTTGATGCGGCTAGGCGCCCTGCGGACCCGCCAAGACCATCGTCCTGCTCCACGTATGGAGGGCTGCTATACCCCGCCCGCCACCTGCGCGCTTCGCACCTGCTCGTCATGTGCGCGCGCACCTCCTGGCTCACCTTTCCACCCTTCAGATCAGCCTTGATAACCTTGGAATGAGTGCCTTGTTGACCCGAAAAATGGGTGACGCCATTGCTGCGGGGCAGCAAGCGGGAGGAGCGGCACGCAGACAGTGGCGGCTTCAGTAACGAGGCTGCTGTTCCAGTAAGACTCGGTGCGCGCCTCAGAGGTGGGTGCGGGGAAGCAAGATGGATAGCGCTGTCCGCGGGGAGAAGGAATGGAGCATCCTGAAACCCGAACAACTTTAAAATTTCGAGGTGGCAAGTCCTACAATGTACAGCACGGCCCCATACTCACAGCTTCCTAATCCTCACATACGCTGGAATCAAGTCGCCCATTCCAGGCCCTCTCCAAACGAAGGCTGACTGATAGGTGCCGTTTTTCAGTTTCGCAATCGGGAGAGCCTTCAGCTTGTCCAGGCAGAAGTGCAGCAGAATGGCCCAAACATAGCGGCCACGCTGCTCATAAAAGGCATCATTACCTGATTCCCAGCCATCCGGAAGGGCATTCACATACTGCGATCGGGGGAAGTCGGTCAGGGGGCAAAGGGGAAGTTACCTTGACGGGTGGTAGTCACAAGTACTGGAGCAAGTCGGCTTTCCTAGCTACCGGATTGGTGCGATGGGCCCGCGATCAAACGAGTGAGGGCAGCCTGTGAGGCTGCTTGAGTGCATTTCCATTCCTACTAGGAAGCATTCCTACTGAAGCCGCGGCCTCATGCAAGCTGCTCTGACGCCATAAGTTCAGCCGCGAGGGCCGTTTGGAGGGGTTAGAACGAGCGACTGGGGTTATGTAGGCCAGCGTGAGCCTGTGCAAAAGAGCCAGCTGGACGACCACGCTCTATCGGCTGCCCCGGGCATAGCTTCACCTCGTTGCTGGGCAGAAAGCAGGTGATTGATGTTTTTGGATCTTGAGTCAGGGCTAGCAGTCCAGTGTAATTGAACAGGTTGAGCACTTTGCTAAGCTCTGGCGTGGTGGACAGCAGGCCGAAGAGCGTTGAGGGCGCAGCGGGAGGCGGCTTGGGGGGCGGTGTCAACCGCGCATTTGCAAAACCTGAAGATTGGGAAACATTCGTCAACAAGGATACTGCGCCTATATATAATGCACGATTACATATGGGTAATAGGTGTTCTGAGCGCAGGTTGCAACCTGCCGGTGGTCACGGTCACGGATGAGTGGCCCGTTTGGCGCATGCTTCAAAATAAGCGGCTTGGCTAGCCATGCATACCTGCTAAGGAGATTAGCAAGGCAAAGAGTATGACATGCGACGTTAACGACGCCATGCTTCTGACACAGCTTCGTGACAGGTTCCACTTAGAGCTTGTAATAAATGCAAATAACTTATGACAATAGGTAAACTATTGCGTTAAAAAGGTAACTTTTCTTCAGAGTGCATTTATATGGCATTTTATCCACATGCCGCCTACCGCGCGGCAACCGTACGTCTGTGGCGACAGTTGAGAACGGCACGCCAGGGGGAACTTGCGAGTGACGTACTTGGACGATGTGTGAGAGAATCTTTCTTTCTCAATCCTTTATGTCTTGTAATTCTAAAAATAGCCAGATGGAGCTTGCAACAAGCTAAGAAGGCTAATGAAAAACACGCAGCATTTCATGGCGAGTTACAAGGGAATGGCGGGAAGACGCATTCCTTGGATATCGTTAAGTATATTTGTTGACGTAAGTGTATTTAAAATTTCCATGTGAATGGTTATGAAAGTTGTCGCTCGCAAGTTCCCCCTAGCGTGCCTGTGCCCGAAGCGTTCATGCGCTGGCATCGCTTTCCTGCCTGTAGCAGCTTTCCTCTCAACGGATCGCCACAAAAATTGTCTGTATGTAACCGATTACCAATGACCTCGGTGACGCCTAAGCGAAATGATTAACACGCACCAAATTCTCACTCAAATCCGGCTGTTCCCAGCAGTTTGAACCGTTTGAACCTCGCGTTCACGATTGGAAATCACGTCTACAGCGGCACACAAATGCAATCCGCCGTGATGGTGCTCACAGTGTTATTGGACGACGAGGATGAGGAGGAACTGGCAGGTTAAGGGGCTTATTCCACTTCCCCACTGCCGATACTATCCTAAGAACCGAGCTAAGCGTATTTGGACGGAGCCCACAGCAACATTCCTAGACACATGGGATGACGTCCATGGTGTCCGATGCCTCGCTAAGGCATTGCCAACTTAACAACTGCTTTTTATTAAAATGTATAAACGATTGCCAGGGATAATTTCAGACAACTGCGGCTAGAATGCGTTAACTTCGTTTTCCACGCTACGCCAAATGGCCAATGGAAAAGCCCGCGTTCGTCGATTACAGGGAAGGTCCAGGGGGTCGAAGAAACTAACTAATTATGATGCTTTACTAGCTCCACCAGCTCCACATTACAAATTCCTACGCGTTCCTACTTTCCTACCCGGCCACCCTGGCCGTAGGAAAGTAGAATGCGAGTATTACAAGGGAGCCAGAACGGCTCAAGCGCGGAAGCGCAACCAGGCGGGCCCGATGGGCCAGACCACGACACGGGTCACTGGGCAAAAGAGCCCGCCCTCACCGGCCGGGAAGGGGCAAAAGCCGAAGGCAGCCAAACACGAGGACACGGAGAAGGCAGCACGCACAACTCAAAGCACGGGGAGGAGAACAAGCGCGTCCAGACAACACGAACCACCTGCACCAAGCCAGCAGCGAGACGCGAGGAACGCGTCCCGGCAAAACGGGGGCCCCAAGCCCCAGAACCCAAAAGCACCCACAACAGACAGCAGACCGGGGGCCTAAGGCCCAGAAAATCGCACCCGAGTCAGCCGTCGGGTCACTCCTCGGCACCCGGGCGGCCCGGGAAGACCACCTCCCCCGCGGGCGAGGCGGCGAGGAAGGGGTGATCGGACGGGATGGCCCCCCACCCGCGGGGGGCCAGCCCCAGCTCGGCAAACGCACTGAGGCGGGCCCAGAAGTCGGCCGTCACCGCTGCGCACACCCGCACCACCGGCATGCGCCCCCCGGGGGCCCCAGCCTGCACCCGAAACAGGAGGCGGAGCCCCAAACCCAACGCCGCGACGGCCGCCAAGCACACCACATCCCAAACAAGCGGGTGCACCCCCAACGGGGGCCGACCCAGCCACAAATGCTGCGGGAGCAGGGCAACCGCGCCCCCCATCGCCTCCACAAGCTCGTCACGCAATGACAAGGCCACCACACACTCCCAGAAGTGGTGGCGCCGGCGGCCCGTGGCCATGGACGCTCCGCACGGGCTGGGGGTCGTGGGCGACCCCCGCGCCAGGAGGGCCGCGTGCATGGGGAAGCCATGGAACCCGTTCATGGCGAGCCGCCAGAGGGGCTCCTTGTGCGTGTTGTCCCAGCGAAGACGCCAGAGGCGCACCAGAGTGGCCTGAAATTCCCGGAGGGTGGAGGCCAGGGCTGCCGGGGGAAGGGGAGCCTCCCAGGCCTCCTGAAGGAAGGCCGTAGCCGCCAGAGCAGCGAAGGCTGGGCCGAGCTGCAGGATGGTAGCCGACTTGACGGTGAGGGAGACAAGGGGAATGGCCGCGGGGCCCACCCGCCAGCCGACACAGCGGGCCAGGCGGCCCCAGGCGGCCGCAGCGGGGGGGGCGGCAGCCGCACCCCCCGGGGCCGCCAGAACGAGGAGGGCCGCGATGGCCCAGGTGGCGGGAAGGCGGCCAACGAGGGCGTCGACGCGGGCCAGGCCCGTGGCCCCATCCCGCATGGAGGCCGGGACGGGGTGGGCGGGGGAGAGGCGGAGGACGTCGCGGAGGACGTCGAGCCGCAGGTACTCGGTACAGCGTATGGCGGGGGGCCCCCCGGCAGCGGCGACAGCGAGGGCCGTCCGGACCCGGCCCAGGGCATTGTAGCACTGGACGGCGACACCCACCGTATCAAGCCCACGCAGCTGGGCGAGGTCGGGGAAGTCGGTCTCCAGGCCCCGGCCGGTGGCATCGACCAGGAGGGGGTTGCCCCAGAGGGGCGCCGAGAAGCACCAGGGTCCCGGGGCGGCCAGTGTGGGGTCCAGGATGGTGATGGGCGGGAGATGGGCGAGCGCCGTAAGCAGCTGGGCGAGGGCCGGGGAGCCCCGTGGGAGGGGCCGGCCGAGCACCAGCGGGGCGGCGGTGGTGCGGGCGTCGCCGTGGAGGGGCAGGAGGCACAGGGGGTGGGCCGCGGGGTGGCCGTGGCGCAGGAGGGCGAGGAGGAGCTGGGGCCACTGGGGGGCAGACGGCAGGAGGCCACACGCGCCGGCCAGGCCTCGCACGGCCAGGACGGCGTGGCGAGCCCGTACGTGGGCTTCGAGAGGGAGGAGGCCGAAGCCGCCAGCGGAGGGGGGCAGGGCGAGGTAGAGCAGGCCGGCTCCGCCGTAGGAACTTTTCCCACGCGACGGTGGGACGAGCATCTCCATAGAAACGCGTAGAATGTGGTTTCGGCCGTAGGAAAGCCCATAGAAACACCCCTAATAGATGCAATAGTTGACGTGGTATGCAACTCAGTTGCTAGACCCTAGAAGGGTAACTCGGCGTTACTTGACTCTGGTTGCTGGACGAGTAAATTGAGTTAGGGCGTTCGCATACGTTGCACACATTGCATTTTCCTAGCGACACTGCCATCTGCGACATCCACGTAGACGCATGCCACATTAATGCAACGACGAACGCAGGAGGACGCACGTAAACTGTACCTCCGTTCAGTTCATGTGCGTGCAGGCTGATGGCACGCAAAGGGACGCGATGCGATGCTGTTGGGGAGTACATTGCGCTGAAGGGGCAATGCCGAATCCTGTCAAATCCTTCTGACCAGCCAAGAATAATAAGACGTTACAGTGACCCCAAGCCCAGTAGGACCGAAAGGCACATGAAAACCCGCCCAAACAGGCAACCAAGACGCAAAAGCACAGCCAACCACCAAGCACCACAAAACGTACTAATAGTTACAACAACTCATACTCATACTGCGGAAACTCGCACCACGTGACCCCTTAGGGGGCGCGCGAGCGTCGGTGCATGGGGCCAGATGGGAGCTGCTTGCTGTTGCCGGTCGTCTAGATGGGAGTTCAGGAGGATGGAATGGCGGTGTCGTCTGGTACGTGGAGGAGGAGCTCCCGCATCGCCCGGGAACTTTCGGCACCGGTCGGATCCCATCCAGCTCGCAGCAATCTGGTTCACACCTTCGCTCGCCGCGGCCATACTGGCTCGTCACGGTGGCTTTGCAGAGTGCCTGCGCTGAGTATCCTGTGGCTGTCCAGCTAGCCTGGTGGTCACCCACGCCCTTCGTTGCGAAGTATCAACTTCGCCAATGATGGCCTCTCAGCGGCGGCTTCGGTCGTCGCTCTACCTGATCAGTCCTGCGGGCTGTATCCTACTTTGTGGTCTTCTTTCAGCATTTCTCTGGACTCTGGTAGCTTTCGCCGACACAGCTTCGTCGGCTCTGGTGTCTCTCGCGCATGCCGCAGCCGGTGCCAGTACGCAGCCTACGCAAGTCCTGCAAAGCTACCTGGCGTTGCATACTGAAGTGGTTTCCGTATTGCAGGCGAAGGTTGCGCCACGGCTCAGCCATTCGGGCGTGTTGCCGGTCTGCCTTTTTCTAGAGACTGCTGTTGGTGTTGACCTCAACTGGTTGATGGTATTAAGTACCATTGTTTCTTCCCGTCTCGCTATGGGCATCGGCCCGTTTCGGGTGTGGGACGTTTTCGGGATCTTGGGGGGGGAGTTATCCGATTGTGTTGCCGAGGCGTGCTGCTGTCTCTCCATTCGGGGGTCTGCTTGGGATGCATGTGGCCATGTGCAGGGGAGCCATCAGCGCAACCTCCCCCTGTGTATTGGTGCTTGCTGTTTCCTCTGGGCTCTCGGTTGTGAGGCTCTGGGTGGTTTGTCTTTCGGAACCGTCGGTTTTCTCAGCTTTCCTTGTCTTTTTCAGTGTCAGGCGATGCGCCCGATGGCTCTACCTTTTCAGGTCTGGAGCCCACTGTAACGATTACAACAACAACAAAACGAAACACACAACCCGCACGAAGCAGTGGGAAAGGGCGATAACAAGACGTCAGTGTCAGGCGATGTGCCCGATGGTTCTACCTCTTGGTCTGGAACCCACTGTACCGGTAACCGTTACAACAACAAGACGCCCAGGCAGAGCAGCCCCCCCAAACGGCAGGGAGACGAACCTGGAACAGTCACATCCCGCACGGACGTACCAACCACCACACCGGCAAAAGAAATATTGGCACAAAGGGCATTCCAAAAAAGCAAGTAAGACACCGCAGGCAGCACCCCGCATGGACAAAGGCCAAGACACGCCAGCCCACAACGGGCACAATGGAGATAAGAAGACAAGCTAGCGCTAGCAGCCAGCAGGCACCCCCAAAGGCACATGAAAAGAGGGACACCCCACTGCACCGAAGGTGGCGGGGGCCCAACTAGGCGCTCCAACCCGCACGCGGCGGGAGCAACACCAAACCCCCAAACCGTCCCCCGGCCCAGAAGGTACCAGAAAGGCAGGCAACGGGCACGACAAAGAGCACCAGGCAGGCACCGCACGGGCACCGCCTCAACCATCACACCGCAAGCGACTCCCAACCGACCCGACACCGGCTCCAGGAAGCTTCCCGCATCCACAGGCCTCCAGGGAAGCGCCGCGAACATGTGTGCTACCCGCCAGTGGAACCGCATCGAGGGCCAGGCGTCAGAAGACCTCCTTGTGCCGGTTCTCCTAGCAGCGCACTTTCCACAGCCCCGGGAAGGCGCGGGACACTGCTCCCGGAGGTAGGGCCAATATTCACAAGGGTTGGAAACCCTAAAACCCTAAAACCCAGCCCCGCAAAGGTGAGCAGCAAGCGGGACACCGCTCCTGGAGGCAGGGTACCCCCCTACCTGGGACGGGGGCACCGCGTATTTTCCACAATTACATACGGATGCTCGGATCGCAGGCTGCAACCTTGCCGATGTCAGGTGTTTGATGTTATCTGACACAGCGTCACGACATGCTCCTTGCTCCTCAATGATAACCCTTAGTAATGAATGGAACTGTCTTAAGTTCAAAAGAGCAGTCAAGGGAGGCGGAAACGCCTACAGCGCGGAAGCGCAACCAGGCGGGCCAGACCACGACACAGGTCACCGGGCGAGAGAACCCACCCTCACCGGCCGGGAGCGGACAAGAGCCAAAAACGAACAAACCAACACACGGAGAAGGCAGCACGCGCAACTCAAGTCACGGGAAAGAAATGAAAGCGTGTCCAGGAACATGGGCCACCCTGCACCAAGCCTGCAGCAAGTCACGAGCCGGAACCCGGGATCCAACATAATGGGGGCCCCTGTCCCAAAACCCAAGTCAACCCCAAACCGCACCCAAGTCAACCCCAAACCCTAAAGCCCTAAAACCGCACCCAAGTCAACCCAAATCCATACCCCGCCGGTCTCGGTATGGTCCCCCCTCTGGTCCGGTTTTCCTCACAACCTCCCTCTGGTCCATGGCTTGCCCGGGCTTGCGGGTGATTATGTCAAGTTCGACCAAGACACTACAAGTAGGGCGCCTGTCCCTTGGGCCGCCAGTAACCTAACACGCACCCGAGTGCACTGCATAGGATTTTATTACAGCTCCGTGGAATAGGGGGCAACATACGTGATGTAAATCATTTGGCTGAGCGTCACCATCAGGGCAGCGATAAGTACGTTAGTCAGTGGGGCCTACGGCTGAGCGAGAACAAATTGGCGGCCTTGCTGCGCAGCTGACTGCTTTCACCCACCATCAGCACCCAACATGATGCCCAATGAGGCAGTAGGAACTGGGTGGCTCGCATCCCGATGTGTTGTTGAGGTGCTGAGTTGCCCACGATTCTTACATCTCTTTCGCCTTTTACTAAAGAGATCAGCGAAGGCAACTCATTTCAGGCGCGTCGATCCAATCTTTGCCGCGCTGTTGCGCACCCCAATATAACGAATCTGAAGCTAGCATTGAAGGAGTCCATACTCAAGTGCAACCAGACGTGAGCCTGAAGGCGGACAAAGGCGCATTACGGAGGGACTGTTCACTTCCGTTGCTGGTCGCAGGGGATGTGGAAGTGGCTGCTCATGGGGCTGTCCGCTGCCATAGGAGCAGACATGTATCTGCACAGAGACGCAGTCAGAGCAGCTGTCTCTGTCGTACTGCTGGCTGCGCTGGTGCAGTGCCGGAATGCGCGCAAGGACAGGCATGCGCAGATCCCCTGCTGAGGTTGCGATCAGACGGGCTTGAAGGCTCGTGGACCGCGCAAATTGACTACAGTGTCAAATTTTAGGGCCCACACAACACAGGAGGGTTCACAGCTCGCTGCCTTGACAAACGTGGTGTGCTGCCACGTTTTAGCGTCGGAGCCGTGGATTGCAGCTAACACCCGCCCTTAAATACCAGCCCAGCGGCTATCGTGCCATGCAGCGCACGCCGTCTCCGACCCCCAAACCTGACCCCAGCGGCGGAAGTCATTCCTTCCTCCCCAACAATTACCTCTACCACTTTTCAATTCGCGCGCGTCGACCTCCTTCCATGAGCGTGCCAAACAAAGGTTGGAGGCGCAGTGTTGCGAAGTAGTAGGCATGCTATCAGGAACGACAATACTTGACGCATGCACCTGAAGGAGAGCCGAGCATGGTTGAGCGCAATGTCATGCTACCGATACTGTGGATTGTTGAGACGGCATGGATTGGAAGCAGGCCCAGCGTTGTTACCGTGTTCCGTATTAATACGCTAGATTACGCCCCGTATTATTTACGCCCAATACGCTCAGACGAAACTCAATACGGCGGCAGGCGTATTGTCGAGGCGTATTACGGATGCGATGGTTTCGGCGCCCTTGTCCCGTTGCGAAATGGCGCGTGCGAAATGGAAACGGTGTTAGTTAGCTCCCTCAAGTGATCAGATTCGTAATGATATACTGATGTCAGCCTAGGTAGAACCTCTTGCGGAACGTGCACTGCAAATGGGAGATTGATACTGAACCTGCCGGAAAGAAGGCCCGGCTGGGTCCCAAACCTGGCGTGCTTGGCAACCATTTTGCATCACATGGAGAGTACTGTGATAGGAACAAGCGATCGGCGAAGCAGTGCGAGCACTGCCAGGTGATAATTACCGCGGATAAGGCTAAGCCCGAATACTTGTCGCTGCACATCATCGAATTGTGCCAAGGCGTCAGCCAGGAAGATCGCGATGCCTTCATCCAAGAGCGCGCCGCGGAGAAGTCCGCCAAGCGCGGGCGCACTGAAGCGTTTCCGGACGACGACGGGCGCACGATGTCTGAAACCAGCGGAGCGGCAAGCCTCGCCAGCAGCGCTGGGTGCTCGCGCAGGCCGGCCAAACCCACGAGCAACGCCTTAGGGAAGGGCCAGACCAGCATGCGGCAGTTTGCCGATGTCACCTTGTCCGCAGAGATGCAAGGGGAACTCCAGAGGAAGCTGGCGATGTTCTTCATCATGAACAACATCCCGTTCCACGTCGCCGAAAGCCCGTACTTCCTGGACTTCTGCCACACGCTGCGCCCGATTTACCACCCGTCCGGTATGTACTGCATGGTTTTGCGTCGATAAGTTTTCACCCTCTCCCATCAACTGTTTCGGGACCACCTTGCTTGCTCCGTCACTGTGTTCCGCTTTCCTGTTTAATCCATGTGTGTTATCCATGCTTCCCTTCACTGTGACCAGGCCGTATCGCGATTGGGGGACGGTTGCTGGTGGATGCCTACACGGAGACCCTGGCGGCCATGAAGTCGCTGCTGAAGGAGGAGAACTTCCTGACCCTGTCCCTGGACGGATGGACGAACTGCCGCGGCCAGTCGGTGTGCGCCATCACCTTTACCCTGGGCAGCGACCGCCGCACGTTCCTGCTCCACACGGTGGACCTGTCCGCGATCAGCCACACGGCCGTGAACCTCGCAGGTAAGGGGAGGCCCGGGGTATCGTACATGACAGGTCACTTGGAAGACTAGACACAAGGCTGGAGCTAAATGCTCATCCGCGTTCACATTCACGTGTGCAGACGTGATCCAGAAGTACGCGGACGTTTGCAACCGTGAGCTGATGGCTTGGCTCGTGACTGACGACGCGGCAGCGTGCAAGGCAGCCAGGAGGCTGCTGGCCTGAAGGCCAGGCTACACGCACATCTTGGAGATGCGGTGAGGGGGGTGGGTAGTGCTACCTTAGAACCCTCTCCTTCCTGTCTCGAATGCCGATGTTGTGTGGATTGATTCCTGTGGATTCACTTGCTTGCATTGGCTTCACTCGCTTGCACTACTGCACACTGTTTGTGTTTACTATCTGTCATCTTATCCCTCGTGCACATTTCCCCAGGTGCCACATGTACGCGTTCAACCTGGCGATGCAGTCCACTGTGTCGCACCAGCAGTTCGCCTCTTTTGTCGCCAAGTGCCAGAAGGTGGTGACGTTCACGCGGGCGTCGCACGCCATCCTGGCCGCTGTCACGGGAGTCACTCAGGGGCTTGGCATCAACGCAATGCCCTCGACGTCGAACAAGACCAGGTTCACGTCCACGGCCAGCTGCGTGCGCTCCGTCAAGGAGCTGCTCGTGGCGTACCACGAGTGTCCTGGTGCAGAAGCCGGAGTTGTTCGAGTCAGTCTCGGGGCGCGAGGTGGCTGTGATCTTGCGTGGGGAGCATTTTGGGTCCTGGTGTGAGCTAGTCGGCGAGCTGCTGGAGCCGTTCGAGAAGGTCATCATGGCTATCCAGAGCCAGCAGTCTACCCTGGGCCCCGTGACACGGTACTGGATCTACCTGTCGGTCCAGCTGGGCCTGACGTGCGTAAAGCTGCACTCGTGTAAGTATGCTAATGGCCTGGTTAACTGGCATGTGGTGACCCGCTGCACATGCACTACCAGGATTGCTTAGCCTGCGTATTGTTAAACTGTTGCTGCGTGCTTAGCTGCTCACCGTCCTGTCTTTGTTGTGTGTACGTGGCTGTCTTTTGCTTAAGGGTTATTGCTGACCATGATGTTGCATGCGCCTTCACCCTATCCTCAGTCCTGGCACTGCACGTAATCGCGTCCTTCAACGCACGCGCACGGGAGATGAACACCGTCACCAGCCGGCTTGCGCTCTTCCTGGACCGGAGGTACAAGGGCCTCGTCAAGATCAACGCGGACGGGGTCCTGGACGAGATGGTGGAGGAGGTGAGGTGGGGGTTTCTAGGGGGGTGGTCGGTGCACGGAACAGAAAGACTTTGTGGGTCACTATACTGCGCTGGGTCACTCTAGCGGACACCTACGTATGGTCCCTTATGTATCTGTCCTTGAGGAATGTTTTCCCTTCACCATGCAGGCCAAAACTCGCCATGCACGGCCTCTGGCTCCGCCAAGGTACACGTAATTACATTATAATTAGCATTTTGTTGAGGTTGAAACTTGTGACTCGGGTAGGCAAAGAACGAAAGGCGCCACAGGGACATCAAATAGTGCTGAAGGGAGACGGTGGCGTCGACGATCTATTTCCCATTCCAATTCAGCTTAAGAGATTAATGAATGAGGCCTGTCGATTGACGCTAACTTGAGCAGAACAGCCAGTACAGTTGCGCCGCAGGGTTTGGCCTCTACACCTCAGCCGTGCTCGACACCTATGGTCGCATCAGGCTTGAGTGCGAAGCAAGATCAAAACCGCGCCATCATGCATGGCGGCTTTCAATTACAATCTCGAATTGCAATGCTCTTTCCGACGTCCGGAATTGTTCGCTTATTAGATAAGTGCAGGCTTGGATTCGAGGCTTGCGACTGAGAGTTACATACATACTTACGGCCATCCCTTGCAACTTCTTTCCTTGCGCAAACGGGGTCCAGGAGCCGCTGCGCCGAAACCATGGACCCAAACCCAGCCCCGCACATGCCGTTCATCACCCCCTAAGCCCGCCCATCCCGAAGCAAAAGGATCCTACCTTCAATGAGCTCCTCCGTAGGCGGCGACGACGACGAAACGCTCGCATCCCATCCAAGTGACCCGCAGACTCCGTGCCCGGCGCATGATGCCCGAACCCGAGCCCGGCGCATGCCGCACTGCCAACCCAAACCCGAGCCCGACTCATGCCGCACTGCGAACCCAACCCGAGGCCAACGCAGGCCGTCATTTGACCCAACCCGGCCCTGCACACGCCGTTCATCATCCCCGAAGCCTCGTCCACCCCGAAGCCCGCCGCAACCCTGCCTTGCAAAGGAACGGCCTGCAACCTGTAAGTACTGGCGAATGTACGTAGCTTTAAGACATAGGCCGCTCGGAGAAAACCTATGCGAGCGCGTCGTGGACCTTTGTTCAACCATGACCCCATGCAGGCCATTTCGGACTTTTTCAGCGTTTCGTCTTCATGATCAGTCCTTACCGCATGGAGGCAGGAGCCGAAACGCCGCTGTCCTATGACTGCTAAATAAGGTATGATCACGAAGACACTCGTTTCGCAGCCAGAACAGTGTTGGATTTCCTTCGGCATTAATGCTCAAGAAGATATTTGACCTCCTGCATATTCATTTCACCGAGAACCAAAGTGTCGCGATATGCACGCTGCTGTATCCTGTGTGGTTTCGGCGCAGCATTTCCTGGACCCCGTTTGCGCAAGGGAGGAGAAAAATATGTTAAGCGTTGTAAGGGATGGTCATGAGTATTAATAAAGTTCTTACCTGAAGGTCTCGAGCCTAAGTCTGACTTGACCAAACGGACAAGTCCGGCGGATGTCCGACACGGCGTTGCAAACCGGACATTGGAACGTAAAAGCCGCCACAAGTAAGCCGCCCAAGCAAAGTTTTGGAGGTGAGGAGGTCCGCTACAGTACTGTACTGCTGAGGTTACTGTACTCGGTTTTCAGCTTGGTTCTTGAGTATATCTCTCAGAAAGCTCTCTCAAGATGTGGGTTGGAAAACGGATTAAGGTAATGTCAAGAGTGCCTCAAGACGGCCGTTCCCGGAGTGATTTTGGAAGCGAGTCACGAATGACTGTACTGTACTGAGCGAGGTGACTCAGTTCCGGAAGGCAAAAATGGACGAAGAGGTCTCACGTCCCATATTAGTGTCATCGAAAGTGCTAAAACTAGTACATGCATTCGTTCCCAGGCGGCGTTCCTTCTTTCCCTGCTCGTATTCAGCCCAGATCGGTTGTGGCCACAGAGGAACGGAAGGTCAGGAAGTTACCACTCATCTGGAAGTGAAAGGCATTGTCGATCTGAAGTAAGAATGGCATGTCGATCGCAAGAATAGAGTTCTTAGGCGGCTCACCAGCCATTCACATCCAAATGTGAAAAAACCCAGCCAATACACGTGGAGTTTATTCCTTCTTTGCTGATACTAATATTTGTGTCCGAAAGAAAGGGCAAACCCTGGACAAGAAGAGTGGCCCACGACGGACGTCCGTAAGAGCCACGCACATGCATGCTGAACCCATTCGATATCCAGCAGACGCGCGGCCCCGAAAAGCACAGTAGAGACGCCAGGCAAATCCATCCAGGGACACCTGTCGTCCTGATGGGTAGTGATTAGGAGGCGATGCGACCCCGCGCGGCCGCGCCCAGCATACATCGACCGGGCCCTGCTGCGTGGCAGCCGCGGTTGACAACCCGGGCGCGCGGTCTGTATGTCTGACGTGGGTAGATGTCCACGAGGCGGCTGGGGGAAGGCCAGAGTAGTGCTCCATGTGCCACGCAGGTCAGCATGCGGGTCAGCAGGCCAGCCATAGGCAGCAGGCTGCCGAGCGAGCAAGCAAGCATTCTTTATTTTAGGGTACATGAGCCGGTCTAAGGACACACGGTTTAGGCCTAAACCAGGGGGTGGCGGGCGGCGGGCAGTGGGCGGCGGGCGGGGGGCGGTCGCGGGTGCGTGGGCGAAGGGTGGTGGGCGGCGGGCGGCCATGACGGGCCTAAACTACTCCAGTTTAGAGACGCACCGTTTAGTGACCCTGCCTGACCCCCTGATGAACCATTTCAGGGACGGCGTAGGAACTCTAATAAACCGGCACATGTGCAGTTTGGGGACAGACCTAATCCCGGCGGTCCTAACGATCCGCATCCGTTTTGGGCAGCTTACGTACGTATGACGCACGACACTTCCGACCACGCTCCGAACGAATGCACATGCATTGACACTCAAAACCATATTCACGAATAAAGTATGCAATGCAATGGGATGTTCATGGCTGGATGTGCGTGGGATGGGCGACAAGTTGCGGTCGGCATGCCGTCCTCAAGCACTGCCTCCAATTCCCTCGGAAATGCAAAGATGAAGTGATAATACTTTACAATCACTTCATGCCCAGAGGAGAAGTCATCTTCTCACCTTCAACTTCACTGCAAGGGGTTACTGTACGGGCGCCGTGCAACAGATTCACCACTCTGGACAGTATAAAAGCGGGGAAACTAAGGAGTGTTCCTATTATTATAAACTGAACTCGCGACTTCAGCACCGACCACATACGAAACCTCGAGGCAGGCCTTCCCTTCATCTATTTCTGCCTTCCATCCAAGGCCGACCTCGATAAAGTAACCGACGGTCAAAACCCGGCTAAAGGCCGCTGAAGTTGCACAGAGGCGGCGTCGATTAACAAGGTGAGTTCAGTCTGGTCCACGCTATCTTTCCTCGCCAGCAGTACCGATAGCCTCGCCGGACCGGCGCACGCTCGACTGTGCTACGCTGCACATCGTTCATGTATGGTCACGCTAGGATTGTTTCTATTATACGCGGTTTCGCTCATGCTTTTGCTGCTATCAAGCTGATGCATTTTGTGCGTGGAGCGGCATGCGCACAGTTATACTTGTGACTCCGCTTTCGCAAGAGCTGACTTCATTTCTGCAAATCCCGGTCCTTTGTCATTCAGGAGGAATCGCGATACCAGGGCTCAAGGCCTTCTTATCTATTTCTGCTGTCTTCCAGCCAAGGCCTAGGCCGACCTCGACATAGTAACCGACCCCCAAAACCCGCCCGGTTAAAGGCGGCTGGAGTTGCACAGAGGAGGAAGTGAATATTAAGGTGAGTTCAGCCTATGAGTTCAGTCTATCTTTCCTCACGCATATATCGGTCCTCGCGAAGTGCCGATGTCGTCGCGAGTACCAATCGTCGATCACCGGACGGGCCTGCGCCCTACTGTGCTACGCTGCACTTCGTTCATACTGTAGCCATACTAGGATTGCTTTTATGCGGTTTTGCTCCTGCTTTTGCACTCAAGCTGACGTGACCTAATTTTTGGAGCGGCATGCGCGTAACTGTACCCGTAACTGTACATGCGGCTCCGCTTTCGCAAAAGCTAGCTAACTATGCTTCTGCAAATCCCTTGCCTTGGTCTTTCAGGGCAAATTGTGATCGAGGCCTCCTCAGCTATGTATGTATGTCTGCCTGCTGCCAAGCAAGACCGACCTCAGCAGTTCCCCCAAAACCCGGCCACAGGCGGCTTGATTTCCATCCACCGAGCGAGGAGGCTTCAGTTACGAAGGTGAGCCCTAGGGTTCGGTTCGGTCGACGCTATGACTTGCTCGCAAATAGCGATATGGCCCTGCCTGAATCAACGCTACGGACAAGCTCGACTGCGCTACGCTGCACTGCGTTCATGGTCATGCTAGGATTGCTTTCATGCGGCTTTACCTCTGCATCGCACTGGGGCTAATGTTACCTAACTTCCTGGAGGCGGGCATGCGTATGCGCGCAATTGTACTTACGATTCCGCTTTCGCAAAAGCTAACTTCACTTCACTTTCTTCCTAAATCGTTCAGGAGGGATCGTGATACCAGGGCTCAAGGCCTTTTTATCTATTTCTGCCTGCCAAGACCGACCTCAATACGGCGGACCCCAAAGTTCCGGCCACAGACGACTTGATTTGCACCGAGGAGACTTCAATTATTAAGGTGAGTTATAGATTTGCTTGGTCTGGTCCTGCTGTTGATGAACCAACGGACGAGATAGAGCTATAAAGCGCTCGACTGCGATACGCTGCACTGCGTGCATGATCATGTTAGGATTGCTTTTATGCAAATTGATCTCTGCTTCGCGTTCGAGCTGGTGTTACCTAATTTTGTGGAGCGGCATGCGCGCAATTGTACTTGCGCTCAGCTTTCGCAAAGGCTAACAATACTCCTGCAAACCCATTCCTTGATTGCTTGGTCACTCAGCAGGGTAGGATGGATCGCGACACCATTGCCAGCACGTTTCCTTCATCCTAACGGCTCCATCCGCCGCCGTCCGTGGCCTACCTTCCTGAGGACAATCTACGCCTACCCAAGCAAGCCACACGCGTCATCCTCAGCAACGTGGAATGTACCTAGAATATTGTGGGCGGAGCCGGAAGCCTTACGTGGTGAGTTCCTTTGGCCTGCGCAACTTTCGAGGGTCCATTCATGGTAATCACACTGTAGATAGTACATACGACTATGACTTTTGTTATTGCACTTATCTATTATCGGTTATACTCCAGGTGTATCTGGGACGTGCTACGCTCGCTTCCACCAAGTATGATGCCTACTACGTTCCTGACTTCGCTCGCTTCATTTTTGTTGGACACGTTCACGCGATTGCTGGGCAGCTGAGCGAGGTCGTCATGGTGCTCTATCTGGAGGCAGGCCTCGAGCGACTTGAACATGGAGTTGCGCGTTACCCAGGAAGGTTGTGCAGCGATCCGGGACGGATGCATGGGAGGGGGGCGGGTTGGGGGGGGCAGCAGGGGGGTCGGGTGCTGGAGTGGCTTGCTTGTATCAGGGTACGCTTCCACGCACGCACTCGGGGAGGGACACCATACGGCTAGCTAGTGGGAGGCCTGGGTTAGACATGCAGGGTGGGATGGCGTGCGCGCGCTGCCTCGGGGTTGATAGCCGGGTGCATCATGCATGATGCGGAGGGGTCTCGAGACTGGGCCGGCTAGTTCGCCGTACATCGTGATCAGATCCGCCGGGCCGTCGTCATCACCGCCGTTGGGACATCACCTCCACCGAGCCACCAGCCATCTCCGCGACGACGCCACCGCCTTCACTGCTGCGCCATCACCTTCCATTTACTCGAGCCTGCCTGAAGTAAGCCTGCCTGCTGAAGCCTGGGATAAGAAGGCAGTCGGTTGACTCAACGTCAACAGGAGCACATACCTCGCTATCGGCAGAAGCGAACGGCATTGAAGGTATGAAGTTGGGCTCGCTCGGACAGCAGCACGCGCGCGCGGTTTGGGGCTTTCCACTAGTTGGGTCGGTCCTGCGTACTGGTCGCGTCACCTGTTTACGTGTTCGGCACGGCAGCCCCGCCTGACCACCACCTTATGTGCGCTGCTGGTGTATGTTGCCAACACAGGCCGGTGTCCCAGTTCCGTTCGTCCGAAATCTTGACCGTCGATCACTCACGAGCAGCTAGCGACTGTGTTTGGCAGCGCCGCCGCCGCTCTCCTCCAATCAAGTCAACATTGCTGCCGGGCAGCTGAGGTTATCGATCTTAGTGCTGTGGAGATGAAGTTGAAGATGGAGTTGCACCAGGAGCCGTTAGTCAGGAAGGTTGTACAGCATTCGGGCATGGGGAGGGGCTTTGGGTGGGCAGGGGGGTCGGGTGCTGGAGTGGCTTGCTTGTATTAGGGTTCTCTTCCTCGGGCGCGGATCGGTGGCTGGCTGCGGCACGCGGAGGGCTCTTCGGATCGCTTCAGACTGCGCCGGCTGTCTCGCCGCCTACCTCGCGCATTCCTTTCGCAAGGTAGGCGCCTTTTGCTTCGGGATGGACGGGCTTGGGGGTTGATCGATGGACGATGTGTGCAGGTTGGGTCCAAGGACGGCATGCGTTGGGCTCGGGTTGGGTTGGCAGTGCGGCATTCGGGTTCGGGGATCATGCACGCTGCTGCCGTCGAGGGTAGATCGGATGGGGCAAGGTATCCTGCTGCACTGCTCAGCCAGAACTTCAGCCAGCCAGCTCTTCAGCGTCAGCCATCCGTCAGCCACCCGCGCAGCCTTGATCAGCCAGCTTTCTCACAGCAGTAATCCAGACATTAGCCTTCATTTGTTGCAGCGGATACCTTGCCCTGCCCTTCGTCCAGACGGCGTTCCCTGTGTGCCAAGCCACATACGACACGTCACTGTTGTGCACCGTGCACCTGCAGCCAATTAACGACCGCAAAATGCTACCACTTCCTCCCACGCACTCCAATTTGCCACACTACATACATCGCCGGAGGTGCGCTGCTCTTTGTCGCTCGAGACCTACGTACGTGTGACTGCGCCCCGGCCGGAGCTCCCTGCGGCAAGAATCTGCGCTTGCTGCCGGTGCAAGCAAGGGCTGGCAAGGCAGGCCTTCCATCTTACTCGGCAGAGTAACCGCTGCCTACCCACTGCTGCCCACCTGCTGCTGGTGACCATCCAAAGGGTAAGGCATGTAGTTGCGGGTCCTGGGCGGGGAGTGCCTGGGCGGAAGGTAGGTAGGCTCCTTTATTTTGTCTCGGGATGGGCGGGCTTGGGGGGTGGTGGACGGCATGTGCAGGGCTGGGTTTGGGTCGAAGGACGGCATGCGTTGGGCTCGGGTTGGGTTGGCAGTGCGGCATGCGACGGGCTCGGGTTCGGGGATCATGCGCCGGGCGGGGTTGGATGGGATGGGAGCGTTCCTTCGTCGTCGCCGCCTACGGAGGAGCGAGGGAGCTCCTCGAAGGTAGGCGGCTCCTTTTGCTTCGGGATGGGCGGGCTTGGGGGGGGGTGGACGGCATGTGCAGGGCTGGGTTTGGGTCGAAGGACGGCATGCGTTGGGCTCGGGTTGGGTTGGCAGTGCGGCATGCGACGGGCTCGGGTTCGGGGATCATGCGCCGGGCGGGGTTGGATGGGATGGGAGCGTTCCTTCGTCGTCGCCGCCTACGGAGGAGCGAGGGAGCTCCTCGAAGGTAGGCGGCTCCTTTTGCTTCGGGATGGGCGGGCTTGGGGGGGGGGGTGGACGGCATGTGCAGGGCTGGGTTTGGGTCGAAGGACGGCATGCGTTGGGCTCGGGTTGGGTTGGCAGTGCGGCATGCGACGGGCTCGGGTTCGGGGATCATGCGCCGGGCGGGGTTGGATGGGATGGGAGCGTTCCTTCGTCGTCGCCGCCTACGGAGGAGCGAGGGAGCTCCTCGAAGGTAGGCGGCTCCTTTTGCTTCGGGATGGGCGGGCTTGGGGGGGGGGGTGGACGGCATGTGCAGGGCTGGGTTTGGGTCGAAGGACGGCATGCGTTGGGCTCGGGTTGGGTTGGCAGTGCGGCATGCGACGGGCTCGGGTTCGGGGATCATGCGCCGGGCGGGGTTGGATGGGATGGGAGCGTTCCTTCGTCGTCGCCGCCTACGGAGGAGCGAGGGAGCTCCTCGAAGGTAGGCGGCTCCTTTTGCTTCGGGATGGGCGGGCTTGGGGGGGGGGGGTGGACGGCATGTGCAGGGCTGGGTTTGGGTCGAAGGACGGCATGCGTTGGGCTCGGGTTGGGTTGGCAGTGCGGCATGCGACGGGCTCGGGTTCGGGGATCATGCGCCGGGAGGGGTTGGATGGGATGGGAGCGTTCCTTCGTCGTCGCCGCCTACGGAGGAGCGAGGGAGCTCCTCGAAGGTAGGCGGCTCCTTTTGCTTCGGGATGGGCGGGCTTGGGGGGGGGGTGGACGGCATGTGCAGGGCTGGGTTTGGGTCGAAGGACGGCATGCGTTGGGCTCGGGTTGGGTTGGCAGTGCGGCATGCGACGGGCTCGGGTTCGGGGATCATGCGCCGGGCGGGGTTGGATGGGATGGGAGCGTTCCTTCGTCGTCGCCGCCTACGGAGGAGCGAGGGAGCTCCTCGAAGGTAGGCGGCTCCTTTTGCTTCGGGATGGGCGGGCTTGGGGGGGGGGGTGGACGGCATGTGCAGGGCTGGGTTTGGGTCGAAGGACGGCATGCGTTGGGCTCGGGTTGGGTTGGCAGTGCGGCATGCGACGGGCTCGGGTTCGGGGATCATGCGCCGGGCGGGGTTGGATGGGATGGGAGCGTTCCTTCGTCGTCGCCGCCTACGGAGGAGCGAGGGAGCTCCTCGAAGGTAGGCGGCTCCTTTTGCTTCGGGATGGGCGGGCTTGGGGGGGGGGGGTGGACGGCATGTGCAGGGCTGGGTTTGGGTCGAAGGACGGCATGCGTTGGGCTCGGGTTGGGTTGGCAGTGCGGCATGCGACGGGCTCGGGTTCGGGGATCATGCGCCGGGAGGGGTTGGATGGGATGGGAGCGTTCCTTCGTCGTCGCCGCCTACGGAGGAGCGAGGGAGCTCCTCGAAGGTAGGCGGCTCCTTTTGCTTCGGGATGGGCGGGCTTGGGGGGGGTGGACGGCATGTGCAGGGCTGGGTTTGGGTCGAAGGACGGCATGCGTTGGGCTCGGGTTGGGTTGGCAGTGCGGCATGCGACGGGCTCGGGTTCGGGGATCATGCGCCGGGCAGGGAGTCATGTGGGTTGGATGGGATGGGAGCGTTCCTTCGTCGTCGCCGCCTACGGAGGAGCGAGGGAGCTCCTCGAAGGTAGGCGGCTCCTTTTGCTTCGGGATGGGCGGGCTTGGGGGGGGGGTGGACGGCATGTGCAGGGCTGGGTTTGGGTCGAAGGACGGCATGCGTTGGGTTCGGGTTGGGTTGGCAGTGCGGCATGCGACGGGCTCGGGTTCGGGGATCATGCGCCGGGCAGGGAGTCATGTGGGTTGGATGGGATGGGAGCGTTCCTTCGTCGTCGCCGCCTACGGAGGAGCGAGGGAGCTCCTCGAAGGTAGGCGGCTCCTTTTGCTTCGGGATGGGCGGGCTTGGGGAGGGGGGCGGACGGCATGTGCAGGGCTGGGTTTGGGTCGAAGGACGGCATGCGTTGGGCTCGGGTTGGGTTGGCAGTGCGGCATGCGACGGGCTCGGGTTCGGGGATCATGCGCCGGGCAGGGAGTCATGTGGGTTGGATGGGATGGGAGCGTTCCTTCGTCGTCGCCGCCTACGGAGGAGCGAGGGAGCTCCTCGAAGGTAGGCGGCTCCTTTTGCTTCGGGATGGGCGGGCTTGGGGGGGGGGGTGGACGGCATGTGCAGGGCTGGGTTTGGGTCGAAGGACGGCATGCGTTGGGCTCGGGTTGGGTTGGCAGTGCGGCATGCGACGGGCTCGGGTTCGGGGATCATGCGCCGGGCGGGGTTGGATGGGATGGGAGCGTTCCTTCGTCGTCGCCGCCTACGGAGGAGCGAGGGAGCTCCTCGAAGGTAGGCGGCTCCTTTTGCTTCGGGATGGGCGGGCTTGGGGGGGGGGGTGGACGGCATGTGCAGGGCTGGGTTTGGGTCGAAGGACGGCATGCGTTGGGCTCGGGTTGGGTTGGCAGTGCGGCATGCGACGGGCTCGGGTTCGGGGATCATGCGCCGGGCGGGGTTGGATGGGATGGGAGCGTTCCTTCGTCGTCGCCGCCTACGGAGGAGCGAGGGAGCTCCTCGAAGGTAGGCGGCTCCTTTTGCTTCGGGATGGGCGGGCTTGGGGGGGGGGGTGGACGGCATGTGCAGGGCTGGGTTTGGGTCGAAGGACGGCATGCGTTGGGCTCGGGTTGGGTTGGCAGTGCGGCATGCGACGGGCTCGGGTTCGGGGATCATGCGCCGGGAGGGGTTGGATGGGATGGGAGCGTTCCTTCGTCGTCGCCGCCTACGGAGGAGCGAGGGAGCTCCTCGAAGGTAGGCGGCTCCTTTTGCTTCGGGATGGGCGGGCTTGGGGGGGGTGGACGGCATGTGCAGGGCTGGGTTTGGGTCGAAGGACGGCATGCGTTGGGCTCGGGTTGGGTTGGCAGTGCGGCATGCGACGGGCTCGGGTTCGGGGATCATGCGCCGGGCAGGGAGTCATGTGGGTTGGATGGGATGGGAGCGTTCCTTCGTCGTCGCCGCCTACGGAGGAGCGAGGGAGCTCCTCGAAGGTAGGCGGCTCCTTTTGCTTCGGGATGGGCGGGCTTGGGGGGGGGTGGACGGCATGTGCAGGGCTGGGTTTGGGTCGAAGGACGGCATGCGTTGGGTTCGGGTTGGGTTGGCAGTGCGGCATGCGACGGGCTCGGGTTCGGGGATCATGCGCCGGGCAGGGAGTCATGTGGGTTGGATGGGATGGGAGCGTTCCTTCGTCGTCGCCGCCTACGGAGGAGCGAGGGAGCTCCTCGAAGGTAGGCGGCTCCTTTTGCTTCGGGATGGGCGGGCTTGGGGAGGGGGGCGGACGGCATGTGCAGGGCTGGGTTTGGGTCGAAGGACGGCATGCGTTGGGCTCGGGTTGGGTTGGCAGTGCGGCATGCGACGGGCTCGGGTTCGGGGATCATGCGCCGGGCAGGGAGTCATGTGGGTTGGATGGGATGGGAGCGTTCCTTCGTCGTCGCCGCCTACGGAGGAGCGAGGGAGCTCCTCGAAGGTAGGCGGCTCCTTTTGCTTCGGGATGGGCGGGCTTGGGGGGTGGTGGACGGCATGTGCAGGGCTGGGTTTGGGTCGAAGGACGGCATGCGTTGGGCTCGGGTTGGGTTGGCAGTGCGGCATGCGACGGGCTCGGGTTCGGGGATCATGCGCCGGGCGGGGTTGGATGGGATGGGAGCGTTCCTTCGTCGTCGCCGCCTACGGAGGAGCGAGGGAGCTCCTCGAAGGTAGGCGGCTCCTTTTGCTTCGGGATGGGCGGGCTTGGGGGGGGGGGTGGACGGCATGTGCAGGGCTGGGTTTGGGTCGAAGGACGGCATGCGTTGGGCTCGGGTTGGGTTGGCAGTGCGGCATGCGACGGGCTCGGGTTCGGGGATCATGCGCCGGGAGGGGTTGGATGGGATGGGAGCGTTCCTTCGTCGTCGCCGCCTACGGAGGAGCGAGGGAGCTCCTCGAAGGTAGGCGGCTCCTTTTGCTTCGGGATGGGCGGGCTTGGGGGGGGGGGTGGACGGCATGTGCAGGGCTGGGTTTGGGTCGAAGGACGGCATGCGTTGGGCTCGGGTTGGGTTGGCAGTGCGGCATGCGACGGGCTCGGGTTCGGGGATCATGCGCCGGGAGGGGTTGGATGGGATGGGAGCGTTCCTTCGTCGTCGCCGCCTACGGAGGAGCGAGGGAGCTCCTCGAAGGTAGGCGGCTCCTTTTGCTTCGGGATGGGCGGGCTTGGGGGGGGTGGACGGCATGTGCAGGGCTGGGTTTGGGTCGAAGGACGGCATGCGTTGGGCTCGGGTTGGGTTGGCAGTGCGGCATGCGACGGGCTCGGGTTCGGGGATCATGCGCCGGGCATGTGGGTTGGATGGGATGGGAGCGTTCCTTCGTCGTCGCCGCCTACGGAGGAGCGAGGGAGCTCCTCGAAGGTAGGCGGCTCCTTTTGCTTCGGGATGGGCGGGCTTGGGGGGGGGGTGGACGGCATGTGCAGGGCTGGGTTTGGGTCGAAGGACGGCATGCGTTGGGTTCGGGTTGGGTTGGCAGTGCGGCATGCGACGGGCTCGGGTTCGGGGATCATGCGCCGGGCAGGGAGTCATGTGGGTTGGATGGGATGGGAGCGTTCCTTCGTCGTCGCCGCCTACGGAGGAGCGAGGGAGCTCCTCGAAGGTAGGCGGCTCCTTTTGCTTCGGGATGGGCGGGCTTGGGGGGGGGCGGACGGCATGTGCAGGGCTGGGTTTGGGTCGAAGGACGGCATGCGTTGGGCTCGGGTTGGGTTGGCAGTGCGGCATGCGACGGGCTCGGGTTCGGGGATCATGCGCCGGGCAGGGAGTCATGTGGGTTGGATGGGATGGGAGCGTTCCTTCGTCGTCGCCGCCTACGGAGGAGCGAGGGAGCTCCTCGAAGGTAGGCGGCTCCTTTTGCTTCGGGATGGGCGGGCTTGGGGGGTGGTGGACGGCATGTGCAGGGCTGGGTTTGGGTCGAAGGACGGCATGCGTTGGGCTCGGGTTGGGTTGGCAGTGCGGCATGCGACGGGCTCGGGTTCGGGGATCATGCGCCGGGCGGGATTGGATGGGTTGGGAGCGTTCCTTCGTCGTCGCCGCCTACGGAGGAGCGAGGGAGCTCCTCGAAGGTAGGCGGCTCCTTTTGCTTCGGGATGGGCGGGCTTGGGGGGGGGTGGACGGCATGTGCAGGGCTGGGTTTGGGTCGAAGGACGGCATGCGTTGGGCTCGGGTTGGGTTGGCAGTGCGGCATGCGACGGGCTCGGGTTCGGGGATCATGCGCCGGGCGGGATTGGATGGGTTGGGAGCGTTCCTTCGTCGTCGCCGCCTACGGAGGAGCGAGGGAGCTCCTCGAAGGTAGGCGGCTCCTTTTGCTTCGGGATGGGCGGGCTTGGGGGGGGGGCGGACGGCATGTGCAGGGCTGGGTTTGGGTCGAAGGACGGCATGCGTTGGGCTCGGGTTGGGTTGGCAGTGCGGCATGCGACGGGCTCGGGTTCGGGGATCATGCGCCGGGCAGGGAGTCATGTGGGTTGGATGGGATGGGAGCGTTCCTTCGTCGTCGCCGCCTACGGAGGAGCGAGGGAGCTCCTCGAAGGTAGGCGGCTCCTTTTGCTTCGGGATGGGCGGGCTTGGGGGGGGTGGACGGCATGTGCAGGGCTGGGTTTGGGTCGAAGGACGGCATGCGTTGGGCTCGGGTTGGGTTGGCAGTGCGGCATGCGACGGGCTCGGGTTCGGGGATCATGCGCCGGGAGGGGTTGGATGGGATGGGAGCGTTCCTTCGTCGTCGCCGCCTACGGAGGAGCGAGGGAGCTCCTCGAAGGTAGGCGGCTCCTTTTGCTTCGGGATGGGCGGGCTTGGGGGGGGTGGACGGCATGTGCAGGGCTGGGTTTGGGTCGAAGGACGGCATGCGTTGGGCTCGGGTTGGGTTGGCAGTGCGGCATGCGACGGGCTCGGGTTCGGGGATCATGCGCCGGGCGGGATTGGATGGGTGGGAGCGTTCCTTCGTCGTCGCCGCCTACGGAGGAGCGAGGGAGCTCCTCGAAGGTAGGCGGCTCCTTTTGCTTCGGGATGGGCGGGCTTGGGGGGGGGCGGACGGCATGTGCAGGGCTGGGTTTGGGTCGAAGGACGGCATGCGTTGGGCTCGGGTTGGGTTGGCAGTGCGGCATGCGACGGGCTCGGGTTCGGGGATCATGCGCCGGGCGGGGTTGGATGGGATGGGAGCGTTCCTTCGTCGTCGCCGCCTACGGAGGAGCGAGGGAGCTCCTCGAAGGTAGGCGGCTCCTTTTGCTTCGGGATGGGCGGGCTTGGGGGGGGGTGGACGGCATGTGCAGGGCTGGGTTTGGGTCGAAGGACGGCATGCGTTGGGCTCGGGTTGGGTTGGCAGTGCGGCATGCGACGGGCTCGGGTTCGGGGATCATGCGCCGGGCAGGGACTCATGTGGGTTGGATGGGATGGGAGCGTTCCTTCGTCGTCGCCGCCTACGGAGGAGCGAGGGAGCTCCTCGAAGGTAGGCGGCTCCTTTTGCTTCGGGATGGGCGGGCTTGGGGGGGGTGGACGGCATGTGCAGGGCTGGGTTTGGGTCGAAGGACGGCATGCGTTGGGCTCGGGTTGGGTTGGCAGTGCGGCATGCGACGGGCTCGGGTTCGGGGATCATGCGCCGGGCGGGGTTGGATGGGTTGGGAGCGTTCCTTCGTCGTCGCCGCCTACGGAGGAGCGAGGGAGCTCCTCGAAGGTAGGCGGCTCCTTTTGCTTCGGGATGGGCGGGCTTGGGGAGGGGGGCGGACGGCATGTGCAGGGCTGGGTTTGGGTCGAAGGACGGCATGCGTTGGGCTCGGGTTGGGTTGGCAGTGCGGCATGCGACGGGCTCGGGTTCGGGGATCATGCGCCGGGCGGGATTGGATGGGTTGGGAGCGTTCCTTCGTCGTCGCCGCCTACGGAGGAGCGAGGGAGCTCCTCGAAGGTAGGCGGCTCCTTTTGCTTCGGGATGGGCGGGCTTGGGGGGGGGTGGACGGCATGTGCAGGGCTGGGTTTGGGTCGAAGGACGGCATGCGTTGGGCTCGGGTTGGGTTGGCAGTGCGGCATGCGACGGGCTCTGGTTCGGGGATCATGCGCCGGGCAGGGAGTCATGTGGGTTGGATGGGATGGGAGCGTTCCTTCGTCGTCGCCGCCTACGGAGGAGCGAGGGAGCTCCTCGAAGGTAGGCGGCTCCTTTTGCTTCGGGATGGGCGGGCTTGGGGGGTGGTGGGACGGCATGTGCAGGGCTGGGTTTGGGTCGAAGGACGGCATGCGTTGGGTTCGGGTTGGGTTGGCAGTGCGGCATGCGACGGGCTCGGGTTCGGGGATCATGCGCCGGGCAGGGAGTCATGTGGGTTGGATGGGATGGGAGCGTTCCTTCGTCGTCGCCGCCTACGGAGGAGCGAGGGAGCTCCTCGAAGGTAGGCGGCTCCTTTTGCTTCGGGATGGGCGGGCTTGGGGGGGGGTGGACGGCATGTGCAGGGCTGGGTTTGGGTCGAAGGACGGCATGCGTTGGGCTCGGGTTGGGTTGGCAGTGCGGCATGCGACGGGCTCGGGTTCG
The DNA here is from genome assembly GCA_003116995.1 of Yamagishiella unicocca. Lineage (NCBI taxonomy): Eukaryota > Viridiplantae > Chlorophyta > Chlorophyceae > Chlamydomonadales > Volvocaceae > Yamagishiella > Yamagishiella unicocca. The sequence continues at coordinate 669,339 of BDSL01000016.1, read as the reverse complement.
GGGATCATGCGCCGGGCGGGGTTGGATGGGATGGGAGCGTTCCTTCGTCGTCGCCGCCTACGGAGGAGCGAGGGAGATCCTCGAAGGTAGGCGGCTCCTTTTGCTTCGGGATGGGCGGGCTTGGGGGGTGGTGGAGGGCATGTGCAGGGCTGGGTTTGGGTCGAAGGACGGCATGCGTTGGGCTCGGGTTGGGTTGGCAGTGCGGCATGCGACGGGCTCTGGTTCGGGGATCATGCGCCGGGCAGGGAGTCATGTGGGTTGGATGGGATGGGAGCGTTCCTTCGTCGTCGCCGCCTACGGAGGAGCGAGGGAGCTCCTCGAAGGTAGGCGGCTCCTTTTGCTTCGGGATGGGCGGGCTTGGGGGGGGTGGACGGCATGTGCAGGGCTGGGTTTGGGTCGAAGGACGGCATGCGTTGGGCTCGGGTTGGGTTGGCAGTGCGGCATGCGACGGGCTCGGGATCGGGGATCATGCGCCGGGCAGGGAGTCATGTGGGTTGGATGGGATGGGAGCGTTCCTTCGTCGTCGCCGCCTACGGAGGAGCGAGGGAGCTCCTCGAAGGTAGGCGGCTCCTTTTGCTTCGGGATGGGCGGGCTTGGGGGGGGGGTGGACGGCATGTGCAGGGCTGGGTTTGGGTCGAAGGACGGCATGCGTTGGGCTCGGGTTGGGTTGGCAGTGCGGCATGCGACGGGCTCGGGTTCGGGGATCATGCGCCGGGCGGGGTTGGATGGGATGGGAGCGTTCCTTCGTCGTCGCCGCCTACGGAGGAGCGAGGGAGCTCCTCGAAGGTAGGCGGCTCCTTTTGCTTCGGGATGGGCGGGCTTGGGGGGTGGTGGAGGGCATGTGCAGGGCTGGGTTTGGGTCGAAGGACGGCATGCGTTGGGCTCGGGTTGGGTTGGCAGTGCGGCATGCGACGGGCTCTGGTTCGGGGATCATGCGCCGGGCAGGGAGTCATGTGGGTTGGATGGGATGGGAGCGTTCCTTCGTCGTCGCCGCCTACGGAGGAGCGAGGGAGCTCCTCGAAGGTAGGCGGCTCCTTTTGCTTCGGGATGGGCGGGCTTGGGGGGTGGTGGACGGCATGTGCAGGGCTGGGTTTGGGTCGAAGGACGGCATGCGTTGGGCTCGGGTTGGGTTGGCAGTGCGGCATGCGACGGGCTCGGGTTCGGGGATCATGCGCCGGGCGGGATTGGATGGGTTGGGAGCGTTCCTTCGTCGTCGCCGCCTACGGAGGAGCGAGGGAGCTCCTCGAAGGTAGGCGGCTCCTTTTGCTTCGGGATGGGCGGGCTTGGGGAGGGGGCGGACGGCATGTGCAGGGCTGGGTTTGGGTCGAAGGACGGCATGCGTTGGGCTCGGGTTGGGTTGGCAGTGCGGCATGCGACGGGCTCGGGTTCGGGGATCATGCGCCGGGCAGGGAGTCATGTGGGTTGGATGGGATGGGAGCGTTCCTTCGTCGTCGCCGCCTACGGAGGAGCGAGGGAGCTCCTCGAAGGTAGGCGGCTCCTTTTGCTTCGGGATGGGCGGGCTTGGGGGGTGGTGGACGGCATGTGCAGGGCTGGGTTTGGGTCGAAGGACGGCATGCGTTGGGCTCGGGTTGGGTTGGCAGTGCGGCATGCGACGGGCTCGGGTTCGGGAATGATGCGCCGGGCAGGGAGTCATGTGGGTTGGATGGGTTGGGAGCGTTCCTTCGTCGTCGCCGCCTACGGAGGAGCGAGGGAGCTCGTCGAAGGTAGGCGGCTCCTTTTGCTTCGGGATGGGCGGGCTTGGGAGGGGGTGGACGGCATGTGCAGGGCTGGGTTTGGGTCGACGGACGGCATGCGTTGGGCTCGGGTTGGGTTGGCAGTGCGGCATGCGACGGGCTCGGGTTCGGGGATCATGCGCCGGGCGGGGTTGGATGGGATGGGAGCGTTCCTTCGTCGTCGCCGCCTACGGAGGAGCGAGGGAGCTCCTCGAAGGTAGGCGGCTCCTATTGCTACGGGATGGGCGGGCTTGGGGGGGGGGTGGACGGCATGTGCAGGGCTGGGTTTGGGTCGAAGGACGGCATGCGTTGGGCTAGGGTTGGGTTGGCAGTGCGGCATGCGACGGGCTCGGGTTCGGGGATCATGCGCCGGGCAGGGAGTCATGTGGGTTGGATGGGATGGGAGCGTTCCTTCGTCGTCGCCGCCTACGGAGGAGCGAGGGAGCTCCTCGAAGGTAGGCGGCTCCGTTTGCTTCGGGATGGGCGGGCTTGGGGAGGGGGGCGGACGGCATGTGCAGGGCTGGGTTTGGGTCGAAGGACGGCATGCGTTGGGCTCGGGTTGGGTTGGCAGTGCGGCATGCGACGGGCTCGGGTTCGGGGATCATGCGCCGGGCAGGGAGTCATGTGGGTTGGATGGGATGGGAGCGTTCCTTCGTCGTCGCCGCCTACGGAGGAGTGAGGGAGCTCCTCGAAGGTAGGCGGCTCCTTTTGCTTTGGGATGGGCGGGCTTGGGGGGGTGGACGGCATGTGCAGGGCTGGGTTTGGGTCGAAGGACGGCATGCGTTGGGCTCGGGTTGGGTTGGCAGTGCGGCATGCGACGGGCTCGGGTTCGGGGATCATGCGCCGGGCAGGGAGTCATGTGGGTTGGATGGGATGGGAGCGTTCCTTCGTCGTCGCCGCCTACGGAGGAGCGAGGGAGCTCCTCGAAGGTAGGCGGCTCCTTTTGCTTCGGGATGGGCGGGCTTGGGGGGTGGTGGAGGGCATGTGCAGGGCTGGGTTTGGGTCGAAGGACGGCATGCGTTGGGCTCGGGTTGGGTTGGCAGTGCGGCATGCGACGGGCTCTGGTTCGGGGATCATGCGCCGGGCAGGGAGTCATGTGGGTTGGATGGGATGGGAGCGTTCCTTCGTCGTCGCCGCCTACGGAGGAGCGAGGGAGCTCCTCGAAGGTAGGCGGCTCCTTTTGCTTCGGGATGGGCGGGCTTGGGGGGTGGTGGACGGCATGTGCAGGGCTGGGTTTGGGTCGAAGGACGGCATGCGTTGGGCTCGGGTTGGGTTGGCAGTGCGGCATGCGACGGGCTCGGGTTCGGGGATCATGCGCCGGGCGGGATTGGATGGGTTGGGAGCGTTCCTTCGTCGTCGCCGCCTACGGAGGAGCGAGGGAGCTCCTCGAAGGTAGGCGGCTCCTTTTGCTTCGGGATGGGCGGGCTTGGGGAGGGGGGCGGACGGCATGTGCAGGGCTGGGTTTGGGTCGAAGGACGGCATGCGTTGGGCTCGGGTTGGGTTGGCAGTGCGGCATGCGACGGGCTCGGGTTCGGGGATCATGCGCCGGGCAGGGAGTCATGTGGGTTGGATGGGATGGGAGCGTTCCTTCGTCGTCGCCGCCTACGGAGGAGCGAGGGAGCTCCTCGAAGGTAGGCGGCTCCTTTTGCTTCGGGATGGGCGGGCTTGGGGGGTGGTGGACGGCATGTGCAGGGCTGGGTTTGGGTCGAAGGACGGCATGCGTTGGGCTCGGGTTGGGTTGGCAGTGCGGCATGCGACGGGCTCGGGTTCGGGAATGATGCGCCGGGCAGGGAGTCATGTGGGTTGGATGGGTTGGGAGCGTTCCTTCGTCGTCGCCGCCTACGGAGGAGCGAGGGAGCTCGTCGAAGGTAGGCGGCTCCTTTTGCTTCGGGATGGGCGGGCTTGGGAGGGGGTGGACGGCATGTGCAGGGCTGGGTTTGGGTCGACGGACGGCATGCGTTGGGCTCGGGTTGGGTTGGCAGTGCGGCATGCGACGGGCTCGGGTTCGGGGATCATGCGCCGGGCGGGGTTGGATGGGATGGGAGCGTTCCTTCGTCGTCGCCGCCTACGGAGGAGCGAGGGAGCTCCTCGAAGGTAGGCGGCTCCTATTGCTACGGGATGGGCGGGCTTGGGGGGGGGTGGACGGCATGTGCAGGGCTGGGTTTGGGTCGAAGGACGGCATGCGTTGGGCTAGGGTTGGGTTGGCAGTGCGGCATGCGACGGGCTCGGGTTCGGGGATCATGCGCCGGGCAGGGAGTCATGTGGGTTGGATGGGATGGGAGCGTTCCTTCGTCGTCGCCGCCTACGGAGGAGCGAGGGAGCTCCTCGAAGGTAGGCGGCTCCGTTTGCTTCGGGATGGGCGGGCTTGGGGAGGGGGGCGGACGGCATGTGCAGGGCTGGGTTTGGGTCGAAGGACGGCATGCGTTGGGCTCGGGTTGGGTTGGCAGTGCGGCATGCGACGGGCTCGGGTTCGGGGATCATGCGCCGGGCAGGGAGTCATGTGGGTTGGATGGGATGGGAGCGTTCCTTCGTCGTCGCCGCCTACGGAGGAGTGAGGGAGCTCCTCGAAGGTAGGCGGCTCCTTTTGCTTTGGGATGGGCGGGCTTGGGGGGGTGGACGGCATGTGCAGGGCTGGGTTTGGGTCGAAGGACGGCATGCGTTGGGCTCGGGTTGGGTTGGCAGTGCGGCATGCGACGGGCTCGGGTTCGGGGATCATGCGCCGGGCAGGGAGTCATGTGGGTTGGATGGGATGGGAGCGTTCCTTCGTCGTCGCCGCCTACGGAGGAGCGAGGGAGCTCCTCGAAGGTAGGCGGCTCCTTTTGCTTCGGGATGGGCGGGCTTGGGGGGGGGTGGACGGCATGTGCAGGGCTGGGTTTGGGTCGAAGGACGGCATGCGTTGGGCTCGGGTTGGGTTGGCAGTGCGGCATGCGACGGGCTCGGGTTCGGGGATCATGCGCCGGGCAGGGAGTCGTGTGGGTTGGATGGGATGGGAGCGTTCCTTCGTCGTCGCCGCCTACGGAGGAGCGAGGGAGCTCCTCGAAGGTAGGGGGCTCCTTTTGCTTCGGGATGGGCCGGGCCATGGTCCGGTGTCGATTGTTACCAATGGGAGAATCCGGAAGCGTCGGCCTAACCTGGGCGCCAGTTACCTATGGGAGGGTCCGTAGGCGCCGGCCGTGAGCCGGTGTCGATTGTTACCAATGGGAGAAACAGGAGGCGTCGACCTTGACCCGCCACCAGTTTCCAATGAGGGGAATCAGGAGCGAGGGGCCAGCCATGAGCCGGTGTCGATTGTTACCAATGGGAGAAACAGGAGGCGTCGGCCTAACTTGGGCACCAGTTTCCTATGGGAGGGTCCGTAGGCGCCGGTCATGAGCCGGTGTCGATTGTTACCAATGGGAGAATCAGGAGGCGTCGACCTTGACCCGCCACCAGTTACCTATGGGAGAGTCCGTAGGCGCCGGCCATGAGCCGACAGTGTCGATTGTTACCAATGGGAGAATCCGGAAGCGTCGGCCTTACTTGGGCACCAGTTTCCTATGGGAGGGTCCGTAGGCGCCGGTCATGAGCCGGTGTCGATTGTTACCAATGGGAGAATCAGGAGGCGTCGACCTTGACCCGCCACCAGTTACCTATGGGAGAGTCCGTAGGCGCCGGCCATGAGCCGACAGTGTCGATTGTTACCAATGGGAGAATCCGGAAGCGTCGGCCTTACTTGGGCACCAGTTACCTATGGGAGGGTCCGTAGGCGCCGGTCATGAGCCGGTGTCGATTGTTACCAATGGGAGAATCAGGAGGCGTCGACCTTGACCCGGCACCAGTTACCAATAAGAGGGTCCGTAGGCGCCGTCCATGAGCCGGTGTCGATTGTTACCAATCGGAGAATCCGGAAGCGTCGGCCTAACCTGGGCACCAGTTTCCTATGGGAGGGTCCGTAGGCGCCGGCCATGAGCCGGTGTCGATTGTTACCAATGGGAGAATCAGGAGGCGTCGACCTTGACCCGCTACCAGTTACCTATGGGAGGGTTCATAGGCGCCGGCCGTGAGCCGGTGTCGATTGTTACCAATGGGAGAATCCGGAAGCGTTGGCCTAACCTGGGCGCCAGTTACCTATGGGAGAGTCCGTAGGCGCCGGCCATGAGCCGGTGTCGATTGTTACCAATGGGAGAATCCGGAAGCGTCGGCCTAACATGGGCACCAGTTACCTATGGGAGAGTCCGTAGGCGCCGGTCATGAACCGGTGTCGATTGTTACCAATGGGAGAATCCGGAAGCGTCGGCCTAACTTGGGCACCAGTTTCCTATGGGAGGGTCCGTAGGCGCCGGTCATGAGCCGGTGTCGATTGTTACCAATGGGAGAATCATGAGGCGTCGACCTTGACCCGGCACCAGTTTCCAATGAGGGGAATCAGGAGCGAGGGGCCAGCCATGAGCCGGTGTCGATTGTTACCAATGGGAGAAACAGGAGCCGTCGACGTTGACCCGCCACCAGTTACCTATGGGAGAGTCCGTAGGCGCCGGCCATGAGCCGGTGTCGATTGTTACCAATGGGAGAATCCGGAAGCGTCGGCCTAACTTGGGCACCAGTTTCCTATGGGAGAGTCCGTAGGCGCCGGCCATGAGCCGGTGTCGATTGTTACCAATGGGAGAATCCGGAAGCGTCGGCCTAACTTGGGCACCAGTTTCCTATGGGAGAGTCCGTAGGCGCCGGCCATGAGCCGGTGTCGATTGTTACCAATGGGAGAATCCGGAAGCGTCGGCCTAACTTGGGCACCAGTTTCCTATGGGAGGGTCCGTAGGCGCCGGCCATGAGCCGGTGTCGATTGTTACCAATGGGAGAATCAGGAGGCGTCGACCTTGACCCGGCACTAGTTACCTATGGGAGAGTCCGTAGGCGCCGGCCATGAGCTGGTGTCGATTGTCACCAATACGCCTCGACCCGGCACCAGTTTCCAATGATGAGGGGAGTCAGCAGGTACCAGATGGTTTTTTTACTAATGGGAGAATCAATGGGAGAATCAGGAGGCGTCGGCCTAACGTGGGCACCAGCAGTTAGCTATGGGAGGATCAGGAGGCTCCGGCCATGATTTGAGCTGGTGTCGATTGTTACCTATGGGAGAATCAGGAGGTGTTGGCCTTGAGCTGACACCAGTTATCTTCGGGAGGATCATAAGTGGGCGCCGGCCATGAGCCGGTTGGGCTCGCTCGGCGGACAGCACGCGCGGGTAGGTTGGGGCTTCCCACTTGGGTCAATCCTGCTGCCGACAGCTCACGCCACCTGCTGTTTGTTCGGCAACCCTGACCATCGCCTTCTGCTGGTGTATCTTGCCAACACAGGCCGGTGTCCAAGATCCGTTCGTTTTCCATCGAGTGATCATGCACGAACAGCTTTCGCTATCTAGCGACGGCGTGTTTGGTTACGTTGCTCCGCCGCAGCTCTCCTTTAAGTCAACGTTCCTGCTGGACAGCTGAGTCCATCGAGGTGCTCTGGAGATGGAGTTGTGCTGGGTCGTCGGTAGGTGCTGGGAAGGTTTAGGTGGGCAGAGGTGCTATGCGCGGGCTGTGGCATTTGCCATGTGTTGGGAAGGGGGGGGGTCGCAGGTGCTATGCGCGGGCTGTGGCGTTTGCCATGTGTTGGGTAGGGGAGGGTGGTCAGAGGTGCTATGCGCGGGCTGTGGCATTTGCCATGTGTTGGGAAGGGGGGGGGTCGCAGGTCCTATGCGCGGGCTGTGGCGTTTGCCATGTGTTGGGTAGGGGAGGGTGGTCAGAGGTGCTATGCGCGGGCTGTGGCATTTGCCATGTGTTGGGAAGGGGAGGGTGGTCAGAGGTGCTATGCTATGAGCGGGCTGTGGCGTTTGTCATGTGTTGCGAGGTTATGGATGCTATTTGATGGACTGAAACCCTGGGACGTTGGTGTCAACGTCAGCTGAATCTCATCCCGCTGGCTGGACCGTTGCAGCACAAGGTGTTGTAACGTAGGGAGTTCCGTTCTGTTAACAACTCGTGATGTCTGCTGCTATGTGTTTGAACTTGCTCGGGTTCGGGGATCATGCGCCGGGGCAGGGAGTCATGTGGATGGGTTGGAAGGGATGCGAGCGTTTCGCCGCCGCCGTCGCCTACGGAGGAGCTCAAGGTTCAAGACCTACGCTCAAGGACGTTCAAGGTTCAAGACCTACACTCAAGATCTACGCTCAAGACCTACGCTTAAGGCCTACGCTTAAGACCGACCTACTCTCAAGGCCTACGCTCAAGACCTACGCTTATGACCTACGCTACGCTTAAGACCGACCTACTCTCAAGGCCTACGCTCGAGACACTACGCTCAAGACCTACGCTTAAGACCGACCTACTCTCAAGGCATACGCTGGAGACGGCCCTAAAACCCAAAACCTTTATCATGCATCCCTCAGTCATCCCCTCTCGCTCCTCACCACCTCGCTGCTCTCCCTGGGTCGGTCTGAGGTCGGTGTCGGCCTTGAGCCGCCACCAGTTACGTACCTATGGGAGGGTCCGTAGGCGCCGGCAATGAGCCGGCGTCGATTGTTACCAATGGGAGAAACAGGAGGCGTCGGCCTTGAGCCGGCACCAGTTACCTATGGGAGCATCATTTGGCGCCAGCCATGAGCTGGTGTCGATTGTTACCAATGGGAGAATCAGGAGGTAGGCGTCGGCCTTGAGTCGGCACCAGTTACATATGGGAGGATCCGGAGGCGGGCGCCGGCCAGGAGCCGGTGTCGGTTATTGGCAAAGGGAAACATTCGGTGGTGTCGACCTTGCGTGTGCCGGCACCAGTTACACATGGGAGGATCATAAGGAGGCGCCGGCCATGATGACTTGGCGCGCGTTGGTTATTATCACGCAAGGGGAAATAATCCGCCGGAGGTGTCGGCCTTACTTGAGCTCTCACCAGTTAGTTATGACCTATGGGAGGATCAGGAGGCGCCGGCCATGAGCCGGCATCGGTTATTACCAATTGGAAAATCCGGAGGCGTTGGCCGACGCCTCCGAATTATATTCCACTGGTAATAACCGACGCTGGCACCTGGTCTGCTGGGCACTCCGGTTCGTGGTTGAAGCGACTCTTCCAACGGAAAACTGCACCCCGTGCGTGGGTGAACTGTATGGCGGCATTGTTTCAAGTGGTGTACCGGGCTTTTCGGCAGGAGTATGTATACGGCCAGACACCACCTGGGCTGGTTGGGCCCTGCGTTTTGTACTGGCAATGGCGGGCCCCCGGGAGCGCCGGCCTCCATGGGTCAGTTGCCTTAGCATTTACCTGAGGGGGGTGCATCCGGCGTTTGGACCTCTGAATCTGCTCACAGCACAAGGCAGGGGCCCGTGGATGGGAGCGGACGAGATGCCGGCTGATATCCGACGGGTGATCACGGCGCTCGAGGTCGACGGCCCCCGGTACAAGACATCGCTAGCGAGCCGCTGGTGCCAGGCCCGTGGTGTGTACACGTGCCGATTTGGGGCAACCCGCTCCTCGCAGCCTGCCAGTCTGGGCAGATGGTGGTCGGCAGGAGGCCGGGCTTGGAATACTTACACCCAGAACTGGTGGGGTGCTGGACCATTAAGACGTTGGGCGATGTTCTGACGGCTCGTGATGAACTTCGGGACTTCTTAGTTGCGTCCGAGGCGGCGGTGCAGACGGCATGGCCAGCGGGATGGGGGGGGCTCGTCGTCCGAGTCTTAGATCCGCGGTCAAGAGCAGCGAAGACGTTTCTGGGGCTTGATCGGTGGCGGGAATGTATGGGGGCGCTGGAAGCGTTGCTAGCCGAGGTGCCAACCCCGTGGAAGCAAGCAGCGGCACTGGTGATGCCGCCGGTTTCCTCCCAGGGTATACCCCACGTTCTACCTGGGATAGAGGAAGTGGGGTCCATGCTCACCGCACGGTTGGGGTGGCGGTTGGGCGGGGGGGAGCCGCTGGCGCTGCGGGATATGACTGTTCGGGTTGGGACGGCTGTGCAACTGGTCGAGTTCGCGGACGCCCGGCGGGCCGCGCATGAGAAATTTGTGCGCGAAGCGCTTGGGTGTACCGGGCCTGTCCTGCCAGCGGCCCTGAATGCCTTGCAGCAAGTGTTCCGGCGGCTCTGGTCTGGCATGAAGTGGGAGCCGGCCTATAAGGAGGGGTGGTGGCGGTTGGCTGTGGATGGGATCCCCCTCCTCGGAAATTCTCATATGCGGACGGCAGCAGCAGCCCCCTGTGGGTGCGGTGTGCCGGCTGGAGAGTCTCCAGGGGCGGGTACCCCCCGCTTACACCACTTTTGGTTCTGCCCGGTGGCTCAAGCAGTGATTGCCCAACTCGAGACCCAGCTCGGTACAGGGGTGACACGGGCGCAAGTTTGGTTGGTGCAAGCACCTACCGGGGTACAGTCCTGCGTCTGGGATGTAGTGGTCCTGGCGGCTATTACTGCCATGGAGGTGGGGCGCCGGTTTATGGCCGCGGCCTTGAAAAGGGCGGGGGCTGGTGGTCCCCCTCTTACTCCGGGTAGTGGTCTTCTGGATCGTGCCGTTCGCCGTGGGCTGGTGGAGTTTTGGGCCCTTCTGAGGGGCTTTGCTGCGCTGGGGCTTCCCCAGAAAGGCTGGGGTGCAGTGGGGCCTCGGCATCCTTTCTTGCGGGTTGTCGCCAATCGCCTTGTGTGCGGGGGACCGGCTGAGGTACTGGTGGATTCCTGATCGGCTTGGGTTGTCTTGGGGAGCGGGGTTTCCCGTGCTTCATACTTTCTGGCTATATAGGCGTGTTGAGCCCTGCTAGGGGTCCGTGCCTTATGGGAGGAGAGGTGGCTGGTTCCGATGTTTGCATCGTTGCGGCGCTTCACTGGTTCGTCGGGTGCTGGGCTGTTAGGTTGGTTGGTGGCCAGTTCCTGATAGGGGAACCTCTAGTGCAAATTCCCCGTGGGGTGCAGGCTGCTGCTCTGTATGCCTACGGCCTGTCAATTTGGTGTTCTGGTGGTTTGCCTTTGTTTCGGTGCAGGTCGGTTTCTGTTTCCTCCGTCTTGTTCAGTGTCAGGCGATGCGCCCGATGGTTCTACCTCTTGGTCTGGAACCCACTGTAACCGTTACAACAAAATATGCCATTGGCTGCCGACACATCCACACGTGTCCGTTGGCTTCGCATCCAACTGCAGTGACAGCACTAGTACAAATACCGTAATTACCGGTAATCCCATGTAACTACATATACCAAACAGCGCTAACCGCAGCAGGGCGCAACACATGCCCTTAAGAGTACGGCAAGTACAGCACTCTGCACGCGCTGTGATGGTTACTCGCTGTGTCGTGACAGCTCCGCCATTGACTTCAGCGCACGTCCACACGGTAAGATTCACAACGCCGACGCGGACGTTTGTCCCCCGAACAAAACATCCATGATGTAGTTGGAATCGCCCCATACGTCTCTTGAATAACTCCAAACGCCGCCCCGCCCTCTCCGAAGATCACGGGCCGACGTCTTCAGAATGCGGATCGCGCAGCCCAACTCCAAACGTCCAACTACCAACACGGCTCCGCCGCGTCGGCCGCCTGGCGTACGACGCTGCTGGCTTCGCGTGCGTCGAGACCTGCACCGCGACAGTACGGCACCCGCTATTTTCATAGCCAGACATCTATCCCAGCTCTTCCCCCTCTTCGCACATTCCAGCCCCTTTTCCCCCGGCCACCGATGTGCGAAAGGACACACAAAGTCCCGGCACCACCATCACCGCCACCACCATCACCGCCACCACCACCACCACCACCACCGCCGCCGCCGCCGCTACCCCAGTCCGAATCCCCCTGTCGCCCTTGCTGCTAGCCCCTGCGCGAGCGAGGACTCCCAAGCCCGCAGGACTGCCCAGCTGCCGCCCCAGTGCATGCACCGCCCCCAGCACACAACCACCCCGTCCAGCCAACCGCCAAACGTACACCAACCACCTCCTGGCTCCGGCCTCACGCCGCCCGGTTGGTGCTGACTCTTGCGATTCCCCCCGCCAGGCCCACCTTGGTTAACGAGCCGTCGCCGTCGCTGACTGACCGCACTCCCGAGCCCCCTGGCCCCACGCTGACGGACACCCGCGGTCGCTCCTTCGCCGCTGCGCCCTCACTGGACTGCTGCTGCAGCACCACCTGGCCAGGTTCAGGACCAAAGGTGTTGACCAGGCTGCTGCTGATGGTCGCCTCCGTCGCCGAGAACTTGGCGCGGTCGCCGCGGGCCTCCACGGCGTCGACCGGGTCGCCAATGCCTCCGCTGACGCCGCCAAGGCCGGCCGCGACGGCGGCGGCGACGGCGACGGCGTCCGCAGGGCCGCTCGTGTTACAGCAGCTTGCTATCCACAACTTGCTGTCTTTGTTTTGCGTCGAGTTGAGGAAGTTTGGATTTGGCATTCGGCACTAAGCGAAATGCGCGATAAACGCATCGATCGTAGAACCTGCTTGGCGTGCCACCGCGCCTGTGCACGTTTAGTCACTCGCTGATTGGCCTTCTGTCACCCGCCATGTGGTTCCACGAGTAAGGCACTCACAACGCCCGACTGCGAACCAGGAGTAGACTGGAGCACAGGACTGTCGGATGTAAGCTACTGTTACATAACCAGACACCCCCATGCGTGGGGGTCAGACCACACGAAGCGATGCGGGGCCACTTTGCCCAAATAGGAAACACAGCTTAACCAACGTACGGACACGATCCCGTCCGCCTTCACGAAACACACGGCAGGTCGCCCTTCCCGCCCGTCCTTTTTGGGTTGTGCTGCACCTAGCAGGCTTCAGCCGTGGGCGTAAACCCACAAACATTAACTCACGCCGGCCGACCCCTGGGTCAGGGGGGATTTCTATACACTTACGAGCGCCCGGCAACGCTGCAAATACGGTGGCGGCCACATGAACTGCAACGTCGTCGCACAGCAACTAAGGTTTCCACAGCATGCACCATCATCATCCGTTTAGCTCCAGACACCGGCACATTATAACATATTTATTACGGTAACATGGCACGGGTGCTACCAAAAAACAGGAAACAAAATGCATGTACGGCACGCTGGCGCACCAACTACTCACGCGGCCTCCAGCGCAACTGCAGGGCACTGCATGCCGTGTTGAGCACTTAAGATTGTCATAATGTACACCAACAAATCGACCGGGTCCCTACTGATTCAGGTTATCCTTAGTGCCGAGTATAGGACATGCTTCCGGATAGCCCCCGACACACGCAAGCGCGGTGGAGCTGGGAGGCCTCATGGGTCCCTCTTCAAAGTTCAAACGTCTTGCCTCCTGCTGGTGCGTGCGTGTACCGCGTTAGGGGTAAGCACCAGCACCGTGTTAGGGGTAGGCACCAGCACCCTGCCGAATGAACGCCAACCACGCACCTCGCCGTACGGAAACGATGCAATCAATAATGCATTATGTATCCTGGCGGTATCGCGATGTTCGCAACCGTCCCGTATGTTCGTTGCGTCCGCGACCCGCCAAGATGCTACCGGTGCTAGCAATCGGGTTTGGAATCTCGAGCAGCCGCAAACAATCGCGCACCAATGTATGTACAGACTACGATGCAAAAAAGCCGCCGCCCCCGCCATCACAACCAGTTCTACTGCACGACCCTTTTATTCATAAATCCGCACGACCTTTTACAGTTCGTTCGCTCAAACACTCCCCCCATGAACCCAAGGCGCTCAACCAAAAGGCACCTTGTTTAAAATGCACGCCCACGGGTCGTTTGGGTCAGCCGCCATGTAGCTCCGCTGACACTCACTCCACCCAGACTCCGCCTTCCTTAGTGTCCGATGTGCCCAATGGTTATACCTTTTGGTCTGGAACCCACTGTAAGCGTTACAACAACAGACTCGTGGGACGCCGACAGCTGCCGCCCGCTCTCGCCATCATACGGTACCATCACTCATCCTCTCCTCAACTAGGCGGTGCAAATCTCGCGGAACTCGCCGTACCCTTGGAAGAGACGAGCGCCGCGCCGCGTCGCCGGTCTCCACCGCCGCCGCCTCCACCGCCGTGGCCGCTGCGCACGACAGGCCGTCAAAGGCGCGTCGGCTGGTGCTGCTGCGCGGCGTGGGCGTGGGCGGCGGCGACTGCTTTGTCAGCGCCGCCGCCAGCCACTCGCCATCAGACGGCGAATCATGGTGCACACTGATCGGCGGAAGAACATTTAAAAGGACTGCTGCGCAGGACTGTGAGGCCCTCAGGTGCGGCGAGGTGGTCGACGGCCGCGGCTGCAGCTGCGTTGCGACGGGGCGGACTTGGCTCCGGGCGCTTGCGGTGAAACATGACGCAATCTCATAGTTCTCATTGGAACAGCTCAGATGATTCTCGATCTCGTCCTTGTTGTCATCGTGGCAGGAGGCGGTCGAGGCTCGCGATCCGCGCGCCACGTCAGACCCCTTTGGAAACGCGGCAAGGGCAGCAGACGAAGACCACTCCCAGCCGGTTGCAGAACAGAAGGACGACGCGGCTCGCTGTAGCATCCGCTCGCTGCTTGAGCACGTGGGCGTCTCGGCCAGGCAAGGCGAGAAGATCTGAGAGGAGCGGCGGCTGAAACGACCGCTACCTGCGGCTGGCGAGGCGGGCTGCAGGACGACGTTGGATCCGCCACAGGCGCCGGAAACGCTAGACTGCACGCGACGCATCGAAAGTAGTATTAAGGCACTTGTGGAGTTGGTTGGGTCTCCGATTAGAAATTTGCCCTGTAATCTTGAGGAGACGGCGGAACGACTTCGTTGTGGATTTTTGAAAGGTGGGGAAATGTTAGTATTATGTGTTAAGGTAGCGTGCGCAGAGCTTTTAGAGTTGGGGATCGACGGCCCAAGGTTGCGATGCGACCGGCGCTTCGGGAAGCGAAATCGTGGCCGCATGGTCAGGTGGCGGGATGCCGTGCGGTACGATAGCGGGCGCGCGCTCGCACCCGCGTAATAAATTCCAGGCCAACATAGTTTTCCATAAAATGGGGACGTAGCATATCTGTTTGGACCAGTAGCTTCCAAAAACTCGGGGCTCGTGATCCGTCGTGGCGACCCTATTTATAATTACTGACGCAATCGACGTCGTGCCAGCCCGTCATGGCCCCGCCCGTACGCCTATGCCGCTCGGCGTTTCCAGCTGCCCCCATCGTATGCCAATCGCTGGTGCTTCAGGCGCTCCTCGCTGCTGCTGCGCTGCCGCCCGCGTCCCACGCCGCGAGCCCAGTCGTCGGCGGTCGTCGCGGCTTGCAGCAGCAGTACTATGAAATTCAGCCGCAGGGCCAGCAGCCTGATACGACCCTGCAGGGCTCAAATCTCACCCCGGAGCAGGTACGCAAAAGTGGGGGATGGGAGGCCGCCTTGTCGCGACGGATGACTGCAACTTCTCCGTTTCCTTCCTAGCGATGCCATCGCCGCGGTCGCTGCCAAGCTGTGGCACGACTGTTAGCCATCGCTGACTGTTAGCCATCGCTGACTGTTAGCCATCGCTGACTGTTAGCCATCGCTGACTGTTAGCCATCGCTGACTGTTAGCCATCGCTGACTGTTAGCCATCGCTGACTGTTAGCCATCGCTGACTGTTAGCCGTCGCTGACTGTTAGCCATCGCTGACTGTTAGCCATCGCTGACTGTTAGCCATCGCTGACTGTTAGCCGTCGCTGACTCATCAGCGGTCGCTGACTCAGACGTCGCTGACTCCCTCAATCCTTGCCGCCCCCATTTTTCTCTCTTGCCGTCCGTCATCTCCCGCAGCTCGTGGCTACAAGCTCCACCACGCAGCCCACATACGACCCGCCACAACCCGACCTGCAGCCGCAGCAGGAGGCGACGTACGGCCAGCCGCAGCCGCAGACCGCGCCGGCGCAGCAGCAGCAGCAGGGCCCGCAGGTCGGAGGGCAGCCACAGCAGTCTGTCCCTGCAGGCTACGCACAAGGTGAGGTCTGGGGCGGTTACAAAGCAATACCCATACGTAGAGGCCACGGTGAGGCCACGATTCCTGCAATTTTCCGCATTGGTTTGTTAGTTCCAACCAACAAGTAGCCGCTCACTCGCCGCACACGCAGTCATGGTGGAACCCTAAAACCCCAATTCGCCCGTCGCCCTCGCCACCACCCCGCCCTCCCGACCCAGACGTTGCCCAGGCCCCAGCGGGTCCCTCCTCCGACGCCCCCTTCACAACCACCTCCGGCGGCGGGGCTGACATTATGTCGCTGCACAACCAGTACCGTGGCGCCCACGGTGCAGCGCCGTTGTCGTGGTCTCCCTCCCTGGAGTCCTCGGCCCAGTCCTGGGCCAACAGCCTGGCATCCGGGTGCGGGTTCTACCACAGCCACATGCAAGGCGTGGGAGAGAACCTAGCAGCAGGTGCGTGCGCGAAAGTTAGAGCTCCGGCGCGCGCTGATGGGTGTCATCGTATCGCCGTACTTGCTTGCGACGGATAACGGCCAGCTTGGCAGGAAATTTGCAGGCCAGCGCAACATGTAACAGCCCGGGAAAACGGATTTTCGCGGCGTTGCACGCTGTTTTGCAGGATGCTCTTGGCCAACGCGTCCACGCCACACGAAAATAAATTCCACCGTTGACTCCCAGAGCTGTCTGTCTCCCACCTGCAGGCCAAAACAGCTGGACTGAGGTGGCGGCCGCCTGGTATAACGAGGTGGGTGCGCCGGGCTGTGTTGTTGTAACGGTTACAGTGGGTTCCAGACCAAAAGGTAGTCCATCGGGCACATCGGCTGTGGTCGGGAGGGAGCACCCGAGCGAGGGAGCTGATGCTTGGAGCAGGGAAGTGTGGCGCTCACGGCAGCGTACGAAATCGCTGTGCAATGCCTTAACTCACCAGCCCCTTGCTGCCGCTGTGCACAGCCCCAAATGTACGCCGCCAAACCTACTCCTTGCGCTATCGCACCTCTGCCGCACGATTCGCCCGCAGATCAACCAGTACAGCTACTCGGCCGCCGGGTTCAGCGAGTCCACCGGCCACGCGACCCAGATGCTGTGGCTGGGCACCACCCAGGTGGGCTGCGCCACCGCCTCGTGCCCCACTGGCTGCTGGGAGCGAACCGTCTACGTGTGCCACTACAGCCCGCCAGGTAAGCTGCGGCTGTAGCACACGTGGGCCCATCGAGGGCCTTACGACGCCTGCCTCGCCTCAGGGACGTTGACGTTTGGACTGCTGCCATTGTCGCCGTACACTGTCTTGCAAACGCTGACGTGGCGGTCCCCCTGCTGTCCGTGTTACGGTGCCTCAACAGGCAACGTGATTGGTCAGTTCCAAGAGAACGTCATGCCCTCGACGTGAAGGCTCGACGCGCGACTGAGATGGCCGGGAAGCAAAGTGCTGTCGTCTGCTGTGCAGGATGAGCAACCTTATCTATTAATAACTTCCAGTTCCAAAAGGCTATAATATTCGGGGAGAACTGGACCTGCAATAAACAAATTTATTGCGTACTATGTTGCTGCGGCACTGCACGGCCGTCTTTCGCTCCCCGATGGCTATACAAAGATGTGGCTTTCAAAGTTTTCCATAGAGTTGTCGTCGTGTTCACCTGGGAAGAATCCCTGCATTGAAGACAGCGACTAGAGGATCGTATGAAGGTTATGAAGGGTATCCGTGTCGTATGTACGGCACGCGTACGCGTACAGGTCACGTCCGTATGTACCGTACATGATGCGCAGTCGGTATGTTGAATGATACGTGATGGATGATGGCGTGGAGTAGCAGTTGCATCCTGGCGTGGGTTATGGATGCGCTGTATGAAGCACCGCGTGGGTTGCCATGCCCCACAGCAGCTTACGGCTGTCTGGGGCACCAGGTGTAACACACTCCGGAGCGGCACCGAAACCACGACTAGTGCCCATGAAAGGAAAGATGAAACGGCTATGCTGCTGCTAGAGCATGACAGACCGACTTCATACGCACCCAACCTCTTCACGCACTCGCTGTCGCGCCGGAATGTCCCAAGCCAGCCTCCGCGCAACAAAATGTCGGCGACAGTTTCTGCTGTGTTCCAGACCTTGCGAGGATGTCATGTAAGACGGCAGACGGCCTCGCATCAAGAACCGACCAACATCTGTGTCGTGGCACAAAGCAGCGTGTGCCGTCCAGGTTTCTTAGCTAAGGGGCTGTCGACCTGTAGTTACAGTGGTGACAGCCTGGCTTGGTACGGTAGCTAGGTCAGCGCCGCAGCCGCCGCAAACGAGCGCAGCGACGTTATGAAAGGGTCCAGCCCACCTAGCACGCCGGCATGCCACAGATGACCTCCCAGGTTCCCACACACCTCCAACGCTACTAATTGGGCACGGCAGAGCTCATGCCTGGACACACACCCGTCCGTCGACCATTTCGATTGGATGTGGCAAGACGGTGTGAACAACCCCGTCTCTGCAGGCAATCACACGAGCTGTCAGAAGTTCGCACTTTTGCACGTCCTGTAAAGCAAGCGACAATCCCGTGAGAAAAACAAGCTCTACACAGCACACCCACACAGCTCCGCTCAGGCACTTTCACAGCACTTCCACAGCACTTCCAGAGCACTTTCACAGCAGTTACCCAGCACTTTCACAGCACCTTCATAGCACTTTCGCAGCCCCACGGCACCCGTATCACCAGATCCTGTCGCAGCGGCATCACGCAACAGCTGCCGCAAACTAGGCAGCAGCGAAAAATGCGCGCATGCCGAGCCCCCGCCGGAGGGCAACCCAATGCGCGGCACCGAAACCAGCGCAGGTGCCCTGCCGCTGGCCTGGCTCACCGCTCACCATCCCCAACCCCTCACCACCTCCCCTGCAACTCCAGCGGGGCAGCGGCTCAGGCATCCGCACCTCACCACAGCACCATCGCTCCGTCCCACGGGTCGTGCCCTGCCGAGGCACCTCTCGAGCGCCCGCCTCTCCACGCCACCTCTCCACGCCGCCTCTGCTGGCCGCCTAGGAGATGCTTGAGTTTGCCAGGCTGGAGGCGCGCACCGGGCCGGCGCTGGTGAGCATCAGCGCATCGCGGAAGCACGCCGTGGCGTCGCCGTCGGTGCGCAACAGCGGCTGCACCGCCTCCCACAGCTTCTTCTTCTGCACGCGGTTGGGCTCCACGGCGGCGGCCTGCCGGGGGCCATCCATGGGAAGGGGATTAATGGGGGAGAGCGTGGGACCGTGTCCGGACCGAGTGGGGCATGTAGGAGCATCAGCGCAGGAGGCACACGGTTCATGGGTTCTAGGTTGTGTCCCATATGACAGCCAGGCGGCGATTGTGCGGTTTGGCTGTGAGAAGCGGAGAGGAGACGGCCGGGCCGAGATTTACGGTGTCTGCTGCTCCGAAACCAACCAGGAAAGGTCCGGCTTCCCGCACCTGGCTCTTGCCGGCCTCCCCGAAGTAGACCCGCTCGCCCACGGGCGCCTCCGAGGGCGGCGCCAGCGGCTCCACGGCGTCGTGCGAGTCGTTGGAGGCGCACAGCACCTGCCGGTTGGTGGGTCGGTGGGTCGGTGGGTCGCAGGGGGAGTTCGCGAGGACGGTCAAGGAAAGGAAGGGCAGCAGGGCATTGGCGCAACGGCGAAGCCCTCCCGTCCGCCTCCCGTTCTGGAGCTGGCAACCCTCGCCCCCCGGGCACATCCCCGCCTGCCCATACTCCTCCCTACGTGTGCAAAGCGTACTCAACCAACCAACGAATATACAAAGCACGGTAAACATCTTGAGGTACCTTGGCGGAGCGGCGGCGGTTGCGGTCGCCAGCTCACCACCATGCCCACTCACCATGCCGTTAGACTTGATCCCACGCATGTTGCGAGGCTTGAGATTGCACAGCACGATCACCTTGCGGTCCTGAGGTCGATTCCGGAGGTGGTTGGGGCCAAGCGGAGGGGCAGGCGGTTAGTGGTTGGCAGTTCGGTCCTCGGTGGTTGCGCAATCAGCACCACACAGCATCGGACCGCATGACGGGACCCAGCTATAAGGGTTCCCCATTAACTAATAGCGGGGTCGGTGCCGCTTACACTCCTACTGCTGCTGCCGCTGAGGACGAGGCCAGGTCTCCCCTTCTCCTCCCCGTTCCCTTCCTCGTTCTCACCTGCATCGCCTCCAGCGGCACAAACTTGACCAGACCGGACACAATGGTCCGCGGCTCCGACTCGCCCACGTCAATCTGCTCCACGTACAGGCTGCGCGAGAGGAGGGAGAGGCAGGGAAGTAGAGGCGGGCGGGGGGGACGGTGGTGCCAGTGCTGCGTGCATGCGTCACGAAACGTGCCGCGGGCTCAAAACGCCTTTCCAGCACGACGTCAGCGGCCGGTAATTTGGGGCTTGGGACTAAGCAAAGTGGCGATCGGGCCGTGATTTGGGTCGGGGCAGGTGCGCCGCAGGAGAATTTTGAGAACGGACGGGTCTTTGCGAGATCAGGCGCAATCACACGGGTTGGTTGGTGGCGTGGGCGGTGGGGATTGCGGACAAGTTACGCGGTAGTCGGCGCTCGGCAGGCAGGGGCTGGCGACGCATGTTTTTGACAGAGGGAGCGGGATCACGCGTTACGGCTGGGTCCCTCCGCGGGGAAGCTGGGAAGGCATACGCAATGACGCAATGAGCTCCGTTGACGTTAATAGGACATGTACGACACATTGCATGCTGGCTGTAGGGGAGCTACGAGTGCTGATTACAACGGTTGTCGGGGCCACGGTTTGTTGATGTTCATAGCCACAGGACCACACAAGCCCCCAAAACAAGAGATACTCCCCAGTCGCACGATCGCACCTGTCAGCATCTGGGTGCTGCTCGCATTTGATAATCTTGCCGACGCGGATATCCATAGTGGCTGGGTCGGCTGGAGCTGCATCGGAAGCGGTTGCCTCGGGAGCGGGGGCTGCCTCTGCTTGCGCCGCTGCATTGCAGATGCTGCGGTGTAGCCGCTGCTCTTGCAAGCGCAGAGCAAAAATAGCCTGAGCGTAGGGTGTGGTGGCCGGGCGCGATGCCGGGGAAGGGCGATAGGGCGTGAAGGCCGGTGCGTCTCTCCGCGACTGGCGCGCTCCAGCGCTACGGCGTACTGCATTTAGGTGAGAAGACATTGCTCTTTTGTAATTTTGCCTTAATCGGTCGCTTTCAGTTGCGAAATCAGGGTAAAATGCTAGAAACCCGTGTCAGCAAGAGATCTCAAACACAGGCTTTATGGAGTTTTAATGCTTGCAGTCGTTGCAATATCAGCGGCAGTTTTGAGGCTAAATTGCCTATATGTGGTGTTGAGCAGCTCCGGAACCACTGCGACCACTTCGAAAGAGGACCAGTTTTTATTCCGAAATCGTGAGCTTGCGCAATGCGGCGCATGAAGTAACTATTAAGCAAAAATACTTACGCCTTCGGCGAAGCAATGGTTGTACAGCGAGAGACGGAAAACGGAATAGGAGCCGAATAACCGAAGCAACACTTGAAACAGCAGTTAATAGGCTAGATAGCAGCCATGTCTGCTCCAGTGTTAATCGCGCCCCTGAAGGACATTTGTGTCAAGGTGGTGGCAGCTAATTTCGAGTCCTGTCCTACGTTTGGACCGCTACCAGATAAATATGTAAAGCGGATTATCGACATCTTGCCTTTGGACCTGCCGCTGGAGCTAGTTGGCACGGTAAGGGTCGAGCACATGCACACGAACGCGCCCCAAACCGGCAGCTGTGTTGTCGGCGGTTATCTTACACCGCATTGTATATTCATTTTTGTAGCTTATTGCGGATGAAGACTACTGGAGGCGCAGATCGCAGGCGCGATGGAAGAACTGCGAGGTAGGGCGGGTATGACGGGTCCACGGATGTTCAAGATCCCTTCCGCTCCGGGAACGCACAGCAGAATAAGGAAATGCTTGTGATAAGATGCCAGGCAGGGCAACTTCGTGGTTGGTGTTATGCCGGCATCGCGAGTCCCTCTGACTCGCCTTTCCTCCCAAACCTTGCTCTCACTCCTGGGTACCCGAATTTCTGTCCCCCGCTTCCGCCCTACGCCCCTTCAACCGTAATGCCTCCTCGGAGCGACCCATATTCCCCATCGTCGGCCCCTCAACTCCTATCCACCCAACCAACGCCCGCCTTCAGGTGGCTGCGCACGGTTACTCGTGGAAGCAGCTCTTCTTCGAGCGGAACCTGCAGGAGTTCCTGGAGCAGTGAGTGCGGGTGGCACGCCTAGATCAGCGGCCGAAATGTCGCTGGAAGGAGGGGGATGTGGAACGAGGAAGCGGTCGAGACAGGCGCTAGAGGGCGGGTGTGGGCCAGGTCCAGAGGAGGTGCCACCACCAAGGGAGTGCAGGCTGTGGCTGCAGCAGTGCTGGCCGGTTGCAAGATGTGCCCGCCGGCTGGGGGCCATGGCACTGGTACACTGGGGAATCAGGGTGCGATGGCTCCTCATCGCAGCAACTGGGGTGGCGGGAGATGCGTATGGCGGCGTTATGCTGCTGGATTGTGAGCCTCACGTGGGTTCCGGAGCGTGCGCGCGCTATGGGACGGGAGCGGCGGGGTTGCGTCACCGAGGGTGTGGTAAGGTCCAAGGCTCGGGCTTTGGACACTCGGCTCCGACCCCGAGCCCCAACCCGCCCCAACCCCAACCCCGACCCACCGCCTGGTGCCGACCCAGGTTCGACCCCGCCGTAACTGATCTCAGCAGCCTCAAGCGCCTGCTCACCTACTCGCGGCGCTTCGTGCAGACGGTGCACATCCGCCAGCTGCCCTCGCACCTGGACCTGCAGACGCTGTTCGACTGCATGGTCAAGTGAGTGGGTTCGATTGGTTCGATTCGGGCCCGGCTCAAGTGAGTGGGTTCGATTTGGTTCGACAGCACAGCACGGCACGGACGGCGGCGCACGGCGAGGCACGGCACAGCATGGTACAGCGCAGGGCATGGAAAGGACCCAACCCACATGCTGGACGGCTTGGGCTGCGAAGGGGATGGGAACAGGGTCCAAATGGGGGGAACGAGGGAGGCGCTTTGCTGGCCAGCGTTAAAAACATCCATGGGCGTGGGGATTCATGTGCTGCGCCTGGAGCCCAATCAGGCATCGGCGAAGTGGGGCGGGTTTGGAAGAAGCGCTCGCCGCGGGAGGGTTTCCGGCCAGCCGGCTGGCTGGGCCAGCCGCTGGTGCTCTGTGAGCCATGGCGCTGAGCTGGGGGAAAAAGGAAGACCCGTGTACGAGAAAGAGAAAACGATTCGAACCTGGGTCTGGGGGTGGGGAGCGAGGGTGGGACGTACACCTGCACCCAGCGACCGGCTCCTCGCCGCTTGTCTGGGGCTCTCTGGCGCTTACAACCACGCTTCGCCCCATACCCGGGCGTCCCTCCGCCCCAAGGCCCCCCTGGAGTAGTACCCTGCGTCTCGCACCCCCGCGCCAAGCTGCCCCGCCTCCGCTTCCTCCCGCAGCACCCCCTCCTCTCTGGCCATCTCCTACAACCTCAAGGAGGTGGGCATGGACTACGACCGATCGCTGTTCGGCATGAAGCTGTCCGACTGCCGCTCTCTTGCCAAGGCGCTGGAGCACTCGGAGACCCTCACCTACCTGGACCTCTCCAACAACTCACTCGACGACGATAAGGTGAGTCGAACTGCTCATGCGCCTCTGCCTGCAGTCTGCACCACCTCAAGCCCCCACCCGCGCCCGCATCCGAGGGGCTTTCGCTCGATCACGAGGTCCCCCTCATTTGGCTCGGCCTCTGCCCCTCCTCGGCGGCAACTCTCGTTCGTCTCAGCTTATTCAATCGGGTTAAGCTCTCTACCCTTCCTCTCTGCCCTTCCCGCAGGTCCGCATGCTTGCCTCCGGTCTGGTAGAGAACCTGTCCATCACGCACCTCAACCTCTCCCACAACAAGATCGCCGACCGCGGCGTGCGCGCGCTGGCGAAGCTTCTGGACGGCCACTCCGTCATCAGCCTGCTGGAGCTGCACGACAACCAGATCCATACTGAGGGCGCCAAGTCGCTGGCTCGCGCCTTCAAGAACAACCAGTGCCTGCTGTCTGTCAACCTGCGGCTCAACCGCATGGGCGACGAGGGCTGCAAGGCGGTGGTGGAGAGCGTACGCACCGCGCCCACCCTGGAGCGCCTCAACATCAGCGCCAACGCCGCGGGCCCCGGCACGGCAGCGGCGCTGGTGGCCCTGATGCGGCTGAACAACACGGTTACGGAGCTGGACCTGTCGTGCAATCAGTACGGCGAGGAGGCGTGCAGCGCCGTGCGGCGGGCGCTGGAGCAGAACACGTCTGTGCGGGTGAGTGGGCGCGCGGAAGGGGTGGAGGGAGGGCGCGTGGAAGGGGCCGCGGGTGTGTGTGTGTGGAGCGCGTCACCTGTAACCATGCCCATGGTGCGGTGCCTGTGTAGCATACACACCGCTTTACCTGCGGCTGCCCACCGGGCGGTGTTCGCAATGTGCACCACTGTCTCTTTTCTCTTGCCGTGGGCGATGGTTGCGACCCCTCCTCGCCTTCCTTTGTTCACTGCGCCGCCTCCTCCAGTTACTCGACATGCGGATGACCGGCATCAACCCCGACGATGAGCTGGCAATCACCGAGAACCTGCGCGCGCGGCATGAGCGGATGGATAAGGCCCGTGTGCTGGGCAAGTAGCAGGATGGCTCCAGGGCGGGCGGCAGCTAGTATCTGCTGCTTAGGCGATGTCGTCGGAGCGTGCCAGCGGCTGCGGCGGCTCCGCTGCTCGCCGCTCACAGCTTGCGAGCGTTTGGACGGGGGGCTTCGAGCGTTCGGAAATACTGTGATTGCGGGCAATGAATTGCACACCCTCGCCGGATACGAGCATCATATGTACGGTTATGTGGGGTGAATTTGGTGGGTAGGCCCAAGTACCATCGCCATCCTTCGTTCGGGTGGTCCCCAAAGCATATGGCTCTGAGCTTCCGGGGCGTTAGGCAATCGGTGCAAAAACCGGTGCATTTGATGTGGAGGCGGCACCAGGCGGACCCCAGGGTAGTGTTCGCGCGCTCGCGCCAGCCGGGACAGGACCTTTCTCGCCGCTGCAACTGCGCAGGAGCGAAGTGGCGCCGCCCCACAGGGGAGTTGCTCCCTACGCCACCCTGAACCGGGGCTTGGCAACTGGTTTAGTTTGCGTCCAATAATGTAACATGTACACGCCGCGGTACCGGAACGACATCAAGTCGGCAACAGGGGAAACTCGGCAGGCTTGATCCGATGGGCAGTCGACGAGGCGTTTTCCTGCACTAGAACACCGCATCCAACTACCTAGGCAACACCACCCATGGGCGCAGCAGTGCAACATGGCAGCTGGCGGCACAGCCAATTCTGGACTCGTCAGGGAAGCACTTAAAAGCCGCCAGCACATTAGCACGTGCGCAGCCGAGCACTGGCGAGCTTGGTACAAGGACTGGGAACGCCGCCGGCCCGTCCCTACCCGTGCATTCGGCGGATGACATCTCCGGGGTCGGGAGTCGGCCCCACGGGCGCCAACAACAGGACGCAGCAACCCGCACAAACAAAATGAGCAAAGAAACTAACAAACCAGGACAGCATCGACACCTGCTCATGGCACATCACATATCACTTTTGACCACCATAGTGCGACAGACAGGCCTCGGGGACCAACCAATTTGTATGCAGCGAAAGGGGAATTCTTCAATAGTCGCATCCACAGCCTCCAGGGGCCCTACCATTGATGAGCAGGCGCTTTGGGCACGTCCACACTTCGACCTGGCCCGCTTGTCACAGCCTCAGCCAGTCCCATGAGACCCAGACCCAGCCCTAATGGTACACTTTCCAGCTTCAGCCTGCCACCAGGGTCCCGTACAGCCCGCCCGTCCAACATCACAACACCAACCAAAGACTTGAACATACACCCACCATTCGCCGATACACAACATGGGATGATACAATACAGCTGGCGGTGCAGGCGGGCCAGACAGCGCACTCGGATTTTATGAGTCTTACTGGTGGTACACATGGTTTGGAGGACTCGTATCGTCGGCTTCGCACCAGACACTGGGCAGAGGCTAGCTTTGCCATGATCGCCGATGTTGCAAGGGCCGCTGCTGTCGCCGTCCAACCCGAAGCGGCGCCTCGCAAACTAGCGCGAACCCAGCAGCGACGGCTGAAAAGCCGGCCGCCTGCCTAAAAGCCCAATTCCTCGTCCGAGGTATCGGCGACGAAGTTGTTCTTGGCGTGCTTGTAGTAGCGGTGCAGGAAGCCGATGCCCTGGTGTAAAGAGGGAGCGAAGCAACGTGGTTGACCGCAATGCATCTATCCATCCGCCAACCAATTTTCATCCCCTTTCGTGTGTCTCGCAGACCGGCCGGCGAGAATCGCCCCGCCTGCCTCCTACCCATGCCCAGCTCACCTGGTCCGCCAGAACGAACATATTCTGGATCTCAATCGGCAGCTCGTCGATCATCCGCACATGCTGCGGTAAGGACAGGCGCCAATCTCGGCGTCAGCACTGCGAAGCGGTAAGGTGTGCCAGCCCACGCGTACGACAGACGACACACATGCAGTCGGCAGCTCCGACCCACATCAGCAAACTGCGCCACCCACACCTCCCGCGCCCAACGCACGCGCCTCCGTGTCCACCCACCCCCCATCCAGGCCCGGAATCCGACCTCCGGTTGTAGCTATACCTCAAGTGCCAGCGTGCAGTTCAACCCGAGTGTGCCAAACGTTTCCTACTTTATGCTTCCTAAGTGCCGACATTCGGGTTTCCTCTCAAACACTTCACCCTCGCTACGCACCCACCTGGTAGTAGTCCATTCGGTACAGCAGGTCGGGGTACTCGCCCACAACCGCCGCCACCACCTTCCGCTCCCGGGAGGGGTGCAGCCGCGTCAGCAGGTCCAGCACGCGCTCCTTCCGCTCCGGCAGGTCGGAGCAGTAAAGCAGCTTGGGCTGGCGCTGCACCAGATCGGCCACCTCCTTGCCGGGGAAGGCCTCCACCAGGACCACCTTGCGGTGGGTTACAAAAAAGGACCGGTCGGAGGGAGGCATAAAACCGTTGACGCGAAAAGGACCGGTCGGGGGGGGAGGGCGGCATGTTCAAGGAGCGATTAGGGGAGGGCGGCATGTTCAAGGAGCGATTAGGGGAGGCGCCCGTTAGTCGCTCGGCGGATAACACACCCAGAGAAGCGGAGTAACGATGTCGATAACGTCCCGGCAAGCGTGGTAAACGTGTGAATGGAGCAACGAGCTCATGCTGTATCATACAGCAGCAAGCTGTGCCGTGCGAGGTCGTGCACTGGGAGGAATGGACCTGGCGAACTAGCCATCGGCCGGAAGGGCGAATGGCGAGAAAGCAATTTGGGGGATGGTCGTTTAGCGAGGGGCTCGTACATGGCTAACTTCAACCGGTACGGTCTCAGCGAACCTCAACCGGTACGGTCTCAGCGAACCTCAACCGGTACGGTCTCAGCGAACCCCACTCCCACCCGTACTGCCGTTTCCAGACGCTACCCCGGCTATCGCCGGCACTATGAATGTAGTCATTAAGTTGCGCCAGACCGTTGCCCCGTTCCTATGTGCAGGTGCAGCGCCGGGCAGGAAGCAGCCTCCACCGCTTCGTAAACGGAAGCCGTGTGTGCTACTGTTTCGGCAGGCAGACAGAAGTTTGCCTTCTGCCAGGAAAGCCCCCTTAGGGTGCCCGGTCACACGTTTTCCATCGACGCAACGAGGGTTTGCCAAGTCCTCACCAAGTTGCGAATGGCGAGCCCCGGGTCCAAGTTCAGCACACCGATGTCGCGCTCCACCATAGCCACAATGTCAGCGTCCGGAAGGATCCGGTTGAGGCGCTGCATCTTTGCTGATAACTGCTCAATGCTGTACTTCCTCCCGCTGTCCTCAAGCCGCCGTACAAGCTGCTCACTTATTGCACTTGACAACCCTTGCTCGCACCAGAAGGCGACCATTGCCCGTCGCGGGGCCGGTTCCGTGGGTGAAGTCTGCGCCGTGAGGTCAAGGTCTGCCAAGAAAGCTTGCTCAAGCTCGTGCTGAGTCTGTAGCTGCGCCATAGTGCGGGCCTGCTCGAAGATGCTCAGTGCTTCCGCTAGCCCTCTCTGTTCGCCGGGTTGCTCCCCACGTCCAGGAGCTGCCCGACACAGCCCTGGTAAACCTCTCACATGTCTCCTATTACTTTGTTCAACGCAACGGCCAACATGGCAAGTAATAGCAGCTCTCCGTAGGGCGCATGACGTAGGTAAGGCTCGTTGCGCCACCGACATCGTAATATACGCAACGTACAGGCTCAACAATGCATATAGGAAACCGACGAACGTTATGAGCATATGACGAAGTGTTTTTCGTCGCACGGCTGTACTGCAGTCAACACAACGAACAGAAACACAGCGCGCCACAGCAGGGATTCGATGTGCAATGCACTCCTTGACACATACAATTACTTACCTATATCTTTTTTTACGCTTGACTGTCGCATGACTACAAATGCCGGAGAAGGGAGAACAGACAGCCTCCAACACTATATCCTAGGCCGCCTTGAACGATTGGTTTCGTGTTTCCAACCGACGCCAAAATAGCGCAAATGGGTGCCGGGGCCTCGGC
The DNA here is from genome assembly GCA_003116995.1 of Yamagishiella unicocca. Taxonomy (NCBI): domain Eukaryota; kingdom Viridiplantae; phylum Chlorophyta; class Chlorophyceae; order Chlamydomonadales; family Volvocaceae; genus Yamagishiella; species Yamagishiella unicocca. The sequence goes on along the minus strand of BDSL01000016.1, from coordinate 641,155 downwards.
CCAGGCAGGAATCTTTGGCACTCCCGACGGAACGGTCGACCCAGAAGCCGAATGGCGGTCCGAGAATACGCGCGAGCTTGACCGATTAGGAGGCACGTTTTGCTTTGTAGCTGTTGTGTACGCTGAGTGTGCAAGTCGCACAGCGCTATTGACATCTTCCGCCCGTCGGAGCTTTGCTCACGCAGGGAACCAACGCCCTGCCCTGAGGCGAGGCCAGAGCACAAAGTATCGATTGGAATGGTTGAAGGTACGTGGGTGTGTTGTCGTAGGCTTCCGCCGTTTCGCGTGCGTAATGCCCCGCCGGGTTCCGCCGCGACTTTGCGCAGGAAGCCTTGCATGAGCAAGGCGATCGGCTCGAAGAAGCACTTGCAAAGGACCCGCTGGCTGGCAGGTGTGGCCTTGCGGAAGCCGGCGCAGTACGGTTGTCTGTCTTGTGACAAGGCGTTAAGGACGTTTACTGCTGCAGACATGAGATTATGCGCCAGGAAGCGTTAAAAATCGCGAGGACGCTGGGCCCGGGGCACCACCGCGTCACCGTCCGCGAATGGCAGACCATGAAGCACACCGACCTTCGGTAAGCGATCAAAGGGGGCCCCTACATTACCTGCGGGGGCGTGCGGTTTGGCGCGGGGAAGAAGTGGCGGAAAGGGTCGTCGTCCAGGCATGCAGCACATCCCTTATCCCCTCCGCCTCGCGATTCTGGGGTCCTCGAAAACCCTGCTCAACCCTCCACCCTCCCCTCCACAGTTCCCAGCAAGCCCGAGAGGAACTGGAGCGCAAGCTACGGGACAGGGAGAAAAACCAGGATCGGCCTGCCTGGAACTCCCTGCACTGGGCAGCGGCCAATGCCCCAGAGGGTACCCGCAGGCTGCCGCCAGCGATGCTGGCGTCCGCGCCCGCGGCCCTGTCTTCTGCGACGAACGCGCCATCGGCCCTCACCTCCACCCTCGTGGTGGCCTTGCCAGCAGCCTCCACCTCCACAGCGCCCACCTCACCTCCGTCCGCCTCCGACTCGCCCGTAGCTGAGGCGACCGCACCTGAGCCGCCGGAGGACGCGGAGGCGGAGACCGAGGAAACGTAAGCGCAGCCTGCAGGCAGGCTCGCGGCCGGAGGGAGGCAAGGGGACCTGCACTGGGACGGAAGCGTGTGGGAGATACGCATGGGGAGTTGAAACCCGTTGGCTAGCACTTCAGTGACAAGTGAAACCGAGGCATGGGGGCGGCTGGGCTCTGGGATAAAGGAGGCCGATGGACGCAATGCTCTTACACGACAGACAGTCCACGCTTGGCAGCCTTGCGTTACCTTGCTACGAAAATCACACCACAACGGGGCTGGGGGGGGGGCTCGGCGAGCGCGCCAAAGCGTGTACTGGCAGCCTTCCGTAGGCTGGTGATTAGGGTTTTGGGTTCTGGGCTGCAACGCACGGCACCGATGCCCTTCCGAAGGGCACCATGCAGCTGCAAGCCGTGCTGGTCACAAAGCCCCTCGCTGAAACACACCCCTGGTGCACCGCAGGCCGGATGAGAAGGCGGGACCACAGGAGAGCGGCTTCCGCGCCTTGGCGCCCATAAGGCCTCCAGGTGCGCCCACGGCGGCTGGGGGACGGGGTGGGGGTGAGGACATACCGGTAGCAGAACGAGGGCTGGATGGGAACGTGGTAGAACGGGCCGTCAGCTGCGTACGGACAGTTCAGCGGGTGTGACACGTGTGGCACACGACAGTGCACACGTGCGATGCACGTGCACGCGGGTTCGGACAGGGACGGGCCGACTGGATGGGATCTTGGGTGCGCTGGCTGGCCGCATTGGGCGGGCGCCGTGCCGCGCACTTAAGAGAGACGGCTCCCCCCAGCCAGCTCACGCATGTGCTCCAACTGATGGCCCACAGAACCGCCGGCGGAGTGGCGGCTGCGCATCGTCCGCGCTAAGCGCAAAGCCATGATGATCATCAGGGTGGTGCTGGCCTTCCGCGGCCGCAAATACCGCGCGCGCGGGCTGCAGCGGCTGGACTCACTGTCGTACTTCGTGGCGCAGCACCTGGGGCCGGACCTGACGCGGTTCGTGGAGGAGCAGGCGTCGTACCGCGTCACCCGGGCAGCAGCGGCGGACCTCCAGGCGCGTCTCTCTGCCAGTGTCGGGGGATGTGCAGGGCGGGCGCCTCTGGCCGGTTGATTGGGGGGGGGGGAACCGGATGCAATTGCGGTTGCGGGAGGGTCCAGGGCGTCCCGCTAGGGTAGCTCGCAGCTGCTGGAGGCGGCGGGAAGGGGCCGGGCGAGGTGTCGAGAGGGGCTGGGAGGGTCGACCGGATGGGCGCGTGGGCCTGCTTGCGAGACGTCGAAGGCGTTGTACAGCGAGGACGACGCGAGCATGGGGCCACTGAGGCAGCACCAGCCGCCTACAGCCCTGTGTAATCGAACCTCTCGGCCTGCCTCGTGCCTTTTTTTGGCAACGGTGCACTGGCAGGGTACGGGCAGTCGGCAGCCCAACCCTGCTCGTGTGCCCAGCTCACCCCCAAACGGCAACCCCTTCCGCTTCTCGCAGGCTTTGGCTGAGGAGGTCTGGCGCGATCAGAACTACGGTGACGCCGACGACAGCTACGAGCCCGCGGACTTTCCAGGATTGTTCCCCAACAGCGGCCCGCAGCCGACGTCTCCGGCTTTCAACTTGGGCACCCCCATCTCGCACCCGGCTACCCCCACCTCGCCGGGCGGTGGCGGGTTCAACATCTTCAAGCCGCCGCCGCCGCCAACGTTGCGGCTGCCTGGCACTTTCTCGACGGGCGGCGTCTCAGCGGCAGCTGGCTCCGGAACCGGGAGATCGGGATCTCCGCTTCTGCGGTCACGGCCGATCAACTTGACGCCCACGCTGCACCACATATCGCAGGTGGGGTATCCCACCTAGGCAAAAACTCGCGACCACCTAGATAAAGGCTCGCGACCACCCAGGCAAAATCTCGCGACCACCTAGATAAAGGCTCGCGAACACCTAACTCGCGACCCAAATGGCACGGTAAACCATGGCCAGCTCTCCGGGAGATGCGGCCAGCGGCGTGGGTGGGCTGCGTGCGTTGATTTCCCGCTCCGCCGCGAGATTCCACCAAGCATTCGACAGACCGGATGGTGGTCTGGTGGAGCGAGGCGGAGGAGTGATAGTGCGGCTGCGCGTGTGTGTATTTGCGGGGCTTGCACGGGGTTGGGGGTTCTACATGTGGCGCCAGCGGGAACGTGTAAACGTGCAAACACAAGCTTAACGCACACAACTCGTGCGGATGTTTTGCTTTTTGGCGGGTCATGTCGTACCTGGGTCCGACACTTGCGTGAGCCCTTCAAGCCGCTCTCAGGGCTGGACGCCCTCCAGGAGTCCACCTGCCCAGCTCCACTTCCCCCGCTACCCCTGCTGTCACCTCGATGCGCAGGCTGGCAACGGCGCCGCCGCCAACGGCACCCCCTCCTCGTCCTCCGGCGCCTTGCCATCCACGAGCGGTCCTCTGCCGCAGCCGCTGCAGCTGCCCACCAATACATCCGCACCGGCCACTCGCCCACATACCTCCAGCTCGCATCCCCAGGTGCCACTGAGCCCCAGCGGTGCCCTTCCGATCCTACGGCGCCACAACAGCGGCCGAATGTCGATGCCGTCGGGACTGGCGATGTCGCAAGCCCTGGAGCTTGAGGCCGCCGCCGGCGGGGCGGTCATGCACCCCAGCCTCGGCGGCGTGGGGAGTTTAAGCAAGAACGCCCGCTTTTCCGCGCCGGGCAGCGAGCAGCTCATCGTGGGGAGTGTGGGCACCGGCAGCAGCGTGATGGCCTCCATGGATGACGGCAGCATCGTCAGCATGATCAGCATCGGCGACGTGGTGCCCGCGGCGCCAGGCTTGGCGGGCACCAGCAGCAAGCGCTGGTCGTCTCCACGCTTCAACCGTCGGGCTGATAAGGCCGAGGTACAGGGACATGGGCAGGGTCACTCGCAGGGGCATGGGTCGTCCAGTGGCTCCGCCGGCGGCCGACGCGCGCCAACCTCCACAAACATGTGCCTTGAGGACATGTCGCTGGTGGCTCGCGCGCAGTCCTGGGCCGGGCCGTCGGCGCTGCAAGCACTGGCGCTGGCTGGCAGCGGCGGGGGCGGTGGTGCAGGACCGCATGCGCGCAGCCTCGGGAACGACGTGCCGCTGTCGCCGACCGGCGCCGGGCCGTCCCCTCCCGGCAGCGGCGGGGCCGTGTTGCCGGCGCCGCCGCCGATGCCTTCGCCGGCGACACGCAATCCACGCACGCGTCGTGAGTCGGGCCTCATCCTCACCGCCAGCACTTCCACGATGTCGCTCCCTCAGGCCGCCAGCACCGGAGGCCACCACCACCTGATGCGCAGCCCCACCAGCACCGCCGACGGGTACATCGCCAACACGGGCGCTAGGGTCCGCCACGGCAGCTCCGGCTCGGGGCATGGGTTCGTGGCGCGCAGCGGCAGCGCCGTGACCTCGAGCTCCATCGGCAGCACGAGCATCGTACGGCGCCCGGGCCGCGTCGGCGGCAGCGTCACCGGAGAGCCGGGCTACTCGGTCATTACCAGTAGCGGCTACGGCGAGCGGCCCGGCAGCGTGGTTTCGGAGCGAGGCATGTACACCAGCAGCACCGTACGGAAGCGTGACGCGGGCGCCGACCAGCTCTTTCTCCGGTACCAGGAGGAGGTGCGGCGGGGGGTCCGCCGGGGGTTACGGGGGGCTGCGTGGGCCGGGGGTTGCGAGGAAAGCCCGTGTACGAGGAAAGCCTGTGTACTGTTTTGATATGCATCCTAGAGAACTTTGCTGATAAAACTAAAAGACGGAGGTCGTATGTCGACCTTCGGCGGCGGGATGTGTTTGGGCCCTGTGCTGGCGTGGGGCTTGCAGGGGCGAGTGCCGGGGGGGTTCGAGGAAGGCGGGGGGGGGGCTTACGGATGAGGGCTGCGCGGTTGGAAGATCTGGTTACGAGGGTGCCTGTGCGGGCCACAATGACTCCAACAATTCCCGTGCCGATTCCTTCCACTGCTACTACCACCACCACCACCACCATCGCATCGCGACTACCACGATCACAACCGCCGTTCCCCACACGCCCACTCCCACCGCCACTGTCCCCACACGCCCACTCCCGCCGCCGCTTTCCCCACACGCCCGCTCCCGCCGCCACTTTCCCCACACGCCCACTCCCGCCGCCGCTTTCCCCACACGCCCGCTCCCGCCGCCAATTTCCCCACACGCCCACTCCCGCCGCCAATTTCCCCACACGCGCTCCGAAGGCCGCCGCGCTGGAGAAGCCGCAGCGCATGATGCAGCTGTACGCCAACCGGGCCAACGCCCGGTGGGTGGAGGAAATCGCGGGGGCGCCGCCGTCCATCACCACATCCACGTCGGGGTCGTCGCTGTCCGGGATGCTGGCGGCATCAGGGGGTGCCGCAGCAGCTGGTGGGGTGCCCGGCAACGGCGCTGCCGGCACGTCGGGCGCGGGCTGGGAGCCGCCGTACGTGTACAACGCTGCTCGATTTTCGGCGGCGGTGGGCGGCGCGCAGGCGGCGGTGTTCAAGTCGGAGGTGGCGACGATGCTACGGGCGGGGAAGATGGCCGTGCAGGTGGGTGGTGGTGGGTTGCAGGGTTAGGTTGGATGGCGAGCAGGTTAGGGTTTGTGACGTCACTTTCTTTATAGCTCTCGCTCTCTCTCCAACCAAAGGTATAAGGACCCTGTAGGGTCCTTATACCCTACAATACACACGCATCGACAAAACACACCGCGCCCCTCCCTCCCCTCAGGTCCTGGCCGGCGACGACCACATCATACTGGGCAACGGGCAGCCCCAGCCGCTGTGGAGCGCCGACCCGTGGGACCTCATTGCCACGTCGTTCCCCGCCAAGGTGGGCCAGCGGGAGCGAGGGTGGGGCCGCCTGAGCATTGGTTTCGGAGACCTTGGACACTGCCATGGCTGGGGGCGCAGCTAGTGTACGGCATCTTGCCGGCGATGTAAAGCGGCAGCAGTCGCCCCCGCCTTCCGTACACTCAAACCCTAAACCCCATCCCTCCGCCCTCCGTCTGCCCCTCCGCCCTCGTCCTTCGTGCTGCCAGGCCGCCGCCGCCGACCACGTACGCCAGGTCCAAATGGGCCCTCGGCTGCTGATGGCGCTGGTGATGGCGGTGGAGGCCATTGCGGGCGCCGAGGCGGTGGCACGGCTGGTGGTGGTGCTGCACATGAACGACTCGCAGCAGGAGGAGGTCATCCAGGACCTGCGCTACCGCAAGTTCTGCGGGTGAGTGCGCAGACGGGCGGTCTGGGGCAGGCTAGGGGCGGCTCACTGGCAGCATGGACGACTTGCTCGGGTTGTGGATTTACTTAGGAAGGACGGCAGTGCGGATGGTGGGGCACTGCGGGCTGCGGCTGCGCGCGCAGGGGTCTTAGTGTTGTCCCGTCACATAGTTTGTTCATTGTGCAGCTCTTTCGTGTGACAGCATGGTTTCAGTCACCCCTCCCGCCATGCACGTCCCCACCAGCCGGTGTCCTGTCCCCCGCACTGCACTGCACGCGCCTCCGGCCCCCGCAGGCTGCGCCCTGAGAACCTCATCCTGCTGGTGCAGCAGCGGCGGGTGGGCTACGTGTGGGACCCCGAGCACACCGTCTTCGTCCGCGACGAGACCTCCCAGCCCGCCTCCGCCGGCAGCGGCTACGCCATAATGCAGCTGGTGTGGCCGGAGGAAGCCTTCCAGATCACGCCCGACCCCTCGCCGGACGGCAAGGCCAGCCAAAAGGACCCCATGGCGCCCTGGAGGAAGCTGCCGCCGCCCGAAGCCACCCCGCCCAAGCTTGTTCCGCTGGGCACGTCGGTGTTGGATCATCTGTCCAGCCGCGGCGTGGAGTGGATGTTGACTCGGCGGCTTCGCGACATCAGCCTCTACCACCCGGACATGACGTTGGATGGGGACGTGCTGGCCTACACGCTCTTCCTGCACGAGCTCATTGGCGCCAACATGGCGGTGCAGGTGGACATGGTTGATAGCGTCAGCGCGGCGCGCACGGCGCAGGGCGGGATCGTCCTGGCGCCGCCGCGAGTGAAGAAGACCTCGCCGCCGTCGCCGACGCCTCAGGGGCGCGGGGGCCCGATGCGGCGCGCCGCAGCGTTCTCGCAAAGCAGTGGGCCGGTGCGCGCAGTGAGCGACGTGGCGGGGTCGTCGCAGCCCGAGGGCGGCTCTGGCGGCACAGGGGGCGGTGTGCATCCGCACGTGGTGGTGGACATCAAGAACAGCGACACGGCGGTGCGTGGCTCCAGGGAGGAGGGAGAGGCGGGGCGTTGGGAGGGGGCTTCGAGGAAGACCCGTGGGTGCGAGAAACAATCGTTTAGAACAGACGTTTTGAGATGCGTTGGGAGGGGACGGGGTTGAGGGCGGCCAACGGTGTGGGGCCGGGGGATCGCGGGGCGGGGCTCCAGGGAGGAAGAGGTGGCTGGTGAGGTGGGGGATGGGTAGTGGCCGGGAGGATGGGATGTGCGCTGCTCGTGGTTGGTAAGGCAACGGCGAACCCAGTCTGGCCTCGTCCCCACCTCTTACCCCGCAGACCCCGCGGATCATCCAGCTCCTGAACGAGCTGCGGGCTCGGGCTAAGGGCCGGCTGGCGGTCAGCACGCGGCGATACATGTGGCGGGTGGACGTCCTCCACAGTAAGGAGTGGGGGGTAACATAAAAGGACCGGTTACTCGACATGGGAAGTGTAGCTGGTGCACAGGCTTCGGACGCCTGGAGGAGCCTGGGGGGGGGGCCCGCTGAGGAGCCACATGTGGGGTGATGGGTTTGGCCGCAGCTCCTCTTCCTCGCGGCCGCTCCACGCTGGAGATTCGCTGGCGCATTTCCACATGTCGCGATACGATTGGGCGTCTACCTGCACGCAGTCTCACTTGCGAAGCGGGGGCTGCAGCCTGCCCTACCATGTCAGCACCTGCTGCTGCCGCCGGCGGTCATCGACAGCTCTCAAACCACCCGCCAACGCCACGGCTGCAGCTCACGCCTCCAATCTCGTCGCCCCCCTCCGCCCAGGTCTGGTCCAGCGATCCAGCTTGTTCCACCCTAGCCTGGAGGTGGCTGGCGACCTGGCCTACCTCACCTTCGACATGTCCGACATCACCGCCGCCACCGACTGCGGTGCGCGCTGCGTGGCTGTGTCCTCGCGCCACCCCGCCCGCTCGCTGAGCTCCGCTGCCGACATCGACGAGCTGCTGGTCGCCATCCTGGCGCAGGTGAGGGAGGGAGGAGCGCCCCGACCAGACCACACCAGACCAGCATGGGCTTCCGAGACCTTATGGTCGTGTGTGTCAAGGGCGCGCCTCTACCCTCCCCCGTCCTGCCCCTTGCCTCCTCCAACGTCGGTCCGCCCGTGCCATCCTGTCCTGGTGCTGACTCCCCTCCAGCACTCGGGCACCCCGCATCACCGTACCCGTTTTCTCTTTTGTGCACGGGTTTTCCTTGCAACCACCCGGCAACACACACACCAACCGGTCCCCACCATCACCAACCACCTCGCAACACCAAACCACGTCGCAGGACGCCGCCGCACCCTTCCGGCGCATGGCCGGTAACGTCAGCTCATTGTACGCCCCAGCCGGCCAGGAGCGGCCCTCCACGTCGCAGTCCGTTTCCGGCGGCGCCGCCGCCGCCGCCAGCGCGCAGTTCCCCTCTCCGATCACCGACATCCGAAACCAGCCCCCCGGCCAGCGCATTGTCGTATTCGTGGCGGATAACGAGAGCACCAGCATGGCCATCCAGCTGCTGATGAGCATGGTCAAGCCGGGCCGGGACACGGTGCAGCTCGTGACGGTGGTGAGCTCGGTGCTGCAAGAGCCGGCTGGCAAGATACTGCTGAGGAAGCACGAGTCGACGCTTGCCAAAAGCATGGTGGAGGTGACCACGGAGCTGCTGGTGAGCTGCGGCGGAGGGCGCGGCGGCGGGGTCTCGGAGGGGAAGCAGTCGCCAATACGGTGCCAAAGAGGTTGCTGGATGGGTCAGGAACAGATCGCGCGTGGATCGCAATCGGATCACAAACGTATAACACAAAGGTCACATATTAAAGCATAAGTAATCACGGGTCCTGCGAGCAGCCGAAGCCCAGTAGCCAAGAAACGGGGTCTCAGGCCGCATTCTTCGCCTCCGGGTGTAGAATCTCACCTACCAAGTAGCGAACTGTGCACAGTTTCATCGAAGTCCCTTTACCCCGCCTCACCTCCTTCTCCTCCTCCTCGCAGACCAAGAACGCCAGCGGCTCCCTGGTCGACCAGCTGGAGCTCTTTTGTGAGGAGGCGGACGCGCAGCTGATCGTCATGGGCAGCCAGCTGCTGGCGGCGGCCACCGTCACGCCCCCCGCGGCCGCCTCGTCCGGAGGAAGCCAGGGCGGCAACGCCTTCTCCATAGCGGGCGGCGGCACGGTGTTTGGCTCCGGCATGAGCTTCAGCGGCGGCGGGGCGGGCGTGTCGATCCTGGGCAGCGTGGCGGCGTCGTTCTTGAAGAACGCCACTCGCCCGATGCTGATAGTCAAGGTGCGCCTTAGGGCATCGCACCGAGGCGCGGGGTGCCTGCCGGGGGGAGGACACGGAGGAGCCCTCCCCTCATTCCTCTTATGCGGCAGAAGGACACGGAGCAAAACCCTTCCTTCCTCCGTTTTTTGTCCATGGGGGGGTGCTTCTCCGCCATTCCCTTGTCCTCGACCGCACCACCCGCAGCACTTGAAATCCCCCTGGCAGTGTTGTCGTACTTCATGCGTCGCGCACACCTCTCCCTTATCGCATCCACGGATCTTCATCGAAACCCTCCCTCCTGCCGCTCCGCACGCATGCAGGCGAATGCCAAGCACGCGGCCATCTCCCTGGACAAGGACAAGCTGCGGGTGCTGGTGGAGGTGCACCACAACAGCCGCAGCCTGCTGCGCTACGTGTGCAGCAAGCTGGTGTCGCCGCTGCGGCACGACAAGGTCTATCTGACCAAGGGCGGCGCCAAGGACGCCTCGTCTCAGGACATCAACACCAGGTGGGGGCGGGGAGGCCGGTGTGGGCGAGAGCGTCGGGCGGTGTGAATAGAGTCAACTGTCAACCACCATGGGCGGTGATACCGTGCCGTACGGGCGCGTAGCGCCTCACCTCCGCTACCTCAGCCGGCGTGTCGCCCGGTTGTGAAACACTACAATCCTAATAAAGATTCCACACGCCCGCCCGCAGCCGGCGCCTGCTGGAGAATTTCAGTGACATCGCGGCGCAGTACCACGTGCCGGTTGTCAAGCGGGCCCTGGAGGAGCCCATCGAGACAGGAGCAGTCAAGTACGCCGACCACGACAAGATCCATGTCATCGCCGTACAGGTCGGTTGGTTTCGGCGCGCGTGGGTTGGGAGGGCAAATGGTGCTACAGAGGGTTGCTCCCGTAGAGCAGCTACCGCGGCTTTGATCTGCACAGCGTCGCTGAGTCGGGTGCTGACGTGGCACAGGGGCCCCTTCCGTCGTCCCCCCCCTCCGCCTCGAAGCTCCATCTTGTCCCCGCACCAACACGCAACAGGCACCTGCGGGCCGCGGCGTCCCCCACTCGATCTTCAACGTCGTGAAAGCGGCGCGGAGCGCCGTACTTATCTACAAGTCCAACGACACAACCTGAGACCCCGGCCCCCGCCTCTTCGCACGTGCGGGTGGCGCAAGCAGGAATGCGTGTGGTCGAGCCATTGCAGTTTACTGACTTTCTTTGCGTGTCGTTGAGCCCGGAGGTCTCCGGACGGGCTGTGTACATAGGGTTGCTTGGCACCGAAGCGAGTTCAGGCCGCGGGCTGAAGTCTGGTGTGGGGAGGCAGCCATGCCGAGCTGAGCCGCGGCGCGCCATATTGCAGTGCCTGCTAAGACTCCCGCTCGTGCGGCACCTCGCCGCAGCGCTGCGCAGGGGCTGGAGCGCGATTCCGGCTGGTGTGAGGCCCCGCGTTTATATGCGAGCAGCTCGAGCGTTGGGTTCGGTTTCGGTCCCGGATGTTGACGCTGCTTGACGGCGGCTCCAAAGCTCTTGGGTTCGTTCTTGGGTTCGCTTTTGGCATGAGTTGGTGCCAGGCCTCCGGGGCCCACATGCTAGGGGGCCCTTGTGAAATTTTGACATTCGTTGAGCCGGTCGGGCAGGACCGGCGGTGCTGTACCACTGCGGTTCAGCGCATTTCCCGAACACAGAGGATGCGTCCCTGCGGATTGCGCTGGGCAGGCAGGGCCGATGTGGCCCTGTGCTGCTCCCTCCCTCTCCCGTGCACGCGGCGCCGCTGCGTGCTGCTTGACCAGTGTTTACATGTGAGCATTTGAAACTTGTACAGGCGGCCCAGGGCGGCGCACTCGCCGCTCGGCTCTTGCATCGGCGTGTGACCGGAACGCGTCGACGCATCCGCCAACTGGGTCGGTTACGTAGGTGGTTGGTCGTACTGGGGCCCAGGGATAAGGGCAACGGCTCGTACATGCGTTACGACGAATGGGGGCGTCGTTGCTCCTTGGCAGTTGGCAGTTTGAGGAGCATTTCCTTTTGTTGGATGCTCTGTCCATGTTGTGTGGGGGGCGGTGGGTGTCAACACGCATACTGCGGAACGCGAAGTTGGGTTGCTTGCCTGCTGGCTTCCGGATGGAACATTCATGCCTAGGCGTGCATGCTCAAGTTGGGGCTTTGCTGTTTCTGCTGCGATTGCCGAGGCAGCAGCGCAGGTAAAGCTGCTGCGTTTGCCGCGAGCGGTGTCACTTCGCGGACCGAAGCTGTGCATTTGCATCCAGCGGTCTGTGGATTGTGAACGGGAGCCGTGCGCCTGTTCATCCAAAACGCAATGAAGCGGTATAGCCGGGCACACTGAAATAAAACCCAGCGATCCTGTACGAAGGGCGCGACTGGTGCACTTGTGCGCTGCGGAGAAGTTGACGTACATCACCGCTAGCAAGCATGTGTGCAGCAATGGGCTCGCAACGGCTGCTTTGGATCGGCTGTGAGGATCCTCGTAGCGGTTGTGCGGGGAGATGCCTGTGCTGTTGAACGATGTGTCATGCTGCAACGCATTCTTGGTAAAGGAGTTGACGTGTTTGGTTATTACCTGCCGCTATGAACCGACCGGCCGGCCGGGGGGAGGGGCATGTCTGCTTGCAGCCAAGAAAGGGTTTGAATTGTTGTATTTTGGTCCTTCGGACATCTGCGACACCCACGTTACCCCGCGACAGGTTTTGTGGTCTTGAATGATTGATCCGTCCCGTGCCTGGGGTGAATCTGCGCAGTTTATGCCGTGGGCATGACATGATGGAACGTGCCAACTTCCCCAGGCAGTGAGGAGGCTGTTTACTATGTTACCGTGTCCACGGTTGCAGTGAGGGCTCTGCCCACTGCTCGTGCAGCCTGGGCTTTACTACGGGAGGTATTACGGAAATTGGCTGACCCAAGCATCCGCATCCGTTTACGGGGTCTCAGTGGTACACGCCTTAGCATGCAGGTGCTCTGGACGGCGTACCACACCTGGGCCGAATTCAGTCTGATGCGCTGTGATACGATCGCATTACAAATTTGGCATGCTACAGACCTACGCGTATGTCTCCTGTGGAACGGTGTGTCCTGACCTGCTGAGGAACTTAACTCGACAGCTTGGTAGGTCGAACCCCATTTACAGCTTGTCATCCCGGTGAAATACCTCTCACCCGCTGACCTAGGGGATACGTTATAGACGTGTCGGCGGCATACAAGGGACAGGCACCACACCCAGCGCGAGTAAACCTAGTCGGTGGTGATTTGCGGCAAAAGTTGCAAATCCACGAAAATCCAGCAATAAGCCCATCAGTTCCACGGAAGTTAATAAACTAAGGCAAGCAGATGCAGTCACCGAAACAAGCATGTACCATGTATGCGCCGTCACAGGAGACGGAACATGGCCGTGAAAATCAAATCATACGCGTAATAGGTATCTGCACATAATGCTAGTTCCAAGTAATGGGTAAGGAATCCCGCTTCCGGTGGCAGACCGGCTTGCACGGCACGACGACGAAAAAGTGCCTACATCTGAACCCTACCCGTCCTATGGCTTCCATACTTAGACGAGTTGCGATACAATAACTTACTTTCGTTGTCAGTATACAATCTACTCAGTCACGATGGCCGCCCTCACCAGTCGCGTAGGCATTCCGGTGGCTGTGAGCAGGAGGGCTGTGGCGCCTGTGGCGCTGCTAAGCACCCTGCCCATCAGGGGCTCGCAGGTATGCAATGGCGTTGCTTGATAAATAGCATTTCCGCTTCCAATTGGCGTTGGCCGCTTGCGACGGTCCCCGATGATCCATACAGGTGCTGGGCTCGCGGCTGTCTGCTGTGAAGTCAGTAGTGCCAGTCCGTGCTCGTCAGGCTGTTGCTATCAGGGCTCAAGCTGCGGACGCCCCTAAGGAGCTCGACGCGCTTGAGACGTGAGCTATCGGAATATCGCGCCGCAACGCAACCCCCATGCTCCAACGCCAACGCACGTTGCGTATGGCTCGCGAATTGCATCGCAATGTCCCTAGCTACCACGACTGGACCAATATGGGCCTGAATTAGCAGAGCTGAGCTTTCGGATGCAGCCCTGCACCCAATCCTGCTCACAAAATGTTCCCCTTGCTCCTTCCTATTCCGTAGGACCGTTTCCAAGGTCGTGGGCGTTAAGCTAGCTCCTACGGTAGTCACCCTCATGTTCATTACCATCTGGTGGGTGCTGGGCACGTAATGTCTGTGAACCTTGTGTCGATGAATTGACCAATCAAAGACCCATGCGCAGGTACGCTCTGAACATCGGCTTCAACCTCCTGAACAAGACCATCTTCAAGTACTTCCCCTACCCCTACACCGTTTCTACGGTCCATGTCGTCGTTGGCCTCGTTTACTGTGTGCTTGTCTATGCTGTCGGCTTGAAGAGCTGGTCTTTCAACCGCGTAAGTCAGGGAATGCCCATTCCAGTTCATGCATGTGCAGGATAACCTAAACGTATCCATGTGCTCTGCAGCCCGTCACCAAGCAAGAGTTCAAGAGCATCTTCGGTCCGGCGGCAATGCACGCTATCGGCCACGTCGCTGCCAACATCTCCTTTGCCGCGGTGGCCATCTCCCTGACGCACACGGTGAAGACTTTGGAGCCGGCCTTCAACGTGGTCCTGTCGCAGGTCATTCTGGGCGAGACCACGCCGCTTCCGGTGCTGATGTCCCTCGTTCCCATTATGGTGCGTGGGCTATACTTGTGGGCGGGCTGTGATGTGCTGTGAGTTTCATTATGTAGATGCTTATGTGGCATACTTCCTTTGCATAAAATGTTAGACACGTGTTAACGATGGATGCCGATACCGGGACGTAACGCGACGGTTGGCGCTTGCTACTAACATCCATACGCGGAACGTTGGATGCCATGTCTACTCTTCTTCCCGACTTCACCACATTTCGCCCAATTACACCACCTGCAGTTCGGTGTGGCGCTCGCGTCTGCCGGTGAGCTGTCGTTCAACTGGACTGGCTTCCTTACCGCTATGGCCTCCAACTTGACATTCGGCTTCCGTGCTGTGTGGTCGAAGAAGTGAGTCACGAGGCTCTCGATTCCGCGGATTACACATGGGGATAGCATCAGTCGCACAGCGTCAGCGCAGTTTCCGGCCTAAATACATAGCTGTGAAGGCGTGGCTCCAGCCTGCAGCACAGCCGAGCATTTCGGTTTTCGTAAACCCTTTCTTCTTCGTCCAATGCCTACGCTATGCCGTAGCTTTACTTGATCCACACCTAATACCCCCAGGGCCATGACCAAGAGCCTGGACGGCACTGCGGTGTATGCCTACACCACCCTTATCTCGGTGCTCATCTGCCTGCCTTGGGCGCTGTTCGCTGAGGGCGCCACGCTTATGGAGGGCGCCAAAGCGGCTATTGCCCAGGTCGGCGCCAACCGCTTCTACACGGACTTGTTCATGGTCGGCATGCTGTACCACTTGTACAACCAGGTGGGTGCGCGGCTTAAGGAGGCGGGACGGGAAGAAAATGATGGGAGAGGGAAGGCCCATTAGGGTCTTGGGTCGACGGCTTAGCGGCATCGAGAGACCCTCGCATGCTGGTGGCGTGAAGCAGTGACAGCCAGTTGGCACTCGACCACTTTGCACTCGCCCCAAGCGTGTGCGTTCGTCACTCGAGCGCGTTGTCGTTAGCTGCTCAGCAGCCTCAACTAGCAATCGTTCAGGGTGGGTGTTGCTGTATCCTGACGGAGGCAGAATTAACGCAGAGAGGCTTGGAGAGGCACAACCGTCTCCTCGCCACCTTACATGCGTCCTTGCTGGTTTCCACGATGATTTGAGGCTGTGTGACATACACCTCGTGAACTGCATGGCGCCAACCTGCGACATCGGCTTATCGGACCGTGATCGACATCGCGACTGCTCCACCGGTCCCTCCGATCCAAATTGCTCTGTAACCAAATCCAATCTGTAACCAAATCCAATCTGTAACCAAATCCAATCTGTAACCAAATCCACGCCATTTTCTCCCGCTTTCGCAGTTCGCCTTCAACACGCTGCAGCGCGTCAGCCCCGTGTCGCACGGTGTGTGCAACGTGGTCAAGCGTGTGGCCATCATCGGCTCCTCGGTCATCTTCTTCAACCAGGTCCTCACCACACAGGCCGTGGTGGGTACCGTCATTGCGCTGGCGGGCACCTGGCTGTACACGGAGATGTCCTCCAAGCACAAGCCCATCAAGAAGAGCCCGCCGCCCGCTGCCGGCGCTTCGCCCGCGGCGGCGTAAGGTGCCTCTTGGAGTCATCAGCGCCAGCGTTTGCCGCATGCCGGGGCCCGGAGGCGATTGGGCAGTGGTTTGCAGCGGCAGGTTGCTCGGCAGCAATAAAAAGCGGAGGAGGAAGCCGGTGTTGGCAATATCGTGCAGGCACACATAGGTCACGAAGGTTCGTGGAGTGGGTTCTTATGCTGCTGCCGGCAGTGCTGCCACTCGTCTGTTGTCGCCGCTGCATCGGCGGCACCGGCGATGTAGCACAGCTGGTCGCGCGCTGGGTGGCGTGCAGCTCCTTGTTTAAGCGCATCCCAGTTCGACTTGCTGCACACGGTGTAGCAGCAGCAGCGTATAGCCGCGCGCGGAAGCTTGGGCTTTCGCGTCCCTCCCAGGGTTGCGTCTCTGCAAATACCAGCTGCCATGGTGCTTGATCCGACACATTAGCCTCGTTTGTTTTCGAATGCTGGCCTGGACGGCCGTGCCGTTAGGTCACTTCTCTTGTCACATCGAAGAGCGGATGCGAACTAGCTCACACGGGCGCTGTGGTTGTGCCGTCCTGTTCGTTGATGTGCTGTGCTGGGGAAGAAACTGTGTGGCGCCTGCGCGGTGTTCGCGTCACGCGTGTGTACCGTTTGTAGAGGTAGGTGGTGATGGTGGGGGAGCATGAGACCCCTCGCGCGAGTTTGTATCTGCAGCACCGCCGGAGGTCGTCCGAAACATTCCGGTGTGTGCGTGTGTGCGCTGTCTCTTGTGGCCTCTTTCGCCAACATGTGGCGGGGGCCCGGCGTCGAGAGCAGCGTCAGCACAGCAGCCGGCCATGCAGGCGTTATACCCGGTTGGAAGGGGTAGGTGACAACATGCACCACATCGGCGGCAGCTCGCGGTCATTCCCGGGCACCGTACTGCCCACCCATACCTAGTAGTCATTCATTTCGAAGAATGCCGTCCAGGACTTCTTCCTCGGCGCAGTGGCTCACCCGCCTGCTTGAGCATGAGGTGCGGTTTGTATAAACGCCGCCTGTCTGCCCGTGTAGACGTTGGCTGTGCGAGCGGGCACAGCTGTATTATACAAAGTTGTGACGCGCACGGGGGCCCTTAAGAGAAGAGTTATGCTGGGAGCCTTAATGGTTTGGCTTGGGCCTTTGCACTCGTAGGGTGCGTCGTTGTGGTCGTTGGGCCCCTCCCTGGCCAGCTACGTGTTCGGTCCGGATATCGGTTTGGTAGCGGGGACCGGTGGCACTGAAAGAGCAAGGAGCCGCAGGCAGTCAGGCCTGTCGGATTAGGGGGCCGATCGGTGAGTAAATCGATGGAATGGCGAGGATACTGGACTTAAGAGTTGGACCGGGTGTAAGAGTTCCGTTGCGTGCCGTGCGTGGACGGGGCTCTTGGTAGAGGCGACAGCAGCCCATCGTTCCGTTTCTCGCTTGCCTGGGGCACTGCGCCTGCAGCCGTACTATTACGGCCTTCGCTTGCACTTCCTGCACTGCATGCCGGTGTACGAATGACAAGTAAAGGTTTGCTCCCCTAAGTGTGGAATGGGGGAAGCAGTCAGGAGGAGAGGGCGTGCAGCCCTAAGGACCTCTGTAGTCTTCGAATCGCGCAGGGTTCCTATTGCCTGGGAAGTCAGTTATATTTTCCAAGCAGGGCCAAATTGTAATCGCATGTGTATTTTGATTGTGCTGGGTCATCTGCTTCGATTTGCTGGTATGGTCGAGCATTGTCTGTATCACCATTTCAGTCACTCCCTTGATTGGGAAGCACGCAAGGTGGATATTCAGAGTACGACCTCCTGCCCTTTTGAGATCATGTTCGTAACCAATATTAGGTGCGCATTCGCAGCGCATTCCACAACATGCGACCAGGTCACCATGTACAAATGAACTCGCGGTGCCGTTGCGGCCTGATGACCGTCAAGACCCCTCGCGTGTTTGGTAACCCCCATACAAACGCACTACTGCTCTCATTTGCCCCACGAACATCTGCCACTCAAGTCCAACTCGCCCCCAGCTCATAAGCACCCACTCCCGCCTCGCGTATCACACTGCATGGTCCAAAACATCCCTCGGCCCCACCCATCCACGTCACCCACACTACGAGCCGTTGGTCACCCCATCAGGGCCTCCGCCTCCAAACCTCCCGGCAGCGAGGCCGCCACCGGCCCCCGCGGGGGCACCGCGTATTGCCGCAGCTCGTCCAGCAGCTCATACGATGCCACCTGGTTAAATCCATCCGACCAGCTGATCTGGATCGCGTAATTGCCCAAAGGGTTGATCGCCGTGGGCCGGGCATCCTCGGGAACAGCCTCGCGCTTGCGCTGGCCTGCATTAGGTAGGGAGGGGCGCGGACAGGCCGCCATTGGCACACGGCTAATTGCTTGTATCAGTTATGTGCACAAAGCTACGCGAAGGAGGGAACAGGGGCTGCGTCTGCCCGCGGTGGCCACCGTGACCCTCGTGCCATGCGGCCACTCTCGCGCCAGTAGGGTGCACCGCAGACCCTACTGGCCGGGGAGCCGCCCCGCCTGACACCGCCACCACGGTTACCACCACCACAATTACCACCGCCACCCACCCGTCCACTCGTCCACCGAGGTCGCGGACGTGTCGTTGGCTCGTACCACCACGGGCGGCAGCAGGAAGTCGGGTCCACCGGGAAGCTGCACCGCCACGGCGTCCTGTAGGGCAAGAGAACCAGATTGTAAAGCAGTTCCTAGTCCGACCTGTCACAGGTCAGGACCAGCACTTAAGGCATGTAGGCAACCCTTGGCAACTGCCAGTACCGGGTCCCATGCCCCCCCCCCTGCCCACCTGCTCCTGGTCGTAGTACACCGCCTGGCGCGAAGGCCGGCCGCCCATCTTGGCCACCTCACGCACCACCGCCGCACCCAGATCCATGAACGACGCGGCGGTGGCGCAGGTGGGGTCAGCCACCACAAGCGGCTGGCCGCCTGAGGGCGGTTGCGGGAGGCATGGGTGGCGGCGAAGGCCGAGCAAAAACCGGGTGCGTCAGGGCACGGTTGGGGAAGGGCGGAAAACAGGGGCGCGCTGCGGGAAGAGGGATCCCAGGGGTGTGCTGGCAGGACGGGGCCTTACGGCCCCCAGCACAGCGCCGACGGGCAAGATCTTCACTCCCCGGGTATAGTGTTTCTTACCGTCTCCTGCCGCGGACAGGTCCGGGATGATGGGGAAACGGACCAGGTTGGGGAGCCCAAAGTCACGTTGGATCCGGTCACCTGGGATGACATGCAGGGAGGCCAGGGCGCGGAGGAGAGGGGTGAGGAGGTGGCAGGGCACGCGGAGGAGAGGGGTTAGGAGGTGGCAGAGCACGCGGAGGCTCATTATTACGGCCAGCAGTAGTTACCGAAGGACTTGTGGAGAGTGCGCTTAATTGTAATCGTCGGTCGGAGGTTTGCCGCCCTGCATACCCCGCCACCGCTCCAGCCCTGCCGCACCTGACCCCTGCCCGAACGGGAAGAAGCGCTTGCCCTCCGCCTCAAAGTACGACATGTTCTCCACCACCGCCACGCAAGGCACTACCAGCCGGGCGAACATGCGGATGCCCTGCATGGGCGGAGAGCGCGGTATGAGAGGCGGCAAGAGGACTGGGGTGCGGGTTCAGGGCTTTGAAGTGGGGTTTTAAAGTGGGGTCCGGGGCTCCTTTACTCGACGACCGGCTCCAAACGCGCGGCTACGGCCCACTCACCTTGGCCACGTCGATGAACGCCAGCTTCTGCGGAGTGGTCACGATGACGGCGGCGCTGAAGGACACGGTCTGACACAACGTCAGCTGGATGTCCCCGGTGCCCGGCGGGAAGTCAACCACCAGGTAGTCCAGCTCGCCTGGCGGTTGGCGGTTAGTGGTACCAACAGTTAGCGGCAGGTGAAAGCGTGCGAGTCATGTTGAAGACAGGCCGAGGAGTTCACAAACCCACACACGGCCCAGCTCCAGTTGCAGCTGCCGCCACCTGCACTGCCATCACTGTGGTGGCCCCCCACCTACCCGAGTACCCTAGGCCTAACCCGCGTGCCCCAGGGTCCCCTGCCCTCCCCCGACAGCCCCCCAGCCGTCCCGCCTCACCCCATTCGGCGGTTGTGAGCATCTGCTGGATGAGCCCCGAAACCATGGGCCCCCTCATGATGGCCGAGCCCTGGCCCGCGAAGCCGAACGACACCACCTTGACACCCTCATACTCGGTGGGGAAGATGGCCTTGGTGACGGGATCCATCTCGAGGACCTGCGGGTGGGAGGCGGGTGCGAGGAGGAAGTGTGTATGTCCGTGTGTGTACGGGTGCGTACGTTGGCCGTCGCCAGCACCCAACATGGTGCAGTCGGTGAACAGGCCGTGACCAGTGTCTGTACGCTCTTGCCGCACCCCCCCTCCTTTCACGCCACCCCTCCTCTCGACCGCCCTCATCGCGACAAGCGACCGTATCTTGTTGATCCGCCTTTTCCCACTCCTTCGACCGCTCCAAAGAGTGCCAAACGGTTTCTTAATCGGCCACGGGCTTTCCTCAACTCTCCAGGCTCGCTGCTCCTAGGAGGAACCCACCTTGATCTCCGGGTTCACCATCAGCGGCAGGGAGGGGCCGTACACGTCAGCGTCGAAGATGCCCACCTGGCGGGCGCATCCAGGGGGTCGAGGGAGGGCAAGACAGTCGGCACCTAAGCAAAATGCGTCAGGGAAAATCCTTGATGAGTGGGCTCATCCTCCTGCGCTTTGCCCCCGTCGTAACGCTCGCTGCCGTACCGCATGGCACCCACCTTGGCGCCCATCTGCGCCAGCGTGTACGCGAGGTTGACCGACACGGTGGACTTGCCCACGCCGCCCTTGCATGACGACACGGCGATGATGTGTCGTACCTTGGCCAGGCCGCCAGGCCGCCCCGACTCGGGCAGCAGCGGCTTGGCCGGCTGGGCGGTCATGCGGACGGCTACGTGGCGGACCCAGGGCAGGGCCTGCGGAGGAGAGGAGTACGATAGGAGTACGAGTACGGGGTGGGAAGAGGACGCTGATGACTTTCTTTGTGGGGGGCGTGAGGTGCGTGCTGCAGTGCCGTACAGCGGGGTTGGGCTGAGAGGGAGGGGCGGGGAGAGTGTGGGAGGGCTCTGCAGCTCAACGCCTCCCCAGACGCCCACCCCACAAGACCGTCTCTCTTGACACCGCCCACGCCCTGGACTCCTTCCTTCCCCTCCCTCCCTCTCTCTCTCCTTCCCCTCCCTCCTCCCTCCCTCCTTGCCATCCCGCCGCTCCCTCTCCTCCTCCTTCCTTCTCCAGCCACAGACGGCACTGCCTCGTCTGCCGCCATGCACCCGCCATCCACCCTCGCCCACCTTCCAAACAAGTCCTCGCCCCCACCCCCACGCCGCCTCCGCACCCCGCCTCAACCCACCTCATCCGTACGCCCTCCCTCCCTCGCTTCCCACCTTGACAAACTCCGTGCTCTGCCGCTGGAACATCTCCTTGACCGGGCAGGCGGGGGTGGTGAGCTCCAGCGTGAAGGACACCGACCCCGCCACCTCGTCCACTACCAGTTCCTGGACAAAGTTGCAGGCCACGATGTCCTCGCCGAAGTCCGGATCGATCACATTGCGCAGCTGGTCCAGAACCTCCTCCTCGCGGCTGCGTCGCTGGGTGGGAGGCGCGGTGGCGGGAGCGGACGCCTGCACAAAGGCGCGAAAGGGACCTCCGGTGGTACGAGTGGTTGCGGACAGGGAGGGTGTGCGCGCTGGGATGCTGTGCCGTGGCATCAACCCAGTCCTTAGTCAAATCTACAAAACCCACATCAAGAATCGAGCCCTTACGAAGTTCCAGGCCCCGACTTTGCGCACGAGATGATGTGGGTCGGCGCTTCACGTACCAGTCCCCCCCCGCCAGCCAAAATACCGTGGCTTCCACACTTCGTATTAAAAGCAGTAAGGATCCAATCGCCTTGGCTGATGTAACGCGCTCACCGATGCAGATGCAGCGACACGGCGTCGGGGAAGGGCCTGCTGCCGTGCCGCCGGCGCGAGGCTGGCGAGCGAAGCATCAGACGACGGCACCAGCGTCGCAGGCGCAGCTGCAACGTGCAACACGCGCGCCGCGACGAACGATTTGTGCTGAGCATCAACCTGCGTAGAGAGCTATTGCTTAGTACGCAAGGAGAGGACGGCTGCTTGGCAAGTCAAGTAGTAGATATCCGTAGAGCCTACGCCTTCGTACCCTCGATTTGATTTGAATGGCCCTCATTTGCACAGAAGCGATTAAATAGCCTTATCGCTTGACAAAGTAGTATATGTTTCAGTCGGCAACTTGTTTAGGGCCGATTTAAAGCCCCATATAAAAGACAGGCGCCTATAATTGAATTGAGACAATTACGAGCGCTACAAGCAGTTGCGTGCGGCAGCAAGAAGGACAGCGCCGATCTCAAGGCCGTACACCGACAGAAGAGTCATTGCAGCATTACAGGTCACACGATCTAATAGTGGTGCTAACCAGAGCCTACGGTCTTGCTACTTTGAGCGGGCCCTTGAGGACAGGATGGTTAAGCTGCAGAGAGATTTTCTCCGGCAGGTAGCAGGAGTGGCTACGGCCCCAAATAGGTTGCTGTTTAAGGAGCTAGGTCAAGCTCCGCTACATGTGCACTGGTCTGAATTGGTGTTTCGCTATTGGAATAAACTAGTGAGAAGTAAGGGGTCTATTTACCACCATGTTTTCAGGGAGGAGATCAGGCTTGCCCTAACGTCAGCGCAATACCATAATCACTGCTGGGGCGTCAAAATGCTTCGCCTGCTGAGTAATCTGGGATATAGTTTTGGCACTGAAATTGTGTTAGGTGGAACAGACGGTCTGGTGGACTTCATTTCGCAACACGAGCTTAATGTGAGTTCTCTCATGGAGACCATTACAAGTCGTTTTGATGATGATTGGTCCAATGATAGGCTTAATAGTGACCCACGGTTGTTTGCATCTGATGGTTTACAACCTGGAGTCAAAATGTGTAGGCATGCGTGCTGGATGGGTAAGGAGAAACATCTGAAGGGGTATATCCCACGGAAGCTGCAAACATCACTTATGCGCTTCAGGTTATGTGTCTGGGACATTGAAGTTAATCGCCCAGGAGGTAGGGACCGAGCAGATAGATGGTGCAGGGTCTGCATGGATAGGAGTGCCGTTGAGGATGAGAAGCACGTTTTGTTGGAATGCCCGGAATACGCTGCTGAACGGGAAGAGCTTTGGGCACTTGGTGTTTCCCCTAGCTCAGAAATGGCCGAAGTCATGGGCGTTGAGGACCAACGAGCTCTGGCACGAGTCGTACATGGGATAAGGTTTCGCAGGTTAAATAAACTGGGAAGACTTGCGTAATGTTTTGCCTATTTAGTTTAGTGTTGTTTACTGGATAAGAACTAGGCGCGCTTTTTAGCGGTTCATGAGCCTCTCGGCTCGTCTGAACCACACAAGCCTCAGCTTGTAACAACAACAACAACAACATTGCAGCACCTCTTGCCCAAATACATTTATTATTTATATGCCGTCACGAATACATGTAAAGTTCTAATTGCGTACCAGCGTACCGTTCACCCTCTCCCCAAGTGACATTTTGCCGAAGCAATTAACAGCGTGGATGCCTGACCCCATGCGGTAAGATCAAGTACTGATCTCAAATGTAGTTGCGAACTGCTTGCTGTTACTGGCACTACAGTACCGATGTGTCGTTAATGGCGGGAAGGATACGTGGAAGTTTTGCGCCAGTGGTGATCGGCACCTTGAACGATAACCGTAGCTATAGCTGGTTTTGACGTTTTGGCTTCAGCATGACACCCGAAGGCGTCGCACTGGTATGAGTCGTGATCCCACTGATCCGCCCTATATTGGCCACGAATTTTGCGGTTGCGAGCACGGCTCAATCCAACGCAAATATGCCATGTATTGCTTTGCCAGGGAGCTATGATACCTGTACGATGCTGCCTTGCATTTGGCGTCAGCTAAGGCGAAAAGGGGGGAAGACGTGGGGGAATGAGCGCGTGCACAATAGGAGACGGGAGCCTAACAGGACGATGATATCGGAGCTACGAGGGCAAGGTAATGCATGCGTAAGATAAGCTGCGCCATTCCCCATAAGGACGTCGCCCGTACGGCCCGTACTAGGAAACCGTGGGTCACAGTGGACCACCTGGATGTGTGACTGGTCACATAGTCTCAGATTATTGCAACAACAGCTGGTACGTGACCCAGAATGAACCACAGGTTATAGATCAAGTCCGCCCCCGAGGACGGGCCGGTACGGGATGCACAAACACAACACGGCACCTGTTGAGTTACCCACAATTATTTGGGTTTCGTCAAAACCAAGAAGTGGGACAGCGGTGAGGCGGATCAGGGTTGGAGGCGAATCCTGGCGCGTGCGTCGGAAGGCAGCGGCATTGAGTAAACGGATGGTGGCGAGGGCGCCGAAATCCCGACACGATACGTTAACAAATTGGGTTTTGTCCAATTTTGGACAAAGCTGCCAAGTCGGGAAGCGGTGTTGAACTCATCATCCTTCATTTGTCGCCGCTTGCTGGTCTGCTGGTCCCGTCTGCCTGCTGACGGAGCTTTGCGGTGAGACGTGTAGGCTTTTTAACATGAGAAGGCTTGTTCTTATAGTACGACATATCGTACCTCTTGGAGAGCTTATAGCCTTTGGAGTGTCACGTTGACGGCTATCCGCCGTGTAACACTTTAGGCTAAATTGTTACATGTATTGTATCCGCCGTCCCTCCCGTGAGCATGCATCTGCCGTGGGGGGGCGAGTACTCGCCGCGCTGGGGCAACCGTGTGTTACACCCGGCCGCGGTAGCGGCAAGTTTGGTAACGGATCGATTTGTAGCTGAGATGTTGCAACCAGCCATTGGTGCAATTTATCTGACCCTTACGAACGTGCGATTGTCATGCGTTGCCGAGACGCCGAGAGCATTGAAGTCGGTAGGCCACAAGGCCATCGCTACAAGGAGGGAAGACGAGTGGTGCCAAGCCGCGATTAGCGGGGCGGCAGAGACTGACGGGCTTTGTTGGGATCCAGATGGTGTATCGTCGCCGAGGCCGACTTTGCGTTATTCTCGACATGTAAGTACAGAGGACAAGAAGTACTGCTGCGGCCGCGATGCGTCGCGACGACCACGGTGAGCGGCGACACAGCATCAGGTGATCATGCATCGGACTTAATTGTGAGGCTTGTGGCCAGAAGGATACCTGATAGGTCCAAGCGGGCGCGCAGTGCAACAAAAACGTTTTAGAATGTAAAAGCTGAGCCTGCTCTTGAGCGTCCCTGCGCAAGAGAAATTCCATTCGACATCACAGATTGGCTTCAAACAGTTTAAGGACTTTATAAAATTGTACTGCGCGGGCATTTTGGCATGGACTCCCGGGTCTCCCGCCCTTCAGGGCTGCCCAAACGGTTAGCGCCTGCCACGTCGGCAAACCTTCCAACTCATCCTCCACGTTTACAACAGTTCAACCTGAGCCAAGCATCGTCGCTTTTCTGAAACCGTTTTGACGCCTTTCTTTCGGTTTTCCTGTCGCTCACCTCGAGACCTAATGCCGTCCGCGATGCGCCGCGTGCAGTCGAGCGCTCCTGGTACCTGGGCTGGGGCTGTGATTTTTGAATTGCTTCCATCCCCATCGTCGCCTAGTGAGAAAAGTCGCCGACGCCGCCGTTCCTCGCTGGTCTTCTCGCCTTGCCCGCCAACGACGCCAACCCGCAAGAACAGCCAGCGGATAATGCATCGAGCCGGGTCTTCTTATCCGGAAATTGCATCAGAGTGGACCTTCACGGCAGCTTCTGATATCGAAGACGGTGATGACGTGATGCACGACCTGGTCGGAACCTCCGAGAGGACTTGTGGGAACGCCGCGTGGCAGGAGCAGACGTCCACGACTGAGGCCGATGAGGACACTTCATGCTTTTACGCGGTGACTGGACGAGAGACCCGCGCCGAGCAGTCGAAACCATTAACCGCGGCCACGCGTTTGGGGACTTACAACTCCTGCTCCAACGTAGCAGCTGTTTCATCCACTGGAGCAAGCCCCAGCGAAGCCACGTCCTTCGCGCCGCCGGCAGCTTGGATCACCCATCTGTCGCGCAGCCGCAGCAGCAGCCGTCCTCTCAGCGGCAAGCGTGTGAATGAGCAGCATCCTCCGAGGGCGGCAGTGGCAGCACCCGCCATCACGGTCTCCGATGAGAAAGTAGTTGCGCCTGCGCGCAGCCGGCTGCGTCGTGTACGACGGGTGACGCGCGACCTTAACCGTCTGGGCGAACAGTGAAGTTATCTTACGGCAGCTGTGCCGCGCGTGCAGCTGTGCAGTGCTGTGGGTATCGGCTGTCGAGTGTCAACACATGGTGCCCAGCTGTTCATGGGACTACTTTCGGCGCAATGGTGGAGTGTAGACCGCGAACGGCGCAGCTTTGATTATTGCATTGATGCACGCAAACGTGTGTGCCGTTTGGCTGGCGTGGATTTGCGTTTTGGGGGCCATGTCGACCCGTGGGTCACGACATGCGAAGTCAAAGTATGAAGCAATTGCGATGGCTAACTGGGTGTGCGGACGTATATGAAAGGACAATGGATGAGTATTGCGTTCATAACGAGTAGCTTGTTCGGTGATTTCTTCCTGACCGGCGCATGCCGGGATGGGTTACTTAGAGCATTGGCGGACATGCATGCAATTCCACTGGGCATACCGACCTACCTGCCAGGTCGGCATCTCCTACAGCTTTACGCATTTGGTTACGATCATGCATGATGATGTCAGGTTTTCTGCGAGCCATCCGCCTTTGTTAAGTACACTTGCTTAGTTGCTAAGTACACCTGCCATTGGTCGCCCTCAATGCGTCGTTAGCAGCTCTGACGCGGCGCCAGGCGCCAAGCGGGGACGGCAGGCTGCTGGGTGCACTCTTTGACGCGTCAAGTGAGGGCAACCTACACTTGTGCTGGCGAGACTGCGACTGCTTTTACAATCACATATGGCCATCTTGAAAGGGCCGTGGCAAACACGCCACGAGTTGCGGGAACGGCGCTTACCGCTGTTGCTTATTCTTTTTTGTGGACGGACCGCATGCCGCAACCTGCGACCTGTGGCATGCTGTGTCGATTGATGGATAACCGGGCATCTGTGGGAGTCCATCTGTAATGTGGCGCCGGTAGGGCTGCATGGCGCGGTGACCGGGGAGTAAAGAGTAACGGTTACAGTGGGCTCCAGACCCGAAGATAGAGCCATCGGGCAGTGCTGTGCGCATTCGCGCGGCTGCCACTTTGGACATCTTGCCTGCAGTCACAGCTTACGGTATGTCGAGTGCTATTCATTGCTGGCGTGGTACGTTGATATGTTTGGGAAGACTGCTGGTAGCCTCGTGGGGTTGCTGCAAGCAGCAAACCGCGACGTCGTCGGTGCGGCGAGCGCGCAGAGGGAACATTTGCGCTGCGCGCGAACCGTCGTATGAGTGTGTGTGCGCATTGGAGGAGTGTTTCGCCCATACGGCGATGCGTTATCGCGACTGTGCTCGCGAAGCCGCGAGAGTGTGTGGCGGTGTGCGTGAATTACAAAATTAGTACCTGTGAAATGCGAGGGTAATCGTGTCGTCCTTGGCGGGTGCGGACGCGCGTTTTCAAGGCGCCCACAGCTGGCTGGGGCATTTGAGGGGAAACACGTAGGTCAGCACGTAAATGCTTAGTCGATTAAGTGGATGGGGTGGCGGGCAACGGAAAGTCGCCGTCAGGGGCGTGACAGGTCGTTAACGGTGAACGGGTGCCGCAGGGACCCGGGGGCCGGCCGATGCCGCCGCGTCTAACGGCGACGCCCAATGCGAGTCGATGTAACGGTTGTGTTCTGTTGGTGTACTGCAGCTTTGCGTTCACGCGAAATATCTTGCAGGCAAGGTGACCAACAAGCATTTGCGAGGCTGCCAACAGCGTATGCACGTATGCCAAGTAAGCAGCGCGTAGGCGTTTGAGGTATCATCATAGGTGCAGTTGGGACGGGGCGACCCAAGGACCCATCCAGCCAAAACGCGCGTTCCTTGACAGCAACTCAATAGGATTTCATAGCAAATGGCCACCACCACCGCACAGTTTCGGGACAAAACTGCCGAAATACGTCTTTGTGGCCACGGTTGCTTCTCGTTAAGATGCAAAGATCAAGGGAGATCCCAACCCTTAAAGGCCCACGTGGCTGCCCTTAGGCCGCCTTCGCCCTCTAGCCCGCTGCGCGTGACCTGGTCCGCAAGGTTCCTTCTGTGGACGTTTGCTGCCACAGAATCGTTCTTCTAATACTTATTGGACGCGGCCTTTGTCCTCGTTTTTGTTTTTAGGAGAGGCCGTTCGGCAACGACCGCGTGTGCACCCTTCGCTCGACCGCGTGCCGCCTCCTTCAACGTCCACTTCTCGTCCTTCGCTTTAACCAGCACCAGGTCCGCCAGCTCAGCTCGTCGGACTTTTCCTCTATTACACACAGTTTGCCTACTGGACTTACAAGAGACGCCCACTCGGCGACGACCTCCACCCAGCTCGACGCTTGCCCTCCCGTTTGCCTCGCTCGCACCCAACTCCTACGACAACCCATCATATTCACCACAAACGAACAAAACCGAATGCCTTCTCTTCCATTTGACGACAGCACTGCACCTGCTCTGGGCGACGGCGGCAGCCCCAGGGCGGCCTCATCGACCACCTGCGACTGGCTGACAGTTGCCCTTACGGCCGCGGTTGTGGCCGCAGGGGGCACGATAGGCCATCCCCAGGGGCCGCCTCTCCCGCCGCCTCTCATGCAGATCCACAGCAGTGCCCGGATGTCTGAAGCTGCAGCAGCGCTGACATTCCCTCCCAACCGCCTACATCGCGTCAAGCGGGTGGTCAGCGAACTGAACCGCTTTCCAGCGACCTGTGATGCGCGCTGAGGCCTCCGAGGCGTAGCAGTGCTAAGCTGGTTCAGACAGTACTGTGTTAGACCTTCGCCGCCATCTGGGGCTTCGAAGTGCTGCCTGAACATGCCGGATCACCCGGCGACCCGTGGGTCTAGGTGGGGCTGTTGGTTGTCATGGATTGGTCGCAATTTTTGTCGGACCTTATGTGAGTCTCCATGCCCCCGCGCGGAGGCGGGTGACTCACTGAGCGTCGGTTGGTAGTTGCACGGTGCCGCTGCAACGGATAACGGGCCTACTGCATAAAGCTTCCTTTGCGACAGTTGGTACGGCGTGCGAGGGCCGCATGGCTCCTTGCGTTGGCCGGGCACGACTTTTGCGGTTTTCAAACCGCTGCAAAATGTGGTTTGTGTGTGTGCAGTGGCACATTAGCGCACGCGCCTCTGCCTGGAGCCGCCCTGGGCCAGCGCTGTTGCGAATTGCGCAAGTGCACTGCTGACGATTCGTATTACCACACCGCGGATGTGCCTTGCTCCGTGGCTGACGGTTTTAGGTGGTGGGTGGTGCGTTTCGGTTCCGGAGCAGAGTTATTTGACGGCCCCAGGCAACGCAGAGGGCAGTCAGGGTTGCCTCAGAGGAAGGCTGAACGTGGCGCTGGGCTGTATTGGATGGGAGCATAGCTGACTGTGCATTGAGGTTAGGCTTTGCCGCGAGACTCGAAGGACGCAGGTACTGAAGGGATACTCTAGACTGGAGGTATTACCGAGAGGCCGGTTGGACCAAGTCAATGGGGTTCACTGCACTGGCGGGGGTCGCGTCGGCTTGCTGGTCGCTGCGGCCAGGGGTTACGGCTCCAGGAAATTGGGTTTATGGGGCATGTTGACGTACATACTTCTTATAATGGTGGCCGAGCCCTTGTAGCAGCAGTGCTGCGCAAGGTGCTGATGCGCGCTTTGGGAACGGCGGGTCGGCCCAAATGCGATGCCCTACATCCCTTAAGGTTGATGGCTGTCCCTTCATGTCGTAACTGTTACAGTGGGTTCCAGACTCTTCATGTAATGCATGGGTACACCCGATCTTCTGAGATCAGGCTTTACGTCGGAGGCTTGGACCCAAGGGCTTGCTGAACCTCGCCTGCTGCATGCAGTAGTAGTACTTGTGCAATGGGTATGCAGTAATGCGTTGCCCAGCAGAGGCTCGGGCTGAGAGGGCTAAAGCAGTCCTGACATGGAAAGCGTTTTTAGTGAGGCACGCACACTCATAGAAATCCATGGGAATTTGCATGCTTCCCTACCATTTGCCTAAAGATGATCACGCAGGGAGCGTTACAGTGTTAGCGCCAATCTGCGATGCCAGAAGCGGGTTGCAACGCCCCATGGGTCGGCCAACGGCAGAGCTGTGGCGTTGCACGTGAGAAAGGGCAGTATCAAGATTGAACATTTACTTATAGGTATTTAAAGTTAGAGGTCTATTGGATACCGGCTTTTTTTGCGCGGCTGGCCGTAGGGCGGCAGGACAGTCTTTTTGATAGGTGTACATGCGTGTTACTAACTTTATTCTCGGTTTGTTACCTTGGGGTGCAAGGGATACGGCGATCAGACCGCATACGAGAGTCAGTTCGGACACTGGTACGCAGCTCACATGTTGCTCCTTCTCGAAGCATATAATCTGGACACAGTAATTGTCATCTAGTAAGTTTATGGTCACATTGCCATTTTTCGGGGGCCGGCGACGTGGCGGACGGCCCCCCGACGACCGTGCGAAGGAACTGGACCGTTTGCAGAAGGAAGTAGAACAACTTCGCGTGGCGAATGAGCAGCTTACAGAGCAGGTACTCGTGGATACTGCTTTCTTCCTGTTGCGGGGCCCCGGAATTCGCCGATAGGGAAAGGCGCATTGGTAGATTGAAACCCGGGCGCTCCCCACGATGCAAGTGGCGTTCAATTTGACGAATCTGCGAATATCAGACCTTCATGATCATTTAACAAGCGTTGTCGGGGCTGATACCTCTCGTCGCGGCGTCGCGTAACGCCAATTCGCCTCGTTGCAGCCGCCCCGACCAGCAAGGAGATGATGCGCTAATATTCTCTCAACCAAAGATCTTAATCGGCGCGCTATGTGGACCCGCGCTGCGCCGCTTCACCCCAGTTGGCCTACGAACGGCTATGTGCAACAGTCTTTCTCCGTTCCGAACTCCGCTCCCCGCCTCCCACAACATCTCGCCCCGCCAAGTCCTCATTTCCCCCTCCCCTTCTACCACAGCCTTTCATCTCCACCTCCCGCCCACCTGTCCGTCTGCCCCCCTGCGTCTGTCCCCGTCCTCACCCCGAATGGGCCGCTAGCTGGCGGCCCGCTCCGTGCACCTTGGAGAGTACCTGTACAAATGGAAGACCGTCGCGTTGCCGCTGCTGGGGTCAGAATGGGAGCTGCGGTACTGGGCGCTCTCCGGTACGACGTTGTCGTACTACCGCAGCGCCAAGGACACGGCCTTCTCTCCGCGCGAGGAGATTAGCGTCCTGGTGAGAGGGGCGCGTGGAGCGGGGGGTGTTTTTGCAGAAAAGAACCGTTTATTTGCTGTGGGAAGTTAAGGTCGGTGGGGGAGGTCGCCTAACGCGGATTTGGAATCCAGGAAGCAACACATGAAGGGGTCGTGATCCCCAAGCCTCTTTTCTGCCGTACTAGGTGGCCGGCAGCTGGTGGCAAAGACCACAACGCGTTGTCCCGTGACCTCTGTCGTACATGGGTGCGTCGGGGCTGTACGAAGAGCGCGTGTGTGCGAGCCCGGACTGACGCCGTCACTAGCCCCCCTCCGGCTCAGGTGCCGCACCAACATACCGCGCGTGACCCCTTCCCCACGCCTTTCCTCGTGCCGCCCCCTTCCTGCCGCCCCCTTCCTGCCGCCAACCCACAGAGCTGCTTCGTTGCCTGGGAGGGCCTTCGCGGCGGCCGCTACTGGACCTTCTCCCTGCTGGACAGCGGGGGCTCTCTGCTGGTGCGGCTGGCGGCGCTTAACCGGGACGGCGCGGAGAGGTGGCTGGCGGCGCTGGAGACCACTGGCTGCGTCCGGGACGACTCGCTCATACCCTCGGGCGGCCCCAAGGTGGGGCGGGGGGAAGGGGCTGGGAGGGGGAAGTGGGATGGGAGGTGCGAGGCGTGAGCTGGGAAGGGTTGGGTTGTCGGCCGGAGATGGTAGCTGGGAGACGGGGCGACGGGAGGGGGTGGTTGGGCGATGGAGGATCGGGTTGAGCTGGAGGTTGGGGGAAGGTGGCGACGGCGGCCGTACACTTCCTGACCTACACGCCTCCGCCTCGGCGTTACGTCCGGCGCCGCCGTTGCAGGGCTCCAGGGAGGCGGCGCCGGCGAGCCGTAAGGCCCAGGAGGCGTCGGTCCTGGCCCGGAGCCAGTCCGACCCGGTGCCCGTACAGCCGCCCCAGGCCGGTGCCGAGGCTGCCGCCGCCGCTGAAACTGGCACCGCGAGTGATGGCGAGGCGGGTCCCTCGTCCACAGCTCCGTCGGTTTCTCGAAGATCCAAGGCAAGAGGGGCGACTTGGGGAGGGAAGGCCGCTGGCCCCAGAGCACACGGTACCGCTTCCAACACGCCGTGCCATGTGGACCGGGCCGCTCTCCGGCCTGAGTGACACGTGCTGTCCGTGCGGGAGGCCTTATGCCGGCCGCAGCAACCGGGCCCCAATGTGTGGCCTCCATCATATCACTCGGCGCACCCGGACACGCCATGATTTCCTCCACCCGCCGGCCACTCGTTCGGCCGCGCATCGCCCTCTTATCCTCTTCTTAGCGCTCGGTATCGTCGTTGCTGGTGCTGTGGTTGTTACTGTCGTTGTCGTTGGTGTTTCGCCTGCCGTTGTGGCCGCAGTCGCGGAATATGAGCTCGGCCCTGCCAGCAGCCGCCGGCTCAGCGGGGCCCTCCAGGGAGGCCGCCGCGGCCTCTTCGAGGCGGCTCAGCAACGGCCACGACGAAGGTGCAGGGGATCAGGGCTACGGGTGGCGAAGTGCTGGTTTCGGGGCGCCTGGGGTCCTATTTCACCTTCTGCTCTGTCGCCTGGCATGAAGATCGTCGTCGGCCGCCTCGCTCCCCGTTTGTCTGCCACCTCTCTCCCCGTTTGTCTGCCACCTCTCTCCCCGTTTCTCCGGTCGAATCGTGGCGGCATCGTCGTTAGCTCTGCCCCCTGCGTCCTCTGAGGACCTGCACCCCTCGCATTCACCGCCACCTGATTTCCTGACCACCACCCCCGCCTCCGCCTCCGCCACCTCAGGGGTCCCTATCTCCGCCTCCGCCACCGCAGCAGCAGCAGCACCTGCTGGCCCCGACGCGCCACCGTCGCACAACACCGCCCGACGCTCCCTCGGCGGCCGCCCCACGCCCATCGCCGCCGGCGGCGGTAATGGTCCGGAGCGCGGCCCCATGTTCGGCTCGACCCCCGTCCACACGGCCTGTCGCTTCAGCCTGCTGTCTTCGGAGCGCGCGTGGCACGAGAAGCACACGGGGCTGTACAACCTGGCGCTCATCATCCTGGTGCTCACCAACTTCAGGTGGGCAGAGGGCACGAAGGATAGGCTGAACGACGGGGCGACCGGTGCTGGATATATTGTTTTTTACGTATTATTTTTAATGGTTTTGTAGTGGGGCATCGCCGCCCTGGGCGCATGTTTTTCTTCCCCGCCCGGTCGTACGGCAATCATGACGTCACCTGAGCTGGTTGCCGTACACAGGTTGGCGCTGGAGAACGCGCTCAAGTACGGCTGGCGGCTAAACCCGGTTCGCGTGCTGACGGACCTCATGGCGGGGCGCGCGGGCGGCGGGGGCGGCGGCGGCGTGGGGCTCATCAACGTGCCGCTGGTGCTGTGCTACCCCTTCCTGCTGCTGGCGGCGCTGCTGTCGCTGGGGGCGGAGGTAGCCGGGTATGCACTGCTGCAGCAGGAGCTTCGGGTGAGAGGGGGCGGGATGTGAGGGCGCGGGAGGTAAGGGGACGGGAGGTGAGGGCGCTGAAGGTGAGGGGACGGGAGGTGAGGGGGCGGGAGGCGAGGGCGTGGGAAGTGAGGGCGCGGGAGGTGAGGGGACGGGAGGTGAGGGAGCACGAAGGGGACCCGGTTACACGACATGGGGCGGGAGGCGAGGGGGCAGGAGGGGGACACCGCGGACGGGTGCCAGATGATTGGCGCAAAGAACACGAAAAGGGCCGAAACCGGGGGAATCTCGGCATCGGCCCGGCGCGTCTAAATACCGGCCTCGGCCGGCCGGCCTGCATCCCAGCTGGACCTCCACCGCCATCTCCTTGCAGCTACCTGCCTGTCTGAACCGCGCGCGTTTGTGGGTTTTTGTGGGCTTTTCGCACCGCGCCGCGCAGCTCCGAGACCAGCTGGCTAAGCGGCGGGAGGACCTGACGGAGGCGGAGACGCAGCGGGCGCTGCGTGCCCGCGCCCGCGCCCACGAGTGGCTGCTGTTCCTGGTCAACGGCGCCTCCACCACCTGCGTCATTGGGCTGCCGTGGGTGGTCATCAGCCTCACACGGGTAGGGCGCTGGGGCAGGGTAGGGTGGGGCAACGGGGGTTTTACTGCGTCGAGGAAGGTTCTGGCGACGCGAGGCAGCAACCCGCAACTATCCCCTTGGAAAGCTTGCGCCGTGTCCATTCCCAACATCGTGATCGCGGGCTTCTGCCACGTCGTGGCACAACTTCTTCCCGCCGGTGCGCGATCCCCACACTCGGTTTCCAAACCGTACGGCACCCACCAGCTTCCGCCTCCCCGCTGGTGTGTACGACAGGCCGAGCCGATCTCCGCCGGCATCTTGATCACGCTGTCGGTGGTGATGTGGATGAAGCTGGTGTCGTACCACCACTGCTGCTTCGACCTGCGCATGGCCCGGAGGGGCGGCGAGATCCGGCCTGGGGAGAGGGGCTGTCCGGACACGCCGGCAGCGGACTGGGGCCCGCTGGCAAGGTGCGAGCAGGGGCCAGTGTGTGGCAGGAAACCCGTTGGTCAACAATGTGGCTTGGGGCCTTATGTGCCCCCGCCGGGGGATTCAATCCGTAGCTTGCGTCCGATCCCACCCCGGACCCGGACCCGGGCACTTGTTTTTGAAGCCGCCGTCCGGCGCCGGCCGTGTGCTGTTTTCAGGTACCCGGAGAACCTGACGCTCCGAAACCTGCTGTACTTCCTAGCCGTACCTACGCTAACGTACCAGGTATACGACGGCCCTGGTTGGCGGCATTCAGCAGCGTGGCTGGGCTGTACCTGGATTGCGGCTGGTGCACCTCGTACCTGTTGCTGGCGTTGCAAGCGCTGCTGGGAATGCGTCCTCGGATGGCCCCGCTTGCCCCCGCCACATCCCCGCCCTCCACCGGTGCCCCTCCTCTCAATACCCTCCTGCCCGCCGCGCTGCCGCCTGGCCGCCAGGTCAACTACCCTCGCGCGCGCTCCATCCGCGGCCGCTGGCTGCTGCGGCGCTGCTTCGAGCTGGCCATCACCCTGACCGCGCTGGCCATCATCATCGGACAGTACATCGAGCCGGCGGTGACGAACTCGCTGGGGCCACTGCGCAATGTGGGTCGGCACGTGGGTGGGCTTGAGGCGGTGTTGGAACCGACTCACGGGCTGTCAACCGAACGGGGCTGCAGCACGCTCCAGTCCCTTGCCCCCAGTCTCTTGCACATCGCTGAGTCCGCTAGAGTGCAAGTGGCAGGTGTCCCCGCCTCCGCCTCCGCCTCTGCTTCCCCAGGCGCAGCCACGCATCAGCCGCACCGGGCCCCACAAGGACTACCGCAACAGCACCCTCTCCTTTCCCTCCTCCCGTTTCTTCCGGCCCCCTCTTCTTCCGCCAATTCCCAGTCGAGTCAACGGTTCTTTTATGCAACCCCTCTTCTTCCGCCCCCACAAGAACTACCGTAGCAGCACCCACTCCCTACCCCCGCCCCCCTCTTCTTCCGCCCCCAGATGGACCTGCCCCGTGTGGCGGAGCGGGTCCTCAAGCTCGCGCTGCCCTCCACCTACGCCTGGCTGCTGGGCTTCTACTGCCTCTTCCACATCTGGCTCAACGTGCTAGCGGAGCTGACCCAATTCGGAGACAGGGAGTTCTACAAGGTGAGGGCAGTGGGGGCGGGGCGGGAGCGGAGGCGGCGGCGGGGAAGCGCGTGGTCGGTCGCTGGGAGACTCAGGTTTTTAGGTTCGTTCCGCACATGCTCTCTCAGGCCCTGCGCTGTTTGAACCTCTTCCCCGGGCGCTGTGATCCCCGCCGCGCTCCGCGTCGTCCCCGCTGCGCCCCAGGACTGGTGGAACGCCGCCACGGTGGGCGAGTACTGGAAGCTGTGGAACATGCCGGTCCACAAGTGGCTGCTGCGCCACGTGTACTTCCCCGCCATCCGTGCCGGCATGTCGCGCTTCACCGCCATCATCCTCACCTTCTTCGTGTCGGCGGTGTTCCACGAACTCGTCCTGGGTGTGCCCCTGCACATGGTCCGGCTGTGGGCCTTCGGCGGCATCATGTTCCAGGCGAGTGGGGTCTGCGGTTGGCGGGGCGAGAGGCAGGGGGGGGGCGAGGTGAGGGGAAGACCGGTGCCCGAAAACTCCTTGGTAGTTTTGCATCCTGCAGTTTGCAGTTTGGTCTTCCATCATAACAATCGCAGTCCTAGCCTACTGGTCGCCCAACGTCGTACTTGTAACCCACGCCCGCGCCCCGCTCACCCTCCCTCCCTGGACAGGTCCCCCTCATCATGGCAACTGAGAAGCTGCGGAAGCGCCTCCGCCGCGACGAGCTAGGTAATGCCGCAAGAAGTAACGAAATTGATTTGGCATCAGCCCCAGTGCAAAGCACGTTACTACTGCGCTTCATTGCTGTCACTCGTGTCGCTCGCGTCGCCCTCCCGCCGTCTATGAGTGTCCTTTGAATGTCCTGCTCGTTGCACCGGAGCGCGACAGCAAAGCAGATCCGCCTTCCGCCGCCTCGCTCGAGCGCCTCGCAACTCCCTGCCGTACCGCCGTAACAACACTGCACACGACAATGCACGCGCCGCAGGCAACTACATATTCTGGTTCGCCTTCTGCGTAGTGGGCCAGCCCGTGTCCGTACTGTTGTACTACCATGACTACGTGGTGGGCATAAGGCCCATGCTGCTGGCGCTGAGGGCCGGCGGCCTGGCGCCAGCCCTATCCAACGCAACGCTGGCGACGGCCGCAATCAACGCCACCCTGGGCATCGCACCCGGCGGCAGGCTCTAACGACGCCTCTAGAGGCTTCAGCCGTATGGCGGCATGGTGCACGATTCCGTTGGCGGGGACTGAAGCTGAGCAGGAGGGCGCAGGGGCGGCAGGGGCGCGTTGCGCCTCTCTTAGCGGCTGCGACCTGGGCCGGAAGGGCGACGTCACGACTGGGTAGAAGTGCCGTGTTGTCGGCGTGCTGCCGGGGCATGAAAGGCTCGTGTACGTCGGGGCACGAGGTGTGTGTGCGTGCTGTGTGTGTGAGAGAGGCGCAAGGCACGCAAGGGTCAGGTGAGGGTCAGGTGAGGGTCAGGTGTTCGGGCTGGTGATGGTAAGCAGCGGGGGAGCACATGCACGGATTATCAGCCGTTCCGGCAACCAGCTGATCGGCGTTTTTGACGCGTCCGAAGGGGTCTGGCCTCGTGGTTTGTTCGTCCGGCCAAGGCCCGCGTCCCATGACACGCCGCGTTCCGCCCCTGCACGTCCAGCATGGAGCTGAGTCAGGCCTCTGCTGCCGGTGTGTGCTGACCGGGGGTTCGGCCGCTGCAAGAAGCGGCCCTGTTCCGCACAGTTGGTGTAAGGCCTCTGGTATGTATTTTGCTTTCAGCGGGTTGCTGTTTAGGCAACAGGCGCGAGACGGGTTGCGACAGCGCAGTATCCCCGACAGATTGCAGCGGGCTGTCGTACCAGGATGCTCGTCCGCCGCAGAGAGGGAGGTTCTGGCAAAGGTGGAAAATATCGGCGGGAGGTGCAGTGCGATAGCCAGGTTCCTTATGGGTAAGGATAAGTGGTTCTCCGCTTACTAGTCGGATAGACCGCGGGAAGGCGGGTGAGACGGGAGAGTTGTCTGTTTGGTTCGAACGGTAGGAACGCTCTTTTGCCGCTGACTGTGGACGATTGCGCTAAATCTATCTGATAGGTGGCGGTGTCAAGGGGAGGAGATTATTGAGGGAGCGGGCGTCGCTAGGGCAGGATGGCGAAGCTGGAGCGACGTGGCATTTGATCCGCCACATGCGGTCAAGTCCATAAGAGCGTTGGCGGTCCGAGTTCCGACCCGGTAATAACCCGCTATCGCCCGGAAGTTTCTGGTGTTACAGTAGCATGGCATCATGGTCAAACATCCCGAGACTGTAGGCCGTGGTCAGGTCTTAGACCAGGTCTAAGCCTCCCCGGCTTATCAAGACACTCTGTAACACAGTATATGGTCTACAACGGAAGCTTCGGCAGCCGACTGGGCAACCCAGTGGCAACAACGGTCCGACAACGGGCGATATCGAACACAAACGCAAGAGGAATAAAGCCCACTTTCAAGGAAAAAGGAGATCCTATAGCTAACGACCAGTCGGGACGACCGGTTGGGAGGGCGGGCTGCAACGGCCTACCCTCGCG
Organism: Yamagishiella unicocca; assembly: GCA_003116995.1. Lineage (NCBI taxonomy): Eukaryota > Viridiplantae > Chlorophyta > Chlorophyceae > Chlamydomonadales > Volvocaceae > Yamagishiella > Yamagishiella unicocca. The sequence goes on along the minus strand of BDSL01000016.1, from coordinate 602,930 downwards.
CACCAGTCGATGCCTCCCTACCAAAACCGCCGGTCCCAAGCCAACAAAAACGCCCCCAACCTGCCAGCGAGGCACTATCAGACACATATGATACAATTGTGGGCTGGCTATACCCTGGCCGTGGCCCCCGTGCACACATGCTCAAGCCAGCTCGTGCTCTTGAGACAGCCGTCGCCAAGGGGGAGAAGGCTGCTCTGGGAGTGTACCGAGAGCCACCAAGCTCTTCAACGGCGATGAGGAGATGAGGACAGGTGGGCTCCGTTCAGGTTCTTCCCCAGCACCCGCACCGGCATGGACAGCTGCGCCCGCGCCCGCCAGGTCTGCAGCGTGTCGACCCTTCCCACCCGCACGTCCGCTGTCCAGCCGAAACGCCACACGCGCTATCTGTACAAAGCTGTTCGACTCCGTAAGCAACCAGTACTACTGCTTGCCGTCCGAGGAGAGCTCCTCGAGCATCCTCACAGACACGGCGACAGCAGCAGCCGCGGAGCAGCAGTCCTAGCTGCTGACCGACCGACCCGCGCGACAAGGCGTCCGCGGGAAGGATCCAACAAAACAGGCAATTTCGACACCCCAGCCGCCTTGCCAACCGTCCACATACACACACACATTAGTTGAGGGAGGCGCATCTTTTCGTCCCCCTTCCGACAACCAACCACCCTCCCTGTAGTCACGGTCTTCGTACCCTGAAGCATGACGGTGACGACTCAAATCGCAATATGAATCGCCGGATCCCTCCCCCCGGCAAATCATGCCAGCAGGGAGGGGAGGCCGGCAAAGCCCCTACCAGCTTGGTATTGCCGGCGTGACCCGACAGCGGAGTCGGGCCGAGGACGCGGCCCAGGACCCTGCTGCTGTGCGTCCGAATGGAGTTGCAACCCCAGGTGCATGCGCCCAGTCCATCAATGATGCGTCTCAGGAGTATCAAGTCGTCGCCATCTCCTCACCCAAGCAGACCGAAGGCGACACAACGCAATGCACCCGCCCAGCAAAGGCAAACAAACAAACACAAACATAAACACAAACGCGCACACCTTCTGGATCCTACTAAATCGAGCCTTATGAAGTGAGGATACGATGAAGGTTTGGTTCCGCCGTACGGCACGGCCATCGGTCGGGCGGCCCAGGGGCCAATTGACCCCCTCATGCCACTCCCCAGCCACCGCGTATCACCCGTAAGCGCCGCCGGCCTGCTGAGGCTGACGACAAGCTGCGATGACGTCCCTGGCCGCACATGGCCCACGCAGCGGCCAGCCCCGGCCGCCGCCCAACCAGGCATGAGCCACCGCGTAGCGTCACCACTGGCGCCACCCCTCACCACACCGCCGTCAAACATACGCACACAACGACGAGTTCGTTCAATGGAGTATGGTACAACCCACACGCACCGCTTCAGACGCGCCGGGCAACCCACGCGCACCGCTTCATGGTGAATTGACGCGCCACCCGGCGGCACCGACGAGCAGCGCACTACGGCAGGAGGTCAGAGTCCGCGGGCAGCCAGTTGGCCCGGAAGCCGGTGCCCCGGCAGCGCTCGCATTTGCAGTATCCCTGGAGCGGTGGCGGCGGCATTACGAGTTGGCGGAACATAGCATTAAGATCTCTCGTACATACAATCAATACCGCATTCGGCACATTGCAGCGGGCGACGGGAACAACTGGCAAAAGAGGGAATAACTCCCGGTAGGCACGTAACGCCTAGACGAGCTGTGCGGTGTGTCGCAGCCCTCATCCGACCGTGTCCGGCGGCCGCTACCACTGCTTGTGCACCCCATTGCTGTGCCATCCCCGTCCGCCAATCCGCCCCGCCACCCGCGCCGTACCTTTCCCTTGCACACTGGGCAGTTGTTGGTGTGGGTGGGCGTGCTGGGGTAGATCTGGCTGCCCACCATCAGGTACCCTGCAGGCCGGAAAGGGTAGGTGTTCGGGTTACGTGTCCATGGGCAACCAAGTCCAACCTCACTCCCGTCACGTGCTCTCGCCGCCGCGTCTACCCGCCTGCGAGCCGTGGTTGCCAGTGCCCACCGCGCCCGACCCCCGGGTCACTCACCCGTTCCGTGGCACCAATTGCACTCCTCCTCCTTGCGGCCTTTGCAGCAGTCACACGCCTGCGGTCTCCCGGGCTGCGGGCGGGCAGGACACGACACGAGGGGACGCAGCGGATAGAGCAGGGGCGGGGTGCTGAGAAGGACGAACGAGGGCACGACGGCCAGGTTGTACGGATGGCCAGGGTAAGGTGAGCAGTTCCCGGGAGCAACCGCTTGAGCTCTCTTGTCTTCCTCGCTATTGCCCTGGGTTGTACAGCTATGGTGAGACGTGAGATGCACATGAAGGAAAAATGGGTGGGTGCGGTGCCGTACTAGGTCGCCCCCACCACCAGCCGATGTGTTGCCGACACTCCACTTCAAGCAGCCACGCCAGCACCCACCCACCTACCCATCCACCGGCCCTTCCTAACGCGTTTCTAACTCTACCCACTCTGTTGATCTTCCACGCCAGCTCAAAGTGCTTCGCCAGCTTCTGGAGCCGCTGCGGGTCCGCCACCGCACGCAGCTCCTGTGCTAGGTCCTCGTCAAGCTCATCCTCGCCTATGATGTTGGAGGGGCCGAGGGCACGTCCGTCACATCTATCAGGGACATCACTTGTGCATAAGCGGCTGCGGGGTCTACCTATTCGGCGGGTTGCGAGTTTGTGGATAACTGGTGATAAGAGAGGACAGGCCAGGGAACGGCGGGCAGTGGCAAAAAGAAAGGGTTGGGTTGGGAGTGCCGGGCTGAGAGTGTGGCACTACGAAGTGTAGAAGAGGACGTCGTCAGTGAGCGTTGTCAGTATGGGCCCTTCAGAGGATCTCGTACGCTTATGAAGGGAGGACGCCGCGTGATGCAGTGCTTTCGCGGGGACCCCTAGTTGGTTGGTGCCCAGCTACGCGCGGGTTGCGGGGACGTGGCCTAGTTACGTCACGAAAAGGTGCTTACGCTGGCTACGTTAAACAACTGCTTTCAACAAGATTACATGGCCTTTCGTATGCGCTGATTGAGATAGGGTGCGCATAGCTTGAGTGACCGTGCTGGGTACACGATGCGTAGAGGCCAGCGCCTAAAATCCCAGACTGCAAGCCAGGTAGTGAAGCGCCTGGGACAATCATACGGCCTGTAAGGTCGCAAACCCCAAGGCGGCAATGCCCGACGCCAGGATGGAGTCGCAGCTGATTGCAAACAGGCCGTAACGGAGAAACACCCCGGTCCCGAAGCTTTTTATGTCTGTAAGTCACTGGTACCCGTATACAGGACCACTTACTGTCAAAGCTCTTCCGAAGGGCGTCCTTGCTCTTGGCGGGACAGCAGACCGCGGCACGATGTCGCGATGGACACGCAACGATGACGCTACGACATGTATCTACGCCTGCTGAGAGTCGCTGTCCAGTAAACGTGCCACCAGGCCGCGCTGCGTGGAGCCGAAGCGACGGGTACATGACCGATGACGTTGCAAACTTCAGCAACACAGCTGGCCGCAGGTCACCAACAGTGAAAAGACGTGCGTTGGTAGATTGTGACAGTATTGGATACGTTCGTGAGGCTGGAGTCTCAGTCGCGAGCAACTGAAAATTTGTTCCGGAAAGAGGCACGGACTGAGCAGATTTGTCAACGATATATCAGTAACACACGGGTAGTAAGAAACGTTTTGAAGTTGTGTATTGCAATTACGCCCCTGCATGGGGCTATACTGCCAACATGTGCTGAGGTCATGCTTCTGAATCCAAGATGGCACTTCAACGCTGGTACCAGCGTTGGCACCGTATTGCGTAATTAAGGCGTTTTGCGTATTGCGTAATTATTACGCCATTTACGCCGGCTGGCTGCATAATACGCCTGCTGGCGTTAAAAAGTGGCGTAAATGCAAAATGCTGACATCGACGCGTGGCCGTACACTTGTTAGTTGCATATTCCATGTGGCAAGTTTCCTATGACAGTGAGGGAATACCAAAGGCTGAGCGGGACGAGTGCCTTAAGTCCCAGGCTGTGGTTGATGTCAGCGAGGCGTTTGCCAACAGCGGGAATGCAAGCTGCGGCAAACCCCCTTCGGGAAAGGGTCAAAGGTCAAGCGGCAAACCCCCTTCGGGCAAAGCTCAAACGTCCATGTTTCGCTATACGGATGCAGCCTTGTCGACGGACGCAAAGGAGGAGCTCCACAGAAAGGTGGCCATGGTGATCTACATGAATAACCTGTCCTTTCGAGTCGTGGAGTGCCCGTACATGGAGGATCTGTGCAAGTCACTGCGGCCTACATACGAACCCCCAGGTGTGCGCATTACCAGTCTTTGGGTTTCCAAACGGTCTATGCCGAGCAGGAGGAAGAGAGATAGCCCACCGTGCGTGCTGCGACTGCGATGGGCCTCATGACTGGCGAGGCTGAGGGCCTCGCAGCCCCAGAGACTGTGTACCAGCTGATACGGCAGCATTTCCCCTGGGTCATTTGGACCAAGAACCCTCTCCAACTTCGACGTCGGGGAACGGGCCGGGGTGTACCAGGTTGGAGGGGAGCAATGAGAGATAGAGAGAACCTGTGTATCGGGTGTTGGGGATATCCAAACAGCTAGCATGGGAGTGGTGAAGCCGAAGAGTGGAGGTTGTGAAGGGTTTTATGTGGTGGCGGTCACTGCGCTTTTGCCACGCACACCGTCAACCCTTTGTTAAGGACTTGCTTGTTAGTGAAGGTGCTGGAGCGCGACTGCAGGCGTATCTACATTTAAACAATCAATGACATAGGCTCCTCCAGTGTTAAGGCTGTGTTGTAGGCGCCGTTGCTAGATAGGGTAGAGCCAGTGGAAAGACCGCCCGCTTGCTTCTCGTCGGATTGGCACGTTCTGGGCGCCCGCTGCAACTTCAGAATTTACGCTTACGTGTTTTATATGTATTGCATCTGAAAGGAAGGCTTATTTCCTTGTTTTCCTTTACGCCAAAGATAACGCATTACGCCGAGGGGTCGCGATGTACGACACAATTACGCCTATACGCCTGGCGTAAAGATTTGACCTGTAAATTACGGCGGAAGCTCGAAATAATTACGGTGCCAACGCTGGCTGGTACGCTGCCAGCTGATCCTTTGCCAACGGTACATTGCACTTCAACGAGTTTATAGTTGCCCACACAATTGTTCCATGGGCTCTCCGTTGCAGCGCAGTCCCTGCGCGAAACCCTTTGGCACAGGGCGTGCCGCGAAGACGGCTCGCCGGTTACGATGCACACCTTCCTCTATGCGGATCCGAGCGGGTGCTGCTCCGGCTTTCCAGGTGCGCATCGGGGTTGGTCGGTCGGAATGCCTTTTGATGGCAGCCATCTACCTCAGCCAGGCTGAACGCGCCGCTCGGTGATCTTGGCAGGGCTGTGACAAGCCGCTTGAGCGGCGGGTCAAGGTCGTGGGAATGGGCAGCTGCGGCGTGGACTACCTCGCATCCGTCGCCGGGTATCCACGTCCGGACGAGAAGCTGCGAACCGAGAAGCTCGAGGTGCGATCGCGTGCCCGGCCGTGAAGGCGCGCAAACACCAGTCAGGGGTTGCACGGTGTGAAGGAGGGGGCTTAAGGGGGGGCCATGCCTACGGCCGCTGCACTGAGGGATAACACCCGCCTGTCCGCTGCCGGCCCACTGCCCGTCCCGCATGTTGCTCGACCCCGCAGCGGTCTCTCGTCGGCCCCTGAAACCCCACCGCCCCCGCCCCCATGCCGCCCCCTCCCCCACCGCCCCCGCCCCCATGCCGCCCCCTCCCCCACCGCCCCCGTCCCCATGCCGCCCCCGCCCCCACCGCCCCCGCCCCGATGCCCCCCTTCCCCCACCGCCCCCCCACCCGCCACAGACCCAGGGCGGCGGCAACTGCGCCAATGCGCTCACAGCCGCGGCCCGCCTTGGCCTGGCGCCCACGCTGGTGACGAAGGTACGACAGTGCCGTACGGATTGCCATTTCCTCGTTTTGATCCAAATGCTTATGCCGACGCTGCCCAAGGGCCGCACCCGGCGTTAAGGACTGCTGGGCGGGGACCAGTGGGACTGCTGGGCAGGGACCGGTGCCGGCGGCAACGTGAGTGCCCCGGACATGCGCCCTGTGGCGGACACCTGCACCCGGTTGCCGTGCATGCACCCATGAGGCCTTATGCCTGCAGTCGTACCTGTCCGCTGCCCCCCCTCGTAGATCGGCGATGACGGGCTGGGGGACAGCATCATCAGGTACGACCGGATCCATGTCGGCCCTTGATTCTGGATCTGGCACCAGATCTACAACCTAACCGTTCAGTGGCCGTTGTGGACGGAGGGTCTTGGACGGCCCTCCAAAAGGCACTCGAGCAGCCTCTCGTGGCCTCCGAGGGCGGCCTGCCAGGGAGGAAGGAAGGGGCGGGCCCGGGGGCGGGGGCGGGCCCCGGGGGGGGCGGGGTTTCATCAGCTGGTTGTTGCATTGGCAGACGGGACGGGACGCGGTCGCAGGCAGGCTCCGGCTTGCCAGGGTGGCGTCATACCAGTCCCGCCCTCGGGAGCCCGGAGGCCGCCGGGGCGCTGTGAGGTGGTCTGGGCGGCAGCCGGCAACTCCCCGACCACGTCCCTGACTCTTGGCCCTCCACCCGCCTGCCCTCCACCCGCCTGCCCTCCACCCGCCTGCCCTCCACCCGCCTGCCCTCCACCCAGCGAGCTTCAAGCCGACGGCATCGACACCAGCCACGTGCTGCGAGCGGCGGGTCAGCCCTCGCCCTTCACGTACATCATCGTGGACCGGCAGGGTGAGCCGGAGCCGGGGGGTGGGGCTGGAGGTGTGTGCCTGGGTCGTGCACGGAAGGGCGACCGCAGCGGCTCTCGAACCATCATTCGCCAATACACCTTGCACCAGCACCAGCACGCCCTGACTCGACGCTCCTCCCTCCCTTCCGCCAACCCTTCCTTCCTCCCGCCTTCCTCCTCCCTAAAACCTTAAAACCCTGAAACCCTAAATCCCTCCCTCCCCGCCGCCCTCCTCCCTCCCCGCCGCCCTCCCTCCCCCATGCAGGCGGCACGCGCACCTGTATCCACACCCCCGGAGCCCCCCTGGAGCCGCATGAGATGGCCGCCGAGCGCATGGCCGCCGTACTGGACGACGCCGCGCTGGTGTACTTCGACGGCAGGCTGACGGAGGCGGCGGTGCTGCTGGCGCGAGAGGCGCGAGCCAGGGGTATCCCGGTGGGTGGCGGGGGAGGCTGCGGTGGCTAGGGTGGTTAGCGTAGCTGGGGTGGCTAAGGGGACTAGGGTGGCTGGATGGAACTGACCGCCGGTCTCCGGTTCTCCCGTCTACGAGGCTGGTGACCTCTCCCCGGGGACCCTCAACCTGTCCCTGGGCTGCTAGCACTGCGAACTGCCCCCGTTTACCCTCCCCAACAAAACACACCTGCCCCAGGTTCTCGTGGAGGCTGAGCGGCTGCGCCCCACCCTGGAGCAGCTGCTGGCGGAGGCTGACTACGTGGTCACATCGGAGCACTTCCCGCAGGACTGGACGGGTGTGGCGGGGGGGTTCGAGGGAGACCCGTGGATGGGCGTGGTGTGGCGGGAGGGGTGTGTGGCGCGAGGAAACATGTGCGAGAGAGGGTATGAGAGTGGGGCAGCTTGCGGGCTGTGTGGAGGGGTCGACTGCAGGCGAGGTGGCGGTGCTGGGGGGCAGCCAGATGGCATACCGAGGCACATTTGTTTCTTGATGCGCGGTTCCTCTCTTAAGGTCCATGCCTGGTAGGAACACAAGGCACCTGGTGAGGGGCGCTCCCGACAAACCCCGTCACTCATCACTCACTCACTCACTCACTCACTCACTCACTCACTCACTCACTCACTCACTCACGTACGGATCCCGCGCAATGCAGGCGAGGAGGGGCTGGCGGACGCAATACTGGCCACGGCGGAGCGGCTGCCAGGCGCCCGGTGGGTCATCACGACCCTGGGGACGCGGGGAGCGGTGCTGCTGGAGCGCCCGCCGGCGGGGGCCGACCCACGGGTCGCTGCTGAGCGCACCCTGGAGGACGTGATCGCCAAGGAGCTACGGCCGCAGCTGGCGGTGCCTCGCGCGGAGTCGGCCGCGGCGTGCGTGAGCGCGTCGGGGGTGCGCATCGGCGCGGGCGAGGTGGTGGCGACGGAGGGCTTCGTACAATTGTCGTACACGGCCTCCAGGTAATGCGTTTGGCCGCCGACATAGCGTAGCGTCGGATGCTGGGTCGCTGTCGTATGCTGCTGGGACGGCTGCGGCGGCGGCGGTTGCTGTGCCTTCGTCAGTCACTCATCCCTCGCCTCATCTGTTTTTTGGTGCCATCCGACGGCTGCTCCGCAGGGACCCGGTCCAGGCCAACAAGCAGGCACAGGTCGCGGCGCAGCGCGCAGCCGCTCTGAACGCCGACAGCGGCAGGGGCGACAGCTACAGCGGTGCCGCGACCGCTACTGCCGAGGCGGCCGCCGGCGCGGCGCCCGGTCTGCTGGCACGAGTGGCCCTGGCCTCCATTGCGACATTGCCCAAGGTGAGGAGGCGGCGTGGTGGTGGTGCGGTGGGGCAGTGCTGGCAGACGGTGTCTTCCGCAGCTGGTGCCGAAGGGCGGTTAAGAACCGGGGTCTCGAGGATTGGGGTCTGCAGAGCTGGGGGAGCCTGAGAAGTGGAGGACTGGGCTCGCGAAAACCCGGCTGCTGGGGCTCTTGTGAGGTCTTACGTTGTGCACTGGACGGTTGCCCTTCGGCTGACCGCCCGTGTCGTGGATCACGTGCGCTGCGCAGGCGGCGGTTGTGGACACCACCGGTGCGGGTGACTCGTTCATCGGCAGCGTCCTGTACGGCCTGTGCACGGGGATGCCCCTACCAGCGACGATGCGGCTCGCGACCGTCGTCGCGGCCTGCAAGTGCACCGCCCTGGGGGCTCGTCCGGGTCTGCCTTTGCGGTCGCAACTTGCTGCCGAATTATTGGAGGCCGTGTAACGGGGTTTGATGGGCCTGCATCCTGCAGGCTGGTATTTGGGATCGTACCCACGTACTTATTTGGGATCGTACACATATACTTATTTGCTCTGGAAACCTAAAACGTATGGCTTCAGTTCCTGATGCTTTTTTGCAGCACCGTGATTTGTGCGTTGAATACTATAGGGCATAAACTGTGCTACCGACTTGCGCTGCGGAGCTGAGCTGGCGCTAGGCGCCAGGTAGGCAGGCTTCTCCCACCCTCGGAACAATGCAGTTTTTTCTTGTTACACAATGTGAAGCGTTGCATTTCTGCAATCCACCATTTCAAAAAGGCGCGGAATTGCCAAAAAGTCTTTTCCTAGTTGTCACGTTATCGTTTACCGGTATTATCACCATGTGCATGTCTAACATTGGCCTCCAGCTTTCACGTGGCGTGGACAATGGATACGAACTGGGGCCACTGGGCACTCGGAAAGGGCCTTGCACACGGTGCGAGTCGGACGGAGGCCGCAGCAACCGCAACCGTATGCTTGGCAGGGACCCACAGGGTCTGACACTCGGACCATCAATCCGGAACGCGTTTCAGACTGCCTGTTGTGCGTGTTACAGTGGGCTCAGACTGCTGGTTGAGGAACAATGCTAGTAACACCAATGAACCGCGGAGGTATTGGTGGCTTTCATCCCGCGCTGGCCCAGCCGGGTCAAGGCCGGGCCGCGACAAGCCGACGCTTACCAGAGGCCGCACTGGGGCACTGCCGTACAACATGATGCTGCTGCGTACGATCCTGTACGAAAGGCGTCAGCAAACGCCTTGCATGAGGCTGTTCTTGTTGCTTAAGAGCCGCGTGGAGGCGGTGGATAGCAGAGTCGTCGTAGCCCCAAAGCTAGGTTCTGTACGTAATGCCGTACATCTGGCTCGAGTTTCGAGTCATTGTTTCGCGCGCCCTCCCCGTGTCAGCATTTTGGCAAGACAGTGGGGATTTAAAAAAAACACTTGTCGTTCGCTTCTACTGCAGTGTAAAATCCCAGTCAGCGGTCCCTTCCCTTCATTTCGAGCCAAGGTTGCGTCGGTACCGCATAGCATTAGCCCAGCAGTGATGAGCGAGAGGCTATCATGAGGCTGCAGTACAGAAATGCTGTCTGCTGTCTGCGACCTCACTGGACCTCACAAATCTGAGGATCGCCCAAAACGCCGTGCTTCGGTGCCTGCCTTCCGTTTCGCCCTGTTCCGTTCAGAGTAGTCGCACTGTCGGGTATCTGGATCGCTGACATGCACGAGCAATTCGGCTCGTTGCTTCTCTCACGTTTTTCCCGCAACGTCACAGGCCAAAACTCAATTTCGCAATCGTCGTACCGGCACATCAAGGATTGTGAGGAATCCAGTTCGGAATGTTGCTTTCAATGCCGAGTTGCGACCCACTGCACCAAGGAACGACAACGTGCATCTTGCGCGATCTGAAACCCTGTATGAGCATAACGCACAAACAGTGACTCGTTTCGTATATGGTTGAATGGTCGCTTCTGCGGGCACGTAGGACACAAACATACACACCTGTAGTACTTTCTGTTACGCAGAGCCATCGGGCGCATCGCCTGGCACTGAAAGAGACAAGGAAAGCAAGGAAACCGTGTTGGTACATTAACGCACATAATGGGGACTGCCCGCAGAGCTGCGCCAGGGTCTCCGCCAGGGCCTTCCAGGGTTACCTTCGCCTATCCCAACTACGTGCGGGTCGTGGCTTCATTTCGGCTGTACGAAAGAAAAACCGTTTAGGACAGTCGTTTTGAGATGCATGCTGGAGAACTTCGGCTGCGGAGGCAGGCCGGGGCATTGAGCAGAGCGTGGCACATGCGTCGCAAGTGCTGCCGCGCCGGTCCTTCATTTCGCTGGGGGAAAGCTGGTTTGGTTGATGGAGAGGCGTACCCTGGCTCATGAACTAGGTTCGTATAGCCGCCTTGTTGCCAGACAAATGCTACAACTATAGCACCACGAACCTGTACCTGATTTTATGTCTCTATAAAATTCCCTCCTGTTTGCCTGGCGCCCTTATAGGGAGACGTAACGGTACACCACGCCGCCCCGCGACTCACACAGTCCGTGACTCGGTGTACTCTGCTTCCCGCGAAGTAAGCAACACTTATAACGTAAGCAACAATTATAACATAATGCTGATTCCTGGGACTAAGTTCTTAATGCTATACGGGGGGTAGAGCACCCCAGAATGCTCGTGCCCTTCGACGGCAACCAACTTTCCGCCCACCTTGCGCAGCGATAATCTTGGCTCAATTGGCTGCAGGTATAGTAGGTATCAATTTCTGAATATAAACTTATTTGTGCCACGTTTTCTACCAAAACGCAGAAGGCCAAGCGTGCTGTCGTATACCTACTGTTATCATTGCTCCCAGGGACTGACGGATAAGAGCTTGCTTAGACACTGATATATAAGGCTAAAATATCATAAGTTGCATATTTCTATGTATCTGGTCTTTGAGCTTGGGTCCAGCATCGAAGACGCCTGGCAAGCAAGGCCCCGGCGGCCCGATGGCGCCGCAGGGAGCACGGCTGGTATTAGTATTAACGTATATGGCGACAATTCTAAGCCATTCCAGTGCGCAGAATAGCTGTGATGTATGTTTTGGGCATACTGTTCAGCATGTTCAGCCGGTTTGCACGACGATGGGTTTGACCCTCCCAACATCGTGCCTGGCTATCTGCCAGGGCTTGAAAATTGCTCACACAGGAGCGTGTCAGGGTAAGTAAGGCGCGGTCGCGGTGGGCGGAACCCAAAGTGTGACTTCATGGCAGCATCGGACATGTGTTCGCACACACCGACGGGGCATGGTAGACAGGGGCGTGCTCCGCCCTAAATGCTGGTTTGCCACGGAAGGATTTGAGGGAGGGCACCCAGGGTCGCATGTTGAAGGTCGTGAGGGTATGGTTTGTAGCCAAACTATTCTATTGCTCCGGCAGCCAGCGCCTCGAATCGACCGCTCTGCCCGCCCGCCCGCTCACTGTACAACGCAGAATCTGACCCCCTTTCTAGTGGTGTAATCGTTCCTGGCGGCGGGGGCTCCACATCAGAGGGCGGAGCAGCATGGGGAGCTGCAGGACGAGGAGCCGGTGGGGGTTCCAGGCCCACCAAGCGCCGCGCCATCCTTGGGGAGCCCGGCAGCAGTGGCACCAGCGCGGCCGGTGTTCGCAGCGGCAATAGCAATGGTGACGTCATTACCCGCTTCACTGCCGAGGGCTTCGTGTATGCGGGGCAGGTCCAGGTCACGGACCAGGGTCCCAGTGGTGTGGGCCCCACCGGGTTCGTGAGCAGCCTGAGGTGAGTGCGGAGAGGTGCAGTAACACAGGAAGGGTACCGCAGCAGTGTAGAGGTAAGCCAAGGTTGTACACAAGCACAATCGCCATTGGACGTGTGTCATGGCTCATTTACAGCCAGCCAAGCTGGCTGGCCGCCAGCCCCAGCTTAGCCAAGTGCCACCCGAGACGGTTGGCTCGTTTGGTCGTCTCCAGGCCTGGCCCCTGCCGCTGCCTCCTTGCCTGTCCTTGAGTACAGCCCAGGACAAGGCACAGCTTCTTCCACGGCCAGTAGGAGCAGTAGCGACGTCGGGACCCGGTCTGCGGAGGAGGCCTCCCCGCCGACGACGTTGCAGATCCGCGGCGTGCGGGTCAGTGCAGACGGCGCCTTGTACTTGCAGTCGGAGCCGATCGCACTCGACATTGCTGGCTTACCGACCAGCGGACAAACCGAAAGCAAGAAACCAGAAGAGGGCACCGCAGCCACCTGGGGCCGCCGGTTACAGACCGGGGACCAGCGGCAACACCAAGGACAAGGCGCGGCGGTTGGTGGTGCGTTGGCCGTTGACACCGGCGCCGACCGGGAGGCGGATGTGGATCCCGGTGGCGGGTTCCCGCCGCGTTCCTGGTCGCAGTTGAAGCAGCAGCGGCGGCGGCAGCTGGTGGATGATACTTACCGCGCGGACGTCCGCGTGTGGCCGCACAATGTGATCGGCCAGCTGAGCTACAAGGTGGAGGGCAAGCGCTACGTCTGCAGCGGTGGGCGCCGGTCTGAAGACCTGTTTGCGGGCCGTCGGGTTGGGTTTCGGAGCTATGGGTGCAGCCTCGGGACCGCCCTGCGGCGAAGCGGGGGAGGCAGCGGAATAGGGCAGCGAGGAAAGCCGTATATCGACAGAGGCTGAAAGGGAGAAAGGCCAGTGGGACGCGGCGGGGCGCCTGGGAAGGCCACTTGCCGTGGGGGCCGGAGTGAGGGGTCTCAGCTCTGTCGTGCAATGTGGATGTGTCGCGTGCGAGGGCGCCCGAATCGGCAAATGGATACAAGCTACGAGTTGGATGGATGGGACCTGCGTGGCGGGGTGCGTGGACGGCGGGTCCGGCCAGGGCGGGAGCAGGGCGGCGCGACGGTGCGCTGTTCTGCTGCCGTTGGTTGACAGTTAAGAGAAGGGCGTGTACGGCATATGAGCGTGTACGGCTGATTTGTGGACGAACCTCTGCGCCCATTCGGTTTCTCGCGCGCGCACCGACAGTTGGCGGTCCCCTGCCGTGCCGTACAACAGGAACCTGGGTGACGCCGTACGACGTGCTGACGGCGGCACACTGCGTGTTCGACTTGACGTCAAACGTCGCGTCCAGAAACTTTTTGTTTGAGCCGGGGAAGGTGAGTTACCCGGCGGGCAACCCCAACCAGGTCCACACAGCCCAGGGCTAGTGACGCGCACCTACCCCCTCACACTGTGATTACAGCACACAACCTCCTTACCTTTGTGACCGGAGCACGCATACCACCTCGTGTAAACGCGCGATGCTGACTTAGACAGGCTTGCCTGGCGTGCCGTGCGTGCCGGTCGGCGACCCGTTTCCTGACCCGCCGACGCCCTGGCCGTTGTCCGCCCTAGTGCAACGGCTTAGTGTGTCGCCGGCGTTGCCCTGAAATGTGCCGTACACACACGACCACACCTCTGTTGCCATACAATATTGTCTTTGACTGCATACGGCCCCCGGCTGGGCCCTCCGTTTGGTCGGACCTGCAGATCGGAATCTCCACGCCAGAAGGATCCATTTCCCACTCGTTCGTGACATTCTACCGGGCCGAATTCCCCAGGTAGTTTATCAAATGATTTAGGATATACAATTATGACTAAGTGTCTTGCGGGAAGCGATCCATAGTGGCGCTGAGCGGGCAAAGTGTCTCGCGCGCGGCGTGGACGCGAATCCGCGCCTCCGATCCAATATCTTTTCGACCCTAGCTCGCCTCATGGTAAATGAATAAATAACGCCTCGTAGGGGTGGCAGCGGCGGCGTCAATTACTTTGACGTGGCGCTCGTTCGCATGGCCAACCGCTCGTCGTCGTACATGGGCCTCAAGTATTCTTGCGATAAGGTGCGAAGCTGATGGACTAGTGTCAGTTAGGTGGCTTTATCTTAAGCTAGCGAATGGATAATGATTATAGTGAATAAATAGGAATTCAGATGGCCCGTGAGATTTATACCGGCTAGCCGGGCAAATGGGACAATGCAATTGAGTCGACCACCGGGATCCGGTTTGAGAACAGAAAGCGTGGCGGAGACCCGGCACAGCTGCCAGGTTACGTGGTCGGGCGGGCAGTATTGGCATGGCGGTTGGGGGACACAAGCATTGCTGTGACCCGCACGGGTCATTATTTTAGTCGGAGTGGCTCCCGCCAGCCCATGCGCCTAGCTTTCGATCTCTCCGCAATCCCTTCGTCAACCCAGCTGCCTCATCACATCGCAGATCGATTACCCGAAGACCCAAGCCTGCGGCTACGCCCAGATCAACAACGGCAACTACCAGCAGTGTGAGTGGATCAGAGAACCGCCGGTGGCATAGCGCGTTTTACTAACATAACATACCCCGCCTCACCCGCTTGTGGCTCCAGGCGACGACTGCTACTACACCAGCAACGCCTGCCTCCCCATGATCCAGCCAATCAACTGGTGCTACACGGTGGGCGGCCAGTCCGGCTCCCCCATATATGACCTGTCGGACTACCACATCCTGGGTGTGCTCAGCGGGGGGCTCATGGGGCCGGAGTACGCCGATTACTCCTACTGGACGCCTATCGACGCCCTCCACTTCACCAGCCTGACACGATGGATGTGGCAGCCTGGGCAGCCGGTGGGCGTGCCGCCCGCCGGCGATGCGCCGTGGCCGCCATTGGGGCCCGCGCCGCCGGCGCCGCCCAAGTCTGATGGCTGTGAGTACGGCAGGTGCAGGGAGGGCACATGGCCGGCGGCGCCGGCGCCGCCCAAGTCTGATGGCTGTGAGTACGGCAGGTGCAGGGAGGGCACATGGCCGGCGGCGCCGGCGCCGCCCAAGTCTGGTGGCTGTGAGTACGGCAGGTGCAGGGGGGGCACATGGCCGGCGGACCTGGGCGGCGGGAGCCCGGTGGATGGGGGGAAGGGGAGGTGTATGGGTACCGCCGCAGCGACACGTGTAGCCGGAGGGAGGGAGAGATTGCGTCATCTGTGGTGGTGCCTCCAGGCTCCTTGGGAGTCTGGATGTCGTCTTATCGTGCCACGGGAACTACAACCCTACCCTCAGGGCGTTCAGGACGGTGTCTGCGGGTGTTACGGTAGTGAAAACGAGACACGCGGGTGCAGGCCCCCCAGCGCATTAGTCGCCCGCATGCAGTGACAGGCGCCCTGGCGAGACATAAAGCACGTAGTAGTAACGGTTGCAGTGGGTTCCAGACCAAAAGGCAGAACCATCGGGCACATCGCCTGACGTAGTAGTAACGGTTACAGTGGGTTCCAGACCAAAAGGCAGGTGCTATTGGTCTGATCGCTACATCATTAATGGTGCATGCGGTCGCTTGTCCCCCGGGTGCCGATGCGGATGTCGTGTCGCGGATTGGTCGCAGGCTTGAGCTCCGAGACCGGCAACGTGCGACTGGTGGAGGGCCTTACTGAAGCCATGGGACGAGCAGGTGGGGAGACAATAGGGACGAGGGGAGGGAGGGGGAGGGCAGGCAGCAGGATATGGGGAGCTCGGGGTCCTCCAGACCCAGCCATTGGGCCAACCTGTCGTTGGAGGGTGGGCAAACATCGGACATTAGGACTGGCGGGCGGAGACAGAGTTGGGAAACAGGGGCCAACGCAACGAAGAGTCGCTGTTCTGGCGTGTCGAAAGAAACGGAGTCGGCTGTCGAAATGGTTGGTATACTAAACGGGGTGCACGGCAAGACGTCGTACGATAGGGGCTGGAGGTTGGCGGTTGTGCCTTGACAGAGCCTCAGGTGAAGGAGCTCCAACGGCAGCAACAGAGAATATGCAACCCTCAAGAGGGAAAATGCAACCAAATTTGCAACACCTGGAATACTAAAACCCTTTCAAAACCCTCAAAACCCCGGATATAGAGATATGCCACGACCAGGAATGGGGCCTGATCTGCAGCCAGTACGAGGCCGGCCCCGAAAATGCCCAAGTCATTTGCAGGTGAGTTCCGGTTTTGCAGGGTGGGGCGAGCGACATTTCCAGCACCTGCCTCTCCCTCCTCACTTCCACAACGCTCTATGGCAGTATGGCTCTACCTTATGGTCTGGGGCCAACCGTAACAGTTACTACTCTATGGGCGACTTTGTGAAGCTCACGTCGCTTGCAGATGTCAATACGCTGTGGATTGGATTTATGCGCACCCCGGCTATACCTCTCCACCCTTCCACCCTCCTCCGTCTCCCTCAGTGTCAGGCGATGTGCCCGATGGTTCTACCTTTTGGTCTGGAACCCATTGTAACCGTCACAACAACAACGCTCAACCGCTCACCGCGCACGCGACCCCTTACCAAAGGAACCCATCTTAATCCTCACTGCCAACCAGGCACCTGGGCTACTCTTCTGGAAGCCTTGCGGTTTCGGAGTCTGTCGGACCATTCGACCCCTCACAGCCAACCTGGCTTGAGCCGGCTTGCAACGGAACTGAAAGCAGGTGGGGACCGAAAGCAGGGAGATGGGTGCGGAACTGAGAATCGAAGCCCCCTGGCAGGCGGGCAGGCGCGCTCTGCCATCCGCCTAGCACGCCCAACAGCCTACACCAACCTTGCCGACCTCCTGTCCCACTCCCCCCCTCACGGTTCGTTACGCGTGCACGGGTTTCCTTTGACACCTTCCCCTCTCGGGTTTCTCTCGATACCTCCCCCTCCCCGGTTTCCCCGCTACCACCTCCAGACTGGACGAGTGCTTCCCGCTGAGTGCGGGCGCCTGGCACGTCGGGTCCCAGTGTCCGCAACCCATCAACGTCGCGTGCCTGACCGAAAGCAGCCAGGCTGACTCCACACCGCAATTGGACCAAGCCCCGGACAGCTACCCGTGTGAGCCGCTGGGGTGGGGTGGGGGGTTGCGGCGAGGAAACCGTTGGACATGACATCGGAAACCACGAGGGAAATGCAGCTTGGGGAGGTGGCAGGAAAACGCATCCTGTGAGTTGGAGAGGCCACGGAGACGTCTGATTTGTGCAGCTACCCAGCTGCAATTACCGTCAGTAACCGTTACCGTTTCTATTGACTACAACTTCTGTCACGTTGATATCGTCTTGCTTAATGGTTTGGAAAAACGCTGGACATACCCGCACCTGTTGACATGGACCTTCCGGCGCCGACGCCATCGGCTTTCAGTCAGACGTGACATCACGGCCGCAACTACCACAGCCCACCCGCAGCTGTGGTTTTTCTTTCGTACACGCGTTTTCCTTGCAACCCGCAGCTGGTGCTCCTGGCTGACTGGCAAAGTGGCGTCTGCCGATTCGTTCCCGCAGGTGGCTCGGAGGGCGCGGTGCGGTTGCGAGATAGCGGAGACGTCAACTGGGGCCGAGTCGAGTACTGCAGCGGCGGCGTGTGGGGCAGGTACGGCGTTCGGGTTAGCTGAAGGGGCAGACAAGCCACCAGGCTTAACCGTACCGACCTCAACGGTCAACGTCTAAAACCGCATCTTCCGGTGATGCCCCGTTATCCCGTCCTGCCCTTTGCCCCCGTAGCGTTTGTCATGACGGGTGGGACGACCTGGACGCGACTGTTGCCTGTCGGCAGCTGGACTACCCGTACGGCATAGCGCTACCGGGCGTCCTACGGAAGGGGCAGAGCCCGCCCGGGCCGACGAGTATGAGGATATGGCTACAGCAGGTGCGACTCGAACAGGGGTTGCCGCAGAGGACAAGGCTGGAGAGTAGGCAGCCAAGTACTAACTGTTGCAGTGGGCCCCAGATACTGTAAACAGCTCCGTTCTCAGTGCGGTTGATCAAGTGCTGTGCGCGTCGTACAAGTCGCGGCCAGTGCTCTCTGCTCCCTGTTGTTACGAGTCCTATTCAACGATCATATTTGTATGGGCTTCTTTGTCGTGTCCCGCTTGTGCCCTGATAACCCCTTCCAGCTCGTCCGTGTCTGCTCCCTCCGGGTCTCCCCTCATTCCAGCCAACACTCTGTACCCACCCACCCATCCACCTACGGCCACTCACCCCTCCCGGCTTACGCTGCCGACCTAACCGCACTGTCGCCCATCCCCCCAGGTCGAGTGCACCGGGACCGAGTCGCAGCTGTCTTCATGCCCCACGCTAGTGCCCCTGGGCGCCACCGACTGCAGCCACCGGGCGGATGCGGGGGCGCTGTGCTCGATGACACCGCCCCCAACCGCCGGTGTGCCGCACATATCCACTCCAAAATGTGAGCTAGGAGACGGACGGTCATCGAGGCCTCTTGGGGACACTGTCCTGAACGTGCGCACCTTGAACCCCGTGTGCTAAACCCTTGAGCCCCATATGCCCACTACAGGCACCCAGCCGGGCGCCCTGCGTGTCGCCGGCGGTGGAGACGGGGCCACTGACGCCGATATCGGCGGCAGGCTGGAGGTCTGCTATGTGGGCCAGTGGGGGGCGGTGTGTGAGGACAATTTCAACTTCTTTGAGGCGCAAATTGCTTGTCGGCAGTTGGGCTACGTATACGGCCGCGTGGTGCCGGCCGATCCATTACCAGGTGAGCGGGCCTCACGCGGGCGTTGGTTGACTGTCTAGTTGGTTGGTTAGTTGATTGGTTCTGTGATTAGTTGATTAATTGATTGGTTGCTTTAATGGTCGGATGGTACAATTGGTCGGTTGATTTTTCGTTGGTTGTCGTTTGTTGGTTGAGGTTGGTCGGTAGGTTTATTTAATTAATTGGTTAATTTATTGGTTATGATGTTGTTTGTTTGGTTCGTTAGTTTGTTAGTTAGTTGGTTCGGGTCGGGTAACGGGTTGGTTGATTGGTTGGGGTCGGTTGCCTTGACGGTTGGTGACAGTCGGACGGACGACACGCGTGCGGGTGCTGCTTTGCAAAATCGAACTCCTGGCCCGCCGATATCAGACACGCAATACATAACCGTGAAGCCCAGACGTACCAACCAACCGCTTCAACCACCCTGAACTGCCTCAGGCCAGCCCATCTGGATGAGCGACGTTCGCTGCGACTTGGCTTCGGGCGTCTACACCTTCTGGCCGGCCCGCCTCACGTCGTGCGCCTTCTGGGGCATGGAGGATGTCAACTGTCCGTACGGCGCCGTGGCCGGTGTGCAGTGCACCAACAGCACCTTCAATAGCCAGGACTTATCTTGTAAGTTTGCCCGCGCCCAGACCGCGATGATAACAGTGCTAGAACCCACTGTAACCGTTACAACAACTGACCTGCCGGCTGCAGTGCAGTCGTGACAGGTGAACCGACCCATGCACCGGTGTTTGATGCGATGCCTGGTTCCACCCGCTGGGTGTTTACACCCTCGCCACACCTCCCCACCTACCGCACAACTTAGCGGAACCCCCTCCTCCGTGCGCCCACGCTGGCCCTGCACCCCCCCCCGCACAAAAAGGCGATGTGGACGGCGAGCTGCGGCTTAGGGGCGGCGTGTCCAACAGCACGGGGCGGCTGGAGTTGTGCAGGGACGACATGTGGGGGGCTCTGTGCCGGCAGGGGTTTACCCCCGAGATGGCGGGGGTGGCTTGCAGGTGCGCTGCGGTGGAGGGTTTAGGGGCTTAGGGTATAGGGGCAACATAACAAGGTAGGTGGCGGGAGCTCCAGGGAGGCTACAGTGCCTTCTGTGCAGAGGGCGGCGGTTTGCGGTCAGTATGGGCGGAGAGAGTGGTTTGGGTGTCGGCGTACGGGTGCATGCGTTGTGGTGGGCTGCTGCGTGATGGGTCGGATGGGAGGATCGCTCAACCTGCGTTCTGGGGCACCCGGTTCAAATCCTGAGTACTGGTGCTGCTGTGCAAGGTGCGCCTCTCACGCCTCATCGTGGCTTCGAGGTGCCGCTGAACCCCTTCTGGCTGATGCTCTGCGGTTAATTCTCGCAGGCAACTAGGTTTCTCGTCTGGATACATTCTGCCGGTAGGTCGGTGGGTATTAAAAATTCTAGTGGTTGACGGGTCTCAGGGTTCCATGTTTTACGGGTCTCCCGTGCCGCCCGCCGTCGCCGCCCTCTGCCGACGGCGTCGACGATGACATGGGTGCAGGATCTGGCCGGTGTTGAATTGGCAGGTGCTGACGTGGCAAGTGCTGACACATGGCCGGATGATGACGTGGCGAGCGATGAGGCGGACGCCGCTGCATGGCGGTTGCTGATGTGGCAGGTGCTGATGCGGCAACCCCTTTCCTCCCCCGCCCCGCAGGAAGAAGCCGTGCCCAACGGCCACCCGGAGAGCCCCGTGTGGGGCGACGTGATGGACTGCGGGGGCCAGGAAGCGAGTCTGGTGGACTGCGCGTACGATAACGGTTACTATGGGTTTTGTGACACGCAAGAGTAAGTTACAAGATGAGTCAAAGGGCACAACCGCCAACGGCCGGATCGGCGCGGCCAGCAACACATGTTCCCGCTCAGGCGGCCCCTCCTTGCGCCCTGCCGCCCCCGCCCCACGGAATGCCTGACCCTCTGCACAGCTGGCAGGGCAGCGGATCACTAGGGCCCTACTTGCCGTACACCGTCATACCCGCATACCGCATACTCCCATCCATACCACCCTGCCCCTCCATTATGCGTTTACACATTGACACTTCGGCCCGGCTTACACTCAGCTGCCTCCCAAAGGCAGCATGGACAAAGCTGTGACGAAGCTTGTGCCATGGTGCCCATCCAAATGCCAGCTCAATCCTGCTCGCCGAAAAGAGACTCCGACCTCATCCGCGTTCAAACCTCCCTGCGCTGGTCCCCTTACTCCCATTCCCCTCGCCGCTCCGGCCTTATCCCAGCCGAGACGTCGGCTTGCAGTGCCTGGAGACTGCCCATCCGCCGGCAGCCCCGCCTGTGATCCCGGAGCCCCTCCCAGCGTTCCGATGTAGGGCGCGTGATGGGGCGCGTGATGGGGTGGGTGGCGGGAGGTGCTTTCTGCGGGCCCTGTGTGGAGAAACACACACGCAGCATCTTAGGCCGGCATCTCATCGGTCATATCGCCTCGGCAGGCATCTTATCAGTCGTATCATCTCGGCAGGCATCTTATCAGTCGTATCATTTTGGCAGGCATCTTATCAGTCATATCAACCCGGCAGGCACCTTATCAGTCATATCAACCCGGAAGGCATCCATTTGTTTTATTGTGGTGTGCGGGTGCGAGTGTCAGGTGCGCTCCACCGAACGCAGCAGGCCGCGCTACGGTGGCCAACAGTCATGAACGCCTTGCAAGCCTCTGCCGGTCGATGCTCGTGTCGGTTTTTAGGCTTGCACAAAATCTGTCAATATCCCCCTGAGAACTCCCGTTATACCTCCTACGCGACGTGGTTTACGAAAGGGAAGGCAAGGCGGTGCACGTTTTACAATGCGCACGGACTGCCTCGCACTTGTGTTAAGGTCTTCGTCCTTCCCGCCAAAACGCTCCGCCCCGAAACCAGGCATCACCCCGGGTCAGATACGGCTCGTGGACCTCTTTGGTCGTACGAGCTACGACGCTGGGCTGTTGGAGATCTGTATCGACGGGCTTTGGGGAACGGTACGTCGCAGTCACCTGTAGGTTTGGGCGAACTGGGCGTGTGCAGGTCTGGGAGGGAGGGTGACGAATCAAGGACCAGCAGCGGCTCCCAGAGATGGCTTTGGGAAGGGGGCTGGAAGCACTGACCTACTATTCACCCGGGTTTCCTGCCCCTCCCCCTCCGCTTCTACTGGCAGGTATGTACCAAAGGCTTTGGCGACGAGGAGGCACAGGTGGCTTGCAGGTGGGCAGCTGGTGACATGGGATGGGCTGTCGTTGAAACCCGCAGGTCGGCACTTTAGATCTGGTCTCCACCTTCTGTTCTGGGGCCCACAATAACAGTTACCACTGTAATAGTTACTACGACTTAAAGGACACGTAAAACCGACGGGCCGGGGGAGGGGGGCTCAGACGGGCGGTCGTGGAACTGTGGAAGGATTCCTGCCCCAAGACGGTTCAACTTACGGATGATCCTGGTAGTATTTACCCTTACGGCTCTGCTGGTGATTCCTTGTTATACAGGCACTACGGCTTCGCGTCCGGTATCGTTGCGCCACGCAAGTACGGCTCCGGCTCATCCGGGATGCTCGTCCACATGGAAGACGTGGACTGTACGGGCAACGAGGAGCGGCTCAACATGTGCAGCTACCAGTCCCAAGCCACCTGCACCCACTCGTGAGTCCCCCTGCAGCTTCAACTGCTCCTGCTGTTTTCTGGGGAGGTGCACGGACAGGTTTGCGTTGGATGGCGCTTAGTACGGGACTCCCTGTGTAAGGACCGCGCGCATCCTACAGTCAAGGTGCACTTGCGCTGGGTGCGCCGTATGCTGCTAATCCTGGGATCGAAGCCCTTGCCCTCCTCGGCCCTTTTTTCCCCCGCCCGATAGGAGTGACGTCAGTGTGCAGTGCTGGATGAGCTTCCCACCGTCGCCACAGGCGCCGGAGACCCCCACGCCTCTGTCACCACCGGAGGCGCCACAACCACCGCGGCCAGTCCACACAGGCTCCGATCCATGTACGACTCGTCGTACACGGTGGTCGTACAGCCCTATCGCACTTCACGCCTCGCCCTCTCCTCGGGCCCCCAAAGCACAACAACTGGCCAGCGGCTTGAGTGAGGGCTTCTCGCGTCTCAGCTGTATCGCAATAACACTTTACCTGCACCTCCCTCATCAGATTGATATCGGATGATTTCGGAATCCAGCCTATACGGTCTGGTTACCTACCACTCCTTCCCGGCATTGCCTTCTGGCTGCCCGCTGCACGCGCCCGTCCCTAGCTTTGATCCTCCAGGATTTTGCCCTCCCTGGATTTGACCCTGCCTGAATTTGGCCCGTGCAGGCAGCACCGCCGGCTCAGTACGGCTCATGGGAGGGGTGGTGCCTGACAGTGGAATGCTGCAGTACTGCAGTAGCAGTGATGCCAACGGCGCCATGATGTGGGGCTCGGTGTGTGGGGACGAATTCAGGATGGAGCAGGCGGCGATGGTGTGCAGGTGAGTGGCTGGGTGGGTGCTGGGCTTAAAGCAGCGGTGGGAGCCCTTCCAGCGAGGGCCGGGGGGTTAAAAGAACCGGTGACTCGGACATCCAGGGAAGGGGGGGGGGCCAAATGAAGGGCCGGAGTGAGGTAGGGAAGCTGCTCGAGGGCCGGGAAGGTTAGAGTTTTGGAGTTTTATGTTTAAGGGTTGGCGTTGGGACTTATCCGGGCAGGCTTAAGCTGAGTGCGGTCACGTTCCTGCCTCTTTATTGGCATGAAGCGAAGGTTTGGACCTTCCCCTGACTGCTCACACATGGATCGCTCGAAGGTTTGGACCTTCCCCTGCCTGCTCACACGTCCGATCCTTGATGGCCAATCGGCGATGATGGCAGTGACGACGTACTGCTGTCGACTACTCGGTACTGATAAGGACGTTGCGGTGTCGTAAAGCCCATGATAACTAATCCAGGGCAAGAAGAGCGGCGGCCCATGTCCATATAAACTGTGTTGAGGCTGCTACCGACGGTCCGACAATGCCGACAATGGTAGGCTTGAAGACACGCGTTGGGCCGCAAACGTGCACTTGCAGGCAGATGGGATACAAGGACGGTTTCCTCATACCCAAGCCAGCCACCCCGTCGTACGGTTTCAACGGATTGTACTACACATTCAACCCCAACCCGTCGGACATGCCGGTCTGGCTCCCCAACCCCTTGTGCCTGGACGACGCAAAGCAGCTGTCGGACTGCTTGCCGTCCAAGCCCAAATGCACGCACAAAGTCGACGTTGGTAAGGAGAGGGGAGGAGGAGATGGAAGAAATGGGGGCCATTGGTGTTGAGACCGACGGCTGGTACCGTATATAAAGTATTGTAGTGGAGTGCGAGCACAGGGGCAGGTGTATGGGTTTACGCCCCAAACCTTGGCCCACGCCGGGGCCCCTCGCAGCTGATGACACCTCCCTCCCGCCCAGCAGAACGCACCTGACCTCCACCCCCACCTCCTCCATCTCCTATGTCGTGTAAACGGGTCTTCTCGCCACATCCCTGCACCCCCACCCCACCCCCGGGGCTCCTCGCAGCTGTGGTCTGCTTGCAAGCCATCAGACCGACAAGGCGAAACAGCTGTGAGTGGCCTAGGGAACAGTGTACTAACTGTACGGAATTTGCTTCGGACTGTACGGAACCGGCCCATTGAATGGACGGCGCTGTTCCCTAAGCCAGGAAATCACAACCACAGCCATGTGGAGGCCAGATGGACGGGTGTTCCGTTACCTCTCGTGTGCTCGCGGGGACTGCGCGGGAGAGAATGGGGTCGACCGGCACGCACTCCTATTGCTGGGTGCACGTGCCTCCCCTGGAGCTAGGCACCCTAGGTTTCCGCTCTATCACCAGCGCCGCATTACTGACAATAAATCGAACCACCTTCAACAAGAAACCGAACCACCTGTCCCACGCTTTCGCACTTCCTGCAATGGCAAGCATACCGGACGCCCGGTAAAGTGGGCTTCTGACCCGAAGGTAGAGCCAGAGCCCTAGGGCACATCGCCGGACCTTCGAATCTCCTGGTGTCCTGGACCCTCCCACCGCCACCGCTCCACCCACCGCCCCTGTGCTACCCGCTGCCCTCCACCTGCTACCTCGCTGGCGGCCCCAGGCGCAGGTCTAGGCGGCTCCGTGCGGCTGGTCGGGGGAGGCGGCCCCGACCAGGGCACGGTCCAGGTGTGCAAAAACGGCCTCTGGGGCACCGTTTGTGATGTCGACTGGGACGACCGGGACGCGGCTGTGGCTTGCAGGTAAGGTGCCGTGGTGACTTTCAGTGCAGCAGCGGCTGGAAGGGGAGGAGCCGGAAGCGCAAATCGCTACTGCGCGCTGTGATGGAGACCCTGGGTATGCGGGTGCCCGCAGGGGTCCAGGAAGGTTGCCTCACTGCGTGTCTGCATCACTTACTCATGCCTCGGCCACTAACCACTAACCACTGCCACTGCGATTGCCCGTTGCTACTGCCACTGTCCACTGCCGCCGCCGCGGCCGATGGCCCGCCGCCGTCGCCCGCAGGCAGGCAGGTTACGCGGGGGGCATGGCCGTAAGCAGCCGAGGCCGCATTGTCAACGGCTCGTCCTACGGGCCCTATCCCTCGGGTCCCAAGGAGATGCGCATCTGGTTTTCGAACATGCAGTGCACGAAAGAGGACCAGCGGCTGGACATATGCCAGAGGGCCACGGGTTCTGCCGTCAGCCCCGAGTGCAAGGCGACGGTCCACCGGTGAGACAGAAGGGGTGCGGGGTGGGGGGTAAGAGGGGAGGTACTTTGCGGGTGTCGGGGCTGCGGCGTTTGGGGTGGAGACTTTGGGGAGGTGACAAGCGAAAAGAGAATGCTGCGGCAATGGTCATGCTGCATTGCATAGGAAGCATCTCTTGCGCCGGCGTGGTTTGCCTTGGTTGGAATTGGACCGGCAGCCGGGTACAAGAATGCCCGCCATAACTCGATCTCCTTTCGCCTTGCAGGCAAGACGCTGGCGCGGTCTGCTGGGCTGGGACGCGCGCCGGGTGACGGAGCCGCGCGCTGCACTTCAGTCATCAGCTGGCAGTTGAACCGCAATCAAGTTACTATGTTTTCGCAAGTTAACGCATTAATCGTGAGCGCTGAGTTTGTCAGTGCGACGCCAGGGAGAGGTGTGTGATTGGCCGTGTGCCGTGCCGAGAAATTTCTCCGACGCACATCCAAGCGGAAGCTGCCTGCCTGCATGCTTCTGATGTGCAAGTGTTTTTCCATGGGCGGTAACTAAGTTCGCCAAGAGCTGGGGAGCAAAAGGGCCACGCGGCCGTTCTTGTTGTCCGTACGACTGCCGTGTCTTCTACCTTGAGGCTTGATTTTTCCTACCTTGCATCCAGCTTCTCGATCTATTAAGTCCAGACGTGATATCGCATGGAAGCTGCGGTGTCGTTGGGGCCATAAGTTCCTTAAGTAACGACGCCGAACTGCCGCGGTGGCCGTGCAGCGGTGGAGGGCAGTGAGTGGGCACGGAATCAGTATCGTGGCTGGATTTCCTTGCGTTCATATTTTCTGGAATATTGTGCTGCCGGAGCAGCTTTACATCTCCATGATCACACGTAGGATGAGCGGGCCTTGATGGTGAGGATTGGTGAGGAAACGTGCCCGCTCCTCGCCCTCGCCTTCATGGGAGGTTGGTGCGAACTCGACGGCGCCATACCCGGTGACCCATTCCAATGAGGCGAGCTAAGTGCAATGGGACTTAGTGTTGTCCCTGCGCGCCACTGTGCACAGCTTGGCAATTGTTGGCCCGAAACGACATTTTAGTGCATGTGTGTACGGAGGAGGCTCCTGAAAGTCGGGCCGGCTTTATCGGGCCGGGGCACCTGAGGCGGTGAGCCTGCAGTCGTCAGGGGCAACAGAGGGTGGGCAACCCCCCTGGATTAGTTTAGGCGTCGGTCACGCTGGTGGATTGGGATTGCTGACCTGAGGATTGGAAATCGCCCTTGGATTGGGAAATGACTTATCCGGTGTGACCGCCGGATAAGTGGATTAGCGCCCTATGCCCACCCTCTGTCAGAGGGGTGCAGTGGGTGCTTCCGTGGATGCTGATGGCTCGGCAATTGCACGGCAATTGCAGAGATGACGCTGCCAGAGAGCCATTTCTGCGTTGGGCCGTGGGGTGGTTGAGTTGTTCTTTTTGTCGGG
Organism: Yamagishiella unicocca; assembly: GCA_003116995.1. Taxonomy (NCBI): domain Eukaryota; kingdom Viridiplantae; phylum Chlorophyta; class Chlorophyceae; order Chlamydomonadales; family Volvocaceae; genus Yamagishiella; species Yamagishiella unicocca. Next base: position 575,856 of record BDSL01000016.1, on the reverse strand, counting down.
ACCCCGCCTTCTTGGGAGGGGCTGGGTGTCCTGTTTCCCCTGTGCCTTTTGGGACGTCTGCTTGCGGTCCGTGCCGGCTTCTCGTACGGTGAGGTCTCCGTATGGATCCCCCTCTTGTCCTGGGCTTGCCCGGGCTTGCGGACACTGTAACATTTCATAACAATTATATGGGGCCATGACATCGATGTTACTTATACGGTATGCATGTGCCTGGGTCTGCTTCAGGCCCTCGGGGCTCGTTCTGCCTCCACGCCCTGCCGAACTACAACCTCACCCTGTTCATTTTCGGGCAATTTAAAGCACACAGCGTTGGACAGCCGCTAGGCTGGCGGTTGCTGGCGGTTAGCACGTGCTTGCAGAGCTGGTGACTAGCGCAAGGTATCACCGCGACTGGGCGCAAGAAGACTGGATCCCCTGTATGGCCGAACCGCAAGGCTTCTTCTGGGGCCGACCAGCCAGGGGCATACGTGGACCATGAAGTTGGCAGCTGTAATGAATGGACACATGACCGCATTATTACTACACGTGACTTCAGTCTTGGCCATGTGGATCTATGTATTCTGTTGTAAGTCCCATCCAACCAACATCATCATCTACGAAACCCCTTGTTGTTAACGCTCTCAAAACAATGGTGTTTAGGGGAGCTAGAGTTCCGGTACTCAAATATTATGACGCTTACAGCAGGTCACAATTCGTTGAGTTCGGTATCTCTTGAGGCAAAATGCATCCCGCTTGATCCGGCAGCTGCGTTCCACGGCGCTTCACTTACGGGAAGACGACTCTGCTGCAGCAAGGACACCTGGAGACAGCGATTACGTGCGGAAGAGGTGGATAACGATATGCTCAAATGCGCCCGTCGGGCTAAACAGTCGAACTGTCGTACTGTAACACTACCGTGACTACCGTACCGCGTCTTAGCGTTTAAGGCTACACTTTGCGTTTCCGATCGGCAATTTTTGGTGTGCCTGAACGTGCAATCCGTAGATTGCCGTCTCACGGACTGCCAGTTTGCCGCTAGTTGTCACCTCCGCGATCAAATCCAATACGTGGCAGTTAACTCCGATCAAATTGCTGTCGTCCGGTCCGTGTACAGCGTCACCACGCTCATCCCCATGTTGTGGCCTGGGTGAACTCATCTGCCTGCATTGGCTGTGTCGGGCACATAGCGTCTGTAGGGACTGTAGCCCACCTGGGACAATGCACTAGTACTGTTTGTACCTGGTGCGAAGACCTGTGAAGCAGCCTTGCGCATTTTGCCAGTGGGCTAAAAAGTATTGCGGGACCACACTGGCGCCGTCTGCATGGTGGATAGAGGCAGCAGGCGTGCTCTATCTAACCACGCTGGGTAGGCTAAATGGTCTACTAGACAGTCATGGTGTGGGATATGAGGAATTTGTTGCAGGATTAGGTAATATCGGCGAACCACGGTATGCCCGTTACTTTATAACAATCGAATAGATTTGGCTGCGATCCCATTGCCCGCGCACTCCTGCCTTCGCAAATTCTTACATCAACTTCCCTGTGCCACCCAGCTTCCGTTGCCAGGCTGGTCGCTTTGGCTACATGACTGCTTCCTAACGGCTTCCCCATGAGGCAAACAGCCAGATACGCTGCGGCAACTGCACGTGGCTCCATTATTACACAATGATCGATTTTATGCTTAAACTCAAGTGCATTATACTTGTGCCTGCTGGCTTTGAGTAAGAGCTGCCACAGCTGAATCCTGCTGAACACCGGTAACCTACTGTTACCTTCCCCAAGCCCACCTTTTATGTAAGCAACTATCGGAATCAACCCAAACAGATCCTGTAAAGCGAAGGGGCGTTCGTTACAGGGAAGTGCGGTCTGGAGTTCGTATACATAGTAAGCGTTCATAACCTCGGAGCTGAGTGTACCGCTTCTATTAGGATAAGGATTCTATTGGACATACTACAAACGTCCATTATTACCGATTCCCGCACCGCGTTTACACCGTCTCATCTTTGCTCTGGGGTCCAAGAGTAAGGGTGCGCCTCCATGGCGCCACTCGGAGCCCGCCTAGCGTTCGCACTCACGCTTGCGACAATAGGACTCATTACTGCCGAACAACAAGAGAGTTGCAGTGCTTGCTTGGGGCGTAAAGTTCAGCCCGTTTGCACGACGGCGGGCGTGACCATCGCATCGGCCTGCCTGGCTACCTGTCAGGGTTTGGAAGTCGCCCGAAAAGGAGCGTGCGATGGTACGTTGTGTTGTTTTGAAGTTGGGGCATCGGGAGTGCATGCCTACACGAACGGGCGAGTGGGTTGCTGACAGCGCACCGGCCACCTCAAGGGTATACCTGCGCGCGTAGTGTCCCCGTAGTGTCCTTGTACGGCCTAACCACATCGTAGTCGTACGGCATCGTCCACAGACACCATTTTACATTGTCCTGGCAAGCACTTCCCTGAAGCGAGGGCCCTGCCCACCGGCTCCCTGCCCAATGCAGACTCTGATCCCCTGGCTGGCGGCCTATTCGTGACGGGCGGCGCGGCGTCGGCGACACAGGCCGGAGCAGCAGGGGGAGCAGGAGGGGGTTTAAGGGTCACCGCTAGGAAGGCCGAACTCGGTGGCGCCAGCAGCAGCACCGGCGGTGGTAGCAGTGATGATGACGTCTTCAATCGCTTTAAGTCTGAGGGCTTTGTATATGCGGGGCAAGTCAAGGTCACGACTGAGGGCCCCAGCGGCGTGGGCCCCACCGGGTTCGTGAGCAGCCTGAGGTGAGTACGACAGCATGACGTGGCGACAGCGAGGTCGAGGTCCCGTACGCGTGATCCGAAGATCCGAAGACCCGAAGATCTAGTTCCTACCCCGCAATCGTGCCTGCATGCCGAGCGATCCAACTCAATCCGACGCTGACCCGAGGGTCGGCTTAGCGCGCACGGATGCTTTGGCCTCAATAAGCAGGAACCGTGCTCGTTGCATCCACCTTGGATCCCACCTCACCTCTCCGCTGTGTGCTGTCCGCAGCACCGCGCAGGACGCGGCAGCCGAGGCGGGCGGCAGTGGACGGCGCCTCCGACAGGCGGCAGCTGATTCTCCATCCACGTCATCACCGCTTTACATCCGCGGCGTGCGTGTCACTGCGGACGGTTCCGTGTATGTGGAATCCGAGTCAGTGGAGGTGGACCTTGCCAGCCTGCCGGCCTCCGGACAGACCGAACACAAACTTCCGGATCTGGATCTGGATCCGGATGCGTCTGAAGGGACCGGCGACAACCGCACCCAGTCTCGGCGGCTGACGGCGGAGGATGTGGCCCCAGAGGGGTTCCTGCCGCGCTCTGGATCGGTGCTGCAACAGCGGCAGCAGCGGCGGCAGATGATGGACGACAGCTACCGGGCGGACGTGTTGGTGTGGCCGCACAACGTGATTGGGCGGCTCACGTTCGATGTGAACTCGAAGGCCTACATCTGCAGCGGTGAGGTTGCGGCGCGGTGGAGGGGGCCGGGTCGCGGCTCGCTAGGAGTCTTTGGTGGTGTTACCTCGGTGGTGCTGACGTGGTGGCAGGTGGCCGGGGTGCCACTGCGTGTCATCCGTCGGGAGCGGCGCGGTCGAGCGGGATCTCTCCGCGCACCAACTCCCTTCGTGTACGGCAATCCTGTACGACAGGTACCTGGGTGTCGCCGTACGACGTGCTGACGGCGGGACACTGCGTGTTTGACATCGCCGGGAAGATCGAGTCCCGAGGCTTCACATTCGCAGCTGGGAAGGTGAGGCGGTGTCCGAGCATCAATCCCAGCAGCAGCCCAGGAGCGGACTGCCGGTCTCACACCCACGACATCCACCACACCCTCCTGACTCACCATACCCACCACATCAGGGAACACATCGACCCGCCTCCTGGTTCGGGATCCCGTGCGTCCCCGTCTGATTTAACACGTTCACACACCCAACTTTACCAAGCCATGCACACTGGACCCGCCCTGCGTCACGGGCCTTATCAACCTCCAGGACCACAAATCCGTTCAGACATCCGGTGCACTCACATAGCTTGCACACCCGCTGTCCTTTCTGCGGTGTGGCACCGTAACGCATCAGCTACATGCACACATTCCCGGATGCCGCCCTCGGTGCCGGAGCCAGAATTTCCTCTGGCCTGGCTCCTTGTCTTTGCCGACGGATGCTGCGCCTCAAAGATCGATACTGTAATGTAAACCCTAAACCCTAAACTCCTGTCTTTTGGGTGCTTTACCTTCCGACAGATCGCTTCCGCGACTCCGCAAGGCAGTATCAAATACCAGTACTTCACATTTTACCGCGCTGAGTATTCCAGGCAGGTCTTTTTTTGTTGGGAGTTGGGGGATATGAGAGGAAATCGGAAGGTGGGCACTGATTCGTAAAACCTTTTATGGGGGTGGGAGCCCTCCCGCATGATCTTATGAGTCGCTTTCCGAGCAGCACCATTATGCCTTTGTGATAAGGTAAGTGTTGGTACTAAACGCGCAGCCACAAACCAAATAAACCCAGTTTGTTGTCTTTTCGCCGCCATCGTCTCATCCCATGCCCACCCCTCACGTCACATGGCTTCGTGTTTTGCAGGAGTGGTGGCGCCGGTGTCAACTACTTTGACGTCGCTCTCATTCGAATGTCCGCCCCCTCGCCATCCTACATGGGACTAAAGTATTCGTGCAAGCAGGTGAGGGGGCCTAAAAAGGGGCTTGTGGGATGCGAGACCCAAGGGTTACGGGCGTTGGGGCCGGAACAGGGGACTCCCAGGGAGATTGAACGCCAACTCACCGCCGCCTCCAGCCCTGCCCAAGTTCCCGCCTGCCTGTAGGACCTGGGCTCAGTGGTTCAGGGCGCGGCCCGATAGCCCACCAATACCGCTGCCGCTCTGCCCATTGTGATGTGGTTGCTTCAAATACCGATGTTAACCCGACCCTAAAACCCTACATCCCGTCCGGACTCGCAGACTGACTATCCGAAGACACAGACCTGCGGCTACAAGGAGGACACCAGCGGCCTGGACTACCAGCACTGTGGGTGGCCTGGCTATCTAGCTATCTAGCTGACTATAGCTATCTAGCTGACTAGCTATCTAGCTATCTAGCTGACTAGCTATCTAGCTGACTATCTATCTAGCTGACTAGCTAGATGCATAGGTATAGCCACGCAAAATATCCAAATGCTTCCTGATAGCCCGGGCTCATCGATGTGCCCCCACCGTCCTGCGGCTCCAGGCGACGACTGCTACTACACCAGCAACGCCTGCCTCCCCATGATCCAGCCAATCAACTGGTGCTACACTGTGGGCGGCCAGTCCGGCTCCCCCATATATGACCTGTCGGACTACCACATCCTGGGTGTGCTCAGCGGGGGGCCCGGCGCGCGGGCCTACGCCGACTATTCCTTCTGGACGCCTATCGACGCCCTCCACTTCACCACCCTGTCGCGTTGGATGTGGCAGCCTGGGCAGCCGGCGGTGACGCCGTCCATCCAGTCGCCCCCGCCTCCGCCGCCTCGCACTAAGAACTGTGAGTGACACCGTACATACAGTATGTACGTACCATATGGTAAAATATCGTATACCGTACATATATGGGCGCAGGCGGACTCCAGGGGTGGCCGCAAAGTGCGGAAGCGATTCAGACACAGGTTTTCACATAATGCATGCCCTGCGGGGTTGGCTAAGGGTATCATTACCAACTGTTTATGTGAACCCTCGGTGTGGATGTGGTGTGGCGGATTGGTCGCAGGCTTGAGCTCCGAGACCGGCAACGTGCGACTGGTGGAGGGCCTTACTGGAGCCATGGGACGAGCAGGTGGACAGGGGCGAGGGGAGGGGCGAGCAGGGGAGGGCATTTGCGGCCTCCGGGTGAAGCGAACGCGTTGCAGCTGGGGCGAGTCGGGGCTTGTGTTGGTGGATGGATCTTTCGGGCACAGTTTTTTGGTGGATTGACCTTGCGGGTACAGTATTTTAGAGGATACTCCATGTTCCGGGTACAGTTTTTTGTTGGATGGATCTTGTGGATACAGTATTTTGGAGAGTAGATCTTCCGGATACAGTTCCCAGTACATAAGCAGCAGACTAAGGGAGCACACTGACGCACACATGAGACCCCTACTCGCTGGTTCTTGCATCTCACCCCGGATGTGCCTGCCGACTGAACGCGTCACCCTGTGCGGCCCCTACCCTGGAGCGCAGAGATCTGCTACAACGGCGTCTGGGGCCTTATGTGCAGCCCGGATGAGAACGACGCCGCAAACGCTCAAGTCATTTGCAGGCGAGTCCTTACAGCTCGCCTCTCGGTCGTCGTTGTAAGGATATTGTAAGGATGCATTGCATCGCATCATGCCACACTATACCGCACTTCATCATTCGACGCCATGAAGTGTCAATCTTTCCCATTCACTCCTTCCATTTGCAGTCGTTCCATATAACCACACACCAACCCACTGTAACCGTTACAACAACTAACCCGCCAGCCCGCCTTAACCTTCCCGCACCCGTACCCTCGACAGGCAGCTGGGCTACCCCTCTGGAAACATTGCGGCCCCTTGGTTCCTGCCTTCTGTCGACCCCACAATCAAAACCTGGCTCGAGCCTGCGTGCGCGGGAAACGAAAGCAGGTGCGCACGTCCAAATCGCTATGTACAATTTCGCAGATTATCTATGTACCTATGAGCTATGTACAATCTCGCAGGTTATCGTCGTCTAAAACTGTCGTAGCGCCTTAGGATAAGGGACCCTGGGCGCTATGCACCACATACCGGTAGCCCACCCCAACGCACAGCATTCCACCGGCCTCTCTCCTCCTGGCAACAGCCTGCTGCCCGCCCCGCCCCCGCCCCCGCCCCCGCCCCTCACTGCTGCGTGGCTACAGCGTGAGCGAGTGTCCGCCGCTCAGCGAGGGTGTGTGGGGTAAGAGCCCCAGCTGCAACGGCTCGATCATCGTGGAGTGCAAGGACAAGCCCGACGAGGGCTCCCTGCCGTACGTGAACCGCACCGCGAGCCGCAACTACCCATGTGAGTGATGAGTCATATGCGTCATGAGCATGAGTCATGAGCCATGAGTCATGAGTCATGAGCCATGAGTCACGAGTCACGAGCCATGAGTCATGAGCCATGAGTCATGAGTCACGCGTTCGCTGCCCATCCCCTCCAGCTGCTGGCCGGCTGTTCTCGCCTCCCCTCACGTGGTGTTGGTGACCACACCTGGGCCGGACTTAGGGACCTGAATCCCGCAAACGGCGCGCTGCTGACCTGCCACCTGGCCCATGCCGCTTGCGGGCTCGCTGCGCAGGTGCCTCTGAGGGCAGTGTCCGCCTGACCGACAGCTCGGACCTCGACTTCGGGCGTGTCGAGTACTGCAGCGGCGGCCAGTGGGGCAGGTGAGCAGAGGGGAGGGGCTTAGCAGCGCTCGATACGGCCAACGCAACCACATACTAGAATTTCAAATATTCAAACCTTCAAAACTTGCACCTGGCTGTTTATAAGGCGTACCCGTCCTGCCCGATGCCGCCGTACAGTGTTTGTCACGACGGCTGGGACGATGACGATGCAACCGTCGTGTGTCGTCAGCTGGGCTATCGGTACGGCGTTGCGCTCAAGGGTGTGGTTGCTGGGGGACGCAGCCCCCCTGGACCGGACACCATGAACATCTGGCTGCAGCAGGTGCGAGCGCGCGCGTGTACGAACCAAATTGTCATTCTATGGACTGTAAGGGTTGCAGTAGATGCGCGGCGGCCGTCGGATCGGAGCGCTCTGGTCGAGCACCGGCGCGTGCTTACTTACATTTGTTAAAGCCGGGCGTTTGTGCAATCAAAAGCGCCTCCTCCTCGCGGCGGTCTCACTCTTAGCATGTTGATATCATTGCGCCCGTGCGAGCCATGCTCAGACTTACGCAACCATCCAGTACAGGGCCCATGATATTATTTCCTGATCTCCTACAAGATGATGCCACCACTACATTCACGTCCCGCCGCATCACGTCACACGACACTGTTGCCCACTCCCCCCAGGTCGAGTGCACTGGGACCGAGTCGCAGCTGTCTTCATGCCCCACGCTAGTGCCCCTGGGCGCCACCGACTGCAGCCACCGGGCGGATGCGGGGGCGCTGTGCTCGCTGACACCGTTCGACGGGGTGGGCGTGCTGCCCGCGACCCCCGAACAGAAATGTGAGCAACCATCACCACCACAATAACCACCGCCACGTCCACCCTCGGCATTGCCGGCATGCGTGCTTTGTCTGCGGCCACTCTTCAAAAGGCCTTCCCCACCTCTCCTGTGTGACTATCCACCAACACCACCATCAACACCAACACCGCCAACACCACCAACACCACCAACACCGCCAACACCACCAACACCACCAACGCCACCAATACCACCAACACCACCGACACCACCCTTAAACCCTAAAAATCGCAAGCCCTGACCCAACACCAGGCAACGAGTCGGGTGCCCTGCGCGTCGCCCGCGCCAGGGGCGGGGGCTCTGACAGCGGCCTGACCGGCAGGCTGGAGGTCTGCTACGCGCGCCAGTGGGGCTCCGTCTGCTCCAACAACTTCAATGACTACGAGGCGCAAGTGGCTTGCCGCCAGCTGGGCTACGCGTACGGCAGAGCGGTGCCGGCTGATCCGCTGCCTTGTGAGTTTGGGTGGTGGTGCGTGGCGGTGGAGTAGGTGGGCAGGCGGGCCCCGAGTCAGTGGGCCCAGTGAGCCAGGGGTCGACGTGGTCGATTCCCCGCACCCGCATACACACAAGCACATGTATGTTCTGATGCGGCTGTGCTTAACATGGCCTGCCCATGTCCCGAAGTAACCGCTCACGAGGTCCCTAACCTCCCGCCCATCTCCCCACTTCTTCCGCTGCCGCAGTCCAGCCCATCTGGATGAGTGAGGTGCGCTGCTCCTTCGCGAGCGGCATCTACCCCTTCTGGCCGGCCCGCCTCACGTCGTGCGGCTTCTGGGGCATGGAGGATGTCAACTGCCCCTTGGGCACCGTCACGGGAGTGCAGTGCACGAACAGTGAGGAATTCCAACTGGCAAGCTTTCCATGTGAGTTGACAGCCCTGGCAGGGCATATTTTGGTAGGATGAGGGTGATGGGCCGATGCCTGGCCCTCACCAAAAACAGCGGCTCGAGGACTCATCACTCGGTTTGAGTTCACCTCGAGCTTGTACGTTATAGGGTTTACATTACGGACATAGCGCCCCCTCGAGAGCCCAGCCAAACAAACCTCTGGGTCGGTGCGGACCCATCGGGTGTCGCCTTTTGTAAGGCTTATGTTATCCCACTTACCTTGCAGAGTAGCGCGTGCCTGCCTCGCGTCTCCTGACGTCACCCGATAGCCCTCCTACCCGCCCGCATTCCGCTCGCCCTTACGGCCCTGCTGCCCTTGCCCTCCGCGCTGCTGGACCTCACCCTTGGCCGTCCCAGGCTCTTCCCAGGGCGAGCTGAGGCTGCAGGACGGCGTTTACAACGGCATAGGGCGGCTGGAGGTGTGCAACGCCGGCTCCTGGGGGACGGTGTGCGACATGGGCTTCGGCCAGCCGGAGGCTGACGTGGCGTGCAGGTGCGTGGGTGTATCATTCAGGCGCGGAGCGCAAAACCCTAAAACCCTAAAACCCAGGAGCGGAAAATGAACGACAGACTACACACCTGCCGCTGCTTCTTGCTGGTCGATAACCCGGCTGAGCTTCAGTCGTAGCGGTTGGTAATTCAATTTCCTCTTCTCTTTCCTCCTTCTGCTCCTCGTCCTCACCCCTCTCCTTGCCCCTGTTCCTTCCCGCCACCTTTGCAGGCAGCTGGGCTTTGTCGGGGGTTATGTGTTGCCGGTAGGTGTGCGGACCCGTGGGTCGGCGCAGCCGCAGCTTGACCCGGCCGTCATGCCTGCGCCAGCGCTGGCGGCCACTGCAGCCGACTCCCAAGCACATCCAACGACGACCTCCTCCGCTCCCCCGCTGTGTATGATCATATGCAACTCCCCTCTTCCCCGCAGCATGCAACCCCACCTGAAACGGCGTGTTTGAAACTTTTCTCTATCTATTAATGCCTCTCCTGCTTGGACGATTCACCACTTTTTTTCTCGGCCCCGCAGAAAGAGTACGTGACAGACGGCCACCCGGACAGCAGGGTGTGGATGAAGAACCTGCGCTGTGTCGGCAAGGAGGGCCGCCTGAAGGATTGCCCCTTTGATGGTTGGGCCCAGGACGGCTCGGGCCAGGACAGCTGCGGTCACAAGTAGGTGCTATCTGGCAGCTGAGGAGGGGGTTGCGGTAGGGAATGACGTAATCAGGAGGGTGACGCGGCGATACGGCTTGGTTCTGAGGGATCCTGGCATGGGGTCGATCAACGCACATCACTACTGAAAACACACACCAAGACACGCGCGCCCCCCACACCCATCCCCATCTCGGATTACATTTTACCCTCCCGCCCCACACACACTACATTTCCCAAGTCGAGTTACCGGTCCTTTTGTTGTACCCCCTTCCCCCTCCCCCCACACACACCCATCGTCCCGCACCCAACCCCCCTGGCCAGGCGCGACGTTGGCTTGTACTGCCTCGAGGAGTTCGAACCCCCAAGCCCTCCCTTGACTAGGACCTCGCCGCCCGCTGCAGTGTTTCCCTGTAAGTGTATGTCGCCCCCATAAGCACCGGGGGCGTGTGGGGTAGGGTGTAAACAGGCGCGCGTTGGGATGGGTAAGGACGGTTGTGTGCCTGGGCGGCTGGTTTAGCTGGGAACACAAAATACACAAATGGGTAATCGGGATTACCTGTTGATTCCTCAACCGCTACCCAACTGCCGCGTGTTGCCAACACCAGGCTCGTCACCGGGTGACGTCCGGCTGATGGACTTCGTTGGCCGTACGCTGTACGACGCGGGGCGGCTGGAGATCTGCCTTGACGGGCAATGGGGCACGGTGAGTTGGCTACAAGTGGGGTATGCTGGGGGCCTTCCCGCAAGGGCCTTATGCGCTGACATTCAGGCGGAGCGCTGGCTTGGAATCCGAGAGGTGCTGGATGCCCTCAGCTGCACTCTTAGCGAACCTTCGAGGAATTATACCACATGTCGGCGCCTCTGGATAGTTGGAGCCCATATAGCCTGCACAGCCATTACCTCGCCGCCGTACAAAGCGGCATGCGATGTGTACGGCATGACATCTTTCATCCTCCACCACCGCCCTCTCTTTCCAGGTCTGCAGCAAAGGCTTCAGCGACGAGGAGGCCCAGGTGGCTTGCAGGTGGGTAGCTGGTGCCATGGGATGTGCCGAGGGACTACTGGTATTGGCCTGTGCATGTTGGTGCTCGTCCTAATCGAAGGTCTTGGTGCTGTCGCTATGTAGCCCAGGGGATGTTTCTTGACTGCCGAGGGCCGCCCCCCAGCGCACCGCTGCTTAGTTGCTCGGAGGGCTCTCGACACCTCCCGCCCGCCCGCCTACTGTTTGCTCAACCAAGTTCTCCAGCATGCATCTCGAGACGTCTGTTCTAAACGGTCTTCCTTCGTACATGGTTTTTCCTTGCAGCCCGCCTACACGGTTTTTCCTTGCACCCCTCTGCCCCGTCATCGCCCTTGGTATGTCGGCCGTGGATTCGCGGATTATCCTTGGCCCCCTCTACCCTGTCCCGTAGGCAGTTCGGCTTCGACACCGGGGTGGTCGTGCCCTCGGGCTCCGTGACCACCTTCGGCATCGGCTCCACGCGGATGCCTATACACCTGCAGGATGTAGACTGTAGTGGCGGCGAGGAGCGACTCAACATGTGCAAGTTCAACATCCGCGGAACTTGCACCCACTCGTGAGTACGGCACGCACATTTGTCAGCGTTCTGGGGTCCCTGGGAGACGACGGGTCGGCTCCACGAGATGGACCCACCCTGGCGGGTGGGCGGTTGACGGTTGATGGTTGGTGATTGAGAGGAAGGTGGTTGGCGCTACCGATATGGACGCCCTGCTGGCGCTCTCACTTGCACCCAACTCCACTGGCCAGCGCGTCGCCGGGCTATCGCCGGGCTATCATGACTCCTTCGCGAAACCCGATGAGCCCTGACTGCCCCGTAGGAGCCCTGCCCTGTACCCGTCCCTCACCCCGCGCGGCGGTGTCGGGGCAACCTGCCTGCCTCACCAGCCTTCCGCAAGAAGCCAGCTGTCCGCCCTGAATCCCCACCTCCTGCCCCCATCACACCCGTGACAGGCTTGATGTGTCCATCCAGTGCTCCTGGTCGGATAAGCCGGTTACTGTCGCACCGTCGCCGCCGCCACGGTCACCGCCGTCACCGTCGCCGCCGTCGCCGTCACCGCCGCTGCCACGGCCGCCGCCACGGCCGTCGCCGTCGCCACCGCCGCCGCGGCCGCAGCCATCCGTCCGCAGTCCCCCCCCGCTGGCCGGCTCCGAATCATGTACGACATTCCGTTCGACCGTGCGCCTCGCTGGCACCAACATTAACCCCATCACAGCACAAAAAGTACCCCTACCAAGCCATCGTACACATGCTCCTTTCGTCACTGCATGAGGCCGTGGGTGTCGTGCAACGCTCCCGTTCGGACTCCGTACGCCATGTACGGCGACAGGACACAGCGCACTATGCGGCACCTGCCTAGTCAGGCTCGGGACCCGATCATCCCCACTATCCGCTGCGCTCCCGATGGCCCGGCCCCCCTTGCACTCGCCGGCTCGTGTTCCCTCCCCACTCCCCCCGCCTCCGTCTTTTCCTCGCCCAAGTTCTCCGGCATGCATTTTGAAACGTCTGTCCTAAACGGTTTTCCTCTTCCACGGGTCTTCCTCGCTATCCCCCCGCCTCCCTCGCGCCCGCTTCCCTCACTTACCCTTCCGCGCGCGTACCCCTGGTCGGCGCTGGACGATCTGACCCTCCCAGGCACCCGAGCCGGCGCAGTGCGGCTGGTGGGCGGGCTGGTGGCTGGCAGTGGGATGCTTCAGTACTGCGACAGTGATGCCAGCGGCGTCATGAAGTGGGGTTCCGTCTGCGGTACCGGGTTCAAGCCCGCGCAAGCGCGAGTGGTGTGCAAGTAGGTGCTGGGACACCGGCCGGGCACAGGGGCAAGGGCGACGGTGACAGCCAGGGAGGGCTGCCGCACTCAAACACGCATGGGTTTTTTCGGGCAAATCTCGGCCTTGGAGCTTGAGATTGTAAGCAGCAAGACTGCTGCGAGCGACTGCGACTTTTTCGTAGAAAGTGGCGTCGCGAGCTCCTTCAGGAAACTCAGTTCTGCGCGTTGTTGCTGCTGTTGCTGTCGATGGGTGCTGCTGCTGTCAGTTGCTAAGGCAGTATATTGACACTTTCTACAACCATAATATATAAAATGATCGTGCCGCATCATCACGTGTTCTCAGGCAGCTGAACTACAAGGACGGCTTTCCCATCGCGAAGCCGCAAGTCCCGTCGTTCGCCACTAACGGAATGTACTACTCGTTCCAGCCGAACCCCGAGGGCATGCCGATATGGCTGGACAACGTACGGTGCCCGCGCGATGCGGCCGCGCTAGCCGACTGCTCGTCCACCTCGCCAAAATGCGCCCACGGTGGTGACGTCGGTGAGAGGGGGGCACAGATAGGCGGGCGGGCAGGAGGGCGGCCAGGTGCCCGCAGGCGATATGTCGTACGAAATTGCACGACATATGACTTGCGTGGCGGTGGCGTACCTGCGTTTCAAGGCCCGCCGAGCCGCACCGGCAGCCCCGTCCACCAGATCCACCAGATCCACCAGATCCACCAGATCCGCCAGATCCACCAGATCCACCAGATCCACCAGATCCACGTCATCGATGGCAGCGTCTAACCTCGGCCTCGACCCCATGACCTCAACCCTCCCCTCGCAGCCTTGGCGTGCCTCTCGGGCGTCCGCTCCACTAGGCGCTATGGATGTAAGTGGTCTCTGCGAATTAGCAGCCTGTACGGCCACTCGTACACACGTGTGTGTGTGTGCGCGTGTGCTATCTCCAGTGCACTCGCACTTGCACCCACGAGAGCGTCTCCATGCCACGTCTCCAAGCGCCTGTGCAACCCCCGCCTCCCCAACCGCCTCCCCAACCGCCTCCCCAACCACCTCTGCAACCCCGCCTCCCCGTCGCCACCCGCCGCCGTCCACAGGCGTCAACAGCGGTGCAGTGCGGCTGGTCGGCGGGAGCAGCTCAAAGCAGGGCACCGTGCAAGTGTGCAAGAGCGGACTGTGGGGCACCGTGTGCGGAGTCGGCTGGGACGACAAGGATGCGGCAGCGGTGTGCAGGTGCGGGCGCATGACCCAGGTGGTGGGTGGATGGATGGATGGCGACGATGACGTCATGTTGCTGATTCAGCGGGATGTTGAAACCGTACACGCCCAGACTGATGACAGGTGGTGACGCCGCTGCCTCCCGGCCGGCTGTGGTTCTGGTGCAGAAACCGCGCATACATGGCACCCCGCGGCCTTCTCCTCCTTTTATCTTTGTTACCTTTGAAAGACACGGACCTCCATAAGGAAATAAACCCATCGACGCCCTTCTGGCGCTCGACGCCCTGCAAACCCTCCTGTCTTGCCGGTTCCCAAGCACTGCCGCTGCCGTACTCCGCGCCCGCTGCTCCCACCCGCAGGCAGCTGGGGTACGCTGATGGGGTGGCCGTGAGTGGCCAGCGCCGTACCGTCAACGGCGTCTCATACGGCCCCTTCCCCGCGGCACCCGCTGACATGCGCGTCTGGCTTTCGGAGGTCGGGTGTACGAACGCCGACACACGGCTGGATGGCTGCGGCAGCGGCGGCAGCACCTCCATCACCTCGGCTTGCAGAGCGCACAGGTGGGGGCCGAGCGTGTGCCTGTATGGACGTGTGTCGCGTAAGCAAGTCGCGTGAGCAAGGTACAATGGGTGTTGCTTGGTCGGCCTTCACCTTCCTCCGGCTGACCCACCACCGCACCCCAACCTCAACCCCAGCCCCGCCGGCCTCATCCGCCCCGCCAGCTCAACAGCCTCCGGCCCTCCGGACAGACCCTAGACGTGTTGCACCCCACTCGACGCCTTCGACTAAGCCCTAACATGAGTGTGCTGTTGCGTCACCGCGCTCCCGTCCGTCACGTTGCAGCCAAGACGCCGGGGCCGTCTGCTTGGAGTGATTCCGTGTAGGCTCGATGAGTCGTGAGTGTGGATCACGATCAACCTATCCGAGCGCGCTCCATGAGTACATTGTTATGTCCGAAGACAACAAAGTGACTAACCACATATGGCGCGCATGGCGTGCAAGACGTGCAGAGAGGAAACCCGGGCTGTGATATGTGGCTCATTGAGCGACTACCGTGGGATGAGCCGCAGGGCCTTATAGTATGGATGGCTTTGGAGCGCGTCTGTGAGAAGCCTTAGGGAAGCCCGATGTGGGATGTTGTCGGTGAGAGTGATACGCCAAGTCTTCCTTGTGCCATTTACAATGCAGGCCGCAAATGTGCGAGCACGCGTTCCTCCCTAGGTGCAGTGACAACTCGATGCGGGTCCGTCTATTGAAGGCTCTATTCGTTTGCTGCTAACGGCGCGCCCGGGAGGAATGAGGCCCCGCATGGCACGAGCCGCAGGCCGCCAAACCGCGGCCAGTCAGGGGCCAGTCAGGGGAGCTAAGGCGTGTTGGTTGATGGTTTGATGCGTTTGTCACATCAGCTCACCTAGCGAAAACCCTTTTTCTGTTGGAAGTATGCAGGGTGTGATTTATGTTTGCGAAGCATTGAGCCGCGATGGCTTCAAGGTTGTCCGATTCATCCAAGGGTCCTCCAAGTTGCTGTGCGGGTTGTTTTTTCCTCAAACCCTCACGCCGCCTTCTTCACTCTCCAAGGTTTCCCCCCAACACATCCATTAAGCCTACCCGCCGTCGTACATAGGGAACCATGGACAAGGCTGGTGTCACGCAGGATATGACGGTTGCGGTTGTAGTTGTCAGTTGCGTGCGTTGCACTGTGAGGCGTTGGCGGGGGGGACGTTATATTACACTGGAATAGCTGCCCAGCCCAAGGGTTCGCGCGCGCGATTAGGATGCGTGCCGAGGAAGGCAGGGCAACTCCCCGACCTTTTCGCTACGTACCTTAAAAAAATTGCATACCTGAAGGGCAGGCACGGCCGCAACACGGCCTTGCGGAACCGGCGGAACATCAAAACCTTAAAACCTTAAGCGGGCGCAACACTGCCGAGCCCACTGTAACAACCGGTGCTAAGTGCAGGGTTCTCCTTCCTCACCAGCGGCCCTACTTAACCACTATAGCACTCGCGTCCCAGCGTTGACTTTGGTCACTCGAGAAGGGCACACACGGCGTATGTAAGGGGATCGATCGATCACATACGCAGTGGGTTAATGCTCAGCTCCGGCTCCGGTCGCCGTTCGGCAAGTTTTGTCGATCCGGACAGCGAGTTACCGATGACACGTTCCATCTAGCGCGCGTTGCTGGCATCAGCTTCGGCCCAGCCCCCCGCGAGAGTTACGTGGTTTTTCTCCGTTTTTGCCTTTCTCTGTCCTGGACCCTCCTCAACCGTTAGAGCACAGGCCCCTGCACGCCTACACCGAGGTTGGTTAGCATGCCGACAAGGAAGGCAGTTGCGCTGGGTCGAGAGGCGCCGGCTTTCCTTCGCTGCTATGTTGAATCCAAAGTGTGGTGGGCGCGATTGGCGAGGGTACATCGCTGCCGCTGGCGCCGGGTCGAAGCCAGCGTATTTGGTTGCACGCGCTTCCATGGCGTCCGAAGCGGCCGCGACCGCAGCAGTCCACTTGACTATGCATTACGCAGGTAGAGGGCGGCCGCGTAGGCCATGGTAGCCCATTTCTACTAGCCTCGCCAGTTTGCGGCGATTAAAGGCAAAGTGTTGATGTTATTTGGGATGCCTTAGGTCCGTCGCGGTGACTGCGTGTACTTTGTCCGTGTACTTTGCCCGTGACGGCGCCTGGAGTCTGCTCTTGTCTGCTGCACAATCCGTGTGTTCCGTACCACCCCTTGGAGCTTTGGCAAGTGCGCAGCCGCAGGTATGTTAATAGCTGCAATGTAATTTCCGCATTCAGGACGCGCCGGGGTTGCCATTCCTGCGTTAGAACCGCAACGCTTCCAGATAGACTGGCGGTTGTCCATATCAAAGTAGTGACCGTTTTCCCTTGTCATCCTTGATATTAATAATATTTTAATCGCAACGTTTATTTTGACGCTGCGGCTCCCCACAATCGTCGCGAGCCACAGGCCGTTGCGTTGTGGTGCGGTATCATTGGTGCTTGCGCGTCGTTCTGGGCTGCGCATTTTTATCTCCCCCACAATATTCGTATTCATCAGATTTACTTTGTCATGGTACTAGTTTGTCACACTCACACATCACTGAGCGAAGTTGCTCGTCCGTCCGGCATGAGTGGGCAACTCTGACGTAATTCGACAAATGCAGAGTCGATACAGCGTCAATATCGGCTATTATCAAAAGCGACATCGCTCGTTGTCCAATTTGGAACATCGCCACGTGGCGCTGGTGTTGATAACAAAGCCCGTGGATCACACGGAGCCAGGGAACCTCAGGGACCGAACACAGAAGGAATTTAACAACGCCTGGGAAAAAGTTAACAACACGAATTACATAGTACGCATTGCATAAGATTTACCTTGATTGTTACGGCAACGGTCTTGTATGAGTGCTTCTGTCATATTCCGGGGAAACATTCAATTTTACCTGCTAGAATATAATGTAACATCACGTCTCCGTCATAAGGATGTTGCGCGATCATACACGCGCGCGGAAAGCGTGGCTTCATCCCTCAAACGTTACATTTACCCCTTTGGAAACATTCATAGCGAAAGCCGATGATTTGTGTATCTTGGGCACAGAAGGAGTCCTTTGCTTGGTTTAAGCATTTCTAACGAGCCCGCCGGCCGCCCGCCACAATGAGGGCCACAACGCGCACCTTCCCGGCCTCACTCATGTCGCAGGAGGCGTTTGACTTCTATGAAACCTATATTCTTTCATAGTTTTTGCTTTCGTCTTACAGATCGGCCCTAGACCCCGAGGTTCACCGTGCGCAACTGCGCAGCTTCCTCATCCATTTATGTTTGATCCGAATTTATAATCGAACCTACATATCCCTCTATACAGAAAGCCCGCATTCATAGGGTTCGAGCTTGCGGCACCCACATCGTCGCAAGTTGCAATTCGGTGACCCGACAAACTGACTTCAATTCAGGGAGCAAGCAATATAAGCATTAATAATGATTAGATCTGGCAGGTAGAAGTGCCTTCCCTGTAAAGCCGTTTGTCGACGCCTTGCGGCAGTGATGGTGCCGCGGACAGGTCATCTTGCCCTCGCGCTCGTTATCGCCGGCTTGAGCCTATCCTACGGACAGCCCGATAGTTGCAGCCGTTGCTTTGGCAACACTGAAAGGCCAGTGTGCACAACGGTGGGCGTTACCCTTTCTTCGGCGTGCCTAGCTGCTTGCCAAGGCCTCACCGTGGCCCACAAGGGGGCGTGTCAGGGTAAGCCGACCATGTGTCACGTGTAAGCCTAAGGGAGAAGCGCCCGGAGCGATGCAGTTTTAAATCGGGGGCGTTTGGAACACACACTGAAATGCTTCGTCAGCGATGAACTTCAGATGGGGGCAAGTTTTCGCCGAACTTGACGGGGCATGGAGTGCCGTGGTATCTGCACACCGGATGACCTTAGGGCTCCCGCTGCCCATGCTACCTGGGGGAGGAAGGGCTGCGGCACCAGGGCCGAATGTGAAGCGGAAACCTAAAACTCCTGGTCACATTGGTATTTTTTCCTGGCGTGTTGCGACCTAGGACTAAAGCGCACAGACCGATCCATGCGATATGGCACAGACTGTACTTGCTTCCTGTATTGGCACGGTTCGAGCCCACGTCGGCACCGTACGAGACGCGCCTTCGTGGTGTGTGGGGTTTGGCAGCCATACCTGGAACTTTGATCTTAGGGTTTATCCGGGGTCAGTGCCAGGGGCGCAAGCGTGGCCCCCGGGCTCACACATATTCACACAGCCCCACGGCTCCTTACTGCCGCATTCATTCGCACCTTCGATTGGACCGCGCCGCAGACTCCTCCCTCCCACCATCACGCCACCAATCGCCCGTTCATCGCCCACTGCAGATGCTGACCCGCTCATAGCTGGGCTCTTCATACCTCGGATTACCTCTGGCACTGGGTTAAGTCAGGACGACGCTGCGGCGGCCTCTGGCGAGAATGTTGCTGGATCCGGGTCCGGATCCGGAGTAAACATTCGTAGCGGCAATACTGTCAACCTACAAACCGACAATGTTGTCACCCGCTTCGAAGGGGACGGCTTCGTGTACGTGGGTCACGTGGAGTCTTCGGATATGGGCCCCAACGGCTCCGGATCGGCCGGCTTCGTTGGGAGATTGACGTGAGTCGCGCCGGAGACGCGTTTCCCCCCTTTGTCACCATATCCGATATGCGGCGTACGTGCGCAAAGTGCATGCTTGGAAGGAAGGCGCATGATAGGACTGGCCAACACGTTGCTATATTTTGCGGAATAGGGGCGCGCCAGCGCATATTGGGTCGGGAAAAAGCCCACTCTCGCTCACTCTCGCCCACTCACCCAATCGCGCCGGATCCTATTGGTCGCGGGAGTGTGGGTGTATCTGAGTGCGCCCTCCCCTGGAGCCGCCCCCGACACGGGTTCGCGCGCACGGGTCACGAAGTTTCAAAAATTCACAGTTTAAGGCGGGGTGCGGTGATGTCCTGAAGCGCTGGTTCGGTTGGATGGGGGGTTACCGGTATGCTGGGGTGTTTCGCAAAGTAGGGTGGCTCGTAAGGAAATCCGGCACGGTTCGTTCGCACAAAAAGGCATTAATTTCGGGGTAGGCACTCGGCCTCACGGTTGTGCGTCGGGGATAAGAAGATGCAAGGGCCTTGGACCAGCCATTGCCTAACCAAATTGCGCGCATGCTCCCTCTAATCAGCGGTCAGGTCACTTGCACCATCGCTCGCTTGCTTAACGGGCGGGCTTGGGAGTGCGTGTCGGGGTTGGGGATGGGATCCAGCTCCCAGGCGCGATGAAGAAGCTGGCCGGGCTGAAGCTGTGCGCAAGCCGCCGATTTGGTGGCGGTATGTGCCCATACGGCCATACCGCCTAGTCCCTATGGTGGCGGAATGCTCACTGCTGAATTACAAATATAACAGCACGAAATGGTGACCATGAACATAACCTTCCCGCGCCCCACCTGCTGCACCCTCCCTCCCTTCGATTTTGGTTGATGCAGGGCGACGAAGTCCGCGCAAGTCGACCCGGGGGCGCCTGACGGCAGCAGCAGCAGCAGCGGGTTCCCGAACTTCGCCGAGGGCGACCCCACACCGCCCTCGCAGCTGACTATCCGCGCAGTGCGGGTCGGTGCGGATGGCGCCGTGTATCTCGAGACGAAGCCGATGGAACTGGACCTGTCCGACCTTCCGGCTTCAGGAGAAACGGAGGCCGTGCTGCCAGGCGCCGACTCGAACCCCTCCTTCCACGGCGCTGACGAAAGGCGACTGCGGCGGCAGATGGTGGACGACAGCTACTGGGGGGAGGTGCTCGCGTGGCCGCACCGCGCTATTGGACAGCTGACGTTCGTGAATGGCGTTGAAAGCACCCACATCTGTTCCGGTGAGCGGGTTAACGGTTCAGGGCAAGGTGAAGGGGAGGAAGGGCGTGATGGCGGCGGCGGCGGCGACAGCGAAAGGGCGGGGAGGAAGGAAGGCGCATCCCGAAGCCTGTTAGTACGGTAACCCGGTGCACGTGTCGGGATGAGGGCCATCGACACGTTAAGGGCGAATCCATTCCGTGCACTTCTACAGCTTACGAAAAGGAACAACGCACGTAGTTCATGTTGCATCCTTGATGTGGCCTGGGCTGGCGGGAGGGGGGTATCTGCAGCGAACACAGTGGGGCCATTGCACCGTCGGATTGTCGGTGTTCGCTCCAGGCAATTTTGGGGCGCTGTGCCGTACACGTTTTCCAGACCGGCATACATAGCATGATGGGGATTCGTCTTTGCGTTCAGTGATGGCGTCAACGCGGTCAGGGGCCTCGCCGCTGGCGGACGCTGAAAGGGGACTAGCGGGGTTAAGGTTGACGGCCAATGGCTGGGGGTCGTACACTCCCCCAATGCAGGCAGGGACCGGGCGGGGGGTGGAGGAAAACCCTTGGGTCGGCACTGATCGGGCGGAGGGTCGGGTACAGATTATGAGAGGTCTGCGAGCGGGACACGTACTATTACCACACCGGGAACCACAGCGCCGAAGCAATGGGTGCGAGTAAAGGGTGGCCCTAGTCGCCCACAAACAGTGCGCCGCTCTATCAGGCGCTCCAGAGCCGTGGCCACGAACGAATTGGCTCCTAGTACGGCACCTGCCAGCAGGCCTAGTAAGGCCCAGCTGCTCCTTCTAGCCAAAGCTGCGGGTCGATGTGACGGCGGGCAGTGCGGTGTGATGGTGTTGGCAAGCGACGATGCCGGTGTCCACCTTTTCCCCTCCCCCCTCCGCTGGGCCTGCGCACTGTACGACAGGCACCTATGTGACGCGGTTTGACGTGTTGACAGCGGGACACTGCGTCTTCAACGTAACGAGGGGTATTGCATACCGGGGGTTCAGGTTCGCCCCTGGCAAGGTGAGCAGCAAAGCAAGGGTGGGGCTGGCCTCTAGGGCGGCCTAGCAGGTCCGTAAGGCGGGGATGAGGGCGTACGGGCCGTGCCCGGGCGTTAGCTACCAGCCGCCGAATGGCCTGGTTTGATGTACGACCTTGTCGTACGATTTTCCTGTCATTGCCGTACCATCCCCCGCCGCAGCGTGCTGCCGGTAGAGCTGGGTTCTGGTTTTAGCTCCTCCCAGCGCCGCGCTTTACTAGCTGGGCGCTTTTGCCGCCCCCGTCCCTGGTGTGACTGTTGGTGAATTGTTGGTTTGCCCGCGCTGACCGTGACTGGTTCCTCCCGGACAATTGGTCTGGCCCCACAGACAGGCAGCTACTCGCCGGCTGGTGTCGTCAGCTTCTCGTACGTCACATTTTACCGCGCTGAGTACCCCAGGTAGGTTCTAGGTTGCGGCTTTGTCCGTATGCCGGGTGATGGCAGCCGAATGCGTTCGGCGAGCGTGCAAGCGGATGTTTATCCTGACGCCTAACAGAGCACGCAGAGGATGTTATGGGAGGCAATGCTGCGGGATGAGCGAACGCACACCTACAAGGGCACTCTGATACCGAGTCGAGCTGCTCTGATACCGCCCAAATATACCGTATTGGAGGCTCTGCACGTGCGTGTTGGCGACTTGCGGGGCTGACGTTCGGTGCACTGTCTGCTTAGTCTCCCCCCACACGGCAATCGCACCGCCACCATCTCGCACCGCCGCCACGTTGTCTCAGACAATGTGGAGCAACGGCAACCGCCAACCATAACGGTACGTGTCGTACCAACGGTCCACGTGCAGGATTGATCGCGACGGCGTCAACTACTTTGACATCGCTCTCATTCGCGTGACCGGTCCCTCGGCAAGCTTCATGGGAATCAAGTACAACTGCGCAAAGGTGCGTGGGAGAAGCTGAACCGTCGGGACGCCGCATACTGCCGTATATAGTATGTGTCGCCTATACACACCGTGTTTCGTTATGCGGCGGGGAGAGGTGCGGGTCGGGCAGGGCGTTGGAACGCGGCGTCGCACAGGGTGCGGTCAGGGAAATCGGCTGCGGGAACTCCCCGCCGTCCGGAGGCAAGAGGGTGCCAGCAACAGACGTGTTTTGGCGGCGCGCGCACAGCACGTGGGCTAGAAGGCGCGCAACGTCGACACCGCAGCCCGATCCCAGCCAGCGGGGGCGGGTCAGGGAAATGGCAGCGCCAGCACGGGCCGTCCAACCCCTAGCACGGGCGCTCGGGTGCGTCACCGTGTTCCCCTGCCTGCATATTCTCCAACCGCTACCCGCCTCCGAGCAGCCCGGACTGACCCATTCTCCCCTAACGCTGAACCCCCTGCAACCAGCCGGCCCTAAATCCCTAAAACTAAACCCTCAACTGACCCGTCCCGCCCTGTCCTCAGATCGACTACCCCAAGACTCAGACCTGCGGTTACCCCAGCAGCCCGGATCAGATCTACATGCAGACATGTAAGCGCGCTGCCTTACATAGAAGGAAAAGTCATCCGAAGTAGTGGTAGAACACGGGCCCTCTGGTTGACAGGCGGGGACCAGGGCGCGCTGGATTTGGCGGTAGCCGTGAGAAATGTTTCGCGGCGTCTCTTGCTTGCTACCCGCATATTTCTGCCGCACCTCCTCACATTCCCCTCCTCGGCCTGCTGCGCCGATGGCCTCAGGCGACGATTGCTACTATACCACCAACGGCTGCAACCCCATGATCCAGCCAATCAACTGGTGCTACACGGTGGGCGGCCAGTCCGGGTCCGCCATCTGGGATGTCTCGGATTACCACATCCTGGGTGTGCTTAGCGGCGGGCCCACGAAGGGGCCCTTTGCCGCCGACTTCTCCTACTGGACGCCCATCGATGCCATCCACTTTGCCAGCTTGAAACGGTGGATGTGGCAGCCTGGTCAGCTTGTGAACATGGGCCCTGCGGTCCCGCCGGCATCGCCCACGGAGATAAGACCGTACAATGAGGTGCCATGTAAGTGTGGTTTGGCGGGTTGGATGGCCGGGCTGCGGCTTCAACTGACGACGTGCATTCGTCCGGTGATGTTTGTCTGGCCGCTGCAGGTGATGAGGAGGGCCGGTTGCGGCTGGTGGGCGCCACGAGTGGGACGTTCGGGCGGCCAGGTGAGGGCGGAGGGTGGTGGGTGACACGGTAGTTTGGAGTTGGTTGTAGGCTGTCGGTTAGGCGCTGGGTTGTTGACGCGCATCGTTCAGCGCCGATGGTGCTCAGAGCCTGGCAGAAGGACCTGTCCTTGTGGCTGTACGACATTCGCCATGGGGATTTTCCGTGCTTGTGGTGTCCTGACCCGCCGCCGCAAGAAATGCATCAGCACCTGTTCGTCGCCTCATTGACTCCCTCGCCGCAACAACTGCCTCCCCTGTGTCAGAGGTCTGCTACAATGGCGTCTGGGGTACGATTTGCAGTACCAAGGACAACAACGAAGCCAACGCCAACACGATCTGCAAGTGGGTAAACGCATACGTACCTCGGGCACCGACCCGACTACCGAGCTGCACCTACCTGCCCATTGCCGTACAGCGTATGTTGACCTTATGTGCCTCTAGGCCTTCATCGGCATCCAGACGTCCTGGCAGTTCAGCATGTTCAAGCCAAACCGAATAAACAAACCAAACGAACAAACAAATGAAGGAACTGACAGACACGATCGTCTATAATTGCGAATCAAAGAGGATCGCTTGTGGAGGTGCTCCTCTTTCGCCTGGGTGCCCTTGGATCAATCCAGAAGCGTCCACGTGATCCACTGCGTGCGTCCTCAGTGTCCCCATCCCTGGCCCGCTGGCCGGTGCCTTCGCGCCCGTGTTTCGCCCGCGTTTCCTTACCCGCAGGCAATTGGGCTTCTCGAGGGGCAGCTACGTGCATTTCGGATTCTTCAACCCCGCAGATGTGCGCCAACGCGTCTGGCTCGAGCCCACCTGCAATGGCACTGAAAATGGGTGCGCTGGGTACAACCATTGGGTTAAGACCGGGAAAAGGAGCTAGCTCTTGGGGGAGGGTATGATAGGAAACCCGTTGGTCGGTTTTTGGGGGGGGCTGGAAAGGGACGCGGGCGCGGACATTTCCCACGGGGTCGCACTGCAGTCGTTCCTACCCGTACCGTGTCGTACCATATCATACCTCGATTGATCGCTAGCTCGCCACTACCCAGTTGGGATCGCTAGCTCGCCACTACCCAGTTGGCTGCTGAAGTCCGCACGGTCCCTAACCTACGCCGCCCCTCCCCCTCGCGCTCCCACATGGATCCGCGGCCTGCCTTCAGCTTGAAGGAGTGCTTGCCGGCGAGTGGCGGCCCGTGGACCGCGAGCAGCTACTGCTCCGGAGTCGACCGCAATAACTACGACATCAGCGTCTCATGTGATGACACCCTGGAGGGCATGAGCGGCTCGGGGATCACTGCGGACGCAAATCGCACGGTTGGCTACTATCCATGTGAGTGACGTCGACATCATCCGTACGGCGGGCGAGCGCCCTTTTGGAGGGACCCCGTAGAGGCTGATCGACACCACGTAGTTGCGGTACATGACTCGAGGAGGCCGGATAGGAGAGAAGGCTGGCGCGTGCAGATCCTTACCTGGTTGCGGTCCCTTACCACGTCCCCTTACCCATGCTGACCTTCGCGGCTGGGCTCGCTATCTCCCTTGGCATGTCCTCATGCAGGCGCGACGCAGGCTGCTCTGCGCTTACGCGATAGCGGGGACGTGAGCTCCGGACGCGTCGAGTTCTGCAACGGCGGTCGTTGGGGCAGGTACGCGCCACTCGTACAACCCGGGTGCTGAGGCGGGGCCCCTGTCCGAAAAGTACGGCAAAACTTGCCTGTACGGACGGCACTGGTCCGTACACGCATCCCTGCCCGCTAAGTACTACCCCACACACGCCTCCTTCTGCGCGACAACGGTCTCGGCCCCCGCCCGGACTGATGCCCTCACCTCCCTGCAGCATCTGCCACGACGGTTGGGACAACCGTGACGCGACGGTTGCATGCCGGCAGTTGGGCTATCCGTACGGCATTGCGACGAAGGGTGTCGTTGCCGGAGGAGTGACCCCTCCCGGGCCGACGGCCATGAAGATCTGGCTCCAGTCGGTGAGTGTACAGCGCCTGACATGGCTTGCGTGTCGGAGCGCACGCGACGGGTCTCGTTGGCCGCATGCAAAAGGGCGGCGTCCGTCGGTCGGAAATCAGACGCGGTGGCCTGAAGTGGCGCTGTAGCTACGCACCAGGCAGCAAGCGGTACATTTGGGCCGCACGGGTGTGTACGACAGGATCACTCGTCAGTTGGGAAGTTTAGTAGCTGGGTAGTTAGGCCGCGGCAGTCGGCGGCAAATACCATCTCGCTGTCCTCGCCTCTCCCAGCCGCCTTGGGAGACGACGCAAGGCCCAGCTGCCGCACGCCGCCGCTGGCCCCCCTCAGCCGCAAAGACCTCCCCCACCGATCCTACGCCGGTGCGTGCCGCACGCTGTCACCTTTATGTCCGCAGGTCAACTGCAGCGGCTCGGAGCAGAAGCTGGGGGGCTGCGCAGTAAACATGCCACTCGGCGCCACGGATTGCAGCCACCGAGCCGATGCAGGAGTGGTGTGCTCGACTACGCCGCCCACGGCCCCGGGAGTGGCTTACGTGGACTCCCCGAAATGTAAGCCCCTGGTGACCGTACCCCCAATCCTAGCCAACACAGCCAGCTGCTCGCTGCTCTCCAAACGTAGCTTTGCCTTGCCCTTTCAACGCCACGTTTTGTTTTTTCCACACGCCACACGCCACACTCCACCGGCACCCACCCGGCGGCCACCGACATGCCTCCTCGTAGCCCGTGCCGCCTCTCGCATGCTCACCCAGGCACCGACGTGCCTCCTCGCTACCCCCTATCCTCCCTCGCATGCGCACCCAGGCGCCGACCCGGGCGCCCTGCGGATCGTCGGCGACGGCGACGCTGGAGGCGCCGCCAGCGGCGCCAGCGGCAGGCTAGAGGTCTGCTACGCGGACCAGTGGGGCGCGGTGTGTGAGGTCAACTTCAACGATCCGGACGCGCGCGTGGCCTGCCGCCAGCTGGGTTACACACACGGTCGAGTGGTGCCTGCGGAGCCGCTTGCAGGTGGGAGGGTGGACGGATGGGTCGGTGGGTCGGCTCGGGGCGTGCGGGTAGAGGTTGAACCGGTGGACGTTCACAATGGCCAAAAGAGGAGGGGCGGGCGTTCTCCCCTCCCAATGGCCATTTGGCGACACCTAAGAGCAGCCGTTTGGACCCGCCATAACTCCCGTATTGGAACTGCCATACGTCCGGTCAGCGTCCTGCAATCAGCTGTTCCCGCGCGCACGTTCCGCCGGGGCTGCCGGTGCCAGCGTACTCGCCCCCATATACGCCCACCAGCCGTCAAAAGGCCCTTCTGGTGACTATCCTCCTCCTCCTCCTTCTCCTCCCTCTAAGGACACACGGCCTAAGGCCACACGATGCACAGTCCTCCTTTCCTCCTAAGGCCTGCCGTAATGCTGAAAGACCCCGGGCCGGGCGCCTTTGGTTCCCTCAACATACACTGCCCGACATCACCCTCAGCCCGGGCAACGCGCAGCACGTTGCTAACCACCCAGCTCCTCGCTGCCGCCCATCACTACCCTTTCCTTCCCTTTGCCGTTCCTGTGTGCTCCAGGCCAGCCTATCTGGATGAGCGACCTGTACTGTGAGGGCGTGGCCGACTTGTACAACTACAGTTCCTGGCCGGCCCACTTGACGCAGTGCCGCTTCTGGGGCATGGAGGACGTGAACTGCCCGAACGCAATGGTCGCTGGCGTGCAGTGCACCAACTCGTCATCCTTTGACGTCAAGACGTTGCCCTGTAAGCCGGCAGTCCCGAGACAACTTCCTGCGCCTCGGCATATGCGGGCGAAATTCTTCAGTCGCATGAAACCGCAGCAACGTACCTCCACTTGGCACTACGGTGCCTGCACTGAGAATATTGTGCGCCCGGCTGGTTAGAACTGAGGCGCTTGCTTGGCTTGAAATGCCTTGTCGTGCTGAACACCCGTTCCCCCTCACCCCCGGCCCCCTCACCCCCGTGCACCCCCCCCCCCGCAGGCTCGTCTCAGGGCGCACTGCGGTTGCGCGGCGGGGCTTCCAACAACACCGGACGGCTGGAGGTTTGCAACGCCGGGTCGTGGGGGACCGTGTGCGACGACACGTTCAGCTACGAGGACGCTCAAGTGGCGTGCAGGTGCCATGGGGGGGTATGAGAGGAGACCCGCGGGTCGGCAGGTCGGCATTGTAAATTGAAACAGATTAGGAAACGTCCCCCTGTGCCCAGGGCCGGGGCCCGAATGGCAGGCGGGCGTGGGTCGGAAACACGGAGGGGGGATGCTTCAGGCCGGTGGGTGAGGGGCTGCGCCCAAAGGGCTCCGCTGCATGACTTCGTTGCCGTCGTCCGCGTGGACCGGCCCCCTTGCGCCGATTTGGGGCCTAGTGGGAAGCCCCCGCTGCGCCGCAGCAGAGGGGACCCCTTTGCTACGTAGTCACTCTCCGGGCCGCATCAGCCCGATGTGTATATAGCTTCCAGGGCTCCCCCAACCAACTATCCTGAACACTATGATCACGCACCCACCCGCGTGATACCACGCAACCCCGCAGGCAGCTGGGCTTCGTATCTGGATTCGTGATGACGGTGCGTCGGTTGTGCGTTGGCGGTTGCACGTTGCAGTTGTTCGTTGTGTAGGCGTGGTTGCTAGCAGCGGCTCTGACACCGTCCCGGTCTCGGTCGGTGTCACACCGGTTGCTGCTTCCTGACGCCGCCGACGACGCGTCCACGCTTGCAGGGCGACACTGTGCCGGACGGCTACTCGGAGAGCCCCATTTGGATGTCCGGCCTTTCTTGCAATGGCGGTGAGACGCTCCTGACGGACTGCCCCTTCAACGGCTGGGGCAGCCAGCTCTGCCCGTCACACAAGTAAGCTTGGGGTTGCGGCGGTGCTCGTCGCGGCTCCGCCCGAGTTACGTTCCTGGCTGCATTGCACCCGCAGCTGAAAGCAACTGTATTTCTTTAAATAAGCGCACCGCGTTTTTTTACTCTTTTCTTCCAAAGAAAGAAACAAGGAAACAAAGAAAAGTGTTTTTTCCTGTGGGGGAAATCTTGGGCATGAGGGGGGGAAGCACCGGTATCCGAACCCCACGGTCACCGTTCCTGGCTGCATTGCACCCGCAGCTGAAAGCAACTGTATTTCTTTAAATAAGCGCACCGCGTTTTTTTACTCTTTCCTTCCAAAGAAAGAAACAAAGAAACAAAGAAAAGTGTTTTTTTGTGTGGGGGAAATCTTGGGCATGGGGGGCTGGGTGGGAAGCACCGGTATCCGAACCCCACGGTCACCGTTCCTGGCTGCATTGCACCCGCAGCTGAAAGCAACTGTATTTCTTTAAATAAGCGCACCGCGTTTTTTTACTCTTTTCTTCCAAAGAAAGAAACAAAGAAACAAAGAAAAGTGTTTTTTCCTGTGGGGGAAATCTTGGGCATGGGGGGCTGGGTGGGAAGCACCGGTATCCGAACCCCACGGTCACCGTTCCTGGCTGCATTGCACCCGCAGCTGAAAGCAACTGTATTTCTTTAAATAAGCGCACCGCGTTTTTTTACTCTTTTCTTCCAAAGAAAGAAACAAAGAAACAAAGAAAAGTGTTTTTTTGTGTGGGGGAAATCTTGGGCATGGGGGGCTGGGTGGGAAGCACCGGTATCCGAACCCCACGGTCACCGTTCCTGGCTGCATTGCACCCGCAGCTGAAAGCAACTGTATTTCTTTAAATAAGCGCACCGCGTTTTTTTACTCTTTTCTTCCAAAGAAAGAAACAAGGAAACAAAGAAAAGTGTTTTTTCCTGTGGGGGAAATCTTGGGCATGGGGTGGGTGGGAAGCACCGGTATCCGAACCCCACGGTCACCTGACTTGTGGTTACCTCGCCCGATGTACCTGTGTTTTTTTCCTTCCCTTCAGGACCGACGTCGGCGTGATGTGTTCGATGAAGTCGCCACGGCCCACCCCTGCGCCCAGGCCGCCGCCGCGGCCTACATCCAGGTTCACTTGTAGGTTCGCCGTCCTCGGATGGAGCTTGTTGGATACGAGAACAAAAGCACGCGGCAGTAGCGCCGATGTGCGGTGATAACAAGGTGGCTCGTCCAACAATAAGCACGTCCATTACTCCAAGCCACGCAAGGGTTTAGGGTTAGATTTAGGGATTTAGGGTTTAGATCTAGGGTTTAGATTTAGGGTTGAGGTTTAGGGTTTAGATTTAGGGTTTAGATTTAGGGTTTAGATTTAGGGTTGATTGCGGAGCTGGGCTGAGGCCTTCTGTCGTTCTGCCCGTTCCCTGGCGTTTTGGAACGAACCTGTCTCTGTGCCCACACCTATGCCTTGATGTGCAGGCTCCAGCCCTGGCCAGCTGAGGCTAGTGGACTCAATCAACAGGGTTATGAACGAGGAGGGCCGGCTGGAGATCTGCATGGACGGGCTTTGGGGCACGGTGAGTGGCCGCGAGATGAGGGGCGAGGTCGCGGTGCGGGGTATGGCATCGCGGACCTGGCAGCCGGGGGATCAGGTCAGTCGGCTGTGTACGAGCGGGCAGTTGTCGGCCGGGCCAAAGGCCAGCGGGACTGATCATGGGGGGGAGGGGCGCCTCAAGGCCTGACTCATTGCGCTAGGGCGCCCACACAGCCGCCGCCCTCAGCACTCCCCCACGCGTGCCAAATCCAAGCTGCGGCCCCCATGCCCCGGGGCTCTCTTTGCCTTGCCCCCTAGGTTTGCGACATCGACTTCGGTATGGAAGACGCCCAGGTGGCTTGCAAGTGAGTGACGCGCGACTCCCTCTGGTAGCCCTGTAGCTGACGGGCATTCATGTTAGTTACGTTGGTTGCATCAACCAATAACCTACGTGTCGTTAGTTGCCCTCGCAAGTTGCCTACTTACGTTCATCAATCACGCTACGTTTGTTTATGTCACGTTACCTGGCGTCACATCACGTAACGTTACATTACGTAACGTTACATTCCCTTACGCCCACCTCACCGACTGGCGCTGCCGCTTGCGTTGGGCACAGCACTGGCAGAACCACCGCCAGGAGATTGGAGGTGGTTTACCGCTTCCTGTGACGCCTTTCCAAACGATGCTCACTCCCGGGGACACCCCTCTCGTCCCGCAGGCACCTGGGGTTCTCGACCGGTACCATCCTCTCCTCCGACGATCTGGAGGGCTACGGCTACGGCAGCTACCTGATGCCCATACACCTCCAGACGCTCAACTGCACGGGGAGCGAGGAGCGGCTGACTCAGTGCGGCAGCGCCCTCTCTGACGAGTGCACCCATTTGTGAGTGCGTGCGTGCGTGCGTGCGAGCGTGCGAGCGTCGGAAAGAGGAGGTGGTTAAAGCGGAAACCCGTGAACGGAACTGGAGGAAAACATGCATAACTGTATGGCTGGTTGCTCTGGGTAGCGCCAGGACCAGGTTGAACACAGCCACAGCTTTGGTTGGGTACCACACGTATCCTGCCGCACGTAGACTGTCGTGGAACAGCTGACGACGCTGATGCTTGCCGCCGCCGCCGCCGCTGTAGGCGGTCTCCTCACTCGTTCCGGCCTTCTTTAACGACCCCGTTCCGCCTTGCCCCTTCCGTTGGCGTGCATGGCGCCGTCGTCTGGTCGACAGCAATGATGTCGGGGTGCGCTGCTACTGGTTCGGAGTGCCGCCGTCGCCCGAACCACCGCTGCCTTCACAGACTGTGCCCTTTCCACAGTCCCCGGAGCCAGGTCTATCCCCACCACAGCGGTCACCACCGGCGCCAAGGACGCCATCACCGCCATCACCGCCGCCTCCGAGGCCACCGCCACCTAGTCCGCCACCGCCGTCGCTGCCGTCGCCATCGCTATCGCCGCCGTCGCCGCCGCTGCTGCCGCCACCGTCGTTGCCGCCGCCACCACCGTCATCGCCGCCATCGCCGTCGCCGCCGTCGTCGCCGTCGCCGCCGTCGGCGCCACCGTCGCCATCGCCGCCGTCGTCGCCGTCGCCGCCGTCGGCGCCACCGTCACCATCGCCGCCGTCGTCGCCGTCGCAGCCGTCGTCGCCACCGTCGCCATCGCCGCCGTCGTCGCCGTCGCAGCCGTCGTCGCCGTCGCGGCCGTCGCCGCCATCATCACCGTCGGTGCTGACCATACCACCGCCGCCACCGGCGTTTCCATCGCCTCCAACCCCATCATTGCTCGAGCCGCCGTCGGCGCCGCCACCCGTTCAGTCGCCAAAGCCAAAGCGGCCCCAGAAGAAGAAAAAACCGCCTCCGCCACCAGGACCTCCGGACGCGCCGCTGCTGCCGCCATCACCACCCGCACCACCACCGCTGCCTCCGCAGCCTCCGTCGCCTCCGCTGCCTCCGCAGCCTCCGTCGGCGCCGTCACCTCCGCCGGAAGCGCCGCTACCGCCCGACCACTTTGGCAACGGTTCGGAGCCATGTGCGTCCACGCGGCCGCCTCATATACCGCCTTGCTTTGTCACTTGCTGCCGCCGGCTTCAGCTCCCATCGATAATTTCGCACCATCCATGCACGTTTTCCTCCGCTCGTCCTCCAGCCGCAAATACAGACCCTTACATGACCACCCTGCACCCCCCGCCATCCCACGGAGCCCGCCCCTCTTGCTGGTATGGCCTCGAGCCCCGAAACCACCATGCCTCTTGCACGGCATCCCAGTTAACTGCACCATCCCGCCCGGAACATGTCGTCCCGGAACATGACGTCCCGGAACATGGCATCCGTTCGCGCTGTCTCCACCTGAAATTGCTGCGCTGCGCGGTCCGGTGTGAGAGCCTGCCCCTCCCTGGATTTGATCCTCGCAGGCAGCAGCCTCGGCTCAGTGCGGCTGGTGGGCGGACTGGTGCCCGGCAGCGGGATGCTTCAGTACTGCAGCGACGATGGCAGCGGCGAGACTGTGTGGGGTTCCGTCTGCGGGACCGGGTTCAAAGTCGCCCAGGCTCAGACGGTGTGCAGGTGCGGTCGGGGGCAGGGTCGGGTGGGGCCTACGGGGCGGGTAAACCCATGGGCCAGGGTGCCGCCCAGACGTGGCTGAGGTAGGGCGGGGGGGTGCTGACGGCTGAGAGGCGAAAAGAGTCGTACGATTGGTGTACGGCGCCCGCGAGGGGAAGGCTAGAGGTTCTCCAATGCCGTACAAGGCCCATCCGGCATCCAACCTCCATCTTTCCATGATGATGCGCAGGCAACTCGGCTACGTGGACGGCTTCCACATGCTCAAGCCGTACATCCCGTCGTACGGCTTGAACGGCTTGTACTACACCTTCACACCGAACCCGCCAGGCATGCCAATCTGGCTGGACAGGGTTGAGTGCGCCGAGGGCACTTCGAGCCTGTCTGAATGCTCATACGAAGAGCCCAAGTGCAGTCGTAGCGCGGACGTTGGTGAGTCAGCGGGTCCTGAGGCCACGCTCTAGGGAGGGCTGGCGAGCCGGGTCTGTGAGGAAAGCCCGTGTACCAGGAAGCCGATTGGGGTGGGTGGTGGTGATCGAATGCGTGCGCAGGAGTGCGGTGGGGCCCAACGGATGGGAAGGGGGGGAAGGGAGGTAGGAAGAGACGAAACAAAACAGAGATTGCTGGATGCATACCTTTGTGCGCCCGTCCTGACGACGCTTCCTCACCTACCGTCCAAACCCCACAGCTGTGGTCTGCCTGACAGCTCGCCGCCCCAAGCAACGTTTCATCTGTAAGTCGTTGCACCCAGTGTGTACTGTGTGTGGGGGCATGCTGGCTGGCCGGCCTTGTGGGGGTGGCCACGCTGGCCGTACTGTGATGCGAGCAGGCTGGCCGTGTTGTTCTCGCGGGGAGGGGTTGCTGGAGGGGGCGGTAGAGGCCCGAGCGCAGGGGGCGGGGAGCTAACTGGCAGAGTAGAGCTCCGGGTGCTGCATCAGACCTGGCCTTTTCTCACCCGTGTCCTCACCCTCAACGCGGCTGGCCTTCTCGCCCGTGCCACTCACCTCGCTCGCCTCTCGATGCCTTAAAACCGCCAACCGAATACCGTACGGTATACGCCCCTCCACCCACTGCCGTCACGACCGCTCCCAGGTGCCGGCAATGGTGGTGCAGTGCGGCTGGTCGCCGGGTCCACCCCCAGCCAGGGGGTCGTCCAGTTGTGCAAGGGAGGCATGTGGGGGACCATTTGCGACGAGGGCTGGGACGATCGGGACGCAGCGGTGGTGTGCAGGTACGGTTGCGACACGAGCAGTGTAGAGTCAGGTTTAGAAGCCCACGCTAGAGCCCCACGCTAGAAGCCCACGCTAGAAGCCCACGCTAGAGCCCCACGCTAGAGCCCCACGCTAGAAGCCCACGCTAGAAGCCCACGCTAGAAGCCCACGCTAGAAGCCCACGCTATGTCCGCACTCTAGAGGCCCACGCTAGAAGCCCACGCTAGAAGCCCCCCAGGCGACACGGCATCAAAGCAAGCCCGGCCCAACGGGACTGGGCCCCCTCCCTTACTTTCTTGTGTGTGCCATGCACCGTACGGCAGCACCGTGACGCTGCGCCGTACTACGCCTGCCCTTCCCGCTCACCCCTCCTTCGCCTTGCCGCCTTCCTTCTCACCAAACCAACTCCCACTCCCGCCGCTGCCACGTACCCCACGCCCACTGCTGCCGGCCCCGCAGGCAGCTGGGCTTCGGCGGGGGACTTGCAGTCAGCGGTCAGGGCCGGAGCGCCAATGGCTCATCGTACGGCCCCTACTCGGGAGGCCCTGTGGGCATGAAAGTCCACTATACAAACGTGGCCTGCACCTTCACGGACCTGCGGCTGTCTAAGTGCAAGAGGGGACCCAGCGCGTCTGTCTCCAAGACCTGCAAAACTCACAAGTACGCACCAGGGGGCCGCGGGATGGCGGGCGTCGGAAAAAGTCAAATTGTTGGATCCATGTTTTCGTTTG
The DNA here is from genome assembly GCA_003116995.1 of Yamagishiella unicocca. Taxonomy (NCBI): domain Eukaryota; kingdom Viridiplantae; phylum Chlorophyta; class Chlorophyceae; order Chlamydomonadales; family Volvocaceae; genus Yamagishiella; species Yamagishiella unicocca. The sequence goes on along the minus strand of BDSL01000016.1, from coordinate 541,320 downwards.
TGCGTGAAGCGGCCTCCCTGGAGAGCCTCAAAGCGACTGTTGGCACCTTCCGCCGCCGTCCGCCCTGGATCCGCGGGTTTCCTATCCTTACCCCCTTTTTATTTACCCACCAGCTGTCCCACCCGCCCGCCTCCAGCTTGACTCGGTCCCTCTCCCTCTTTCTGCCGCTACAGCCAAGACGCCGGGGCGCTGTGCTGGCCTCGGGAGACCGCAAGTGGTTAAGGGCCGTGCGTTGGCTGGGATCGAAAGTGCCAGCTGGGCACCGCCGCTAGTGCCTGAAGCTGGAGCTGGCGTTGGAACAACAATATAAATAGAGTATGTAGCCGATTCGTGGCAGCAGTATGGCATGCAAGTACGCGCCTCAGGCGCATGAAGAAAACCCTTCCTCTCGCCACCACGTTGGTTTCCGAGCGCAAAAGCGCGCATCCCCTGGAGCCAGGTTGGCCGGCGTCACAAGCGTTCCTGCGAGAGAGGGCCGCCCAAGCAACGGGGTGATATAAGCGCGTGTGGAGTTGCAGCAGGGGCGGCGCAAGGGACATGTCGCATCAGCGGCAGATGAAGGCACGGAGGGAGGCATGGCGTGTGTTGATGTGTGTGCGTGTATGGGTGGGCGGTGGGACGAGGGGATCGATGAGAGGACTGCGATCGGCAGCGGGTCTTTGTGGCAGCGCCGTGCTGGAGCCTGTGCCGTACAACCACACGGAATAATGTTGTGGGTACGTATGTCCCTGGGGGGCGAGGCGGCTGAGGCTATGAAAGGGGAAATGGAATGGCGGGAGCAGTGACCATCCTTATATCTACCGGTATATTAGAAGATCACGTTGACAGCCCGGAACTGGCGTCCTGGGTCTAAACGATCGTACTGCTTACCTCTCGTAATTGAATTGCCCCAGCAAGACGCCAGTTGAGGCGGCTTGTGCTCCGTGTACCAATTCACGGGAAGGGCTTTTTTTATCCTGTGAGAGCGACGAGAATGCAGTACCACTGCACGTGGTAATAGCGCCCCTGATTATTATATTATATAACCATCGGTTCGTGTCCTACATCGTGCGCTTATTGTTGGTTTGTCCCGACACACTTGATTGGACAGTTGCTCGTTTCGCTCTTTTAGTTCGGCTGTCCGCCGGCTCTCATTCTGGTGTATGCTTTTTGTTCCTCGCTGCGTCATGGGCATCCGGCATGTTGGGCTTGTAGACTGTGCCTTGTGCGTTCCGAACGGCTGCAGTAAATGTATGCCCCAGACGTTGACGATGCCTGATGGCTGCTTGTCGGAACTGGTGAGCGACGACCAGATGTATGTGTCATCTGGCTGGCTCACACTTCTCTACGTGCGATCGCTGTTTCCTGTTGAGTAAACGTCCTGAGTACCGGTAGGAGGATTGCCGTGTGCGCGACGAAGCAAGCCGAGGATGTCGCGGTGGAGAGCAGACAGACCCAGACAATTCGAATTGCCTCTTAGTCTCTGCGTTGTTTTCTACTTATCTTTACCTTGTGTATCACTAGCACGCGGGAGGCCGTCTCCAGTAACGCTTAAGGGTCGCAGGCCCCCGGTGTCAAAAGCCAGGCCGAGCCAGGAGACCCCCCCTGGGCGCATGGAACGCCGTGTGGGGGCTCAAGGCTCGCCCTTCGCGCGCTTGTAATAACCAGTTCGCATTGACGTGTTATCAGCCCTGAATCAACCGCGCTGTACGACGCACAGGCGTGCAAAAATGGCTTCGGAGCTGCGTTGCATCGGACAGCGCCTCCTTAGGTGGGGTGAGGGGATGGGAGGGGTGAGGGGCTTAACGAGAGCTGCTGGGATAAGGAGAGCAAGGCCAGTGTGTCTGCGAGTAATGCGGTCTGCGGGTGAACCTTTCAGTGGTATAGGCTGGCGAGACTTCGGGGCCGACCCATGGGTCCCAGTACCTGCCGGTTTGGTTGTCACCCACCTTAGGAACCACTCTCCGTCTTACGTCGCTTAAGAGCTTACGGCTGTAGTAAACCTTCAACCAGAGGAGAGCCTGCGGACCGTACCAGCTGACCCGACCCAGCGCGTGTGGCGCATGTAGGCCTGGAGATAACCCTGTGCAAGCACTCCCTTGTCTGGGATAAGAAATGTATTCAGACACGGCCAAGCAGCCGGAATAAGCTGTAAGCGCATTGCAGACGTCATCAGTGTGTATGCCATGTGCTGGGCGATGATCGCCTTCAAAGGGTGCTCTGTGTGGTGGAGCTCTTCGACTGGGCAGGCGTACTGCGGTTGGTTGTATGTCGAGGTGCGAGCCTTACCGGCTTACGTTGGTCAATTAACAAACAAGTAGAGCACACGAAGATCGACCGATTTTACGGACAGTTAATGTTCAAATAAGCAACCTTCAGCGGGCCTGCACCTCCAAGCAGAAGCTCAGGCCTGACGGCATCGCGAGGAAACCTCTTGCGAAACTACAGGAACGCTGTATTTTATATTTGGCTATGTTACTGGGGCAATCGCACCATGTGGGTTGGCGAATGGCTTCCGATGGCGCCAGGTCTCGCCTCCTTCGGTGCACCCCAACCTCCAGATGGACAGCACCCTGTCGCCCTGTGAAACATGTATCAGGTATAACTCCCTAGGCTTCTATGTTTTGCTTAACCACTTGGAGTATGGATGCATGATGTAAGATGCGCCAGTCGCTGCGGATGCATTGGATGCGCACAATAATCCACACGTCTTATTCTGTTGGTATGAAGGCATAGGTTGTATCCGGGCCCTTAATCCAGCACATCGCAGCCTCAGCTCCTATGACGTCGCAACGCTTTTGCATCCCCCCCAACCTCCTTCCCCCCACCCTTCCACCCACCCACAAACAACCCCTTTGACCCGATCGTGTCGTACACCCCCACGTCGCCAGGTCTTTCACAACTCTCTAGCTCCGTGCCGCGTACTGGAGCGGCGTCTGACGACTCAGCAGGTGCTCTGCCCGCGACAACCCCATACCCATCCCCACCACCCTCGTCGTCACAGCCAGTGCCAGGGACAGCAGTAACAGCGGCGGGCGCCTCCGGCCGGTCAGACTCTCAGCTCCCCGCCGGTGCAGGTGGGACAGTAGCGGCTTGTGACCCACAGACTTTCACCTCCCAAGTGAAGTGCGCTGTTGGGCCTTATGCGCGGGCTCGACAGTCGGGACACGCGATGCGTCCGTTGTTAGTCCGTACTGCTGCGGTGCGCCCGCACCGTAGCCGGAAGTGTGGGCTGTAGCTGCAGAGCGGCTTTGTGGCTGTAGCTGCAGAGCGGCTTTGCGGCTGTAGCTGCAGAACGGTTTTGCGGCTGTCCAAACAATCGAGTCCTGGAGGGAAGGGGGCCCGCACCCAACTCCATCCATGCTTTCACCCGCCCAGTTTGGCTTGGTGGAGCCCGCACACGCCGTCATCTGCTCCACTGCTCTTAACACCCTGCCGCAGCCAACAGCTCCCGCCGCCCGCCCTCCTTCTCCCCCCTTTCTCCTCGCCCATGCCAGCCGCCCCCCTGGAGCCGGGCCGGGTGATGGGCGGGGGCAAATACACAATCCAGGAGGTGCTTGGAGCGGGCAGCAACGCGGTGGCGTACCGAGTGAGTCATTTCATCCTCCCCCTGCACTCTCAAACCCCCCCTTCCCTCCTCCCCCTGCACTCTCATCCCCCCCCTCCCTCCCTTTCAACCAGCAGCCACGACTGGCCCTGCCGTCCTTCCTGCCACCTCATGCCCTCTCGCGACCTGAACCGCCCGCCCTCGCGCCTTGCGTGTTGCGCCTCCAGGCTCTCCGGCCCGACGGCTCTGAGGTGGCCCTGAAGGCTCTCAGCCTGCGCTCCCTGCGCGATTGGAAGCAGCTGCAGCTGTTTGAGCGGGAGGGGCGCATCTTGGCGGGGCTGGACCACCCCGCCATCCCCAAGTACGTCGACTACTTCGAGGAGGACGACCCACGGGACCGCGCCTTCGTGCTGGTGCAGGTGGGTACACATAGCCGGACTGGAAGCGCGTGCTGCAGGTGGCGGGTGGGTGGTCGGGTGGTTGGGTGGGTGGAGGCGGAACCCATGTAACAGGAAAGGAGGGACGGGAGGACTAGGGGGCGAAGGTGGGGGGCAGGTGGCGAAGGTGGGAGGGAGGGGGAAGGTGGGGGGCCGGGGCGAAGGTGGGGGGGCCGGGGCCGGGGGCGGCAGCCGTCGCAATCCCAGTGGTGCACCTGGTGGGGAGGGGGAGAGACCTGGACGTCCAGCTCGCGCCCCCCGTCGGGAGCTGCAGGGTGGTCTGCGCGGAAAGCCCGTGTAGCCGCAGAGTGGGTGGGTTCGAGGGAAACCCGTGGATGTTCGTGGGTGTGTGGGGCATGTAGGGCCGTGATGACGATAAGGCCCTTCATGGCCACCGTGCTGGCTCCTGCGGGCCTTACTTGACTCGTCTCCCTTCGTGCCCTCGTCCCCTGCCTCCGGGCGCCTGACGGCTCCCCCTCCCCCTCCTCAACCAAGTCCTCCCGCATGCATCTCGAAACGTCTGTTCTAAACGGTTATTTCTCGTATCCACGGGTCTTCCTCGAAATCCGCCTCCTCGCAGGAGGTGGTTCGAGGCAAGTCGCTGGGCGCGATGATCCAGGGAGGGCAGCGCGCGACGGAGCAGGAGGTATGGAGGGGCACAGCGGCGGCGGCGGCGGCGGCAGTGGTGGTGGGGTGAGGGGACATGGGCGCCCGGGCCCACAGCCGCGACACCAGTCGAGGCGTTGGTGGTGGTGACAGTGACAATCGGGCGTCCTTGGCGGCTCCGGAACCACGTCGTACAGGTGACTCGCCTCATGTCCCCGCCCCTCCACGCTGGCCCCGTGCGAAACCCAACCCGGCGCCCCGCATCAGTCCGCCGCCCCTCAACCCACCCGGCCGCAGCTCCCGGTCCACCGCACTTCACTGCTCCACCCCCGCCCCCGGCCCTAAGGTTTCATACTCAGCTTCCTAATCCACGGGCTCCCCTCACCCACCCCCCGAACCCACCACCCGCTCCAACAGGTGATTCGTATCGCCGGCGAGCTGCTGTCGGTGTTGGAGTACCTAGGATCGCTCCGACCGCCCGTCATTCACAGGGTGGGGTGGGGTCGGGTGGGGTGGGGTGGGATGGGGTCGGAGCTGAAAGGTGGGGCTAAGCTTCGTGCGCTGGCGGCCCTGCTGACACTGCGATCTCGCCCACACCCGAGACATCCTACCTGCCTCTCACCCTGACCCTGTCCCCCGCCCCTCTCCCCCTCTTCCTTTCGTACACGGGTTTTCCTTGCAATTGCCCCCCGTGCCCCTCGGCTGCAGGATGTCAAGCCCGAAAACATCATCCTGGAGGGGGGAGCCTGGGGCGGCAAGGTGTTCCTGGTGGACTTTGGGGGCGTGCAGGTGCGGTGGGATGGTGGGGGGGGAGGGCGGTGGGGGGTTCGGGAGGTGGGGGGTTCGGGAGGTGGGGGGTTCGGGCGGCGGGGGGTTAGGGCGGCGGGAGGTTAGGGCGGTGGTGGATTAGGGCGGTGGTGGATTAGGGCGGCGGTGGATTAGGGCGGCGGTGGATTAGGGCGGTGGTGGATTAGGGCGGTGGTGGATTAGGGCGGTGGGTTCGAGGGAGACCCGTGGATGCCCGAAAAAAATCGGTGGGCGGTGGGGGGGTAGAGCTGCAAAGCGGGCTTCACCGGCATGGCGACCCGCACACTGTGCTCCGCCGTGCTGAGCCGAGCCTCGCTTCTCTGTCTTACTTTGCACGCGCCCAATGATCTTCTGGTATGTTGTACCGTACGGCAAATCGTACGGCGCCGGACATTGTGTACGACCACCATTGAGGCTCCTCCCTCTCCGCCGCTGGCTCTCCTGACCGTGCGTCGCTTGCTCGCCGCCGCGGCGCCCAGGCGGTGGCTTCCGCCGGCGAGCTGTCGGGAATGGGCAGCACCATCATCGGCACCTATGGCTACATGGCAAGTACCGGTAGCTGGGGTCTGCGGGGTTGGGAGGAAATCCGGAGGTCTGGGGAAGAGGATGCGGTGCAGGAGGCAAGATGTGCTGCTGTGGAGGGGCCCGGCGCAGCGATCCCAACCACTCGGCCAGCCAGTGACCGACCCACCCGCCAACCGCCATGCCTAACCGTGTGTTGGTTGTGCAACCGCCGCAGGCTCCCGAGCAGTTTCGTGGCGCCGCGGAGCCCTCCAGCGACCTGTACGCGCTGGGAGCCACCCTACTGTACCTGCTGACCGGTGAGGGCGCCGGAAGGGTGAGGATGGGGGTTAGCAGGGGGTCCCGAACGGCTGTGCACATCTCCCCTCGTGCTGGTTCATTCTGTCACCCGAACAAGGAGCAGCTCCGAAGGCACCCCATCCGTATACCCCCACCCGCCCACCTCTTTACCCACCCAAACTCCACCTCTTACCCACCCAAACCCACCTCTTTACCCACCCAAACCCACTTCTTTACCCACCCACCCCCACCTCTTACACACCACCCCCCCACACAGGCCAGCCTCCCTCAGCCTTTCCCCAGGAGCGCATGCGTATCAACTGGCGCGCCGGTCTGGGCCCCTCCGCCTCCCGGTCCGTAGTATCCTCCCCCGCGCTGGCTGCGCTCCTGGACGGCCTGTTGGAGCCGGTGGCGGAGGACCGACTCACGGCGGCGGAGGCGCGGCAGGTGCTGCAGGTACGGCAGCGGCGCGGGCTGGTTCGTGTGACGTCAGCACCTGGCCTGACCTGGCATGGGCATGCATAGCGGCGGAGGTCGCGTTCGGGATTGCGCATTTCGTTGGGCGCTACGGCGCTGCTCCGTGATCCCTCCTCGTCCCTCCTCGGGCCTCCTGGGCGCCTTGGCCTGTGAACGATGTGCACTCCCCGCACGTCTCCCTCTCCTCGCCTGGGGCCCCTCCCCTCACGTCTCCCTCGGGCCCCTCAGGGCAAGGTCGTGGAGAAGGCCGCCGGGGGCCGCCCGGAGCGTTCCAACAGCGGCTTCGCGAAGAAGCGGGTGAGCGGAGCAGTCCGGGTGTGGCCCCATGCGTCCATACCTTCTTTGCGGCCCAGTGAGGCCTTTTCCCGTCAGGACACTCACGCACGGAGTTGCCACCACCGCTGACGCTGCTACTCCTGCTATTACTGCTACTACTGCTACTACTGCCACTGCTACTGCTGCTAGTGCTGCTAGTGCTGCTACTGCTGCTACTGCTACTACTGCTGCTACTGCTGCTACTGCTGCTACTGCTGCTACTGCTGCTACTGCTGCTACTGCTGCTACTGCTGCTACTGCTGCTACTGCTGCTACTGCTGCTGGCCGCTGTTGCTACTGCGGCTGGCTGCTGCTGCTGTCACCGCTTACTGCCGCTTGCTGTGCGTGGGTTCAATCCCACACCACAGGCGCAGGTGCAGGTGCAGCGTATGCCGCCTCCACCCCCGAACAGCCTCCAAGAGGCATACCTGCAGCAGGTGGGCTGAGGAGGGAGGCAGGCGGGTATTTGTGCTCGGCAGGGGTTTCGGAGCGATTCAAGCCGCCCTCATTTCGGTGCCAATCCACGGGCTTCCTCTCATACCCTCATATCGATGCACAGTGTCCTAGCTTATGGTACATGACGTTTCGGCCACTTACGGCATGTTACTCTACTCAGCACCACCAAACCCCCTATGCGCCCACAAACTAGGTGTACGCCGACCATGCGCCAACTGTCCTGTCCTTTTTCGCGACATCAACGGTTTTTACGCCACACCGTTCCGGTCGTTTTTGCACACACACACACACACACACACACACACACACACACACACACACCCTCTCTGGCTGGTGCATGTCTGGCTGGGGGCCCGCAGGCATTGGCCTCCTCGCACCGCCCCGCCGGCCCCGTGTCACGACCCGCGGGCACCCGGGTGCTGCTGGAGCGCACCGACAGCCGCCTGGACGTTGTCATCCCGCCCCGGGTAGGTGGCTGGGCGGGTGGGCGTGCACTTGACGGACGGGCAGCGGACCCCTCGGCGAGGCACCGAGAGCTCTTGCGAAGGTGCAGAGAGACAACAGCCCCGCCAGCTCACCTTTCCACCAAACAACCCCCCGTCCCACCACCCTCTCCCTCCCCTCCGCCCCGCCCCGCCCTCCTCACGCTAGGGTTTCACCATGGACACGGCCTTCACGGGCGCCTTCGCCATCGCCTGGAACGCCTTTGTCGCGGTGTGGACGGTGGGCGCCTTAGCTAGCGGGGGGCTGCTGTTCGCGCTCTTTTCGGCGCCCTTCTGGATGGCGGGGGTGCAGCTGGCCAGCGGCGCGTTGGGCGGCGCACTGACACGGGAGCGGCTGGCGGTGGGTCCAAACAAGTGGCGCCTGGGGCAGCAGCTGGCGGTGTTTGGGTCTGACGGCAAGGCGGACTTCCTGGATGGCAAGAATGAAAAGGTGGGGGCGGAGCTGGCTGAAGGGGGGAGCGGGGCAGGAAGCAGGAGGCAGGAGGCTCTAGGTGCCGCGGCCTGCCGTCGGGCTGCTGCGCCGGAGAGAGCGGGGTGACCGTGAAACCCTAAGCCACGACCGCGTTCGCGGACCGCCAGCGAGATGCATGTCGCTTTCCTCTCTGATGAGCTTTGATCATGCTCCTTCTTCGTCTTCCTCACCTTGGGTGCACGCATGCTACCTGCGGCCGCTCCACGAAGGGGTACTGCTACCACAGCAGCAAGCCGTCTAGGTACCCCCGCCCTGCCCCGCCCTGCCCCCGGCCCTGCCCCGCCCCCCCCCCTCGGACACGGGTTTTTTCTCACACCCACCCCCGCCCCCTGCTGCACCCTGCCCGCTGCAGCTCCAGGAGGGGTCCTCCCGCGACCTGACCGCAGCTCGGGTGGTCACAACCGCCTTCATCAACGGAGTGCCCCAGACAGCCATCGAGCTGCTGGCGGGGGTCACAAGGTGGGGTTTGACGGGGGGGGGGCCGGAAGGGGGCGTGTTTTGGCGGTAGCTAGAGGTGCAGTGGATGCCACGGCTCCGAAACCCTGCAGCCGCTACACCTGTCCTCCAACCCAACCCGTTGCGGTGCTCCTGCAGGCACCGGTTCGGGGAGGGGTTGGAGATGTCGGAGCAGCAATGGCTGGTGCAGGAGATCAATGACCAGATCGCTTTAGTCAAGGTGGGTCGTCGGCGCTGGCTGTGGATGCGACTTGGAGGCAGGGATCACTCTGTTTGTGTGTGGGGAAAGGGGCTGAGATAGGGCGCTGGCCGTTAACGCCCGGCGCAGGCTGGGGGCATGCGCTTGCGAGATAGATATATTTGAAAAAGCATTTAGCAAAAACGGACTAGAAAAGTACAATAAAACGACACACGGGTTGCACCCCGCCTCGCGTTTGTTGCCCGACCATACCAGTATCCCGCCTCCCGCCTTTTACGAATCATTTCAGTAGTAGTAACTGTTACAGTGGGCCCCAGACCATAAGGTAGAGGGGATTCGAGGAAGACCCGTGGAGAGGGGAGGGGAGGGAAGGGGTTTGAGATGTCGGAGCAGCTATGGCTGGTGCAGGAGAGCCATCGGGCGCATCGCATGGTGTTTGCTTGCGGCTGCAGGGCCGCGACGTGGACTTCGACTCGCTGCCGCCGCCCGAGATGCCGAAGGTGATCGAAGACTCGTCGAGCGATGACGAGGAGGAGCGCCGGAGATAAGCGAGCACTGGGGGGCTGTGGGTTGGGTGGGTTGGGTCGACGGCGTGGGGGGCACGGCGCGGTGGTTAGTTGGTGACTGTCCGTTGGGACGAAGCACTGCATGACGAAGCACTGACTGGTAAGACGGCGGACAGTGAGTTTGAGCGAGGGCTTGAGGAGCTAGTGTAGCGTTGTGTGCAGTGATGGTGTCGTGAGTGAGTGAGGGCAGCGGGAAGGAGGGCCGCGGAAGCGAGAGACCGTACGGCAACAGGGCGCACGAGAAGAACTCAGGGTGTTGCCGGGTGAAGCGATTACGTTGCGCAGCCGGTTACGCTGCCTCAACTGTGGCAGCCATGCTACCGCCGTGTGGCGGAGAGGAGCGGCAGCAGGAGGGGCAGGCGGCGCGTGGGAGTGTGTGTGTTTTAAGTGTGTGTGTGCTGCTGTCTTGGGCAAGATGGAGGGAGCATGCAGCGGGGCACGCAGCCTGGTGACTGGGTGCCGGGGGCCGGGCCGGTCGAGGGCACGATACCCCTCCCGAGCTCCTCTCTCTTCCACGCCAAAGTACACGGCCCGAAGGCCAGTTACGAAAACGTTTGGTGCGCGAGAACGTTTGCCATCCATTAATTATCGGTAGCTTCGCCGCAGCAGTCTATGAACGGATCTCCTGCCGAAGACTCCCTCACTCCTAGCCCCCTTCCCCAGCCCAGCAAGCCGCCTCGCGACACGCGCGCACGCGCGTCCTCCTCCGTCGCTGAACCTTTGGACCGCAGCCATACCGCAGTCGGTGCAACGACACAAAAATATGCATTGCAAGCTAAGCCGCTACAGGATCAAAAAGACTTACCACGTTTCTTCCACACGAGTATGGCCGACCGAACAGTATGAGCGACTGACCCCTCCTCGGCACCAATAACATGCGGCACAGTGATACAAAACGACCGCTGCGGGGGGGGGGCTTACACAGCCACCTACCTCATATCCCCTGCCTCCCAAACACCACCCGGCCGCCGACCCGCCCGCACTCCCGGGCAGCCTGCCGACGGGTTGACACCCAACCATGTAGGCAACCTGGCAGACGCTGCGACAGCGCCTGAAAGGAGCTGGAGCTCCGAGCTCCACCCACCGCATTGCAATTTATTTCCTCCTACCCGGCCATGTGGTTTCGCAACTCCACAACTTCAAAACCAACGCGACGGCCTGCGACGGTTTGTCTGCGGCACCGGAGCTGCGAACGGTCTGGGAAGCTTGGAAGACAGCCGCTGCGGTAATGCCGCTGCGGCTGTAGCGCACTTGCTTGCACCCCAACAGCTTTCCTAGCTACGGAGAACGCTACCGGGCCGGCATCGTCCGGCCAATCCTGCAGGACTCTCCTGGCCCTCCATCCCCCGGCGCTCCGCTACCCCCCAGCCGCACCCAGCCAACTTTATTTTCATGCCCTCGCCGCGCATTTGCACATGGCACAATGCGCCAGCGAGGCAGCCGCTCCCGACAGGCCTGGCTGACCCGAGTCGCCAGCAAGACTTGAGCATAAGAACGCACACCCGACTCGGCGCACAAACACCGACGTGCACGGCCCCCCCCACTCGCCGCAGACGGCGCGGCAACACGCCCCAACATACACCCACCGACACTCAACCACACACACCACAGTTGCCACCCCCCTAACGCTATTGTAAACTGCTGTGCTACTGCTCGTGCCGCATTGAGGTGTCGCTGCTGAGTTTGCAGCCAGTTCCGCCGCTTACCTAGCACCTACCCACTCGACCCGATCCCACAGCGCTACTGCCGCGGCAATCGTGCCCCACCCCCACCCAGCCCTCGGTTTTGCACCCCCCACCCCCCCGTCCCCGTCCAGCACCACCTCTTCCGGCAGCGGCAGCTAGCTACTGCGCCAGCCCCTGGAACAGGAAGCGCAGGTCCTCCAGCGTGAGGCGGCCCGCCGCTGCGCTGCCGTCGCGCCCCTCGCTCAGCGCCGCCGCCACCACCTCCTTCTTGGCCTGCTGCAGCTCCAGGATGCGGTCCTCCACGCTGCCCGCGATGGTGATGCGCGTCACGTGCACGGTGCGGGTCTGACCTGCGGGCGCCAGGGCAGGTTTAGGGTTTCAGGGTTGCGGTGGCGAGGGTTGCGGTGGCGAGGGGTGCGGTAGCGAGGGGTGCGGTGGCGAGGGTTGCGGTAGCGAGGGGTGCGGTAGCGAGGGGTGCGGTGGCGAGGGTTGCGGTGGCAAGGGTTGCGGTGGCAAGGGTTGCGGTAGCGAGGGTTGCGGTGGCAAGGGTTGCGGTAGCGAGGGGTGCGGTGGCAAGGGTTGCGGTAGCGAGGGGTGCGGTAGCGAGGGGTGCGGTGGCGAGGGTTGCGGTGGCAAGGGTTGCGGTGGCGAGGGTTGCGGTGGCAAGGGTTGCGGTGGCAAGGGTTGCGGTGGCAAGGGTTGCGGTGGCAAGGGTTGTGGCGTATGGGGCGGTGGGATACCCGTCCGTATTTGCTGGCACCGCCGTGGGGGCCGAGCGCCGTGGCCAGGCAGGACGGGGTATCCGATCAGGCCAAGCGAAAAGGGGAGAGCCAAGGAAGGGCGGCTATCGAGGCAATTGCAGTACGCAATCCTAAACGAGTGCTAAACGCGTGTACCAAACGTCCCCTAATCGGGTGTCGTGTACACTCTCCAGTGCCGACCTACGGGTTTCCTGCTTTCCTCTCCTATCGCCCTGCCCTCACCAATACGGTGCGCCCGGTCGATGGCCTGCTCCTCGGTCGTGGGGTTCCACCAGAGGTCCATCAGCACCACGTGATTGGCCACCGTCAGGTTGACTCCCAGAGCTGCGGCCTTGAGGGACACCTGCGCAACGTCGTGGGGGAAGAAACGGGGAACAGGGTTTAGGGTTTAGGGTGTACGGTGTAGGGTCAGGAGGAGGGTGCCCGTATCCCCGTCCCGTCTCTCGACGCGATATGGCTGGCCCGAAGGCTCCGGTTGCACGCTGCGCCGCTGCGAGTGCCCCCTCACCAGCAGCACCATGACCTCGGTCCGCGACTCAAAGTCCTGGATGGCCCGCTCGCGATGAGCAACCGTCATGGTGCCGTCCAGCCTGTGGGTGCGTGTCGGATGGGGGTGAGGGGTTTGCGCTGACGGGTTCCGGAGCGGTGCGTCGGTGCGGGTTATGGAGCGGTGCGTCGGTGCGGGTTATGGAGCGGTGCGTCGGTGCGGTTTCGGAGCGAGGTCATGGTGTCAGGGAGGTCAGGAAGGCGCGTGTGGAGGCAGGCAGCCGAATGGAGATGGATTTCCGCGCCTCAGCGATGAGATGCGGGCCGCAGCGGAAAATACACCCGACAGAGGCGGAAAATACACCCAACAGACTACGACAGCTGCATCCTCATTGCGCCACGACATAGATGGTTAGGGCGTAAGTCTCCATTCCGCAAGGCCCACAAGGCCCATCTGGGCGTTACGGAAACAACGTCAAGGCTGGTAAGGCACCGCCCCACGCCGGGGCTTCGGTTGTAACCGACCTGCGGAAAACGATCTTGGCCTTTTTCAGCGGGATCTCCAGCAGATCCAGCATGCTCGTCCACTGACTGAACACGATCACCTTGTCCGGCTTGACACCCGAGGCCCCGCCGCCGGAGGAGGTGCTCGCGCCGCCCGACTGCAGCGGAGGCAGCTTGCGCAGCGCGCCAGCCAGGCGCTTGTCGGACTTGGACTTGACCGCGAGCGGGTTGGCGGGACCGCCCCTGCACGACATGACACATGTACGACATACGTGTACGACACGGCGTCAGGGCGCGCGCGTCCGGCGACGCGACGCGCCTTTTGGCGTGGGCACTGACGGCGAGGGAGCCGTCACTTCAGCCGTCACTTCAGCCGTCACCACTCGGCGGTTCTCCCCTCCTCGTCACCACTCGCCGGGTCTCCCCTTCTAATCACCACTCGCCGGGTCTCCCCTCCTCGTCGCGTGGTAATTGACGCTCAGCCGCTCTGCCACCACACAGCGCACGCACCGAACCAGAGCTGCGTGATACTGCAACGAGCCCCTTCCCTCTCCCTACCTGGACCCTGCAGCTTGCTGGGCCGCCACGGTGTTCTTGGACCGGAGCCCCTGCAGCATGGCCAGCAGCCGCTCCACCTTGGCGGAGCTCTGCCACTCGCTGCCGCTGCCGCCGGCGTCGTCGCCAGTCCTGCCCGGCACTGCTGCCGGGTCCACCGCCGCGAGAGCCGCGGCGCTGTGCAGGTCCCCGGCTCGCAGCAGGCGGCTGCAGGCGGGGCACAGCAGCTCGCCCTCGACGCCTGGGGGGAAGGGTCGACACGGGGAGATGGTCCAGTTGCCGCACGAGCCGAGGCGCGTGACACCGGAACGAGCGGAGACGCGTGATACCGGAACGAGCGGAGACGCGTGATACCGGAACGACGAACGAGCCGAGGCGCGTAATACCGGAATAACGGCAAACTGCTACGCAAATTATTCCGGCGTTGCATGCGACGAAGCAAACGCAGCCATGTGAGGCGCAGGGAGCGCCGTGTTCTCTCACTCTGTTAGGCATGAAGCACCTCAACCCGTTCACAACACCAAAGCGAGCAGTAAAACACCGGCAGACGTGTATCGACCCACGACCGCCTGCCCCTCCACTCACTCGCGCCCTCCTTCTGCGCCGCCAGGCACTGCGCGCAGAACACGTGGCTGCATGCTGACGCCACCGGGTCCTCCGCGATGTCTCCGCAGCAGGGGCACTGCGCGTCGCCGCGGGACAGAGACGCCACCAGCGCCGCGCGGGCCTCGGGGCTCAGCTTGCGGGCGGCCTCCACCTCAGAGGCACTGGGGGTGCCTGCGGCGGGACAGGCACGCGGGATAGGCAAGGTGGTGGGGGTGGGGTTAAAGAAAACCCGCGAATCCAAAGGGGTGGGGCCCCGGCGTGTCCACATGCAAGCAGCGACATGTTGTGACCCACCGGTCTCAGCGCACTCACCCGTCTTGTGCCAGGTGCGCCCCCCCCCCCCACTCACCCGTCTTGTGCCAGGTGCGGCCCCCCCGCACGAGCCAGGGGTGGTTGCACGCCTGGCGCAGCTTGAGCAGCGAGTGCAGCATGTTGACGTACTGCCGTGACCCGCTGGCGCCGCCCTCGCGAGCCTCCGTGATGGCGCGGAGCGAGTCCGCCTGGACCTGCCAGGGTGGAGGGTGGCGAGGAGAGACCCGGTTACGCGGCACAGGAAATGGAAAAACGACGTGTTATTACAAAAGGTAAAAATTCTCGTAAACGTGATCGGCCGTGTCTCAGTCCCAGTGTGGCTGATCATTGGAGACCCGGGTACGCGGCACAGGAAATGGAGGGGAAGGTGGTGGGGTGGTGGTGGTGGTGGTAGGTGGGGCGCGCGGGGTGGGTTGCGAGGAGCAAGGCGGGATCAGGAACAGGAGTTGGCTGACCAGGACACGGCCAAATGGAGGGCGGTCAGGGCGGTCAGGGAGAGGGAGGGTGCGCGGCGGGCCCACACGCCGCCGGCTTCCGCTGCAACCGGCACCGCAAAGCACACGAGACCCCTCAAGAGGCAACATGCGATACGGCACCCCTTGACCGGCACGGGCCAGCACCCTTTGACCGGCACGGGCCAGCGCTCCTTGACCGGCACGGGCCAGCGCCCCTTGACCGGCACGGCCCGGCGACCCCTGACCCACCTGTGTGTAGAAGGCCGCCTCGGCCGGCGAGAACTTCTCCTTGAGCAGCTGCTGCTGGCGAGCTGGCAGCTTGATGATGGGCTCGCCGTTGATGGTGGACTGCTTGGTGCGCCGCAGCAGGACGGCCTGGAGCAGCGGCAGCAGCGGCAGTAGCGGCAGAGGCAGCGGCAGCAGCAGCAGCAGCAGCGGCAGCAAAGGAGGGAGAGGCGAGGGACATGGAGCTGGGCTGCGGGGGAAAGCTACCGGTACTGCGGTACCCAACAGAAGCCTAGTTACAGGCACAGACGGTCTCGTACGTCGTACGTACGGCCGGTGGCACACACGCAAACCGGCAAAACGCACGCACCTGCAGCACCGCCTGCAGGAACTTGTATCCTATCTCGGGCTTCTCCGCGATCTTGCCCTTGATCAGCTCCTTGAACTTGCGGGACTCGCAGTACGGCGCGTAGCGGATGAACCTGAGGAGCGAGCGGGTGAGGTGGCAGGTGTGGTGGAAGGTATGCAGGGGCAGGGGGGATGGCAAAGGCGGCACCCTCCAGCGGCTCGAGCGCACATCGCGATCCCACCAAACGCCCTGAAATCAAGGCCATTGAAAGTCTACCGTCCTCAAGAAACCTGAAATCAAGGCCAGGGAAAGTCTACCGTCCTCAAGATACCGTTACTGTAGTTGCTGTTGATGATGGTGCACCCCGACACGCAGACGTGACCCTGCCGTCTCTGGCAGGGCCCCCGCCGGCGGCTGCCGCTCACCGGAAGTACGAGTACAGGTCGTCAACGGTGTTCTGGATGGGCGTGCCGCTGAGGCACCAGCGGCAGTGCGCGAACAGGCGCCACGCGGCGTGAGCTGCCAGCGTGCGGGGGTTCTTGATGGACTGAGCCTCGTCCAGGACCACACTGCAGGGGCGGGGGCGGGGGCGGGGACGCGCGGTGGTGGCGGGCGGGGACGGTGGGTTGGGTGGCGGCCGAAAGGGCGACCATGAAGGCACATCTCGCGGCCGTACATGTGCGTGCCGTACACGTGGATCGTTCCCGGAGTTTGCGTCGTTTGCGTCACGCCGCAAGTGCAGGAACCTCGTGTGTGCGTCTGAGGTTTCCGTGTCAGTGACGAAGAAGCGCCAGGGCGAGTAGCTTGGTGCGGGTGTACGACGCGCGAGAAGCTGGGCAGCCAGGCGGGCACGCACCGTTTCCACTTGATGTGGTACAGAATCCCGCCCTCGGCGCTCGAGGCCTTGGCGCGAGGCCGGTTGCCCTTGGCCTTCCCGCCGGCGTTTGCCTGCGAGCGATCGCAGCGCGGTAGGCGGCGTGACGAGGAAGCGGTGTGTGCTCCGGCCACAAGAAGGCATGAGGGAGGAGGGAGGCCCCTGCTGCTGCAACCCCAGCGCCTGATGAACAAAGCTGCGTGTTGCGGAGCTGCCTGGATGGTCCCGAAGGCGGAGGCCGTCTCGATAATATGTCCTAC
Organism: Yamagishiella unicocca; assembly: GCA_003116995.1. Taxonomy (NCBI): domain Eukaryota; kingdom Viridiplantae; phylum Chlorophyta; class Chlorophyceae; order Chlamydomonadales; family Volvocaceae; genus Yamagishiella; species Yamagishiella unicocca. The sequence goes on along the minus strand of BDSL01000016.1, from coordinate 524,627 downwards.
CCGTGTATTAGGCTCGGCTTCAGGAGCCATAGGGAATTATGGCTTGTGCTGTCGAGGGTCGCCAAGCTAACGCGCAAGCCAAACGGTCGTGGCTAGGGCTGGGTCTTCCTCAAGACGCGCCTTCCCCCGCGCCTCCTGCCTCCTACCTGTTAGGCGGCTGTGGCCCCCTGCTACTGTGGCCCCCTGCTACTGTGGCCCCCTGCTGCTGTGGCCCCCTGCTACTGTGGCCCCCTGCTACTGCACCCACCGGATCCTCGCCGCCGCTGTCGTCCGCTGCCAGGTTGATGGGCGTGTTGCTGGTGCCCTGAAGGAAGAAGCACGGATTAGCAGGAGGTCGCTCGACAATGCATGATGATGCAAGATTGCCGTTTCTCGGGGCACGCGCAACAAATCCCAGCAAGGATAACGACAAACGAACATGACGACACACCCTCCTCCTGATGGTCCCAAACAAGCCAAGCGAGAACCCAACGCAAATCCGACCTGATTACTCAACCGCGCGCCGTACGAATGATCCCCGCCAAAACCTACGAGCCGGTCACTCACCTGTCGCCCCATCCGCACCGCCTGCTTATCCCGGCTGGGAGCCTCCTGCGCCAGCGTGCCGTACGTCGTCAGTACGACACCCATGGCCGCCAGCTGGCGCGCGGTGCTGACGCGCTCCTTGCCGTGGTACACGTGTACGACGAGCCCGGCGGCGGGAGACACCTTGTCGCGGATCTCCCGAGCCCACTGATGCAGGACGGAGGTGGGGCACACCACCAGCGTGCCCCCCGGCAGCAGGTTGGGCGGGTCGGGCTCGTAGAGCGCCTTGCTGTGCGCCTGCGCCGCCGCCTGCGCCAGCTGCTGGCGGTGCGACGCCAACAGCGCTGCCGTCGTGGTGGCTGCGGACGCGGCCAGGTTGGCGGAGGCGAGCTGGCTGAGGCTGCCGGCGGCGGCAGCCGGCAAGTTGGCGAGGGGCGCCGCGGCGCCGGGGCCAGCAGCGGCCCTGTTGCTGTTGACCGCGGGCGGCTCGGAGATGGACAAGATGTCGGGATCGTTCCCGGACGATATGCTCCTGCGGGCGGCTCCACCGGGCCGCCCCTGGAGCCCAGGTTGCGGCGCCGCGGGCGAGGTATCATCAACCAGGTCGACGTAGTAAGGCGGGCTGGCGGTCGCGGCGGCGGCGCCGCCGCGGCCGCCGCCGCTGGCGGCAGCACCCGGCTGCCCAGACGTGGCGGCATCAAGCCTTGCGAGTGCTGTCGCCAGCGTCTCGCCGCGCTGCGCCTCCTCCGCCTTGACCTCGGCCTTAACCTCCGTCTTTAACACAGCCTTGACCTCCTCCGCTTTGACACCAAAGCCTGCCTCGGTCTTAACCTCCGCCTTCACCTGGCGAGCGGCCCCCGAGCCGCCTGCGCCGGCGTCGCCGCCCTGCGCCCAGCTGTCCGGCCGCGGCTGCAGCTCCTGCTGCGGACTGAGGCGCCGCTCCGGCGCTACGCCGAACCCCATAGCTGGGTCTACCTCGGCTGAAGAGCGCCCGTGGGAGCCTGTCTGGACCCCGCCTAGGCCGCCGGTCAAGCCGCTGCCGCTGCTGCGGCCAGCCACAGCGCCTTGGGCTTGAGCCGACAGGCCTGCCGCGTCCGCACCATCCCACACCATGTCTAAAGCTGCGGCTTCCGCCTCCGCGGCGTCCGCTGCGCCCGCAGCCTCCCGCTCCGCACGCAGCGCCCCCAGCCTCACCCCACAGGCGTCGACATCCTCCTCGCCCTCGTCCTCCGCCCCCAAGTCCTCCTCCTCCTCTTCCTCCTCCTCCTCCTCCTCTTCCTCCTCCTCGTCCTCCGCCCGCTCCTCCTCACCCGGCCGCTGCTGCCCCCCTGTGTCTCCCGGAGGCCCCCTGCCGAAGCTTCCGCCGCTGCCCCTGCGGCTGCTGCCAGCGGCGGCGTCGCCGGCCCCCGCCGCCGACCCGCCGCCCGCTTGGCCCTGCTGCTGCGACCGGCCCTGCTGCTGATCCTGTTCGCGCGGCTGGTCGCACTCTTCCGGGTTGGTGTGTGTGACGATGAGGGAGATGGTCGTGACTGTCTTGCCCAGACCCTGGTCGTCGGCGAGGATACCACCCCGCGGCTCTGCGCCCGTCTCCCGGCGGATCATCCACGCCAGTGCCATCCGCTGGTGCCGCAGCACCGATACCATCAACGTTTTCTGTAACGGCGGGCAGCGGAGCGACGAAAGAGACCTTGAGGGTTTAGGGTTTAGGAAAGGAATGCGCGGATGGGAGGCGCTTGAAGTGTTTCTACAGCTCTATAGCCGCCGTCAACCACCGCCTTTGGGCTCCCTGCCCCCCTACACCTGGCTCCATCATCGCAGGATGCGCGCTGATTGCTCGCTGCCCGGGACCAACGCTTCGATCCCAGACCTCTACCCCCGAGAGCGCCCGGTGCATCCTATGCGTGCGCAGGACGTGCGCAGGCAGCCGCCTGTACGCGCTGCTTGGAGGGAGCCCAGCCTGCGCGGCCTCACCGGCGGCGGCTCCAGCTCCTCGTTCCCGGTGACCTGCAGGCTCTCGATCACGGCCCGCAGCGCCTGCTGGTGCTCCGTGACTGCGGGGGGAGGGCGTGTGAGCGGGTGAGTCGGAGGAAGGCGAGGAGGAGGAAGAGGAGGAGGAAGGCGAGGAGGAGGAAGGCGAGGAGGAGGAAGGCGAGGAGGAGGAAGGGGAGCTGAAAGATCCCCATTTGGCACATCGCGGCCACAGAGCCCTACGCGGCCACAGAGCCCTACGCGGTCCCGGACAGGCTCCTCACAACTGCCGCTTCGGCGAACACAGCAGGCAGCATCTCCCCTCGTCTTCGAATCAAGCTGCCAAATTCGATGACTCAGCAACAGCAGCAGCAGCGAACAACACGCTCCTCAAGGGAGGCTGAGGACGCCGACCCTACCCTACCCTACCCTACCCTACCCTACCCTACCCTACCCTACCCTACCCTACCCTACCCTACCCTACCCGTGCCCCGTAACCCACCCTCTGCATCGCGCCCCAGAACGGCCAGTTGCCGCGTCCCACGTTCCCACCAGCCGGGCTCCACCCTTCCCCCCAGCCCACACACTGCGCGACGGGGCGCAGACCCACAGCCTTCCGCACCTCGGCTCTGCCCAGCCTCCTTTCCGGTAGTCACCAGCGGCGCCATGGGCTTCCCAGCCCCTGACGCAACTCCGCTGATGCCGCTCGCTCCGGAACCAATGGCGGGCCCCCCGGGCATGCCGGCTCCCGTCAGCACCCCCGGATGACTGCGTGTTATGCCGTTGGCTGCGCCGCGCATGGACGCCGGCAGCTCCTGGCTCCGCCCCGAAAGGCTCTGGCGGGATTCCAACACGTGCACGCAGGGGATCCGGAGAAACTAAGCGCAACGTGCGCACGGGTGTGGTACGAGGCTGACCCGGCGTGGCACGGAGTGGTCACAAGCACACGTACCAAGGACAGCACTTCCATGCCCCGCCTCGGCGCTGAGCCACCCATCACTTCCATGCCCCGCCTCGCCGCTGAGCCACTTACCGATCTGCCCATTCCACCAACGACGCCGGTGGTAATCGGTGGCTGGTGTGAATGCGGCTGCCTCGTCATGTGGTGCGCCATGTGCATTGCCTCCGCCATGGACTGCGAGTTGGCGACCGGCGGCGGCCATTGCTGCTGCTGCAGCGCCAGCAGCTGCATCCGCTCCTGCTGCAGCATCTGGATTTGCCGCTGCAGCTTCAGAGCCGCCTCCTCGAACCGCACCCTCTCCTCCTGAGTCATGGGTCGCAGATCGCTGCTGCTCCTGTTCACAGGCATCGTCCCCTCGCGCAGGCGGGTAGTCACCACGTTGAGGTGCAACTGCAACTGAGCCTCCTGCGAGCCCGGCTGCCGAGGGTCAACCACCTCCTGCTGCTGCTGCTGCGACAGCTGCCGCTGCTGATGCTGCGAGTGTTTTTGCTTTTGCTGCTGCCCTGCCGCGTTGTTACTACCGTGCACAGCAGCAGCAGGGCCACCAGGCAACAGCGATGCAGGCAGCCTGCGACCCGAGGGACCAGCCGCCTCGGCATCGGGCGCCAAAGCGCCTCCGGAGCCGGCGAACGGCGATGCGCCGGGAGGGAGGATGGCTGGGGCCGGGCCAGGGCGTCTGGGCGGGCCGCCTGTGGTTGCGCAAACGCGACAAACCGGGGTAATACTCATCACGCGGGCCCCGTGTTTGTGAACATCACGTCGCCAGGTAATAAATATCGTTTGCTAACATGGAACGTCAGGTTGAGGAAAAATTGGATGGACCCCAGGCGCCCGCGCACCGGCGCCCGCGCCACAGGCACTACAGCGTGGGTCGCGCACAACCACGCGCTCGGTGTCTGCGATATGCGTGGGTCTACAAACCGTTGCCTCCCTCCGGTGCTAAAACCCAAAACCTCGATTGTCAGCCACCGTGATCTCGCTCTCAACACCATGCTGGCCTCTGCCGCACCAGCGCTCCCGACGCAGCACCCCTCGAACCCTCACCCGGCAAGAAGGAGGCAGGAAGGCGGCGCTTCTGCCCCGCAGCTCCAACATCCCCCTCTTGGTCGTCATCCGCAGTCAGATCCACCACGTCTCCTTTGCCGCTGTCACTGACCCGCTCCCAGACCGCCCCCTGCATCTGTTGTTGTTGATGTCGTTGCAGCTGCTGCTGGTAGTGCTGCCGCTCGTGTTGCTGCTGCTGCTGTTGGTGGTGGTGGTGGTGGTGCTGTTGTTGTTGTTGGTGGTGGCGGTGCTCGTCGTGCTGCTGCTGTTGGCGCTGCTCGGCCGCCAAGGGGTGCTGACCCAGGGCCAACTGGCCCTGCCACCGCGGCGCGCCCTGTAGTGAAAGCAGCTCAGCCTGGCGACCTGACATCGGCGGCGCGGCAGGGTCGTAGCCTCGGCTGCCACCATTGCCACTGACAGATGCGGCCTCCCCCATGGTCATTCCCGCCGGTACCCGTCCAGAAGGATCACGTGCCGCGCCCGACGCCCCGAAGCCCTGCGAGCCGGACATTGCCAATCCGCCGGGCGCGTCTGCCTCCTGGGCATCCGTGGGACCCCCCTGCGGCGGTGTGGGCGCCTCCCCCATTGGGCGCTTCTGCCGGGTTTGCAACATAGTCGCCAGCGCCGCGGATATGTCAGGGCCGCCAGGTCGCAGCTGCGCGGCGCTTGGTTCCTGCCGCTGCATCATTGCCCAGCCACGGTCCGACCGCCCATCCAGCTCGCTATCGCCCGGTCGCCTTCCTCCCTGCTCTTGACCATCCCACGCGGCCATGCGCTCGTCCTCCTGGGTTAGCTGCTCAGCCTGCTGCCATCCCTGCACGTGCTGCCTTGGCTGAAGATCCTCCATCGCCGGAGATCGCTGCACGTACGGCGCTTCTCGCCCCATCAAAGGCTGCTGCCCCGTGGGTCGTCCCCCAGCGCCACTGCCGAGATGCCCGCCGCTAGGGCGCCGAACCAGATCCAGAACCAACTGGTGGCCGTGCCCTGGTGTCGCCAATGGCCGCAGATGCAGCGCGGCAGAGCTCTGCTGTTGCTGCTGCTCCTGCTGCCGCTGTTCCTCCGTCATCGCATCGTCCTCCGGTTGCTGATGCTGTCGCTGAGCACGTGGCAACGAGCTAGGGGCCTCCTCCTCTACCACGCGACGCTGCGCCTGTGGGGATGCCAGCCCAGGAGCAGCGGCACCAGCACCGCCCTGGAAAGCCGTCTGGATACCCATGCGCTGCATCACCTGCAATTCGAATGGAAGCGCCGATGCTGCCACGTTGTTTGCTGACTGCGGGGGGGTTCGGTCGCTTCTGGCCTGCGGCTGCATCTGAAATGGAGCCGGTGCCTGCTGCTGTGGTTGTGCCTGGGGAGGTATAGGCTGGACGGGCTGCCGGCGCACCTGATTGGCAGGTGGTGAGGTGGGGAACGTAAAGGGGTTGAAGATCACGTCACCGTTATGGGCATGGACATCATGGAAATCGGGGGCATCGTCGGCACACGCCTCGCAGCGTGTGCGCGGGTCGGTGGCCTTTGTAGTCGTGGGTTGCGGCGTGTGCGGTTTGTTAGGTCAAGTACCGTTGTGGCCACCTATGAGGGCAATGGGTGGAAAATTGGAAATGCAGAGACCGCATCCTCCAAGACGAAAGGCACTGTAAGCGTCTGCGTCGATTATCGGAGTGTGCGACCTGGCTGGAACGTAGGCACCCACACACGGACAAGAAATGTTTGCCCACTTCCTTTAAGTATAAATTGCCAGTCAGGCTGCCACTGGTCTGAGCGGCTGCGCCTACCTGCTGGCCGTCGGCCTGATGTGCGCCAGCGGGCGCCTGACTTTGTCCTTCCTGACGTGACTTAGCTCGGGCCTGCTGCATGGCACGCAGCACATCTTGTAATCTGCAGCGTTCAACATAATCCACAAAGCCGTGATCTTTAGTATTCCGCCAACGGAGGCATGGACGAGGCGGAGGCAGCAGGAGGAGCTGACCTGTCCCCCATGACTTCGTTATGTAATTGACGAAGTACTACCACTTCAGCACATAATCAATTTAGGACCTTTTGCGTTCATGTTTCCTTGGCCAACGAAGTGACTGGCCCTAGGAAGCCATGCCCACTGCCATACGCATAAAATACCATGGTAGGGCAAAAATGTATCATAATTGCGGAAATCATGGGGTTTGGCCTCATTCTCCTCCATGTTGCTGTACGGCAATTCGTTGTCCTTTTCCCGAAATCATGGAATCATGAGTAACCACATGTCAAGCGCCCATTACCAGACAGGAGATACGTAATATGTGCTGGAGGAAACTGCGTGGCAACGCAAGTTCGCAAGGCATACGCTGAACAGAACGTTAGCCGTAGCGCTGAATTGCTTGAAACATCGCATCTCAAGGGACTAAGTTGAGGATGCAATTTTCTATATTTGTTGCCTGTTGTTACAAACGTCAGCGTTGCGGCCTTGAAGCCAGCGCACTTGCTGTCAGTTGCAATATCGATGCCCTGGGGTATGTGTGGGTTGTGTGGGTTCTTTGCGTGACCAAGGCGAAACGGCATCGGTGAGGGCGCATGGTGCGTAAGGCCAAAATAGGTGATCTTACTCTGGGGGTGAACGGGCCGCGAAACGTGGCGGTACTCCGGCTCATGCCAGGAAGCTTCAACTCCACTTGGGAGTTGTATATGGAGTGCGCGCGCCCAGCTGACACCTTGTGGCCACAGCCATCAGCCGGGGCCACTACCCATAAAGACATACCAGCGCCCAGCGCGTATGAGCCTCCAGGTCTTGTCAACGGACATGCCGGACCACGCGATCCGCCTCCTGATCCGCACCACAAGGGGTAAGGCATCAGTGGTCGTCAGGAAGTTAATACACGGCCAAATGCCTTTCCGCAGCTTCACGGTTGGATGACGGGGTCCGGGCATGACGTGGCACACACATGCGCTGGGCACTTTGGTGGGCGGTGGGGCCCCTCTTGCCGCCGCGGCCCCCAGATGACGCCGTAGCGTGCGCATAGTTCATCATAAGCTCCATTGTGGCCCAAACACATGCACTGATGTGGAGTAGGAGCTGAGGGCCGGCATTATATGGGCAGAAGCACCGTGTTCGTGTATTAGCCTGAGTAAGAGGAGCGAGTGCCAGCGAAAGTCCAGGCCGCCCGGCGACCCCAATAAGGCGCCTTGAGCCCCCGATAAGGCGCCTTGCAACAAAACCCGCGGGGGTGACGACACGGGTGATCCAGCGGGTGCATGACACTGTAAGGTCTGATCAGCGTGGACGTATAGGCATGCATAGGGCCCTACAGTGAACAGCAAAACGTTCCGCGTCAACCGTCGCCTGATTACACTATATACTATAATTAGGCTCAACTTTAATGTGTGAAACTGCAAATGGTCTGGGGAAAGCTAAGCAGCGGCTAAGCTGACTTTTACAAGGGTAGGAAATGCATAGGCGAGTTAACGGCTAGGCACCTTGAAGATGCTGATTGATCGCGACTGGGTCTGTTACTGGTGTGCGGATTACGACCATTGCTAGCAGCTTGAAAAGCTACCGGTAGCTAAACATGTGGCTGACTCTTGCCACCACCACCGAAGTCGAGCTGGAAGCCAGCTCGGAAGCGGTCAAAGCATGTTATGAGAAGCTGAATGTGGCGACTCTGGAGCTGCAAAAGCGTGTCAAGGTAGCCCTTACGGACTTGCAGTTGCAAAAACGCAACTGTGACTTCAAGCTTAGTTTTCGGCCAATACTACACGTGAATTGCGAGAGCCTCAGTCGAAGATGCCCCGCCAAAACGTTTTTCTTCGGGTATGCGCAGGAGCTCCTTTGCGACTACCCGGACGACAGTGTTGAGGGCACAGGCCAGCTGACTGCGGAGCAGCATGCAGGGGGCGAGGCAGAGGCTGTGGGCCAGGCAGCCAGGCTCCTTGGCCGCCTATGCGCGCAACCAGCACGTGTTGAGGAGGGCAGTGCGCCAGGGGCCATTTTCACGCCCCGAGGCAACCCAAATGCCCGGACCGCTGTTGACGCGGACACGAGCGGCCCCGCAGGTCCAAGAAGACTCAAGCCTTTCCTATTGGTACGGCAACCGTGTGTGGCTTTGCGCTGTACATGTTTGGTGTTGGGGTTAATGGGTCGTTGCGAATTCCCTTGATCGGCGTGCTCACCCCCTGCATCCTCGGGACCTGGGTATTACGGGTAATGCTTCCGAACATGCTTACACTGACCCCTTCTAGGATACACACCACCACACGTCACCCGTTGTCAGAGACGAATGCCAGCCATTTTGACGCGCCCCCGGCTTTGCGGCTTGCAGTACGACCAAATAGCCAACAGCACCCCGCCGTAGAGAATGATCGCCCATGCATTCTATCCATGCTTGTCCTCGCGCTCGTCCTCTGTGCTGCATGATGACGTCATTCCCTACGCGGCTGGGCAGCTCAATTCCCACCGCCCTCCTTTCGGGGGAACTACCGTATGCTCGCTCCGTGGGGGCCACCTGTTGCCTCCGCACAGACTTCCCAGCTGGCACCTCATCACACCCAATCCGACCCCGTCTCGAGACCGCTGCCTTCGCGTCCGCTCGACTTCCCTAACACGCCACCCACTGGCTCTCGACACCCGTGCCTGCTCGCCCCCAGACTGACGTCCCCTCGCTTAGGTGGGAGAAGGCGGCCGTCCCTGGAGCGGGCAGGCTGCGCCAGCCGGCTGGAGGCCGCGGCGGCAACAGCCAGCGGTTGATTCCGAACCTGCGTGTGGTCGTGGATTTGGGTGCGCTGGAGGACACGCACGAGGGCTTGCTGCACGTGAGTTTCCGCCCCCGCCTCCTGGCAGCAGCTGGGCAACGCAGACACAGCCGCCTTCATTACGGCTGCGGAAATGCACAATCGCACGTGGGCGATACTGACGCCCTACGGTAACTTGACTTCCCGCCATGATGCGTGGTAGCCATCCGGCTCGCCTGCACCGCCCCAATCGGTAGCGACGCAACCCAGTCGTGCCTTGCCGCTTGTACGCAACGGGCTTACTGTCCTACGACTCCGCAGTCGGCAGCGTCTCGGCCCAGCTGAAGAAGATGCCTCCTCGCATTTGTGCAACTCCTGCCCTCACATCTCACCTCGCCTGCGTGTGCCATGCTGCCATACCGGCCGTCAGGAGGACTGCGACCAGCTGCGGGCCGAGGCACTGGCGGAGCTGCGGGAGCTGCACTCGGACGCGTCGCCCACCGAGCTGCACCGCCGGTTGCTGCGGGAGGCCGTGGAGTACGACAGCCTGCCGCCGCGGGACCGCATGCTCTGGACCAAGCTGCACCCCCAGGAGGGCGTCGTGGTACGACGGTGCCCTTTGGCGCACGTGGTTGCCGGGGTTGGGCGATGGTGGCATGTGTGGTGAAGTGGTCTGGCGTCCACAGGGCCGACATAAGGTCCACAGGGTCGACGTGGCGTCCAGTCCGTGGGGGTGCGGGAAGTGGAGCCGGGCGAATGAAGTACTTGCAGTGGCTGGGGCTGTTGTTGCCGCGAGCCCGTAGCTGTGCGGGTCAGAGAAACCTTGAGGGCTTGCGAGAAGAACCCGTATACGAAGAAGAAAAATTGTTTGGGAATCTTGAGGGCAGGAAACACGTCAGGGAAGCTCCTGGGGCGGCCTCACAGGAGCCGGCCAGCCGTTGCTGCGAGGCATTTCGGTGCAGGCATGCATGCATGTCGGAGCTGGGGATGCAGGAGTCCAGGCTCGGCGCTCCTGCCCCTCGGATGCTTTCGGCTCCCGAACGTTCGGCGCCCCGCCGCGCGTACATCGTCGTGCCTCTGCAGGCACGGACACGTCAGCTGCTGGTAGTCTTAGTCCACACCAGCAAGAGCTCCGCAGAGGCGTGGGCCTGCGTCACCCAGGCCTTCATGCACGGCCTGGCGCATCCGGACGGCGAGGCGGTGCGCCTGCTGGGCCCACTCCGTGACCCAGCTCCCAGCGGCGTGTGAGTGGGAGATGGGGAGAGCATCGCTTACAGAGCATCGCTTACAGAGCATCACTACCAAGGAGGGCATGCAAGGATGAAGGGATTCATTTCCCTTTTACGACTGGATTGGTTGGAGGAAGGCACGGGTGCTTAGTTACGTCCTAATGACACCCGCACGCGCAGCAGATGCCCAAAAATAGGCGAGGGTGAGCAACCCTCCGGCAGCCTTTGTTTGGCTGCTTACGGCTTGATGTCGGCGCCGTTCATACGCCTTTCGCCTTACGGTACGTCCCTTTCCTTCCCAAATCCTACTTCGGCGCCCGCACACGGCGCCCCATGCTCCGATGGCGTTGACCACCACCGTACCCCGCTGGCAGTGGCGCTTTCTTCGTCACGCCAGCGTCATACCCGAATTACGTCATCGAGCTGCGCCAGGAGTTGGATCAATGGCTGCAGGAGGTGCTGCAGCAACAAACCGTGAGTCGGGAAACGTGGGTTACGGCACCAACGAAAAAAGACACCACCCTATCGAAGGCTCAGCCTTGTACTTGCGGTGCTTCTACTTCCATTCACCGGCCCAGTCGTCCCCGGCATGCTGTCATCATTCCACCGACTATGGAACCATCACTGCCGCCACCTCACGCTGAACCCGGTCTCTCTCGGAATCTCGTCGGATGTGCACAGGACGAGGCCAAGATGGGCGGCCAGCTCTCCGAGAAGGACTTCCTCGTGTATAAGCATAGTATTACGCCGAGTACGTACCTGCAGGTGCGTCCCGTGGGTCGGAAGGACACTGCGCTGGCTGACGCGCAGCTGTTGTGTATTGGGCACCGACGACCTTGGGGCGCCGGCCCCTGTCCCTCCTTGACTGTTGCATCCATGAAGAAGCCCCTGGTCGCTTGTCCCCGCCTTGGTCCACCCTTTTTCCCATCCGTAACACCCGCAGATGGTTGGGCAGAAGCTGCTGTACCACGCCACTTTGCAGCTGCCCTGCATGGCGGAGCTGCCGGAGCGGGTGCCCGACTGGACGCTGCGCACACTGTACGGCAGGCCTTTCGCCGAAGCGGTCAGGCTGGTGGGTGCGGGTGGTTTCGAGGAAGACCCGTGGATACCCGTGGTACGGCGGCTGCGGCAGGGGGCGGCACATGAGCTCATGAGGGAGCCGCGCGCGGAAGCGTCCGGGTAAAAACACAGGCCACGCCCTTACCCATCTGTAGGTCTCAGGGCGTCAAGGGAGGGAATGTTAGGTGACTGCGGCGGCAGAAGGTACGGGGTCCAAGCACATGTGTCCCTCCCCCCCCCTCCACAGGCACTCCAGCACGTCATGACCGCCGCCGCCGAGCCCATTGGTCCCAACAGCACCAAGGCGGACGACAGGATGCCTGGTGGGGCCAAGCAGCCCGGCTTCCAGCTGCTGTCCAGGTGGGGCTGGAAGGCGGTTGGTGATTTATGACTCTCGGGGGAGAGGGCTGTGGCCGTGAGGTGCTGAAGGGCGTGCCGTTTAATTCCAGCGTTGTCGCCTACCGGTCCTCAGACCCTCCTGTCCTCCCTGCCCTGATTTGCCATCATTTTCCGCATTTGCCATCATTTTCCACACCACTCGACACCTTGTCATCCCCAGAGACGACCCGCGCCGCCGGGGAACACAGCAGCAGCAGCCGCGCGGCAGCCGTGAAGGCGGCCCAGCCCAGCAGGCCGTAGGCGACACCTGTGGGACGACCGCCACTTCCGGTGCAACCAAAGACGGCGTGGAACAGGCGTGCTGTGCGGTGGGCCTTATCGCAGACACCTTCAGGTACGTGGTTGAGGAAAGGCCGCATGGGGGGCGGGGTTAGGAGGGCTGCGTGTTCGTGGTGGTGCTGGTAGTGAGGTCTGCTGTCACGGGACGAGGGCTGTGTGTTCGTGGTGGTGCTGGTAGTGAGGTCTGCTGTCACGGGACGAGGGCTGTGTGTTCGTGGTGGTGCTGGTAGCGAGGTCTGCTGTCACGGGGTGCAGGGGTTGCGCTCTGCTTCACTTTATCAATGACGATACCCGTACCATGTGTTTCTCTAACACCTGCATTCCGGCCCCCTGGTGCCCAAAGGGACGTGGCGGCGTTTGAGGAGGGCTTTGGCGACGTCCTCCGTGGCGACGTCCCGCGCCGACCCCAGCCCGAGGCACCAACGGAGCCGCTGCCGTCGGTACCCGCTCAGGCCGCCGCAGCCTACCAGTCGGTCGTCCGCGAGGAGGTGGCGCGTGTAGCGCGGGAGCTGCGGCTAGCGCTGCGCAACTTCATCAACAGCCACGTTGTATCGGCCGTGCAGGTGCGGGCGCTACGGCAGACCGCGCGTCTACCGCCTTGCATAGGCAGCCGTGCCGGCCTTCCTTCAAGTGTGCTGCTGCTTGGTAGCGGATGCCATCTCGCCAGCTCCATTTGCCGCTCCATTTGCTGTTGTCCCCGCTATTGTCCCCGCATCCATAGCTTCCTGCCTGCGGTGTTGCCCGCTGAACGCCTGCAGCGGCGCTCAACCTTCTCGCACCTCGCAAACGTCTGTCCCTTGCCCGCACAGGCGTGCTTGTCCGCCGAGGACCTCCGGCAACCCCTTCGCGCCATCGCAGTCTCGGCGGACGACTGGCCCGCCGCCGAGCCCACGGAGCCGTCAAAGCCCGTCGGCCTGCAGGTACGGACTGTGCGATACCATGCGCGGCACGGGGGATGTCGGCGCTTGACTTTACGCACAGCCCCTTAACACCCTGCGCTGAGGGCATGCAACAGCTTTAACACTGAAGACGCGTGACTACTGCAGACGTACCGTCACAGTTATTACCGGTAAGTAGTAGTTCGAGCAGAAGCTAGCAGTCGAAGTCACATCCCCTCTCAACGTTGCAGCACCTTCATCGCCCGTGGTTTGTCGGCCGTGGATTCGCGGTTTCTCTTACACCCCTTTCAACGTCGCTGGCCATCCGGCACCGCACCAACGCTCATCAGGTCCAGACCCAGGCTGCTACCTGCACCACCTCGAACCACGCTGGCGGGGGCGAGCTCGAAGGCAGGAGCGTGCCTCCATTGATCGATGCCGGGTCGCACCGCGTCCTTCAGTTTGCCTCGTGGCTGCTCGGACGCCTGGATCTGTTCCCGGAGGCATTGCAGGTGCTGGTGCTGGTACAGGTTGGGGGCGGGTGCGATGGCGGCAGCTGGGGCGGAGTTGGTTGCTTACTGCCGCAAATCGCGACATGCCGTCAGCGGATGGGCAGGTCCGCCCCGACTCCTGGGCTTCCTCAAAACGCATCGCCTCCTTGCCTTGCCTTTCCGAGCCCGCCCGTGCGGCCTCCTTCAACCGCCAACCGTGCAGGCCGTACTGGCGGGCGCCACCCTAGAGTGCCTCAGCCTGCTAATGGACCGCCTCGCGCTGGTCTGCACGACGCTTCGTGAGATGCCCGGCAGCAGCAACAGCAGCCCACTGCCGCTGGCGCTGCTGTTCCACTCTGCTGCGTGCTGCGTGAGGCGGCGCCTGGAGCGCTTCCAGTCGGCGCTGGAGATCGGCGTGCAGGACGAACAGTACCTGGCGCTGATGCAGCAGTACGGCGAGTGCCTTGTGCAGGTGCGGACGTGCATGAAGGCATGCGCGGCGTGGGCGGTGTAGGTCGTGGTGACGAACAGGGACACCGCCAGGCGACTACGAGGATTGTCTGAGCGGTCCCGTTTGGATGTAAGCTGAAGTGAGCGGTCACGACGGCTGCTAAGCGCTACGTTTACCAGACGGCTGCTGTGGAAGGCAGCAGGAGCACATGTCCATCATTCCCGCAACTCCCCGCCCTTGCGGAAAGAAAAAAATGCGAAAACGAAAAAAACGAAAAAACGAAAACGAAAAAAACACGGTCCGCCGCCCGTGGCCCCGTACAGGCTGACGAGCTCGTGAGCAGCATACAGCGGCACATCGTCATGGCGTACACGGGCGTCGTACAAACCGTCATACTCACGTGCGTGGACCGTACGGACTGGAGCGCCTACCGGCCGGAGGTGATGCGCGGGCAGTCCGCGGGCCCGGCAGTGCGCGCGTGGCACGGCATGCTGCTGCGCATGCTGCACTCGGCGGCGATGTACGCGTCCTTGCACGCGGCGGAGTGGATGGTGGGGCAGGTGAGGCCCAGGGGCGAAAACGGTTTTCAGCGGGTGCTCTAGTCGCTCGCTCAGTCAGGTTCGGCCATTGCGCTCCTTTCCGCGCCTCCTCCTTCACGGTTTTCCTTCCCTTCACCGCCGCTCCGCGGGATGCCTGCAGGTGCTCCAGGAAGGGCTGGGGTCCCTGGCGCAGCGCTACCTGCAGCTGTGCCCCTCCGTCCAGATGCTAAGGGAGCTCGTGGCTGACGCGGTGCACGTGGTGTCCACGGTCTTCCTGCTGTGTCAGCCCATGCCCCTGGTCCAGGCGCCGCAGCGGCAGGGCGCGGACAAGGAAGACAGGCAGCAGCGGGCTGGCATCGTGGCAGCAGCCGCTGCGCCGGCTGCGCAGGTGGGTGCTCGGTGGCCTGTTCCGCGTGCGTTTGTCGGTCCACGTGCACATCAGCCCCCAGGCCTCGGCGCGGGCGACCGGCGAGGCGATGGTGCCGCGTCAGTCCGTAAGGGAAAGGGAAGGGACGGTGCGGGACGGAAGTACATTAGTCACGTAGCCAAGGTGCGTCAATTTGTGGCCGAATTGCGGAGAAGCCACCAGGCCTCAGCACCAGCACCAGCTTCTCCGTGCCCTTCGCGGCGTCGTGCGTCTGCCCAGCAGACGATTCTGCGCTCCACTTCTTAGCACAGGCGATTAAGCAACAAGACTTTCCCCGGTCAGCGCTAAAGGGAAGGCATGGTACGTATGGACGTACAATAGAAGAAGAGTTTAATAAACGACATGCCGAAAAGTGCGATGGAAGCCGATGTGGAAAAAACGCAGCAAGTTTTGCGCGGAATTTTCAAACTATTCAGCTATTAATGAGGGAGCCCATTAAGCTCGGACGGAAATGTACGGATGTACAGCTGCGTGTACGGTATACGGAGCTCTCCCGTATACCGTATACGGGAGAGCTCCGTAACACAAAACGGAACCCGTGGAAAGCCGCATCCAGAGGTTGCACCGACCCTGGCTCGCTCCGCTGCCTGCCCCCCATCTGCACACGGCCTCACAGGTGACGAACCGCTGGCTGCGGCTGCCGCACCCAATGGTCCGCGCACTTGCGCGGACGGCGCGGGAGCTGCTTACGCGCGCTGCTTTGCTCCATGTGACGGGGAGCAAGCTTGAGCAGGTGGCGAGGCAGGTGGGCTTGCTGACCCAATCGCCGGGGTCGGGGACGGTGACACCTCCGGTTGCACTCGCGCCGCCGGACCTAGGCAGGACCAGTGCCGGCGGTGGCGGCGGCGGCGTCAGGCTAGAGCCCCTGCCGGCCATTCACGTCCTCCGCGCGTCACGGTCGGTAGAGGCTGCCGGGGCGGTGGCGGAAGGCGAGGAGCCAGCACCCACCAGCAGCGACGGATTACGGCACGGCGCCGCTGCTGACCCGCGAGCCGCAAACGTCCCCGGATCCGGATCCGGCTTCGGCCCTGGAGCAGGCATAGCGGCTGAGGACGAGGAGAGGCTCGCAATGTGGTCTTGCTGGCTGCCTGGCCAGGTCATGCGGGCCTTGACCGACGAGGCCGAGGCTATCTCGATACGGTGCAGCTTGGACGCTGCCCACTGCATGCCGCTCGGCGACCGGATGGCTGAGGAGAAGCCCGGCGAGGCGTTGCGTCAGGGCCACAAGGTAAGGGTTTAGGAACGGCCAGCGGGTGCGCTGAAGGCGCCGCGATTGGGTTCGCGGCATTGGCGCCGACGCCAGTGCCGACGGGCTCCCCGTCACCGTCATCGATGCGGTCGCTGCCGTTAATTCGGGGGTTACTCCAGAGGGGAGGGGGATCCGCGTGGTCCCGCGCCTCGCCACATTCCCTTGACGCCGTTCCGTTTCTCTTCGGACCTCGCGGCCCTCGCCGCTCCGCGGGCTGAACGCAGGCTGATGGCCGCATGTGGCGGGTCTCCCTGGAGCGCCTGGCGAACCTCGCAAGCCAGGAGCAGGTGCTGCTCGCGCTGGGGCGGCGACACGAGCTGCACGCTGCCGTGGGCACAGAGCCGGCCGGCAACGCGGAGAGTCGCAGGATAGTGCGCGGCATGGCGCGACAGCTGGGGCTGCTGGATGACCCGGCGGACTGAGCAGCTGAAGTTTCGGAGCTTGCAACGGTCTCGTACGGTGGGGCGCAGGGCCCTCAGTTGGCCGCACTAAGGGTTGGCGTTTTCGGTCGCTGCGACAAATAGTTCACTAGTTGCGAAACGCGAAACACATCCTAGAAACTTCTGTCAATTATGGTGTGTGTGTGTGCACATGTGTATCCCAGGGGTTCTACTCGCACCATTTTCATCTTGACAATTGGTGTCCACGATTTACCAGGAATGCTTAGCCCGAGCGACCTGTATGATAGACTTGAATGTGCACATGTACCGGTATATGTCGAAGGTGCATCTGCGTCGTAATTGTATTCTTTGCGCGGCTTATGTTGCTGTGTATTCGCCGCGTGCTGACAAAGCGGCATTGCGCCATGGCAACGCAACGTTTGCCTGACAAATTGGCGTCTGGCCTGTTTAGGGTCCCGTGGCCAATGTTGACAGTCAAGAACGGCAATACATACCACGAAACGGCGACGACAATCTATTGTTTTCATACGGCTGGCGTACGGTCAAAGAGTTCGTAGCGCATGTTTTATGGCACGACACTTTCGTAGTTCGGGCGGCTCCGAGACCATACGTCTTTGGTGGGCGGTGGCGCGACAGCCTCAACAATGCTAATATATCGAGGTTGTGATTTAAATGTTCACCTGTTCTTACGTACGTAACAGTGCTGGGACACCAGTACGGCGTTTGGGTTACGCCCGCCGGCTCTGGGCGGCGACCTGTGGTCGGCAGGGGTCGGCCTGTCGAAATGAGGCAGCCTTGCCATGTATGAATACATTGCGAATGTAACCTGGCTATGCAGCCGATGAAACGGTCTAGGCAAACAGCCATCTGGCGGAGGGAGGTGCTGATATGGGGTTTCATAAGGCTTCGCAGGGCCGGCCCGGGAAGCGCTCGCTGAAACAGGGCGTCTTCACGACCATGTATATCCAAAGCCTGCATTTTAGCCCACCAATAATATTGTATTTCTACCTGCTCGTACGTTTTGCCGACCCGGAATGCAAGTACGACCTCTGGCAGTGGTTACCTTTGCTGACGTTCGCGTATTGTCGGCATACGCTCGACGATTAACACCATTGTTGCTCTGTACACCTAAATAGAGGCATAGTCAAACTGCATACTTGTTGAGCGAAAAGTTATTCGACGTATTCCGGTCGTTTGAAGCCCTGCTGTTGTATTGCATATCTTCCAGCGTGCTTTATCCTTTCCAGACTCTGCTTCCTTACAGCCTGGTTGGTTTCTTTTACGTGAAACAGTGCACAGCGCTGGTCGCCGGAAATTGGCAAGCTTTAGCCTGACTGGTCAGCGTTGGAGGACCGGCAACATGGCACCGCCCTATCCTACATTGGCCGCGCGCTGAGGGCCAGCATTATGCCCTTAGGAGTCGAGCTGATTTAAGAGGTGGCCCACGGTGCTCATGAAGGTTCTCTGCTCGCTATGGCTTTGCCTTGGCAAAGGTACGCAGCTCAGGCCTGCATATCTGCCCCTGAGGCCCACGCCGTGATGTAGTGTGGTTACCTGCATTGTACAATTTCCTGGGCTGCAGGCGAGCCCACGGTCGCCGATCGAGAAGGGAGGCCCTTTGCCAAAGCCAAGGAGGACATCCTGATTGCGGACGGCAAAGTCGAAGTAAAGAGGACAGAAGGCACAAAGTAAGCGTAAGGAAACTGTGAAAATGTCCTTGGGGCCGCGTCACAGTTGCTTGTCAACTTTCTCGGTCCGCACTAAATGAACGCCCTCCTATAGGCGTAGTGCTGACAATGGCAGCCAGGATCGAGACACAGCCTCCTGGCACAAGGCTTGCGCCGGACCGGCTAAGACTTGTGGGGGAGATTCTCCCAACTCGCAGAGGGCTGCCGAGGGCTCAGCCGTAAAGGAACCGCAAGTTATCTTGGCGGTCGACCTGCTGCGTAATGAGCGAATGCTTCGAGCGCTTCTACAGAAGGCTAAGCGAGTGTTGTCGGAACAAAGCCAACTTCGTCAACCTGAGCAACGCCCGGGCGCTTTGCCATCCCGCTTGGATACAGGCGGGGTTAGCAGCATTAGTTTCGCAGATCCCGAGTTGGCGCGGCTGAACGCACAGCTGCTGGAGACGTGCGGAACCCCCAGGCCGGGTAAGGGACGCGGAAGCGGCGTTTAAGGGGGGGGGCCAACGACGTTGCTCTCATACGGTCCTAAAGTTTGGCCATAGCGGCCCTGAATGTCCATCAGTACGAGTACGTGTGGAGGATCCAGAAGGCTGTCCGTTTCCTTTCATGGCGCTCTGCTTCCCTCAGCCCCACTCCTCTCCTTCACACCACTCCCGTGCTCAGGCGCACGGACCCTGCTGCGCGTTGAACTGCTGCTCGGCGAGGTTCGGCGCTGGCTGGGTGCGCGCTCCAGTCCCTCAGCCGCCACGGCCGTGCTGTACGCGGTGGGCGATGGGCTCGTTCACGCAGAGCACGTAGTGAGATCAGCTGGCCAAGTTCGCTTCTGGCAGCCCGACACCGTGTCAGCGTTCCTAGCGCTGCTGCAGCTGTATGCGGACGTGCTGTTGCAAGCGAGCCGCGCAACGCAGCCCCAGCACCCACAACAAGACCCGAAGGTGCCGCGCGACAAAGAGGTGCAGCAGCTGCGCGAAGGCGGCAGCGGGAGCGATGTAGCCACGCTGGCGGGTGATCAACAACAGGCCTCCGAAAAGCTTGCAGAGCAGGGCTCGGAGCAGCTCCTGGAGTACATTGAACAGGGCCTGCCCGGCAAGAGGGCCTCGGCACAGAAGCAGCAGCTTCCACTGACGTTTGCGGCGGCGGCTCTGCTACTGCGCCCTGACTGGCTCGACATGCTCGCGGAGGCGCTGGAGCTGCTGCACTTCAGCGCGGACTACCGCCTGGCTGCGGCGAGGGCGGACCGGGAGCCGCAGGAGGCCCTCGCGAAGGCGCTCCAGCTCTGGGGCTTCCTGACCCAGCTCGTCAAATTCGCTGCTGCCCATGCGGACAGCGTGCAACGTAAGGCAGCAGCGTCTATCCGCACACAGCAACTGGGGGTCACGACACGTCAGATGTCGATGGAGGGCAGCGAGTGGGAATTGTGGGACCAGCCAATGCCCAATAAGGGAAGGCGTAGGTGGCAGATAAGTAGGGGAGCAGTTCGGCACCTTAGTTGGGAAGCGACCGCTTGGCCGCTGGCCTTGGTGTCGTGTGCCCGTCGTGAGGATATTCCGTGCATGGTACTGTGGAGTAGGCGCCGAACCCACCTTGTCACCATGACAATGTCGCGGGGACTTGCTACCGGCCAGGACAATCTCTTGCCATTTTGCCAGAAAACCTGTCATCCTACAACTTACATTTGCGGTTCTCGCGTATCAATTATCAATACTGGATTATTTAAAGACGTAGCTATAAAACTTCAGCTTGAAACAAACAAAGTCCACGCACTGTCACTGCGTAGGTATGGGCGCGTGCATCCAGCGCCTAGGAGCCCTACTTGCCCCGCCTTCCGGCGCCGTGCCGCGTCTGCTGGCGTTGCCGTTGGCTGAAGACACACTCGTGGCGCAGCTGCACGCGTTGTGGCTGCTTCAGGTGGGTTGTGGGCGCCACCTGTCATTAATATTGCCCGCAGCAATGAGGTTGCAATGGGGCAATCTGTTGAAGCGCGTGGGGTTTGGTGCCACTGTGGGCTCGCACCAGGGCTTGCTTATGCCGGGCAACCACTCACGGAAGGCGCGTAACTCTCCCGGTGCGCTATATGTGGATACCCTGCAGGTTCTGTACGATATGCCGGACGCAAAAGTACTCTACTCGCCTGCGCTGGCTGACCACTACGTCGTGCTGCACCATACCGCTATGGTCCAGAGCTACGAGGTGAGGAAAAGGGCGTGTCGCGTGTGGTATGGATGGGAAACAGTCGCTAGGAATGCGCCACCGCTGGCTGTTACAGCGCTACCGTCGGCAGTCGGACTGACTCCGCACACCTGCAGCTCAACATACCACCGCATGCCCGCCTTTCCAAACGCGCTTCCTACCCTTACCCTGCTTCGCCAGGCTTCCGCCGGCGACCCAAAGTGCGGTTCTGCGGAGCTCTGCCGCATTCACGCCACCTTGTTGCGCAGCCTGGCTCGCCACCCGGGGCACCCAGTGCGGAGCGCGTTTGCGCGGGTGCGCACCGTGGAGTGGATCCTGCAGGAGGTCTCCCTGGAGAGCCAGCTCCTACCGGCCGCGCAGCATGACGCTGAGGCTGAGGACCCCAACGGCGACTCCTCGGACTCAGATGACGACTCAGGTGACGACTCGGACTGTGACTCCGACGAGGAGGAGGAGGAGGAGGAGAACGGGGACCAGAGGGGCAGTGTAGGGACGCGGTCGCCAAGCCCCGGCGAACCGTCGACGACAGCGCCAGCACGCGGTGCGCCCGCGCCGGCCGCCCGCAGCGCCAGCAAGGGCTTTGAATTCACGTACGACCTCAATGAGGACGTGGAGCGGCTTATCGCGCTGGAGGACGCACTGGGGCACGACTTGGAGCTGGACGGGCTCGACTACGATGAGGAGGGTAAGGAGCTGAAGGCGAGGAGCGACGCGCGACAGGCGGCGGCGGAGGCGGCGGTGCAGGCTGCAGTGCCGCCACCACCGCCGCCACCGGCGCAGGACGGCCAGCAGCAGTGTGGTCCTGAGGCTTCGGTGGGCGGTGCCCGCGAAATATGCTCGTACGGCAGCTGGGGCGCCAGCAGCCCTAGTCGGCGCTCCAGCGGCGTGCCACGCCTGGCGCTGGTTGGGTTGCGGACGGCCTCGATTAGTTCGTTGGCTGTGCACTCGCCCGTGGGTCGGCGGCCGGCGGGAGGGCGCGGCAGCAACGGCAACAGCGCGCTGGGAGGCGGGGCTTTCGGCGAGGACATCAACTTCGATGAGGACGACGAGCTGTCCGACGAGGCTCCCACTCCCACGCCCGATCCATTTGCGGCGGCCACCGCGGCCGAGCGAGTTGCCGTGTGGTCTTCGACGCTGGTGGAGGCTTACGCCACCGCGGCGACCACCGGCGACACCAGCCAGGTGCCCAACCCGCCACCCCGCACCCGCTCCCGCGGCAGCTCCGCCATGGGCGCGATGCCGCCACCGCTCCCCCCTGCCCCATCGGCTGCCCAGCACGCGGCGCAGGCGGCGGACGGCACCGCCGAGGACCCCGGCCACGCGACCCGGCCGCGGGAGGTGACGAACGGCTCCCCGGTTCACGCAGGCCCGCAGGGCGAGCTGCACATCATGGTCCAGAGCTCTGGTTCCGGCCGCCAGCCCCAGGCTGCTGCGGCGGCGGCGCACGGCCGGCCACCCCTCCCTGTTAAGCCGGTGCTGCCGCCGCTGAAGGTGGGAGCGATTGTTGAGGGCGCTGCAGCCGCGACGTCCTCCTCTCCGTCGGCATCGGCCCGCGCCCCGCCGCCGGGCAGCTCCCGCGCCATGGTGGTGCTGTCCGCGTCCAACCGCGCGAACGGCGGCGTGTGGGCCACGTCCCCCGGCGGGAACGTACCGCAGCAACAGCAGCCCCCTCCCTGGGCGTCTGCAGCTGCGGCGCTGGCGGCGTCGTCGCCAGTGCGTGACCTCAGCCGCCAGTTCCAGAACGCAAACGAAGGTCCTGCGGCGCAGCAGCAGCAGCTCCCGGCGGCGGCGGCGGCGACATCCGCCGGCGGCGAAGCCGGCGAAGGCACCCCCCGTCGCCCGGCGCAGCCGCTCATCCCAGCCCTCAACCTCAAGTCCCTGCGCCGGCGCGATGGCGCCACCGACACGGGCCGCACCGTGCCGCTGAGCTCCATGCTGCGCGCCACCAATGGCGGCAGCCTCTCCAACTGCAGTGGCATGGACAGCGCCAACACGCTGCTCCCCACCGGCAGCTCCATCGCCGTGTCCAGCAACACCGGCGCGGCGGCGACCCAGCAGGCCTCTGAGCCCGCGGGGCAGGCCGCCTCCGGCAGCCCGATGCAGCGGATCGCGGAGGCGGAGCCGCGACCACCGGAGGTTCAGACCTACCAGGACCTCGCCTGCCAGCGGCTGCTGTACCAGGACCGAGCCACCCACATCCTGCTCCTCAAGGTCCTCATGGACCTCCTAGTGTCGCCAGCCGGCGCTCTGGACGCGGGCTATGTGCCGCAGTACCCGGCCCACAGCAGCGTGCCGCACGCGGAGTTCATCCTGCTGTGGCACCTGAACGCCCCCCGCAACAGCGGCGTGGTGCACGACCTGTGCCGCGGCGCGCAGCGTCGCGCGCAGCTGGCGGCCGCGGCGGCGGCTGCAAGGCAGGCGGGCCGATGGGCGACCGTGGCCGCAGCACCTGCACCCGGCGGCGGCGATAGCCGGGTGGTATCTGCCACGTCGCCAAGGCCCGAATCGGCGGCGGCCGGCCCGCAGCCTGCCAGTGTGGCGGCGGCCGGCCCGCAGCCTGCCAGTGTGGCGGCGCCCAGTGCGGAGCTGTTGCAGCCCAGGGACTCGGCCCGGGACTACCCGGCAGCAGCAGCAGCGGCGGCACAGGACGCGCAGCCCGAGGAGCAGCAGTTGCAGCTGCTGCGACTGGCTACGGAAGCGAGCAGCGGGGCCGTCAGCGCCACTGCAGGCGCAGCAGCCGCAGCAGCAGCAGTAGCTGGAGAGGACGCGGCCATTGCGGCGGCTGCGGCAGCGGCACCCAGTCGCGCCAGCGCCATCACGCGCGCGCTGCAGCTGCTGAGTAGGCCCCTCTTTGACGCGAGCCGATACAGCAACCTGCAGTTTGTGGCCCGGGGCGCATTCGGCGACATCTTCCGCGCGCGTATGGACCCCCCGCGCACACAGGCCTGGCCCTCGCCGACGCCCACGGGGCAGGCGACGGTGGCTGTCGCGCAGGCTGCACCGACGCAGGTGGTGATCAAAACCATCCCGCTGCCGGGGGCGCCGTACGACTCGTGTGTGCTGGCGGACGTGTTCGGGGAGGTGTCCGTCATGGAGCGATTCACCGGTGAGGGCAGGGCTGGCTGGCGGGGTTCGGCTGGTTGGAAGCGCCTTGTCGGGCATGGTTATGGTGGGTGGTTATTTGTCTGGTGGGTCGGAAGGGTTTCTAATGTGCTGAAGCTGATGCGCTGGCTGTTGGGTACGTGCACCGGCTCACGTGCACCGGCTCATGAGCCAGTCGCGCTGTCCCTTACACGGCTCCTGGCCATCGTCCACGGTCCCTTACCATCCTCCACGGATTGGTTCCTTGCCACCGTCCACGGTTCCGTGCCGTCCTCCATGGTTCCTTACCATTCTCCACGGTTCCTTACCATCGTCCATTGAACCCCTACAGGACACGACTGCATCTGCCAGCTGCTTGACTACGGCATGCGCGACGACGCCTACTGGATCATCATGCGCCGGTACCGCTGCTCGCTGGCGGAGTGGCGCGCGAGGCAGCGGCCCCTAGGCGACGCCGCCGCCGCTGACGCCGCCGCAGCTGGCGCCGGCGCCTCCGACGCCGCAGCGGCCGCGGCAGCTGCACGTGTGTACCTCTCCGCGCTGGCTCAGGTGGTGGAGGGGCTGCGCCTGCTCGCCTCACACCACGTCGTGCACTTCGACCTCAAGTGCTCCAACGTCCTCATTGAGCCGCTGCCCGGAGTGCGTGACGGCGAGCTGTGGGCGCCCGTCGGCGTCGCCGCCGCCGCGTCTCCGGCCAAGCCCGCGGCCAGTGGCGCCGCCAGCGGCGGCGACGTGGCGTCGGTGCCGTTCCGCTGCGTGTTGGCGGACTTCGGCGAGGCTCGGGCGTACCGGTGCGCCGAGGAGGCCTTCACGGCTCGCAACCGCGGCACGGAGGTCTTCAAGAGCCCCGAGATGCTGTTGCTGAACGCAACAGGGCGTGCCGGCAACGCGACCGCGTCGGCGCCGCAGCGCCCACCGTCGCCGTCGCCTGGGCCCGCAACGACGACGTCCCCAACGGGCCAGACCACGGCGCGCCCCAGCTCGCGCCCTACCACCGCCACCACCGCCAGGCAAAAGCAGCAGCAGCACTCCTTGGCCGGTGCCGGCCTCGCTTCGGACGTGTGGTCGCTCGGGTGCCTGGCGTACGAGCTGCTGTCCGGGACGGTGCTGTTCGGCGGCGACTATGCTTCCGTGACGCATCGGGTCGCGTTTGGCTCGGGCGAGAGGCTAACGCTGACGGAACCGGAGCGCGCCCGGCTCGGCAACCTGCCGCAACTAGTGGGGCTCGTGGAGTGGATCCTGGCGAGGGACCCGGCGAAGAGGCCGTCCCTGGAGCAGATTCGGGATCGGATCCTGCAGGCGCAGGCGACGCTCGCTGCGTGCTAAAGAGTTGCCTGGGCTGGCGATGTGTTGGAGGAGATGACGCCTGAGGAGGTGTCGGGAGGACTGGCAGGATTGTTCGTCCCAACCCTGAGGTTCGGATCTGCTCAACGCAGCGCGGGCAGCTAGGACACCGTGTGTCAACCCTTGATGGCTGGAGGGAATGCCCGACGACACGTTGGACTGACGCAGAGAGTCCCGGTCTTTCTGCCTTGTTCCACCGAAACCTCCGGACCCGTTGGCGGTAGCCCCAGCTTGGCCTGACAAGCCGCTGCACGGGCATCGCCGGCATTAGCGCTGTGATTCTGCGCATGACTTGAAGCGACGAGTTCAGATTGCAGCAGCGGCGTTTGGGCTGCGTGCGACGGCGTGGTTTTCTGGGGGCTGACTTCACAGCATATGAGTGGCATTCGGAAGCGGCGGCTGGAGCGGCTTTCGGCGGCTGGAGCGGCTTTCGGTACCTTTTATGGTCGGTTGGCGCACATCAATTGTCCGTAAAGGTTGCTATTTCTGGCTTACTTTTGCATATCTGACGGATGTGCTGTGAGAGGCATCGTGGACGCGGACGCTCAGACGAGGGCCGCCGGGAGGCGCTGAGTGTCGGGTGTCGTTGGTTGGGACGAGGGAGGGACGTTCGGAGACACGATGCTGAGCGTGGGTGGGGTTGGCGCACACTCGTTGGGTTCAGGGCTAGTGAGTTGACTGGGTGCAAAATGGGAGATTGAAAGCGCCTTAATTTTGGCGTGACTCTGAGTGGCCTTCGACTGACATGCTAGTAACTGCCGAAGCATGCAACCATCTACGGCTGTCAACTGCTTGCTGCTTTGTAGGCTGACACATGAAAGACAAAACACCGAGCGGCGTCATGTATGTTGGATGTGATGTACGTTTACAATGGACCGTTGTTGTTCCTTTTTTTTTGCCTGGATGCTGACTACTCTTGGACGGCCCGCAGCGGCCCGACTCCGTGGTCGTGCTCATTGGCCAGTTGACGGGTGGGCTGTTTGCGCCATTGACCATTGCGGTCACGCGTATTATGATTGCCCGCTTCCTTTTTGTGACCCCTGGAATTTTATTAGGCGTTTCTATTAGTTCTTCCCTCCAACAAGACCTTGCCGCCAACGCTGGTCGGGCGATAGTTCGTGCCTGACGTCGTCCCGGGCAGCGCCGTTACGGCGGCCCATTCGGGATGTTGCTCGGGCGCTGTTATGTGCCTCTGTTGAGGCTGGCGGCTCGGCTCGGAGCCCGCGCTTGCTCCTCGGCAATGCGATGCCCCGCGTGTGTGTCCTGTGAGCCGGTGAGGTGGTGAGGCGGCCTCTGGGGGCCCACCAATTTTCATTGGTCGCTCCGGCCGCCATACCCTTCCCTGTTGGACCCTTGACGCGACATGACGCACTCGACATGACGCCACTACCACACTTTGACACAACGTTCTATGATATTTGACACATTACGCGACGTAACCACATGAAATGTGACATGATGACACGGCATAGCAAGAGAGATGCCCATATGCGATGCCCATAAGTGTTTGTTCGAGGGTTCAGTCCTCGCGAGCGAGCGATGTGAGCCGGCCTGACGGCGGTACGCGCGTACTGTTGTTAATCTCTGCACTGGGTGCTGTCGCGTTTGATGATGGACGGATGGTTAAGTGGACGGACGATTGGATGGGCTAAGGTTGTGTGGGGTTGCCGCCCCCCTGTTCTGGATGTTGGCGTGGTTTTACTGTGCCTTGCCGCTACGGTGCGTTATGCAATGGCACTAGCGATCGTGGGCAAGATATGTTGGTGTGGCGCTCCTTCGACCGCCTTCTGGGCGGCAGCGCTGTGCCTTCAGGTGCTGAGCGCAGTTTCCTGCTAGCCCGTGTCTCTTGACTCCGATTGGACACATGCGTATTGACTACATGAGGTCTGTGACTCATGGTGGAATTCGATTGATCTGACGATGACCCTCTAGCGCCCAGCTGACTACATCAATGGGCTTTTAAGGCTGAGCCGTCGAAGTGTGAGGCATGGCGCGCAGACATGCGGAACCGTGTAAAACGGTCCTGCGCAGACTCCATTCTCCGATACAACGTCTCCTCCCGCACCCTGCAAATATATCTTTAGCCGCTATATACCACCTAGCAGTGCTGAAATGGTCGGAACACTAGCTATGTACGACCAGAAACCTGCTTGGTCAGGACGACCCTTCTTGAGGCACTCATTCGCCTTCAGCATCACTTTTGATGTATGGATGAGGGACTCCTTAGTCCCAACCCTCGTGATTAGCCACCTTGGCAACTGCTACCGAGAGAAGTAGGCAATGTGCACCGATGCTGTTGGCGCACAACCGCCAGAATTTGTCGTACCTGCGCGACATACATATGCAAATGCAAAAGCGCAGCAGGAAGCTGCAATAACGCTTCGGTGTCTCCCTCCTTTGCCTGTATATGTTGACGCCAGTTCATAAGCTTGCGAAGCAACCCTGACTTTGCAAAACGTGACCGCACCATACCATCCTTCGGAATAAATTTAAATACATCCCATAATCTTAAAACCTTTCAAGATGTTAGCGCGTGTGGTGGCCGGCCTGCGGGCCGGCCACCAGGACATCGCGGCAACCGCGATGACACTGTCGACACTTGCTCTATTCCGAGGAGCCACCGCGGAGGCCAGCCACAAATGGAATCAAATCACTAGCTGCTATTCAACAATCACGGATCGCCCGGCCTCACCTGCTGGGCAACCCATACACGCCACCCATCCCGAGGTGTGATGCTGCCACCGACAGCAGTCAACAGGCGGCAGCTAGCCTTGCCCTTACCAGCCCGTGCTTTGGTGAAACGCCCTATGCCGCTCTTAATTCACCCACCTCAACGGCTCGCCACGCGACTTTCGCGCCGCACCCACCGCCTGCACCCACCCGCCTGCGCACACTGCACCCGCCACCCGCACCACCTCAAGCATCCCCTGCTGCGAAATTGCGCAGTCCTTACCAGCATCCTTACGTGGCTTCACGTTATCTCCACCAGCCTCACTTGGCAGCATCGTCCCGCCGGTAAACACCCTCGCCCCAACAGCTCGTCGCTGCGCACGAGCTCACCCCGGGGATACCCTCGTCGGAGTATCGTGAGCGGCGGCAACGGCTGGGGGAGCTGCTGCCCCCAGGCGGCGCCGCCATCCTTCCCGCGGCGGCAACGACGTACATGTCAGGCGTCATTCCGTGGCCGTACCGTCAGGTACGGCTAAGGCAGGCACATGCCTTGTGCGAGTTCCTTGTTCCTCGCCTGGTTATTCCTAGGCTATGTGCAGAGCACCACACTACAAGGTGTCCGTGTGTATTGTGGACCTCTGCTGCCCACTCGTCCTTGAGCATAGGGCCCCGCAGGTGGGAGCTCTCCCGGAGGCCCCTGTCGCCCCACTCCGTGTCGTACCGCCCACAGCCCTGCCCCGCCTCGCGCCGCCCCGCCCCGCCCTGCCGTGCCTTCACCAACCCATCCTGCCGCAGGATCCCGACTTCTTCTACCTCACAGGCCTTCTGCAGCATGGTCTGGCAGTGATCTCAGCGCCGCCACCTGGTGCGACTCTGGGACTGGACCGGACAGCAGGGGGATGGCTTATGACGGCGGGAAAAACCGATTGGGCGGTGCCGTACACGGGCGGGGCAACGACCAAGCCCTGTTGCTCACCCCGCCTGTGTTTCGTCGCTTCGGTGGTAATGGGAGGGGCCGAGCAGGGGGCTGCTGAGGGCCAAGGGTTGGGTTCGGGTTGCCCTGCCGGTGCAGCACCTGCTGCCGACTGTAAACCTTTCCTATGCTGCTGGGGCTGCGGCTGCGGCTGCTGAGGCTGAGGCTGCTGCTACTGCTGCTGCAGGATCCGGTCGCGATCCTACATACACGCTCTTCATCGACCCGCCCAACTCCACCGTGAGTACCGGTGGGGCGGCTCCAGGGGGTAACCTCAACTCGCGGATTCCACGGCAGCCTGCAGGGCCGTAACCCTGAAACCCTAAAAGCTGCTCTGGGGGCTCCTGGGAAGCCCCTGGAGCCGGCACTGTCCCTGTCCCCGTGACCTGGCGCCTACTCGGACACGTGCCTCCGCCCTCCTCCCTCTCTGGCCTCACCCTGCGGGCTGCTGGTGCTGCTATTGCTATTGCTGCTGCTGCTGCTGCTGCTGCTGCCGTTGTGTGTTGCTTCCTCCCGCAGAGGGAGCGGTGGGACGGAGCTACCGTGAGCCGGGAGGCGGCGCTGCAAGTGTTCGGTGCGGACGAGGTGTGCATGATGCATGAGGTGAGGTGGTGGTGCGGCAGGAGACCCCGGGGGGGGGAGAGAAGGCAGAGGGCGACGGTGGGGGAAGGAGTTGGTGGGTAAGAGAAAAGAGAAGGGTACGCGGCTTGAGGCTCGGGTGATCTGGGTTTTTGTGTTGAGGTGGTGGACGTGTTGAGCCGGCAGGGCGCGTTTCCTTGGACTGCAGCGAACCTGACCGTCCTCCAAACCCCAAACCACGATCACCACCACTGCCACCTCCACCACACGACCATCACTGCTCACACACGCGCTCTGCTACAGATGCCGCGGCGGCTGCAAGCCCTGTCGAACTCGACCGCGCCCATCTTGTACGACACCGACCGATTGGGCGCCCACCACCACTCGACCATCGCCGCCGCGCTCAAGGCCGCCCTGGAGCAGCCCGGCCGCGTGTCTCCCTTGCGCCCCGTGATGCACTCGATGCGCCTCATCAAGAGCCCGGCGGAGGCCGCCCTCATGGGCACCTCGGCGGCCATGGCCTCCGCCGCGGTACGGCACTGCATGGCGACCACGGCGCCTGGTACAACAGAGTACGGCCTGGCGGCGACGTTTGAGTACGGCGTGAAAGCGGCGGGGGCGCAGCGGTTGGCGTACCCCACCGTGGCTGCAGGTAAGGAGAGGCTGCGATCTCACTGCTGCTGCTGCTGCAGTATCGGCACCACCCGCACCGAAGGCACGCCGTGACCGTCACAACCACGGAGTCATGGACAGTACCCTTGCCTTACCCAACCACCCAACCACCCAACCGCCCACACCGCCGCCGCGGCTGCGGGCGTCCTGTTGCGTCTCAGGCGGCGCCGACGCCTGCACCATCCACTACGGCCGCAACGACAAGGTCCTCCAGGACGGCCAGGTGGTCCTCATGGACGCTGGCGCCGAGTACTGGGGCTACGTGTCCGACGTCACCCGCACATGGCCCGTGGGCGGCACCTTCAGCGGCCCCCAGCGAGACGTGTATGCGGTGGTGCTTGAGGCGCACCAGCGGTGGGTTGAGACCCTTTCACGTCTTGAGCTTCCGCGGTTTTGGATGCCGCGACCCTTTCCTCTTATTTATCTAGCCCAGCTTGAGGGGCCCGGCTTGAGTCCAGGCGTGTGTTAGGCGTGGGTAGCAACACGCGTCGCCTTCAATGACACTTGCGCGTGTGTGTTTTGGAACTCGTTCGTTTTTGCACCGTTACCCACGAAGCCCCCCGCCCTCACTCCTGTAGCCGACCCATCCTCACACCTGCAGCCGCATCCACATCTGTAAATCCATGTCCACGTCCATCTCCATCAACACAACGGCCGTGTCCCGCCCCACCGCAGCTGCCTGGCCGCCTGCCACCCCGGGTCGTCCATTCGCGACCTGCACACCCTGTGTATAGAGGTGCTGTCCGAGGGCCTCCGGGACCTTCGGGTGCTCCCCGGAGCCTCACTCGCCGAGATCAGGTCCAACCTGTACCGGTGAGTACCACAGCGGCGAGGACCGGGCCGTTGGAAGCAGTTGATCAATTATGGTTGGTTGGTTGGTTGGTTGGTTGGTATGTCGGGCGAGCCGGAGGCCTTGTTTGTGTGCCTTGGGCTGCCGACTCGAGCCACAGTGACGATACGGTAAATACCCATTCCCTCTTCCCTCCCCTACACGACCCTGAACCGGCCCCCAGGGAGTTCTTCTGGCACAGCCTGGGTCACTACCTGGGTCTGGACACCCACGACACCCACCTGGTTGGCCACGACCGGAAGCTGGCCAAGGGCGCGGTGATCACCGTGGAGCCGGGTGCGCGCCGCCGTGCGTTTCGGTGCACAAACAGCTTCGAGTAACTAAAACTGCACATTAGGCTTGTCCGTGCGTTACATCGGTGGGTCCCAAATTCGTTTCCTTTCGCCTGCCGTACAGGATTATACATTCCGGACCTGCCGCGGTACGGGCCGTTCCGCGGTATCGGGGTCCGCATCGAGGACGACGTGCTACTCACCGCCACCGGCTGCCGAGTCCTGAGCGACCAGGTAAGGGGTGGCGGGCGCTCCACGCGGCGGTTGGGAAGATGAGAGGCAGCCTCAGGGCGTTGGGACGGTTGGATGTTGGGTACTGGCCGTTGCCGGTTCGTCGAAGAGGTCGCCGCCCGCGCGTGCAATCAGCCGCCAACGATTGTTCCCTTAACCGCAGGCGCCTGTGTCCATTCGGGAGGTAGAGGAGCTGGCGGGGTCGGCGGCGGCTGTGGCGGGTACGATGCCGTCGCCGCCGCGAATGCAACCAGCGCCACACCGGCTGTGCACTCAAGAGGTGGTGGGGGCGCAGGAGGCTACGGGGCCGCTGCGGGGTGCTGCGGCGACGCGGCGTCGAGTTGGGGCCTAGGGCCGTGGGCGGGACGTGGCCGCCACTACCGGGAAGAAGCGAAACACATCCCCCGAGGGCTGCTGTGGGGGGGGCGGGGGAGAGTGCGGGCGGAGAGCGTTTCGCGAGCGTTACGAATTAGTATGTATGCTGCTCGTGTGCGGCATTGTACGTTATTGCACGTGCATTACGCGTGCTTGGGTGGTGTTCTGGGGGGCAGACTATTGTGCGCCCTGAGTCAAGGCGCGCCGCTGCAACCCGGCAAGCCGAGCGGCAGTCACGGGGTTCGTGAGCCATACGCAAGGCCAGTAGGTGTTTTGGCACGTCGCTGTAGGGTTGTACGGCGTGCGTGCCTTGTCGTGCACCCTCGGGGCAGGCGAGTAGGAGTAAGCTGGAGGATCGCGAACGACGCGCCAAGCCGCAAGGCAGCTGGCAGCGGGGGAGTTTTCCATGCCACCACCACCACCACCACCACCACGCCGCAGAAATGGGGCCTGTGTGACCAGAGCCAGTACGGCGGAGCGGGCGGGTGCGCCTGGAGTAAGGCGCCGCTAGTCCTGCTGCCCGCAAGCGCTTTTGTATCGCCGTCACTCATCGCTTACACTGGCTGACCTGGTGGAGGCGCACTGCAAGCTGATGGGGGCCCCCCACATGCTTCAGATGCCGCAGTGCGCACACCCTCGGCGGACCCCTCTGCCGTCCCCCACTAATACTAATACATCGTCTCTTTCAGCGTCAGGCGATGCGCCCGATCGATGGCTCTACCCTATGTTCTGGGGCCCACTGTAACAGTTAGGAATACTACTCCTGCGGCCGGCATGCAGTGCGGGCAGGAGGGGACAGCAGGGCTGTTCTTTTTGCACGTCAGCAGTACCTCTACTTGCGTGCAGCTGCCGCGTCAGGTGGCACTGGCAGCACGCCACGCTGTGTGTCGTGACAGCCGTTACTGCTCCCGGCTGCTGAGCGGGTCCTGCTGTCCGTACACGCGCTGTCGATCACTCGTTGTGTCGTGACATGTACATCTCCTCAAGCCCTTACGGTCTTAGCCTTCACTAGTTAAACCACCCTAGGACGCCTCGACGTCCGGCTTGCTCGGAAAAAGGTGAAAGAATCGGCACACAGTGCGGTAGCGGACACCAGGCCCTGCGGTTGCCCCCGTGGGCTCGCTCGCCGCCTCACCCAACAGCCCCAACGGCTGCTGCCCTCCGAAGCTCCGATACCGTAGGGGCCCCAAATACTGACAAGAAGCGAACGGCTGGCTTCACATCAGTCTTTCCACTGTCAATCAGCAGTACGACACCCACGTGCGCGCGCCCAGCAGGCCCAACCCAACGAACCACGGCGGTTACTGCCTAGGTGGCCGCTCGCGGCAGCACTGCCCCGCCTACCTTGCCGCAAGCACAACCGAACCGCGAAAACAAAATACCAACAGAAGGACCTTGGTCACCGGGAATCGTCGAAGCAAAGCTCATTGAGGTTGGCTTTGCCTGATGTCTTGTCGAGGGGCTGCCTCAGGGTGGATGCCGCGTCCCCACCTGAGGAGTGCAGGTACTCGGGCGACCCGCGAGGACAAGCTCCAGCTAGGACAGGTATCGTAACTGTACAAATAAAGCCCTTCACGGTTTCCAACCGGATGAGTCACGTGTAAGCGCTCAGAGGAAAGGACGTATCCGCACAAGATCGCGTACGATCTATGCCCAGCATCGGCCAACCACCAGGCATCCATCTGTACCATATTTGCAAGACTCCAGCCTAACCCTGACTCATACAGTGCACATGCACATGGGTTGTTAAAACTCACCAACATGCGTTACCGGGCTGCCCCCACCGAGCAACCGCCGACGCCTCAAGTTCTGCCAGGGCCACATACTGAACAACGTTTCTTTCGTGTACTTTTATGTCGCCGACACGACGCGAGCGGCGCGAGTGGCAGCAATAGGGGCCTCCACTTGTCAACACGTCACCAAGTCCGCAGCAGTCTTGTCCACATGCGCAGCCCCGCTTGCTCAGGGAACAGCAACGGCAGTAGCCGCAGCAGCCGCAGCAGCCGCGGCAACAGCTGCCAGTTTATTAACCATGCCTAACAGACCACCGCGCCCCACCTCAGCACGTCGGCAGCAAAGCACCTCGCCAGCCCAGCAACGCCCAGTCGCCCTACTGGCCCCCCAGTCCTCGGCCAACGATGTATCCCTTCACCCCCTCATCTCGCCAATAAATACCGGAAACGCGATCGAAATAGGGTCTCACACGAGGCAATGCGACACCTAGCGACAGAGCCTGCCCTGCCGTCAGCGCTCACGCGTGCATGCGGCGGGACGCCATGGAGAACCGCTCCTTGCCGCTGCCGCCGCCGCTGCTGCCGCCGCTGCCGGGCCGCAAGGGTCCGGGTACACTCATGGCCAACATGCCGCCGCGCCCCACCACTGCTGCCGCGCTGCCCCCGCTGCCGCCGGCCTGCTCCTTTTCCATGGCCTCCATGATGCCATCCAGGAAAAAGTGCAGGAACTCGTTGGTGACCTCGGGATAGTCGGCCATCAGTCGGATGCGCCCCTCCACGCCCCGGCGCTCGTTGTCGATGCTGGAGTTCAGTTCGGTGATCTGGCGGAAGAGGCAGGGGATGGGAAATGGGACGCGCGGAATCGCGTTAACGTATCGGCGTTCCAGAGGAGCTTGTGTGTGGTGGAGACGTGATGGGGCGCGAGGTAATTGAAGGGACATGCGGGGGGAATGGGGGAGGGGATGTCCTTTGCGGGCCCCGGGGGTGTCCTTCGTGTCGTTAATACTGCAAGGAGGTGGCGCAAAGTCTGAGCGAGGGTATTCGAGCCCCAATCAGCCCCAATCAGCCCCAACCAGTGGAACTCCATCTCCAAGCTGGCGTGCGTGCAACTTTCTCGCAATTTCCCCCAGAAGCACCCAATCGAGGTTTGTTGAGGGCCGCGGCTGAACCGCGGCATTTGCCTAGAGTTTCAAGACCGCTGTCAATTCCTGTTTGTAATTTGCTATCCCATCAATCGCGGACTTACCATCGTATCCAGTTCCAGAATGAACCCTTGCATGTCGCCTTGGCTGAGCCTCAGCTTATCCATTATGCGATCAAGCTGTAAAGATAGCTTCTCGGGATGCTGCTTGAAATAGCTAGACAATTCCGACTGTGCCCAGTCGCTCTCCATTCCCGCGGGGAAGACCGGGCAGGACTGTGCGACACGGCCTAACGGCGACGCTGTCGCTGCTCTTCTAAGCCCTCCCTGCATCGTCTCCTTGTTCAACAACTTGATATAAGATGGCCGAAATCCCGACTACTGTACGCGCCCTGTTTTATGCACCGTCAGTGAGTCTTAAGCTGTGGCAACAATTCAGCCAGATTCTAGTGTCTTGCCTCGCATAAAACTATACAGCTAAAAAGATATGTAGAAAACTGCATTACTGGTAACTGGTCGCTGACACGATGCCATGAGTGTATGTGCATATGGTTCTGCTTTGAATGAGAGACAGGCGTAGGGCGTGGAATGCTGATGCATAAATACTTTACAGCTCCCCATCGCGTCGGCAGCAGGACGGGTGCGGGTCAGCCCACGGGTCCGTAGACGGAAAGGGGCAACTAAAACCGCATTCGACCAAGCAAATAAACTCCAACAATTCGATAATGATGCATTAATCAACCAGGACACACGATGTGCAGACCTGCAGGCGGACAGACGGTATTGCTTAACTCGCGAGGGGGCGGGGAGGCCCGCCACATGTTCCGGTAGCAGGCATGCCATCGTGCGCACAAAGTGGCAATTCCGAACTACCGCAAACAATAAGCAACGAATGGCTGTCCTGATGTGCAGCAACACACACTCAAAACTGGAAGCCGCGTCGGCCAACCCGCGGGTCTCCGTTTGCACAAACGGCCCCCCTCATCACTCGTGGCGCAGCTCAAAACGGGAAAGAACAGACCGCAGCGCAATACTCCCGCCGAATAACGGATGCAGACAGTCGCCTACTGGACGGCGGCCAGCAGTAGCAGCCGCGGACTCACGACGACCCCTCCTGGCCGGTCGCCTTGTGCGCGGCTTCGTCGGTCTTTCCCGCCATTTCTTGGATGCGGCCGCCTCCCAGGTGCTGGCCCACCTGCGGATAACGAAGCGGGAGCAGCAACGTGGCAGATCTGGGGCCGCAGCCTCCCACCAGCCCAACGGTATACGGACGCAATTGTGATCCGTGATTCGAACACCAGCCCAACGATATACGGACGCAATCCTGATCCGTGATTCGAACTACGTTTCAGAAATCTTACTTTTACTTTAGAACGAACTGGAGACACCGCTAGGCCCGCGGGTCGCTACGCGGCTACCGGAATCGACGCGACCAAATCGACCCGGCGACCTCGCGGTCACTCGCCAGCGGCATTAACTCTTACCTTGACGCGCTGTCAGGTTATAGGCGTTGGCGGGTGAAGGTAAGTTGACACGTTGGCGGGGCAGGCAAGGATGCGTCAGTGTGCGTCACAGAGCGAAGAGCAGAGGGCGCGCGCGCGTCAGCCGCTAGAAATAGCAGCGGCAGCAGCGCGCGCGACTAAGCGAGGATCGCGGTGTCTCACCTCCATCGATTCGCACTGATCAAAATTCTTTCCAAACAGCTTCTGCGGGCGCAGCGGAGGGGGAGCAAAGATGAGTGACCCGACGCACCGCAGCAGGGGGGCCGCGCGCAGCGTCGCTAGCAGGATCACGGTAAATGTGACTCGTGCTTCCCAGTGCACTCGCCTGCGCCATCTCGTTGCGCTCCTCCTCGGTGGTCGGCATGGCTGCAAGTTGAACCTTTCGCTCTGCTGTCGGTTCCGGTGCTGGCTGGTCAGGTAATTAGTGAGCTTCGGGAGGATGCGTGTCGCCTCTCTTTGGGAATGTACGCTTCAGTATCCTGCTCGGCCCAATATTTTGATCAACAAATGACCAGCGATCCAGGGAAGGCGTCCCGCCAACAAGGTCCCAAAGTGACTCAAAATGACCCTCAGGAACTACATCACCCTTCTTTCATGTCCGAGTTTTACACCGTTCGTTCAACCGACGACGTCATCAGGATGTCTCAGGCGCAGGAGCCCAGTGCGTCCCAGCACCAGTCCGGGGTGAGTGCCGCTTGTGCGGTCTTCTTCCTCTACTGCATGACGCTTGCCGGATCTCCGCGGCAAGTCGCTGCGAGGAAAAGGACATTCGTTGTTAGGGAAGATTTGCAGCGCTCGGCGCGCTGCTTGAGGCAGGCAGGCCGCCGCGCCGATATCCTACGTGGCCTTGGGCACGGGTCCGAAACCTCATTGTCACCATGCGCAGGCACAGCGTCTGCCGGATAGCAACGCTATGGCTCCTCGGGCTCATAGTTCGCTCCTAAGCCGCTTCATTGGCGGCAGCAGCGCGGCCTGACCTGCAGTTCCCGCCTCGTGCCCGCCGCCGCACGGCTTACCTCGGCCGGCCTCGACCGTCGCGCGCCCTGTCTTGCTGAACCTATTTTATGTTACATACGCATTTGCTTATTGATTTCTTGCCCCATCGCCTCTACTGATCGCAGTCTCAGCCCGTAGACGAGCCCAAGGTGCTGGGCGGTGGCAACATGGAACCCACCAACCCCATGGCCGGCTTGGAAAACCCTGAGGCGCAGATTAAAGCCAAGGATATGGGTAAGCCCTTGCTTTTTCTGCACTCCTGGCGGGAGTTTCACGTTTGTGCTCCCCGTGGGAGCTTGCCTTCATATCGTGCCTTCCGTTGGCCTTCCCGCATTGATTGCTGGTGCGAGTGGTGGCCCTTGTGCGCTAGGAGTGGCAGGACTTTAAGCTACATACGTTCCGTGCTGCCCGTTGTTCTGTGCTGCCATGCGCACGACTCCTCGCAGGCCAACCTATTCCCAGCCAGGGACCCCGGCCGGAGGTGAGCACCGAGCCCGTCAACGAGCCCACAGGAGGCAGCCAGCCCACTGTAGGCACCCAGCCCCTTGGCGGCACCCAGGCTGGTGCGGGCACTGGTTCGCAGCACGAGGAGGCCAGCCCTGTGCAGCCGGAGGAGGGCGTCCATGCAGGAACTGAGCCGGTGCCTGGTTCGCAGGCTTAGGGTGCAGAGCGCTGCGGTGTTGCAGATCGCTCTGATCGCTGGGCAAGTTCTCACCACGTGCTTTTGCCAAATTTGTGGCCCGTGCGTGGACACATAGCGGTCACGAACAGATGCTGATGTACTACCTTCTCCTATCAATCCTTTTGCAGCGGTTGTGCAGCTGCTGAAGTAGGTCGTTGTAACTTGAATCACGTCGGTTGGCCACAGCATGGGATCCTTCGGCACAGCATGGGATCATCCGCCACAGCACGAACGACCGCTCCTCTAATCAGGCATCTTATTTCGGGTTTGCAACAATTGTTCATTAACTTCTTACCAGCAGTAGTATTGCGCCGACCAGACCGAGTCAACAGTTTTGCTGTGCCATTTCTGCCGACATGCTTACCAAGGGCGCAACATTAATCTCAAATGGTAGTGAAGAGACGATTCAGCGATGCCAGGAATTAAAGCGAGCGTCGGCCACATGCCTTGACCATCGCCACGTTGACCTAGACCGCGAACGGCAGGAATGTATGCAGCGCAATCAGCAAATACTACAGGAGATGGGTTTCCTACCAGCTATGAAGTCTCTAAATTCAGCTCTTCGAAATGAGGCGGCGGCTAAAAAGGTTGTGACAAAAAAGCGGCAAGCAGGCCAGGAGAACGCAGCTGGCGAGGAGCGCGTCCTCCGGCGTTCTTTGCGCACCAGAGGTCAACAGCCAGATCTACCACCACTTCTGCAACCCTTGTTCCGCAGGTTAGTGCAAGTGGTAACGTTGGTATTGATGAGGGCTGTGGGTAAGGATTGGTTTTGGCGAAGAACAAGGGTACATATGGGGGGAGCGTGGAGAAGAACCCCCCCCTCACATCGCTCAGCATGTATTGCGGAGCGCATTATCATTGTGGCCGCATTGTACGCATTCGGACTGGCTTGTGGCTGGACTCCACAGCATCACGCGCTGTACAGGGTCAGGCCATGGACTCTGGGTCGCTTCTCGTAAGGCCCTGTTACACCCAAAACATGATGCTGCACGTCAAGCCTTGTATTTGCAATGTCGTACCCACAGAGGAGCTTCATGGACATGTTTGCGAACTGGGTTCTCCTTTCTGCACGCGCCGCCACGTGTCTTTTCTTTGCACACGGTTCCACTCGTGATCAAGCGGTGCAGCGTGCCCCCTTGGCTGTAGGGCCGACGAGAAGGGGACGTACGCGGAGCCGGTGCGGGTGGTCAAGCCCCGTGCGCCATCCGCAGAAGGCGGCAACGATGCATCAAAGCACGACGCGCATAACCTGCACAGGTAAGGAGGCCCACCTTGAGGCGTATCGTGTCACAGGTTTGGCGAGCAAAATGAAACGTGGCGAGCACCCATCCAGGGCTGTCCGGTTCGCCAACCACGACGCGGGCAGCTGCGGACGTGGAGCCTTAACACCTCAGCAGCCGCACTCCCTATCCCATGGCTGTGCCGCCGAACGTGATTTGCCACCATATTACAGCATCCAACTGATGGTTCTACCTCTTGGTCTGGAACCCACTGTAACCGTCACAACAACAAGCATCCAACTGTGCCAGCCTGACACCCGCACGTCCCCAACGCACCACGCCTGGCGAGCCAGACTTCGCACCATGTCAGACGAGGCGATGCGTAAACGCATACAGAAGATCAGCAATACGCTCAAGCTGCACTCGCTCGTGACGGTGCGTGGGCGGGGTTCAGGTACTGGGTGACACGGACCTCACATCCTAGGTGCGCTTCCTCGACGTGACGTGAGTTGCCCAGTGGTGGTGCAGTGCTGATCTGGGTAACGAACGCACAGTGCGCGTGCCGCGTGCTCATTCGCAGCGCGAAATGTTTCCCAAGGTCACGGCTCCTGGGCATGTTTATACCGATACATCGCTGTCTTGTCAGCTGGACTGCGAACAGCCTGTCCTCGCCATGTGCCAGTGCGCATGACCGTTAGGCAGCTCTGGCCGCATGCAGACTTTTGCTTACCGGTCCCAGTGGTCTGAGGGTGTCCCGATCCCCTGCCCACCCTTTCCGCTCCGAAGCTGCTATGGGAGTTCGGCCGAGACGAGCTTGCACAGGAGGCGCAAGCAGCCCTTGATGCGCGGCTGGCAAATCTATGAGAGCCTCTCGCCTTCTTGCCCCAGGGCCGGACAACTGGATAGAAGGTGACGCTTGCAGTAACGCGCAGCACCCGCCTGCTGTAGTTGGTGAGGTGTGTAGCCGCATAGGAGATGCCGACGCAGGTCAGATTGCAGGCCTCGTCCGCCCCGTCCTGTGCTAGCTGGTGCAAAATGTACGGTAGCACGCATGCGACCTGTCGTACAGCTCATGATATCATATTGAAGGGGAAAAGTACGGCGTTCCTGCTTTTTTGTGATGACTTCGTTCGATTTAATGCTGGAGCAATCTCCAAGGCCAAACATTAGTGGCCGTTGACTGTTTGGCGTGACGGGGCAACTCCAGGAGACCGGTGCATGAATACATACATGCCATACACGAGGAACTGACACCCCTTAAGCGTGCTGTTGTTGGACGTGTTTCGGCAAAGCGGTGTAGCCGGGCTGCGGTGAGACGCTGAGTCTGGAGCTTGG
Organism: Yamagishiella unicocca; assembly: GCA_003116995.1. Taxonomy (NCBI): domain Eukaryota; kingdom Viridiplantae; phylum Chlorophyta; class Chlorophyceae; order Chlamydomonadales; family Volvocaceae; genus Yamagishiella; species Yamagishiella unicocca. The sequence goes on along the minus strand of BDSL01000016.1, from coordinate 484,477 downwards.
GGGTCAAAAGTACGCTAGCCTTATTACGGTAGCGTTAGCTTGCAACCTTGTCAAGAAAATTACGGGGTAATCACGGACGTGTTTCACCCTCGATTCCGGGTAGCTTGCTATATGGCTTCTGATTTCCTGCTCGTCATCCATACCTGCACGTATGGTACACCACCTGAAACGTACACGCCATCGTCCCGGTCACGAGCGCGCTGCGGATCACCGCAAATTGAGACAGCACCCCTCAACCAGCTCGCTACCCAAATCCAGTTTCCATGCATCTCGGCCCGCGTGACCTCTGCCAACAATGCCAGCACTGCGCCTCCTTCGACAATAGCTATGCACCCCTGCTCGAGGACATGCAGACCGTGCGCACCACTCAACCGATACACATCACCACTGCTACTTGATCCACACTTTCCCTCAAGGGGCTGCCGCACAGCCACGAAAAACACGAGCCCCGCTGCCGCCTCCTTACACGCTGTAATAGCAAGAACACCATCAATCGCATTCAATTCCCTAAAGCGGGTAGTGGACACGCGCTCACGCCTCCTACAACACCGACAACCCACCACACACTCCACCACGCGGCTCAGTTTTAGTGTCACTCGCGACCAAGCATCCCGCGCCTTCAATCGCCTAGCTCGTCCCGGGCTCATACACGCACAAACGCCGCTACGGAGGCCCAAACCGCCTGGCGATGTAGCTGACCGAAAACCTGTCCGCCCACTGCGCCGCAGCGGCCCACAGCGACGCCAGCCCCTCACGCGCGCGCGCCTCCCGCGTCAGCTGCGCCGCGAGGCTGCGGTGCTCGGGACACACGCCGCCAGGGGCTGACTTGCAGCAGCAGCTCAGCGTATGGACCCAGGCCTTGGGGTTCTTGCAGCTGCGGAACAGCCACCTGCGGGGCCGGCGGTATAGTTCGGTGGGGATTGGGTCCTCCGGCCAACCACGACACACACACACAACCGGTGGTAGCTGGGGCAGCTGCACCGCGCGGAAGGGCAAATGGCGACGGCGGTCAAGTAGAGTGTTTGCGGGGCCGGCAGGGAAAAGAGCGCAGGGTTACATCGCACCCCTGTCCCCGCCCATCCACGCACGAAACCCACATCGCGGACTTGAGCTCGTCCTCGGCGTCTTCCGGCGCCGCCCCCGGACCGGCCCCGGCCAGCGCCTGCACATCGGGTCGCTCCAGCAGCCGCGTGATGACGTCAGACACGTGGAAGTCCACGGCGGACAGCGGCACGTCGGAGCGCCGCAGCGGACCCACACTGGCGGCCTGGGCCAGCGGGGCCGGCACGGGCACTGCGCGGAGCGGGGAGGGAGGCTGGGTTGTGCAGGCGGCCAATGGAATGGGTGGTGGTGTGGCATCCGGTCAGGTACGATGGCAGCGCATGGAGCCTCGCCTCGCCTCGCGACGTAAGGGTGTGGATGAGGCAGTGCGGCTGGGTGTGCAGTGCAGCTCCTATCGTACCCTGATCGTACAAGTCGTACAGGTAAGCCAGCCATAGGCTCGGCCTCTCCGCGGTGCTGCCGCCAGCCCGGCTGTCGTTCACCGGAAAGCCGCCGCCGCAGTGCCACTTCGGCAGGACCACATGCTGCCACTGGGTGTGTGGCTGCTGCGTCTGGAGCTGCATCTGAAGCTGCGTCTGCCCCGGCGAGAGGATCATCTGGGACAGCCCTGCAGGCGAGCACACGCCGCCTCGCGCCGCCACCTGCACGGATGGCCCCCCGGGATGCCATGGTGCCGCTGCGGCTCCGACCTGGAAAGACACAACCGCCCCCACCGTTCGCCGTTGGTAGGTGGGACATGAACAAGCAAAAGGAGGTTCGGCATGACTGAGTGACGGGACGCGTGAGGGGCGGGCCGCCATGGCGCCAGAGAGAAGGGGCGGGGAGAAGGGGCCCGTACGTGATGCAGCTGGTGTATCCCTCTGGAGGCCACGCCCCCGAGAGTCGGCCATGACACGTCATACACGACAGTACCCATCAACCCACATGCTGCCGCGCGACCAGTCGTACCTGTTGCTGGTGCGGCTGTTGCCGGGAAGCCGCAGCTGTCGCGAGGCGCTGAAGCGATTGCTGCTCAAGCACCGCCTCCGCCAGCAGCTGCGATGCGGGCATGAAGGCACCGCAGCTGGGCGGCGCCTCCTCGGCCTGCGGTACCGCCACAAGAGCGGGGTCAGTGGCGCCAGGAGCGATGACAGGAGCACAGGGGCAGCGGCTCGACTCCCGCGCTGCCGCCCGCTCGAGTCTCTAGCACCAGTTGAAAAACCCGCTAAGCGCAGGCCCCGCCGCGTCGTACAGCGCCATATGCCCATGCCCTCGTACCTGCAGTCGTACGATGAAGTAGGCGTCCGACACGCCCGCCCGCGATGCAGGCTGGGAACCTCCCTCGCGCTGTGCCTGAGAGCAGCCACCCCGCCCAGACGCCGGACCCTCTACTTGCGGGCCTGCGGGGCTGCTGCCGCCGCCGCCGGAGTCACCATGCTGCTGCGAACACCGCCGCGACGGCGGCCCAGGCGGGGGCGCTGCCGAATCCTCAGCCAGCGCGGCCGATGGGGATGCCTCCAATCCGCCACTCGCCAACCTGTGGCTCGTCTCCTCAGCGCTTCTGCTGTGCAGCCCACCAATCATCTCACCGACCCCGGCGGATAAAGCCATCCCCGCAAGGCCGGTAACCCCAAGCGGCTCCGTCGCCCCACCAGTTACCCGCGGCCCATCTGCCCGGGCCGTGCCGTCCCCCATGCACGGCAATGCGGCTGCGGCCACGGCATCGCTATCCCCCGCCGCCACCCCGGCGGCTCCAGGACCGCCTGATGCAGCAGGCCCCGGCGCGTCCTGGCTGCTGCTGGATGCTTGGGCTGGGACCTGGGTGCTGCGCGGCGGGGGCGGGGCGCTGGGTCCGCTGGGTGAGGGGCCCGCTGGGCAGCTGGCGGCGTTGCAGCAGTCGGCAGGGGTTGACAGGGGCGCGGGGCGCGGCGGTGCTGCTGCTGCGGTCGTGGCGAGGCAGCCGGAGGGCGGTGATGAGGGCGAGGGTGGCGGAGCGGCTGTGGGAGGCGGGGCACAGGGCGGGGCACAGGACGGTACAGCGGTGGGGTCGCCGAGTGTGGCAGCCGTCAACTGGAGGTGCTGCACCTGTGTGTTTCGGAGCGAGCTGGTGGATCTTGACCGGAGTGTGCTTGTGAGGGGAGGAGGTTACCGGTGACCCAAATCGCGGCGCGTTGTGGCGGTGCCAATCCTTCACGAAGGCTGCGGCACCGAAGCCCTGGGGGCTCCGTTCCTCGCACCCCCCCACCCGCACCCGCACGCACCCGCCGCGCCCCTGAACCTGGCCGCCCAGTAGGCCGCGAAGCCCCGCATCATGCGGACGTCGCCCCCCATGCCGCCGTAGCTCGCCCGTAGCAGCAGGCACTTGACCAGGCAGCCCTCGGCGGCGGGCAGCGCCAGGTCGTCCACTTGCTGGAGCGTGAGGGGGGCCTGCGGAGGGAACGAAGGAAGCAGCAGGGGGCCAGCCCGTATGTGTGTGCGAGGGTGACGGGGTGCGGGGCGGAAGGGAAGTCACTGCGGACCGACGGGCCAGTCAAGCGGCGACTGACTGCAACAAACACCTCGATGCGTTGCGTGGTTGGCATGTTGGAGGAACCGGCCCCCCAGATGCGACGTGATGCGCTCCTCCACCCACCCGATACGCGTCACCCCGCCTGGGGTACCCCCCTGGGTGGCTCCCTGGGTGGCCACAGCATCACAGCCCACCCCCCAAAACCTGTGTCGCGCCTGCAGACTTGTCGTACCTGGGTTGCGCCGCTTGCGTGGACTCCCGCTACTGCCGCCGCGTTGTCTGCCTCCCACTCGTCCGGCAGGCTGTCTCGCACCCGCACCTGCGCCAGCTGGTACACCAGCGCCAGCAGCGCCTCCACGTGGGTGCCACCCAGGACGAACCCCTTCGCCTGGGGTGTGCGTGTTTGTGTGCGTGTGATAGGGAGGGGGATGAGGGAGGACAGCAGGCGCGCGGGGGTGACGCGGAGCACAGGAATGAGCGGTACCCTTGCGCCTGCAGGGCCGAGAGCGGTATTGTAGTCCCCTGACTGCCGATCCTCCCCCTCGCCTCACCTCCTAGGTCGTGTGCACGCGGCTCCTCTCAACCCCTCCTCCTCGCCCCCACCTGCGCCGCCATGAGCCACACCACCAGCGGCAGGCCGGGGTGCAGAATGGCGTCCTCCACGCACACCACCGACAGCCGCCGCAGCAGCTGCGCCGCCCCGCCCTCCTCCTTGACCAGCTGCAGCGCCGCCCGCACCGCGCAGCCGCCGCGACCCAGCCGCACGGCCTTCTGCAGCGCGCTCTTGAGCGCCGAGGGGCCGCCGCGCCAGCGACCCTCCGGAGGCAGCTCGTTGCTGGGCAGCCCGGCTGCAGCGGCGAGGAGGGAGTGGTGGGGAGGGAATGTGGCCTGGGGGCGGCGGGCGAGCAAGCCGCGGCTGCGAGCTCAATCCGCCTGCTGGATCAAGAGGCTAGGCTAGGCTAGGATTCAAGGGCCCGCAGCCCCGGCTACGCCACCACCGGTCGCTGCCCCCACGACCACCGCCGCCGCTGCCCCGCCCCCCGGGCTGAGGCCGCACCTGAGCTCCAGCTGACGACGCCGCCGTCACCCGGGGGCACATTAGTCATCATGTACACCGTCTCCTTGGCGGCGTGGGGTGCGGCGGCGGTGCCGTCCGCGGCGGCCCCTCTGCTGCCCGAGGAGACCGACAAGGTGACGGACCAGCAGCTGCTGCTCGCCAGCCGCTGCTGCGCGGGAGTGGCGCACCCTGCGCAGCGAGGGCAGGCGGTGTTCCGTGGATGGCTGGGGTGAGGCAGCTAAGCGGCTAAGAAGCGGCGGCACATGCAATGTAGACAACAAGAGTTAACTTGTCCGGACAGCTACCCTGCCTGCCGCCAAGATGTCGGCCGGGACCGTGTTCACACCTCACCCCGGGAGCCAACCCACCCTTGGCCCAGCAGTGCCCCAGCCAGCTGCCGTCCTGGCTGAGCTCCAGGTAGAAGGTATGGCAGCGAGAAGCCGCGCGCAGCTGGCTCTGGAGGGGCAGCGGATGCGGACGCGAATGTGGGTCGGTGGTGCAGCGCCCGGAAAGGGGTGCAGATGCAGCCGCCAACAAGGCGCCGCAGGAACCTGGCAGCTGGCAAGCAACGCCGTACTAGGCGGATGGATTCGGAGCCGTGGGGTGAGCGCTCCGCCACTGAAAGAAACCAGCGAATCGCAGCTGTGATCAACCCAATTTGCGGGGAGTACCACGGTTCCTATGGGCACCAGTGAGCACCAGCTGGGCCGCGCACCTGACGCATGATGTCGAAGGCGCTAGGTCCAGAAGCTTGGCTGCAGGGAGGGCTGGGGCCGGGCCCCGCACGGGGCTGGGTGGCCTGCTGCGTCGCTGCTCGGTCCGCCGGCGCCTGTTCCACCTGTTGCAGCGCATGGTGCTGCTGGTAATGGGGTGGGGGTGGGGTTGCGACGAGCCCCTGAACACCCCCTCCCGCCATTGCACGACACGTGGGTGCGCCACTGCCGCCAGCCGCCACCTCCCTGCCCTCCTTCTCCTGCTCCTCCCTGCCCTCCTTCTCCTGCTCCTCCCTGCCCTCCTTCCCCCGCTCCTCCCTGCCCACCTCATCTCCACGCTTCCTCTGTGTGGGTTGCTGCTGTAAGCAAGGAGGGGGAGGAGGGGCTGGGTGCGAGCGCGACCCAGGCAGCGCTGCTGATGGTGGCGTCGCCATCTGGGTCTGTGGCGGGGGACAATGCGGCTGTGGTGGCGCGGTCGGCGTCAGCCCCCAGGCGGGCGACTGAGCCCTGCCACCTCCCGGCGTGGCGCCACCGCCTGCTGCCCGCTGCTGAGAGGACGGCGGTGGACCGGGTGTGGCGAGGCAGACGCTGACATGTGCGTCGGCAAAGCTCAGTGGCACGGTGCGCTGGCACAGCGGGCAGGTGGTGTACGCGCCCTGCGTTGTAGGTGGTGGTCGGGTGCGCGATGATGAGAAGAAGGGAGGGGACAGAGCGATGGTTACTTTTCAACGCTTTGCTCGGAGTCCTTCAACGGCCCGCGTCCTTGCTTCCGAGCGCCTCGGCTTCGTTGAGCGCTCCCCTATCGCAGCCCTGACCTTGCTGCCTGCTGGCGTCTTGGAGTTTGTCCTGTTGCTCCCTTTCGCGCCAGCAGCGAGAATATCAAATGCATTCCGCATATGGACGGGAACATTCGCCATCACAGGTGCAAGCGACGAGCCAAAGAAACGCGGCCGTAAGTGAACGGCAAATGCGGGAACGGCGGCCAAGCTGTCATTGCCATGGTCTCACGAACAAAGGTTGTGCATATGTTTCAGTCTATGTGAAACGAAATATGATAAATAAGTGTTTTAGCTTACTTCACACACAAGAGGGATAGGGATGTCTGTGTAGATCCGGATCCTAGCAAGTTGCTTGGACAGCTCTTCCGGGACTCTGCCATACCTATTACCACTTTAATCGCCATCATTTGATCAATACAAATATTAGTATGATGTAGTAAGCAACGTGCTCGGTGCTCGACCTCCGGTTGAGCGCATGAACTGACGAATCATGCAACCTGCTCTGCGCGTGGACACGGCCGCTGCAGAGGCAGCGCCGGTGTCTGATACTCACAATGCTGACAATGACCCTCAACGTCTCCTCAAGCTGTCGCACAGCCTTCGCTACCAGCTCGCGCAGCCGATACGCAGGCAGCAAGACCAGCAGGTGAGACTGCGAGCGGCCGCCTAAGGGTCGAGCAGCAACTACATTATGGCGCCTGCTGCACCTGTTGGCTGTTTTCCCGTGTGGACCCGCATCCCCACTCAAGCGGCCCTTACCAAGTCCCACCTGCAGGACCAAGGGCCGTCTCCGCCTGGCGCCGCCCTTCCCCACAGCCCACAAGTACTGGGCGCTGCCCTTCCCCACAGCCCACAAGGTATGGGCGCCGCCATTCCCCAAAGCCCACAAAGACTGGCCGCCGTGCCTCCCCACAGCCCGCATGGATTGGGCGCCGCGCTGCCCCACAGCCTACAAGGAATGGGCGCGGGGCCCCCCCACAGCCCACACGGACTGTAAGTACTGAATCCCTGACCCAACACTCGTATCTACAGTCTCTGCGCAGCTAAATGACCCAATGGTCTTCTGAAGACCTTCCCTGACTGCAGCTCGTCCGTGTGTCCTGTCCCAACCAGGCCCCAGCAGCTGATCGTCCAGCAACTCTACCAAGTCCCACCGCCAATGCAGCAACCCTACCAGGGCCCCTCGTCAATGCAGCAACCCTACCAGGGGGCCTCGTCAATGCAGCAGCCCTACCAGGGGGCCTCGTCAATGCAGCAGCCCTACCAGGGGGCCTCGTCAATGCAGCAGCCCTACCAAACGGCACCACCAATGCAGCAACCCTACCAAACATCACAGTCGATGCAGCAGCCATACCAGGCGGCGCCGTACATGCAGCACCCCCATCAGGCGCATCTTCCGCCGCTGCACGGCCCTGGCACCAGAAGCGGCCCCTACACCGGCTTCGCGTCGAAAGCATGGCTGCAGGTCAGGACGCGGGTGCTAAGCGACCGGCGGGCGGCCGTTGCTGGGGTCAGGAGGGGCATTTAGACCCTAGGCCTGTTCCTCGCCGCTCACTGCGGGCTGCATCTACCTGTGGAGTTATCCACACGGTTGCCCTGTCCGCCCCCCCCCCTCGACTGCCCCTGACTTACTTCCTCGTCTGCTCCAGCTCATCTTGCCCCCTGCCCGCTGCGGCTGCTCTGTGGTTTGCTGGCGGTGACACGGTCCCTGTTTCGCCTCCATACCCGCCACCACCGCCCTCAACAAAATCGTCGCCCGCACCAAAATTCGTCGCGCGCTGCACCAAAAACCGCCACCGTCGCCGCGCCCCGTGCAGTCCGAGTTCCGGCAGGACGTGGACGCTCTGCGGCGGCACGTGGATGAGTACGCCAGCAAGCGGGAGCACCGCACCTTCGACATGGAGCGCTCAGCACTGCAAGCTGAGATCACACACGTGGGTGCTGGGAGAGGAGGGGGACAGCCGTGAACGAAAACAAGAGGAAAGCGAAGGGCTTCGGGGAGAGGGAAGGGGCCGCAGGTGCGGGTGCTCCCTGGGTCGATAATGCCGTGGTGGTGCTGCGGCCCCTCCGCCCGCCCGGCTGCCGTACGTCGCAGCTGCGCAAGCGCCTGGCTGAGACTGAGGAGAAGGTGGTGAAGCTGGAGCTGATGCTACCAGACGAGGACGGGGAGTTCAAGGGCCTGAAGGCGGAGCTGGAGGAGCTGGAGAAGGTGCGTGCGGAGGACGGTTCGTGGTTGACTTGTTTCCAGCTCTTTCCCTGCGTCGCCGGGGAAGGGATGGGGCTGAGTGAAGCCGCGTGGCTTGGTCTCGAGCCATATCGGGGCGTTTTCCATGGGCTGGGGGCTGCAAGAGCTGAGGATTTGAGGTGCGACCGGGTAGTTGTAGTAGTTGCTGTGTTACAGTGGGCTCCAGACCAAAAGGCAGAACCACCAGGCACATCGGCGGACACCGGGTGTGGTGTCATGGGTCGCCTGACGGCGGGGCTGTCTCGATCCGCCGGGCTATTGCCCTCCGCAACCGCTACATGACATGACTACATGGTGCAGGAGGCGGATTACTACAGCGAGCTGTACGAGCGGGAGGCGAAGGCGACCCAGGCGGCATTGGATGGCTACCGCCAGGCTATCGGTGCGTTGCGGTGGTTGACAGTTTGTACTGTTTGATGGTTGACAGACATGGGTTTTTGGTGGGTGGCGGCATGCCTTGGAAGGGTGGGGTGGCGAGAAGACCCGGTGACACGACACAGGAAATGGAGGGCAGAAACTAGGGTGGTGGGGGGACACGAGCAACACCCTCCGCGGTGCACAGCCATTGGCGGGTCGACAGTTTTCGGAGCATGCCGACCAAATGCGTTGCGGCCACCATGCCGCAGCTGACATCACCGACATCGAGGGGGAGTTCCAGCGGATCAAGTACATCATCGACATGCTGCCAGAGGCGGGAGCGGCGGCGGGGCCGTACACTGGAGCGCCGGAGGCGGTATCCCCCCGGGTGTGCTGCGGCTGCATCCCACGCAAGCGGCGGTGAACGGTGGACGAATGCTGCGGCAGGGGGGCAGCGGCAGGAAGGGGTCGGATCGCCCTCCTGGTTGCGCACCCGTCTCCTGGGGCAAGCCGCACGGCGAGATCGCTGCCCCATTGTCGACTGGTGGGCATGCATGTAAGATAGGACTCGTCGGCTGGTGCTACCGTATGCTTGCGGCGTGGTGGTGGGGAGAACACAACGAGGGTAGGACACAACGCACGGTACTTCCTGGTACAGTACAAAGCACGGAAGCGCGACTCGGTATGTTGTGGTATTGGTAGGTTTAGGACATAAAAGATGCGCTGGCTGGCAAGAGGCAGGTTCCTCGGTGTTTAATGTGCATTCCATTAGGTATCGTATGCGACGCAAACAATAACATTCCGCGCCTATCGGGAGCGTGCTCTTGCCGCCCTCTTGTACGGGTGCACTCAGAAGCACTGCTGCGTCGAGCATTGCACGGATGGCTCGGGTCCGTGGTTCCATCACCCGCTCGGTAGCCGCGACCGACCCCCGGCCATCGCCGCCGCCTTCAGCAGTAGGGTCCATAGTATGGTACTCCACGAACACCTGATGCCGATTTCCATACAGCGCCCCATCAGCGCTCCGCGACTCTTGACGCGACCCCATTTCAGGTCGCCCCTGCTATGTCATCGTCCCCTAGGTCCATCCGAGTCAAAACAGGTTGAGTAGGTGTGTGAGTCGGCGGTTAGGGTCACCTCGAACCCGCAACCCCTACTGTAGGATACCACGTCAAGCCATCCTGCAACTGCGTACTCGGTAGTAACCAAAGACGCGCCGCCTCCCTCCGTCTCCACGCCACGGCGACGCTGGCAACGCGCCAGCCCCAGCAACGCCGGCAGCAACCAGCGCTTGTGCCTCCGCTACTGCGCCGCCAATACGTTGTTGATCTCTCCCAGCACGTTGATGGTTCGCTTGCCGCCCAGCGCCGCAGCGATGCCCCGCTCCGCCAGCGCCTTGAGCCGCTTGCTGCGGTCCACCATGGCGCCTACACGCGGCGCCAGTCCCACCAGCTGCGCCCGCGACTCCTGCTTGCGTGCCACCACGTCGGCAGCGGCCCGCTGCAGCTTTGCCTCCGCACCCGCCTGGCGCTTCAGACTGGCCTCCAGGCGGTCTAGGTACCTGAGGGGGGGAGGCCGGAGGAGGGTCCAGAGGAAATCCGTGGTCCAAAACTGAAGAACGACCACAAGTGGCTGATGGGGGGATCGAGAAGCAACCTGTATGTCAGCACTAAGGAGATGGCTGACGAAGCAGCCCAGGGGGGCGGGGAAGCGAGGCGCAGGATACTGAGGATGCACGCACACCCTTGCCAAATCGCCTCCCCTTACGAGTTACCCTACCCCAGGCGTAGCATTTAGGGTTTAGGCTGGCAGGCTTTCACATAACCCATATGCATACATGCCGGCGCAGTTCACGGTTCAGGCTCACGGATAAGACTTCAAATGGCACATACAAACCGGCAACGCCGCTCCATCTGAACGCAATCCACGACGCGCCAACCGCACCTTTGCGACGTGGCGATCAGCAGCAGCTGCCTGAACCGTGGCGTGGTTAGCTGCGCCAGGGCCGCCTGCACCGCTGCCAGCATGGAACCAACCGCGCCGCCGTCCACCGAGCTCACCGCGTCGGGCAGCGCCGTGGCCAGCAGCTCGCTGCCGCTGCCCGCCAGGTCGGACTTGCGCTGCGCCGGAACACACGCATACAAGCCCCGATTCGTTGGTTAGGTGGTTCGTGCACCGTTGCCACCTGACGCACTTGGCTGAAAGGCCTCATCCCACCGCCCCTCAAAAGCGCCGCTCCCCAACCGCTTACCTCCTGCCCAGCACTAGCAGCCATCTAAGCCCCACCCGTCCACCAACCAACCCATCCACCCACCAACCCGTCCACCCACCAACCCGGCCACCCACCAACCCGGCCACCCACCAACCCGGCCACCCACCATCCTACCTGCGACAAGAAGGCCCGCAGCTCCAGCAGGTCGTCCATCAGCAGCGACCGGTAGTCGCCGTCACGCTCCAGCCGCGCCGCCGCCACGTCATCGGGGTCCGCCGCCGCGGCGACGGAGCACGCCGCCGCCGCCGCAGCTTCTACCACCTCTGCCTCCGCCGCCACATCGCCGTCGGCGCCGGCAAGGTTGTTTGCGTCGGCCGCCGCTTCGCCAGCTGCGTCCATCGCTATGTCCCAGTCGATGGCGATGGGCGCGGCGGCGGCGCCGTCACCGTCAGCCGCCGCGCCCGTGTCCGCTTGCATGTCGACATCCCAATTAATGGCGGCGGCGGCGCCGCCACCGTCCCCATCCTCGCCGCCGCCGCCGGTGCCGCCAGCGTCATCTCCGCCCAACGCCACATCCCAGTCGATGTCAACCACAGCTGCCCCGGCATCGTCACCAGCCCCAGCCGTAGCTCCATCTGCTGCCCCAGCCCCCAAGTCCAGGTCCCAGTCTATCCCCCCGGCCGCAGCTTCCGAGCTACTTGAGGGAGCCGCGGCCTCAGCGGGGGCGGGCGGCTGCGTCTGCCTCGCCCGAATCTCAAACAGCGTCGGCAACATCGCCGACGGCTCCAGGGACGGCTCCAGGGTCGGGTCTACTGCGGCTGTGCTGGAGGCCGGGGCAGCGGCTCGCGGCGCGCGCGGCGCGTGCGCGAAGCTGGTGAAGGCGGCGTAGTATTCCGCAGCTGCCTGTCGTCAAACCGCGACAGGGGGAAAGAGTTGGGGGGGGAGAGTTTCGCATGGCTCCGAAACACGACGACAGTTACGCTGCGCGCGCTGTCCGCACGACCCCGATCCCGGACGCAGCGCCCACCTGCAGGCGCGGGTCGTGGAGCGAGTCCACCACGCCGCGGAGCATCCCGGGCAGCTCCGAAGCCAGCGCCCGCAGCTCCTGTCGAACAGCGGCACCCTGGATGCCCAGCTTCTTGCAATCCTGCGGCAGCAGGACCAGACGTCGCGTCGCGTCCGCATGATACCGGACTGACGAGTGTGAGCCGCCGCTGGGGCCGCAAGTCGTCCAAAAGGATAGAGTTGCTGTCCTTCTCTCCCTCCCATCTTCCCTTTCTCCAGCCTCGCCACAGTTTCGTTCCCACTCCGCCCTCACCCTTCGGGTCTCCTCGCCACCCCTGCCGCACCTCCTTGTACTTCGTTGCGCACGTGGTCGCGTTCCGAAGGCACTCTGCGTGCTTGCGGTCGCAGTCTAGGATCTGCTGGTTCAGCTTGGCGGCCTGCTTGCGAAGGTAGGGGATCTCGAAGTCCACGTTCTGCACCAGCGTCTGAGCGCACTCGCCCAGGAAAACGTCTGCGAAGGGGGAGGGGCCCCGGGCAGGAGGACGCTAGTTGGCAGCCGCAACGGCTCCAAACGCCCCAACTTGAAAGACAGGACATAGAGCTAGGACATGGCTCATCTGAGCCGTTGAGGGTATGCCCCTGCTGTAGGCCCCGATTTCTCCCGAAGACGCTGGGGACGTCAGCCAGCGGCGACGCCAGGCCGGGTCCAAACCACCAGCCATAACACTGGCCGCCGCTGCTCACATTGCTTTTCGTAGGCCTTGACGATCTTGTCCCAGGTGGCTGCGGGTCCGGACAGCCCGCCGAATATCGTTCGCTCCGCCGTGCTAGCCAGCTTGTCCTTAATCTCAACTGCCCGGAGGTAATCCAGGGGAGCTTCCGGCCCATCGGTGAGGCCATTCAGGACATCTGAAGGAACTTCTTTAAGAGCCTCGGCCGCTTTGGCCTGGATGACCTGTAGCCGCTTGTGCCAGTCCTTCGGGATCTTCTGTCGAGTTACCTGTCAATCCCCCCGATCCAGGCATACATAAGGTAAATTCTAACGTATACTGAAAAGACGCTAGCCTCACAGTTGATCAGGAATTGGACCAGCAAGCTTGGAGTCCGATGCAGAGCTCACCAGCCATTCCGCGAGTTTTGCATAGTTGATATCTAAGGGAAGAGAACCCTCTGGGCGTTCTACACCTTCTCCTATAAGCCTCGCAATGGCTGGTTCACCCATTGCCGCTCCTCGGAGCAAGGATACGTTGGCGTCACAATTCTATCGACTGGGTGGCTAAAATCTGTATGTGCAAGCAATATTACATCGCCGTAAGTTGCAGGTCGCTAGTTGGGAACGGGGTACGGCTGTGGTCCGCATGACTTACGCACGCGCCGTACAACTGCTCTGTTGAAGCGCACGCTGGTATTGCACGTGCCGATACTTGCCAGCTTTGGTAAGGCCCTGATTGCGATTCTGGATCCAGAAATGCTAAAAGCAGCAGGATCCGGGCATAGTTGCCACAGTACACCTCCTGACCCAGGTGCGGGAGGTGCAGCCAGGACGCCACGTCAATGCCGCACACATAGTCCGCTGCCCCTTGAGACAGCTACTGGTAGCCGCCCCGCGTTGCAGCGGTTGCGCTACGCAATCTCCACACCGGCACACGGCAGCATCCGACAACACCTTCCAACACGTCCAAATCCTGCCGCTCCCACCACGTCAAGACCCGTCACCGGACTCCGCACCGCGCGTACCAAGCCCTGGCCACGACCTCTGCCTGGCTTTAATGATGCAACAAATACTCGATATCAAATTAAGACATCTATACAGACGGTACAGGGTGAAACAACCGTTATTTAAAATGATACCGCACCGCCTAGAAGGCGCAGCCGCGCCGCCCAGCCTCCCCCCCCCTCAACTACATGGCCACCACTCCCTGTGCTCTCGCCTCCATACCGCTCCCCTACCATCCAAAGTGTACGCGACACCAAACACACCACATCACACCTTCCCCTCCCTCCTCCTACCCCCCCACTTGGTTTTTTTCGGCCGTGGATTCGCGGATATATTCTACCCCCCCACCCCGTCTGCCCCGCAGCTCGCCCCCAACGCAGCGCACCCCGCGGCATCCCCATCCCCGCACCCGCCCCTACCCCCACGTCTGTCCTAAACATTTTTTATTTCATACACGGCTGTTCCTTGCTACCCCTACTCAGGTATCCTGGCCATCACCACACCGCCGCCGCCGCCGCCACCATGTTCCTCCAGACTCATGGGTCTCGCACCCGCGCCCGCTCCCGGCACCGGCATTGATTCTCGGCCGCCTTCCCTGCTCCCCCGCATGCGGCCCAGCAGCTGCGCCACCGCCAACAGAGGCCACAGCAGCAGCGGCGGTTCCGGCGGTATCACAGTGGTCAGTTCGTGGGCGGAAATGAGGCCGCGCTGATCAAACCTGCAGCAGCATGGGGCCATCACCGCACAGGGCATGGCAGCACAGGGTAAGAGCTTCACAGGAAGAGGACATCACAGGGCCATGGCAGCGCAGGATAAGAACAGGACAGCATAGGACAGCACAGGGAGCACAGGACAGCACAGGACAGCACAGGGAGCAACAGGCGGGGGGTTGGCAGGGTAAACGCATCAGGGCTCCGCGCCCTCGCCTTAGCCCCGGCAGCGGCCCGTACCGGTAGGTGGCGACCACCTCCACCCGCTGCTCATCGCTCCAGGGGAGCCAAGGCTGGCCTGTGGCACGCCACCGTACACGCAGCTGCCCGCCGCTAAGTTTGTCGCCGCCGCCGCTACTCCGCCGACTGCTGCTGCTGTTGCCGGTCTCAGCGGCGCCGTCGCCGCCACCTCCGCCGTCGCCTTGGGACTGCCCGCCGCCGCTGCCGCTGCCGCTGCCGCTGGCGCCCCCGCTGAAGCCGCTGCCGCCGCCGGTACCCGCTGCGGGGCTCCACAGCCGCAGAAGCTCAATCGTCGCGGTCCGATATAGAAGCCGCGATACAGTTCGCATCACACTGCGAGTGGCAGGACACCGTCAGGGCTGGCTCAGACGAAGGGAATCCGGAATCCAGGGGCTGCTGTGTTCGTCTGTAGCACGCCCAGCCGAGGGAGGCCCTGATGTGGGGCCGGGGGCCGGGGCTGCAACGGTCGTAGCGGAGAATGCGGGCGTGTAGGGCCCACCTGTGCGGGCGTGTAGGGCCCACCTGTGCGGGCGTGTAGGGCCCACCTGTGCGGGCGTGTAGGGCCCACCTGTGCGGGCGTGTAGGGCCCACCTGTGCGGGCGTGTAGGGCCCACCTGTGCATCAGCTGATAGGAACGTATGCCTCGTAGCGGAGAGCTCCAGGGAGTGATGAAGGTGATATCCTCGCGGTAGATGTCCCATTGGAGGGGCCGCTGGAGCAGCTGGGTGGGTGAGTGGCCAAGGGCGTGGAGTGGGCGGAGGGCAACTCCAGGCTTTGACCCCTTATGCATTATCTATATGCTACGCTTTACATGGGGGGGGGAGCAGAATGGATCAGGCTCGGTGGGAGGGAGGGCTGGCTGTAATGATAGAGGGGACAAGGTGGTTGGCTGGCCCGCGCACCCAAGGGTGTTCGACGGACTCGCTGGTAGCGGAATGCGGGATGACAGCACAGGCGGCCGCTGTCGGAGCTGAGGGCGGTCCAGTCGTCGCAACGCACGCCAACTTCAACGCCGCAGCGAAGGGCATCAACGACAAGCACCACTGCCCGCTCACGCAGCTGCCCCTCGAGATCCAGAGGCGCGACCAAATCTTGGATTTGCGCAAACGAAAGGGCAAACACACGGACCCGAGCGCCTCACCTGAGGCAGATCCTCCCGGAGTACCCGCACTGCAGTTCCAAAGTTGAGCACGTAGCTGCCCTCGCCGCCGTCGCCGCGGCCGCCTCCGCCGCTGGAAGCGCTGCCCCCAGCAGCAACCCACGCGCCCTGATCGCCGGAGCTTGCGCCACCGCCTTTCGCATCAGGTCGCCGGGTCTCCTCTGGGCTAGGCGGAGCTACGCGAGCAGCAAAACTAATGCCAGCAGAGGCCGCGAACTCCTCTTGAGCGCGGTCGCGGAAATGTATTCCCCAGTCCGTCGCAGGACCTGCTGCTGTTGCTGTTGCGGATGACGATGATAATGACTGTGTTGGAGTCGTGAGTCCTCCCGATAATTGCCGCGTCCGCGATGACGCGGCAGGGCTTCCGCCGAATGCTAGTGACGCTCGCGAAGGCATCCGCGAAGCCCTGCTGGGCCCCGCGCTATTTCGCGAGTGGATGTATGGTGGCGAAGACGGCAGCATCCTACTAGCGAGGAAAGTCCGAGCGCTTGGGCTCTAATCAGCGAAGTCCTGCGCAAGCGCATAAGCAAGGCGCACAATTGTCTATAGGAATTGTTATAACTCTCTGGATATTCATGGCCTCAGGTTGGGCTCTGCCAATCTCGATCGCGTGCTGTATGCCTCCCATGGCTGTTTGTCTTCTGTCGTGCTGGTGCCTTACAGTCGTACGATGACGGCATACTATGCCGCGACCAGCAGGTAACATTTTCAAAACATCGCCAAACCTTAAAATCAAAGATAACAACATCGCTGGGATGCCAGGTGGTTCCCTTTTACTACTTGCCAAAGCGTTACGAAAGCAGCGACCCCTGGGCCGGGGTCCTACCGTCTGCCGCTACTTGCAATACCGTTGGCCCCCTGCCACCGCGGCCTTCAGCGCTCCAATTGCTTGGCTAAATGACGTGAGCTGCATACGAGAATGCCAATCAACCGGCCCCATGGATCCATCGCGGCCACGTGAACCGGCTGCAACTCACTGGGAAGTTGCCACATGCACCGAGCCCCCACCTGCACACACCGACGTGAAACGTTTACGCCACGCAAACTTTGAAATCGCAGGGCGCATGGCCTGCTTGGAGATTTCTTCATCCCACAACTGCATGCAACTGCTGGAGCCCAATGGAGCCCTGGAATCCTCCCTCGCCCGTCCATGCACGGCGGCGTGCTCAATAATTACTGGGTGCATCGCTACAGTGCCGATATCATTGCACAAAAAAAGCTAAAATACCGGTGCGCGGTCGAAAAGGAAAAACAGCCTAGTAAGAAACGCAATGAAGCTACTCGCTGTGCTCACGCTGGCGGCCCATCTTGCGAACAAACAGGACCGAAGCACCGACTGTACCCCGCTCGCAGCGCCGCGCGCCCATGGCCGCAGGACGCGGCCCCCGCCCTGAACCTCCCAGCCATAGGCGCTCACCTCATCTCCCACATAATAAATCGCTAACCGACCACATGCGCGGTATGTATCTTCTCTAAATTGCCAGCATACCAAAATGCGCGCTTTGACACGCCTTGTTAAAACCTACAACGTCCAGCCAAGGACCTAAACATAGCGCGCCGCGCTCAGCTCCTGCGGCCGCCACACCGCCACCGTGCACCGACGTCAAGCTGTACGACGTGCGGTTGTCACCAGACACACCCAAATATGCCTGAGGACTACGAATAGGACTACAAATCAACGGGCAAAACATGCTGTATGGGACATCACATCGAGACATGGTTATCGAACCGGCCGCTGAACACGCGCGCGCCCGACTCAACCAAACACTCATAGGCGAAGGCGTAAGATGACGCGTGGGAAGATAGGCACAAGCCGCAGCGCGTGAGCCGAACTCGATCTAACCCATCTAGCTGTGAGTTCATAAATATTGGCGCCCAAGGGGAGCCTAACTAGGGCAGGCGAGCTCCCATCCTGCGAGGTTGCCTAACCCGGGCCCGCCCAGCTCTGCTAGTTGCCCACCGGGGCCGGCCTTATGCAACATGCATGTATCGGTAAACAAACATTCTTGTTGGCTGCCACCAGGCCAACTTCACCCAAGCGCCTCAACCCACGTTGCATGCGATGACATTGCTCCAGAACGTCTCAAAACCCAAAACCCTTACTTACCACAAAATGCCACATCGCTACCACCACAACGCTGATCGTTGGGACCACGACTCACGCCGCGCAGGCCGCGGGACCCATCGCATGCTCGCGTGGCTGCAGCGGCGCTCAAAGCGTGAACAAGCTAAAGCGGGGGAGGCAGGCCAATACCCATAGGGGATAGGCAGACTAATTCCCATAGGGGGTAGGCAGACTAATTCCCATAGGGGGTAGGCAGACAAATACCCATACGACGACGCTGCAACCCACAGGTACCGTGCTCGCGCCGGCACCCAAACCTAGCAGCCGTTGCAGCACAATCACAATGAAAAACTGAGCGGCCTGCGGCCCCCACAGCCCCTACCACAAGGAGGGATGGGGCTCAATGCGCGAGGTGACCCCCGATGGTGGCGATCAGAGGCAACCGCCTGTGGCGATGTGGGGACAGTGGCCCATTACGCCGCTGCCACCTTTTTGGGTACGCTGCCTGCCAAATACTGTTCTCCTCAAGCTGGGGCTCGAGGCGGCGGGGGTCTATGCGGCCTCCCCCTCCTCGCCCTGCTGCTCCTCCACCTCACCAGTGTAGAGAGCAGTCGGGTCGGACCCGCCGCACCCGTGCTGCCAGGTCCGAGGTGCCCGCGTCGTCCAAGATGCCGCTCATCTGGGTCAGGGCGGGGCAGCGGGGGAAGGCGTGTTGGTCACGTGCGGCAAAGCCACTCGCCCCCACCGGAGTGAAACAAGGCTGTGCGCCCGCGCGGCCGGCAGCATCGCCGCTTGACAAGCGGCGATCGCAGCTAGATAGTGGGGCCTCCGCAAACCGCTGCCGTCGCCGCTGCCGTACGTCCAGCCAACGCACGGGCACCCTACAGACCTAACAACGGAAAGACCGACGGGCGCCCCGCACCTGCAGCGAGCGCACGTCCGTGGCCGCCACGACGTCCACGATGCCTTGCGGCGTGAGGCCGTGGCACATGCGGAGGCACAGCCGGCTGAGCTGCGGTGTGTGTTCCGCCAGACTGACCAGCAGCGCGTCAGACAGCAGGTACAGGGCCTCGATGTCCAGGTCCTACAGGGGCGAGCGGGCAGTATTTGGCGGGTTTAGGGTTTGGAGCTTTGGACAATCGCCTGGGTTCGGACGATACCTAGGAACGCGCCGCGTCACAACCTCAACCTCCGGAGTTGACACTTTTTGGAACAGCCGCGAAGGATTCTGCGGTAGTGGCTGGGCCCTGTCAGCATCACCAGCCTGGTGGCTGCGAGCAGCGTAGCCGCCGGAGCGACAGATCCAGTACTTGCGCGCACCGCACAGCCTAGCACCCCCTTTTGTCGCACAAAGCACACAGCACACAGCACGCGGCGTCAGGCGTCCGGCACCTCCCCGCCACCGCAGCCGCCACCCATGCCGTGCCGTGGCACCAGCACCTCCCCGCCACCGCAGCGGGCAGCTCACCCTGAGCTCCGGGTTGCGCTGCACCAGCGCCCCCAGCCCCGAGTCCGTGATCTTGGTGCACCAGGCCAGACCCAGCGTCCGCAGCGTGGTGCACCCCGCGGCCTGGAGGGTGGTTTGGGGGGGGCGAGAAGACCCGGTTACATGATGTAGAGGGCAGAACCGGGGTGTGCTGTGGGGAGGAGAGGGATACCGCCTGGTGGTCCCACCAGACCAGGACACCTTTCTTACTCACATATGTTGAACTTTCTCACTCAACACATGTTGAACTCCAATTACGCTGTGCCCTGCTCCACAGCATTCGTCCTCCCCATCCCCTCCAGCCCCCTCACAAACGATATTTCGCTCCGACACGGGTTTTCCTCGCAATCCCCTCCCTCCCCACCACCCACCAGGTCGCGCAGATGGGCGTCCTGCAGCGCCAGGCCGCGCAGGTTGATGATCCGCAGGGCGGGGCAGGCCCGCCCCACGGCGCCCAGCGTCTCACCCTTGATGCGTACACAGCCATTGAGCTGCAGGTTGGTCAGGGTGCTGCCGCAGCCGGCCAGCTGCTGGTCGCCGGATAGCATGTTCTGCAGGCTTTGGGAGGCGACCTGAGGTAGGCAGGGGGAGGTGAGGCTCAGGCCGGTGCGCAGGAGCTCCAGGGAGGGCGCGATGGGCGGGGCTGCGCGGACAGCGTGTTGTCGAGACTTTCCTGGGGTACGACTACACATACCCGCTCGACTTGGGCAAACCCAGTACTCCCATCAAGCGAGGGCTGCTGCCCCAGCCCCCCTAGCGTACATCTCCCCCTCCCCTTCCAACGCCACGTCCTCGGCCCGTCAAGAACTTTCGAGCCTCCCCTTGTACAACTTAGCGCCCTGCCCGTAGCCCCCCTCGCCACCACCACACGTACCCACGCACGCCTCTGAGCAAAACACACACACACACACGTGTCGTACATCTCGTACACCACCTTTCCCCCAGCGCCCCACCTTGGAGCAGCCGCTGAAGTCCACCGCCGTCAGGCTTGGGCAACGCGCCAGCATCCACACGGACGACACACGGGGGCACTGCCGCAGCGTCAGCTCCGCCAGAGCGGCGCAGTGCTCCGCGAGTGCCTCCAGTGCATCGTCCGTCACGGCGTACGACTTGGCTATGGACAGACGCCGCAGCTTGGGGCAGCGGCGCGCCAGCACCGCCAGCGACTCCGAACCCACCTTGGGGGGCCGCGGGGGATGGAGGGGAAGGCTGCGTGAGGCAGGCGTGGAAGCCTCAGCCACACATGGCTAGCCAAGTAAGGGAAGCCTCAGCCACACATGGCTAGCCAAGTAAGGGAAGCCTCAGCCACACATGGCTAGCCAAGTAAGGGAAGCCTCAGCCACACATGGCTAGCCAAGTAAGGGAAGCCTCAGCACACATGGCTAGCCAAGTAAGGGAAGCCTCAGCCACACATGGCTAGCCAAGTAAGGGAAGCCTCAGCCACACATGGCTAGCCAAGTAAGGGAAGCCTCAGCCACACATGGCTAGCCAAGTAAGGGAAGCCTCAGCCACACATGGCTAGCCAAGTAAGGGAAGCCTCAGCCACACATGGCTAGCCAAGTAAGGGAAGCCTCAGCCACACATGGCTAGCCAAGTAAGGGAAGCCTCAGCCACACATGGCTAGCCAAGTAAGGGAAGCCTCAGCCACACATGGCTAGCCAAGTAAGGGAAGCCTCAGCCACACATGGCTAGCCAAGTAAGGGAAGCCTCAGCCACACATGGCTAGCCAAGTAAGGGAAGCCTCAGCCACACATGGCTAGCCAAGTAAGGGAAGCCTCAGCCACACATGGCTAGCCAAGTAAGGGAAGCCTCAGCCACACATGGCTAGCCAAGTAAGGGAAGCCTCAGCCACACATGGCTAGCCAAGTAAGGGAAGCCTCAGCCACACATGGCTAGCCAAGTAAGGGAAGCCTCAGCCACACATGGCTAGCCAAGTAAGGGAAGCCTCAGCCACACATGGCTAGCCAAGTAAGGGAAGCCTCAGCCACACATGGCTAGCCAAGTAAGGGAAGCCTCAGCCACACATGGCTAGCCAAGTAAGGGAAGCCTCAGCCACACATGGCTAGCCTGCCCGCCGAGCATATGAGCCTGCCCGCCGAGCATGTACGCGAGCGGCATTCGCTCGATCAGTCTGCGTGGCCGCACGCCGTACGTGATGTACGAGGACGTGTACGCTTGCGGCTGGGTGACAGATTGACAACACTGGGACAGATGTCCCCATCGGGCAACGCCACCGCGCTCGTCCGCGTGCACCCACGGACCCACCCGCAGGCAGCCATCCAGTGTGACGTCCTCCAGCTGCGGGCAGCCGTTTGCCATGGCGATCACCCCCGCATCCGTGAGGAAGGTCCAGTCCTGGCAGCACACCACCCGCAGACGCGGCAACAGCGAGCCGATGGCCACTGCGGATGCGTCCATGAGCTTGGAGCTCCGTGGCAGAGCCAGGACCTCAAGATCTGTAGGAGGGGGCGGTGCAGATTTCGATGTGTTCAGATGCGGGTTTGATAGGCGGGGAGGGTCCGCGTGCAGTGCCGGCGGTAAGGGACGTGGTGGGTCATTTTAGGGGCCACGGAGGCACACCGCAGGCGCGCGGGTGCGGCGAAGGTTGATCATTTCTGTAGAGCGCTTGAATGACGGCCCCGTGAACTCATGTGTGAGATGATCAGCATCCCTTACCAACCCCACCTGTCACCAGCGGCTAAATGGGGGCCCGTGGCCACGAGGCTACAGCCGCACGCTCCCACCCCACATGCCACACATACGCCTAGCCTATGCCCGTTTGCTGACAGCCCGTCAAGGTATACGGGGGCACGTGCAGCTCTGGCCGCTTCCTCAGATTACCCAGAACACCTTAACCCGTGCCCTCTAGGCCGCAAGTTACTTACGTGGGCACTCGGGCAACAGCAGTGCCAAGTGTTTGTCCTGTAGCTGTTTAAGGGAGTCCAGATGAAGGCTTGTAAGCTGAGACAGCCTCTCCCGTCCCGTGGGCAATCGGCATGCCGCCAGCATTGCGTCCAGGCACGCGTGGCCAGACGCAGCGATGCTGCGCAAGCTTGTAAGGTCTGATCGGAACGCCCACGCGAGGGCTTCGCTCACGTGCAAGCCGGAAAGGTTGTTGAGGTCCAGGCTTTGCACGTCGCGAAGCACATCCTTCCGGACCAGCTCGTTGAGCTGCTTGCAGACGGTAGACAAAACCAGGCAGTTGCGCAGTGGTAACGACTGGAAGATACGCGCCTGGCACGGCCAGGGAAGGCCCGTAACCAGGTCCAATGGGATGAAAATGTCAGCGGCTGTCATGATGCTAGTCCAGGGTGAGCCTTACTATATAAGGTATAGTAAACTGACAGGGATGAAAACCAAGCGAAATTTAGTCTGTATGTGTAAAGTAGTCGAACATAGTCCGAGTGTACCGTAACTGTGCGAGAAAGTAGGTTGTATGCTTGTACCGTTGAAGGCGTTGTCCACACGTAACCTACGTTCCGACCGGAGATTGGCCTTCGTTAGCGACAGGCGGATGTCATCGAGTGCACGGCGGCTGCAACGCCGTAGTACGACGTGGCGGTGTGAAAATAACTCAAGTCAGGCAGCCAGTCCATTCATCCTGACGTTTACGCAAAGCAAATCCAACATGCGAACTGCAGTAGTTTCTGGGGTAGCCCGCTCGACGGGCATAGGACGCCAAATCGCGCGGACGCTCTTAAGCAAGGGCTACCGGGTTGTTGGCTGTGACGTTGCGCCGGAAGAGGCCCCGCATCAGGATGAAACCGCAGCGTACTCGTTCATGAAGGTCGACGTGAGGAGGCCCGATGAAGTGCGAGCGCTGTACGCTCACGTCGAGAGGGTGGCTGGCGGGCCCCACCTCCACGTCCTGGTCAACAACGCGGGCATCGCTGCGCCGTACCTTGATGCGATTGACCCGGTGGGAAGCTGGCATGCCTTCATTGACACCAATCTCACGGGTGAGTCATGGGCTAGGCAGGTGCCTGTCATGTAAGGGTGGCGCGCTCGTGCGTTCCAGGGATGCATTACAGTGGGAGCACGGGGCAGGAATGGGCAGGCTCAGCGGCTAGGAAACGAGAACTTGAGGAGGTTGTGTCCTTGAATTTCAAGGTTGTCGGGCGACAGCTATGCAGGTCTGCGATAGGGGTCGTTGGCGTACAGTCTCGCTTCTCGCTCAGATGCTTGGCCACCTGGGAACAACCAGCACAGAACCCACATCCGCATGCCTGCCTTCCCTTTTGAAGGCCTGTCCGCCACATCCATTGCCCAAGCATATGTCTGCGCTCAAAAACACATGTCCGCGCTCAAAAACACACAAATAGCTTCCATGAATGAACCTTGCCTCCCTTTTCGACGGCAAATGTTGCTCCGGGGCCGATGCCTCCGCCGACATTAGACAGTAATTTGTTCCGTGGTGGCTAAGTAATTGCGAACCCGCTGCAACCCGCTGCACTGTTTCTTGTCCTCAGTACGTTACAAGTTTGAACAATCCCGCACACCGGCACTCAGCTCCCGGCGGCAAAAAACCTCCCAAGTAGCACTAAACCGGCACTCAGATCCCGGCAATCCCCTGGCCGGCACTCAGTTCCCGGCATCCCCATCTCCCAAACCAGCTGCAAAACGGCAATTGGGCAAACATCGGTCAATCGACAGATTTTTCATGTTGCCTATAGTGGCCAGTAGTACAACATCAAAATTGCATCATCTCCCCCATCCGCCGTAGTATAACATTATCATAGTATATTCCTAGTTGTCCCTAATAGTTGATTCCAACATGGCTGACAGGGCCCCTGCAGCCATTGTCCAGCAGCAGCCACCGGGGCTGCGGCGGGATCCACCTCAACAAGAAGATATCGCGGGCCCGGACAGGCCTCGCAGCTTGCAGGAAGAGTTCGACCATACCTTCCTGCTTGGCAGCAAGCTTTGGTCAATTATCAAACTCGTGGACGCAGTGAAGCCTTTTATGCCGGCGGAGGCAATTCCTGTCGTCGAACTCGTCACGCAGGAGGCCCGCGCCGGGTCACGGCTGGTCGACGTCTACCGGGCAGCCAGCGAAGCAGGAGCCAGGTGCAGCACAATGCACTCGGAAGTGCGCTCGGCGTACTACCAGGACCGCGTAGGGCTGGCGCTCCAGTCTACCCTGGAAGTCGAGACCGGAGCGATTCGCCTGTTCGACCTCGACCATGCCGTCTACAAGCAGGCATGCAAAGAGGTGAAGAGCGTGAAGGGTGTCGATCCGCGGCCGCCGCCCGTAGCAGAAGCCAGGAAGCGTCAGCGCGGATTGGGTGGAGTGGTTGTAGTACTGTTGGGGCGCTGGTTGGCCATAGTGCCCCAACAGTACTACAACCACTCCACCCAATCCGCGCTGACGCTTCCTGGCTTCTGCTACGGGCGGCGGCCGCGGCTCGGCGCGCGGGTCGACACCCTTCACGCTCTTCACCTCTTTGCATGCCTGCTTGTAGACGGCATGGTCGAGGTCGAACAGGCGAATCGCTCCGGTCTCGACTTCCAGGGTAGACTGGAGCGCCAGCCCTACGCGGTCCTGGTAGTACGCCGAGCGCACTTCCGAGTGCATTGTGCTGCACCTGGCTCCTGCTTCGCTGGCTGCCCGGTAGACGTCGACCAGCCGTGACCCGGCGCGGGCCTCCTGCGTGACGAGTTCGACGACAGGAATTGCCTCCGCCGGCATAAAAGGCTTCACTGCGTCCACGAGTTTGATAATTGACCAAAGCTTGCTGCCAAGCAGGAAGGTATGGTCGAACTCTTCCTGCAAGCTGCGAGGCCTGTCCGGGCCCGCGATATCTACAGGCTTGCGGCATCGCATTTCAAATTCGGCTTTGGCTTGCGCCTTAACCGGCTGTGCTAATGTGTAGTTATTGGCAACTACGACAGCTTCTTGTTGAGGTGATCCCGCCGCAGCCCCGGCGGCTGCTGCTGGACAATGGCTGCAGGGGCCGGCAGGTTCCCTTCGGCCATATTGGAATGAACTATTAGGGAGAACTATGAATATACTATGACAATGTCATACTACGGCGGATACCGCAGAAAGCGGGATCACTAGTTATCAATAAGACGGAGTACGGCTGTGCCGTAGTTCGTCCAAGAACTCGCCTTCTATTACAGAGAAGTCTGCGTCTCTCACTGTCTCGCCGTCACAACATGCAAAAGCACGCGTTCCCCATCCCATCTTTCTGCCTTCCCTTCAGCCCAGGTGCCTTCCTCATGTCGCACACCCTGCAACCGCTGATGGAAGCGGGCGCTTCCGCCATAGTCCACATCTCCAGCACGCGCGCGCTGCAGTCAGAGCCGGGTTGCGAGGTGCGGCCTCGCGACTGCGCCGGGTTGGCGCAACGATGGATCCCGTATCCAGCCGCAGGGTTCTCTCTGGCTTCCACGCGCGCCCCCAACACCTGAATCGCGCCCACCACTCGCCCACCACCAGGGCTACGCCGCCGCCAAGGCCGGCCTGCTGGGCCTTACACATGCGCAGGCGGCCAGCCTGCAGCGACGGACCCGCGTGAATGCCGTGCTGCCAGGCTGGATCGACGTGACGGGCGGCGAGGAGCCGATTAGCGAGGAGCAGCACCAGTGGCAGCTTACGGGTGGGTGCTGCCGGTGGGCTGGTACAGTGGCGTGGGGTCGGAGAATGGGCGGATGGGCCGGAAGTCGCCTAGTCGGTGAACCCGGAATTGCTGCGCATGCAACGGCCCGTGGGACGGTAGCCCGTAGGCGGTGCCAGGCCCAAGTCTTAACGCGCAGTCGTGATATCAGAAAGCAGCTGCGTAAATTGTTGTATATCTACCGACAATGTGTTAGTGCGTTGAGGCTGGAGATGTGCCTGTCTTCGCGATGAAGCGGAAAAGCCCGTTGCCGAGCCTGTTCACAATCCCTTCCCGCCCGCCGATGTTCCCTCCGGCCCAGGTCGTGTGGGGACGCCCGCCGACGTAGCCGAGCTGGTAGCATTCCTTGCAGATGAGAGGCTCGCCGGCTACATCACTGGCCAGCACTTCGTCTGTGACGGAGGCGCCACAGCGAAGATGTACTATCCGGAGTGACCGGCGGCCAGCCTGCAACAGCTGTGCCAATGCGTACTTGGAGGATTAGCCAGGGCTTGTTATGATGGAGAAAGATTGTAGTGAAGTGCTTTACACATCCATGGCGACGGCCTAGGGTCCAGCCTCCTGGACCTCTGCTAGGCCAGAAGTTTTAAGCCACCCGGTGCCTCGAGTTGACTCACTTCCGACCCCTCCTTCCCACCCCGATAATACCTTCGAAAGGAACGATGAGGTACATATCTACCCTAGCGCAATATTTCATACACAAGGCAGGGGCAGGCAATTTGATAACTAATTGGGATAAGGTATTTTTGGCAGGGGTGCCGCGCATACAGATTAAGTAGTAGGCGGGCATCTCTAGAAATGGGGTTGCGCAAGGCGTAGATAGTAATGTTGCCGTACAGAATCCGTACGCAAGGGGACCTGGCGGTGGGACTCTCTAGGTTCTATCCTCGCGGCTTCAATTGAGGCTGTCGACGGGTTCGGCGTCTCATCACTTGGAAACTTGGAAACAACCTTGGTATGCGTTACCTCGTCCCCTCCTTTGTAACTTCATCCCCCACCCAGTTAACCCTTGGCGGCAGAAGTACCGTCTAGTAATCACATACCAGTATGCTTGTCCGCACGACTCTGCCAACGTTTGGCGCATTCTGTTATAAGTCTGAACGAAGTTGTGAGATATGACCGCCTAATCGCCAGTTGCAAAATGCCCTATACTAGGGGCATCTAGTATTTCCATTGCGCTGACGTTACAATCTCACAACTGCAGACAAGGTGCATGGCAACCCAGAGTGCAAAGACCAATGTAAACTATCAAGTGAGGTCACGAGCGGAACATGGTAATAAGCGGGTGGTTTGCGGAAAGTTTGGGGAGCTCAGGTGGTCTTTGATGAAAAAAGCCCGCGTTCAGGTAGCGAATACTATATGTGGTCAACAGCGGTCTAAAGTCATGGCTTCACGGATTGCAGCGTAGCTCCGACCACTATAACACAATTCCAGTCAAAGCTGGGCACTCTTTTCTGAAAGCCAACTGTACGGCATGGAATTTCCGCGTCTTTGCCCATTGGCGCGGTCAATGTAACCAGTGAATTGTGTTTTGCTGAGATAAGCCAACTGTCTTTCAACTCCTTTGTTACTTTACGCCTAATCATTGCAAACTTGTAGGAAGCAGCAAGATCACACAGCTCTGTTACCTGGTTCCTTACACAGACGGTCGGCCGGGCCCGCGAGGGCATTATAGCAGACATTCTCCTTTGAGTTTTACTGCAGAGGTATCAGTGGCTGAAAATGAGCGGAGCAACCACGAGCCCGCTCGCCAAGTACAAGCTGGTGCGTGCCGTTGAGCCGGAGAGCAGGAGTAAACAGCAGCACAGTGGCACAGGACTCAGCTGTAGCGTGCCTCGTGCAGGTTTTTCTGGGGGACCAGTCGGTCGGTAAGACCTCAATCATCACCCGGTTTATGTATGACAAGTTCGACAACACTTACCAGGCAAGTCGCGTCATTAGACATATGCCACCTGGATATAGAATGTCAGCGAAATGGGGGCTCATCGCAGGCCACCATTGGGATAGACTTTCTTTCCAAGACCATGTACCTGGAGGACCGGACAGTGCGCCTCCAGCTGTGGTAAGGCATGGCTACACAGCAACGCATACGGATGGGCTACTCCCCTCATCAATTGCTTAATATCACTGGTGCGCAGGGATACCGCTGGACAGGAGCGGTTCCGCAGCTTAATTCCAAGCTACATCCGCGACTCTTCGGTAGCGGTGGTAGTTTACGATATCACAAGTGAGATTTGTGGCCTGTCAAACCTTATTTACTCCGGTGAATGACTCGTGGGTATGCTGGCTGCTATGCAGACCGCCAGTCGTTCCTCAACACAGCACGATGGATCCAGGAGGTTCGCACCGAACGGGGGAACGATGTCATCATTTTCCTCGTAGGCAACAAGACGGACCTCATTGACAAGAGGTAAGCATGGTAGGGGACTGAACCTGTCGTGGTCCCTAAGGTACTTTCGGGGCAGATGGGAGAGGGGGGGACGGCTGCCGGGTTTTTTGTGAAGGTATTCGTCAACAGTCAGCGATAATGACTTATTCATTGTGTGTTTGATAACTGCTTGCCACAGGCAAGTGTCAATTGAGGAAGGTGACGCCAAGGCACGTGAGTTGAACGTGAACTTCATTGAAACCAGCGCAAAGGCTGGCCTCAACATCAAGGTGGGTGGTAATCCAGGTAGCAGGCACACACAGCCGCATGTCGATGATGGTGTGTAGTGTAATTGTCGCAATATATTCCCACACACAAACGTCCGTTCCCTTGGATAACTGGTATGAATGGACGGGCACAACGGTGCCCATGCACCAGTAGATTGCAACGGCGACGGACATCAAACATGCGAACACCGTGTGCAAAATGGACACGCTGGCGACATCCCCACGTTGTTGCACAGGCCCTGTTCCGCAAGATTGCGGCTGCGCTTCCAGGAATGGAGTCGGTAACGCAGAACAAGCAGGAGCAGATGGAGGAGGTCAAGCTGACCACTTCCACGGTCACGCTAGATGCAAAGCCACCGCCGCCGCCTTCGACCTGCTCTTGCTGATTCTGACGTAGGCAAGAAGTGATTTGCTCTTTCGCATCGGCACCGGTAGCCGGGATGGCACGTAGAGTAACTGGGAGCATTGGATTGTGTGACAGCAGTATTCGATTTCGGTTTGGAGGAGAGTTTTGAAACATTACCCGCTTCGCTTCATTTGGCCTTCTTTGCGTGGAACTGAAAGGTTGGCTAGGCGTTTGGATCGGGTCGCATCGCAGTAGCTGTAGGGTAAGCGCTGTGGTGCTGAAGACGGCGCAGCTCTGGTCTAGAGTGGTGTGCATTTGAAGAACAAATGAGCGCTAGAGGGCAGTAGTACGGAAGGGGTTGAACTCTGCAGCTGCAGGATGCAGGGATGGGGGTGTGGCCACGTAGACTTGGTAGTTGCTCCATGCAGGTCAATTCCAAGGCGCCTGGTGCGCTCTGGGGGTGTAGGTGCAGTCACACCTTGACCTGCAGGGGCAGTGTAGTGCATTTGCCAGTCGATCGCCGTTGGGGGCCGTCCAGGGCCGGTTGGCCGCCTTTCCTGGTTTCCCATTAACGCGGCGGTGGTCGCAGCTGAGCTGCTTGGGAGAATTTACAACGCCGGTATGTTCCGTGCGGTATGATGGGCTGTCACGGGTTCCCATCGCGTGAGAAATGAGCAAATTGTGACCAGCAGTCCATCGAGCGTCTTCGCACGCTCAGGGCAACTTGGCTGTCTAGGAGGGTCGCGTCCACCTGAGGTCAGGACTCGACCTCGGGACGACGCGGAGCCTTGCGACTGTTCGACGATGCATAGGCGTGCGAGTTTTCGCAAGTAGCACATATGTGTCGGCCGCATTTGTCTGCAGCGGCGCTCGGCAGAGGTTGTGAGGGTGTTGGCCCTGACCGGCTGCCAAGGAGCTGCGCGCTTCACGTAAACCGCCTGGTGTGGCGGTGGATGAGAGGACATGCCATGTACCTGCGCGTATGTTGTTTTACCATTGTACGACGGACGATGAGCACTCAGCCCCGGCGTTTTTTGCTTAAAGAGACGCAGAAGTCTTGGTGTTTCTTACCGATCGGTGGGTCTCCGAATTAACGGAACCCGTGTGGCTTATACGTGAACGGGGTACGGTCAACCCGCCATATACCGTCCCTCGTATCCAGCAGCTGTGCGATGCTAAGCGACGAGGAAAATGACGCTGTTTTGAGTCCTTGTTACACAGCTCCCAGCCGAAGCCTCTTAGTTCCTCTGGTTTCAGGTCGGCAGCGCACTGCAGCGATGCTTCCCTATCGCTCCGTCTCGGGCGCGTGTTGGGTTACATGTAGGAGTGACGGTTGGGCCACGGGATGTTATGTGCTTTTGCCAGCTCGGCAAATTTGCAGTTTCCGTACAGCGACAGGTCCGGAAGCTTCGCCAGCCAGGCCAGCTGCTGCGGTGATGGTGTTGCCGTCGTTGCGAGGCTCACGCTCCAGCCCAGGCACCGTAGGCGGCAGAGACGTGTGATTCCGTCTGGCAACGACCGAAGAGAGCGGTTGTTCCTGGAGAGATCAAGTCAAGGGCGATGAAGTTGTTAGGTGATTCAGCCAGGATGCAGCCGTTGCAGCCAAACATGTGCGCGCGCATATCCTTGTTTAACTGCACCCTTGGCGTGCGTGCTGCTCCGCCTCCAAGAACACGTCCCTACTTGCTGATGTGCCCTGCCCTTCACCCTCTCACATCCGAAGCCCCTCCACGCCATCAGAGCACGCAATCTCACCAATCCCACCCCGCCCAACCATCTACATGCGAACGTGCACCCACTTGAGCCCCAGCTCCGTCAGGCGGGTCAGCGCTCCAATACCGTTGGGCAACCGGGACAAGTTGTTGTAGCACAGCTGTAGGTCTGTGCGGATGGCGGGACCCCGTGCGGGGGACGTGGAGTTTAGGGTTTGGCACGGTAGGAGGGCACGTGAGAAGGCAACACACACACGTATGTAAAGCCAGTTTCCCAACTTCAGTATCGCACCGGCCAGTCGGACGAGCTTGGTGATGGCCGTTGGCAGGGCCGTTATGGAGGACGAGCTGAGGTCCAGGGAGGTCAGCCCCCGGACGTGTGTGCAGAGCTCGTCCAGCAAGGCGGGCGGCACGGGCATGTTGCGCAGCTGGAGCAGCTGCATGATCGTGGGTGTGGGCGGCGGCGGGGTGCGGTATGGCTTGAAAAAAGAGAGCGACGAGTGCGGGGAGGCAGCGCGGTGGGACCAGGCACCAGGGAGGTGGTATGGCCGAGGGCAACCGCGCGTATGGTTCTGGTGTCCCTATGCAGGGCTCGGAACCATAGGGCTCGCCACCCGGCTCACCTCCAACGCCGTGAGCGCCCCAATGCCCTGCTGCACGTGGTCCGAGTCCTCTTGCCCCGTGATGCTGAGTTGCCGCAGCTTCGTGAGTGAGTACACGTCCGGCCAGGGGATGAAACTGGAGGCGTCTGGGTCGAAGGCGTCCACCAAGTTGAGGATCTGCTCGCAGGTCCAGGGAGGGGCGTAGAAATGCACATGTGACAGGAAAGGAAAAAGGAAACCGAAACCCTAGTCCAGGCCGAGGGAGGGAGCCAGAGCGGGGCTCCGAGGGGGGTCCGATCTGAGGAAAGCCGAGGCGCTTGCGATCGTGTTGGACGTACAAGGATGCAAGAGGAGAGGCTTGGGAGGTGACCCTAGCAACACCTGACACATGGGTTCGAGCTCCGACGCGCTACCGACGTGGAACCCATCATGCAGGACCGCCGCCTCCACACCATCTTCCTGGTTCACTCCACTCCCCGCCCCCGCCCCATCCCAGCACACCTGCAAGTTGGACAGTTTGTTGATGTACGACGGCAGGCACGGCAGGAAATTCTGCTCCATATCCAGCTCGCGCAACTCCACCAGGTCGAAGAGGCTGGGCGGCAGGGGCCCGGACAGGTCCAGATAGCCCAGGCGGAGGATGGCCAGGCCGGTGAGCGCGGTGACGCCATCTGGGAGCCCCTGCGGCGAGGGGGCGTGTTGACGAGCCCGAGAGTGCAACGTAAGACCGTACTTGCGTATGTCTCAGGCGGGTCACGACCCCGCAGACTCTTTCAGCAGTGTTCTGAGTCCCCGTCTACTGGACGGCAAAGACGATTTATAGGGCCGGCATGGAAGGTTCGGCAGCCGTGCCGTACAAGCGTCATCAGCCTTCCAGAACACTCTATAGAAGTTGCCCTTTCAGCTCCGCTTGCTAGAGGAATTTCTGCTGTATTTCAGCGGCTAGTGAATCAGCCTTTCCGCAAAGTATCTGCATATGTTTCGCGTGGTTCTGCTGAGTTCACGCTACAACAGGGCGATAGCGTAGGAACTCGTGTTTTGTCACTGGAGCCAAAGCAACTGACAGATGAGCATGAGACTTGTTTGGAACGCACAAAAGAAGAGAGCGTGCGTGGTTGCGTGCGTGTCCGAGCCCAGCCGACTGCGACTTCAGCTCTCGGGATATCAGCCCGCATACCGTAACATCCGCTGCGGGAAGACCCACCGACCCACCGACCCACCGACGCACCAACCCACCGACGCATCGAAGTTCTCCATTATGGACAGGTGGCTGAGGCTGGTGAGCTCGGAGAAATTTCCCGGCAGCTTGTCCAGGCCACACCCATCCAGCAGCAGCTCCCGTAGTCGCCCCACGGGGGCCAGCGCCGAAACCAGCGCCTCCAGCGGCCCTTGCCCGGCCTGTTCGCCGACTCCGCCGTTACCATCACCGAAGAAGTTGGTGTCTATGGACAGGTCCACGTCGCAGAGACCTGCCCGTAGGGTGAAAGGTGAACCGTGGGTCGGCGCAGTGTTGGCGGGCTCGCGGATGACCCTCCTGTTGCCTCCGCACCTTATAGCTGTCCAGCCGTGCGTCCGCCCACAACCCACTCAAAAGCAAGTCCGGCGCGTGTTTCATCACGTAAGCAGCAAACCCGCCCCGCGGGCTACCGCTAGTTGCTTTATTAACTAGTTGCTTTCTTAACTAGTTGCTTTCTTAACCACATCCTCACTGGACCCACCGCCCCCACCCGTCCATGCGCCCACGCACCCAGAGAACACAGGTTGGTCAGCGGTGTCAGCAGGGGGCAGCAGAACCCCATGTCCAGGCCGTGGAGGCCCCCTAGGTGCAGGTGCGTCAGCCTGAGGGCGGGGCAGGTGGAGGTGCAGGTGCGTCAACCTGGGGATTGGGCAGGCCGGTGTGGAGGTGGAGGCGGAGGTGGAGCGTTCGGTGGAGGGGGGTCACAAAGTCAGGACAGGCGACGCGCGCGAGTCCCTGCAATCTTCTCCTTTGCTCTCACCCGGTCAGCGCTCCGAAGTCCGTGGGCAGGCGGTGCAAATGGTTCCCGGACAAGTCCAGATCGGCGAGCCGCGACAGCGCCGACAGCCCCTCGGGCAGTGAGCTCAGGGTGTTGTGCTGCAGGTCCAGGTACTGTGGGAGGCGGGAGAGGGGGCGGGGCGCAGGAGGGGAGTGGGAGAGGATGCGGGAATGAGAGGCTGGGTTTGGCTGGCTCAGTACGGCATGACGAACCAAGTGGTCGTCGTCGTGTCCCCACATCCAACGATCGTGTACCGCAGCCTGCCATTAGGCCAGCCGAGGTCCCACCCTCCCTGGATTGGCCACACCAGTTTCGCCAAACGGGTTTCGCCTCCCCCCTCTTTGAATCCCACCTCCAGCTGCACCATCGTTGTGATTGTTTCCGGCAGCGCTGACAGCCAGTTGGCTGAGAGGTCCAGCATCCGCAACCCGGTGAGGCCCGCCGCCACCTCCGGGGGCAGGACACGCAGGCAGCATCCCTGGAGCGATAGGTCCTGAGGGAAACACACAAGCAAGCGGGGTCAGGAAGGGACGGGCGGCGGCAAGACGTGCCGGTTGAAACCAGTGGTGGTGATACCGTACACGCAAATCTCCTGCACCTCCAGCGCGACCTGCCCCCATTCCGCCCGTCACTCCGCTGCGTCTGCTCCCCCTCCTCCCTCACCCGAAGCTTGGACCCTAGGTTGAGCACCAGGTCGCGACCAAAGGCGCTCTGGCTGCTGCGCCCCTTCCCTGGAGCGCCGAAGAACGTAGGCAGCCGGCACTGGAGCAGGCGCAGGCTGGTCAGTGCCTCCAGCGCCATCATGGCCGAGCCCAGGCGAGCCGCGGATGCGTCGATCCCAGAGAGCCGCAGCCGCCTGAGCCCCGGCAGGCTGGACAGTGTGCGGTCCAGGGCGGAGCGGCGGCTGACGGCAGGGGGGCCGGTCTTGGCGGCGGCGCCGCCGCCGCCGCCGGCGCGACGACCAGCGCCGGACATCAGCCCGCTGCCGGGGCCGAAGGGGAAGGGCAGCTCGCGGCCGTTGTGGTCCGTTTTGTGCTCGTGGTTCTGCGCGCACACCACGAGCTCCTCCAGGGAGGGACAGCTGGCGGCGAGGTCGAGGTGTACGGCAGTGTCCGTGACCTGCAGGTTTCGGAGCGCCGTGAGGGGCGCCAGCGAGCGCGATTTGCTGACGCCGCCGGCGCCCGATCCCCCAGCCGAGGCGCCGCCGCAGCCGCCGCCGTCGCTGCCGTCGCGACGGGAGTGGCGGGAGCTCCTGCGGCTGCCGCTGCCGGCGGCGGCGGCGGCGGCGGCGGCGGCGATGCTGCTAGGTCCCGCCCCCGCCTGGTCGCCGCCGCCGCCATCTCGGTCCGCAGTCCTCACTAGCAGGTCGCTGCAGGTGCCGAGCGCCAGGTGGGAGACCCGGGGGAAATGGGAGGCCCAGATGGTGTACGGCTGCGCGTCGTGCAGCAGCACCCGCCTCACCCCCTCGCTTAGCACCTCGCACCACAGCCGGCACACGCCGCGCATGGCTAGGGCCGTGTCGCTCATACGGGAGGGGCGGAACGTACCCGGAACGGCGACAGGAGGGCCGTCTCCAACACCCGCGCAGTGCGCACCGCCGACACCGCCGGCGCCGCTGCCGCCATCCGTACCCGGGCCTTGGCCCCGGCCTGGGCCCGTTGATGGTGATGCGTCGCCGCCCGTTGTTGCCATGGCATCTGACCCAAGCCTCAATTCAGGCGGCTGGGGGGCTTCCCGCGCGAATTGGCCACCGGGGAACGCGAAGGTTCGGTCCTCCTGGCGGTGGTAGGCGCAAGAGTCGGGGTCCGCAGAGTGTGCCAGGCTGGTGAAAGGCAGCGGCTCCACCGGCGTGCAGGTGTAGCTTGCGATCATGGCGACAATCTCTCGCGGCAGCTCGCCCCACCTGGGTCGGAGGGTGGGAGATGTCGGGCGATGGATGAGGCTGAGGTGCGAGGCACGAAAATGCACGCCCGACCGAAAGCAGAGTGGCAATTCGTCCCGCAGACGCCTGACGGAAGCGTCAGGCCAGGAAGGTAATCCATACGTGACTTTCGGTTTAGCGTTTGCATTCCCCGCGGGACTAGCAAGCGTAGCGCTAA
Source organism: Yamagishiella unicocca (assembly GCA_003116995.1). Taxonomy (NCBI): domain Eukaryota; kingdom Viridiplantae; phylum Chlorophyta; class Chlorophyceae; order Chlamydomonadales; family Volvocaceae; genus Yamagishiella; species Yamagishiella unicocca. The sequence goes on along the minus strand of BDSL01000016.1, from coordinate 449,133 downwards.
CCAATCTTAGTCCGGTGACGGGTACGCTGTTACACACATATATGCAACATAGCCAGATTTTGGTAAGCGTACAAATCCTTCCGCAGCTCACCGCGCAATGCTTTCCGCGCCATCGTCGGCCTTGCAGGTTCCGCCTGAAGCCACGCGTCGCTTTTTGTTGCTTTTCATGCTCCTTTCGGCCTATATGACCTCTAAGGTCACTACCGCGACGTGGGTGAACATTGAAGCTGCCCTAAATTATATGGTTCCTAGATGGAAAACGGTAAAGCGGCTCGATGCAGGGTAAATATTCAGCAACCTAATGTGCAATGAAATGCAACGTTCACCGAACGCACAATACCGGTATCGTCGACATTTGATGTGTGGTGATGTCTCCGAAACCATCGCGCTCTAAAAACTGTGAGATTGATTAGGTTCCTCAGTTGACTACATACTAGCAGCTATCATGGCAGGAATGCTGATGTTTAGGATTGGTTGCAACTTGGTTTCGGGGCTGACGGACCCGGCGGGACCGCGAAAGCGAGGGTAATGAACGTGCATCGCGCCATCTCATCAGCCAGATAGATGCAGACGCTCTTACTTGATGCCATGGGTATCAGCAGAATCCAGTGATGCTGCGCGTAATCTTATAATGGCGCTAAGGCAAATGGAATTGGGTTGCCCGCGAACAGTGGCCCAAATGGAGCTGCACTGCATTGTTTCAAAACCAGGGGCCGTAAGTGTGAACCTGCGCCCTTGCATCCTCATAAATACGGCATACTTTAGCCCTAGAGACGTTGAATGACTGTAGTGACGTAGTCTATTACCATTCTTATGACCCTAATTGGTTTATCCACGCATCCGCACAGTGTGGTGATCCTAGGTTAGGCTTGTACAGTGCATGCGAGCTCATGAACCGCTTTCTGTAAAAAAAGGAGTCGATGTCCAGACTCCCTATTAGCGCCTAACTCCTGTACTGTACCTGAGCTTACCGGCGGAAGCGGCAAATGTTCACGTTGCGGCGCACGGCGGCAGCGGCCAGCCTTACTTTGTGTAGCAGCCGACGACATGCAGTTGTTCGTCTTGCGAGAGCGGCGGGTGCGAGCAGGGGGGTACTCCTGGCGTTTGCGCTAGGGGCAAGACCGGTGTGACGCCTGCTAGCAACTAGCAACCGGCAGCGATACTGCTGGGCTGGGGAAAATGGAGGCGGCAGGGGCACGGAAACCTTTGGAAGTAACACGGGTATGTAATCTTCCACCACGATGTACGGCAGCTGCTGCGCCGCCCAACGCCACGGCTTCTAGCGAGCCACAGCCCTATCTGACCTATCATGACCTCACCTCTTCGTTCCTCCGGCGACTAACCACACCAATGCACCCTCCTCCGTCTAGCCGGCAAACCACGCCCTAGAGGAACTGCGCTGCTGACCCCGCCACGGTCCTTCTGGCCGCCAACTGCGACCTCCCACCACCATCCTCTGTAACCACTTCCCGCCCCCAGCTCGACCGGACATCCCGCCCGTGCTCGCTCCTCCCGTCGCGACGTGGCGTGAGGGCCCCTCAGTGCCCAGCCTGGCGCCGCCGCTGACCCGCACCGCCGCCACCAGCGGCGGCGCGGGCAGCACGGGACATAGCGACTCGCAGCAGCCGCCGCAGTCGCAGCCCACGCTCTTCGTGTTCCGCATTGGCGGTGACGGGGCGTGCATGTTCCGGGCGATCGTGCAGGGGGCGCAGATCGCGGCTCACGGTGAGAAGGGAACCGGGGCGTCAGGAGGATAGGGTTTGGGGGTTGTACGGTTTTGTGGATGTTGCGAAACCGCCAAGCGGGGGGACGGTGGAGGCGAGACGGAGTCGAGCAAGTCGCCTTGCCCGCGGCCGCTGTGTGTGCGCAGGAAAGCCGATGCCAGTAGATTCTGAGGGGCTGGCGGCGCAAGACCTGAGGCTGGCGGTTGTACGGGAGCTGCGGCGGCGGCGAGAGTGAGTGGCGCAGTGTCAGTGCGGCGCCGTTGCAGGGGCCACCAGTCCGCGTCAGCTGTTCGAGACAGGAGCGCACCAACGCGCAAAGCTGCCTTACGGCCCCCAGCGCTCCGCTGCCAAGCACCGCCACGTGCAGCCTTTTTTGCCAAGACCCCGCGTCTTGCACACCGCGCTGACAGAGCCACTAACAGCATCGCCACCATCACCGTTCAGTACACCATCACCACCACCTGAGGGCTTTTGCCGGCGTCGTCAGCCCCACCCTACGCTCCGGCCACCAACCCCCGCCGCCGCCCCCCTCGTCCCTTCCATCGCTCCAGGGAGATAGAGCCGTTTCTCCCGGGCATCGCCCCCGACTTCGACGAGTACTGCCGTACCATGTCGCATCCTATGGCGTGGGGAGGTGCGTCGCGGGACTAGGGGCTGCTCTGGGGGTTTCGGAGGGGTGCTGTATAGGGCCCACTAGGGGACGCTCCGTGTTACGCTTCGTGTTGGTCATCAGGTGGGTCTCCCGTGCAATAGCACCCACCCGCTCACTTGCCCTCTAACCCACCACTCCAGGTGAGCCCGAGATGGTCATGGCCGTACATGTCGTACAACGGCCTATCATGGTGTACCACGTGCAGGGAGGGTCCCTGGAGCCAATCGTCACGTACGGCGATCACCTGCTAGGCGCCACACAGCCCATCGCGCTGCTTTGGAGCGGCGCGCATTACGATTTGTTGGTGCCAGCAGTTGACGCGGCGGCGGGGGCAGCTGCAGCGTGACGATAACGTAACGTTATACGACAATGTAGTACAGAGGGCGGCATTAGGTATATGAAAGTGAATGTTTCCTCTGGTGGGGCTCCCTTGCTGACGGGAAAGGTTTAAGGAGACGCAATGATGGGCCTTCAGTGGAAATTAAGGTATGCAAGCAACGGACCGTGCAACTTTACTACGTCGTCTGAATGGGAGGCGTATTGCGTTGGCCGTCGAAGTCGCCTTTGGGAGTCTGGCCCAACTGTACGGCACGGCAGACGGCACGGCTGCGGGGGGTCGCGACGGCCTCTAAAACCCTGGTGCCACATGGCCCTTCGAAGTACTGAGCTGCACCAGCGCCCGACCTCGGCGTAATTTATCACCTGCTGTACCCGCATTACAGCAATCCCTGCCCACGGGGCCTCACACAGTACGGCAATCGCCCCAGGTTTGCGGATCCGGTTCGTGGCGCTTTACATCTGCCAGCGGCCTCCTCTCAGCCCCCAACAGGCCCAACACACCGGCACCTAGCCCCACAAAGGACGCTACGTCGAAAGCGCCGTTGCTCCTGCCGAACACGCCCCGCTTGTGCAGCAGTAGCTTGGCCCGCATGACCTACGTCCTCATCGGCCTCTTGACCCCTGCTGCAACTCTACCTACGACGGCGACGCCGTTTTGCTGATGCGAGCCGCGAGCCCCCTCTGCGCAACGTCACACAGTGCGGCGGCTGTGGTGGTGGGCCCCATGCACGGCCACAGCGCACAGCACCCTCATGCGGGATTTGTCACTGTTGTTGACACGGCAAAATGGACCCTCTACCCGACCGGATTTCTGCTAACGACCACACCTAACGCGCTCGCGCTCTGACGTCTACAACAAAAGGCCTACGTGTGTCAGCACCCTCGCCACCCGCCAGTCGTGTGCATCGCGGGAACCACAGGGAGGCAGCCACGCCTGATGTACGGCAGTTGGCGGTTGTGTCGTACCTAACCAAACATGCGCGAGTAGGTTGCCCGCTCCTTCTTGCGCTCCGCCTCCACGGCCGCCTTGCACTTGGCCAGCTCGGCTTCACGCAGCAGCAGCACGGCGGGGCAGGACGTTATGAGTTTACGGCCGTCAACAGTCAGTTAATGTACGGCATGCAGGCGGGTGTTACTCAGCAAGAGCATCCGGCACCTGCCAACCTAAATTCAAGCCCCCTGATCCCGGCCTACCGCTGATCCCCTTGTCTGTCGGCTCCAGCTCCGAAGCCTGCTTCAGGTCCGCCAGGGCACCGGCGTAATCCTGAGGGCGGCACAGGAGGCGCGGCCAGAAGATTTGGTAAAAGTATCTTTAACAATGCAGCACGAAATAATGCAACACGAAATTTTCGCACAAACAGTACAGATATGAGGTCGTACGATACGCAAAGTACATCTGAGCGGCAACTACAGTACCGGGACCAAGGTGCACGTATTCCTCGAGACTAAAAGTAGGGAGCCACTGGCACACCAGCAAGATCGCGACCCCTCGCGGGGCGATTCCCTCCCCCGAGGTTCCCTCCCTACTCCCCCCCTGCCGTCTTTTCCTCACCCACGTTCTCCAGCATGCATCTCAAAACGTCCGTTCTAAACGGTTTTTCTCGCATCCACGGGTCTTCCTCGGAACCCCCTGCCGTACCTTGAGGGCCAGCCTGGCTTGGCCGCTCCGGAACAGAGCCTTGACGTTGTCAGGCGCCTGCTCCAGAACCGCCTCCGCGTCCGTCAGCGCCGCCGCCGGCTTGGATAGGCGCAGCCGGCACGCGGCCCTGCGTGGTCGTGCGGGTCCGAGTGGGTGGTTGGGTAGTTGGGTGGTTAGGTAGGTAATTGGGTGGTTAGGGAGGTGAGAGGGCGCCGGGTGGTCGTATCCCGGTGAGCCGCCGCACGTGGTGAGGTGAGCTGGTGCTGAGCCGAAGGGGCGGTGCTGACCTGGCACGGGGACGGTCGTATGGCGCAAAAAACACAAAGCAGGTGTCGGCGCCGCCGCCCCCCCCCCCCGCGGTCTCGCCCCGCCTCGAACCCGCACATCTCCGCACACCTGTTGAGCAGGCAGCTGATGACTGCCTGCTGCAGCGCCGTCTGCTGCTCTTCAGTGACGGCGGCAGGGTCGCTGAAGCCGGCCTGTCCAACGTACCGCAGCGCGCTGCTGTACCGCAGTACGGCATCACCGTAGCTGCCCGCCTGCAGGGCATCGCGGGATTCCGGAACTCAACAGCGGAGTCCAGGCAGTGCGGCTAGCGCCGCTGTTCAGACAACGCAGCTAGCCCCCGAGAGTGCTTGGGGGAAATGGGGCGCGCAGGCCTGCCGGCCACATCAGGAGCTGTCAGGCCACGTCAGCTGGGAGCCCGAGCCAGCTCCGACAACGGCCCACCCGCACGTCCGCCTGGGGACCGGACTCGGCTACCGGACTCGGCTACCGGACTCGGCTACCGGACTCGGCTACCGGACTCGGCTACCGGACTCAGCTACCGGACTCGGCTACCGGACTCAGCTACCGGACTCGGCTACCGGACTCAGCTACCGGACTCGGCTACCGGACTCGGCTACCGGACTCGGCTACCGGACTCGGCTACCGGACTCAGCTACCGGACTCGGCTACCGGACTCGGCTACCGGACTCGGCTACCGGACTCGGCTACCGGACTCAGCTACCGGACTCGGCTACCGGACTCGGCTACCGGACTCGGCTACCGGACTCAGCTACCGGACTCGGCTACCGGACTCAGCTACCGGACTCGGCTACCGGACTCAGCTACCGGACTCGGCTACCGGACTCGGCTACCGGACTCAGCTACCGGACTCGGCTACCGGACTCGGCTGTTTGCCCCGGGGGGCAGCGCACCATGCGTCCTCTGCCGCCTCAAAGTCGCTCTCTGCTGCCGCTCACTGGCTGTCCCGGGCCTTTGCGCGCAGGAGCTCACTCCGCCCACGTGCCATCGCCCCTCCTAACAGAACCCACGTGGTGCACGCGCCCAGCCCCCCCGCCCGCCCGCCCACCTTGAACAGCTCGTTGCCCTCCACTCGGATGGCCTCACCCGCCCGCAGCCGGAACTCCGCCTCCGACTCGCCTGCAGCAGCACCAGCGCCGGCAGCGGCAGCAGCAGTGGGGATGGTAGCAGCAGCAGCAACAGCGGAGACGGTGGCACCAGGCGTCGCAGGCACCCCAGGCTCCCGCGGACCGCTCCCTCCCCCTCCCCGTCCTTGCACCCTCCCCCGGACATCTGGCACCCACAGCGACCAGGCGGCGTCCGCTCCTAGCCTTCTAGCCCCCTAGCCCGGCTGGTGGGGCTGCGGCGGAGTCCCCTCTAGGTCGGGACTACCGTGCCCTCGCCCAGACGAAGCGAGCCCAAGCTCTCCACCATCCTGATGAAGACCACCATCCCATACTGCGCCAACACCTTACTATGCCCCCACTGCGTTGCACACAGGGCTCCGCCGCCGCCCCACCAGCCACCCGGCCAGCCAGCCAGGCCAGCCAGCCACCTAGCTAGTCAGCCAGCCCGGCAGCCATGCCAGCAACCCAGCCAGCCAGCCAGCCAGCCAGTCAGCCAGTCAGCCAGTCAGTCAGCCAGTCCACCCACCCTCCGGCTTGTCCGCATCCTCGGGGTAGTCCGGGAAGGCGCTGCTGCCGCTCACCGCCGCCGCCGCGTCCTCCAGCTGCTCGTCCGTCAGCTCACCGCAGTCCGCAATAACGACCGGCGAGACAGGCTGCGGGCGGGAGATCAACATGGGGAGGAGGCCAGCAGGGGGAGGAGATCAGCAGGGGAGATCAGCAAGTAACGATGAGGGCCAAGGCATGCATGTGGCGGGTGGGGTCAGATCAGGCAGATCAGGCGGATCAGGCAGACCAGGCAGTTGGTACGACCAGGGAATCCAGATCCGGGTGCGTACGGGTGTAATGGGAACGGTAACGACTCCGTCACGTCGTACCTTGTCCTGCTCGCCCGTTTCCGTTTGCTCAATCTCGCGCACCACGCCCATACCCTGTCGAAGACATGGTGGAAAGGCGAGGGGGAGCAGATAAATTTGGGTGGAAAAGCGAGGGGGAGCAGATGAAATTTGGGTGGAAAAGCGAGGGGGAGCAGATGAAATTTGGGTGGAAAGGCGAGGGGGAGCAGATGAAATTTGGGTGGAAAGGCGAGGGGGAGTAGATAAATTTGGGTGGAAAAGCGAGGGGGAGCAGATGAAATTTGGGTGGAAAAGTGAGGGGGAGCAGATGAAATTTGGGTGGAAAAGGCATTGACGCGGTGCCGACAGGTGAGAGCAGGTGGAAGAGCTGACGGGTCCTACAAGCCTCCACAACAGCGCCAGCCCGCTAGCGAGTCAGCTGCGGGCGCTGGCGGATGACGAGCAGGCACCGATTCAAAACTGGCTGCACCTTAAAGCCCTTCCCTACACCTCCAGCCCCCCTTGCCTTGAGCACGCGGCCGAACACGACGTGCTTGCCGTTCAGATGCGACGTGGCGACAGTGGTGAGGAAGAACCTGGCGGGGGGTGGGGTGAGGGGCGGGCGTGGTGTAGGGCGGGTGGGGTGTAGGGCGGGCGGGGTGTAGGCCGGGTGGGGTGAGGGGTGCTTGGGGAGTGAGGCTGCTGTGGGGGTAGTGGAGGGGCCCCCAGGGGGCAACCGCTTGGGAAGCGCGTCGGGCCCCAAAGCACGGCATCAGTACGCGCAGGATCGCCACAATGGCGGAAGGTATGCCATATCGAGGCATCGTGTGACGCGCGGTGTGGTTGCAGCGGCGAAATGAGGAGCCCCAAAGCCTGAGCTCCGGCCCCAACCGCACAGCACAACCGAGGCCCCCCAGCCGGGCGTTTCCACTCACTGGCTGCCGTTGGTGTTCGGCCCCGCGTTGGCCATGGACAGCAGCCCGGGCACGTCGTGCTGCAGGGTGAAGTTCTCGTCCTCGAACTTTTCACCGTAGATGGACTCACCGCCTGCAGGGACCGACACACAGGCGGCAGATCTAGGCGGCAGATCTAGGCTGCAGGCTGCACCCTTCCCAAGGTGCGCCGTACCCGCCCCATCGGCGACGAAGGCAACCACGACCTCAGGGCTAAAACGAGGTACTGTCCCCCGCCGTACTGTCGCCCGCCGTACTGTCGCCCGCCGTACTGTCTACCGCCGTACTGTCCCCCGCCGTACCGCCAAAACCGTCAAAAGCCGCCTTCCTGGTCACCACCCACCCCGACTCACCGGTGCCATTGCCGGCCGTGAAGTCCCCTCCCTGGATCATAAAATCTGCGCCAGGGCACGGCCAACGGAAAAGGCAGCAAGCAAAGCGTTACATGCACGTGACGATGGTAAGGCGATGGGCGTTAGCTGCCGAACAGCCGACTGCACAGCCGCACAGCCGCCGCTCGCCTGCTCTACCTATTACCCCGTCGCAGCTCCCTAGCACGGCTAGCCACCCCGTTGCAGACCCTCACCCAGCTCGTCACCTCGCTGCCGCTGCTGTTGGCCCCATCTCCACACCCATCTCCACACCCATCTCCACACCCTCAGTACCCCCCAGCTCGCCCACCGGGAATGACGCGGTGGAAAGTTGAGCCCTTGAAGTGCAGCGGCACGCCCTTCTCGCCCATCCCCTTCTCGCCGGTGCACAGCGCGCGGAAGTTCTCGGCAGTCTGCGACGAGTCGAGGTTTTTGTGGGCGCAGGAAAGCGGAGAAACGATCACTCCAGGGGGAGGCAAGCTAAGCTGTTGGGGTCAGACGCGTTGGGGAAATGGGGACCGTGGGGGCTGGCCACCTGTATGACGAGTCACGTGCCCTCAGGACTCAGTAAGGCCCAGATAGCAACTCGGCCCTGGGCCCCGGCTCCCTCCCAGTTGTCGTACCTTTGGCACCACATCCTTGTACAGCTCCAGCAGTACCCGCCCGACTGCAGCAGCACAAAGGGGGGTGGGGTGGCGAGAAGACCCGGTTACACGGCATAGGAGCCGGAGGACCGGACAAAGGGGGGGTGCATTATATCCGCGAATCCACAAAAGGGGGAAGTGGAGAGTTGGGGCGGGCGTAGCGGAGGGGTTGGTTGCCGTTAAGTTGGGGGCCCCGGGCGGTGTGCGAAATGCGCGGCATGTCGAAACCCCTCCGCTTCCCCTCTCCCCCCCCCTTCGCCGGCCCAGCCTGCGCAACCTCCCATACGTGGCGGACCGAGGCGCACTGAAACCACGATCGCACTCCGCTAGTGCTGCTGCTGCTGCGGGCGCCGCCTGACCTGACCTGCTGCTACTGCTGCTACTGCTGCCGCTGCTGCTGGCGGGCGCACCTCCCATCCGGGGGTCCCCGGGTGCTTCCGCGGCCGCCGGTGGGTGGTGCAGCTATTGCGCCTAGGTGGCTCGCACCGCCGCATAAGGCCCACACGACGCCTTGCCCGCCGGCCAGTGCCTCACCCAGTAAGCTGCAGCTGCCCCCAGCGGCCCCAAGACTCTTTGACGTCGCTGACGCAGCGCACCCGCCGTATCCCTCAACAGCAATGGTAATGCCGTGCATACGCACGGTCCCTCCCTGCACGGTCCCTCCCTGCTCCCGCACGGTCCCGCTCCTGCCCCGGGAATCATCCATGGGGCCCAGAGGGCGAGCGGTGCCTCCAAACTAGCTCCGGAGTCGTGTTGATCCCCAGGGCGCAGTCCTGCTGAGCAGGGCAGACTCACTGGACTCTCCACCCAGCGTGATGTCCAGGAACACCACGGGGTTCGACGGGTCGCGTTTCACGATCGGCATGGTGCCTAGGACGGCGGTAACCGGTGAAGGTGGCAGCAGCTGCCTGTGTGCTCCACGAGGTTGCCCCCTGGTGCTGTTGCCGTGGGTCTGCTGGCGGCTACCTTTCACCGCTGCACTTGGAGCAGTGCGCCTGGGCGAGGGCTGTGCGGGCGGTTTCTGGAAGCCAGGCAAGGAAGCGCGGTCGACGGCAGGGACCTGCACAGGGAGTGTGTTCAAAGGTACGTCACGTTTGTGTGATGTGGCCCTTCATTGGGTGGGATCATGTGCGCGTGCTTGTGTTTGTGTGAGACCAGGGTCCAGAGGGCCTGCCGGAGGCGCAGGAGAGCCGACTGACGTGATCTAATCGCAAGGATAAAAAAGGGTAGGCAATATTATGCCAAGGAGGACCTTCAAAACAGTCGGGTGTTAAGCAGCTATAACTACCGAAGAGTCACGAGGAAAGGTGGGGTGAATGAAAGCCGGTTGTCTTTTTGGATCAGCCGTGAGTGGGATACTATTACTGCTACGTGCACTTGTCACTGCAGTCGCTTTGCCGTAAAGCGTTAGGCACATCGGCAAGATGGCGCGGGACTCACGCGCGACACGGGTATTGAGTGTATTTAACGGCGCACCTGGATGATCAGTTTAATTTGCGGATAAATATATTTGACAAAGTTGTTGCCTAGTGCCGAGCTACACAAACTCTTTGGGAGGGCCTTGCGGTTATATGGGCCTTGTACTTCGGGAACCGTGAAGGGGTCGCGGCCCGACCACTCCCTCTCTTTCCTGAGTGTGTAACTAGGAGCCTGCGAAAATGGTTATGCAGGTGCGTAAGAATGTGGCGGTTCCCAGCAAAGGCACGTTTGCGCCGTTCTCGCCATGAAAGCAAGGACTGGCAGGCCTGGGAGTTCACAGACTTGTCTCATCTTCAGCCATTCAATCGATATCTTTGGGCCTGCGCCACAGGGGAGCTTCAAGTTCCACCAGTATCAGGTGGTGGGCCGCCATCTGCCCACGGCCACCGATGCCTCCCCGACTGTCTACCGCATGAAGGTGTGGGCTGAGGATGACGTCAAGGCCAAGAGCAAGTTCTGGTGAGGAATTCGGGAGCGCAGCCAGCGCTGCCAGGGGAGTCCTCTATTATGCGCATCCTGCGACGGCGCTGTAGTTGAGGAAGCACACCCGGACATAATGTGGCGGAGCAGCTTTGCATGGTCCTTATTATAGCCAAACCGACTATTTTTCAGTCATATCGCCTTGGCTCCTGTACGCTGCTATTATGACGGCCGCATTCGGCGGGGTTCTCTCGTCTACAGGTACTTCCTCAGGAAGCTGAGGCGTGTGAAGAAGGCTAACGGCCAGATCGTCTCGTGCAATGAGGTGAGCAGCCAACAAGCCGTTTCTTGCCGACGTCTCCCGGGTGGGCTTCTTGGGGATGGGCTCAGCGAAATGCCAAGTGGCATGACAATTCAGAAGTATACGGAGCAGTGGTATTCGGTGTGAACCGCTGGCGAGCAGCAGCAACTGGAGCTATTATAGCCGGAGCAGCAATGCCATAAAGTGGCGACGGCTTCGTGCCGTTGCTGTTTGGATGGTGGCGATTGCTTTCCATAGCAGACAGCTTACAACGTTACCTAGTTCGCAGCAAAAGCTGCCGGACTGCTGGGATATCGTCACTGGCGGCGACCGCAGTTATGGAGCGCCGCGGGCATAGCCATCGATGATCGACTCCGGCAGCAGCAGCGTGGAAACGGCGCAGCCGCACATGGAAGCACTACTGCCCCAGCAGCCGGTACTCTGGCATTTGCTCACATACCTTCAGCGCCTAAATCAGCCAATTGGGGTGGGGGTACTGCAGCCGAGGCACTGTTGTCGGCGAGCTAAGTGGCGGCGTGCCGGGCTCGCTCACCTGGTCCATTAACTCATGGCGTTATGGTCGGGGGCCCCATCACACAGCTACAGTAGTGTCGGCGAGTACGCGCGATCAAAGCCTGCACCTGTGCTCGTTCACGGGGGAGCGAGCAGCAGCATACGTTATAACGCGTCAGCAGGATTGCACATCGCCACGGTAGTGGGACGATGTGGTGTTATCCTGGGTTTGTGAGTGGTAACCCGGCCGTGTGAAGCTCGCGGGGCTTGTCCGCCCTAGTTTTACTGGTATGGGATGTGGGGTTTTGTCAGGCCCCTGCGCGGTTGAAGCTATAAGATTACCGGCGCTGTTTTAATAGTCGGACAGCGGCCTTCCTGTTCACGGTCGTTAACGGATTTGCACTCCATGGTCTCATATCTAGATGCGCTCGCCTTGAAAATGGGCGCGAATGCGGGACACGCACCGGACTGTGGGGACCGTGTGCGGTGCTATCAATTCGATGCAGCAGTCGGCCTATCCACACGCACTCGCTGTTCTCCCGGGTTCTTCCCTCGCCTGATTATCCTGCACCCCTCGGCGCCGCGTTGTATCGGTGCTTCCATCCACGCACAGATCTCCGAGCGCAAGCCCACCCTGGCCAAGAACTACGGCGTGTGGGTTCGCTACCAGTCGCGCACGGGAGTGCACAACATGTACAAGGAGTACCGCGACGTGACCCTCAACGGCTCGGTGGCCCAGATGTACCAGGAGATGGCCTCGCGCCACCGGGTGCGCCCATCGTGCATCCAGATCATCAAGACCGCGATTGTGGACTACCACAGCTGCAAGCGTGCCAACACCAAGCAGTTCCACAACGAGAAGATCCAGTTCCCGGTCACGCACAAGCTGGTTCGCCCATCAGCGCCGGAGTTCCGGACGCTGTTCAAGGCCAACCGCCCCAACACTGCCCTGTACTGAGCTGCCGGTTGTGGAGCTTGAGTTGCGGGCATGGTGGTTGCGGCTACTGCGCTGGTTCGTACCCGGGTCGATGCGTGTGGAATATGCGCTGCTGGCAACAGCAGCAACGACGGCGGCAGCAGCTTGGACAGCGGTGGCGTGCTTGCTGCTGCCGCCAGGAGGGACACTGCTGCTGGTGGCGGTGTAACATGTTAGCACTCAGGATAAGCATTTGAAACATCTCGCCTCGCGTCTGTGGACCCCGTCTCAAGGTTTTCCTTGGCCCACGCAAAGGTGGTTAATGCGCACGCAGTCCTGCATGTCAGTCGCTTCGGTGATACCGGTACCATACGTTACCATATGCACACCCTTTCAGCTTTACTACAAAGCCTTTCGTGTAGACAGCGCGTCCTGAAGTCCCTGAGGATTTGTTGACAATCCTAACATCTAGGCTGTTGTTGCGACGGCGTGTGGGCATGTTGGTTCACTGGGTGTCAACCAACACGAACCAGCTGACCGATCAAAAGCACATGCAAGTAAGCTGCACGTGCAGGCAGCTACGGCAACAAGGCTTTCCGTCACAGTAACATGAGAAGCTTGCTGAAAAAACATCATGACGTAGAAGTCAAAGGCAGCGTGTGCATCACGGCGTATGATGCAATACGATGGTACGGCGTGGTAATTGTGTCTGATGACTTATCATGAAAGCTCATAATTATCTCCACATAAAAGTTCTGAAAATATATTCTAGGTGTTAACTATGCAGACCCTGACCCGGAAGACCTTGCAACCGGCGGGCCAGGCGCGCCCTGCGGCGCGCCTGCCCAAGGGCGTTTTCACCCCGTTCACGACCGCGAAACCCATCCAAACACGATTTTCAATTGTCTCACGAGCGGCCATGCGAGACACGACGGCTGTTCCGGTCATGGAGAAGGGCGAGCTGAACCAATTTCCCGGCTCTGCTGGCGTCTACGCGGTCTTTGACAAGGCTGGCGATCTTCAATATATTGGCCTCTCCCGTAAGGTGGGAATCAATTTGACTTGCGCAAGTTGGTTGACGGGTGAACGCAGGACACACGCAGATGTTGCCACGGCGCGTGCACGCAGGTGGGCGCGAGCATTTCCGCGCATATGCAAGAGCTGCCCGACCTGACGGGTGCCATCAAGTATAACATTGTGGACGACGTCAGTCGCGAGGGCCTGACCGCCGCTTGGAAGTCTTGGGTTGAGGAGGCGGGTGAGTCCTAACGGTCGGGTCACCAAGGCTGACGTGATAAGTGATACCCACAGGCACATCCCGCGTACTTATTGTGCATCGTGGCTAAGAATGGGGTTATCCCTCTTCATTGCTGCAGTGGCCGAGAATGGGAACATCCCACCCGGAAACATGCCCGGCGAGACCAAATGGCAGTCGCGTTCGGTTGCTCGCGCCACAAAGCCCGAAATCCGCCTCACGGCGGGTAAGCCCATCCAGGGCATCACGATGGAGGAGCTGATCGGCCGGATAGTCAAGGAAAACCAGGTGCGTTGGAGGCGGGTGCTCGATATACGTCTTTACGTCCAAGGGAGGCGGACGTCCAAATCCTGCCAGCGAGTGTGACACACGCGCCGTTGGGAACCGATGTGGATGGGTCACTATCGTAGTCGCCGGCCGTCTGAAAACATCCCCGACATACAAGGCATGCGGAGATCGAGTCTTATGCGGATGGTTGCAATTGGGCGTGTGCTTCCAACCAAACCCCGTCTCTCATTCTTGCCGTCGCCCCCTTGCCCTCCCTGGACCAGGTTGTGGCCTTCATCAAGGGTACCCGGCAGCAGCCCCAGTGCGGCTTCAGCGCCCGCATGCTCAGCATGCTCACCACGCTTAAGGTGCGAGGGTTGTGAAGACGAAGGCGGGCTAGGGACCTACCCTGGCCGGTGTGTTTCCCCTCCCTCGCCGCTGGGGCTGGGAACTACCGAGACTACCCGTCCGCGAAATCGCACGGAACGTGGACTACGCGTTGAGCCACCAGGGGCTCGACACTCATCAATGTGGCCCCCAACCCAACCTCCGTAACCTCGTTCCATGGGCTCAGCGGGCGACCCTCTCCTGTGTCGCTGTGGCCTGGGTCCTCGCACAAAAACATGCCTGCGCCGCCGCCCCAACTCCTCGGCTCCCCCCGGCTTCCTTACCGCCCCAGAGCGACTTCGAGGTCGTTAACGTGCTGGACGACTACCACAACCCGGGCCTGCGGGAAGCCATCAAGTCGTACAGCCAGTGGCCCACCATCCCTCAGGTACCGTGCATGCCACGCGAAGATATCGGGTTGGGCGGGTCCGAATGCGGGCCTGCATATGCTGCCTGCTGGGCTCCTTATCGTTGATCGGCAATGCAGCTGCTGTGGGCAGGTGCTGGACGTGCTGTTCACTTGGGGCGAGGCTCCCAGGAACGGGGGAGAAAGGAGGGTAGAGCGACGGAGCAGGGCGGGGCGGATCTGGGTTTCAGGGTCCATGTACCCCGCGCCACCGCTGAAGGCATCAACGCACCACCGCGCCACCGCTGAAGGCATCAACGCATCATCGTTTCCCTCGTGTGCTACCGTTACGGAAGCACCGCTCACTGCCCCATGGCTGTCAGCGATGTTAGTCCGCCCCGATGTGCTGCTGTGCCCCACAGCTTTACGTCAGCGGAGAGTTCGTTGGCGGCGCGGACATCGCGGAGCAGATGCTGGGCACGGGCGAGCTTCAGATCATGCTACGGGAGGCGGTGCAGAAGGCCTGAGAGGACGGTGGATCGAGCGGGGCTGCCGCCTTGCGGGCTTGCGAGCAGAAGGCAGCGCAGCGTCAGACACACCTCCTTCACGTCACTGGCATTTAGGCGCCACACCGCGATGCTCTCTGATCTGTGCGCAGCCGCGGCCTCTAAAACCCAATATTGGTGGCTGGCGTCTGAGTTGCCGGATAGTAGAGAGTTGTCTGCGTCGCAACCTGCGATTCTGCGTCGCAACCTGCGATTCCCTCAAATCTCGGATTAAACCCGAAAGGGCAACCCAAGTGGCGAGCTGATGGACACAAGCCATTCGCGGTTGGGCGTTGCATCACCAAAACCTGGGACTCCAGTTCCAGACGGTATGAATTGGCCGTAATAACTCATGTGTTTGTTGGACACTGTGCTCCCGGCATAGGCCAGTGACTTCATACCTGCTGTGGGGCTGTCTAGGAACGGCTGTCTAGCATCCTCGTGCGTGACGTGCACAGCGTGGGAGACGAGGCGTTGGCCAGCCATGTTACCTTCTGTAAACGAAGCAGTTATGCATGTGCGCATGTCGTACTGAAGCGCAAGCCCATGCCGCCCAGGCCGCTGCGGCCGCTTCCTCAGCCCTCCGCCCAACGGCCACGGCAACCCCTACTGCTGCGCCCGCAAAAATCCCCCCAGCACCTCCAGGCAAACCGGCAGGTCGCGCCTCCCCAGCCCTATGCGGAAATGCCCCCGCGCGCTGCTCGGCCCGTGGTCGTACACCGTACCCGGGAGCAGCAGCACCCCGCACCCCTTGACCACCCGCTCGCAAAAAGCCTCGATGCCCTCCGCCTCGGCCTCGCCCTCGCCCTGGCCCTGGCCGCTTACTGCCGCCGGAGCCAACCTGCAGCAAACCACGCACCATTTGGCCCGAGATGCGAGGGGAGGTTGAGGCGAAGCCCGCAGGTCAGCACTTCAGAGATACGTAAAAATGGCGAGACACGGTTTGGGGCACTCGTCTGTATTAGCATGCTGGAGGGTGGGAGGGGCACCTGGTGCCAAGAGGAGCGGCATCCTGGTTTCTGCAGCAGGCGGAAAGCAGCATCCAGAAGGGCGGCATCCAGCACTCCGCCGTCAGTCCACGATGCTGACCTACCGACCCACCGACCCACCTAGGAAACGCCACCGAGCCCGCTACCGGCGGGCGGTAGCGGAAGACGGTGTCGAACTCCTTCATGAAGGCCGCCACCACCTCTAGGTTCCCTCTCACGATCTCCAGGTTGCGCTGCAGCAGGGTGTCCCTCGCACGCAGCGCCGCTAGCGCGAGGACCTGCGCATGGGGAACAGGAGGGTTAAGTTAACCGATTTTTGGGTTTAGGCTGGACTGCACGGGTCTACACAGACGTCTTTACCCCTTACGGAAACACCACCACCACCACCACTACCGCCAGCACGGTCCCTAGCATCATCACCGCACGAGGGACGGGTTCTCATTGCAAGGATGTACGGCAGTAAGGGGCGGGGTTTAGGAGCCCCGCCGGGGCGCAGACCCGCGACCGAACAGCGCCCTGTCGGAGCGAGGCGCACCTCGCTAGGTGCCGAGTTGCAGATGGTGGTGTAGTCCTTGAGCTCGGCCACTCGGTCCAGCAGCGGATAGCAAGGGGGCCGCACCGCCAGCCAGCCGATGCGGAGTCCTGGCAGTCCAAACGCCTGGCGGACCGGACGGAGCCCGGGGGGATGTTGAGGATTAGTAAGGCGAGCGGGCGGGATCAGGGCGTGTGGTCCAAAACGGAACCCAGCCGCTGCCCCTTCCCGCGTCTGCAGCTCCGAAACCAGACCATGAGGGGCTCCGAAACGCCGCAGCGGCGGTAGCAGTACTTCGTGTCACGGCGGCGCGTAACCTGCCTTGGATACGCCGCTGAGCGTTATGGCCTTGTCGTACACGTCCACAGCGCTGGGCAGCCGCGCCGCAGGGTCCAACTCTGCGGGCCCCAACACATCGCGATAACGTCGGGTTACGGCCTCGAGTGCTGGCTTGCGCACGCACCCATGGTTCCATGCCCCGTCGGGTTACGGCCTCGAGTGCTGGCTTGCGCACGCATCCATGGTTTCATGCCCCGTGTGGGATATCAGGATACCAGGACCCAACAGGCCCTACGGCCCTGCGCAGCCCCCGAGGTTCCCTGCCCCTCGTCCTGGCCCACCCATGAGCCGGTACATCTCATCGCTGAAGAGGTAGCAGTCCACTTTGCGGCAGGCCTCCACCAGCTGGGACCACTCGGAAGCGCTGGGCAGCGACCCGGTGGGGTTGTGCGGAAAGTTGACGACCGCAAGCTTGGTGGTGGGACGCAGCAGCGACTGGGGGGGAGGGGTACAGGATGGCGGGAGGGGGGTTGATAAGAGAATCCGCGAATCCACGGCCGAGAAACCGAGGGCGGCGAAGGTGATGGTCCAGTGGCGCGCCAAAGAGCGGGAGCGGAGGCGCGGCTGAGATGTAGGAATAAGCAACGTTGACTGTAGCCAAGTATGGCGCTAAAAAAGCGACTAGGCGATAAATGGAAAAGGCGGCTGGAGGATGCGCTGGTCGGAAAAACGTAGGATAGCCGTAAGAAGAAGTGGATGCAACGGACGAGGAGAGGACATACAGAAGTGGAGCGCAGCCCGGAAAACTATCAACAGCCCGTGAATGCGAACGAAACAGAGTGCCCGGCACAAAGGAACCCGCCCGGTTCCGGGGCGTGTCTGCAGGAGGAGCTGCAGGGTGATGTGCGGCAGAGCACAGCAGCAACTGCACGCAGGCCAGGAATTTGCAGTTGCTGGTTTCCGTTGTTAGTTGTTGGTCTCACCCGAAGGCTCAGGCCAGGGGCACAACGCCGTGATGGGAGGAGGACCAGGAGGTGCTGCAGAGACAGCAGGTTCGAACTGCGGAGAAAGCACCTGCCCCTTCCTCCCTCTACCACAGGCGAAGGCGTCCTCCCTCTACCACACGCGAAGGCGCTATCCACCACCGCACCGACGCCCTGCCCTGCGCCAACCCACTTTGAATCTCTCCACGTCAAACCTGGCGCCGCCGTCCTCCGCCAGCTCCACCTCCCACATCTCCACCTCGCAGCCTAACGAGGCCGCCACCTGGAACAGCGATTGGTAGCCTGGGTAGGCAACCACCTGAGGGGGGAGCAAGGCGCGCGGGGGGTTGCAGGGGTTTCGTCGCCGTGCAGCCCGAGGACAGCAAATCACACATCGGGCATGCAGCAGCAGCAGCAGGTACAGAAGCACCAACAGCAGCAGCAGCAGCAACAGGAGCACCAATCAGCAGCGAAGGACAACTGGACACGTGTTCGTTTTGCTTTCGCCACCACCACTCTCGCCCCGCCCCTGCATCAGTTTGCACCCGGGTTTTCGGCTACGGCCCCGCCGACCCACCGACCCGCCGATCCATCGACCCACCGACCCGCCGACCCATCGACCCACCGACCCGCCGACCCACCACGTGATCCCCCGGTTGCAGCAGGGCCGTCATGGCCAAATAGACGCCTGGCGAGGGGGTGCGGGGCGAGGTGGATTCGGGTTAAGTTGATGGGATGGGAACAGAGGGTGAGTTATGCAGCTCCCGCCGATGGCACATGGAGGGCTCACAGTGGGTTGACGAGTGCGACCTCGCACGGGTATACGCATGAAGGGTTTTAGGGCTTAGGAGTACCGATAATAACGGCACAGCGCCCGATAGCTCGCCGCACCCCGTTCCCCCTCCCTCTCTCCGGCCCACCCCAGTCCCGCTCCCCCTCTCCGGCGCACCGCACTCACACTCTTGCGGGGCGCAGACGATGACTCCATCTGGTCGTACTTGCTCGTACAGGCTGCACACCTCCTCCAGCAGCGCCTGCAACAACCCCACAGCGCTGACGTTGCCCGACTGCCCTATAACCCCGTCGGAGCCTCCAGGGGTGCAAACCACCGCTGACCTGGGGGCTGGGGCTGCTAATCCTTATTACCGTAGTGCGGAGAGTCGCAACCTGGAACCCCCCGTTTATTGCTGGCTTGTCCGAGCTTCCTAGTCCCGCCCTGTTCCGGTTCGAGAGATTCCGGTACCGTATCCCCATTCCACCCAGTTGCAGCACCCACCGGCATGCCGCGTGGCTCGCCATAGCCGAGCCTCAGGTTCTCCCACCTGGGGCCCCGTGAGGTTGGGGTTTACGTTTGGGTTGGGGTTGTGGTCCAGGGGAGGAGCCGGCAGATGGGAAGTTCCGGGCAGGTCTGAAAGCTGCAACCTGGGGGCCTGGAGCGGTCTGACGCGATCAGTGCATGCTGCCGAGGCAATGGGCCTCGAAGCGGTGGTCTACAAACGCGACCGCCCGTCTCGCCGCAGTTCGTCACCAGCACCGATTGGGAAAATCCGCGCAACCGCCCAACCACCACCCAACCATTTTTCCGTTTTTCTGGATTGATGTACCGGTACGCATCCGCTCGCTACCCACGACCCACCGGGCTTTGCAGTCGGGGTCCATCAGGGCCAGCAGCTCGGACAGGAGCAGCGGCTCGCAGTCAGAGCAGCACAGCAGGTGCGGGGCCGCGAACTCCCAGCGAGCGAAGTAGCGCTGCGCTCGGGGCCGGGTCGGCAGAAGGAGGGAGAGCTAAAGCGCCGGACGTGTCCAAAGCAAATCAAGTACAGGCCAGGGCCCGAACGCTAAGGCTCGCTGGGGTATGAGAGGAAACCCGTGGGCCGGCACTGAAAAGTAGCACTGGATAAGAAACGTTTGGTACACATGGCTCCCGGGGGTTGGGGTCAGGCCGAAGCCTTTATGCATCTGGAGCACTGGAGCGGGTAGGGTGCGGGCGGCTTGTGGTGGCTGCGCGAACCGCCTGCACGTGTCCCTTCCGAAGTTGCGGTTACGCGGCGGATGGGCGTCGTGGCAGGCAGCGGCAACCCGCGCCCGGCCCGTCAGATATCGTACTGCGGCACGTGCTGACACTCTTCACGAATCCTACACACCTCAAGTTTGAAGGCGGGCAAGGCCTGCGCATTGGGGTGTTGTGGGGGTTGTGGGCATCAGGTCATATCATGCCGACGAGGGCGGCGACACGACAGGGTTATGGAGCGCATAGCTCCGTGCAGATGGCGGAACAGCCAAGACGACAGGAACCCGATTTCGAGACTCGCGAATACATTTTCTACATTGCTGCCGATCATGTGTCGGTTTTCTACATTGCTGCCGATCATGGGTCGCGCCGTTCACTTTATGGTACGCGTCTCGTACAAACAACCTGCGCGTAACATCATCGCACCTGGACTGCGCCAGGAGACACATTGCTTTGTTTATCACCGGTCTCCGTGACCGAAGCTGTCCCGGTTATTATGTCACTGGCCATGTCGGCAGATTACGGTACTTCCGGCTGGACGATGCCTC
Organism: Yamagishiella unicocca; assembly: GCA_003116995.1. Lineage (NCBI taxonomy): Eukaryota > Viridiplantae > Chlorophyta > Chlorophyceae > Chlamydomonadales > Volvocaceae > Yamagishiella > Yamagishiella unicocca. The sequence continues at coordinate 428,795 of BDSL01000016.1, read as the reverse complement.
GCGTATCGCAACTGTAAGGACCCTAGGTACTTGTCATCATGCTATTGTGAAAAACAGCTATGTCCTCAATTTCCTGATCGTTACGCTTTCCACGGCGGAGCGCACGTTGACATACGGCGCTGTACGGCGCCTTGCTGCCAGCGCGCTGCGCTTTACGGCCGAATACTGGCGGCTTATTAAGCCATTTTTGCTTATATGATGCGGTTCCCCTGAAGGCAGGTAAAATGGGCTCGTAGGTTTGGCCGTGTCTGGCAGCGTCCCGAGGGGACAGATGGCAGGTGGATGTGAAGGAGCGATGCGGCGATGGGTTTTCCCTCATCCCATCCCTCGTGATGGGATGAGGGGAATCCCGAAGGTCGCACTCAAAAAAGATATGTGAAACCGACTGAGGAATCGTTTGGGACACTTAGTTCGACTTGCAAACGAGGGACTGGGCGAAAGTGGGGGTGGGTAGATGAAGGAAGGGATATAAGTCTTACGTCGCGCCATGTTGGTAATGAGGCCAGTTAGGCGCGTCGTCAATCCACAGTCTGCTAACATTTGGCAGCCGCGGCGTGCAAGCACCCTTGTGAGCTAGTCATGGCTATGCAGATTGACATCCCTTGTACCCGTCACCAAAATCTCGCCAGGGGCACCAAAACCTCGAGGTGTGAAACACGATGCCGTAATAACATAACTATGAAGCATGTTATGATGCCCGGAAGAGCCGTGGGATTGGGCCATAGTGCTGTACATATATACTCGGCAATGTGCAGGGCTAGGACCTAGGAGCCTAAGACTAGGGTGATTTCGCAACGCCAAAAAACCTCGCCGGCTTGCCGCGGAACCACACACATGACTACATTACCGGCAGTGTTCGCCATCTGACACGTGACAGGGGACTCACGAACGGGCGGCCATGCGATTCTTTGCCATCCCCCCCAGCGCAGCACCCCTCATCGATTTCGTCCGCCTCTCCTTGCACTCCAAACCAGTCCCCACCGGCGGTGACGCTCAGCGCCCGCCAGCTCTCTCTTAGCTCCCGCCTCCCCGCGTGCACCCCCCTCCTCGCAATCCACATCGTGGCGCCCGGCACCAGCCTAGGAGCCCGGATCCTCGTCCTGGTGCATGAGGTTCTCGCGGTAGTTGTAGTCGTAGAACTGCTTCACGTCTGACAGCATGGAGAAGAAGATGCCGCTCATGCCACAGGCGGCCAGGTCTTCGGGGGTGATACGCGCCGTAATCTGCAAGGGGCGAGCAGGATGAACCCTTGGTGAAGTGCGGGCGCGAGCGCTGCGACGAGAGCCCCGGACTGGCCTCTAGGTACCGACACCGGAACCGCGTGCATTACGTTGCCCAGTCGGTGACAACCCATACAGCAGCTATGGCAGGTCGCGCAATGGCAAGTATGATCCACCCCCGGCTTGTACGGCACCTTCGGTTGGACCATGTCCAAGATTTCGTCCACGACGTCGTAGATGCTGAGGTCGGCATACTCGTTCATCACGTTGACCCACATGTAGTGGATCTCTTTGAAAAAGATATAGAGCTCCGCGGGCGAGATGTAGCCCTGAGGGGGGGTAATCGGCACCCGTGCGGCCCGAGTTTGGGTGGGCGCAGCTAGCAGCCAACAGCTAGCGCGGCGCTCCTAGCATACCGTGCCCTGTACCTCACCAATGCTGCCCTGGAGGAGGGCGCTTGTCCACCACACATAACCCTCACCTTCCACCCAGCTCCTTCTCTCCGCTGTTCACCCGTTATTACCGTCGCGCCCTAGATGCGTGTACACGCAGCAACAAGGCAGCTCAAGGTTGGCTCCTGCACCGGAGTGCGTTCCGCGGCCCGAGAGCGAGAGCGAGCGGGCCCGCGGGAGATTCGTGCGCGAACACGCCCACTCGCCTGCTTCTTGAGGTCGAAGATGTCGTAAAAGTACTTGATGGCGGCCGGGTGCGTCCGGTGGTCCCAGGCCAGCACGAAGTCCGTGAAGGCCAGCAGGTCCATCTCGTCCCTATGATGACGCCGCGGGACAAAGAGGAAGAGAGAGACAGAAACGAGGTCAAGATGGGGACGGACCGAGCAACGGAGCAGCAGTAGTACATGGCATTTCGGTGCCGGGTGGAAGGCGGTTCCAGAGCCAGCACAGAGCCGCTGCCGGCACCCGGCGCCGCGGCCGCTGGTCGGGGTCTCCATGGCTTTGTGTGCCGTACAGCACCGCTGTCCGTACCTGTGTACGGTGCGGCCCTGCACGACCCGCATGCGCATGACGTGCTCCTCGAAGATGCGGGAGATGAAGAGCGGCGACATGGTGCCGTTGCTGATGGCCGAGAACTCGATGCGGCTGAGCAGGCCGTTCATGTCCTCGTCCAGCGCCAGGAAGGTCTTGTACACCCGCTGCGTCGACTGGGGTGGTGAGGAGGAGCGGGGAGGGGAGGGGGGATGAGAGAATACCGGTAGCCCGAGGGGGCTGCCACGATGGACCCAGGCGGGACAGCGACTTGGGCATTTGGACGAATGGTCCCCATTGTGAACGGCCCACTGACCTGGAAGGAAAACCAGTTGGATATGAGCTGGTGCTCCTGCATCTGGTTGTTCTTCAGCTCATTGAGCTCCTGAGGGAACGAGGCAAGAGGCAAGGCTCATCTGTACTGTCCGATGCCGGGAGACGCCAGCACGAAGGCGGGAGCAAATGATAACCAGCGCGCCAGACCGACCGCGACACACCGCTCAACTCCTCTCACCACATCCATGCATTATGCTCCGTAACAGCCCCTGGCAACCCAACCGCGCACAAGATCCCCACTGCCCCACAAAATCCATCAATCCATCACCTCCTCCCCCTAACCCGCACCACCCCAAGCTGGCGCCCCCAACCTCGACGCACCTGCAGCACTATGCTGTTGACCAGGTCGCGGATGCGAACGCAGCCGTTCTTGCCGTGGAAGAACATCAGCTTGCGCACCGCGATGCGGCCGTAGTGCTCCAGGAAGGACGGCTGGCGGGCCGGGGCCGGGATGGGTGGTTGGGTTTTAGGGCTTGGGTGCATGCAAGGGGCACGGGGCAAGCAATTTGGGACAGCCAGCAAAAGGTAGGTTCCGAGCTCGGCTTGGCTCCCATGTACTGGAGTAGCATCGATATGTAGACAGCTGCATGGGCGTTATCGCCATGCGTCCTCCTGGCGCAACTGGCCCGCCATACCTGCATCTCCGAGAGCGCCCCCACTTGCCCCACCAGCGACTTGACGTACTCCTCTAGCTGCTCCGTGGTCAGGCTGCCGGTGTTGTCGGGGTCGAACGCGGAAAGCTCCAGGCGCTGTAGAGGCAAAAAGGGTTTTAAGGCGTCCCGTGGATGGTACGTTGCGTGGATGGTATTGGTATCCCTTGCCTCGTTTCCGAGGAAGTCCTGCATCATGTAATTGCTACACAGTTGCTACACACCTGCTGCACACCTGCTTCACAAATTCTACACGACTGCTATATGGCGTACATGTACGACACGTACGTTTGAGTGCATGGTGGTCCGATGGTTGAGGTAGTTCAGGAACTGGTTGGCGGAGATGCAGCCATTGTCGTCCCGTTCGAACTTCAGGAAAACTGGCGCCTTGAAGTAGGGATCTATCTGCGGCCCGAAGCACTCCCGGCAGCGAGTGAGCACCTGTACTGTAACGCCAGGAGGGAGGCGCAGGGCAATCAGCAGCCAACATGCGCCTGGAGCACTACAGCTGAGACCCAAACAAGACGGATGCAGCACAAGGGGAGGGAAATACAGCGCTGGCTGCATGATACGATATTGCACCAGTCGCCTCCAACGGGGCCTGGTACCGATGCCGGCGCAATTGCACACGCGATCAGCCCGAAAGGGGGGTACTCCTAAGGGTTTGCCAATCGTACCTGCGAGAAGCCGTCGTAGTTGATCCGCACCTCCGCGTTTGTCTCCTGTCCCATCTCCTTCATCAGGAACCAGATGTTCCGCAGCTCATCCTCAGAGAGCAGCAACGTCTCCTGCCGAGGGCACCGTTTCGAGGGCACCGTTTCGGTCATGAGCGACCGCGGAATGCAGCCGGGTTGACCGCATTCCCGCACGCTCAACCTTCCGACGCTCGATGAGAGCATCCCGTGTCGATTTCCGAACCTGGCGCTGCGTGCTGCGCGCCGGGATGATGGAAGCCGAAATGGAGGCCGATGTGGCAGGAGCATACACGCATTCCCCCAAGCCTATAACCCCCCCCCCCCAAAACACTTGAACGTGCCCACACAAGAGATGACGTGGAGCCACACACCATACAGTGGTCACTGGAGGTGGCAGAGCATTACTGCGGTATTCAAGCCGAGCTCGCTTGTACACGCACTGGCAGTCTTCGACTCTCCGACATACCTGGTCCTTGCGGCGCCTGGCCTCTCGTTGCACCAACATGCCCACGGTTTGCGGCTTTGCTTTCTACATGACACAACTAAAACCATCAACACGGATTCTTGGCGTTCAGGCGTGGGCTACAGAGCAAGGGTTTCACTGACCGGCTTGAAAAAGCTCGGTATTGCGGACGCCGGCCGTTTGTCCTTTTCATACTGTTCAAGTATACTTGTAACGTTCTGAAGAACTTCTTGCTCTGCACCCGCAGGTACAGAGTTTGCGTCCGCAGCTGTCGCAACACGCATTGCCAAAGCCAAATGCCTTACCAATATCCTCTGCCTCCCTGTCGGGCTCTGGGTGGTCCTTAACAAATCCCTTTAGCGAAGATAGCAGCATCCTGAAGTTTAAGCGTCTGAACCCAGTGAACGAGTCGTTGTTGAGCCGCCCGGGTACCTTGCTAGCCTGCCCAGGCGGCTCCCAAGACTACTGGAGAAAAGAGTCAAATACTACCAGTAAGCTTATGTATAAGGAACAAACGCCAACTCAGTAACGAATATCTATGGAGGAGACTCCTCGAAGCCAAGTGGAGGTATATATGTCTAAAGTAACATATAGGCAATGCATGCTTGTGCATGCTACTCCTAAGTTTCAGTTCCAGGTTTTGCCGAAGTTGGTTCCAAGAAGAGTCCGTTTCACAACGGCCCTGCAACCGGCAAGCTGGCCCTGCTGCCCCCTGCAACCGCCCGCCACGTTCATCACGGTATTCATCCTACGAAAGCACACTTTTTGCCTACTGCCTGTGGCGTAAAAGTAAGCCCTTCCTTCCTACCTCCTACACCTCCTACACTCTTAACTCGTTACCGACTGCGGGCACCTCACCCTGCTGGCCCTGGCAAATGAGCGCAGACCACCCTACTGTACGCTGCGCATCCACTTCTCTGGGTCTTTACCCATTCCCAACAGCGCAGACCGCAGACGGTCCAGCCCTGCCGCGCCCAGGAGCGCCTCCCACCGGCGGTAGCTCGGCCGCCGTGCCCTAAGGCCTCCAATGCTCACGCCCTCCTGCCTCATCCCTCCCACTCCGCCATCTGCCTCCGCGCCAGTATCGCGCCCGCCATCCCCAGCGCCAGCTCCCTGCCCGTCCGCCGAATCCCCGACCGGCCGTGCCAACCACCTATGACCTTCGTACGACGCCAACGACTCCCCCTGCGAGTCCATTGTACGATATGGATCCAGTCGACCCCCGCCCAGCACACCAGACTGGCCGATCGCGGCCACGTACTGCAGGGCCTGCTGGGCCCTATCAAAATACTCGTCCAGCCCAACTGCAGCATCCAGAAGCTTCTGGCTGCGGGTGCGCTTCTCCTGCGACAGGTCCGACGGAGCGTACGGCCCTGCCGGGCCGACCCCCCAGGCCACCGCCGGGTGCGCCATCAGGTCGCCCAAGGAGCCACACGACAGCAGATGCAGGACCTGTTGGACCGCAGCATCTCCGTCCAGCCATCCCAAGTCCACTTCCTCGAGCTCCTGCGGCGTCAGGCGGGTGGGGCACCAGTAACAGATACAAGGAATATTCAAATTAAGTGCTTGGGGTCCGGGTCAGGTGACAGCCGCGCATGCGTTGCACTTTGAAGGGCAGTGGGTGGCGGGTGGTCTTGGATCACATCCCAGTGCGGGTGGCGAGCCGCCCTATGCGAGATGAGCCCAGTTGCCGGATTTCGACACAAGCTCTTATGCTTGCGCCAGAAGCCAGACTAGGATTCACCGCCCCTTTCGCCGGGTCGCCCATGACTAAATGTTAAGCGCCTAGGCCCCAAGCGCACCTCCAGCTCCTTGAGATGCACGACAGCACACATGACGTAGAGCAGCTCGTCTGCCGAGAAGCGAGCCAGGCTGGCAGCGTCGCCCCGAAACCAGTCGCCCTGCCACATGAGCGCCAGCAGCGCCTGCAGGGGCGCGTGACGCCGGCGTCGCAGCAGCAGCTCCAAGCGGCACACGGGCGGCAGGAAGGGGCGCGTCACGGTGGCAGGCGAGTTGGTGGGAATGGAGACCAGCGGCGTGGTTGCCGCTGCAGCGGCGGCAGCGCCAGCGGACGCAGGCACTCGGCGGCCCATCGGCGGCCCATCTTGGAGGCCCGCTGCGGAGGTGAGTTGTGCGTCCCGCGCAGCATCCAGCCACGCCTCCCACCGGTCCGCCAATCCCGCTTCGGCGGAGGCTTCTGATGCAGGACAAGCGGGACCTCCCGCCGCCGCCGTTGCTGCCGCCGCTGCGCCCGCTGCCGCCGCCGCGTGCAGCCGCTCCCGCAGCCGCGCATCCCGGTCCGCGACGTGCAGCACCCACAGCTCCTCCGGCCGCAGCTCCTCCGGGGAGCAGTACGACAGCAATGCCGAAAGCACGCCCGACAACTCGCCGTCTCGCAGGAGCACCGCCCGGGGCTGTGCGCCAGGCGGTGACGGGAGGGACCCGTCCGTCCGGGAGGGGTTGCCGCTCAGTGGAGGCCAGCTCGCCTCGCCCGCGCCTCCGTCGGAGTCAACGACCCCGCTGCGTCCGCTGACGGAGGCCAAGGAAGCGTGCCCAACGCCAGCCCGCGCCGGTGCTGACGTCACCTCCTGCTCCGGAACCAGGTGTGCCGCCAGCACGGCCACCAGCAGGCCTGGTGGGCATCCAGGAAGCCGCTTCGCGTCCACGAGGGCCCGCAGCAGAGGGTGCGGTCCCAGCGGCGGCAGCGCCTGCAGGTTCTGTAGTGACGGGTAATGCTGGGCCACCAGTAGCGGGGGTGGTGCCCCGGTGACGCCGACCCGGGGGTCACCCCCGAACCGCACGCCGACTGCTGTGTATGGCACGTGGGGAGGCCATACGAGGGCTCCGTCATCCGCTGCCGACTCGGGCGCCGTGCCGCTGCATGGGTCCGGTCCTGCACTCCCCGGCCTGCTCGCGGCGCTGGGGATCATACCCCCCGACACATGTTCCTCACTGCCAGCAGCCGCACCTGCGCCCGGTCCCCACATTAACACCGGATAGTGTAGGCGCGCCATGCAGCGAGCGCCAACAGCTGCTTCGTCCGTTACGCTCGGTGTTGTGCCGCCGGCAGCGCTCGCCGCCAGCGCCGCGCTAGGCGCCAGTGATGCGCTAGGCGCCAGCGACGAGGCTTCTCGCACGGTGGCCTCATGCGCCGTGCGCTGGCAGGCGCCGTACAACACGGCCGCCACCTGCGGAGTCAGGTCAGGCGCCCAGCTGCGGTAGGCCTGGCCCAGCGCAATGGAGGGCAGCAGCGCAACCAGGGCGGCAGCGGCGGGCTCGACGTCGCTGTCCGCCATGTCGTACACCGTCAGCGCCGCCGCCAGCCATTCGGCGTACCTGCCGCCGACGCTGCCGCTGCCGCCGCGCCCTGCCGCTGCCGCACCGGGCTCGGCCTGCGTCTGTACGGCGAGTTCCTGCAGGGCCTGGCGAACGAGGTCAAGCTGCTGTGGCCCGGCCGAGCACGTCCTCAGCTGCATCTGCAGCACCGCCAGCAGGTTCATCAACAGACCACGCCGAAGCGGCGGCGGAAGCGCCGTTGCCCGGGGCGCGCCGTACGGCGCCCTGCCGTCTAAACGCGACGCCGCGGCTGCTAGCCGTACGGCCTGCATCAGCAGCACCGCGGCCTGCTCGAACGTGGGCCACTCGGGCTCCCGAGGCAGCGGGTCCCTCAGGCCAGCGGCAGCGCCCTTACTCACTCGGGCCGCCAGCTTGCGGCCCCAGCGGCCCACCTGGTGCGGCAGCTCGGCCGCCGCCCAGGCCCGCAGCCAGCCGCCGCCGCCGCCGCCGCTGCCGCCGCTGCCGCCGCTGCCGCCACCGCTGCTGCCACCGCCGCCACTGCCCGGCGCCCCGCCTAGCGGGCTGCTGCCGTTGCTGTCAGCGCCGTCAGTGGGGGCGCAGGCAGCGTCATCGTGGTAGCCATGGCCCCCCGCACTGCGGTCACCCGTGTGATGCACGCTTGCGTAAAGCCCGTGTCCTGACCGTTCGCCGTCCTGCATGCCGCTGACCGGCGACGCTGACTTAGCTGGCGGCAATGGCGACGGCAGCGGCGGCGACGTCGCCCTGTCGGCCGCCGCGGTCATTGCCAGTACCGCGTCTGCCAGGTGAATCAAGTCCTGGTAGATCCGGTTGCCGTTCCAGAGGGGGGTGATGTGCAGGCAGGCCCTGCAGGCCAGCTCTGTGGCGCGCGCTCCGCACCGCCCCCAGCTGCCGTCCGCGGCCGCCAGAGCCGCCAGCCGCGCCGCCAGCAAGGGCAGCTCCCACGCCGTTGCTGTGGCCAGGCAGGTCAGGACCGATCGCTCCAGCCAGGGGTGGCATCGCTGGGCAGCAGCGGCGCCTGGCGGTGAGTGTGCGCTGGCGCTTACCCCCAAGTCGGCGTCGCTGGCAGGCAGGGGGGCGAGGCCATGGAAAGCCAAGGCACCCAGCCACTCATTTAGCACCCGTGGCGTCAGCCACGGCGCTGTTGGCGTCTGGACGCATGTCGACCCAGCTCCGGCAGCGCCGCTGCTGGCCGGCTCCGCCGGCCGGCGACCTTCGGCCGCAAGCCGCTGTGTTCCGGCCTGGTGCGCCTTCGGGTCGCTGAGCACCAGCGACGGCAGGGCGCCAGGCGGCAGGCGGTAACCCAGGGCTGCGCAGGTGCACAGGACGCGCACTGCATCCGGGACTTCATCTGATGCCGTTGCTTGCGGCCTGCTCGCAGGCGACGCTTGCGCAGCTTCTGACCCCGGCCGCGTGACGCCCACCGACGTGGCTGCGGTGGATCGGGATGTTGCGGCGCTGGCGGCTGCTGCCGGCCAAGACGCCTCCAGGGAGGCCGCTATTGCGTCGAGGGCGCTCCGTGAAGGCAGCAACCCTGATCGGCTGTAGTTGGCCAGCAGCTCCGCGGCCGCAGTGGCAGCCGCCTCAGATCCGTGCCGTGCAGCTTCCGTAGGCTCAGGCCGCGGGTCGCTGCGGGCAGGCGGAGAACCGCCTTGGGAATTTGCGCTGCCACTGGTGCAGGTAATGCTGGGGCCTGGTGGATCGGGCGGCTCAGCGGCCGCCTGCATTTCAACCTGCAGCGAATTGAGCACCTGTGGCGCACAAGCCGCGAGAGGAGGGGAACGGAAAAAGCTTGGATCCTGAGACCTCCGCGGCGGCCGGGCGGTGGTCGCCGTGGCTGCATCAGGTCTCAACCACTCCCCTCCCACGACAGCCTCTTCCGTGTACCCCACGATAGTCGTCACCGCAGACCCGACGAGCCGCACTCTTCTCCCCAGACAACGGCACCAGCAGCCAACCCGGCAGCAGCACCCGTACCTGGTGACACACCGCGCCAGGCAGCAGCGCAAACAGCTCGAGCGCTAACTGCGCCGGAGGGTGGGTGGCGAAGCCGGTACGGAAGCGCGAGAAGCATGCCTGCACCACCAGCGCCTGGGCCACGTGGACGGGATGCACCTTCGAGCCACCTGCCGTGACGGGTGGGAGGGCAGGGGGCTTGGGAGGGCTAGGGGCGGCGGTTGTGGATGGCACGGGTCGCGTTAGTGCTGGCAGGTGGGGCTGGGCGACGGTTGCCCCGGCCCACATCGCCACAACTGACAAGTGGCCGCTACTTCATTAGCACCTGATCGCAGATTCCTCCTCTGGAACCTCCTTTGAAACCTCCACGTGACCATGTGGGTACCTTTCCCTGCCTTGTCCCGCTACTTCCTATGTCGATTGCCGCCACCAAGGGTCCACTCACCGGTCAGCATGGCCCAGCGGTAGGCCTGCAGCAGCACCAGCTGGGCAGCCCTGCTGGCTGAGAAGCCGCACGCCAGGAGGTCCGCCTCGCGCTCAGCAGAGTCCTGCGAGGCGGGGCCAGCGCGCGAGGCCGGAGGTCGTTTGACTGGTTGAGCTTGCTGGTCAACCTTACGTCGTTAGCTGGTTGGTGCTGCGTGCGCCGGGCACTCAGCAACTTGGGCGCAGTCTGTGACGTGTCCGAGGTCGGCACCAAAGGCACTTGTTTTGCGGAGTAGCTCCGCACCTCGAAGGCTGTATCCAGAACCCTCCATGTGCTGATGCTGCTGGCATCCAAGGCGTCCACCTCTTCACCGGCACCCTGACCACTCTCCTCGGGCCCGGATCCGCCAATGCTGCTGGCGCCGCCGCCGCCTGTGGTTCCTTTCACCCGCCGGCCAGCTGCACGGACAGGCTGCGTGCGACACGGAGGCGATGACTCGCCCAGCTGCTGCGCTGCCGCTGCGTCAGCTGGAAAGCCAGCCCTAGCTAGGGCTGCGGTCAACGAGGGGCAGAGCTCCGGTGACCTCAGCAGCGCCGCCAGTAAGTGCTTCGCTTCAATGGTTGCCCGCTGCTGATCATCCTGCTGCTCTTCCTCTTGTGCCAGCCCTACAATTCACGGGTCGGGCGGACGACGCCCTGTACTTGAGGAGGTGGGCGGGCAAATGGCAAGGCTGGTGCTGATGTGTCTCTGATGGGTGGTGGGAAGAGGGCACCAGCCGGTGGGTGCACCGACCCCGGGTCGCTACTACTCTACACAGCAGGCCGGCACTGCACCGGGCGGAGGCGCAGGACAGAGCTGCGCCGTAGGCTTAGGCTTGGGGCAACGGCTTAGGAGCCGAGCCTTCCAGGTAGACAATGCGCAAGAGACATGGGCATCGGAGGAACGTCTGTGGCGGTTGTGGGTGCTGCTGCAAGACTGCTGACGGGACGACGGCCGAGGGGTCGAAACCGATGCCCAGGTCAGATGCACTACGTCCGTGCTGATGCTGTTGCACGCCATGCTCAGATCGACCGGGTGAGATCGGGTGCCACACGTGGCCGTTGGTCATGGTCAGTCAAGGACGCTTTACGTCCGTGACCCCAGCGTTTGTCAGCAGCCTTTGTTTAACCTTCCCTTCCATTAGACACTCCCTACCCACGACTGCTCTGTTCGTGTAGCGCCAAGGCGCAATTCCACTTCAGACTGCACCGCCTCTTGACTCTGAATACACACACTCCCTCGTCCCTCATCCCCAGTCGTGTTCTCTCTCACGCAACTCACCTGCACAAGGCATAACACCCTCGGAGGCTGCGATCTGCGTGGCTGCGTCGAGCAAAGTTATGAGAGAGGTATGGGCCAGGGACGTGCAATGTAGTACGCGAAGGGGGGAAAGCTGTGGTGACGGCTCGGCGTCTGAAACGATGCTTCGCCATGTGTGCGACAGGAGAAACGGCTTCACAGAAGACCCTACATTTGTTTCAGAGGATCCAGCTGTTGCAGCTGCCGCAGCGGATATGAGGCGAAGGGACCGCGCTTGTGTGCGCACCGTGTATGTGCGCAGTCCTCGTCGCGAACTCATCGCATCGACACTAAAAGAATACATAAATATGATTGGCAACCAAAAAAGATTTCGACACCATCGAAACATTTTGTCCTCCGTGCCATTTCACACACCACATCGCACATTCCGTACATTGCAAGCGTACGGTGGCAACTGGATTCTTCATTCTTGGCTCCGGTTCACTGCTAGACTTCATAACATGGTCCAGGAAATACAGCATTTTATGATGTTTGTAATACACTTATCAGTCATTGGTAACATAAATTGATTGCACGTCCAACCCTTGCTACGTTGCTAGCGTTACTGTGCCGAAGGCCTCCAGCCGGCCGCCTTGGCCTCGGTCTCTGTGCAGAAAAACTTTTCGCCGTCCTTCAGATCGATACGGACCGATTCGTAGTATCTGCCGCCGGGGACGTGGAAAATCTTCTCGCCAGTCGAGCCGATGTTCCCCTTAATGGCTGGGCCGTTAGCGCATTGCGGAACTGGATCTCCACCGTTGCCCTTGGCAGCTGGTGAAGGGGTAAAGGCGACCGCAGACTGAACGGGCCCAGACTCAGACCGCTTGTTAGCTTTCCGCCACTCGCTGGGCACCTGGAATTGCCCCTGCCAGATGCCCTTGCCAGCGACGTGTGCGGAATCCTCCATCGGGACATAATCCTTGCCATATTGCCTGCAGGACATTAGAAACACAAGGAGCTCAGCAACGCGGTCGCGGAAAAAGTCGCTGCAGTAAATCCAAATTATATAGCAACGAAGCTAAAAAAAAGAATGTAGCACAGCTGGTATTATCTAACCTGTATGCAACGGCATAGCCGTTGCTGACCAGCCAAGCGTTCAGGTCCTCAAAGCCGCCAGTGAGGGGTTTCAAACCGCATACTGACACATTGCGCCCATACTGATCGGTTGTCTTGACATCGCACTTAACCGCGGCGTTGCCAATCTTCTTGGCGAGGGCGTCTTTGCTATAAAGTCCGCATGGATAGGAAGCCCCGCGAGCATCCTGACATTGCTGAGCACTTTCTGGAGCGTCCACACCATACAGGCGAATGCGATCTCCGTTAATGACCTGCGGATGGAGTCCGAGCCTCAATGTACGCGGACCGAGGTTGGGCCTGCAACGCTTCTTTGCGTTACGCGGCGCTGAAAGCTGCCCAGCGACTTACCAGCGTATCTCCATCCACTACGCGAGCGGGTCCTTCAATGACGCTTGGAACCGCCATGGCCCCGGAAGCCAAAACGATGCACGACGCGACGCCGGCCACCAGTGCACGCCCCATATTGGAGACTGCAACTGATGGACTGTAGCATGCAGGCATTTTAAGCGCGTCAATTGGCCAGGATCTGGCACGGCCGCCAGCGACCGTAAACCCCCTTTTACAAAACCAACGGAACATGTCGACTCCTACCTGGAAGTCACATCATGGACGGATTTGCAAAGCGGCCTGAAAGCGACCGCACGGCTGCGGCGGACAAGGCTGTTGGTCGCGCATGCACGTTGGGCCTGAACTCGCATGGCCATTTTCGACTGCGAAAGCAGAAGCTGGACAGCAAATGTAACTTACACAGGTTAAGCTGCGTGTATACCTATGCAAAGCGTCAATTGAAGCTCAAATAGGTGAAATAGGTATAGGGTCGTTAGTGGTTGTCCCGAGCACAGATTGAAGCTAAAAGAACCCACATGCCAGGACCCAGGTGTCCTCCTTCCGTATGTAAGACTGTTGTAGGTTCACACCAGGGAAGCATCCTACACATTTGGTGCGACCAGCCGTCGGCGTTGATACAACGAGGTCAGGGCCCGCGCCAACCTAAAGCCGAGACATTCATCCGTGCGCGTGTTAGCACTTAACCGTTGAAATAATAAAATAAATAAAGAGTACAGCGAGGGATGGGTGTCCAATTTCATTTTTATGTGACTGAGTCGAGCGTTTCACATGATCGCATCCCAGCGCATCCCTGGCCGATTGGGCCGGCACTTTCATGCGGGGCCCGATTTTGACATGTAACCTGTGATGTGATGCGACGCCTCACCTACTGGACGCAGGCTTTCTTCGAACCTGTGTATTACATTCGTCAAAGCAGACTGGTGGCACGAGCACCCCCCCTGAGACACACACAATTCTGGTACGTGCGACACCCGCTCACGATCCTGCCGAAGCTCTACTCCCACAACTCGGAAGTGCACCAACTGACTATAAAGCATTAACACCACCCACAGATTCGTTCCACTGAATGCAGTAGTGCCATTCACCAACGCCTTATCACGTCTCAGATGATGGTACGAAGACAGCACATTCCCCTTAACAGGGCTTAACAGCGCAACACTCGGCTGCCGTATGACAACACGGACAAAGGGCAGCGACGTATTTTGTATTTGTATTCGATACAAGGTATACGTATAAGACTTAATACAAATGGAGATAACCCTTGATTTATAAATTAACCCACGTAACTATGAATGGTTCAAGGCATAACCCATGCGGCAGCACTGTCCGTGGGCCTCTCAACCCTGAAGGCGCTGATCGACACCCACGGCTGGGTGCTAGGCACGGAACAGACATGTGCAAACAGCACCAGCCATGCCCTCGATAACCTGCCCACTACTCGGATAACCATGTTCCAGTAATACTCTCATACAAGGATCCGTACACGCAGCAATATATGATACATACAGCCAGCGCTCCAACATGTGCAACGCTTCCAGCTATTAGGCAAGGCCAGAGAGATGACCCCACCGCGGAAGCGAGACACACGCCGTGTGTGTGTGTGTGAGATTCCCGAAGGCGAGCAATATGTCGACCAAGCTCTAGCCAAAGCATTTGATGGCGTACAGGCATCCACACCTGACATGCTTGGAATAGATAGGTGGCCAACTTTAATGTAACGCTACCTGCTGCCTAAACGCCAGGGCGTCATGCGAGATCTGCTCTTCCACAACCCGCCATTCAGCAATTAGCCAGATATGGTGAACAACTCTTTCCATCCTGTAGAAACTGAGAGCTGCATGCTAACGCCCTGCTACAGCACAACTTAGCTCCCCAAACACGCAGATCGATAGCATGCTTGCAGGCATAATCGTAATCGTACCTCGTCCCAAGAATTACCAATAGGCTAGCCATGTGGTGTTAAACAGCAAGGTTCATTCGCCTGATAACAACAGACGTAAAGGATGCGTCCCTCCCTGCGGCCATAAAGAGGCCATAAAGACATATCGCTAGAAGGCTACTTACGGCTTGTCGCTGGGTCGGCAGGGCGGCGGCTCCGGAACATAATTTCGTTCGTACCTACACCATGGCCCCTTGAACGAGGGCAACATACCCGCCATTGAAGTGCGCACCCATCGGCCTTCAACAACCGCACCACGTTACGCGTTTACGTTAGCGTGCACATCTCTTTCGCACTGGCGAACCAAGAATGCTGCATAGCTTGCTCGGCCGTAAGGCGTCGGGCCGGGTCCTTCTCCAGCAAACTACATACAAGGTCCTTCAGGTCCTCAGAGACTCCGCGCCAGTGCTTGCCGGCGAAAAGTACGGGACTGTACTGAATGGCTGTATTGATGGAGTCCAAATCCAGCAGGTCCTCCAACTGGCTGACGGACTCCAGCCAGAATGGCAGGCGATTGCAGATGAGCATGTAGAGCGTGACGCCAAACGCCCACCTGTGTGCGTGAGCAGCAAGATGCAAAGGGGTTTCAGCAGCAGCAGCAGCGAGGCATCAACGTCAGAAAGACCCATGAACAGTGTACACGTGTGGCGATGACCAAACCCCGGGACAGGCTGACGGATTGTGCAAAGCGAATACTCACATATCAGCGGGCAACCCGTAAGCGCCTTTGACAATCTCCGGTGCCAGGAATAGCGGCGAGCCACTCATCGCACGCAAGGGTGTGCTGGACACCAGCTGCGAGCATCCGAAGTCCACCACGCGTACGTTCAAGCAGTCCGGGTCCGAGTTACAGGGGTAGACGTCCTTCAGGATGACGTTCCCAGGCTTCAAATCCCCGTAATAGATCGAATGCTTGTGCATGTCCGAAAGGAAGGTCAGAACGCACCTGCGTTAGGGGCCGAACAGGGTTCTGACATGATGCGCTTGCATGGATGGCACAGGTAAGGCGTTCACCATAATTGAACAAATCTACGGCCCAGATTGCTAGCACGCATCACGACTGGATGCAATTAGGTCTTCTATGGAAAAGAGTGAGCCTTAAGGAACAGAACCCTTACCAGGCGACTTGCGTCAGCTCTGCCTCCGTGAGGGCACCGCGATCATCCAGCATCTGTTGCAGGCTGCCACCGTGGCATTTTTCCGAAACAATGTAGTAATTGCTGGCGTCCTCCTCGATGAACATGAAACGACCAGCTTGCCTGCTAGCCGCATACGCCTTCCGCCATAGGGTTGCCTGCAGTTAGTAGGGCCAGTTGTAGATGAAGGTCCAATGTGCAACCCGACTGCATATTGGGGTTGGGATTGCAGCTGGAAGTGCACTGGAGGTCAGCGTTAACACGACAATTAAGTTTGGGCAGTCAAGCACCTTACCTCGCGGTGTAACGCCGACCGCTGATGGCGCCCAGAATTCCGCTGCTTAGCGACAACTTTCACTGCGACCTCCTCGCCTGTCGCGCGGTCGTATGCAGAGACCACTGTACCCATGGCGCCCTTCGGATAGAGGCAAAGGAGCAAAGTATAACGCTTGGGCAGGAGAACCTTTTGGCCCACGTCTAAGGAGTTCCTCGCGCAGCGTCGCTTGCGTAAGGCCAAGGTGCGATTGTCCTCACCTGTCCCAAAGAAGCCCCGAGAGCGTAACGGCTAAGGAAGGTCTCCGTGTGGGCAGGCGAAAGAGGTGAAAGAAATGAAGAAACGCCCGAAGGGGATCCGAAGGGCGCCGCAAAACTAGCAGAGGCTGCCGCTTGTAGCGGCCCTCCCCTTGGGCTGGAGCCGCTGGTAGGATGATGCAAGGGCGGAACAGGCCATACTGTATGGCAGGCCCCAGGTCCTAAGCCAATCCGAATTCGCGCACCACACTGAGCCATTGTGGGGATTTGCTGAACAAGAAATCCGTTAGATTTTGCCTGCAAAAAGCCTTTAACGTTTTGGCTGCTGTATTGGTTGTCTGAAGTTTGTATTAATCTAAATTTCGACTGGGGTCGGATCGTTACAAAGGTCGCACGCAAGGGACGCCGCACAAACAGGTCGGGCCAGCTCATCTCCTGGACGAGCTGTACGACATGGACGCGCTATACCTCCAAGTCGTGCACGTGGGCGTTACCGATTTCGCACTTTATAGACTGCTGCGGCCGAACGAATCAAATATTTTACCTTTTGCTTAGCTATTCTGTTGGGGCCTCCCATCGGGTGACTTTTCCATGTCCTCAGCAGGTCTTCCAAAGTGGCGGTGATGTCATTGTGGCCGACATTACCGAAGCTCTATGACTGCGTGTCCGTAGTCCATTCTTCCAGGACAAAAGCTGTGAAATGTGCGAAGGTGCTACCGAAAGGCGCATCGCTTGCCTTCTAAATAAAAACATCCATATATGGTACATTAGCCGCGGGTATATAAAACATGTATTAGCATTGCAGGAACAGTTTGGAGGGAAGCGTAAGACAGGAAGAGTCTATATGGGACCCATAGCTTCACACAGTACAGCCCGCGTTTACATGTCTTTATTATAACATATGTTCGTTCGTTAACATATGTTCGTTACATTTTTGCATTGTTACAAGTAAAGAGTAAACTTCCAGCAATAAGGCTCCTAGGTTCCGTTGTTACGTATGGGATGTCGACCACATCCTGACATCCGTACCATAGTCCACCGGCATATTATGGCACTGAATAGTATAATGGGCTCAGCACTGGACAACGTTGATCCAGCCGCTAGGCGCGATGCCACGCGTTCGGCATCAACGGCGGTCAAGCGGTTGCATACAGATCTGCAGGATGCCAGGCCAGGAGCAGAACATTGCGTTGAGGCGTCTCGTGCAGCGGCATGGAAGCGCGCTGAATCCGCGCTGCGCGTGCTTTGGCCTGAACTTGTAAGGGCGCTTGGGGGACGCGAAATGCATGCCGAAGTGCTACATGAACTGCTTATCCTGGCCGAGGACGCAGCGCGCCTGCTGCTGGAAGCGGCCCAAACTGTCTCTGGGGGCCAGGCTGTTGTGGATCGGAAGGGCGCCCCCGCCGGCCGCACGACCGGATTCGGAGCTCCGGCCTGCGTTGCACCCGGGGAGTGCGCCCAGTCGGTACGAGACGCCGTCAGCTGGGCGGCCAGGCACACGCTTGGTGCCTCGGGTGCTGCTTGCAGCCGCCACTTGTCGGGCTTTCAGTCAGAATGGGCATGCGCCTGGATCCGCATACAGCGACACACCGTTCAAACCCTGCGGGCGGGCGGTGCCGTAGAGGAGCTGCAGTTGCAGCCTCTGTGGGGATGCATCAAGGTGTGTCCGCCTGAGCAAGGGGAAGGAGTCTGCTGCGGGGCGGGGACCTCATCTCCTTCAGCCTGCCATACTAGCCAGTTGCGTCCCAGTGATGGGCCCAAATGGCAGCCCTGGAGCCATGCTTGAGGCCAGGGAGCGGTCGCGATGGCAGCCGCCTCAAATTAGAAGGCCTCCTTTCAGGGCGCGGTGGTTTCTTCCTCGTACAAAGGGTATTCCTGGGGTGTGGGGTGCCGCATAGCGCTGCTGAGGCCGTCTTGGGCCACGTGATGCAGCAAGGTAGCCCGGCGCAAGCTCGGCAGCGCAGAGGGACAAGAAGGGCAGCGGGGCGTCGACGGGCTCTGCAGCGGCACCACTGAACTGTGGCGGCTGAACGGCGACCGTGCTATGCTGTGCTGTGCGGTGCGGTGCGATGCTGTGCAGGGCGCCCCGGGGTTGCGCTCTTCCTCTCCGGAGGTTCGCATCGCAACCGTGTGGCTCCTCGAGGAGGTCCTCACGCTGCATCGGAGGACCGCCGCCGCAGCAGCTTCCGACAGCGCCGGCAGCGCCGCTGCGGCAGGCGGCGCGGCTGACACGGCTGGCAGTGGGTTGGCTGCAGCTGAACCTCATGCCGCGCACGTCGCCGTATCCGGTGTTCCTTCGCCGACCCAGATGGACACCGCTGCTGTAGCGCCTGGGCCGGGGCAGCCCGGCGTCGCTGAGGCGCGAGACGCGGTTGTGGATGCGGTCGCGGTTGAGCTGCCGGCCAGTTCTGCCGCTGCAGGGGCCGCCGGGCAGCGAGGGCTGCTCGTAAGAGACGTCAACACGTGGGTGGTGTGCTGCGAGCTGGCTTGCTATGTGGCGGTGAAGGACACGGAGCCGTCCGTGGTGGCGGCGGCGCTGCGGGCCGCGGCGGCGCTCCTTGAGCTGTGCCGCGAGCAGTGCAGTTCGCGGGACTGGCGCTGGCTGGTGGAGGGAGTGCTGCTGGCGACCGGGAGCAGTAGGACGGAGGAGGTGCGTTTGTGGTTTGTGGTTGGTGGCTATTGGGTTGCTGCGGCGGTGGCGGGGTACATCTTGCAGGCACGAAGTCAGCTGCTGCTGTGGGGGACGACGCATGCACGTTGCTGCGGTCATAGGGAGCGAATTGCTTAGATGTCTGCTTTCCGTGGCCTGGTGCAGGTACGGGCGGCCGCCCTGGCGTTTGCCCGCAGGCATGGGTCCGACCCCGGCTGGCAGGCGGGCGTGCGGGAGGTCCGGAGGCAGCTGCAGCAGGCGGCGGCGGCAGGGGAGGGACCGCTCGCCGCACACGGCACGATTGCCATGTGCTGTGCCGTCTCGGCCGCGGCGGCGCTGGAGGTCGAGCTGCGGCGCCCCGCAGGGCTCCTGAGCCTCTCAGGGGCCTTCGTGGTGGTGCAGGAGGGCCCCGTCGGCGGCGGGAGGGGTCAGGGAGGCGGTTCCGGAGCAGCGCTGCCCTCGGAGCCGCGGGCTGCGGCCGGCAGCAGTACTCAGACCGGAAAATCGAATTACGTCGAGCTCGGTGAACGAGCTCGCTCCACGGTGCTGCCCGTGTACTGTCCGCTTGATGCCGTGGAGCTGCTCACAGCCCTGGCGGCATGTGTCAGCGACGCGGCTCGCCATGACGCAGAGACCCACGGGTCAATCGGCTTCGGCAGCACGCCTGCCGTGTGGCAGCGACTGTTAGCTGGCGAATTCCCATCGTCCTCATCCACCAGGGATCTCTTTGCGAAGCCGTCGGCGCCTGCCACAGCTACGGCAGCAGCAGCGGGGACGACGGCTGGGCCCGCGCTCACGCCGGCGCCGCCGCCCGTAGCGTACCCCGGAGGACATCCCGCAGGCGGTGATGTCAGCTCGGAGGGTGTGGTGGCTCTGGCAGCTGACGCTCAGGCCGCGTGCGCCAGTGTGGGGCGGTTGCTGGGGGCGGCAGGCAGCCTCGAGGCCATGGAGGTGGGGGCTGAAAGAGTACCACACACACGTACCGCGTTGCATGCCCCGCAGTGCGATGACTCTTCCGCTGTCGTGGCGTTTTGTGGGGCGGCGAGAGCTGGCAGGACGGCTCATACAGGCGCGGGATAGGCGCCAGAGCGCGCGGGCCCTATCAGCTTCCTTGAGTACACCCCTCCGCCTTTGCAGGCTCTGATTGACAAAGCGGAGTCAGCTCCTCTGGTCAAGCCACCAAGCGCTGCAAAAGATGGGGATTCTGTCCGTGGGCCCTCGGCTGCTAGCAGAGCCGGGCTGCTGGCGTCTGCTTGCGCCGTGGCGGCGGGCGCCACCGATGCCCTCCGAGCGGCGACCGGGGCCGCAGTTGCGCCCAGCGCTCGGGCCGTACCCTCAGTGGCGCCGCTGGTGACGTCGGACCGTGTGCTACAGCTGGCGGCGGCGGTGCGCCTGGCTCGGCTGATGCGGCGGGTCGCCGTGCTGCTGCAGGTGACGCTTGCATGCTTCCACCGCGGCTGTGCACCCACCCAAGGCCCCTCTCGCGCTTGGCAACACACACCCCCTTGCCGCAGATGTGAACACACTTGGATACCGAAGAGCCGCTCCTGGGCAAGCTGCGCTTCTCCAAAACCAACCTCGCCTGCTTTGCCCCCCTGCCGTCTCGGTACACGGCCTAAGCAGGATCCGGACAAGCTGCTGTTCTCGGAGGTGGGCGGCGCGCCGGCGGCGCCGGCGGGGCCCGGTGCCGCCGCTGCCCGCCAGCACGACCTGGCTGTGGCGGCCGGCGCCAGGATGCTGTCCGCCCTGCTGGGGGCCCTGCCGGAGCCGCTGGTGGTCGTACCTGCCGGCCGCGACACGGGGGCGCCTGGAGAGGAGACAGCGGGTGCGGAGGGTGCAGCGGAGGGCGGGGGAGGGTGCAGCGGAGGGTGCAGCGAGGGATGCGCCTGCCCTGCCCTCGGACCTTTAGTACCGTGTGCTGCGGCCCTCGCACCTCCAGTACCGTGTGCTGCGGCCCTCGCAAGGACCCTATCACCGCCCGCCCTACCATACCCGCCGATGCTAGAGCTTGCCGACCTCCCCCTGCTCTTTCAGTTGGCGCTGGCGGTCCATGGTACCTCCTGCCTCACGTTCCCTGACGAGTAATCAGGCAAACCAGACACCAACCCGTTCTTACCCTTTCCGTCTCCATCCAGGCTCCGAGGAAACAAACCATGCCGGTGAGATGGGACAGCAACATGAGAGTCAGCGCAGACAAGAGCATGACAGCCCGCTGCCCAGAGACAACGCCCGGCGGCCCCAGGTTGTGATCGAGGAGCTCCCCAGCAGCCCCACCGCAGCAGGTGCCGCTGCGCCCTCCCCGGAGCTTCAGGCTGCGAGCGAGTGGCGGCTTGAGCAGCACTTCCTGGTCACCAGCCTCCTCCTTCTGTGCGCAACCTACGCACCGCTCTGCGCAACCTACGCACCGCCCTGCACAGCGGCAGGCTCGGCAAGTCCTGGAGCCGGACCCGGATCCGGATCTGAACCGGAGCCCGGATCTGGGTCAGGGTCAGTCCCAGATAGAGGCGCCGCCGCCGCTCCTGTCGCCGACCCCGGATTGCCGCCGCCTCCGAGCGACGTCTTCACGCCCTGGGCGGACCCTCAAGGCGCTGCAGGCGCCTGTGCAGCTCTGTTCGGGTTGCTGTTCCGGCATGCTCGGGCGTGCCCCGCCCCGTCCCGCGCGTTTCGCAGCGCCGCGGCCGCGGGCTCCGGGTCGCTTGCGCTCCTGTCTGCGGCGGAGGTTTCGGAGCAGGACCTGCTTGCGCACTGCCTGCCTGAGCTGCTGCGCGACAGCATCCGACCCACTGTCGTACAGAGGCACGTGCAGGACCTGGAGGAGGGGCCCATCAGGCCGTACACGGGGCCAGGTGCGCCCGATGCGCTGTGGGCTTGGACGTGTGGAGGTTGTTGTGATGGTGATAGTGTCGTACAGTCGCTGGCTTGCGGCCCAGCATGCGTTACAGCTGATGCACCTCCTCCTTCCCCCCCCACCTGCGCATATGTGTTTGCCACGTCGCCGGCTCCAAACCCTGCCCCGGACCCGCCCCACAGACACCTTCACGCGCGCGGTGGCCGCCCGCCGCCTGGCCTGGCTGCTGATGCGGAGCCGCCACCCCTTTGTTGGCGAGGCGCTGCGGACGGCGCTGCCGGCAGTCCTGGCCTGCTGCGACGACCCAGCCCCAGGCGTGGCGCAGTACGGCATCGCGATGCTGCACGCGGCTGCTACGGAATGCATGGCCGCGGGTACGCCTCACCGTGACCCGCTGGGGAGTGGGACCGTAGCGCCGGGTAACCAGCGGAGTCGCTGCAGCAGCGCAGCTATGTTGACGGGTCCGTTGTGGGGCGGTTAGCACCGTATCATGGACGTGCGCATGTGGGCGGTTGGCCGGATCTCAAACCCCTGTGCTTGCTCGCCAATGGTGGCTGTGCGCTGTCGCAGAGCAGCAGCAGCAGCGGTCACCGTCGCGAATGCTCAGCCCCAGCCCTTGCGCACGCGCCCTGCCCTTCCCTCCACTTGC
The DNA here is from genome assembly GCA_003116995.1 of Yamagishiella unicocca. Taxonomy (NCBI): domain Eukaryota; kingdom Viridiplantae; phylum Chlorophyta; class Chlorophyceae; order Chlamydomonadales; family Volvocaceae; genus Yamagishiella; species Yamagishiella unicocca. The sequence continues at coordinate 406,237 of BDSL01000016.1, read as the reverse complement.
GCAGACCTACAGTGGCAGCGGGAGCTGCTGCTGGAGCAGGCTCGCCGCATGGTGGTGGGCTGCCATGAGCAGCTCTGGCCGCTGGTTTGCCCCGCTGCGGTGGCTCTCGTACGGCGCGTAGAGGTGAGCGGAAACCGGCAGCCGAAAACTGAAGCAACCAGATGCCTTCTGTGCAGCAACCGTCTTTGGGAACCTCACCAGTTTCCAAAGACCGGCGGCAGCAACTGACGCAATCGCCGAACGAACTCACACCCCTCGCAGGGCAAAGACCCACGGGCCGCCGGGTACCATCGGCTTGCTCCGGACCTGCTGACTGAGATCGAGCGTCAGGCCTACGTGGCTACGCGGCGGGTGGTCTTCATGCCCACCTGCGCCCACCTGGTAGCGTGCTTGGGCCTCACCACACTGCGCTACATGTCACGCCTCATGCCGCTGCTGCTGGAGTGGCTGCACGCGCATGACAGGCCAACACGGGTGGCAGCGCTGGCGCTGGCGGCGGCGGTGGTGCGCGCAACATGGCCTCGGATGCCGGCGAATGCAGCAGTGCTGTGGCGGCACTTGCTGGTAGTGCTGCTGAGGACGACGGGGTCGGGAGTGGGCGGTGGCGAGGGTGGAGAGGATGGGGAGGAGTGGGCTGAGGTGGGGGAAGGCGAGGAGGGCGAAGAGGGCGCGGCGGCAGCGGAGGTGCGAGCGGCCCGGGAGGTGTGCCGGCTGCTCATGGCGTGCGCGGGTGAGCAGGTGGCTGAATTTCAGCCAACAGCAGCTGGCTTGCCGCCCAGGGCGGTGCGTGTGCACCAGCGGCTGATCGCAGTGGGCTGTGGCCGTATTGGCGTGTAGGCAGACTGTGTTACGTCATGCAGAGGCGCGGGACCGTATTCGCTGGTTGGTACCGGTACGTTAGTGGGTCGAAATCACGTAAGAGCCACCATAACGTGTTTTTCGTCCTGGACAGCTCTGCGGCCTGTTGCTGATAAAGGATGCATGTAAAGGAGCCTAGTGACGATGTTCATGTTGCATGGCGGCAGGTGCTGGCTTTTGCGTCGACCGGCCCGGCCCGGCCCGGCGGGTCCGTTAATGTGCGCACCGCGAATCGGCAAGATGGGGGGTGTAGTTCCGGCGCGTACGTTGATGCCAATGAAGGGAAAATGCCCTAGGTATTGATGAGCAGGGTGGGTAGCCTACACACCGCGCATGCCGTCCGGCAAGAACGACAACATGCTACACAAAACTTAGCAAAGATGTTGATGTTGATGGTGCCCATTTAGACAGCACAAATATACACTCCTTCCTTGTGGATGACTGCATGCCAACTCGTCCCGTTCTGTTACATATATAACACAGTTCAGCGAGTGGACAGTTACGTATTTGTTGGGCAGTAATCTTTTCTTTCTGCCTTTTGACGTTATGGAAACAGATAATATTTTTGTAAATGAGCCTGGCCTGCCTCCACTCTCCCCTGGTTTTTCAAGCCTGCTCGCTGAGCTGAACGATGACGCAGATGACACTTGTGGAAGCCACGGCGATTTCCACATGCTGGCTGAGAACGAGTCCTCACGCCAACCCAGGGGCATTTTTGAGGAGCAATTAAGTGGCGGTTCCGGCACGACAGACCGGACGGTCTCCCAGGCGCCGATGGGCCCGTCTCAGCCCCCAAATCAACAACATCCACAGCCCCCGTACCCGAATACGAGTATCCACGAAATGCTGTCCCCGGAATTACGGCTTGCTGTGGAGTTGGGCTGGCCGTCTCAGGTGTCCCACACCACGCAACCCTTCAACCCGACACCCACAGTCCCGCCAACGGCGCCGTGGGCCTTCACCACCGGGAGGGGGCCGTCTCCTTCGTCTCAAATGATGGATGTAGGGGCTCCCAGCGCACCGTGCAATCGCCGCGGCCGCAAGCCTAAGCCTCGGTTGCAGGACCTTCAACAGCAGCTGGATGGGTTAACAGATCAGTTTCAGCAGTTGAGCCAAGAGAACACCTTTCTACGGAGTAAGCTGAAGGTACATGCACTTATGCGGCTGGCTATTAGGTTCTAAGCCATGGGATGCTCCCCCGCCGACTTCCAGTGACCCCATCCCCCGCAGGCGCTCGAGCGCGTTGTGCCGGTCAGGGATGCGAACGTGGGTTTCCTGGCTTCTGTCCAGGGTGCGCAGCAGCCTGCGGCTACGTCGGATCCGATGATAGGTTACGAAGCAGCGTCCGCTGCAGCAGCGACAGCATCACTACAACAACAGCCGTTGGTGCCCGGCGCAGCGCCACAAGTTGCTGATGCGTGCAGGCAGTCGAGCGCAGGGGCTGTTGGCACCAGTGCGGTCTCAGCTTACGGCGCATACGCAGTCTTCCCGCAGCTGACTGCAACGGATCAGCTGCAGCCATCGTTTCTGGCGCAACCAGCGAGGGGAGCTGGCGAATGGGCAACGACAGCGCCAGCGCGCGCGCCCGGCGTTCCGTTGGTGCTGGCGCTCTGCCCCGGCCCGGACGGTGACGTACCCGCCATCACGCCGGCCGCCGTCGAGGAGCTCAAGCGCGTCACGCCTCAGGAGTTCCGCATGATGTGGAAACAAAGCGTTATGCAGGTTGGTGGGCGCGGCGGCAATGCGCGCGCGGCATTCGCGGGGCCCTGCCGTGCCCATTGCTGATTGCCAGCGGACGATGCAATCGAGCAGCTGAGAGGGTCCGGAAGCTCAGCTTTGCAGCGACTGGCCTCGTTGACCTCGCGCCTCCGTACCCCACCACCCAATTCGCAGATAGCGGTTCTGATGGCGTCTGCCCAGGCGTTCGGACCCTCGAGCCCGCAGCATGCTCGCTTCGAGCGCTTCGTGGACCGAGTGTTTCTGTACATGGACCGGGTCTTGCTCCTGTCGCCGATGTGCTTCGTGCAAAGCATGTACGACGGCCGGCGCCTGGATACGGGTTTCTGTCCCCCGGTGCAGAAAGCAGCTCCCAATTCAGAGCAGAGCGGGTCGGGGCTGACGATGCCTCAGCTGGCAATCCTCGGGCCCTTGCGTGTGCAAGAATCATTTCGATAGGAATTCTAGGCTGTTGATAATCGGTCTCGCTAGAAACCCCAAAGGGTGTCGGGCTTTCCGATGTGAATTAAACGCAGCTGGTGGCGACGAGATGCCGCGTCACAGACCCCGTCACGCTGTTGTGTTCCGTGCCAGTTGATTCTGTCTCAGTCTAGTAGCAGCGCTAACACGCAGGGCGGTGCCGGCTGGTGTAGTGACCTCTGCTGGTTGCGATGGCGCCCCTGCCACTCCCGTCGTGCAGGTACATCAACATCGAGACGGGGCAGCATGAGCGCCCAGGGGAGGACTTTTGGCTCGGACTTGGTAAGCACGAGTGGTCGCGTTTGCTGCGCCGCGCTTTACTGGTGTGCTGTACAGCTCTGCAGCGTGTGCACGACCGCGTCAGTGGTACGTCAATGCATGCACGCCAGCCGATATGTCTGTTTCTAAATGAAGCGCACGCGCGCTTACCGTCGCCCACCTTGCGTAGGTGCCTCGATGAACCTCAGCGAGCAGCAGTTGGAGGAAATCAGCTCGCTCACGATCGTGTACGAGCGGAATGTCGCGCCGGTGGTCGAGGAGCGCGTCAAACTGGCTTCGGAGCTGTCGGCCAGGCTTGCGGCCTCAGCACAGCGTGTGCCGGCAAGCAGTGAAGATTCGTTCAAGGTGTGGTTGAGCGGATGTGAACATTGGTCATGAGCACGCGGCAAGGATTTGGGTTGAGCCAGGCCCTGCGCGTTGGTTCATACCAGGCACTGCCGTATAGGTCGAGCCTGGCACTGCCATGCATTGGGGTCGGGCCAGGCACTGCCATTTGGGTCGGGCCAGGCACTGCCATTGGGATCGGGCCAGGCACTGCCATCGGGTCGGGCCAGGCACTGCCATTTGGGTCGGGCCAGGCACTGCCATTGGGATCGGGCCAGGCACTGCCATCGGGTCGGGCCAGGCACTGCCATTTGGGTCGGGCCAGGCACTGCCATTTGGGTCGGGCCAGGCACTGCCATTTGGGTCGGGCCAGGCACTGCCATTGCGGTTGGGCCAGGCGCTGTAAATTGTGCGGTGGGTCAAAGCTGCAACACGGTACAGTGCATTGTGTGCTAGTCCATTGAACCTTTTGAAGCGTCCATAGCGGATTACCATGGCTTTCCGCCCACTATGCCACAGTAGCGCTCGGAATGTCTCCATGCCACCTGCTTCATCGGACGCAGGCCTTCTCCGCAGTTGACGACTTGACGGAGCGACTGCGGCGGAACGTGCTGAAGGAGCACCAGGCGCACTGGGATGTCGGGGACTTCCTGTGCCTAAGGTGACTGGTGCCTTACTAACTGGTGTGCCAGCGCGCTCTCGCCGCTCGCTTGCCTGGCCGATTGACAGCCGCCGTACACACCGACCTTAAACCGTCTGCCGCCATCTGCCTTCGCTTTGCGCGCCGCAGCGTGCTGTCACCTCTCCAGATGGCCAAGGCCTTGTCGGCCTCCTATCCGTACATCCCCGATGGCGTGGCCATCATGCACGCCTGCAAGTTGCTTAAGGCCGGAAACCCAAGCAGAGCGCCTAGCGATACGTAGACGGGCGACCGACGGTGCCGGACGACACAGTGATGGCTGCCTGTTGAAGCACTTATTGAGGTCACCCACATGGGATCTGACTGCAAAAGAACTGCGCTGCCTAATTGCAATGGCGGATGGTGTATAGGATAAAAAAGAACACCTCGGGCCCCACCTTGCGCACGTCCCAGTGAATCGCGCCAGGCTCACCTGCCAGCGCCGTGTCGTAAATAAATGGTGGGCGCCGTTTAGGTTATGTTGGCTGGTGCGTTGCGCCAGTGCGTTGGGCGTTTTTAAAGCACGTTATGTTGCTCGTCAGCTCCTCCACAAACACAACCTTTGTTGAGTTATCCGCCCTGCTCAGAGATCTCAACCATTAATTACTGTTGGTGCAACGAATGCGTGAGCTCCCCAAGCAGGTAATTTGCTGGTTTCTGATATATGAAGTTGAAATGTATGCGCATGTGTCGCAACAAAGCGTGAATATAGCTGTCTTTATGCCTGAGTATGTTTCGACCGGTGCTGGTATCTGAGTGCGGAGGCAGAGGTGTTAAGGTGGCCGAGGTAGAGCTCCCATTGCCGCAGGGGTCTTGTGCCTTGGTCATCAACTCTCGTTCACCGCGCTGGGTCGCTAGGCACCGCAACGGTTAACATTGTTGAGTACGCCAGTATGGTACCATCGTGTTGGGTGAACGATCTCTTTGGTCGTTGAAAAGAGTATGCACAGGACTATATGTGATGAGCAGCTTTAACCCATGCTTGCAATCGCAATGCCAAGCCCCACGACTGCGCCCAGGCTCACCATGCGCACCGAAGGCTACCAACAAACATCATCCCTAAAGCACAGCGCGGCGTTTTGTGTGAAGTATCTTGCGAGTGCGTTGTTAGGTACGGTGTGCGACCCGCGGGCCTTGGACATGACAAGCTTGAAAACATGCAAATTGTCTCTCAGTACTCGTATTCTGGCTGTGATCATGTAATCAACGGTAAGTCCGGCCGGCCTGGGCAGTATCAGCTTTCGCATGTTTATTAGGTATTGGAATTTTTGCAATGTTTGGAACTTGGAGCGAAAGTGGTCCGCTACTTGGCTGTACAGTCAACGCAGATCATTGTTAGTGGGCTTGACAGATGCACGCGCCTATGCAACTTATGGTAAAAGGGTAATTAGCAGGGCAGCCGATACTGGGTAGGCAACTTGTTGCTAAATGCTTTCGTAGATAGCTCAGGGACTGTACTTGACACAAGTCAGGAGGAATTGAGTACAACCCGCCCAGGTAATCAGCTAATCAGGGTAACATGTTGTGCATAATGTACGACAAGTGACCAGAAATTGACATACAATGTCATGGCACCTTTGGATTGCCTGGACGATGTTTCGAATAGCACGCTTTCGGGAGGGAAACGATGAGCAATGGAAACTTCTAGCGATGACCCTTTCGCGGAATTCGCGCAGGCTCAATCGCCTGGAGTAACCAGCCTTCTGGAACAGTGCATAGCAGATGACGATATCCTTAATGAAGTTGATAGTGCTAGCGGCGCACAACACGACCTCCAACTTTTGGAATACAACGCGTTCGCAGCCGAGCTGCAAGGATTGCGGCCTGAAACAACAATTCCAAATGCACAGGATGCCGTTTTGCAGCGTCAGTTGTCAGCCCCAGGGCCGCAATTGCTTCAGCTGCTGCAGTTCGGGCTGGCCACCGGTTCGCACCAGTTGCAGCCATCACCGGAAGTCGCAGTCGCAACCATGACTGCGTCACCGGCCGATTCGATGATTGCGAACACCACATCGCAGACGCCCGTATTTTCGCTGGGAACTGCGATGCCGGAGCCAACGCACCTGTCGCACAGTGGTTTACCTGTGGCAGTGGGCCGTCGTCGCGGCCGCAAGCCGAAGCCCAGGCTGCCTGAACTGCAGCAGAGGCTTGAAGGACTGACGGAGCAGTTTCAGCGTCTTAGCCACGAGAACGTGTTCCTGAAGGACAAACTCAGGGTAGGGTGCGGCGGCTGCAGTAGTCCCCTAACTATTATGTGGCTTGCATTTGCAAACTCTCCGTGGCTTGGTGTAACTTCACCCTTGCCGTGCTCTCCTACACCGCAGGTTCTGGAGCGCGTGGTGCCGTACCGGGACGAGAGCGTGGGCTTCCTCACGCAGCTCCTCTCCTCCACGTCCGCACAAGCCGCGGGGCAGGCCAGCGCACAAACAGATGCGGCACCAGGGACTGCAGGGCCGTCGCCGAGGTCGCTCCACACGCATGACCAGTCTCCCACCGTGTCAGGCGACAGCAACTCATCCTGGTCGGGTCGTTCCGTAGGCGTGGCAGCGATAACGGCTTCGGCCGAAGAGGCCCATTCGTCCCGTGCGATAGCGAGCACCATCTCGGGAGGTGCCACTGCCAGCGGCGACCAGGGCCCCAGCTGCACCAGCAATGCCGCCACTGGTATAGCTGCGTTCGCGGCCCTAGCCACTGGGTATGGGAGGGCGGCAGCAGGCAGCAGGGCGTCGACCCAGCCGTCGGGCAACGCGCCCTCGGCCACTTCGGCGGTGCTGGCGCTCTGCCCCGGACCGGACGGCGAGGTGCCGGCCATGACTGCGGCTTCTCTTGAGGAGCTCAAGCGGATAACGCCTCAAGACTTCCGAATGCTTTGGAAGCACATCTGCCTGCAAGTGAGGAGGCCGGTCGTTCGGTTGGAGAACATTAGAGGGTTAGAGGGAGAGAAAGACTCATGTAACCACGTGGACTGCTGCGGTGTTTTCCACATTGTTGCCTACTCGATTTCGCGTCGATATGGCCTGTTCGCTTGGCTGAGCCTGCGCTCGGTAAGGCCTTGCACCGAACCCCGCCATACACCAACCCAGCTGAAAGCAACCTGTCTTCCCACCGATATTTGCGGTCAGCACTTTTAAAAAGTCCTCTCACTTCCTGTTCCCTCCCTCGCGCATCGGTGTGGTCCTGCAGCTGGGCGTCCTGGTCACGGGCGCGGAGGTGCATGGGCCTGGTAGCTCGCCTTACACACGACTCGAGCGGTTCCTGGAGCGCGCCCTGGCGTTCATGGACAAGGTCACACTACTGTCGCCCGCATGCTTCGTGCAGAGCATGTGAGCACGGGTGCAGGTCATCATTAGCGGAGTTTTGGATGTTGTGGATGCCTCTTTTGAGGGGGAATTTCCGGAGGAGTCCGCTGCCACATGTGTTCCGTGTGAGCTGCCTCTGACAGCTGGGTGTGGAACTGGACGCCGTGACTGGGACGGGGCACTATGGCTGTGTCGGGTGCAGCACTGGGCACATAGGTTATTAGGGTTTTAGGGTTATAAACCCAGGTGAACATAGAGGCGGCTCCCCAGTCGCATTTGGCTGCACACTGCAACACGTGCACGGATGCGTGCGCGCTGCACGCCACTTGCAGCACACTTGCGCGCTTGATGTCGTGAAGGGATTCCAGCATTTCGTTCACACCTAGGGAGGTTGAACGTCAGCAACTCGCGCTAAAGCTCGCGTAACGCGCTGCGTAATGCGCTGCTTTCAGGTACATGAACATAGATACTGGTCAGCACGAAAGGCCCAATGACAACTTTTGGATCACCTGCGGTGAGTCGGAGTGCAGCAGTAAACGGCATACCAATGACATGCTGTATCGCGGCAGCTTAGCCCTTTTGCCAGCCGATGCGCTTGCTCTCTGCCTTCATCACCTAGGCTAGCCCAAGTTAAGGACACATAGGACTGACGTGTCCCCCCTCGGTGTCTTGCAAACGCAGCGCGCTCTCTGCAGCTGTCGCAGCAGCAGCTGGCGGAGGTGAACTCGCTGGCGGCGGTGTACGAGCGTAACGTCGTTCCGGTGGTGCAACAGCGGCTGCAGCTAGCCATGCAGCTGTCAACTCGCTTGACGGCGGCGGCGGCGCAGCCGGGAAGATGCGATGAAGCCCTGGAGGTCAGTCACCGGGCATGTGCGTCGATTGGGGCGGGAATACTACCGTGTATGTTAACATGGATGTCTATATCTATGATGCGTGCTGCTTGCGCTGAGTATTGAAGGCTCCATCGGGCGCCTTGTGCGCCTATATGGCGATCGCAGAATATGTCTTCGGTGGACGAGTTAGCGCAGCAGCTGGAGCGCAACGTGCTCAAGGAGCACCAGACGCACTGGAACATCGGCGACTTCCTCTGCTCGAGGTGTGCATTCGTTGGATTGGCGTGTTGGATTGACGTGGGCCTTGGGGCATTTTACGATTGCGCTTGAACGCGACGGCCGATGTGGGGTTAATGATTCTGTACTTCTTCACTTGGCCTGCCTTCACTGCTACCGGTATCCATCGGCATTTCCTCAATCTCAACGTTTGCCTGTTGTCGCCTTTTCGCAAATCCCCCTTTTTCGCAAATCCCGCCTTTTCGCAAATCAAACCTGCTGCAGCGTGCTGAAACCACTGCAAGTGGCGAAGGCACTGACGGTTGCCTATCCGTACATCCCAGACGGCGTGGCGATGCTGCACGCCTTCAAGCTGTTGAGCGCCAATGGAGCTCAGGAAGCCCACAGAACTGCTACCGCGGCCGGACAGCAGGCGGCGAGCGGCCAGCAGTTCCCCAGCCTCGCCGGGCTGCTGGCTAGCCAGCTGCCTGCTTTGGCCGGCCTAATGCCTGTGGGTGCGCCGGCAGCGAGGCAAGGGTCAGCAGCAGCACAGCAGCCGCCCAACCAAGCTCCGATGGTGGCGGCTCTCGCTAACCTGATGGCAGGCCTGCAACCTGCGCAGCTACAGGCGCTGTCAGCTGGCCTGCAGCCGTCTCGACTCCAGGCCGTATTGGCGGGCCTTCAAGCGGCGGGGCTGTTGCCACGGACGGGAGCGCAGCCCGCGCCGGCAGCGCCGGGGCTCGCTCAGCTACAGGGCAACTTCGCGGCTGCAGCGCAGCACCAAGGCCTGGCGGCGTTGCTGGGTGCTGGTGGCATGGGACAGCAAGCGGCGGGCGGGCAGTATGCACATGGCGCGTACGCTGGCACCGCACCAATGGGCACAGACCGATAATTAATGATCGTGTCTCGTAGTGCTTTTTGGTGAAGAGGCCCATGCAAGTGCAAATATTGCCGGCGCGAGACTGGCATATTCCAGCCGTGAATTTGGGAATAAAATGAGAGGGGACGGCCAAGAATGCTTACACATACCACGATATCATCCTTGTCAAATAGGGTATGATGGGGTGCACTGTAAGCTGTGTGTAGTTTTAGGTGTCCTAGGGTTCAGCGATGGCCCGGGTTTTTGTGGCAGGTGGCACCGTTGAGGTGGAATGAGGTTAGGTTGAGCCCCCTGTCAGGAGGCAAATAGCGTAGCCATTGGTCGCTGCAATTTGTGTGCGACTGCACTAATGAACTATGCGCTATGCGCACCTATTCATAAATGCATCTGTGATTTAATGGCCATTAAATCAATGTCCTGTACATATCCAAACGTAAAACGATGGTAGTTAAAAAACTATTAAACTTCGCAAATGTTGATTGCCGCCACGAAAACTGTGCTCTTATCTGGAAACTATTTTGAAACTTAATGCAGTCAAGTGCTGCAGCATAGAGAACATTTTTACAGATGTACATATTTATAATGTTGTGGGTCAGTGTGTATGTGCCCCGTCCTAGGACGTCTGCGGGTTGGCATTATAAACCCTCAAGGTACGGCGCTATTTCAGCCGTACATTTGCCATGCCAATCCCTGACCTCAACCGTTGAGGGTATCTGCTAGCAGTGCTAGCCACTCGTGTTATACGTGTTGCACGCGGAGGGATACGGCTAGTCACGAGATTTGGTGGTGCAGTGGACGGCGATGCTGCGTACATGACACACAGCAGTACTAGCAGTACTAACTTCGACAGTGGTCCCCAGGCACACAGTGTTAAGCATACGAGCCATCATAGACTGGCAAGAAACCTCGTCGTCCTAGGATCTGGACGTGGAGTTGCCGCTAGCTGTCCTAGCTGAAGTCTGCCACCAGATACCGGGCATTGCCGGCATTATGGAGAGCTCGCGGCCGGTTGCGGTGCGAAGTATTGCTGTTTTCATTGAGTATCAGATGCTTGGCGTTGTTATGCGTACTCGACGTCAGAAAATTCGCTGGAGAAGCTAGCACGCTGTGCCACGGTCCTTGATGGCGCCGGCGCGCTTGGCTGCGAAACAGTAGGGGTTGCAAGGATACGAGTGAGCGTGTCGTGTTGTTGTGGACGCAGGTTGCAACGGGAGTAAGGTGTGAACGCGGATGTGTCAGGAAACAAAGATCAAACAGGCGTATGCCAGTGTGTGTACGAACATAGTAAGGCGGGTGCACTAGCGACCAAAGCTAATTAACCGCCAACTAGGAATCGTGTAGCCTGCCCACACAGTAGGAGAGCCAAAAGCAAGTCCTGGCCAGGTTAAGGACAGGAAAGAAAGGCCTGACTCCACCATATGCTATCAGCAGTTATGGGCATGGCAGGGCAAAGGAAACGTACCTGTGATGCGGCAACGGCACCTCGTTGTGGTGCCATCCGGCTGACCGGTCGAATGTTGTCCGTGTACGAATCGAGGCCAGAAATGTCCTGATGGGTACAAAGGTGGATAGGACACGGATCAATACCTTTGAGAGCTGCCATGATGAAGTATGGGGACCCTGAATTCAGCTGACATCGTAAAAGGAGTCTGGGGGGTTGTGCTGTGCCGGAGGCACCAACTGCTGTGGTGCGGATTCGTGCGCAACGTAAGGCATACATAAAGTATGCCTTAGGCACGAATTCCTGCATTAACCAGCCTCTCTGCAAAGTATCGGCTTATGTTTAGGATGGTTCTGCCGGGTTCACGCTAAAACAGACACCTACACCCCTTGTGCCTTTTGGTCTAGGGCCCACCGTAACAGTTACTACTTCCCCAAGTGTGCTCAATGGTTCTGCCCTTTGGTCTGGAACCCACTGTAACGAGCACTACTATCTCACTGCCCAGCATACCTGCATTGCTTGGATCTCATCCCCAGGTGCGCTCGTCCCACCGAAGCTGTTGATGGCCTCGTTCCAGCCGGACTGTTTGCTTGTCCTGCTCAGCTGCAAGGCGAAAGAGAAAAACTGATGTGACCCACCCAAAGTATTGTAACTAGGCACACGTACTCAGCACGAGATACGAGCGGGTATTTCGTGTCGTGCCCTTGCCCCTCTGGCGCGCGTCGGCCTGCCCTCAACACCAGGAGACCGACCCAACACTCTACCTGGGCGGATGGCTCCCGTTCCCGCGCTGCTTGCGTGGTTGGCTTAAGCAGACTGCCCCCCCATGCACCCGTCCGCGGAAGCGACTGGCTGTTGGCGTTATCGAAGGAGTGTATGGATTCCAGGTCCTCCAGTTCTGCGGTCTCGCTGACTTTCCGAGTAACGGCAGCTGGCTTCGCGGGTGCAGCCTGGAGCGGCTCGTCCGTGGCCCAACCCCTGACCAACGTGGAACGGCAAGACCTCAAATATGGGTTTATGACGGCAGCAGCACAACGCAGTGTGTGAGCAAGGGCATGCAGGAGGCAGCGCATGCTTTTGCTGGCTGCTTCCAGCGGCGACCGGCCGAGGCTGCTGCTTGGGAAGACATAAACGCGAAGTAACATGGTGGACAGCGTTATATATATATCACGCGTGCCCAACATACCTGCCCGGAGTGACCGCTGGACTGTTCTGGGCCCCCAATCGGCTGGGTGCGGCGGCCCGAGGGGGTGACCCGCCTCGCATGAGCATCTGGGGTTGGCGGCCTGCAGTGTCACCGGCGCGGACCGCATGGCACGTCACGTTCAAACCCGTACGACATCTGGAGCCTGCTGTACGAGTTACCCCTACCATACTAAGGCAACGCTCTGAGCCTAACACGCCTACGCCTCGAGATGCTGCCACTGGAAAGCCCCAGGGTATGGAGTACTCCGCAGGGTCGGAAATGAAGTCTTTTCGAGTAATCCTTCGTTCCTGTGAGTGTCAGACCTACCGACGGGGCTGAAGTCGTCGCTGTCCTCGATGCCCATGTCTTGCTGCGTCTCCTCGTCCTCCGTCAAGGCGTACTCGTCCTCCTCCATCGCTCGCCGCACTGCGCATTGAGTCCGGACAAGCGGAGTCAGCATCAGGCGCGCAACAGGCGTTCAGGCTACAGCTTCGCACACTGAACTGAACTCACGGGGCTTGGGCTGAGGAAGCGGCACCACGTCATCCTCTTCGTCATCAAACTCGGAATCCTGATACTTGACCGACCGAATGGACATGTTCATATTGCCACCTGCCGCCGGCGTCGTGGCTGCTGCCACTGCGACCGGCTTGGCGACCGGCTTGGCTGCCGTGGTCGGTTTCGCGTGCCCGATGACGATCCGCTCCGGAACGTCCTGTGGCTCCTCACGGGAGAGGAAGAAGGCCGTGGGCGGCGCCGCTGGCGCGGCGACGGCGGGGGCTGGCGGCTGGCCCGACGTGGACCGGGGTAGCATCAACTGACGGGGCACCACGCTCTCACTGTTGCCGCTGCTGGAGGAGCGGCTGAACTTTGTGACCGAAGGCTGACGTCCAACCATGCTGGCCTCGCTTGTGAGTTCCTTGATGGAGGCTTCCGGGCTAATGTGGGCGCTGCTGCCCGGCGTGATAGACTCTGCAAACGGGTGTGGCGAAGCGGGGAACCCGGAAGCTGGAAGTTAGGGCAGGCGAAGGGCGACTTATTCAGGGGGCTGCTGCCCCACGTTGTTTCCAAGCGGCACGTGGCAGGACTAATGTGCCTAATTAGACTAGCAGATGCCATGTTGTTTACCTTGCCGAGTATTGATCCGCTGCGGTTGGACCGTCTGCACGGTTTCGGAGGAAGGCCTGCGGTAGGAATGCATTGGGTAACGGTATTACAACAGTACGACGGCGCATAGGAAAACCCGACCCACACCATTGCCAAACAGCAGCACCGTGTGTTGTGGATATCGTGGGTGCACGACACGGCTACAGGTCGTGAGACAAAGCATTCACAAGATGTGACTCAGGAGGCGCTTCCTGGCACTGAAGGTAGCCGCCCTGTTCTTGCCCACTCCCCTCCAACCTGTTCTTGCCCACTCCCCTCCAGCCGCACCTGAATCCCCCTTGGGCTGGCGGCAGCATGCTCCGCAGCTCATCGCCGCCGGCTTCACTACCGGAAGGATTGCTGCGCTGCAGGCTGGTTTGCCGTGACGGGAAGGCTGGAAGCTGCCGCTGCGGGGTCGTCGCCGCCACTTCCACAGTTGCGGGGACCGGCCTCCTTGCCGGCTCCGTGGCTACAGAGAGCGGTTTCACCGCCGCTTCCGCCGCTGCGGAGAAGGCTTGCTGCTGCGCCGCTGCGACCACACTGGTCGGCTCGTCGCGCCTGGACGGTGCCGTCGTTGGCATGACGGCTGGTGGCGATGCCGACGAGGAAGCGGAAAGGCCTCCCGCTCCTGCAACCGTCGCTGCCAGCGTTCGGCCGTCGCTAGTGCCGCTGCTGCCAGCGCCGACCAGCTTCCGCTGCGTCTCATCCTGCAGCTCCTGCTGCAGGACGCGCTGCTGCTGCTTCTGGGTGATCCGCTTCATGAGCTCCAGGTGCGTCAGCAAGTAGCTGCGCAGGTCGTCCGCGCGCTCCTGCGTCTCCCGGGGATACCGCTCTAACATCTGGCTGCAAGGGTCGCAGGTGTTCGCAAGTTGGTACGGCAGGGCGTTGGCAAGTCACGGAGGGCAGCATACAAGCGACGCGCTTCGGATCACCACTCACGATGCGCCCAATGGCTCTACCTTTGGCTCAGTAGCCCACCACAACAATTACTACCGTTTACGATGAAGTCGAGCCGGACGTCAGGGCTGTTGTGCTGGTTCTTCCACGCGGGAGAGGAATCGTCGCTTGGGTACTCCTATCTTTGAGGGCATTTTGCATGCTATTCAGCTGGCAAGTCTGGCCATCCGATGGGCGGCCTAAGGAGTCGCGCCCGTCCCTAGCCTTCTTCACGCCCGTACATGCGCTTTGCAGCCAGCTCCTGCATGCACGCCAGGTACGCCTTGTCGCTGAGGCTCTCCGAAGCCGTGTCCACGCCGTACTGCGCCAACTCGTCATCAGCAACGGCCAACAGCTGGTTGGTAAGCAGGCTGCGGGCAGTCTCCAGGTCCTACATACGAGTGCAGGGACAGACACGAGGGATGGATGCGGTGTAAGGCTCCCGAGATGAGGGATGGATGCGGTCTAAGGCTTCCACAATCGCGAATCGATCGCGTCAGCCCGCACAGCTAATTAAGGTTTGAAGCCCGAATACGCGTCGGTTGCGTTTCACTGTACCTCCAATTCGTGCGGCTTCACCGACCGGACGCCTGGCCGCTCGTCGAGTTCATGCGGCATCATCGCCCGGAACAGAGTCTCGTCGTCCCCGTTGTACTCGTAGGGATTCTCGGTGATGACCCGGATCTCCTCCTGGATCATCATCTCCAGCGCCTCCGGCTTTAGACCAGCCACGCGTCGGAGCACGGTCTGTTGAATGATACTGTTTGGGACAGGCTCATCGTCAGTCAACGGTGGATTAATTTGACAGGGTACCGTCATGACACGTGGCGCCGTACTTACTTGGCCTCTGCTTGCGTTGGCCGTGAGATGCGACGCAGCCACTTGGTGTTCAACGAAGAGTCAAGCACTTGCCCTGGCCGGTTCGGTGAGGGCGGTGCGAAGACTGGCGACATTGGTTCGACCTCTTCGATCGCCTGTGGCGATGGAGACCGCGGCGACGGCGGCAGGTCGCCAAGCGTGGATTTTCGCACGGAGGTCGGGGTTTCCGGAACCGGCTGCGTGTCGTCTACGAAGGAGAAGGACTGCGTCTTGAAGTGCTTGCCTGGGCCTCCCAAGCGCTCGAAATGCTGTACCTGCATGTAGCATCATGTGCGCCTGGTTGTAGGGACAAGGAAGGCACATCTGCGGTCGAGAGGCGTTGGCGCCAATGGACTCACCTGCTGCTTGACACGGCTAGCACCGGCTTCCGAGTCCCTTTGCTGCCGGTTGCGCTCGTCCAGGAGCGCCTGCCAGGTGCAAAACGTGCAGGTAGGAGCACACCAAATGGTGATGTTTTGGTTAGGTTTTGGTGTGCTAAAACAGCTACGAGCCCGGACGCCCAGACCACTGCCACCGCACCTGTAGCTCTCGAATGGTAGCTCGCAACCTTTCGATGAGGGCATCGCGGTCACGCAGTGCGTCCTCCAGGTCAAGTATGCGCCGGTTGGCCCCCTCGCACTGCACAGCAGAACCGGACCATCGGGAGCGATGCGACCTGATCGTTAATCGGTTACGAAGCATGTCCGCGAATCAAACTGACCCGACGCTCATGCAAAACGACGGCATTGCTTAGCACGTGCTCCCGCGCACCTCGTCTTTGAGCCGCTCAATCTCCTCGGTGCGCCAGTCGCGACCAATGCCCCGGTCCCCTGTGGAGACGGGAAAGGGAAATAACGTCCACTTCTCAGGACTAAGTAGGCCTACAGCCGCTGAGCATAACTTATCCAGGCCAAGACACCCATCTGCGGACGTAATTTTGTGTCCAACAGGAGAGGGAGTCATGGACAGCCGCCCCATATCTAATTATATGTGTGTACCTTGCGGCGGGGATGCACGACCCTGGGCCTGTGACCGCAGCTGCTCAACCTCTCCGGCAAGCAGGTTGCGCTCGCCCTGTGGAACAATGGGCAGTCGATTTAGGGGGCGATCAGTGCCAGAAACCTTCGTTACGATCACATTTACAGCGATAGGAAGTGTTAGACGGACCCCTCGACAGGTGAAACCCCATGTTGCCTGTGGAAGCTACCGCCGTCGCTGCCCGCCTCTCAGAGCTAGACAAACATAAGCACAATCATGTGTACACAGCTGTGCAGCATACAGCAGCAGCTGTGGCAGCGCACCTTGAGTTGCAGCATCTGCTGGTTCAGGCGCTCATTTGTCGCCTCGTACTCGGCCAGGAGTGCCTACAGATGTGGTCGCAAAACACCAACACCAACGCCACGACACGAATTCGAAAGCGAAGGCTAAAGATACATAGCGAGCGCAGGAGCAGACGGACGGGTGTCACATAAGGTAGGCGTTGATATGCCGCACGTCTGGAACCCACCTTTTGCCGATCGCCGCCTTCGTCGCCCCTGCCAGGCCCTCTACCGCCCTGTTGCGCGCCCATTCGGACGCCTCCCTCTCTTGGCGTGCCGCCAGCAGATCGCAGGGCTTCGGCCCTGTGACATAGAGGGTCGGTTGTTCGTCATCTTTTAGGATGGAGGGATCAGGCATGCGGCCAACAGCTGCAAACTGAGGGGACATCAGTAATCCTGTCAAGCCTAGTCGCACTAGACGGTTCCATTACCCTTCCGTCACGCATTACCGAACAGCCATCCGTTTGTACTCCACCCTGCGCGTACTAATCTATAATAGGTAAGCGCAACGCAAGGCCCGCACACCTGCGATCGGCATCCGCAGCCTTCGCCTGGGTCATCTCGAGCTCCTCTGCGCGGAAGCAAGTGGTGTCAGTCATGGCAGCATCTGTCACCAAGATTTCACGGCAGCGTGCACCGTGTAGCTTTTACGTCCAGTTCGCACATACACCGAATGCTAACAATGTTGTTGCAAAGAACGCCTTCGTTTTCTGTTCCCCGCCTCCGCTCCTCGCTCCAGCCCAACCTCCTCCTGGACGCACCCTGCAGCTCCCGCACGTCATCATTGTAGATCTGCCGCAACTCCGCCAGCTCCCTTTCCAGCTGGCCCTTTGCGGCCTCGAGATCACGTAATGCACGGTCGTCGAGGGACTGGGGTTGCGGCGGGGCACTGCACGGGCGATGAGCACGGCGGAACCAGGAACAGCACACAGCAAACGGTCAAGGTAAAATACGATTTAAAGTCAAAAGCCAAGGTTACCAAGGACCAAGTATCCTGCTCTAATACATCCATGACCAGCTTGCACAGCAGCTTGTCCCCACTAGCAGGACAGCACTACAGTGGCTATCGTAGTCCGCGCACGCACCCCAAAGCCCTGTCCTTCATGGCTTTCATCAGCTCCTTCTGCAGCACCGCAATTTCGGCCCGTGCGTCAGAAAGCTGGACCTGCATGACATCGGTGGAATAGTTGTGTTAAGAGGCTTTCGCCAAATGCAGCACTAGAGTACCATTCACACGGCGATACGACCGGGAGTGCAAATGACAAGCAACTTGGTATGAGGTGATCACGCACCTGCACTTTGGCCTTCTGCTGGTCGGCCTCCAGCAGCATACTCCCCAGGTTGTCGCCATTCGGGCTTTCAGCTGCACCCGTCGGCGAGTCGACCCGCCTGTAGATATATCGTGCGTGTATCAAACGAACAAGTCATACTAGAGACAGTGTGCAATCCTCAAGTGCACCACGCAACCCACGGTTTGCAGTTCGCCGTCCACAGGTCGCAGGATGCCGCCGGACGCAGCACCTACCTGCTAGCGAGCTCTGACAAGAGCCGGCTTTTTTCGTCCTGCAGCTGGCGCCTGTCCGTGGTGGCGTGCTCAAGCTCTTCCGAGAGGTCGCCCTTCTCGTTGCGGAGCTTCCTGCGCTCGGGTTGCCAAGACAGGCCCGTGTAAAAAAGCGCAGCATTTACCAAGCTGCCGATGCAATTTGCGCTGTTTGCAGCTACGGTATGACGGGGAACGTGGACATGTATCACAAACCGGCCAGCCTACCACTACCCGAAACGTCATAACTGGGGCCAAGCCGAGGCCTGGCTGGCTTACGTGATTTCGACTGTGGCTTTGTTGAGCTGGTCCTGGAGGCCTTGGATGGCCTGCATGGCCTCCATACTGCGCGCGTGCGAAATTGGCCGGGAGAAATTATGGAAGGGGCCGACGCTAGGCTGGCGTCGGTATCATGCACGGGCAGCGCTCTTGGTGCGAAAAGCACCGCTCTGCAAGCTTATGCGAGACCCATCACTTACTTCTGGCGTGCATAGCCCTGCGGACTGGACGCTCCATTGTTCTCTGCAAAGCACAAGAGCCGTATTCAGTACAGGGCGCCTCTCAACCCCCATGCCCTCATCCTGGAGACGGGGCATGATCCTCTCCGGTGCTGCCCCGCGCTGCTAGAAATGAGGGAAGCGGCAACACTCCGGCTAAATCACTTACGTCCCCGCGCCTTGACCGAGGTCTCCAGGTCCCTGACAGCCTGGAGAGGAAGGCGCAAACAGCCGAAAATAATGGGCCTCTCCTTTCCTTTCGTGTGACCGAACATTGTCCCTGACCCAGCCCAGGTCACTGGACCCAGTGGGCGCCGCTCCGCGTTGCTAACGGATTGGCCAACGGTCTCACAGCTACCCTGGTTCCATTAGGGCCTCCAATAACTGAAGAGTATACCAAGGTCCCACTGACCTGGCATGTGATTCGCACCATAAACAGCGAGGAGTCGGGGACGTCCACAATAGATTCTGACCGCGAAACACTGACCTAAAGGATGCTGCTCCGCCGCGCCTGCGTACCTGGAACAAATCGTCCCGCTCAGACCGCAGCGTCTGGCACTCGTAGGTCGCCTTGCTCAGCCGCTCCGACAGCACTGCCAGCTCCTTACGGAGCAGCGCTTCCATGGCGACGTTGACTGGATTTGGCTCCGCCTTAGTCTGGGGCGCCACCCAATTGCATTCCGGTTGCGTTGCTTGTCGCACATCTCCGGCAAAAGCAATACAGGGCATGCTGCACGCATCGCGCCAACCCCGCTAACGAATAAGCATTAGGCTCAACCTGGCCTTCATACCTGCTGCTGCGGTGGCGGCGAAGAGGGCACCGCCGTCGTCGTGAATGCCGTAGGCATCGTCATTGCCTTCGTGCCCTTGCCATCATTCAGGATGGCTAGGAGCTCGTAGGTTTTGATGGTTTTGCGGGTACGCCGCAGCTCTCGTTTGTTCATCTTTAAGTTAGCCTCCAGTTCGCGAATCCGCAGGCGAGCAGCTTGGACATACTTGTCCATGTTGCCCCTAATCGGGTCCGGCCCCAGAGGGAACACCCCAAATGAGACAACGGTAGTGGTCATGCTCCTGGATACATGTGCACCAGTGTGCTCTGTCGCAGTATGGGTGTCGGGTGCACGCAATGGCTGCCGGTCCAGGTGGGCATCTTGCACGCAATGATAGTGCTGACAGCGTGCAGGCGGCATTGGCGTGCACGGACAGTCCGGGCGGAGTCCCAAGCTTAACCTGAACCGATGGCCTCGGGGTTCCAGTACCAGTCACCTATACAAACATGCTTTCAAAGAACACATCATGAGCGACGGCCCCCATCACGCACTTGGCCCCTTCGCCCTCCGGTTCGTGGGTCGGCCGTGCTTTCCGGGGCGCAGTTATGTGAGTTAATCTGGTGTCATTCCAAAACATAGTTGGCGCTAAGACGGATCCGTGCGGCCCGGCCCACGGGTCGCACGCCTAGTGCGCTGTGGATGCCATGGGCTGCCCACGCGGCAAGCCCGTGGGTCAAGCCCCCAGCACGCCAACACTGTGCGCCATCATGCCGTACAACCTCACCCACGCCTCGGGCAAAGGGGTTATCGGCCATCGAGAGCAGATGGGAGCGAACGTCCTCTGCCGTACCTGTCCTGCTGTAGCCACCCGTTGCTGCTTTGCAGGCAATCCTGCACGTAGAGCAGATACTCGATCATCATCTGCGAGAGCCGGAAGATTTTGATGAAGTTTAGCTCCGTAAGGTGACGTGTGTCCTCCGCCTCTATGTCCCCGAACGCCACGATGTTGACGATTTTCTCCAGTGTATCGAGGTCCACATCCCGCATCTGTAGGTGTGCAGGGGTATTATTTAAAGTTTGCAAGCTAGCGATAGTGGATACTGTTAGCTTCCAAGCCCTAACGCAGCTGGAACCAACCATGGCACTTATGTCGAGGCCGTGAAGCAGGCGCCAGTCGATACGTGCACGACGCGGTTCAAATTTAAATGGTGGAAATGTTGGAGCGGTCGTCATGGTCTGGTCGCGCAGAGGATAGTCGTAGGGGTCCGCGGTCACCCAGGGTCCGAAAGCCGTCGCCCCGCGCTGGAAGCTGCTGCCAAGTCCATATCCCATCGTGCGAGGAAACGTTGCAGTCATCCTTTTCAAGGAAAGTACAAAGCCGCTATAGCGATTAGGGAGCGACGCCGTGACCCATGCTGGCTATCCTTGCTACTGCGCGCTTGCACATCAATAATGGTCCTCTAGGACCCAAATATGTACTCTGACATTATGGGGGCGGTGTAATCATTGAAAATTAAAGTGCGCTTTAGCGAAATGCAGGTCAAAACAACATGGCTGTACGACATTGTTTCCTGACGAGGAATGGCGCACCCGGAAGCCAACCCAAATGCTTTTAACGATATGCTGGGGGTATATGTTTACAAAAAAATGAAGTTCGTTCACACCAGCGGTGCCCAGCTTGTTGTAGATAGCACGCCGTTCTACTTCGCTGGCGCAAACTGCTACTATCTTATGGTAACCAGTGCGTGTATTATGCGCGATTTGCGTCTCTGCTATGTTGCACTTGCGTTGACGCCCGAGACGGCCCCTTGGGTCGGTCCTAGACTGCAGCGCTGCGGCACTGCCAGGCCAGTGGCATATGGCGTTACTCGGCAGATATCCTGAAGGGCTGCTAGCTTCTCCCCGATTTTTGAGTGAGGGCGGTAATCCCGATTGCAGACACACGCCGCGGACGAGAACCAGAGGTCTATCGTAACCGAGGTTTTGGACGATGCGAAGCGGCTCAACCTTACTGTTATCCGATGCTGGGCATTCTGCGACGGGTCCGACGAATGGAACGCCCTTCAGCCGGAGCCAGGTGCTTTTCCGCCCTGTTAGTGACCTGACACAAGGACACCGTTTGATTCGCATTGCAATCGCACCTTTGCAGGCAAAATCAGCGAGCAGGTGTTGAGCGGCTTAGATTGGTTGGTCGCAGAGGCCGGGCGCCGTGGCCTAAGGTGGATATGCGCGGTAATCGAATACTCCTAGCAGTCCAGCTTAGTGTCGGGGCCCACGGTCTAGGGCCGTAGTGAGAGCAATGCATCAAGTAACTACCTCGAGGAGGTTGAGCTCGCTGACAGATCCCAGCTGATTTTCGAGGACCTGTGCACCATAACGCTTGCACGGCTTTGAGAGGCCACTACTGGCGCTGGCTGCCCCGCTCGCAGCAAAGAGCGTGTATAGCAACAATCTGGCTGACGGCGCAACCCGACATGCCCGCAGGCTGTTGATGGTGCTCACGAACTACTGGGCTGACTACGGCGGCATGCCCGCGTACGTCAGGTGCGCGCAACATACTGATGACCATGTATGTATAATGGGACGACTTACGGCACAATCTGCCCGTGAATGGCGTCCGACATGGCTTGGGAGTCCGTAACGTAGTGTTCACTCTTTGCAGATGGCGACATGGCATCCTGGACAGGACACGCCACGACTACAAGTAAGGCCGCATTAAATGCATACAGCTGCCCACATAATCGGGCAGAATTTGCCCGTCCCTTCTTCCAGCACATCCTTTCTGAGCCATTTAGCTTTGGGCTGCTAGATTTGCAGACAAAAGATGTAATGAACAGAGACCCTTCAGGTTTCTAGCTCACACTATAAACTAGCTCACGCTGTGATTTTAGTTTGTTCCCAGTTACCGAGCCCCACGACTTCTACGCGCCCGTTGCGTCTGTGCCCTTGATCAGGAACTACCCAACGGCGCTGTTCTACACCGACCCGCAGTGCCAGGCCATCTTCCGGCGCGCGGTGGCGGCAGTAGTGGGTCGCGTCAACACGGTTACGGGGTTGCCGTACACAATGGACCCCGCCATCTTGGGCTGGGACCTCGCGAACGAGCCCCGCTGCGAGGGTCCTGGCGGCGTGGCAATGCTACAGGTGCGCGCGAGTTACAGGCCTCGGGAAGCTGTCGCCTGAGACACAATGATGTTTGACTCGTAAATGTGGAACTCTCATCGGCGCAGAACTGGGTGGCATCGACGGCGGACTTCGTGCGTGGCCTTGACCCTAATCACCTCATTACCGTTGGCCTCGAGGGCTTCTATGGGCCCAGTACACCTGGTAAGGATTGGTGTGCGGGAGGAGGCGAGATCTACCAGCTGCGCATGTTAAACCAGGTGTGAGCTCACAATGCGCTGTCGACCCCAAGCCGCCCTGAGCTCGGCGCGGTGGGTAGAATGCAAGTTCGGGAGTATTCGTGGGCGTGTCAGCAGCCGCCCAGGGATTCGCTGCGCAGTGAAGACAGTAACTTGTTTTTGCCTTTCCTTGCCGCAATAGAGCTGCAGGCAAACAATCCATACGAGTCCGCTGCAAGCCATGGCGCCGACTTCGCTGCCGTGTTCGAGCTCCCTGCGATCGACTTCGCGAGTATCCACATGTACCCCGACCAGTGGTATCCACTCGACTCCAGCGGGGATAGCCTGAAGTGAGTGGAATCAATGCGCGACGCCTATGGTCAGGCTGCAATGCTAGGAGACGTATAGCCAAGGTCACGTAAGGGTTGGTATCTGGAGACGTCCTCAACAAATTCTGGGCGGTAGGGATGTTGGGGCCTTTCTCCTTTTACTCACGGTGCTGTGTAACCGATCTCAGGGTCTGTGGAACCCGCCCCTACGCAGCTGGTACATGCGGTATGATCACCTTGTTGGTAGTAGTAACCGTTACAGTTGGTACGATCACCTTGACGGTGTGGGATTCAAAATTCTTGCCGTTACGCCTGGTGTGCTTCTTGCATGCTTTTACGCCCGGTGTGTTTGGTTGCAGGTCGAGCATGCGGGCATGGCTTCGGAGTCACGCTGCCCTGTGCGCTGGGCCGCGCCTGCACAAGCCTCTAGTTCTGTCAGGTTGGATCGTTGTCGGACGCAGGTGTAGGTGATGGTGCCAACCTTCAATACGAAATTCCCGGAAACATACGGGGTGGCTGGTTGTGGCTGCCATGAACGCTAGAAATGGGCCAGGGCCGCTAAGAGCCGTAAGTGCGACCTTTTCGTAGTCCATTTCCCCGCAATTTAACGGGTTTCAGTCAGTCCGGTTTAAACGGGACCCACATCCCGTTTGCTTTCTGTGAAAAGCATTGCTCTCCCTTTTTGCTTTCCTCCGTTGCAGAGTTCGGCAAGCGGGAACCTAACAGCTACCACGGCCGGGACTGCGCCTACAATCTCGGACGGATGGAGGCGTTCAAGGAGGTGAGGATTCTAGAGTGGCTGGCGATAGACGCAGAACGGAGCGCATGGACTGGGGAAGCTGGGATACGAGCGTCTGCAAATGACGTTAGCGGCCGATAGAAAGGGCGGCATTCGCAGTGAGAGGAAATCCAACCAGAGCAGGCGACGAGATCACTGAGTAGGCGACGAGATCACTGAACGGAAGACGACTTACAAAAGGGTATGCTCACTGCATAATGGTGCACTGATCAGACGCGATAATCGATAGCAAACCTACGCGGCCATACCGGTATGGCCTGATGCTAAGAGGGCACGGAAAGGTTAAGGCTACCGGCGGCTATGGGCAACTTGATGACACGCATTACCTGACCCAGGCTAGGTTCTAACGAGCCATTAGAGGCCAACTGCGACCTCCAACGGTCTTAACAAACGGCTTGTACGGCTAGCGACGGTCATGCAACACCGCTGCCAGTGCATCTTGACGCGCATGACTAAAGTAAACCTTGACGGTTTTGCAGGTCCTGGATTGCTGCAAAAAGTTGGCAATACGAGGCGGTCCGATGGCTGGAGTGTGTGCATGGATTCTGGCGGCGCGGCAGTACCCTGGTACGTGACCTCACTACATCGCCGCCGGTCGATGTGTGCATGCCCTTGATGCGTACCGACTATGCTGGCGGAGTGTTGCAGGTTTGCGGATTCGCCACTAAGAAAACTGTCCCGCAAACGCCACCGATTACATGCTTCCTCACAGACTATGATGGCTACACGCTCAAACTCGGGCCTGCGGTAGCGCACGCGCCCCAGGGAGCGGTGGAGGAATGTGAGGGCGGCCAGCAGCGAGGCGATCGATGGCAGGAGGCGGCTGAAGGTGGCGTTTGTAGCGCCTCCAGCGCCATGCGCTTGTACAGTGGCTGTGCTGGGCCCCATTCCAGCATGCAACAAGACGAGGCTGCCGTTGAGGCCTTGCGGCAGTATGGGGAGACCATGGCCCAGCTTTCTTTGCTCTCAGAGCCGGCGGTAGCTGGCAGTGACAGCGGGAGCGAGGGTGCTGCCCACGGCCGAAAGGCGGCTGGGCCAGGAGATGGGCGCGGATCACTGCTTAGCATGTTGTCGTGCAGCTGCTTTGGTAAGGGCCTGGCACCATTGGTTAACGGATAGCATTTATGGCCATTTTAGCACTGCGTAGCATGCAAGTTTTATACAGCGAGGGCATGGTGCCAGTTATGGAAACATCTCCTGGAGATCTTGGTGCTATGCCAGGCTACATGTTCAGTGGAAATACAGTCATTTAGCACAGGTTAGCATCCAGAGTAGAGGCCTACGGTGTTGAGGTAGCCCAGCGTGGCTCATTGCAGTGCACTCGGGCGTATGCACGGCTGATGCCGTCGGAGCTTATATCACATCGTGTGGCTACGATTTTGAAGTGTTTTACAGCATCAGGTCGATGGCCGTCAGATATGGTATGCGCCAACTCATTTTCGGGTCCTCGATTGCGTTGTCAGGTTGGGTTAAAGTGCAGGACACGTTTGCAGTCGCCCACGCAGGGGCTGGTGGCCCATTAGGAGCCACCACTCAATTTTGTTGATAAGGGTTGTACAGTTACTTGCAGCCTTACAGCGATGCGCAAGTTTCAGTGGAGGGCTCTGCGAATGTGCTGGGGGGCCGTTGTCGTTACGTTAGCAACAGGCCCAAGTAGCAGAGGCCTGTCGACCGTGGCCGTTACCGTCATCTGTCTCGGTGACGGTGTTTGATACGTGCACCGGGATGTGCGCACCATCTGTGCGTTACAACAAACCTACCTTGAACCGACATGTTAACGCGACAACGATTTTCGCGTATGGCCTTGCTCCTCATTTCGGCTTCCTGTACCGTTCTCGTCTCTGTCCGTGTGTAGATGCTCGTACGTATACCTAACGTTTCTCAGCTTCCAGCTGGGTCTTGGGCACAACTAGCGGAGGCAAGGTGCGGAGGAAAAAACAGCGGAGGAAACCGTGGACAGACAGTTGCTAAACGGATTGCCGCGTATCTACAGTTATCGGCAGTTTATTACCGCTTGTTATTAGTGCTTGCCCTGCATTTGATTGGGAGTGCTGCCAATACTGGGTCCTCAGGCGTCACACGCGTCAGGCCTGCATTCGGTACGGCATACGCCCTCATTTGACTCGTTGTAAGGATAGCGAGCATCACACGCATTATACTATTCAAAAGCGATATCCAGGATATTGTTATTTCTCTAGAGACTGCAGGAAACCCAAGAGATAGCTATAGTCTTATACCCCGCTGACCTGCTCTCAAGGAAGCCCACCAACCGATGCAGAATTCAATATTTATGTAGTCTTTTTGCGATTGCTACTTTCGGGCATTGTTGACTTCGCCTCACTTTACGGCAAAGGAACCCGTCACTTGCGTAACGGCAATGCGAGGAATCGAAGGAACAACCCGAGAAGGAGTCATTCTGTAGGTGCACTTAGATTGGGAAGCTACATCAGAGATGGAGGATCCTGCATATCAGCAAGGCGGAATGGCAATGCCTGATTATCGTGCGCTGGAGGAGCTGGACCCGAGCCTAGGTATGTAGTACCTTTGGAGGATCTACGTTATGGGGATGGGGACATGGGTTGTCACGCAACTTGCTGTCCCCGCACACGTGCGAGCGTCGAAGGATTATTGCGCCGTATGGGGCCGGATCCTGCCCACCAGTGGACTGTAGGCCAGCAGCCTACGTGTGGCTAGGGACTGAAAAGGGGTGGCGACGGTCGTTGTACTTATAGGGAATGTCGTACATAATTTGGACTCTTCACGAACGGTTATGCAGAAAGGTGCTCCATCACCTTGTGTTGTAGGCTCCAGATCGCACATGAGAGTATGTTCGCCGCTTGTGATCGTCCAGTGGCTGGGGTTGCAGGTCTGGAACATGAGGAGGTTGACTGTTGTTGCACAAAACACAAGGCGTGAGCCTTAACGTAACCCACGGCTTGCCATTCCAACTGCAACTCGTTTGCCGGGCCACCTGCTGCCACAAG
Source organism: Yamagishiella unicocca (assembly GCA_003116995.1). NCBI lineage: Eukaryota > Viridiplantae > Chlorophyta > Chlorophyceae > Chlamydomonadales > Volvocaceae > Yamagishiella > Yamagishiella unicocca. The sequence goes on along the minus strand of BDSL01000016.1, from coordinate 379,527 downwards.
CAAACGCTGCGTGACGCACATGCACCGCAGTCGATGGCTTTCAGCTGTTTGACGAGCGGGACGTGCCATTCGAGCTGCGGTCAGCGGTGACGTTGGATCTGCCCACTGAGGTAGGTGCACTGGCATGGTGTTGTTCACAGCTCGACGGAAGTCGACATCAGGTTACCAAAAGGTATCATGCTGTGCGGCAATGTTCATGTGTGCATACCCGTTGCGCGGGAAAGCTCCTCCTAGGTGCTATCAGTGGGGTGCACGCGTGCTCTCCTTTCCGTGCAACCTATCCACAAACCCTGCGCGCTGCTGGCTGGTGAGGCATCTGGTCCATGGCAGCTCACAGTCAGAGTGTGCAACGTCGCTAAGTCGCGTAGGATATACTTTCCGTGATCTTGTGAAGTCTGCTGTGCATACGGCGCTCCTCCTGGGCCACGTGGAAAGCAAATGATCGATGCCATGACTGATGCATACCCGATGCAAGGTCGGCGCGCTTGAGATTGTCCACGTAAAAATCCTAAGAAAGATGGACGGGGATCAAGTCAAGGCCGTTCGGGTGCGTCTTGCGGACAGCCCATAACTTGTTTTGGCGTTCGCATGGCCAGTAATTTCATTATTGTGGCATCCCACAACAAATATGCGCAACTAGGCATCCGCGTATCGTTGGCAACTTGGTGGACTCATGTAATTGCGGAAAGGCACTCAGCGGCCATAGGGATGCTGGCTCACTAACCATGTCATTGCTGCGTGCGCAGGTGGAGCTTTGCAGCGAATCGAACATATTCTTCCTGTACGTCCAAGAGCTAAACGAGACGTCCTTCAAGGAGATGCAGGTGGGTTTGCAACTGAACGTGCAACTGAACACGCTCGGGGTGGGCTGGGTGCTGCCGGACCGTCATTGTCATGATGTGCTTTCTCATGCTCCGCGTACCACCGCACGTTTGCATGTGCCAGACGCCCAAAACCCTGAAGTACTTACGGACACCAGTGGCGAGCTTATTCGTGCCTACGACACCAGGAATGCTGTACATGTTCTACCTCTTGGTCTGGAACCCACTGTAACCGTTACAACAAGATGAACGCACACCCTGCCCTTGCTGACCCTTTATAGCTGCTTCCTTCTGCTGACTATGTTATCACCGACAGGAGATCCAGCGGCTGATGGTTGATTTGCATGAGTATCCAACGGTTCTGATGCGCATGCTCAATCAGTGCAATCGCGAGCCCCACATCTATCTGGCGGTCCTCATCATGTACCCCACAGGGGAGGCCCGTCTAGATTTCATCCAGGTTGGTAGCGAGGCAGGCGCTGCTTTATTCGATTGCTGCTGCGCATTCAAGGGTCGCATGCCTGCGTTTTCGCCTCTCATAAAGTACTGGATATGCCTGGGCACCCCTCATCACTGTGGCGCCTGGCATTTTACAGAATATGGAGTACAAGTTTGTGGAGCTGCTGAGCTGCCGGTTCGTGGCGGCAGGTGAGGAGCTGGTGCGAGCGCAGGCGACCTACCGTTACAACATGATCAAGGCGCGCCTGGACCTGATGCAGAATCGCCTGGCCGATATAAACGCAGCAGTAAGTTAGTGGGTCGTTGGCAGGGAAGGGTTCAGGGTTGCATGGAGCGACGGCACAACAAGAACCGTATAACTTGCAAACCGTATAACTGTAGTTACTTCGCGTACCATGCTTGACTTCTGTGAAGTGCTTATGATGGGCCTGTGGCCATGTTTGCCTTACCCTCATGCAGGTGAGGATTAGGGACCCGGCCCTGCTCCAGCAGCTGCAGCGGATGCCGCCGCGTATGCCGGGCACCCAGCGGCACTCGCCCGGCCATCCGAAACCGTTTTATCCGTGACCGCCGCGTTTGGAGACACTAGTGCGTGGTCAGGAGGCTTCCATGCGAATGGGCAAGGAGGGAGCCCTTTACTCCCGAAAAGGGAATAGGCGTGAGCTCCATTGATGGGCGACCGCCAGGAAGCCGCAACGGTACCTAATCGGCCATCGTACTGTTATTATGCCATTTTTTCATTTGTGGGCTTCTCCTTTTAGCGCCATACTAGAATGGGTGCACGTTTTCACCTGGCAATTCGGGTGGCCTAAGTTTGCACGCTTTAAGGCTACAAGTGCCTGTAACAACAGAAAAACACGTGCAAACTGACAGATTACCTCTTTTTTTGTTGTAACGGTTACAGTGGGTTCCAGACCAAGAGGTAGAACCATCGGGCACATCGCCTGACACTGAGGACCTCTTGTTGTCGTTTGTTCCACGTCCACCCTGTCGCTTCGGCAAGCAAGCCGACCCAGATCGTGTTTGTGGTTCGTTGGCCTAATGATATCTGCTCTTACATGGCTGACCCAGGCTTACGACACCAGCAGTACGCACCCAACTTTCCCTGATGTCGGCCGCGTCACATAATCTGCGCTTTTGAACGAGAAGCGGGAACGCGCGCATATCGGCCAGGTGGGTCTGATCATTGCCGGCTGCTATTCGCTGAGATGAGCATGCCCTTTCGTGACCGAAAGGTCGGCAAGGTTCCTTTCGGGAAGGTTACGAGCCACCAAAAGGCCACGTCCATTACAAAGTTGTCAAACCGACGCACCCAGGCTTCTGAGTTCATGTACTACCCTAGTGTGCGCTGTAGCAGAAGTCAGCGTGGGACAACTTGTGGTATTTTCATCCCGGAGGAAAGCGGAGGCGCCGAGAAGAAAAAATAATGACTGCAGCTGACGATAAGCGCTTTGTGGAAATCCTATGATCTCCCTGCACCCTGAAGCAATCGGAGGCTAATCGGCGGAATGACAAACGCTTGGACGAGCTAACAGCTGCCGTGCAAATTTGGCGGCAACATGGGAAAGCCGTTTCCCCACCATTTTCATTGCCGTCATGCTCTGCGCCAACTAAACTATTTGACGATGCGAACGCGAAAGGTTAGACCGAGCCATCGCTGACACACGAGGTTATGCACGGTCGCTCAGCGAGGCTCAGCGACGCTGGGCAGGCAACTCACGCAGACGTTTCTCGATAATGGAATACCATAAATGCCTTTACACTAAGCATCTAGTTAAGAAGCGGAAAACGTGGGAGGACGGGTTCCTTATTTGTAAGGCAGGACTGAGCACGCTCTACGACGCTGAGGGTCGTCAGCTCCAAGAGGGTGTTCGCTTGCCAGCGGAGGCACTTCAAGCTTCATCAGATGATCCAATAAAGTCGTTCGGGGGCCTGCTGGTGGTCGTAGATGAGCCATGCGACCCGTCCGAGCTGCCTGTAGGCCTGGCCGACGCCTCAAGGCGCCCAGCCGTTGGCGCAAGCAGCTCAGGTTCGCATGCTGTTCCAAAACAGGCAGCGGCGTCGACAATTCCGGATGCTGTAAAACCGGCAGCAGTGCCTGGGCTGCGCAGCGTGGCGCCTGTGCTAGGACGCCGCGGCGGCCCACAATTCGCGCCGCCCAAGCCGATCAACGCACGGGCAATGGAAACCACGGCGCAAAGGGATTTGAGTGCAGAGCCCCTTGCAAGGCCGCCGGCGGCACAGCACAGTGTCCCAATCCCGACGCGCCAGCATGCACTGCCGCAAGCTCCCTTACAGTCGGGCGCAGCCCATCCTAACGGCCAGTTCTGGAACCCACGAAACGGTCAACAGCAAGACCCACATGACAACCAGGCGCAATACTACCCAAAGGAAGCGGAACGCGAGCCTTGGGGGCAGCGCAACACCAGACCGGAACAGAGGATATGCAGCAGTACCGATCTGGGATCTGGAGTTGCGTCAGCAGTCCGCACAGGTGCGTCTTACATCCCTGTCCCAAACTCACTCACAGATGGCAACCTGACCCGCCCTAGCAGTCTAACCGCTTGACGCCCTCTTCCTGTTTTGACCAGACGATGACATCCTTGCCTTGATGGGCTTAGCGCCGGAGTCACCTCCAGCGCGCGCATCTGCACCAACTCGTATGGCCGCGGGTGGCTGTGTCAGCACTAGCAGTGACAAATGGGCTGGCAACAGCAGCCGCGGTGGCCTGTTAGCACCCAACGCATCGCTGCTCCAGCCCGGGCAACTGATAACGAGCACAACGGGCTGGGACACGTCAGCAAGCGACCCTTCGCGCAACGATATTGGTTGTCACCAACGTCATCGTCAACATCAACCGCCAGCTGCACAGCAGCAGTTGCAGCTGCAGCAACCCCTGCGGCAGCTGCGACAACCGCAGGCCCAGAAGCAGCCGCAGCCGTGTTTGCAGAAACGGGATCGAGACGACGACTTCTGGTCCGGGTTTGATGTCAATCTCGATGACCCAGATGAACTCCAGTCCAGGGAGGGCAATCGCAACATACGCAGCGCCGGCGTCCACGGCGGCAGCGCCGCAAACGTCAACCACAGCAGCGCTTGTGGCGTGCACGCTGCCACCGACGGTGCCCTACGGACAGTGGGCCAGGACGCCCAGCCGGCCGCAGGGGAGGGGCATGCGGGATGGGCGCGGTTTGGCGAACCTGCGGCAGTGGCTCCAGGGGCCCGCGGCCCAAAGGACCCCAGTAGTGACAGCAGATCAGCTCAGCAGGTGGCCTCCGCTAGACGTCGCTGGGGTCTGGACGGGGCAACCCCGGACGATGCAGGCGCTTCAATCAGCGAAGGGACTTTGGGTACGGGCAGGGCTGCTGGAACAGGAATTCCGGGCGGCGGAAGTCAAGCGACCGCCCACCGTGTTCCAGGACTGGTCGCCGCCGCCTCCGGCGCGCCCAGCGGCTTGATGGCGAAGCCAACGCATGGGAACACGCGAGCCGCGCCCGGGGATGACTGGGACGCGTTCGACGACGGCAGTGCCGGAAGTGGGTCCCTTGCGCGTGGCGGCGCTGTCCAGGGGCATGATGCGCTGCGCAAAGGGTCTTTGCCTGCAGTGGCTGCGGCAGCAGCAGCAGTGACAGCATCAGGAGCGGGGAGGCCTGATGGCGCAGCAGGGCACGCCGGGGTGCCCTCTGCCAGTGTGCCCGGCGGTGGTGGCGCCTGGGCGCGTCCAGGCTTTGATGTTGCCGGTGGCGGAGCGCCCGTGACGGTGGCGGGAAAGGTAGCGGCGGCGCGCGCCCGATGGATCGCGCCGCAAGCGGCGACGAGTGTGACGGCGCCATCCAGGACAGGACCCGTGGCTGCGCCGCGGCAAGTCAGCACGGCGGCGACGTTAAACACGCCCAACGGTCCAGCCCCAGTTGTTGCTTCCAGCGCACCCAACCCGGCCCACAAGTCCGCGTCTGGCTGGTGTACAAACAGTGGAGTGGGTTGTACTGCGTCTGCTGGTGCGAGCCAACCCGGACATGGGGCTGCCGGTGGCAACTGGGGCGTCAGCGGCTTCGGAGCGCTGACACTGCCGCCCCTGGAGCAGCCGGGGGTCCCGCGGCGGCTTGTGGCCATACCCTCCCGCTTCACAGGAGCAGAACACTACAGGTAGGCTGAGAGGGCGGCTGAGCAAGTGGCTGGGTTGCGGTTGCAATGGTCCCCACTGCTTGTGGCCTAACATCAGAGCACACCGCCGGCGCGTCACTCTAGCCTACGTGGTGTCACCATCGTACACGAGTCGTCCAGAAGCGCCCTCAGGGAATCTCGTTCTACTCCCCAAACATAGGACCTGACACGCTTGTACTGGAAGGGAAAACGCTTACGTTCAAAACGCTTTCGTCAGGTACACGCTTGTATTGTGCCCTGACAGCTTTGAGCTTGCGACGACAAGTAAGCGTGCATTTCTCGGCCCGTAGCCATGCATCCCTGCATGGGGGCTTAGTGCCCGGACCTCACACGTCGCGCCACGTCGTGGACCCCGCCGCAGGACAACCATGGTCAGCGCCTTAACGGAAGAAATCAACTTGCGCCTGGCGGAGCCGGTCCAGCAGCTGTACGGAATCGTACGGCGTATCCTCAACAGCGCGGTGCCAACGGCCGGCGGAAGTGGCCGGCCTGGCGGTGGGCTGCCTCCGCAAGCACTGCAGCAAGCTGGGCCGCGCGGTGTGCGAGCGGATCAACCCAGGCATAACCAGTTTGGACAGCATGGCCGGCAAGGGCCGCAGCCCGCCGCGAATGGCCCCGCCGCCAGCTCTGGCGGGGGCTTCACCCGCCTGCCACCGGTCACGCAGGCGGCGGAGATCGAGCGCGCTTGTCAGCCATGCCACGTGCCTTACTTTGCTTCCTGCACTCTGGCGTGCTGGGTCAACCGCGACGGCGCTGGCCAAGGCGGCGGCAAGAAGAAGCGGGGGAGGGGCGGGGGAGGCGCGGAGGACGACGAGGAGGAGGGCGATGCGGCAAGCAGGAGCGGACCAAAGGTGTCGTACTACCTGACGGTGCCGTCAGCCCGCAGCCGCCTGAAAAACACGAGGTGCGCTGGTGACATGAGACCCTGGGGCTTCCATTCCATGCGGGCAGGAGGGGATCCGTGTATATCCCTTGACTCAGGGGCCGACCAAAAAGGGGCAGCGCACGGCAGGAAGTTGCGGAGCAGTAGCTGCATCGAATTATTACTGTACGAGAACCAAGGGCAAATCAATATGCTGTCCCATATCGCAGCCTTCCTAGCTACCCAGCGCCCGCCATCGTACCCACGGTTACACAGCTGCGCAGGAGCCCGCTGATCCCTCAATTCCCCCCTGTGGCCCTCTCCACCTGCAGGCGGCACGACCTGTGGGTCATCAGCTCCAGCCCGCTGCTGCAAGGCAGTGGAGTGGGGCAGTGCGCCACGGCGGGGCGGCCGGGGTCAGCGGGCGGCTGGCGGGCGGTGTGCCGCAGCCTCTGGCACGGACCCGACCGGGACGGGAAGTTCGAAGTTGAGATGCTCACTGTGCCCCCACCAGGAAACACGAGGTGAGGGTCTAACCATGTGGCAAGGACCTCGGCTTGATGACACCTTGCCGCTCATACGCCCCAGAGGTTTCCAGTTGGTCCGCTGGTATATCGCTGCGGCGGCGGCAACGCTGCAGCGGCGATGCTGCGGCGGAAAGCAGTGGCAACCGGCGCCTGCTGTCTCTGCTCTCCCCTGCAGGTCTCAGGCCGTCTTCGCATTGCGTGGCCCTGATGTCCAATCCGAGGTGCAAATGGTGCAGCTGCTGGGAGGCCTCGGACCGCCAACTGCTGGCTCTGCGGCCGGCCCCAGCCTGCCCCTCCCGATGTTACGTCACATGCTGTCCCTCCACCCGCCAGACCAGCCGCTCGACCTTGCATCGACTGCTGCTACTGCCGCGTTGCACGGCAGCGGAGGGGGAGCCGTCGAGGCTCCTGTCCCTTTCAAACGGCCGCGGATCGATGCTCGGCCAGCGGCCACTGCAGCTGGGGCCAACGAGACCGCTGAGAGCGCCTCGTCACAAATCAGCTTCGACCCCGCCGCTATCGCCCGCGCCCACATAGCCCGATTTCACCTAAATAGCGACCAGGCTGCCGTGCTGTTGCACTGCGCCTCATGGTTCAAGGCGCACCGGCCACTGCCCGGAGCGGCGGCAGGCCGCGGCGGAGGCGGAGGCACGAGCTCCTCTTTTGGAATAGGCGGCTGCGGCGATGACGCTGGTGGTACGGACGAGTGCGACTCGGATGACGCGGGTGGCGGAGAAGCAGCAAGCGCCGGCCGGCAGGCTGGCGGTGTCGGCAAGTCCAGATGGGGAGGCGCTAAGGGGAACTGGGGAGCTGACAATGGCGATCGGGGCAGTGGCGGTAGCACCAGCACCAACGGCCTGGAGGACGCCGACGAGGACGAAGACGATTTCGTGCAGGGCGTGGTCCGCAAGCCAGCGGACGGTGTGGCACCGGTTGGGGGTGCTGCAGATCCCGTCAGCAACGCCGCGGTGAGGCGGCGCTGCGGCAAGCAGCGGCGGATGGTCCTCGACGATGAGGGGGACGGGCTTCAGCTCTCTGGCGGCGAGGAAGGAGGACAGGGCGATAGGAAGGCGTCGGAAGGGAGAGACGCCAGGGAGGCTGCGGAGGCGGCCGTGGAGCCGCCGCCCCTGGAATGTCAGCCTCCGGTGTGCCTAGTGCACGGGCCGTTCGGTTCCGGTGGGTGTCGGTTGGGAGTGCGGAACGGGATCGCAATACTCGAAGCTAACTGTTGCTCCTTACCATTCGGTAGATACAGACCAAACCACTCCCCGGGATGCACAAGAGGCTCGGAGGGCTAGGACGGCGGCCTCAATTTCAGCGACCTTCCATAACTGTTGGACATCAATCCCGGTAGTCTTGAGGTCTAAACACGGCTTGAGGCGTCGATGGTTGCTGCCCGGCCGGTACCTGACGATCGCCGATCGCCCAGCCTACAATACCAATACGCTCCACCCGCTTGCTGCCTGTTTAGGCAAGAGCAGCCTGCTGGTGGCCCTCATCCTGATGCTGGTGGAGCTGGGCAGGGAGCAGCAGCGCGCGTTGGCGGTGGCAGGTGGCGGACGCAAGGGCCGTGGGGGCCGGAAGCCGGCAGCGGCGGGCGCGGGAGGCAGCGGGCCGCCCCCGGTGCGTGTGCTGCTCGCGTCGCACACTAACGTTGCAGTGGACCGGGTGATGATCGGACTACAGGTGAGGGTCGACGGGCACTGTACGGGTCCTCCTAAGCCCTACGTGGTGTATCACGCCGTGTTGTGCGTTCTGCTCCGCCATCGCCGCTGTTGCTAGCCGAAACTCATGCACCTCTGCTTCTTGCTCTGTAAAAACACACGACTGCCTGCAAAGACACAGCTGAAGTACTTGTTCGCACTATTTTTGGCAGGGTTGAGGGCTGCCTAGTACCGCGGTATCCACGTGGTCCCCTCCTTGCGCTGCTGCTGCTGCCAGGATGCAGGCTTCACGGACTTCCTCCGCCTGGGCAGCATGGACCGCATCGCGAAGCCCGTGCTGCATCGCTCGCTGCGCTCGGGAGATGACAACAAAGACACCGCAACGGAGCTGCGGAGGGCACTGAAGGTGAGGCTGTCGCTTGTAGCGTAGCGAGGCCACCCATGGAGGAGGCGTACACAGGAGGAAATAAAAGGATAAAGATAAAACAAATGTACACAATTGTTTTTAAAACGTCAAAAATATACTAGAAGTAAGCAGGGTCAGCGGTGTCAGGGCGGCTCGGGCAACGATTGCAAAGCATGGTGGGGCAGGGCAGGGCGGAGATGCGGCTGTGAACGGGCTTCCCACCGTAACTGCATCCGCAGGACGCTACCTCGCCATCCGACGTGGCCTACATCGAGGCTGAGCTGGCGGCTTTGGCGGCGGGTGCGGAGAAGCAACGGCGGCGGGCGCTGCGGACGTGCCCCGTGGTTGGTGCCACCGTCTGCTCGCTGTTGCAGCCGTCCTCCGAGGTACGGCCAGGCGGTTAAGTACTGCAGCTGTCCAGCGGTCCCTCCGCTACGCCGCCACTTGCCATCCTTGGCCCTACGGTCGCTGCTAGTGTGCGTTCGTGGCAGGAATCTAACGCGTCTGCAGGGATCTCAGGGATCTCAGGGATCTCAGGGATCTCAGGGATCCAGGGTGCGGCATGGAGAGGAGTCGTGCTCTCTGCGGCCTCGCCTTGCTGGCTCGCAGAATGGGTAGAAGTCACCGCGCGCCTGATTGCTGTTGCGGCATGCTGCGATAGGCATCAGGCGTGCGGTGCTCTGTTTGCGCGCTGCCTCCGCACTCCGCTTCCACTGCCTGGCGCCTGGTGCTCGCAGGACGGCTGCGGCGGCACCTTCGCGGTGGTGGTGCTGGACGAGTGCAGCCAGATGACGGAGCCGCTGTGCCTGGTGCCGCTACTGCGGGCGAAAGCCAGGTAGGTATGGAGGTGATGTAGCCAGGGGGCTGTGGTTGGCAGACTGAGCCAAGAGCATGCACCGCTGAAGGCATCACCCGGTCCTCACGTGATTCAGCGCGTACGTTCTGCCGTACCTCCCTACGTACCTTCCTCCGTACCTGCTGCTCGTCAGGTTCTTGGTGGCGGCAGGTGATCCGTTGCAGCTGCCCCCCGTCATCGCCAGCCCAGCCAACCTGACGTGTGAGCTTCCCTCGGCGGCGCAGCCATCGAGCGAACAGAACCACGGGTCGTTGGGGGCGGTGGACAGCTTGCTCCGGCCGCTTTTTGTGAGGCTGTCGCAACTGGGTCACCAGCCCCACCTGCTGAGCTACCAATATCGGTACGTGCTGGTCGTTGAATGCTACGCGCTGGTCGCTGAATGCTGCCAACACACAAAAGGGACCCTATCCTAGGGGCCCTATCATGTCGTGTATCCATACGACGGCTCTGGGGGCTGAGGTTCTGCCCATATGTGCGGCCTTGCTGCGCTGTGGTAGAGCATGCTGGGACGGTATCATTCTAAAACACCATCTTTACCATCGGTCCTGCAGGTGTCATCCGCTACTGTCCGGCATCGCCAACGCGGCCTTCTACGGCGGGCGCCTCAAGGATGGCTGCGCGGCGGTCGACAGACCCGCGCTGCTGCCGGGCCTGCCGCCCCTGGTGTTTGTGGAGGCGCAGGGCCAGGCGCAGGTCGACGGCGCTACGCGCAGCAGCTACAACATGGCTGAGGTGGGCGCCTAGCGGCTGGGGACCAAGACATGCACTGCGTCAAGGCGCACACATGCGCCCTGCTCCCGCGAGCGCTGCCTGCCCTGACATTATTGTTGCTCGTGCTCCGCCCCAGGCCCACCTCGTCTCGCGGGCCGTAGCGACCCTGCTGGGCAGCGGCATTGAGCCTGACGCAGTGGGCGTCATCTGCTTCTACCGGGCGCAGGTCAGCGCAATCCGGAGGGCGCTGCAAGCGCAGCTTGCGCGCTCCACAGCCGGCCCGGCGGCGGCCAGAGAGCCGGCTCCGCAGCTCCAGGGGCGCCCAGGCATCGGTGGCGAGGGTGGCGAGGGTGCCGCTGGCGATGCCGTGTGCGCGGCAGGCGGTGACGAGCCCCGTGGCCGTGAGAGCGAGGTCCAGGTGGCGACTGTGGATTCTTTCCAGGTGAGCCTGGCTACGGAACAGGCTTTCAAGGCATTCGTCTCTTGTGCGACAGCGTGGTCCAGAGTAAGGACTATGGGTGCCTAGCGTGCCATTAGCCAGCATCGGTCTGCGCTGTGCCTGTGCGCCCTACCTCACCTTTCCAACTGGCTCCCTGAGCAAGGAAACCTGGCGGCTAGTTGATGGGCACATGGTGACCTCCGACCCGCCACCCTTGCAACTTGGCATCCGGCGTGTCAGGGCGCTGAGAAAGAGATCATCATTCTGGCCACAACCGTGAGCCGAGCAGCGGACTTCGCCGCAGACGCCAAGCGACTCAACGTGGCGCTGACAAGAGGTGCGGAGCGCAGAGTGTTGTGACACCCTGTGTGCTGGTGCCCGGATTAGGATACCGGTATCACGTTTACGGCTCCCCTTCGTCTTCCTCCAAACAGCTGCCGTAACCCCCAGTGACCACGTGACCACTCTGCAGGGCGGCGGCACCTTATCGTGGTCGGAGCGCCGACGGCCTTGTCGCAAACGTCCGTTGTGTTCAAGGACATCATCCGAACATGCCAGGACGCCATGAGGGCAGCACCTCCCGCCAGCGCCGCGGCAACCGCTGCTCAGGGCTCTGCAGGCCAGGCCGGCATCGTAGGAGCACTGTATGTGTCAGCAGCAGGCCTGCAACGGCTACTAGACGGCAGCAGCATAGCGGGCGGTGGCGGTCCTCCGCACCTGCAACCCTTGGACCCTGCAAGATGCAGCGCGCAACCAGCGATGCAGCTGCAGCAGCAGCAGCCAGCGATACAGCCGCCACAACAGCCACAGCAGCAGCTAGTGCAAGGGCCGCAGGGCCTGCGTGCCCAATGGCCCCAGGCTTGCCACGAAGGTCTGCGGCCCCAAGCATCTGCACCCTCTGCATGGCTACCAGGCGACGTGCTAGGCCATCGGCCGCCACCTGCCGGGCTCGTTGTACAAGCAGTAGCACACGGGCAGTGGCATCCGCAGGATCCGTTGGCACGCGCGCATCAAGAACAGCAGCACGGCCACCACAGCCACCAGCAATGCCCCGACTCTGCACGCCCTGGAGCGTTGCAGCGCGAGATGCAGCAGGTGGTGGTGGTACCGGTAACAGAGCCCCGCGCGGCTGCCCACGTGCACGTATCCCCGCACCCGCCGCCGTGCGACCCAGGGAGCACCGCACGCACACCATGGCTAGCTGATTTTGTTGGGGATTCAGATGAGGACCTTGCAGGCAGCCCGCTAGATGGACTTGACGCACTGCAAACTGGCGCAACAGCAGCACCTGAGGCATTCGTGAGTGACAGGCCCATTTAGGTGCATGACATTATCGCATGGAGAACACCTTCGGCGATTCATATCTCGGCATGGCTGGGCGTACCTGGCTTCGGTAGCATGACAGAAGGCGGGCACGCCGCTGCGTGTCAGTTTTGCGATGGAAACCCGCTCCCCCCTCTCTTTCATCCGCCATGCGGGCCTACATGTAATTGGATTTTATGCAAATATGTAAATGACTCCATGTACTCCCCTCGACTTCGCGGAACACCATGGAACACGAGCACATCGTGGAGAGTCGTTGACGTGAAGGAACCGGAGACTGGAATGACCGAACTGTACTAATCGTTGCACGAATACGTTATAATAACAGCAGCATAGCGCGACGATCCTTACCATCTACTGCAGCTGACCCTTAACTTTTTCTTGACATGACCGTCCTCCTCTTCCTCTTCCGCTGGGTTACTTCGTAACCGTGCACTTCTCACCTGACTGTGGCCTTTACGGTTATGCCAATGGTTATGGAACAGCAAGAAGACTATATGAACGTCGGGGGGGCTCCGCGCCAAAATTAGACTGGAGCATCCGCGCCGCTCTGTACATTAGACGCAGCTTACGCTTGTAGTGCACACAGCTGGAAGCTCATATGAATTTGCCTGTGGAGCGAACACGGCTACCGGGGCCTGTCCAAGCCATAGCATGGAACGCCGACTTCTCGAACATTGCCGTGTCACACTGTGGCAACGATGTGGTGATCTATGCAGCTGCCTCTAGCTCTTCCGGCGCGGGCGGGTCTATCGCCTGGAATAAGGTGTTTGAGATGGGACAGGGAGGGTATTCCCTGGCATTTTTTACAGTGTGCCGCTGTTACCCTATTAACCCTCATTCGGGCAATTATATGCTCAGTAAGTTGAGCAATCATCCCCCGCACAGATACACAATGCGCCATGCCACGTTTGCACCTCTAGCGTCGGTTCACCTGGTGTAGGTTCGCCACACAACTACACAGCGTGCCCACGGCAGTCATTGGGCAAGGCACCAAACTCGTCTTCCCATTGCCCAACCCGCCCGCTCCTGCTGCCGAGCGCCTCTAGGTGGCCACGCTCCAGGGGCACCACCAACTGGTTTCGGGGCTTGATTGGGCCCCGAAGGCTGACCAAATCTTGTCCTGTTCCCATGACCGGAACGCTTTTGTGTGGACGCGGACAGCGGGGTCGACGGCTGCAAAGGTAGCCGCAACCAGTACAGGCAGCGTGTCGGGAGTACGCATGGGCAGCGTCGGCAGCCGTGCGGCCGGGGCCAGCCCGAACGTGCGCGCAAGGGCCCCGTCGGCGCCCGAACCCGCGTCCACATCCGAACCCAAATGCGGATCTTGGGAGAAGCAGATGGTGATCACGAGGCTCACGAAAGGGGCCTTATGCGTGCGTTGGAGCTCGTCGGAGGCGAAGGTAGGGGCGCCGCTGGGGCGCGCGTCTGCTGCACAGGGCGCCCTCACAGGGGGCACCCCAGGGGGCGGAGTAGGAGTGGACTGATGGTTGGATATGCTGGGTAGGGGTTGCCAGCAGGCTATGATCGTGTGGTTGTGGGCCCGGGCGCATACAGGCTGTGATCGTGTGGTTATGGGCCCGGGCGCATGCAGGTTTGCTGGGTGTTCCCCGGATCCAGGGACTGGTGATACCAGGGATAGGCGGGTAGGAGAGCCTCGGCATTGGGCACCAAAGGCCTCAGACATGCCCCTGGCCTCTCTCCCATGGCTGCCGGCTTCCCCCTTCCCCTCGCCCAGTTTGCAATTGGCAGCGCCGCCCGGGTCGTATCCGTCGGCTACTACGACCCGGAGAGCAAGTGGTGGGCATGCAAGATGATCCGCAAGGTGGGTTGCTAGTGCGCGGGTAGCGGCTGTGGGGGTGCTTGTTTTAGGGGGCGGAGGGTGCTGCGGCCACGAATCGGTATGGGCACTTCTAGTTGCCAAAGGCGCAGCCGCCTACTAATCCAATGGAATCCATCTATCCTCGACAGCTGCGGTTGCCATCTGCCTATTGAATAGTTTTAGCGTTCGTGGTGGGGCGATACAGTAACTTAAGCCCGGCCGACCTCAACCTGCCCTCCCTCCGATGCGTAAGGCCCACGAGAGCAGTGTGGTGGCGGTGGCATGGCACCCCAACTCGCTGCTCCTGGCCACCGGGTCAACAGACCGGCGGGTGCGGCTGTTCAATGCCTACGTGCAAGGTGAACGACTGAGGACCCCGGGTGGTGGCGGCTGATAGCTGGCAGGGTGGGGGGCATGGTCGGCAAGGCCGCGGGTTCAGAGAACCGTAACGTCCCCTCAAGATTGTGCATGGGTGTAAGACTGTGTGCGTAGTCGTATGGCGCGGTTTGTTGGCCCCAATGATAAAAACCTTTACATTATATATGTGACGCGCTGAATGCGGGGCTGGTGGCAATCTTCCTGGCTAGTTGGGGCAACCGCTGTGACCAATAATGCTTATCATGCCGCAGGTTACGAGCCCGAAGCGCCACCAGGTTGCATTCCACCCAACTCCGCCTTCGGGGATTGCCTCTTTGAGGTGAGTCTCGATGCTGCAAAGGAGTTGACGATGTCGCACTGACCATATGGTAGGTAGCAAGGTGGTATCGGCGCAGCAAATGTCTGCCTTTGCCTGGCTTGGTCGTCGGCTAAGCGTCCCACGCCTGATGACGCTCTGTTCGCGCCGGGTACGGAAGGGTTTCGGAGCCAGGCTGCAACCACGGCGCGGTTGCCGCATGCCGCCACATCCGCCCCACGCCTCTACCCTCCGCTTCGGCTCACAGGTCAGCCACGAGGGCTGCGGCTGGGTGCATGGGATTGCCTGGAGTCCGGGGGACGACGCCCTGCTGTACGCCTCGCACGACTCCGCAGTGGGCTTCGTGCGGGGCCCTAAGGTGCGGTGGGTGCAGCGGTGGCAGGGCGTGATTGGCGAGTGGGATTGGTTGGGACCTAGGTTTTCGAAGGATAGTAAAGTAATCTTCGGCGGCGCGTTCTTGTGCATGTATGGCTGTTCGGCTTGTCCGTTTGCTCAACCGAGGTACGTGTACGGAAAGGTATCTGCCTCCGCTCTCCCCTCGAGCAGGCAGAGGTCGCAGTGCGGCTGTCCGGACCCAATCAGCTGCCGCTAAAGTGCTTGGCGCTGGTTTCGGAGCGGCTTGCAGTGGGAGCTGGCTGGGACGGCTGCCTCTTGGTGCTGGCGCGGAAGAGCGTGCAGGTGGGTGCCGTTGCGCAGCCATCGTCAGCAGCCGTCAGCAGAGCCCACCCGCCTTGAGTTTTCTGTCTCTACCATATAATATGAGCACATGGCCCATATGCTCACGTCCCACCCCCGTCAATGCGCGCCAGGAGCCCTGGCGTCAGGTGGCGGTGCTGGATGGGTCAACGAGCAGCAGCAGTTCCAGTGGCGGCGGAGGGGGAGCAGGGGCGGGGGGCGTGGTTCGGCAGCTCGCTCAGATGCATCTTGGGAGCAGTACGCCGGGCACTCCCGGGTCCAAGGCGGCAGGTGAGACCGGGGCGGTGCGACGAGCCGTCGCAATTTGCAACCAGCATGGACTTGTTGACGCGTCATCCTGCCGCCGGAGCACACGTTCGCAATGCCTCTCGCAAGGTCACCTCCGGGGACACAAGGGCAGCCGTGTCATGGTCAAAGCCGGAATCGAACGTCTGCGCGCGTCCCTCGCTTGCACCTGCAGGAAGGACGGGGCAGCCCAGCTGCCACACGGCGTGCGTCACGGGTCTGCATGCTCGGCCAGCGGCGGCTGCGGCGCGCGGGGCGGGGATACGATGGCATGCGGCGTCCGCGGGCCTGGATGGTCAGGTGATTCTGTGGGACCTGTCGTCCTTTTTGTAAAGTTTTGAGCGTCGGGAGCTTTGCACCATACCATGGAACGGCGGGTCAGGAGTGTAGGCATTGCCATGTAGGGATTGCGGGAGGCAAATAAAGCGGTCGGTATGGACACCGAGCCTGGAGCTGGGGTTGGTTTCGAAGGTGCCGCGGAGGGCCGAGGGTAAGGCACCTTAGTTCTACCCAATTGCCTTTCCTTGAGTTGTCCTGTGCCTAGATAAGCCTTTGCTTGTCTCACGAGACCGGAAGTTGCGTGGATATCATGTAACGAGCATAGAGGATACACAACACGAGTCGGTGGACGGCAATGCGTCCTATGGATCAAGACCCTCCAGTTGCGCTACAAGACAATCCAATCTATAGATAAATGAGCAGTGCACGATGCACGACGGGGGCCGTGTCAAAGCACTTCAGCAAGGCACGGTATCCCAAGTCCTAATATCGGTGGACCGGTCATCATCATATGAATGCATCCCCTCACCCACAGGTTACGTTAGTTCGCTAGTACAGTATGGCAACCCCGAATCATGTTTTAGGCGCTTACTCTTCGTACGACAGAAGCATACGATGCATACCGGTACTCATTCAGGTTGACCAGCATCGTTACCAAATCGGCCAGACTAACATTTTTATACCTGTCGAAAGGCGTCATCTTCATTCATTCTCTGTCGATCTAAAAATGGTGAAAGTTGTAAAGCCCATCGACATAACAGCGACGCTACGATGCAAAGTAGCGGTAGTAGGTAAGCCACACGGACTATTTCAGCAATGTTGGTTAGGTTATAATACGGTGGGCGCGTGCAGGCGAGGCGGCAATTGGCAAGAGCTCGCTCATTTCGATGTTCACGAGTAAAGGGAGCAAGTTTTCCAAGAGCTACACAATGGTAAATTGCAGCTTGCTTGCTATGCCGGTTCTTGGGCAAATAGCTGATGGAATATGTGACGGCACATGCTGCGCGTGCAGACCAGCGGAGTGGAGGTCGTCGTGGCACCGGTGACTATCCCGGACTCGACCGCTCAGGTAGAGCTATACCTCCTAGACACGGCGGGTAACGAACTCTACAAGGACCAGATATCCCAATATTGGAATGGCGTGTACTACGCCATCCTCGTCTTCGACGTGAGCTCCATGGAGACCTTCGAGGCATGCAAGGCATGGTTTGAGCTCCTAAAATCTGCAAGGTACATTGGGGGGGCGTGTGCCCTCAACCCACCAGCTCCCTGCAGCTTCCCAACCCCAACCCTGCTTCATAACCCGGGAACCCACACCCCTTTCCAAACAACCAGCAACGCAACAAGGCTCGTTATTTAGGCAGTTTGCTCACCCAACCGACAATTTGATCACGTCTTGACGTGGGACGGGACACCGCAACAAGCTTTAGCGGACACAAGACTGTGGCTATTTCCCTGGCAACCTGAGTCATTCGCTTTAGCAACCCATCAAGTCTTCCTTCCTCCTACGCCACCTAGATCCGCACGTGATCCCCTATTGGCTGCCTAACATGGCCACAGGCCCGACCGCGAGCGGCCGCTTCGCGCTGTGCTGGTGGCAAACAAGGTGGACCTGCCACCCCAGCGGCAACAGGTCCGGCTGGAAATGGCACAAGAGTGGGCCACCAACAACAGCCTGGACTTCTTCGACGTGGCCGCGGTATGTGTGCACGCAGCGAGTCGGGGCTGAAGTGGGCCCGCAAGCTAGTAGGCCAGGATAGCGGTCAACAAGGACAACGGGTTGCAACTCTGGGGAGGACAGTACATGGTAGACCACCGGGGCGGAGTACGCATACGCACGCACGTTCCTTGCAAGCGCAGTCGCCGAGGTGCCATTGATTCATGCCTCTTGAACCATGTCCAGGCGCCACCCGGCAAGGACGTCGATGCACCATTCATCTCCATCGCCACAACCTTTTACCGGAACTACGAGGACAAGGTGGCAGCGTTCCAGGACGCGTGTCGCAACTATTGAAGAGGGGAAGCCACGTCCTGCCTCGTTTGGGACAGTCAGTTTCTTCTGGATTAGGCAACCAGTTGGGGTTACCGCGCCGCGCCAAGCCGGTGCAGCAGCATTGTGCGAGTGGAAACGGCCGCTGCGTGCTTTCGCCTTGGGGCGAGACCACTCAGCATTCCCAAACAGGCAGAGACGCTGGCACAAGCACGAGCGGGCGATATCGCCGTCATCTCTTGGTTACTTAAGATAGTGGGTACGACGCGTGCCGATTTGAGTGCACGTTGGTGAGCGTTGGGAGAGGCCCGACTGCTGGACACAGGTTACAGGGCTGCGTGCCCTCTGTACATAAGACGTGGTAGCCGCCGAGCCGGACGGGGGTTTCCCTTAAAATATGCGGTAAGGATAATGGCGGGTTGCGCATCTTCAGTGACGGATGCCAACACATGGAGGCTGTGTCTGGTATGGTGCAGAGCTAACATCGGGGTCATGTGAAGGCGCTCTTAATCATGGCATGTGGCTTTCTAATGGGGCGTAACGGGAGGTTGACGTGCACCGGCGCATGCGTTGTCACACGATCAGCGCCGGTGCAACACCCTTGTACCCCTTGTGTCAACTTGTAGTGTGCAGTCATAAGTCGCAAGGCATTTGTCCAAATCTCATTGGCCAGCACCATCAGTAACTGTACTTACTCAGGTCTCATTTATTGATGCTGCGAGTCCGAAGGGCGTATCAATACGTGTAATCAGTGTTCAGAGGTGCACCAGCAGCGTTACCGGCCGCGGAGCAGGCGATCTCCGGCCTCCCAACGTGGCTTGCACAGCAGCAGCCGGATACTTGTGCGCGCCTACGACCTTGCCTCCCCCGGCAGATCCCACCCACCCGGTCACACGCTTGACTGACTCAAATCCGTATTCATGGCCCAATCTCGAGTCCTCAATACGGTAATCACGGGTCAAGCATTGTGGTGTGGATAAATCGAGCAGTAAAAATCTCCCACTAGATCCCAAAAGATTCCAAATCTCCAGCCATGCCAATTATTCACGTGCCCGGTAGCCTAATGCTGACCTTCACGGGCGATGGCAGCTGTATGTACGTCATTAAGCCCTGGTCGTCGGCCGAGTCTGCGTCCAGGTCCAGGGGCCTATCGACCGCCATTTCGATAGGGGCCGGCAGCGACCCAGGCGTCATACGCTCGAACCGCACCACTCGGCCCGGCTTGGACTGTGCTGGCGCCACTGACACCGGCACCGGCATAGCCGCCACAACTGGCGCTGGCGCCGATGGTGCTGGCGTCGGAATAGGGATCTCGATTGACGGGGCGTTGTAGGCGAGCGGGTCCAACGATTGATCGACTCGGCGCCGAAGGAAATCGGCTGTGTTAGGCCCGCCACCAACGCCACTGCCGGACAGAGCGTTCGCCGGCACGTGCGGCCAAGCGCTGTACATGGATTGCGGTGCTGGAATTGCCCGCGCCGAAGACGCACCTGCATTACAGCAGCAAAGACGGGGCAGAGCAGCGCGTGAAGGTTGCATGCCAATCCTTCCAAGGCTGTCCCCAAACTCGCGCCTAACCGCATTTGTGCGCGGCTCCCGCACCTTGCTGTGGCGCATCCGAGCCCGTGGAGGAAGGGCCGCGCCCAGTGTCTGACCGCCCCGACTTCCGCTTCTTTGCCAGGGTGCTGACCGTTTCTTCGTGCAGGCGGCTGCTCACGTGGCCGTACGACCGCGGCTCGTCCTGCAGCGGTCTGCGGCCTGTCGTGGACAGCGCGCACAGTAGCGGGGGATAGCGTCTGAGACGACGGGTGCGAGTGTGCGTGCGGATGGCAGCTCATCGTTGTGCGCTCCTTCTCGTCGCCGACATGTGGTTTCGGAGCACCTCGGGGAACATGTGTGCAGCTGGGGAGCTCGATGTGGGATGGGCAATGACAAGAACATTTCGCAGAGGCGCTTGATAATCGCACGAACTCACTGGGTAGGCGGTTGAGCAGGAGCTGGACGCTGTTCTGAGCCCCAGCAGCAGAAACCGCCCCGGCGACTTCGGTAGCCCGGCTGGTGCCCTTCGAGGGCCGCGCGGACCGCGCACGCGGCCGGGGGGCCCCGAGCGACGCCGCTGAGCGGCGACTGGCATCAGGCATCAACTGAGAGTGCGGCGGCAGCTGTCGGGTTGCGGCACGCGGTGGGCTTCGAGGAGGACTAGAGCTCAGTGATCCGTCGAAGAACTGCGCGATAGAGGAGGCATACACGGACGTCAAAGACAGGTCTAACGGGTTGAGCGGTGTGGCACATGGGGGAACTGGGTTTAGCGATGTGGGTTATGGATTGAAGATGAGCCGCACCTGTGGGTTGTACTCTACGGCCATGCTGCCGTCCACCTGCAGGCGCCGTGTAGGCGAGCTCGGCGGCGAACTCATGTCGAACTGCTCGACCTCCCGGCCAATGCTGTCCTCCGCGGAGCCTGCGCGTGTCAACGACAAATGCTGTTTGAAAAGGTAAGAATGACTAAAAAAGGGTAAAAAAAGATGAAAAAAGGTGAAAAAGGGATGGAAAAGGGAAAGGACACTACCATGCGTGTGTGGTGGTGGTGGGGCCAGTGAGTCCGTTTAAGGCTATTGAACGCCCCGGACGGTACTCGGTGACCGGATGATGATGCGCGGATGCAGCAGCCCCAAAACGGGCATCATGACAGTACATGGGTAGGACGTCGTGCAAGGCAATGGGGTCGGTACGGTATGGCGGACGAAGAAGGAAGCACAGCCATGCCAACCCCACGCCTGACGTATAGGTTGCAAACTGAAGGCCCCTTTCCCAGCCATGGCCGCGGAATCCCTACTACACTGCACCCGTCCTGACCTTGCGTACCCAGGTCGGCTGAGGCCTCCGTATCCACCTGCGGTTCGGGATGAACGCATAGCACAGGTGAGGAGAGCAGCAGGGGTAGCACAGCCACGGGACGTGGCAGAGCAGGAACAACCTAGCTCAAGGTAAGAACAAAGGAGCAAGGTGTCGTGCGCGGGAAGCCCCTACACAGCCCTGCATCGTCGCACCTGCAGCACCTTCCGCCGTGGGCTGAGCAGGGCGGCGGTGTCCGCCACGCCCGCGCTGATGGCGTCCACGGCGCGCATCAGCCGCTCCGCGCGCTCCGTCAGCGACGCCACGGCGGCGGACGCCGGGCCGGTGGGGCGCGTGCCTGCGAGGGAGCAGGCGCAACGTGTTGACCTACCCAAGCATGCGGCAGCTGCCACTTAGAAAAGGGCAAGGACAAACGATGGGATGCCCACACTCATGCCTTGAGAGCAGGGAAGGCCGCATGCGGTGCAGGACACGCCGGTCGCCCCCGTCAGCGGCAATCGCAGCCTTCGGAGTCGGCGGTGTGACGGCGGATGACCCTAAACCCCAACCAGGGAGAGTGCTCACCTTCATGCGCCCGGCCTCGCCTTGATGGCGGGAGCCGTCCGCCGGACAGCGCGCGGCCTCCAATTCGAGCGCCCAGCGTCCCGCCACCTGAACCGGAGGCCCTGGCGAACAGGTCGCCTCCCTGGCCATCTGCCCCGCCCGGCGCGCTGATGCGCCGTCGCGCCTGTGCGTCGATTGCCGCCTGGCTTGGACCGGCCACCGGTGGCATGCCTGCTCCGCCCCTCAAGTCACCCCACATAACCATGTTCCCGGAGGGGCCAGCACCCGCCTGCGCCGCAAGAACAACACAACACACGGACAGTTCGCTTGAGCCTCTTAGGGACCCTTGATGGAGAAGAACCAGCTCTTACACGGCACACAACACAACGTATTGCAAGGGGCGAAGGCCTTTCATACAGCCCTCCTGCTTGCCTGGTTCACCGCCGCGGTGATCGGCTGCATGGACACTTCCAGCCCGGCGGCATGCGCAGCCGCCGCGGCATCCGCTGCTGCGACGTGCTCTGGCGCCTGACTCCCGGCGGTCATCACCGTGTGCACGTTTGGCAGGTACTGGGTGCCAACTGCGGCGGGGGGCCCGAGGGGCGATTGGGGTTGCGGACGAGCAATGGGGAGGGCAGAGGGTGTGGATAAGGCCCCCGGAAGGTGCGGAAGGAGTGCCTTGGAGATCAATTCAGCTGGGCTGCAGAGGAAGAGCAGGTAGCGGCAAAAAGGCCGGGTTGGTTTCAGGCCATGACATGCGTGGCGTGAAGACTGCGTGTCCTGGGGCCCAATCTGAGCCCCGCTTGACCAGCAGTCCTACCTTCGACCGTAGGCAGCTGGTACAGCATGTAGGGGTTGTCCGGGTTCTGGCCAGGCGCCACCACGTACCCCTGGGAGCTGGCATCGTGTCCCGGGACCAGGGGGAACAGCTGGCCGGCCTGCGCGGCGGCATCCGCCATGAGGGTCCTGCGGCGCACACCACGGCACGTCAGGAGTGAGGCGGGGGTTGCGCCCAGTGCGCAAGGCGGGGCGTGACCGGTAAGTCGCCGGGCCAATACGTCGGGCAGCATGCAAGCCATGCTGGTCATTTAGGGCGCGCCCTAAAGGGCTTGCAAAGGAAACTTCAAAACAATGAAGGTATCTCTATAGGCAAGCGAGTGTCTGCGCTCAAGAGCGCGCTGTTGGCAGTACTGTGCCCCAGTATGGCAGTAACCGACACGTGTCATACTCGGTGGCTGCGGCACGTCGCAGGGAGGGGAGGCACACAACTTACGCCTGGCGCAGCTTCTCGTCCTCCATCTCCGATGTCGCCGCGTCCGCGTGCGCCTTGGCGACCTCGGCGGCTGACTTGGCGGCTTGCGCCTCCGAGGTGGCGGCCTCGTAGTCGCTGATGGCCTGATGAGCGCGGCGGGTGGCTGCGCTGGTGGCCCAAAGCCGCAGAGCCAGCCAGGCGCGCTCCAGGCGGCGGCGGTCGCCGATGTTCTCCACAAACGTGGGCACCGACTCGGTCAGCGCATCCACCTGATGGGATCGTGGGCGGACAGTGCTATTAAGGGCACGAGGACTGCGAGAGGAGAAGGCTCATGTGGACATGGTTGATGGCGGACAGACCCAGACCAGCGCCGGCGGGCCGAGCTCATCTTTCGTCGCCCTTGAGCCCCACGCGTACCTTTTCCGTCTGACGCTTGATGTACGCCCATCCGCGCCATGCCTGTCGAGTAGGGGCCATCCAATGGGTCAAGTTAGGGGCCACAGGGTCAAAATAGATCGGCAAGGCAACCCAGCGCTACGTAGCGCGGAGCGCCTCTCGGCGAGACATTTCCACATATGTGTGTCTGCCTCCACGCCCGGCTGACCCCCCTTACCTGGAGCACCATGCGTGCAATCTGCCGCCCCGTCAGTGCCTGCGGCGTGCGCAGGTCGGAGTGGTCCTGGTTTCGGAGCGCCAGGCGGCGGGCGATGGTCATGCGCGGACCGGACATGATGTCCCGGTAGGTGGGGTTCGTGGGCTCCTCCTTGGCGCGCAGCCGTATTGAAAAGTCCCGCCACCGCTGCCGGGCCTCGATCTGGGCAGTGGGGTTGCAAGGAAAACCCGTTTAGAAGAGACGTTCCGAGATGCATGCTGGAGAACTGGGCAGTGGGTGGGTATGCGCAATGAGTCAGTGGGTAGCGTAGAAACACGTGGTCCAGTGGATGGGAGCTGACAGCTGGGGTTGCGGTAGGTGATGTTGTGATGGCGGAGGACGGGGGATAGGGGGTGCGAACGGAGCGTTGAGAGATGCCCGGGTGTAAAGGCGGTAGTAGAGGTCAGGGAGGGACGTGTGGGGCCCTCCTTGAGTGCCTTGGGATGTGTACAGTATCTGCCATACTGGCAGGGAACACAGGCTGCGGTGCTAGTTGCGCTTGGGAGCCGAGAAACGAATGCAGCGCAACAGGACAGCGCGCAAGCGAAGGCGCTAGAGGTTACCGTAGCCGCACCTGACGACGGACCCGGAAGCGCCAGAGATACAGTACGGCGTATGTGAGGCAGTTCTTGAAACGTGCAGTCTGGAGCGGGTAGGGGGGCAACCGGGGATGGCCAACCATTATGATGCAGCTTTAACAAGTAAGCCAGGATCGTACCATCGAACACGTTAGCCATTAATGAAAGGCACACAGGCTTAGACAGGGGCTGGGCTCTCGTCATCCATGCCGACCCGACCCAACCAGGCAACACTGAGGAGCACCTACCTTCTCCTTCATGATGATACGGAGCACCTTGACCCGTGTCTCAGCAGCCTGCATGGAAAAGACACACACGTGTCAGGATGCGCGGGGGCAGAGCGGCCATGGCCACCACCAGCGGCCAGCCGCCGCTAGCCCTATTACGTTTCGTGCTGCATAGCACGCGTTTCGGCGCGCCTCAAGCCGGATCGGGCTGCCTCTGCAGCCATACCGTGGTGACCCACCTGCAGCGCCTGCATCTTAACCCGGTGCTGCTCCTCGGCGTGTTCGGTCTGCATGGCGGCTACTTGGGTGGCGTGGGCTGCGGTCATCGTGGCCACTTCCGCCGTGTGATTGGCGGTCATTGTCGTCACTTCCGCCGTGTGCTTGGCCGTCATCGTGGCCATCTCCACCTCGTGACTTGTCCGCATGGTCTCCAACTCCGCCTGCGCAGGACATGAACGCAGAGCACACAGCGTTGACACCAACACGTGGATATACGTTGGCGTGCTGCCCAGGTGTTCTCACTGACGCCACACGGCCCCAGCCGCCCCAAGCGGCATAACGTATGCCAACACTCCACATCAGGGTAGCAGGCAGGATGTGGCCGCCCCAGACCGCCGCACCTCCATTCGCGCCTTGTCCTCTCGCGCCTCCTGCTCAACGCGCGCCTGCTCCTTCTGCGCCGCCACCATGTCGGCGTACGCGCGATCGGCCTGCGCGCTCAGGAGGGGAGATCACAGGAGGGGAGATCACGAGAGGGGAGATCACGGGAGGGGAGAGGAACACGTGCGTCAGGCGGAGAGCAAACACCCAGGCATCGGACACTGGAGTACGAACCCCTTGCCGCGCGTTGTCTGCATACAACATGCGCTTAAGGACCATATCATGCCATCTCCTACCATACCCAGCCTTGCCCACAACGTTCCTTTGCCTCTGCCTCTGTGGAATCCCCGCGTCCCCTAATGGAAACCATGTCCATTTCAGTCCGTCCCCCCACCTTAATCGTGGCCGCCACCGCGCGCCACTTGTAAAACACTTCCGCCTTCTCGCAAGCCGTGCGAAGCGACGCCATGTAGTTGACCAGCCGGTGACGCGCCGCCACCAGCAGCACGCGCTGGTCCACCAGCCGGGTCTGCAGCGCCGCCTTTTCGCCGGTCACGGCATCCCGTGCTCTCTCCGCGGCGTGCAGCGCCTCCAAGGGCACCATCTTTTGAGCGCGCTTGGTGGGCGACCCCGTGCTGTTGGCGGGCGGAGACGAAGGCACCGACAGGGGGTGCGGTGAGATGCATGTGGGTCCGATGCGGTTAAGCATGTGGGTCGGACGCTATGAGGCATGTGGGTCGGATACGTGGTGAGGCATGTGGGTCGGGTATGCGGTGAGGCATGTGGGTCGGGTATGCGGTGAGGCATGTGGGTCGGTATGCGGTGAGGCATGTGGGCACCCATCCAGATGCACGCTGCCATGCGCTGTCGTCTTCACCTCGGGAACCCATCCGGCAGCACATGATCCCACACAGTCAGCTGCTTAATGGCCAGGGACGAGGCTGCGAGACGAGGCTGCGAGACGAGGCTGCGAGACGAGCGTGCCCTTCCCTTCGTGTATCAGCGGTCAGTACGTATCCGAACGTCACGCGTGCGGTATGCTGCCCCAGCGCTCACCGTATTCCAGTTCCCACCGCCTCCAGCGCTGTGATGTGCATGTCTTTGGTGCGCACCAGCCCGCGCAGCATCAGCACCTCGCCCTGCAGCCAGCCAGCAGACCAGCAGGGTGGGGCGGGTTGTGGGGAAACCAGCAAGGTGCGGGCGAATTGTGAGGAAACCAGCAAGGTGGGGTGAGCCCGTGAAACACACATCCGGGCGGCAGCGCGCACCACAGCATGGCCGGGTGGGTGGCTGCTGCAGTAGTTCGCCTCATGGCGCGACAGCCAGGGTCACTGTCAGCCCCAAGGCCTGACACCTCTGACACCTCTGACACTTCTGACACTTCTGACACGCACCACCCACCTGCAGCGCCACCACGTCGACGATGGGTGTCTTGCCCGCAGCCATATAGTGCAGCACGCAGCGCAGCATCTCCTGCGGGCGCCGGAGGCGGGGGAGCGAGATGCCGGTGAGCAGTGCACAAGGCCGGGCAGCGCAAGGACCGTACCAACATCGAAACAGGAGTGAAAACGGAAGATTCACGCACTGCCGGATCGCTCATCTCTGACCCCGTGATGCTGCCGTCTGCGCCACCTGGTCCCCTGATGCTGCCGTCTGTGCCGGCTGGCCAGTGGCTGCCAAGCAACGTGACTAGCTGCACTTTAAAACAACGGATTCCTTGGATTGTAGAGCCGTCGAAAACGCCAAACGAATCGTCGTTTTCCGCTCGCAACCTGCCATTACTGCTTCCCAGCCTAACCCCACTGCCCCAGGGCCAACGCCTGCCAACGCACCTCCACGGCGGGTCCCATGATTTGCACGTCGGGGATAACGGCCGTGAGCCGCTCCACCATGTCCGCGATCTCGCCCGGCGCCTTGGCCAGGACTTCCCGGAAGCGCGCCAGGTGTCCGGCGCGGTCCAGCAGCAGCTGCTCGGTGGCCAGCACGCGGGTGCGGGTGGCGGGAGCATCCACGATCCTGCAATGTGGCAAAGCGGCAAGAGGAACAACAGCGGCGTGGGCCAGCCATACATACTCCCTGAGCCGGGTCACGTGCGCTTACAGCTGCGGCCTCCGGTCGCAGCGTTACTGACACTTATATGCAGCCTTGCACGGCACCACTGCAGCCAGCCACCACCGACCGACGGCTTTCCTGACAACCGGACCAAACCACCACCGACCGCTTGCCCCGCTCCTGCCAATCCTTCCCACCTGTCGCCCAGAGTGAGCGCGAGGTCCATCATCGCGTTGCTGGCCTCCCGCATGGCCACCTGCGCGGCCGCGTAGCCGGGGTCGCCGCCCAGCAGCGGCGTGGCGGTGGCGGCCAGGTCCAACATGGCGCGGTGCAGCGCCTCCTCGCGGGTCTGGGGACGGCGGGTAGGCGTTGGAAAGGTTGGCAGCGGCGCGGCGTTGCATATGGGGCAGGACCCAAGGGACGGTGGGCATGCAACGGAAGGGGGCTAATGCTCCCATGGGCTTCTGCTGTCAAGCGCTCAAGGTTAGCGAACGTGCTGCCAAAAGCACCAGCAAGCGAGCCAAGGGCTTGAGGAGCTGACCGTGTTAAATATATTCGATTGACTGCGCACCGACCCGACCCACCCTGAGCTCCTCCCGCAGCCCCAGCCGCACGTCCGGCTCCAGCCGCCCGTCCTCCGCTGCGACCACCTGGGCAAGCAGCCCGCTCCAGCCCTGGTAACGGTTAGTGCGCAGGTGGCGAGGGGAGGAGTGGTTCGTAACCGGCTGTTTGGATCTCAACTGCCGGGCTACCGCAGGCGGTTGGACGCGGTCAGTGCTGCGAGGCAGGGTGCATTGCATGGTGGGCGGGAAGCCGGGGAGGGACAAGGTCGCGTGAGTCGCTGCAGCCCGCGGGCCTTACCTGCAGCAGCGAGGAGCCGCCCCGCATAGCGGACTCGGCGACCAGCACACGTGCCTCCAAGGAGACGGCATGGACCTGCGGGTTGTATCGGAGCGGGACCAGCGGTCTCAGCAAGGGGATACTGCCTCTCATGTTCACGCGAGTGACCCGTGGCAACATGCAGCCCGTAAGTGACCCGTGGCAACATGCAGCCCGTAAGTGACCCGGGGCAACATGCAGCACGCAAACACGTGGAGCACGTCTCGCCGGGAGCGTAGGTTAGGGTGCGGCGTATGGTGGCCTTGCGGGAGCCGCTGGTGCCCTGGCGGACTCGGACAACGCCCCCCTCGTTCCCCAGACCAGCGCCCAGCCTCAGCCCACCGCGGCGTTAGGATGCGCGCCCTCACCGCCCTCCCACTCACCTGCTTGAGGGTCAGGTCTTCCCGCACTGCCACCAGGCACGTCTCCGTCTTGGAAAGGCGGTCCTGCAGTGCGCCACGGCACGTGGGTGATTTCATCGCATACGCCAACCGCCGCACCCGAGTGCACGATGCATTCTAATCCTCCGGTCCTGCTGAGAGGTACACGTCAATCTAATCCCACTGATCGAGGCGGAGCTTCGAAACGCGTCCACGTCCCCCGCACCGCACACCCTGTACAGCATCATACCCCGGCTGGCCGCCGCAGCAACCTGCGCTACGCTGCTCCCGCCCAGCCAGCGGGTCCCACTTGGCGGCGCCACGCATGAACTATCATTCCCATGGATACGTGTGTGCGTGGCTCCTTACGGCCGCGCCGATGCCGCCGCACCTGCAGGACGGGCAGCTTGCGCGACAGCTCCTCCGCCTCGAACGGCCGCACCGCCAGCAGCGCCCCGACCTCCTCCACATCCACCCGCAGCGCCTCCGTCAGCGAGCGGCATTCCGCCAGCTGCGCCCTCACAGACTGCAAGGAGTGACACCAGGCGGGCGTGCCAGGAATCAGGACGAGCGGGATCGGGCGTGATCTGCACGGCCCTCTGGGTACGTGACCTGCATGGCTCTCTGGGTACGTGATCTGCATGGCTCTCTGGGTACGTGATCTGCATGGCTCTCTGGGTACGTGATCTGCATGGCTCTCTGGGTACGTGACCTGCATGGCTCTCTGGGTACGTGATCTGCATGGCTCTCTGGGTACGTGACCTGCATGGCTCTCTGGGTACGTGATCTGCATGGCTCTCTGGGTACGCTTCAGTTGTCGCCCTGGCCAGCGAAATGCATCCCTGGGTCCTGATGCCAAGCAACGGCACGCGAGGTTCCCATGATTGGATACCCGTTATAAAGGCGCTCTGGCATGTGTGCCTGCCTGCAGCTCAGGGCTGCCGCACCTGCACTGAGCCCGGGTTCTTCGCAATGGCCTGGCTCAGCGCCCCCAGGCCGAAGGCCTTGTCTGCAAGGATGACCCGCACCGCCGTGGACTGCGCTTCCAGCTGGGACGTGGCGGGCGCGGTGGTGGAAGGCGACTGAGGCTGGGGGTTCTCCTGCGGGATAAGCTGCGCGGAGACAGGAGAAGCCGGAGGGCGCAGGAAGGAGGTGTGTTCGGCGGGGTCTAGGGGCAGGTGCGTGCGTGGGTAGGGACGACGGGCACAGGTCAGACGATAAAGGAGACGGATAAGGTTCGCAGCGCGACACGAGCCCGCTGGCTGAAATCGCCGTCGGCGCCTTCTCCACCCGATACATCCGACTCCGCTTCAGGATTCAGGCGCAGCCAGCGCTGCCGCCCTCCCCTTTGGACCCGAGGAAAGTAGCAGTAACCCTTGTCTCCGCCCCCGCATTACGTTGCCGTCCTTGTCCAGCACCAATATGTGCCCCAGGGCCGACTCCGCCGCCAGCCGCTGCAACTCCGCCGCCAGCTCCGCGTTTAGGCGGTGCTGCGCGTCGCGGTGCTCGCGGGACTCCCGCAGCTGCGTCTCCAGAAAGCTGCACTCCTCCGCGATGCGCCTGTGCGCGGCGACACGACAATGGAATATCACACAGCGGCGGGCATCGAAAATGGAATACCACATAGCGGCGGGCATCGAAAATGGAATACCACATAGCGGCGGGCAGCGACAATGGAATACCTCACAGCGGCGGGCAGCGACAATGGAATACCACATAGCGGCGGGCAGCAGAGCACGGAAGCGGTCAGTGCAGCTCAGCCAGCGGTCGATGCGTGTCGGGTGTGGCCGTAGAGAGAGGGGCCATCACGGCGGATAGGAAGCGGACAGGCAAAGGTGGCAATCCACCCATACGTCCCCTACACTGTCCTTCACCACGCCTGCACGCCTGCCTGCCAGTCCAAACAGCATTTGGCTAAACCCCGCTATGCACGGTACCTGATATGCCCCTGCTGCTGCGAAATAACCGCCTCCGCGGACGTGAGCCGTTCCGCTAGGTCCGTGTTGTTCGTCAGCGCCAGGTCCAGCTCGCTGGACAGGCGGGTGGTCGCCTGGTGGCATAGCATCCCGAGCCCGATAAACGTGATCGCGCGGTAACGTATTGGATCCGGCAGGGAGGAGCGCGACGGCTGGGTCAGGGCCATCGGGGATAGGGTCTCCGCATACCGTGACGAGCGACACCCACATCGAGCAACAAGCGCATTTCAGGACAAGGTTCCTATCGGAAAATGGCTCCCGCGCGACACAGACAGCTGGACGGCGGCTGCCCGTGCCGCCGGAGACATGGGCTGTAAACACCAGCGTGACACGCACCTGCAGGATGAGCGACTCGTCACCATCGCGCACGAGCTCGCGACTGACGTTTGCGATCGTCTGCAGGGAGTGAGCCAAGTCAGGGTTTGGACAAAAGTTATCGTACCTTGCAGCGGGCAGGCAAGCCTTAACCCATGCCGAAGGTCATGGAGCCATGTACAGGACCACAGTCCCGGGCTGCGCAGCGGACAAAATGGCACACGCTGCAGACCCAGATGGCACACGCTGCAGACCCAGATGGCACACGCTGCAGACCCAGATGGCACACGCTGCAGACCCAGATGGCACACGCTGCAGACCCAGATGGCACACGCTGCAGACCCAGATGGCACACGCTGCAGACCCAGATGGCACACGCTGCAGACCCAGATGGCACACGCTGCAGAGCCAGATGGCACACGCTGCAGACCCAGATGGCACACGCTGCAGAGCCAGATGGCACACGCTGCAGACCCAGATGGCACACGCTGCAGACCCAGATGGCACACGCTGCAGACCCAGATGGCACACGCTGCAGACCCAGATGGCACACGCTGCAGACCCAGATGGCACACGCTGCAGACCCAGATGGCACACGCTGCAGACCCAGATGGCACACGCTGCAGACCCAGATGGCACACGCTGCAGACCCAGATGGCACACGCTGCAGACCCAGATGGCACACGCTGCAGACCCAGATGGCACACGCTGCAGACCCAGATGGCACACGCTGCAGACCCAGATGGCACACGCTGCAGACCCAGATGGCACACGCTGCAGACCCAGATGGCACACGCTGCAGACCCAGATGGCACACGCTGCAGACCAGATGGCACACGCTGCAGACCAGATGGCACACGCTGCAGACCCAGATGGCACACGCTGCAGACCCAGATGGCACACGCTGCAGACCCAGATGGCACA
This sequence comes from Yamagishiella unicocca, assembly GCA_003116995.1. Taxonomy (NCBI): domain Eukaryota; kingdom Viridiplantae; phylum Chlorophyta; class Chlorophyceae; order Chlamydomonadales; family Volvocaceae; genus Yamagishiella; species Yamagishiella unicocca. The sequence goes on along the minus strand of BDSL01000016.1, from coordinate 348,295 downwards.
CGCTGCAGACCCAGATGGCACACGCTGCAGACCCAGATGGCACACGCTGCAGACCCAGATGGCACACGCTGCAGACCCAGATGGCACACGCTGCAGACCCAGATGGCACACGCTGCGGACCCAGATGGCACACGCTGCAGACCCAGATGGCACACGCTGCAGACCCAGATGGCACACGCTGCAGACCCAGATGGCACACGCTGCAGACCCAGATGGCACACGCTGCAGACCCAGATGCAGGAGTAGAAGTCCCGTCCACAGGGGCACGACACAGTGGCATGGTGGGCATTTTATAACAGGGCGCGGAGCTCTTAGCATCCACGGTGTGCCTGGCTTACATCGATAAGGGAGTCCCGCATTGTGGCCGCTACCGCCTGGCGCTTGAGGCGCTGCTCCGCGGCAGTCAGCTTCGCCATGACGCCCTCCAGGGAGGCCCGCAGCTCATCCCTGCGCAGCGCGAACGACCAAGTGGGACGCGTCAGCCACCCAATTCCCACCACGGACCTTCCGTACTGCGTGCCGCTCAGCCACCCATTACCCACCACGACGTCCCATACTGCGTGCTGCTCGGCCACCCAATACCCACCACGGACCTTCCGTACTGCGTGCCGCGCAGACACCCAATACCCACCACGGACCGTGCGATCAAGACGAGACCGTGCACGGCCAGCCCTCATAGGAATATCGCATGCAGCCGCTGGTGCGTTATACGACGGCTCCTTCACCGATGGATCAGTACAAGGCATAGGGCTGTGGGTTGGCACGCACCTGGCTGCCACCAGCGAGTCGTTCGACGCCTGCATGCTGTCCACGCGCTCCCGCATGCGCTGCACGTCAGCAGCACCTACGCGGGCGGCCTGTGGAAGCAGGCGGGCAGCAGGGTCGAGGTGGCGGCCAGCCGTGTCGGCTGTCGGCTGGACCCGCAGGTTGGGCGGGGACCCCAGAGCAGACCGACAACACTGGCACCATGAGGACGCACCGACAACAGGGGCACCACGAGAACGGACACTTGCCAAAAGGTAAGTACAGAAATGCACCTCTCAGCGGGGAAGGGCGTGAGAGCGGCGGCATGGGGTCCCAATCGAGTCTTCCGGCGGGGCTTCAAGCTGTGGTGCCGCAGTCGAACAACCTTTTGGACGTTACCTTCAGCTCCGACAGCTCCACGTGGTACCTCTCCCGCAGGCCGCTGAGCTCCGCGTACAGCTTCGTGACGTTTTCGGAGCGGGCTGCGGCCTGAGCCTCCGCCGCAGCGGCGCGCTCACCAGTTGCTCGCGCGATGGCCTCCAGCCGCTCCACCTCCTCCTGCGCGCGGACGGCACGTTAGCGCCATGACGTCGGGCAACGCTAGGCGTGCAGGAGCTCTCGCCCCTACCGGCAGCATAGGAACCCACCTGCAGCCGGGCTGCATTCCGCTTGTGGTGCAGGCCTTCTTGGCTGGCTTCTGCGATCTGCGGGTAAGTGCGGTAGCTCAGTGGTCGGGCCTCCCGCAGCCGCTGGGCACTGGAGGCGCGGCCGCGGGCCAGCGAAAGCACATGCGGGGTGTGCTGGGGGAAGGGACAGGGATGCCGGCCCCACCTCTCGGTCCCGCTGCGCCAACGACTCCAAAAGCGCCTGCTGCTGCGTCACCACGGATTGGTACTGGTCGCGCAAGGCATCCACTTCCAGCCCCGACCGCCTAGACTCCTCCTACACAGAGGGAGTAGAGAGGGGACATAGGACACCAGAGCGGAATAGGACTTGCGGCTGACGAACATGACATCTTGCATGGTGATAGTGCTTAATGAGCATACCAAGCTGTACTAGAGCTCCATGCAAGGTGGCTACTCGTTGCGTGATGGTGCCCCGGACAACGCCCACCGCACCTGGCGCCGCTTTGACTCCTCCTGGAACATGATTCCGGCGGCGCGCGCTTGCTCGGCATGAACCCTGCGTGCCGAATCTCCTATCCTTAGCGCTGCGGGTTGGGATGATGCCCGGCTATTTGCTGTCATGCTAGCGCATAGCATGCTCTTTAACCCGGCGGATGCCCAGGATGCGGCCCGGCCTGGCCCGGCCGACCCATGGGACCAACCTTGATGCTCCCTCAGCAGCCTCCAGGGCCCGAAACAGCTCATCATTTTGTGCACGCAGCTGGTCATTGTGCACCAGAGTTATCCGGTGATCATTGGTGGCCTTCGAGAGAGCCTGGACGGTTTCCTCCAGCCTGCACAGGGTGGACTCGCGCATCACAGGCTGTACGAGCCAGACCCTCCCAACCAGGCCGCTCTCATGTCATGATCCAACTGCATGACGCCCTGGCATCGGCCTAGATACTCGAAGCTTAGCTACTGCTGCTTGCTGCCCAATTGGCGCACCTTTCCTGTGCCTTTTGAAGCTGCTTTTGGACCTTGCCAGATGCTTCCTCCTCCTGGGAAACTTCTTCAAGAATTCCCTCGAGTTCCCGCCTGAAGTTGGCCTGCATGTGCCAAGTCTTCGTGTTGTTGCCGCACATGCCGGCATCGCTGACCTTTAACCGCACCTTCAAAGCTGCCTGGCGCCATTTGAAGAAAGCTGTTGCAGCCGATAGCAGGTCTTTATGTTCAATCTCCCTAGCAAGCTCCTGCTGCTGCAAGAGCGCAGCAGGCAGAGCCATTTCTAGACGAATGACCCCTCGTCAACGCCTGCCATCCACGATACTGGACATTGGTATCAACGATGTGGTTTGCAGTATGCCCGACCACATTGATAAACGAAGTAAGAGTATTTCGCGCGGCGAAGGTAATATCATAAGTCAAGTTTTGCGCTAGGACAATCGTGCCCTTGTCGCACGTACAGCATTTCTCCTACTAACTCAAGGAGCATGCACTAGGGGTCATTGGCACTTGCTCGAAAAGGGACGTGCTTTGACTGGTATTCCGTCGCCGTACCAACTGACTCTAACGTGACTGCGACGCCAGTAACCTTGCATCTTTATGTAGACTGGTAGAAACAGCATATAATTTCGTAGCGGCAGTGACCCTTCCCCGCGTAGCCCGCTAGTTGGTCATCCAACGTTAAGCCGTCCGTTATCCGAAACGGCTTTGCCAAGGGTTTAAACAAGCCATGAAAGCAACCAGTGGCAATGAAGGAATTATTCAATCCCATGGGGACGCTGACGATGAAGCCGTCGAGGCCTTTCTTGCTGACAGCCCCGTTTCTGGCGAAGCCGTTGCCGATGGGGTATCGGCCTTCATTACGAAGCATTCAAGTAACAGCGATACAATTGGTGTTGGCAGCAGCGGATCCACCAACAGGCCCATCGTCGTCGTCACATCTGGAGGCACGACTGTGCCGCTCGAGCGCCGTTGCGTCCGCTTTATCGACAACTTCAGCGCTGGAACACGCGGGGCGCTGTCTACGGAGCGGTTCCTGGAGGTGCGAAAATGCCTGACGACGAGGGATGGGGCCAAACAGTTGGCCCACCAGGGTGTGTTGCCCCTGAGGATGAGGAGCCGCGTCGTAGCTACACTATAACTCATGAACCCTGCAACGTCGTGCCCACACATAGGCAGGGTATGCAGTCATATTCGTCACGCGCTCAGGTTCGCAGCAGCCCTTCGCTCACCTGCTGCCGGCCGCTGACCCACCTGAGCTAGTTAGCCGGATCACCTGCCTGGCGCCATCATCACCCCTGCGGAGCTCCGGCATCACCGGAGTCCAGGAGGAAGGCGCCGTCAGCGGCGTCGACTGCGCGTCGGGCACAGCAGGCGCTGTGGGCGGGGCAGCAGCGGGGATTTCAGGCTGCAGTACAGCCGACGGTGTCGTCAGCGTTCGGCCGGAGCAGGCCATGGCAGTTGCGCGTGTGTTGCGCGCTCAAATGGCGTGTAGGAACGCAGGCACGCTGTTGACCTTGAAGTACGAGACGATATTCGAGTACCTGACGGTACGGCGGAACAGTCTTGAAAAGGGAAAGCGATCTGTTAGGCGTGAGCAAAGGAAGTAATCGGCGCCGTGGCGCACTCCACGCACTGCTGCAGTCTTTTCTCTTTGCCAGGCTCGAGCATCTCCCACTGCTGCCTCAGAGTCTGATCCGTGACGCTCCTCTTTTGTGTCCTGCGCAGTATCTTCGGCTCATAGCTGAACTCCTGCGGCCGCTGGGATCGCGGGTAATGTTTTACCTGGCAGCTGCCGTCAGCGACTTTTACATTCCCTGGAGCGACCTGGTAGGTGGTCGGCCACGTACGGCCTTCGTTTGCACAGCTGGCGGCGAAGCACTGCGTGGCTGTACCGGTGCTGCACCGGCATCCATGTGCTGTGGGCGTGTAGCCCTTTGCGCGCCTCCTTACATCAGCTGGTGGTCCTTGTTTCTAAAGGGATGCCACCCAGACAGTCGTTGTGATAAAACGGTGCCTGTCTGCCTGCCTGCTTTATCCCCGATCCTTCCTCCCAACCGCCGCGAACGCCCCGTGCCCGCTATGGCGAGTCAGGTGGAGCACAAGATCCAGAGTGCCGATGGACCCCTGGTTCTCAACCTGCAGAGGGTGCGCGCGGGACCAGACGGAGCAGGGATGTCCGTGCATCGACTCCTGAAATCTGAGGCCAACCCATCAGGAACAGCCTTCACGCTGCCCCGCCGAACCCCCTGCACTGCTCTACCGTGTTTCTAAAGCACTCTACCCAGCCACAAGCCCGCAACCCGTCACTTGAACGTCCGCGCTGTGCTGTGCTTGCTCGCAAGGAAAATGTCCCAGCGTGTACCCACGCGCTTACGCTGCCGGTGTGTGCTTGGGTGGCGTATATGATCTTCTAGTATTTGGAAGCAAAAAGTAGCTTGCGTTCGAAATGGCAAAGCCAACGCCAAAAATCGTGTAGTGTGCCGCTGCGTGCGACGACGGTCCGCCGTGCGGTGGTGTGGTCGCAGGTGCCCAAAATGCTGGGGCTGCTGGTGCGCAAGTGGGCGCCCTCCGCGTTCGTCGTCAGCTTCAAGCTGGAGACCGACAAGCGCATCCTAGTGCACAAGGTGAGCGCTAGCTCCGCGGTGTCTTTGGCGGTCCTTTCGATACGGAGAGCAGCGCGGAAAGAAAGCAATCCTGCGCTTGACTCTTAAGGTAGTCCGACTTCGTGAATGCACTTACGGAGCGTAGATCACTATAGCTAGCCAGGCCTCGAAAGCCATCCTGCGCACTTTGTGGCGCAGCAAATGTGCCGAGTCGTCAGCCGCCGGCGACCCTGCTAACGCGCGTGCGTGAGGCACAGTGCAGCGGCGCGCAGCGCCAATCATAAAACCTGCGCCGGATTTGCGGCACGTCAGTGCTGATAGGCGTCCTCCAAGTTCTGCCTGACGGCGTGGCGTCCTGGACCGTAGGCCAGTTCCGCACTCCACCGCTACGGCGTGCACCTGGTGGTGGCGAACCTGCTGCACAATCGGAAGGACGTGGTGACGCTTGTAGAGCCCCCAGCGGCTGGCGAACGCGCGCCGCGACAGGCCGGTCAGGCCGCAAGCGCGCCAGTTGGGGGGCAACCAGGAGCCCAGGCCGCGGCCTCCAGCGGCCAAGTCTGCAGCAGTGCGGGAGGCAGTGAGGGTTTGGGCGCGCGGGCCGTGGAGTTGCTCCGGCCGGTGGAGGAGCCAGACATTGAGCGGCTGTTGGTGGCGGAAGTGGCGGCGCGCCACCGGGACTTCTGCGAAGCTGCAGATGCCAAATGAGCTGCAGCGTAGCACCTGCACTTGAGACTGCCTCCTGTTGGAGGGGTTTGTGTGCATGTTTGCAAGTGGCGCACGTGGAGGCGAGGTAGGAGGTGCGGGGCTTACAAGGAAGGGGCCCTGCAAGCAGGTCATGCGCAGGACGTAAGCCATGGGGCTTTCCAGGTTATTAATGGGCTCATGAAAGACGCAGGAGTTGGGATATGGTGGTAGCAGCAACGGTTACAGTGGGGTCCAGACGTGAAGGTTTTGGCAAAGCTGTGTTGGGACCACCGTGGACGATTTGCAAGATGTGTGAATGCATTCCCCGTCTCTCGGGTTGCTGCCTGGAGGCCTGGGAAGCTCCGCCTGGCTTAGTAAGAGACAGAAGGCACGGGTATCTCGGATGTTGTCAAAATTGTTGAATTGGTACCATTAGTTTTGTCAAAATTGTTGGATTGGTACCATTAGTTGGCCTCCTCATCGGGAAGACCATACTACTGGAGTTGAGTAGTCGCAGTCCTCGGTTTGTCGTGAAGCACGAATGCAGCAAACCAAGAGTTTTGCGTGTAAGTATAGTGCAGTTCAACAGATATCAAATCAAGTGACGGTTGGTCGGTATGAATATGCGTACGTGTTAATCCGGCACCGGTGTTATGGAGATACGGGAGTAGTAACCGTTACAGTGGGCCCCAGACCTGAAGGTATGACCATCGGGCGCATCGCCTGTCGAGGAGATGGACGTGGTGAAAATCGGGTTACAGGGAGCCGAAATCGCTGAGTCGTGGATACCTACTGCACCAGATGGATGGATGCCAAATGCGTTGGATATCACTGCAGCGACGTTGGATAGGGCGCCAGGCGGCATTCAATGGAGAACAGGCTGGACGCTAACCGGTGATGCCCGTACGGCACAACCGTGGATATTACGTTGGGACGTGCTTAAAAAATGTTGCGACTGCCGCAACTTCCTGATTGGAACACTTTGTAACTGCCTCATAACCAGATTTTGCTACGAATAGTGGCAGTATGGCAATAGTTTCTTGGTTTGGCCTGAGAGGGGCTGAAAGCTGAATGCGTTTTAAGGAAGCAAGAGGGCAACATTACGGGCTTCATCGCGTACCATACAAGTTCCGTCACATCCATTGCCCACGGGTCCAACCACCCAGTGCTTACCAAACGTGAGGTTTAACATAATGTAACCTTCATCAACCTGCGAACGGCGCATCGAAAGCCCCACTGGGCACGGCCCCCCGTTCGTTGACAGGAGGGGGAAACTTATGTTTCATCGGCAGGGTGCTGTGTGCTTTGCTTCTATTTGATTCTTCCTTGCCGGGTCGTTATCGGGTCACTAACGGGTCGTCTAGAGTGGTTTGTGGCCGGTTGAACTTTTAATGTCGAACTGCATGTTCCTCTGTGCTTGCTGCAGGCCGAACATCCTGCTGCTCACTGCTGTCGAGCATCTAGGTCGTCTCAACATCCGGGTAATGTAATAGTCCTTGCCAAACCATCCGGACACGTGCCTTAAACACTGTCCGTAAGGGTCGAAACCCTGACGCAACCTAGGCTATGGGGCATGACGTAAATTGGATCCTGACATGTTGGTCGGCTTGGTTGGAACCAGTGTCCCTGATCGCGCTGAATTGTACAACTGTCTACGACAGTGCGTACTTGTCCTGTAAGGTTTTACCATAGAAGATACGCCGTCCTCATATACATGCATGCCACTACACAACTTGCAACGCCTTGCACGAGTCCTCACAAGTAGGCCTTGTTGGCTTGCTTGCAGTGTTTGCATATGCAACCTTATGCCAGGGTGCCGTCGCCCACCAGGGCACACCAGGGCCACCCTGGTTCCCTCTGATCGTCCATCTTCAGAACTTCACACCTTGAGCCAGCGTCATACGATCATCTACATCTTATGGCAAGGGTCTCGGTATGGCTCGGTATGCGCAAGTATGCGGCCTCCTCTTGTCCTGGGCTGACCCGGGCTTGCGGACACTGTAACATCTGAATGATCGGCAAGCGGCGCTGTACTAGTGACCTGCGATGCGTTCAAGACTTCCGGCACCGTCATCATTGGCAGTGCTGGTACGGCACCAACAGGACACAGTACAACGCACTCAGTGAGCGGAATATCTAGGAGCTGCAGTTTGAGCGCTGGACGTTATCCTGTGTTGAAGCGCCCTGAAAGGTTCCGAGCGTGCGTTCGTCACAGGATCCCGCCGAGGTGCGGGGTCACGGTGACCCGCTTACGGGATCGTTCCACGACAGCGCCCCAGGATATGAATGATCAACCCCTATGCGAGACAGCGAGAATGCGCGTTCTGTATGGTAGGCTGCCCCAAGCCCCCAACAACCAATTAACCATCTTTGTGTCCTGTCGCTTTGGTAAGTTTACATCAAGCGGCTGCGTAGGCGACTTATACCATAAAGTGCGTTAACGAATAACTGAGCCGGAATGGTAGAATGGAACTACGGAAGCCGAGCCTTGTCTGCCGTACACGTTGTACTAGGCCAGGAGAAGTGCGGGCGTTGCAATTGCCTTCGTGCATATTCACTTTGCAACAGAAATACAATAGGTGGACGCACTGGTCTGAAGTAACTCTATTGATTTTGAGTTTTCACCTTGGCCCCACAAGAGAGAAGATGCTGGGGCAGCTTGCCCAGCACGGGCGGCGCGCCAATACCTGGGCGCCAGGTTCTATCATGCCGGCCGCACTACATGGTCGACGTTGTAGGCGCGCCGCTACTGTTACAACTCAGGCGCTGAGTGTGTCTGGGACAGGACCCAACCCGTCTGCCGCACCCAGCGGCACCAGCAGCACCAGCTTCCTTCGTAGTACTCGTTCACGAGTTGTAGCTGATGCTGTCACCTCCAATGCGGTCAATGTCGAGCAGCATTTGCTCACGCTGTCGCGTTTTCTGATGCCTGGGGGTGAGGAGCAGCTGGAGCTCTTGCCTGCTGCGCTTGCTGCAACCGAAGCTATTCGCGAAACGGTGTCCACGGCCGTTAATAGCAAGATGCCTGGAGTCAAGAACTTGCAGACCAACGTTGTGAATTCTGGGGCATTGGCGCCCCTGACCGCCTTGGCCAGGCGGGGATATCCTGTGGCGTTTGAGGCGTTGCAGATCCTATCATATCGTAACACACACGTGTGTCAACAGCTGGTGGAGAAGGGACTTGGTGCGTACTGCGTTACATTTCCCTGCATGTCCTCTGTTTCCAACAAACACTGGAGCCCAGTTTGCCGTTTGTAATGGATTTCGTCCACAGCGCGGTTAACAGCGCGCACTACACCTGCATTCGCTATGCGTGTAACAAATATACAGTCTTTGTATTTGGCGGCCTTTAGTGTGCGGAGTGATTTTGCTGAATCACCGAGCTCTACCCGTGCTCAGCTTGGAAATCTTAAAAGGACAAGTCGGTGTATTGCCCTGACCGAGGCGATATGACAATGTTTCCAGTCTTATTGCGCCCCGCACCAACACGGTGACGTTCTTATATGTGACTTTCGATTCCCCCATGGTGCTCTTGCAGTGGACCTTATTTCGAACACACTCAATGACAGCAGGTGAGACGACGTGACCTCCGTAAACATTGGCTGTGTTTTGCGCGACGCATCACGGAAAGGTCCTGTTGTCGGCCAAATTGTCTGTCTTGGGCACCTGAATCGTGATTCAACTGATTTACCCATCCCCTCCCTCCCATCCCCTCCCTCCCATCCCCTCCTTTACCCCACAGTGTCGATCTCCAGTGCGCTATGTGCTTCCTGTTGACGGCATTTGCCGCCTTCGCGGATTCGTCACATGCGCCCATGATGCGGTCGGGACTGGTCCCAAAACTCGTGTTGCTTTGTCGGACACAGGTAAGCCCGTGCGTACCATTCGTCGCGCAACAGGTTTGCAGTCAAGGGGGCCCTGCAGCATGTTGCAACTGCCCCGCCCTTGTTCCAGCATGACCTGCCTGCATCCAACCGTTTGCCTGCAGGTGGGCGGCGTGGCGGTGGAGAGTGGGTCGCGGGTAGCGACCCTGCAGACCCGCGCCGCTGCCGTCGTGCGCAACCTGGCGCACAACCAGCGCAACCATGCCGTGCTCATTCAGGCGGGCGCAGTGGAGCCCCTAGTGGACATCATGCGCAGCAGCTCGGTGAGCTCGGGCATGAATGGGTTGCGGTGGGGGTCCAAGTAGAGTTGTCATCGCTTGGCGTTGATCGATACGAGTTTGGCCTGGCGTGTTTATAAATCCTGGTAACGATGCATGGCACGGGGGGAAGGCGTGGAAGGAAGCTGTATCCGCACGACTGTTGGTTGGGAGGAGGGAAGCTGGGCGTTGCCATTGGGAAATGCGCACGGTGTCCATGACCTGATATCTGTGACATTGGGGGCTACCCTGCAAAACCCGAAAACCCTACAAATTGCCATGATGGTTAGCTGCACCTGCAGCTACACGCAAAGATCCACATTTGTAGTTTAAGTTTTCGTTGGCATTTACGTGGCCAATTCATCGTGGCGTTCCCCATCGCCCTGGTGCACGCTTGGCGCGTGGAAGCGTGTGCACGCACGTTACAGCGTCCGTAATACTTTCTCACCTGGATAGGTCTTTGGCGGCAGTAGCGGTAGCGTGAAGCGAGCCTGAAGATAAAGTGACATGGTCATATCCCGCGCTACAAGAAAAGCAATACTTGGGACTAAGCGCAACCTTCTTACCAGTCGCCATGGACGTTCTGCTCCCCTAACATCTTCGCTTAGCCTCCACTGTACTGCTTTGCGTCCATTGCTTAAGCCTCTTTGCACCCAAACTTGCGCACGACAAAACCTGCGCGCGTTTTCTGGATCCCGCCTCGCGCATTCTCAGGATCCCGCCTCGCGCATAAACGCCGCCGTCGCTGTGGCCTGCTTGGTGGGGCACGAGGAGGGCAACCCGCGGCTTCAACTGGACGAGGACCTGGTTGGTGAGATGCTGGAGGTGCTGGACTCAGCGTGCCAGGGCGGCATGAAGTACGGCATTTTCTGGACCGTCTGGAAGCTGTGCCAGGGCCTGGCGTCGCTGAGCGTCAACGACAAAAACAAGGAGATGATCACGGCCAAGGTGGGCTTGCGTTTCCGACGATGTGCGGCGTCTGAGGTTGCGCGAGGCGCACGCTGGCTGGCATGAGCAGGGAGCCGCCTCAGCAAGCACAGCAGAGACGAAGTGGTGCCGGGCTTGAGGTTGTGCGGGTGGCGTACGTGGCGGACCAGCATTGCCGAAAGCGCACTCCCATTAGCCTGGGAGATCTCCACGAGACCAATGCAGGTCGTGTGGTGCCGACCGCACTGTGTTGGGACGCACAGCGGGGCCGCGTGCGCTCTCACACTGACCCGACGCGTCCCCTGATGCAGGGCGGCGTGGAAATCCTGGCCGAGGTAGTCATGGGCCGGCATCACAACCAGGAGACGGCGCACCGCTTTGCGCTGAGTGCGCTATGGAACCTGGCGTTCAACGAACGCAGCAAAACGGTTATCGTTGAGACGCCTGGTCTGGTGGACTCCATCAGGACCATCCTGGCGAGCTCGGAGTCACCAAAGACGCGCGAGGTCGCCAAGGGCGCCCTCTGGACCCTGGGTGAGCAGCTAGTGGCAGAGGGCAGGGCGACAAACCGGTTGTCTTGTGCAACGCCCCCGGCGCGGGCTGCACGGTTGGGCTGGTTCCGAGGGTCTCGCTTACGCGAGCTGCCTTAACTGATTGGGGCGGCCTTTCCAGGGGTCCCAGCACCGTGTCACTGCCCTCCTGCACCGCCCAAAACTGTGTGCTCGAATTAGTAAGCGTCACTGACACTATTCGCGCGCGCTTGTGGGCCGACAGGCTTGGAGCAGGACGTCAAGAGCCTGCAGGAGGGCGGCGGGCGCTTGGTGGCCTTGGACGAGGTGGAGCATAACACCCAGCACGTGATGCTGTCGTACGAGTGGGGCTGTCAGCAGTCGGTAATGCTGATAAAGAGCGAGCTGCAGAAAGCCGGCTACCAGACATGGATGGACATCGACAAGATGAGCGGTGAGTATTGTCTTGGTTGTGGACAGTGAGTGGGTGGTGGTGATCCGTCCTAGACGGGGCCTGCGCAGTTGGCTCGATGATGGATCGGAGGCGTGAAGAGCTGCTGCAGTCAGTGCAGCAGGAGGTGCGGAATCCAGGGCAAGTTCTTTGATATGAAGATGGGCACGAGGGATCAGGGCACGAGGGATCAGGGCACTGTAGGCTCGAGGGATAAACGGATAGCGATACGTCCGACGCCGAGAATGTTGACGTTCAGGTGCACGCGCAGTAATGCGGCGTGGCTTAATTGTCGTGGCGTGGGGTGGGCAGCAAACGCATTAGTTCGGCATATGCTGTATCGAAACCCTAGCCGCGCTCGTCTACGATCGCAGGCAGCACATTGGAGGCCATGGCCAAGGCCGTGGAGGACTCGGCGGCAGTGCTTGTCTGCGTCAGCAAGCGCTACAAGGAGAGTCAGGCGTGTCGGACCGAGGCGGAGTACGCCTTCCAGCAGCGCAAGAAGATCGTGCCGGTGCTGATGGAGGCGGACTACAAGCCCACGGGCTGGCTGGGGGCGCTCATGGGCACCCGCCTGTACTTCAACATGTCGGACTCGCGCCAGATCCCTTCGAAGATGGGGTCGTTGATCAAGGAGCTTGGAGACGCTGGCAGGTGCGCCGAGAATGGGAGGAGATGGGGGAGGAATGCATCGGCGCAGGCGCAGCGCTGTCGGAATCGGGGGGGAAGCCTCGCCGCGCCCTCCTCGCAGGTGGAGGCTCGTGGGCATGTGTCAGATAGGGAGGCTGCACTTGGAAGGGCGGATGTCGCACAGCTACCGCACGGTGCATGCAAAGGAAAAGAGGCGTGCGTTGGTCACATCTTGCGAAGGATCTGCGCCCGGGCCTTCCAGCCTAGGCTGCGCTGCCCCGCTTCATGTTGTTCGGATCCGTAATTCCGCGGCCCATCCTGCCAACCTCCTCCGCACAGGTTGAACGTGCACCATAAGGACGCAGCCGTTCGCAGCGCCTCTGTGTCCGTTGCGACCGCCTCGGACCGGGCTGACAGCTGGAACGTGTATGAGGTCGAGGAGTGGCTGAAGCGCATCAAGTGCGCCGAGTACGTTGGAACCTTCCGAGAACACAACATGGACGGCGTGGCGCTGAGCGGGCTCTATCGCATGGGGGCCGACATGCGCTTCGTGCATGAAACGCTACGCAGTGAGTTCGGTATCACGGTGATGGGCCATCGGCTGAGGATGATCGAGGAGCTCAACAAACTCTTCGGCTGAGCGGGGAGCTCTGTGCAGCTAACGCAGGTGCTGGGACACTGATATAGAATAGTCCATTAACCGCCATTCCGTCTAGAATAAAGTGTACGGCGCGAGCATTGCCGCACTGGAAGGTAGGTCACGTGATAGCTAGGTTGGGCAGCTGGTTCGGGAAGTATAGGGGCCATCTCACATGGCGGGCTTCGAGCGAGTTCCAACTGCAAAAAGACTACCGAACGTCGCAGCGATCCACCAGTGGTGGGGGGTTGGCTCTGCTGAGACTATTGCAGGAGTTGTGGTAGCGGAGTTGTGAGAGGTAAAAGGATGTGCATTGAGCGGGCTCGCGTGCATCACCAGGTGTCACGCTCAGCCACGAGCGAGCGCGCGATTTGGGTCGAACTGCGCCGAGGTGATACCTGGACCGCTGCCGGGTGGGCGGCTGGCAGTGGTGGCTGGCGGGCTGTCTGGACGGCTTCAGGTAGCCTAGCAACCCAACATGAGCCGCAGCCCTTGCGGCTCCGCCCCGAGCCCCTCGCGACGCAATGCCCCAGTAATGCTCTTGTTCATGACGCCCACAAGCCCTGGGGCGTGTGGATCGTGCATTACATTGCTATCTCTCTTCTGGCGATCTATGGCTGTTGGGTGTTCTTGGGGCTCTGTTTGCTCGGGGGCTGTGGGGGGTCGATCTGCCGCCGCTGCCGCGGCATCATAGGGATGCATGAGGACGGGTGCCCCGCTGCAGGCCGTCTGCGCGTCGTAGCAATTAGCGGGCTTTTTCTCGATACTTGTTGGGTGGGGTGAAAAGTGAGTGCCGCTTTTATTGAGGCTTGTTGGCCTCGCGTATGATCGATGCGCGCGCAGTATGAGGAACGGACGCGGTGGCGGCGGCCGATGTATGTGGCAGAAACGTGTAGTTGTCAAGCACGGAGGATGTACGGCAACAGTGCAGTGCGGTTGGCGTCTTCTCATTTCCTGGCGTTTCTTGCGCTGCAGCAATTAGCAGACCGCTGCCTATAGGTAAGTAGGTGGAGAAGGCGCTCGTATGGCAGGCGCTGCTTGAGGCGTCGGGGCTCAGTGCGCTCCCTTTCTGCGCCCGGTTGGCTGTGCGCGGTCGGTTTGTTTGCCGGTTCGCAGGTCGCGCTGGCGGCGGGGTTGAATTCCAAGCCCTGAGGCGTCGCAACGACAAGTGGGATGACGAGTGCATTTGCTTGTTGGGGGTATGGAGGAGAACACTGGCGGCGTCGCGTGTTTGGGGGCGATGGCCGAGCACGCCATCGTATCTTGACCGCGGCTTACTGTGGGGTCGTGAAACATAAACTGTTGGAAGCGGGCAGCGCCCGTCCATGCGATCACCATTTCGACATTGCGCTGCGGTCCGCGAGACGCAGCGCTAGCATAGTTTTAATGATTCTGCTGCTGCCCGCCACATGCGGGCGTGCCTGCTTCACTTTGTGGGAATGGTCGAGGGACGTGGCGCAACGACACGTGTAGAGTACGGGCTTAGGAGGCGCTGGACCAGTCGTTTCGCTTCGAAACAGAATGGTGGCACCTCGCGGTCCAGTCAGGCGTAGCCGAGCCTGCCATGGAATAAAGACGCTGTGGGGGGACGTTGTGGTGCGTGCCTGACGCCTAGCAGCACGCAGCCCTCGAGGAGGGCACGCTCGCACTGCCGAGGCCATTATCGGCACCGAGGCCGGCTGTTGCTCGGGATTTGCATCCCAAGCTCTCAGAAGGCCGCGAAGATCAACGATGCAGATATGGCCGCACACGCGTACTGCTGCTCTGAAGGCGCATATGCTGTCACATCCGTTGCAAATGTAATCTGTTGATTTATCCCTGTTCTTGTTGGTAGGATTGCGCTGCTGCTCCGAAGGCGCATATGCTGTCACGTCCGTTGCAAGTGTGACCTGCTGATTTATCCCCGTGCTTGTTGGTAATGATTGCGTGCGACATGACCCCCTGGCGCGTATGGGGTGCGCGCGAACTCTCTCCCTCCGTACCAGCCTTCGCGCCTTCTTCCTGTGTCGTCTGCCTAGACTAAGACGCTACCGTGTTTTGTCGGGCGGTTTCCCGTTCGTTTGTCGGACGCGCCGCCAGCCATTTGGCGTCGGCACGACATGAGAAAGCGTGCTTTACATGTTTGAACGAATGGGGGTCGTTGCCGGACAATATAAAGGATGTATTAGCTCGGTACATGTACGTGTACGTCGGATGTGTCGTGCCTCTCACGTAAAAAGGGGGGTGTTTTTGTATCGTATCCGCAGCAGCAGCACTCCCTTAGCCCTTTCAATCCCACCCAGCGAAGTGCCAATACCATACCGAAGCGCCTGACACCACTGCAGCCACGCTTTCAGGGTTTCACCGACTGTCCGTGCAGTGGCCGCATTGGGGTTGATCCCGAGGCGTACAATCAGCTCATCAGGCCCACTCGTGTCTCTGGGCACACTATGTCATCCCGCTCGACCGCGGGAAGTTACGCGAAAAGAACACCTGGTATAATTCCTGCTTCACCACTAACCTACTCGACTTGAACTACCGGTACTCCTGGCGAACGCCTACTGGCGTGGTGCTTGCCGGCTCGTCACCAGGGCTAATCGACAGTCCGCCGGCGTTTTGCCGCCGCCGTCACTGACGGCCGAGCGCCGCGGTGGAAGGACTTCACATCCACACTAGATCATATGCACTCCCCGCGTAACACAATAAAGGCACCGCTCAACATGCCATCCTCCCATTCACCACCATAGCCAGCGCGCCCCATCACCTCCTGCTGCCATTAGTCTTGCCAGCCACCACTCGGCCCCTGAGGACACATCACCACCTATCGGTAATACTCGCTGGAACCGCCCTCCCCCTCAATCTCCTCCTGCGCCCGCGCCCGCGCCCTGTTCCGCTCCTCCTCCTCCTCCCAAACTGCCGCAGCCCCAGCACCCTCCACCAAGCCCCTGCTCCCCAGCGCCCTTCTGCCCTCTCCCCGTGTCGCCCGCGAGCTGCGCCAGTGCCGCACCACCGTCAGCACCATGGCGGCCATGACAGCTCGGCGCAGCAGCTGCGCTGCGCCGCCCTGGCCCCGGCCCTTCTTGGAGCCGCCGCGGGTGCCCCAGGCCGAAGACAGCGACTACAGCAGCAACCGGGGGGGAAAGGCCGCGCACGGAGGTTATTAACGTCAGGAGCCGTAGATACTGGGTGAAAACCCTTCGGAAAGCAACAATACTACAATAACAAGCAAGCAGTATAGCAGGCAATAAATAGCGGAAACCCGCCGCACGTGCTCGACCGGAGTATACCTCGGGGAGGTCTTGCAGGCGCCCCAGCTTAAATGACGTCATGGCGCGACTCCAGGGAGCCCATGGGTCGGATCTCTCAGAAGCAGCGGCGGCGGCGCCGCCGCCGCCTGCGACGCTGCCGCTGGCACCGCCGACTGCTGGCGCCCCTTCACCACCGATACACGTCGTGCCAGGTGCCGCCTCTGCACTAGCTGGCGCCGGGAGGCCGCCGCCGCTGCCGCTGCTGCCGCCATTCACCAGCGTCGCCTCCGCCAGGCTGAATCGGGAGCTGAGGGAGCTGCGGGTGCTGCGGTGCCCCTCAGGGCTGGCGGCACTGGAAGAGGCGGCGACCGTCGGATGCCATAGGGCCCGCGCCGCATGTGCGCCACCCGCCGCCGGCCCCGTACCACCACCCTCCCTGGCGCTCTTGCTGACACTACCAGGGGTGCACTCAGCGCCGCCCTTCGCGGCCGTACTACCGACGCTGGGCGTCACGGGCGGTGGCGCGCCCGCAGCGCCTGGCGGCGTAAGAGGGGCTGCAACGACTGACTCAACGCTGAGCTCCTGACCGGCAGCGGCGGCGGTGCCGCCGCCGCCGCCGCCGGCAACCGTGACGGCGGCGATGGCGGCCGCACAGCGCGCTGCGGGGCCGTACACATGGTGGTGGTGGCCGTACGCCAGCGGATCGGGATGCGTGGGGCCGCAGCGGCGGCGGCGCTCGTCCACGAATCCCGGCATGGCTGCGGCCATGGTGTGCACGAACTTACTCATCCCCATGCTGATGGCCATCCTGGGATGTTGGGGCGGCGGAGCAGCGGAGAAACGCCGTGTTTAAGACGGCATGAGAGGGAGAGAGAGAAACCGATAGGGAGATGGGACAGCGGGGGGGGTGCGTGGATTGGTGGTGGGTTAGAAAGCGCAACCATCAGGTGAAGGTGCCATCGTGCTCCACAGAGCACGCGCGCTGACACACGCTGGCCTTCACCTCCCTCCCCTGCCATCTGCATGGCGGATGGCAGAGCCCTTCCCATACAGCACGCCGTACAGGGCCGCTTCCAGCACTGACACGGCATTTCCACTATCGCACTGCGCAGGGCCCACCTGGCCAGCCTCTCCGGTATGCGCATGTCCTCCGAGTGCAGCAGCAGCACCTCCACAGCGGGACGGGGGCCGCCCCAGGGGCACGCGACACTCCTGGCGGGGAGGCAGCGGCGGACGGTAACAAGTGATGGTGGGAACAAAAAGGGACTCCAGGCGGCTTTGGGGGGTCGTGTACTAGCGTCAAAAGAGGAGGGGAGCAGCGAACAGGACCCGAAGGGCAGGAATGCGCGAGATTGCCGTGTACGGCTGCGCGGCACCTCACCGGCAGCGCCACATGCTGTAGTACTCGGGAATCTGTACGACCTTGCCGGACGTGCCGTCGCACTCGCCCGGGTGGTCGATGCTCTTAGTAATGCAGTACAGGTCGGCCACGGGCACGGCATCGCCCACCTCCCCGCTGTCGCGGGCGGCGTGGCGGGACTGCTGGCGGGCGGGCGGAAGGCCATGGTGCACGGCGCCATCGGGAGTGACGCTGAAAAGAGCCCTGGCGATGACGTATTGCCGATCGGTGATGAAGCCGAACGGAAACGACCTGATCCACCGAACCACCTGCAAGCACGCGAGGAGACGCCCCGGTGGGTTGGGACGCGGGTGCTTTGGCTGCCGTTGTCGCATCGTCGAAAGCTCATTGGACGGAGTCACTCCAAATAAACTGCGCCTGACCCAAATAGCTCCGATCCTGCCTCTTACACACCACAGCAAACCCTCACCCTAACCAACTGCTTGTCCCCCCCTTGCCTCAGGTGGTCCTCGCAGGCCACCCGGTAGGCGGCCTTAAGTGGCTCCGCGCGCCTATGCCTGCGCCTATCAGCGCCCCGTCCCGCCGACCCACGGGTCTCCTCTCCGCCCCGCGGTCTCACCTGCTGCCGCCGCCGCTGGTCTCCCGCCTCGAGCACCTCCGCGCTCACCATGAAGCCCTCCCACCGGCACCTGCAGCACGCAGGACCCACGGAAGGCGTTTTCCCCCTCCTGATCGCTGGCACCGCCTTCACATGCCCATGTGCTCACAAGCCCACAAACCTCGCCCACAAGCAACCCCCTAGCCATCTCCCCTCTCTCCCCGTCCCTCTCTTTCAGAGGAGTACTGCCCGCCCGCCGCCGCACCTGCACGAGTCATCGAATGAAAAGTCGACGTACTCGAGCGGGCTGACGTCCGGCATAACCATCACCGACCGGTATTCGGTTAGACCGTTGGGCAGAGCCCGTCGCCAGGCGCTGTAACGGTAGCTGCGCGCCAACTCCTTGTCCATCAGGTGCGTCCACGGCCCGGCGCCGTGTACGACAACATCCTGCTCAGCCCGCAGCTGGAAGAACTCCAGGTCGGGATGGTCGACATACCAGCGGTGCTTGGGGTGGCTGATGGCGGCGGCGGCGTCGACGGCGGCGGCGGCGGCGATGGCCGTGGCGGCGGCGTTGAGCGGCGGCGGCGTGGCGGGCCCTGGGAGAATGGCCTCGTACGGCCGTACGGCACGCACAGCGTCCTGCGCGTCGCTGGTGTGCGAGGCGGTGTCGCTCAGCGCGCGAGAGGCCGGCACCAAGTGTACGGCGGCGTCGCCGGCGGTGGCGGCGGTGACGGCGGCGCCGACGCCGCCAAGGTTGAGCCGGGGCAGGAAGTCTAGCCGGCGCCACCAGTGCCATGGCTGTGGCTGCTGATGAGTAGGAGGAAGCGCAAACGGGGAAATGGCCACAGGCGGTGCAGCTTCTGCCGCCGGTTTCGGAGCCTCAGCTTTGGAGCCGTCTCCAATAACCACCAGATGCTTCACGGGGGCCATGCCGCCGCTGGGTTGCTGCAGCTGCTCGCCTTGGACACCATTTCCTGCGGCCCCTGAAGGGCCATGCAGCGGTGAGGGCTGCTGCGGTGCGCTCGCCTCTTCGCTGAGCTGTTTTACCTTGCTGTCCTCGGTCCTAGGGCTGCTCGCGAGAGGTGCGCGCTTCGACAGCGCGCGTCCGGTCAACACACCTGACACGAAAACGAGCAGCAGCGTCGCCATAGCGAACAGGGCGTTGCCGGGGAAGGGAACCGAGTCGAGCTGGCCAACCGCTGCGCGCGACGCTGCGGAGACAGCTCGCGACAAGGTTGGGGCTGCTGGGCCTGCCAAGGTCTTATCCGATCACGGAGGACGAGGAGGATGTCAGCGCGCCTGCCGAAAGCCGCGACAGTGGACTCGCTCAGGTGGAGACACAGCAGAGCGCGAGGAGCTCAAAAAGGAATCTGATTTCGCGGCAGGGCATGAGCTGCTGCCGGCCAGCATTGGCCGCGCCTCAAAGGCAAAGAGCGCGCTTTCTGTCCGTGTCGGTGCCTTCCCCCGTGGGTTAGCTGTCGGGACGTGCGAAAGGCGAATTCGTGCGATAATCAGCACGAAATACTTAAATGTATATTATAAAGATATAAGGACGCCTTTGTTTGGTGACCTGGTGCTTACAAAGCCAGCCGGGGCAGTGATGTCATCTAAATCCGCCTTGGAGCCCCTGGTCGTCTGGCCAAGGTGCCGAAACGTTCGCGCACGCTCGCCGCGCTAAGCGCTCGAATTTAACAAAATGTGCCAATATGCACGAAAGCAAACGCGCGCTGCAACTGACGTCACGATCGTCTTCTTTCTCTGGCCTCAGCCGCATGGGTCGCTGCGTCGCCACCCTTCCGAATTCCTTTTCGAGCCCTCCACCATCACAACCGCACGCGAAATATCCACATTGCCCGCAACAAGATCACAGCAGCATTTTACGCAAGTACGACCTCAGGACGCGGCGCCTCGCAACGACCTCCTCCGTGAACTCATCCGGCTCCACACCGTCAGCCGCCATGCGGTCAATGATGTCCTGGCCGCGGTCAATGTCCGACGTACGGCAGCATATCTCGAGCAGCGCGTTGAAGGAGACTGCGGTGTGGAGGGTTAGGCAGGTAGGTGGGTGGGTGGCGATGAAACGCGGGTTGGTGGGTTGGTTGGCGGTTGGAAGAAACGGATGGCGGTGTAAGGGCCTTACGGTCAGGTGCGCATCGCAACAGCCGAACGCGGACAGGTGATCGCACCTCCAAGGCGCGAAGGCTGCGCGAACGATGGGTTTTGGGTCACATGTTGCTTGTTGATGCTGATGACAGTGCCGGTGGGCGGCGGGCGACAGGTGAAGTGGCTTCGGCTATACACATAGAGGGGTGGTTTCCCAGGCGCCCAGGTCCACATCACGCCCAAGTGGTTTCCCATCCACATCACCACCCCTTATATAACTACGGTTCCCGGTATCCCACACGCCCACCACGCCCCGGGACGTGCACAAAGCCACACCCACCTCAGCCCGATGCGCTAACGTACTCTTCAGACCAAGAACCTGGCAAATCCCCGATAACTAGCCAGCGATCAAGACTCTCACGCCACTCCTACCTGGCCCCTGCAGACACCTCCCTTGTCGTACAAATGGTGCCGTGTCACGGGCATGGTGCGCCCCCCGTGCCCTTGCCCACCGCCCCATTTGAGTCGCGCCGCGCTGCGGCGGCCTAACCACCCACCTGCTGTCGGCTCTATCCCGTACTTCATGCGCATCGTGGTAAGCGTCGAGTCGATGCGGGGCCAGTCGGGCGGATCTAGTGCGCCATAGCCACGGAGCATTACGACGAACGAGACCTCGTCGGGCGCCAGGAGCTCGCCTAAAGGGGCCCGGTGTGGTGGGCAGCCGCAGCAAGCACGATGAGTACGTTGGAAAGTGCGGGAGGAGAGCGCTGGACCGCTGGCGGTGCGGCATTTGCTGGCAGATCGCAACGTTTCCCGGAACCACTAGCACTCCCCCTAGTGTCGAACGTTGCAGGCAATCCACGGGATGGTATTATGCACGGCCGCCCAAGTGTTCTCACCAAACATCTCTTCAAATATGCTCTGCGCTAAGTCCATGTCTCGCGAGCATGCCTGCACCAGCGCCGTCGCCGCGCGTGTGTCGGGCTGAATCCCCAGGTTGGCGAGACCCGCCAGAGCACTGATAGCCTCGCGTACACGTCCCGACGCTCCCAGGGTCTTGATGCGCTTTGTTACCTCCGCCCGGGCGGCAGAGATCCGCTCCTCTTCGTTCTGCGCACGAGAGCACGAAGTTCAGGCGTCTCGACGGAAAGGATCAAACGACGAGGCAGGGCCATAGGCTCAGACTGATAAACAGTTTCAGCCTTGTGGTATGAAGGATTTGTGAAACCTAGCCAAATGCATTACGCACGCGGTCACGACACAAACAACAACGTCGCCCACACCTGCTGCTCGTCTGATTGGAGCCGTGCCCGGCAAATTTGCCGTTCACATTTCGATGGTCTTACGGAGGTGAATGGCCGTGCTGTTCGGGATGCTGCTAGGCTATGCCCAAAGGATTGCGGTGGCGGCTTGACTTGCATTTTGCTCAAAATCTTAAGGGCGCGTCCACGACAAAGTTAAAGATTAAAAGCGGTCTTCAATGCGAATTAGAAATGAAAGGCAAACAAAGGAGCGCAGAGGCCAAGCGTCCCCAGCTGAGCGAGCTATGCGGTATACCAGTTGTTGCGAAGCAATACGTCGTCCAACCTGTATATGGGATACTCCTATGTTATCCAAGAAGACTACCGTGGTAGCCCAAGTGACGGCCATAGTACGATCCACCAGGACGTGAAATGCGCGCGAACCCATCCCTGCTCATTACGGTACCCTCACCCCCTTTTAGCCTACATCCAAGTGCACTTCTATGCGTGCGGGGTTTCTGATATATTTACAACGTACCACGCGGCGGCCCTTATCCCCCCCCATCGTCCCTGCACGCCCGTGCCTGCCCGTGCCCATATACCGGTACCAACACCACAGGACATGACACAGTACGTTACAGCCTTCCGCTTCTTCACGCAAACGCATATGTTTTAGACGTAAGCGATTTCCGTCTAGCACCCATGTCCTATAGGTGCCTGCAATGCAACGGCTGATGCACGCCTGGAGCTCCCCTACTCCTCGACCGGAGTCAGGCTCACCATACCGGCATTACTGCAATCTACTATTGCCGACGTGCCATGTCGTACCGCACGCACGAAATCAAACGCCATGGCCACTTCCGTAATTACCCACTGCACCGTCAACCGTCCCAATGAATTCGCCTCCGCGAAACACCGCATGAAATCGCTGTAGGTTTTGCGCCCGCCCCCTCCTTCCCATTCCTGCGCCATTCCTGCACTACCAACCCACGGCTCCGAAGCCCGCGTCAAACCATGCCAAACCCACCTGCGCTCCCACATTCACAATGTGGAAATGCGAATGGCGCACCAGTACGACCTCGCAGGCACTCCTCACCTGCAGGCGATGCTGGGCCCTAGGCTGGACTTATGTACACAACTACGTACGTTAGCTTCTCATCATCTGCGTCGTACACAACTACATACGTTAGCTCCTCATCCATCTGCGTCGTACACAACTACATACGTGAGCTCCCCGTCCATCGGCGTCGCACGCCGCTGTCCCCCTCCGCCGGCCGACAAGGCCTCGGTTCACTGCCGCCAATTGGCTGCAGTTGGTGCGGCCGCTATGGAGTTCTTCCTGTTCTTCCTCCTTCCTCGAACTTGAAATGCTACATCGGCAGCCGCTGCACCAGCAGCAGCCGCCGCGGCTTGCCCAACTTACCGCGCTCCGCCTCAGCCAACCAGCGAGCGTCCGTCCAAGCCTTCTGCTCCTCAAAACCCTGGCGCGTGTACAGCCTGGGGAGTCGCACCAGGGGAACTACTGAAAAAGGCGTTTGGTGAACACGAACGGGATCTATCAGACAAACACACTTATGTGCGCTCACCTCAATGCCGCCGTGTTGGTTCGTGCCACCAGCAGCGCGACCATCGACGGCGGCGCCAGCCGCGCCGCCGCAGCCACTGCCGCCTCCGCCAGCAGCTCCGACGCGACGCCGCGACGCCGGTGCGCCGGGTCCACAGCAAGACCCGTCAACAGCGCATACAGGGAGCCGGTCCCAGCGCCGGTCGCAGCCGTCACGTCGGGCGGGACCTCCTCGAAAGTGAGGCCGCAGCAGCCGATCACCTGCAGCGGGGCAGCGGGAGCAGGGGCAGGGGACGGGGTCAGGGGCAAGGAAGGAGGGTTTGGCTTAGGATTTGGTTTAGGGTTTTACTTTGGGCGTCGGAGGGTAGCGGAAGGAAGCTGGACGCTCTGCGCAGCTCAACCCAGCCCGCGTCACGCCCTGTCTCCAAACCTTGTCGTCTGTACTGGCGAGAAGCGTCACATATTTGTTGCCGTAGATTAGGTGCTGCAGCAGCAGCGTCAACAGGGATGCCCAGCCGAAGAGCAGGCTCGCCAGGGGCGGCTCCTCGGCACGGGCCGTCCCCCTCTGCCAGGCGTCTTCATCCTCGTAGAATGCCGCTGCAAGCAGCTCCGCAACCTGTCGGGACGCCATTGCAGAACCTGGGTTAGCGGGTTGACGGCGGGTACCACTTATGAACATGACCTCCCGATGCGCGAAAGTATGCATGCATTACACAGGGTGCGAACATACGGGCACCGAGGTCGGCATGCTGGTGTGGGAGCTACCAAACGCCGGTTGTGCAGAACCCTGGTACTCACCGAACAACACGCGCCGAACTGGAACCAGATCACGTTACGCCTCATGCGTGGAATCAACGCGGCAAAGATCCACACAGAGAATGCAATTTACGCAGCCTCTATACTGTCGACGCCCGCGTAAAAGCCCACATTGGCAACTCATCCACGATGCCCGGGCCCGTACGTACCTGGTGCAGAGTTTTCCATCCGAATGATGCTAGATTTTCAACCAAAGTGATTTGGTGAACGCGATGGGCGATGGGTGTACCGCTTTGCGGCTTAAAGTGCGGGACCTTTGCACGCCCGCAATACGGCTGCGAGGGCGAAACAGCAAAATTTAACAGTGGAGACTTGTGAGGCTGACTGCTATTTGCTTATTGCGAACACCCTACCGGCCGAGCAGAACAGGTGCACGGATGACGCCTCAATGACGTATATACTCTGGGAGTTGAGGGCGCAGAAGGCTGCATCACGTGATTTTGTTACGTGTTGCACTGATTGCAATTGGCGAGTCTTGCCTAAAACTAAGTTGGCTGTACATCAAAGCTGTACGATGGTAACTCAGCGCGCTTCTCGAAATCGGTCGTCCCTGATTATTTTATGCTACGTAGAAGCTTTACGCTGCTCCATGCCTGGCATTTTATTCTCTCGGGGTTGTCAGGGAAGGAAGTCTGCGGATTTAGGGCGAAGTGTATGACAGTGCTGGACAGTGTGAGTTTGGCAGGAGCAGGCAGGAGAATTTCCGACGAGACACGACGACAAAGAGGCCGTCCCGGGCCAAGGCAATTTTCACGATGCAGCGAGCACGCAGTTGCCAGTCCGTCGTGCCATACTTCGCGCTGATAGACGCACCCCCGCCGCCTGAGGAACTCTTGTCGTTGCGTGCGTTGCGCAGGCCGCCTCGACAACATCGGTGCCGCCACCTCCACCCGTGCAAACTACGTGGCTACGATGCCTTTGACCCTGTGTCATTGAGAAGAAGATGTGGCAGCGTCCACAAGCCAGGGCGAGCCCTGGATAATCAGACCGAGACCTCACCGTACGTGAAGCCAGCGCTAGCAGCCAGCAGACGCCCTATAAGGCAAAGGGAAAACAGCACGCTCCGCCTCGCCCAACAAGTTGGGGCACCCCAAGGCCCAACGCAGGGAAAAACGGCGGGACCGGACAGCTAGCCAGGACCGACGGGCTGGGACAGAGCCCCCCGGGGGCCCAGGGCAACACCCTCACGCGCAAATGCCCCGCTCGGAAGGCCGGCCAGCAAAGGGAGTCGGGCACTCCCAACAAACTAAGTTCAAGAGGGCGTGGAAAGTTGTGCAGTACACGCAGCCGCGCTCGCACGTTCTTGCAGCATTGAGTTCCTATCCTTACCCACTAGGAGGCCTGCCCCCCAGGGAACCGAGGGGAACCATCCTGATGTTTTTTGGGCTGTCGCAGGGACTGCATTGGGGCAAGAAATAAACCTTTGTTCCATTAATCCATGCCACTGTCGCTGGCCTTTGCTGGAGGCGGCCGGAGAGCTCTGGCGAGCCGTGATCGGTAGCGAGCAGTGACCCACACTGGTCGAATACCTCGTCCATTTAGTTCATCCGCTGCACTTCCCACATACATGAGTCGAGGTAGCGATGGAGAATGGGGGGATAGCGGCGACGTGTTCTGGGCGAATGCCCCTCCCACTGGGCGCCAGGGGTAGGCAAGGTCGCATTTACTTAGCATCGCTACAAATATGACGGGGGGAGGGGTAGTAGCGAGGAGGCGGCATAGAAGAAGTCAATACAATTGCATATGACAAGGCGACGGCAACCGCCCCCAGCCCGGCAAAAAAGAACACCGTGGCGAAGAAAGTGCCCTTTCGAGGGCTGTACCCTGAGTATGGAAGTATGATTTGCTTACCTGCTGCGGCAAAGCTGTGCCTTGTTGTTGGCTAAAAGTGTGGATCGCTTCCTGAGATGGGCTTGCTGTCCTCTTTCCCGGCGCGTTCATGATGCTGTGTGCAGCGAACCAGCGATGCGCAAGCACGTGCGGACATGTCCCCACGCCCTCCCTCCGCTGTTCTCCTTCCCCCGTGGCCCAACGGACAGTACGAGGTGGCGACTGCCCTACGGCTGCGTGACCGCCCACGGCACCCCTCGACACCGCATTACTCACTTTACTCACTAGCGCTCCACAAAAGCCCGACCAGGGTCCGGCAGTTGATCCTCACTTTGCCACACGTCCAGTCACAATCCGGTCGTTAATCGCCAACAATGTAACATCTCATCAACAATGTGAACGTTTACCAATTGAGCCTCCGCCGGGCGTTATCCTGCCGCGTTCCACTGCCAAGCCTGACAGATGCGAGCGACAGCAAGTCCATCCCTCACCAGCGTCAAATTTAAAGGTAATTTAAGCATACCGCATAGTCGCACGTAGCATTTGATGTCAGGTAAATTTGTCGCACGCTGTACGGTTCAAGTGTTTCCAGACTGCTTCGTGCAAGGAACAAACCGCTCGATGAGACGGTTTTTAGCAGGGAAGATACAAGCATCTGCAGGCAATGACGGGATAGGATCAACGAAAGGCTATACAAGCCAACACCATTGTCAACGTCAACACCTAGCGTAGAGCGAGGAAACTGAGCATATCTGTCACTAAGTATTATAATTTAATATGATTGATGCCCGATGCGTACATCCACATTTAAAGTAATCGCAAACTGACCGCCTGCCGAATTCCGATACAGTACGGAGGATCACTGCAGGGCGTCTTGCGGAGTTGCTGGATGTGCGGGCTTTCGTGGACGACAATTGTGATTAGTTTCCAGAACATCATAATGGATATTTTAGTTGTTCTTTTCGCCCCACTATGCGGAGTTAGGCCTTCTGGCGCTTCGATCGAAACTTGAGGGCGCCCTCGCAGCAGCGGGTGTTAAGGTGCAAGTGGAGCGCATGTGCGTGGGCAGCAATACTGCTTCTTTTGCGTGGAGCTGGAGAAGCGGCCAGGGTGAGCAGGCCCTTACATTGGCAGGACGTAGGCAGCAGTTGCGGCGCCAAGCGGGCCGGGGTCTGCATTTGGTAACTGAGCATCCCCATATCTCAAGCATCACCTGGCATAGCGCTCTGCACCGGGTCGCGCGGCGCGGAAAACCGCAAGGTTGCGAGTCACGGTCAAAGGTCGTAGGATGAGGCGCGCCTCGCAACAGTCTAGCGAAGAAGAAAGCGGGCGGACCGTGTATCCGTGATGGACACCGATCAGCCATTGCGGTGAAGCATGTGGCGCTGGGAACGGTAGCTCGTCGGCTTCCGACCGTCCTCCGGCTCGACGCAGGGACCGACAGCCTTGGCGTCCTGCAAAGAAGAGCTACAACCAGCCTCTCCTAATACAAATGGATAGCGGTAACATACCTTGCTGTTTCAGGCCTGTCTACCTTTGTCGAATATCGTTTTATGATTTCCTCTCGGTGGTGTCCCGGCGCGAAACGTAGCGCATTTTCCCCATAACCTGATGCAATGTGCATAACCTCATCCCAATTGATACCCTTCGGCGTACCGCGTCTCATCTTGCGCCCCCCCCTCCCCCCTACCTCCGCTCCTGCGCAATGGTTGCTTTGTCTTCTTTGTAGGGAAGGCTTTGGGATGGACATTCCTGTTACCGGACCGGCTCAGATCCCGGCCACTGTAGAGGTCATCTGTGGCACGTTGCGTGGCACTTACGATGTGGCCAAAACGAAAATCCTGTACCTGTCCCACTTGGGGGGTATCCGCGAAGCTACGCCCACTGAATTTGAGCGGCTGGGTGGTCGACAGGCTACCAAGAAATGGAAGCAGGCAAGTGCAAGGTCCCTGAAGGGCAGCGGGGACGAGAACAAGGGGCGGTAGGGACGCGAAGTAGGGGCAGTAGGGGCGGGAACTGACAGAAACAGCGAGCGAGGGGGCTCGTCGCGCCGGGTGGCTCCAACATCTCCGCTCTCGTAGGGAAAGGGGAGGGGCATGTGGCGATTTATTTGGGCAGGTTGTACTTATGGCTGCTCACTCCGTCCCTGTTCATGGCCAGGGGCACGCAGGGCATGGCTCTGTTGACGGCGATGCCCTTAACAGAGATACGCCACTTCAGCCTTCAACATTGGTGTGGCCGTACCCCCTCCTTGCCCACGCACCCCACGTGCGCGTCCACGCGCATCCCACCTGCATGGGTTACCCGACCTCTGCCCGCATGCTAATCCACATCCTCCAACCATCTTCTCCCGCAATTCGCGTCACATACAGAGTATCCGAGTGGTGGATTCCCACGGCCAGCCCGGCAAATCGCTGGGCGAGTGGCTTGCTGGGACCGCTGGGACCTCCGGGGAGGGCCAGCGGCAGGCCTTCGCGTGGCTCACCATGGGGCAGCGGGGTGGCGCTTGGGCGGAAGCGGGGGACGGCGGCCGAGGCAACCCACAGGTTTGTCTCCGGTTAATGCGGGCGCGTCCACTGTGTGGAGCCCGACACGCTCCTACAGGACCGGAACCCGGGCGTACGGATGGTGGCCGGCGGTGGTGGCACCTGGGGCCGGGCGGGGCCCCATGGGTTGTTGTGGTAGCTGGACGGCTCTCCAGGGGCATGGAGTGGGGAGTGCCCAGATCCACAGCGGCTCCGTGGTCGTTGAGCTTCGTCGCCGAACAGTTGTAGGTTTTGGACTTGGCGCCAGGGGCTCGGGGCCTGCTTCCCAATGGCAATGTAGGAACAGATCCCACTGCCCGCCTCGGCTGGCCGTTTCCTTGCGGTTGCTGACCCTGCCCTCCGCTCCAATGCCTCATGGCCGCCCGCGATACGCAGTCGACCTCCTCCCAGATGCGGGAGCAGTTCCAGCTGCAGCTGCTCGACTTTCTGAGCGGGCGGATCGACAATCCGGGGCCGGGGCCCGGGAGTCAAGTCTCAGGGGGAGAGTTCGGCCCTGTGACCCTTGGGTCACATACATTCGACCTTCGAAAGGTGTACACCATTGTGAGTGGGGGCGTCGTCGGTGTGAGCGGCGCAGTCCAGCCGGCGCTCGGGCTTCTTGCGGTGTGTTGCGTAATCGGGGCGCGTGCACAGTCATACCTACGATACTCGACCCCGTTCGCAGCCCCCGGGCGTTCCTCCGCCGGGCCTTCCTCCGCCGGGCCTTGGCATCCGCCAAACCCGACCCCAATGCCGCACCCCGCCGCCCCAGGTTCGGGACATGGGGGGCTACTCAGCAACGCAGGCACTGTCCGATGGCTGGGAGAAGGTGGCTGCGGGCGTCGGGATGGAGGCGATCACGCCGCTTGCGGTGCACGCCTGCAGGTGCGCAGCAGGGGGCGGGTGAGGCCGCTGGGCGCCGCGAGGGAGTGCGTGCTGTAGCAGGCTGAGCCGGCGACAAGCCGCAGGCAATACGGGACCCGCGGCCATTGGTACTGGTGGGGATGGGTAGTGGGGCGCGTGCGCGCACGGTGTGTTTGTCCTCGGGGCAACGAACGGGACAAGCAGGTGCCAGCCCAGTCCCGAAGCTTCACCCAGTGTGGGCTTGCGCTTTGCCTGTTGCAGGTCCGTGTATGAGCACTATCTGCTCAGGGCGGAGCGCTTGGAGAAGGCGCGGGAGGCCACTGGCATCCCGCTGCCGCCACCGCCGCCGCCGCCGCCGCGCCGCCAGGCGAGTAGCCCATCTGGGTCGGGGCCCAGCCTGCCCACGGGCGGAGGCACCCAACAAAAACAGGAACCCGCCGAGCGTCAGGTGTTCGCGGATCGGGCGCCATCCGTCTCGCAGCGCGCCCCGGCCCCCGCCGCGCCGCCACAGCCCGCCGCGCGGCGACCCGTCCCGCCGCCGCCGCCGCAGTGGGCCCCGCCCACCGGTCGCTCTGGCGCCGGAGGCGGGGGTCAGGACCGCCGCATTCACGAAGACTCACGCCCTGCCGGAGGTGCCACGGGGAACGGCAGCAAGGGCCAGTACGCCGCCAGTGCAGGGCGTAACGGTGGCGGGGGTGGGTACGACTCCGGTCACGGCGATGGCGGCGGCGGGTACGACGGTCCAGGGCGCAGCAGCTACGAAGGTCCCAGCCGGTCAAGCTACGATGGTCCCAGTCGTAGCGGGTACGACGGCCCGAGCCGCAGTGGGTACGAAAGTAGTGGTCGCGGTGGGTACGACAGTGGCGGCCGCGGCGGGTATGACGGCGGCCGCCGCGGGTTTGAAGGCGGCGGCCGTGGGGGATACGACAGTGGCGGCCGTGGCGGGTACGACAGCGGCGGCCGGGGGGGGTATAGCGGTGGCGGCCGTGGCGGGTACGAAGCGGGAGGGCGAGGGTACGACTTCGGAAACAGCCGAGGAGGAGGAGGAGGAGGAGGGTACGACACCGCGCCGGCGCTTGCCACCGCCGTCGCCCGGTACCGGCAGGACAGCAACTCATCTCTTGAGAGGCGCCTGGCGGGACTCGAGGCGCTGCTGCAGCAGCATGCGGTGCAGCCACAGCACCGATATGATAATCAGTACGAGCAGCGCTCTTCATTGCTGCCTCTGGACATTGGCGACGACCAGCTGCTGTTGGCAGCGGGTTTGGGGCTACAAGGGGCCGGCGGCCGCGACGGCGGCACGGTATTGAACCCGCTCCTCCTGGAAAGCGCCAGCCTCGCGCCGGTCAACCGCCAGCAGCAGCCTTCCCTGCACTTCGGCGGCGGCGGCTCGCAACAGCGGTTGCAGCTGCAGCTGGCCGGCGGGGGTGGCGGTCGCCAGCAGCAGGACCCGCGCGAGGCGATGCTGGTAACTGTGGCGGGCGGGCCGGGGGGAGGCGGCCTGGGCGGAAGAGGCAGCATGGTGCAGGCGCAGGTCGATCACACTAGCCTCGTCAGCCTCGCGGGCGGCCATGCCTCCTCGTCCGGTCGGTTGCTGCCTGTCGCCCTAGGTCGAGGGGGCGGTGGCGGCAGCGGCGGGCCGGAAGCGCTACATCCGGGCTGGTTGCCACGCGGCCGGGCCGGCAGCGCGCTGCAGCAGCTGCAGGGCGGTCGCGCTGCGGCGCTGCTGGGGCTGCAAGGCGACCTGCCGGATGGGACGGTGGTGGACGACCCGATGATTTCCAACCTCTTGTCCGAGTACTTTGGGAGCGCGGGCGTGCCTGCCGCCATGGGGCTGGTGCGAACCGGCAGCGGCAACATCGGGGTCAGCGGCATGGGGGGAGGCGGGGGAGGGTATAAGCGGGGGCAGCCGGACGGAGGTCCCGGCGGTGGGGGGGGAGACCACGGCAGTGGTCCGCACAAACGTACGGCAATGTGACGAGCAAAAGCAGTGCATGCAGGGGATCGACACTACGAGGTGCGGCACTGACGGAGCTGGTTGGCGGGAAGCATGAGCAAGGGCACGGGTGGGCAAGGTCCGGGTCATTTGGCGAGCCCCTGGCACAGGGGTGAGGGCGTTGAGCACGAATGCCGCGGCTTGCATGCAGGTCAAATGGACGGGACATGCGGCAGGTCAGGTCGGGGCATACTGGGATGCGAAAGGTCACATGGCTGTCCTGGCTTAGCTGGAGCCATATCTAGCTGGTGCCTGGCGGCGCGTCGTGCGTGCGCATGTACGGGGGTTGCTGGAGACGAGGAAGCACTCGAAGCAGACGAGGTAGCTGCAGGCGGGCGGCATGGGAGCCCTGTCGGGAAACCTAGTGCGTTTGCTCCGGTGCAGGCTGCAGCTGCTTGGCGGCTCCTGCTGTCTCCGCTGCCTGGGGAAGCGGGTGTTCCGCTGCCCAAAACTGCTTAACCCACCTTCGCGTGTCCAATGTGGGTGTCGCTACAAGTGTGTGTGAATGTACGTACAATGGAAGCCGCGGGTGATACGCGGTCCGGCAAGAAGTCGTGATATGCAGTCCGGCAGGAAGTCGTGATACGCGGTCCGGCAAGAAGCCGTGACCGTCGCGTGTGTTCCGAGCATCGGGGAGCAAAGGATGGATCCAACTCAATAGGATGGCATGGATGCTCGGACGCATCAGGAGCATGTGCAGCACATCCATTACCACCACGACTTGCATGGCGGGCTCGGGTGCCCCAGTGGCGGGAGCTCGAGACCCAGCCATGACGCATGCTGCGGATGGTGCCGTCTGCGCATGTCCACTGTTATTGTTTCAGTTGTTCGTTGGCCACTGCTGACTGCTTCCACGAGTGCGTGCATGCGGCTGCGGGCGAACTACTCGCGCTGGCGCGTCGGTGGGATAGCGGCGAACAGCGCTCATATGTGTGCGGATGCGACCGATGCGGACGCTGTTGTCCCTAGGAGTCTGATCGCGCGCTGAGGAGCTGATTTCGCTGTCCTGGCTGCGCCCATGCGCGCTGGTGTCCGCCGCGCTTGTGTGGAGTGTGTTGTGTAGTGTTGCGAGGCAAGGAGCATTCCAGATTGAGGCATGTGTATACGTAGCGCCCCCCATTATCGCAAAGGGCATCGTAGCCGCGCGTGACGGCCTTCATTTGTGCACACACGCGCTTGTGTGACGTGACGAGTTATCGAGGCAGTCGACGCCGCCAAACGGTGTCGATCGCGTTGCATCGAGCTGGTGCGATGGTGGGCTGTCCACTGGCCAACGCGGCCCGCCCACGCTATGGCTGCATTTCCAGAGCCGGCCGCGACGTGCACTGGCGACGCGTCTGATGTGAGGTGGCTGGCCTGTCGGCTCCCGCGTACTTTTCCAAAGGATGCGACCCAGGCTAGCCTTGCGGCAGGCCCGGCTTCAATTGATTGCGGAAGCGTAGGGATCTCGGCTTTGCTCGCAAGGTGCGGTAGCTCGTATGCGGTGCTCATCTTTGTCTACTTTCGTTAGTCCGCTGCCAGGCCTGCGGCGACCTGGCAGCTGGTCGGCGTCGGTGTGGTGTCTCGGTGGATAGAATAACTACGGATGCGGGTGGACGATCACGAAACAAGGACTGCTTAATACGACCATGAATTGTTCATTGGGTGATCACGCGGCAACGGTGCGCGCGCGAGGAATCACCGCGTGTGATCGTGCGGTGTTTAGGACTGTCAGCGCTCTGTGCTTGATGAAAGGTGCGTCCTGGACTGCTGAAAAGGTGTCAAGTGTGCCTGTGGGAACGACGTGCATTGTGCGAAACTCTTGACAGTGGGCGGCTCGTTTCGCGAACGATTTATGCTGACGCTTTGCTTTGGGGTCTTGCATGTGCATGTCCAATCACGGGGTCGGCTTGGGAGGGTGGCCGTTTTCGGCGCTGACCGCAGCTGTCATTGGCAGGCGCCCGTCTGGGGGAGCTTGCGCGGTAGCGGAAGGGGTAGGGGTTTAGGGGAGTCACTCATGATCATTAGTTTAAACGCATCTGCATGTCACAAGTTGTGGTAGGAGGTAGTTACGTCGTATTGAATATTGTGTGGCGGTTTGTGGGCGCGCTGCTGTTGGGTACCATCTCAAATTCTCAATGGCTGCATGGTTTCTCCGCGCGCCAAGGCTGATTTGGTGGGGTCTTAGTGTTCGTGACCACCGAGGTGCAGTTGCTGACTCCTTAACTGGCCACGTGTTGCATTCAAGCGGGTAGTGAGCTGCTCGTCCGCATGAGGACGCTGCTGCGGCCACTGGGTGTGACTTCCAACAAACATCGTAAGCGCAGCCGCGTCTGGCTCGCAGCGACGTATCGTAAATCCTAGATATCAGCGAGTGGAGGCTCGTGCCCCAGAGGCAGCCAGTTCAGCGCCAGGAAGGTTGTGGTGAGACGTCTGTCAAACAGCAGGCTCGCCCTCCTATACATAGGAGGCGTTCATGTCCGGCAGCAACCATGACAGCTCACTGGCTAGATGCACTGTCAGCCGGCCTCGCAGCGCAGGGCGTGAGGTCAAGATACCGGCAACGCGCAGCATACTTGCACATCATCTCGGCACGCTTGGCAACTGTTGACGAGATCTCCTCCGCACCACGTATGGCAGCCCCCGCTACCATCGCCTCAAAAATGTCCTCACCACCCGGCGGCCGACCCGCTGGCATCGCCCTGTAGATAGGGGTCCTTAACACCCATTAACACCACCGCCACGAAAACGTATTTCCGCACGCAATCCCAACCGCTGCTCGACCAGACTCTTTCCTTTTGGCCGCCTGAAGCGCCGGACAAGCGTCCGACGCACTCACCCATTTCTAATTTTCTATCCCTACAAAAAGCGCGCGCCCCGGTAGGCCTTCGCCCACATCAGCTCGCAAGCCGCGTGATGGGGTTTCACGCGGCCTCGCATCACACCACACGCCGCCCGCCAGAACCAGCGCCCGTGAGGGGCCATCGTACGGCGCCGTGTCCCCCGCCATGTACGACTCAGAGCGAGGCCTTGTACGCCTCCCAGCCGGCGTCACGGTACTGCTTGGCGGCGGCGGCCGGGTCGGCGGCCTTGATGACCCCGCGACCCACGATGATGACGTCACTGCCGCGCACCGCCACCGCATTGTGCGGTGTGTTGTACTGCTGGCCCAACGCGTCACCGCCGGCTGCCAACTGGACGCCCGGGGTCATGTGCAGGAGGCCTGAGGGGCGCGAGGAGCAGACACGGCCGCGGATATCATGGAATGGGGTATCTACGAGGCCCGCGGATCAAACCAGATAGGGGTTACCGGTATACCCGCCACGCGTCAGTGAGCACCTCATTGCGCATCAGGGTTGAGCACCGGCGATGCAGCCAGCCCAACGGATCGCGCTGCCCGGCCACCCCGCCATCCAGAGCCGCGCTTACCCGGAGGTCCCGGCCCGTCCTTCCAGCCGACGGGGTTGATGGAGATGAAGCCCATCACAAAGTCCGAGTGCTGCGCCGCCGCCGCCGCAACCGCCTCCGTGTACGCGCCCTGAGCCAGCGTGCCCTTGCTGCTCATCTCTGCATGCCGGGGAGGGGGGGAGGGTGGCGTAAGGACCGGATACACGGCGTGCCCGGGGAGGCGGCAAGGAGTGGCGGGGCTGGTTACGCGTTCACGGAGCTCTAGCTCCTACTCCGGAGCAAGCAGAGGTACGCCGCCCAAAACCCACACACATGCCATCCGCAGGCGCTGCGTGACGGTCTCTGCTACGCTGAGAGGAGAGTTGCGCATCGCGCGCAGTTGCCTTCCGCATGGTCCGCCCTTCATCATGGCGCAGCAGCAACCAGACCCAACTAGACCCAACCAGACCCAACCAGACCCGTCGGTGGTATGACCGAGCGCAGCGGCGCAATCATCCCCCGCGCCGACGGGCCCCGGGCGCCGCACTTCCTCACCAGCCAGCAGCAGCAGGCCGCGGCCCTTGGGCAGACCCACAGTCTTGAGGCCGTCTATGATGCCCGGCCCGGGCACCAGGTGCGCATTGGTGATGTGGGACCAATCGGCGATCTTGTAGATGCCTCCGGCGTACTGGGAAGCCACCGTGTTGCCGATGTCCGCAAACTTGCGGTCCTCGAAGATGAGGAAGTCTGAAGGGCGGCGGGGAGGGACGGGAGGGGGGGCATAAAGGCCGGTCACACGATGTTTAGGCATAATAGCTGGCGCGTTGTCTTCGGACACATAGCGGGAGTGCGGCCAGAAAGGGAGTGAGGGGGCGGTGGGGGGCGGGGTTGGGAGAGCGGGTGGTAGAGCCAGGGCGATTTCGCATTTTGGGTCATCCGGGCTGGGCGCGGTTGCATAGCGACGGGAGAGCGGTGAAGGACGCAGGCGTGGGCCGTTGGGTTGTAGACCTAGCTCGCGGCTCTAGCGCATCCCTCCCGCTACGGTTACGGTCTGTATGCGGGCTCGGGCTTTCGAGGAAGACCCGTGGATGCGGGAAAACACCGTTTAGAACAGACGTTTTGAGATGCTTGCGGGCTCGGGCGGGTCCGGGCTTGGATGAGCCTCGGTTTAGCATGTCCAGCCACCACACCAAGTCGCTCCACTATGGACCCCCAAAAGCGCTGTCTTAACCTTGCGACACACAGTTTGGGGTTCCCGTTGTGGCTCGTTTAAGCACAGCAGCCGAAAGCGGCCTCCGGCTTTGGATACCTGAACCAGCTTGTTCAGCATGCTGCGTTACGAGTTGGTTTGACTTATCCCTTAAAGCGCTGACCTACGGCTTTCTTCGCAACTCCCCACCCGCGGCGGCATGCTGCCTCACGCACCGTGCTTCTTGGCGATCTCCTGCGGTGTCCGAGCGTCGGGTGCCCAGTCGTACGCGTCGTACACGTACGGGGTTTGTGTGCGATCCAAGGCGGGACGGCGGCGGGGGAGTAAGCGGGTGAAGGCTGGGGCAGCGGGTGAAGGCTAGGGCAGCGGTGAGCACTGGGCAGGTGAAAAAGTTGCAACAGCACTCGACAGGGGTGAGATGGCCATACGCTCCGCCTCTCCTTCCTTACTCGTCCCTTCCATACAACCAAGTTCTCCAGAATGTATCTCGAAACGTCGGCCCTAAACCGTTTTTCTTTCGTACACGGGTTTTCCTTGCAACGCTCGTCCCTTCCCGGCCAGCCGACCCTGCCGCCCCTTCAATGCCCCACTCACCGTCAGCTTGGCCACGATGGTGTCATCCCACTTGTCAAAGATGTCGACGTGGGTTTTAAACACGCAGATGTACGGGCCCACCTGAAACAAGAAGACGCGCACATCCGGGGTACGAAGAGGGATGTTGGACCAGCCAGGTGGTTGTAACCTTAACGACCCGTCCTGGCCCCTCATTCCTCCAACCCAATAGGCAAAACACGACCACCCAGAACCACCACCGCATCCCCACCAACCCAGCCTAACAGCCTCTTCCCTTCTCCCCACCTGCACTGAAGCAGGTAAACGCCACCCTATCCGCGATCTCTTCTCCCCTCACCGTATCCGCCAGCTCCAGCATCTCCTCCGCGGTGTCCACGTCAGCAGCCACGCTGAGGTTGGTCTGCTTGCGCACCATAACCTCCAGGCAGCGCTTGGCCATGGCGTTGGCGGCGAGCGGGATGCGCTGCTCGTACGGCAGCCTGTACGACGTCACACGCACGGCGGGCGCGAGGCGGGAGGCGCGGTTGCGGACGCGGGAAGAGGCGTGTGTGTTTTGGTTCGTGGTTGAGGCATCCGGAGGCGGTGCGGCTGCATCCGGATCGCGCCAACGAACAAACAGCGATGGTTCTACGATGCGAATGAGCAGAGGAGGACGGGTCAGGGCCGAGGACGGCAGCGCAATGCAGCCGCGAGTGTCGAGGCTCGCGTTGCTGTTGCGACAAGGAAGTGCGGGCGGGCGAGGGGAGGGGAGACGACCGCGCGACTGGGCGAGGGCGGCCGCACCTCTTGAAGGGGGCGGGTGCAGGAGCCGCCGGTGCGGGTGTCGGCGCGGGCGCGGCGGCGGTGGAGGGCAGGGTGGTCTGGTTCTCCGAAATGAAGCTCCGGACCTGGGGAGTGTGGCGTTTCATGTTGGGACGATGGATTTAACTTCTTAGGCGGGTTGCGTCTGCGTCGGAAGACGCAACCAGCTCGCATCGGCTGTGCGCCCCTATCCGGGTTCCCACCCTCCCCTACCCAGCCCCAGGGCCCAACCCCAGGGCCCAACCCCAGGGCCCAACCCCAGGGCCCACCTTGGCCGCCACCTCCTCCCCGACCAGCTTGTTCTTGGTGAGCACGTCCAGCATGGCAGACAGCTTGAAGGCGGCGTGCAGCTTGAGGCCGTTGGCGGCCAGGTGCGCCTCGCCGCCCTGCTCCCGGTCGATGAGCACCACCACGTCCTTCACCACCAGACCCTCAGCCTGGAAGACGGGGTTTTGAGGAAGACCCGTGGATGCCGAGAAAAAACCGTTTAGAAGACGCGGAGGGGTTGCAAAAAGAAGACGGGGGGTGTGAGGGGAGGAAAATGAAGAGGGGGGGGGGGGTTGAGCGGAGAAAGCGGAAGGAACAGATGGGTGGCGCTGAGCTCACGTCCTCATGTACGCCCAATCAGACGCGTTCAGTTGCCGACGTCGGCGGTTCGACACCGCATTGCGTGCCGCGTTCGCCCTCGGCGCACCCCAGCTCCCCTCACATGCCGTCCCAACTCTCCCACCTCACCTCCCTCGCCTCCGCCACCTCGCGTCCCCCACCTCACCTCCCCCGTAGTTTCGAACGACGGGTTTCCTCTATACCGCACCTCTCCCACCACACCCACTCCCGCCCCACCTGCAGCAACCAAACCTTCCAGCATGCCCCTCGAAACGCCTGTCCTAACCGGTTTTCCTTCCGTACACGGGTTTTCCTTGCAGCCCCGCCCCACCTGCAGCGGGTCCAGGGTCTCCAGCACCGATGCACCGCTGGTGACCAGGTCCTCCACGATGAGGCAACGCTGGCCGGACTTGTAGGCGCCCTCTATAGCCTTCTTGGTGCCGTAGTCCTTGACCTCCTGCGGCGCGGTGGGGGGACGGGGGGTTGAGGGAACGCCCGGTGGGGGCCGCAGCGACAGAGTTGCCCCCGTGTGCACCTCCTTGTCGGGGCTTTTGCGCCCTCGGGGCTATGCGCCAGCCAGCCCACCATCGGGCAGTGGGCGCGGTGGGGCCGCTCCGCCGGAGTCGGGGTCCCCGCACCGGGCCCTGGCTGCACCCATCCCCTCGTAGCTTCCGCACAACAGCTGCATCCCCTATAACCCACCGCAGCTGCATCCCACATAACCCACTGCATATGCCCCCGACCCATTCCAGCTGGCCCCCCAGCTGCCCCCCACCCACTCCAGCTGGCCCCCCAGCTGGCCCCCCCAGCTGTCCGACTCACCTTGCGCCTCATGACCATAGCCTCCCCATAGCCCAGCGACATGCAGGTGGCGATGGGCAGGGCGGTGTACGGCACACCGCAGATGATGTCGTACTCGCAGCCGCGCACGGCGTTCCACATCACGCGGGACACCTGTGGGTCGGGCCCGGGCCGGTCCGAGCAGGTCCAGGGAGGGGTGTTTTTAAGGTTTTGCCAGCCAGCCGCCCCTCAGTGCTAGCGAGAGCCGTTGCGTCCCCAACGCCCTGAGACCCCCTCCCTGCTGCACCCCTTTCTCCCTCCCACCCCCTGAGCCCGCACCAGCCCCTGAGCCCGCACCAGCCCCGCCGCATCGCGTAAGCTGCTCTACCCCAACACCACCACCACCAGCCCCAGCCCCGGATGCATGGAGCCGCCCCGTTCCCCCCAACGCCCGCTGGGTCAGGGGCGGTGTTGTGTTTCCTGTGGGTCCAGGGCAGCGGGCCTCAGCTGCCTCCAGCTACGCCGCGCGCACCTGCTCCAGCACGTCCGGGTACGACACAATGATCCGCAGGTCGACGTACACGGGGGAGATGAGCCCGCTCTTCAGCTTGAACTCGCCGAATTTTACGGCCTGAGGGGTGAGGGCGTGCGGCGTGAGAGGTGACGCGAAGGGCGGCGACGCATGGCCAGCGGGTGTGTAAAAGTGTAACGTTCTGCGGTGCGTCTTAGGAGACAGCTGCCTGCGCTGCGGCGATTTGGGTCAGGCTTCAGGGGAAGCGACATCGCGAGTTGTTGGCAGATTTAGCCGCAGGCCCCGAAGTAAAGGGGGGGGGGACTTTACGCGGTGCGTTCACGCGCGTCTACGCTGTGGACGTCCTGCGGAACACTGGGATGACATTTTCGGCGTGTATGGTGGATGTGGAATTATTGGCGCCATGTCATGTTGTAGAACATCAGAACATGGCGTGTTGCCACGATTCCAAACAACGACAAGCGTATGTATGTACGGAGAGTGCCGACGTGGGGGGCGGGTGAAAACCGCCTCCGCCAACTCCGGGAACGCACATGCATCTCGGGAACGAGGGTTACCGAAACCAAGCCAGGCAGTGCGCAAGGCAGGACTTGAGTGGCACGCTGACCCACCTCAATCTTGTTGAGCTTCAGCACTAGGTCCTCGATTTCCGCCTGTGTCATTGGCTCGCGCTGCAAAACAAGGTTCCATGGGAATGCATGTGTTATCGGTTAAGCTGAAGGGGACTTTGAAAGGGAGTTGCTAGGTTCCGGCGCATGCGTGAGACACAGCTCACCGATGATGCCTCCAATCTCGTGCTCGGGCCACGGCGGAATGGCCTAGACACGAAACCAGCGATGGTGTTAAGACCTAGAACCATGGTGCCGCGTCGCCTTGCGCTGTGGCTTCCTGGTGTCGGCGGCTCTGACGGCGCAGGCCGTCCTCGGGTCGGCGTCAAGTGGCTGGAGGCCGAGGTGCAACGAAAGCTCCGCTGCGAACTACCTGCCTTTAGGCTATGCATGCAATTGGCAAGGTACTGCTCAGGCCTTGCGACAGGCTGCTGACTACGAGCAATATTCCGGTTAAGCCCACCGTATCCGACGCGTTTCTTCGCATACACAACGCAAGTGCCTTACCTGAACGCGAATTGCAATTATAATACACAACGGTACAATCACGTACGCCGTGTTCGGTTCAACCAATTGGCGCGAATTCATCCCATACGAGTTTAGACATTTGGACAACCACAAAACTGCGTGTTTCCTAAGGCACCTATAGTCTCTTTTGTGCGGCTCCTAGTCCGATTGTTGGCTAGGCGTCCATCTTGGTAGGGGAAGTGACTTTACTACCCAGGAGAATGCCATGAGCGAAGGCGCTGTGGTGCGCAAATGACGAAGAGCGATAAGGTACAAAACATTGTAGGGCACATTTTATCTTTCCTAGTCCTTGTGCATGGCAGCGACCCGCAGCCACTCCGCCAAAGCCGACCCATTTGTAACCTGCGACCTCTCTGTGGGCTGTATGTTTATACATCAGGCGGAGCTGGAGGAGAGGGCTTGGCGGGCTTGTAAAGGTGCACTGAACTACCTATGGCAATCGCATGCATCCTGGTGCTTCCGGGTGAGCAAGGGCATACATACGCTCGGCGACGTGCGGTGCACCTGCGACGACAGGATGTGATGCGGCATGCGATCCGCTGCATCCGCAGGAGCCGGTGGACGAAGAGAAGCACCGCGCACCGGGCTACTACGCAGCCATAACGGACCCGCAGGACCTCCTTACCATGCGGAACCGTCTGGAGAGCAACAAGTTCAAGGCGCCCAGCGAAGTGAGTCCCACCAACCGGGGGGGGCATCTCGCCGCTTCGAGCCTCCTCTCTAGGGGTTGGGCTAGCAGGGTGTAAACGGGGACAAGGCCTGACCGGCACGACGGGCACCACGGCGTCATCAGGTATCTCATGGTGCTGGCTTCGTTGCACCTCCGCAGTATGACAAAATGCTCTCCTCCCTGGGAGGGCAAGCGTGGTGGGGCCCCACGTGGGGGCCGCCGAAGGGGTGGCGCCACGGGCTGCCGGCGAGCATGGGGCTCCCAATTCCGTACCAGCGCGCCTGCTCCTCCCCGCCGACCGCTCCGCACCCCCAGGTCGATGCCGCCGTACGACAAATGTGCCAAAACGCCTTTACCTACAACGCGGTGGATCATGACGTTCATAAGAGCGCAAAAAACGTGTTGGCGCTGTGGACAGAGCAGTGGGAGTCCCGGGGAGTGGCGGCGCTGTGGTCCGCTGCACAGGACCCGGTAGGTTGGCGGACGGAGGGAAGGGCGCTGACGGGTGCTTGTTTGGGGTGGGTGTGGGCGGCTTGAGCTTCGAAGAGGGTCACGGAGTGTGCGAGCGAGCTCGTGTTCCTGCCTTCTTTACACGCGTTTGCTAGCCGGCCCTGCGCGCTTGCGCCCGGTGTGGCGAGAGGTCGTCGGTTTGAATCCGTGCTCGTGGCTGGTCCTTCAGGCGAGCCGCGCGGCTCTCATACAGCCATGCGGACGGCGAGGAGGCAGCGGATCAGGGCCGCTGCCGGCAGTGCAGCAGCTGCAGGAGCAGCAGCCAAAGCAGCAGCAACAACAACCACAGCAGCAGCCACAGCAGCAGCCAAAGCCGCCGCCACAACCGCACCACCAACAGCAGCTGCCTCCACAGCAGCAACAACCGCAGCAGCTGCCGGCACAGTCGCAGCAGCCGCAACCACAGCTGCTGCCGCCGCCGCAGCGGCAACAAACACAACCGCCACAACTGCAGC
Source organism: Yamagishiella unicocca (assembly GCA_003116995.1). Lineage (NCBI taxonomy): Eukaryota > Viridiplantae > Chlorophyta > Chlorophyceae > Chlamydomonadales > Volvocaceae > Yamagishiella > Yamagishiella unicocca. The sequence goes on along the minus strand of BDSL01000016.1, from coordinate 306,593 downwards.
AACCACAGCTGCAACAGTCAGAACAGCTCGCACAGCCGCGCTTGCAACAGCAACAGCAGCAGCAACAACAACAACAGCAACAACAACAACAGCCGCGGCCGCCACAGCAAGCACAGCCGAGACAGCGCCCACAACCCCCGCAACAGCGGCCGCAGCCGCAGCAGGCGGTGCCGTCGCAGCAGCAGCAACGGGCGCCGCCGCCGCGTGGGTCGCGGAAGCGGCGGCCCGCTATTGTGTACCACCCTCCTATGACGCCGGACCGGATCCTGCAGGTGACTGCGGAGGGGGCTGCGGTGGGGGTTAGAGGGAGGAAAACATAGGGCTAGGGGTGGGGGTTAGAGGGAGGAAAACATAGGGCTGGGGGTGGGGGGTAGAGGGCGGAAGCCTATGGGCCAACAGAGGAGCACCCAGTTACTGTTGTAGACGGACGGCAGCAGGGGAAAAGAGGAACCCCGTGGGTTAGCACAGAAGAAAGAGTAAACCTACGAGGAAAGGTGTGCGCGGGCGGTTGGGACTGCTGCGGGGTAAGTCGCGGGGCTGCTGGGGGCCGGACTGGATTGAGGGCGGCGCGAGGAGGTGTGGGGCCGAGGTGCGGCGGCTGGGCGTGTGGAAGAGAGGTGTGGGGCCGAGGTGCGGCGGCTGGGGGTGTGGAAGAGAGGTGGGGGGCCGAGGTGCGGCGGCTGGGCGTGTGGAAGAGAGGTGGGGGGCCGAGGTGCGGCGGCTGGGCGTGTGGAAGAGAGGTGGGGGGCCGAGGTGCGGCGGCTGGGCGTGTGGAAGAGAGGTGGGGGGCCGAGGTGCGGCGGCTGGGCGTGTGGAAGAGAGGTGGGGGCCGAGGTGCGGCGGCTGGGCGTGTGGAAGAGAGGTGGGGGGCCGAGGTGCGGCGGCTGGGCGTGTGGAAGAGAGGTGGGGGGCCGAGGTGCGGCGGCTGGGCGTGTGGAAGAGAGGTTGGGGGCCGAGGTGCGGCGGCTGGGCGTGTGGAAGAGAGGTGGGGGGCCGAGGTGCGGCGGCTGGGCGTGTGGAAGAGAGGTGGGGGGCCGAGGTGCGGCGGCTGGGCGTGTGGAAGAGAGGTTGGGGGCCGAGGTGCGGCGGCTGGGCGTGTGGAAGAGAGGTGGGGGGCCGAGGTGCGGCGGCTGGGCGTGTGGAAGAGAGGTGGGGGGCCGAGGTGCGGCGGCTGGGCGTGTGGAAGAGAGGTGGGGGGCCGAGGTGCGGCGGCTGGGCGTGTGGAAGAGAGGTGGGGGGCCGAGGTGCGGCGGCTGGGCGTGTGGAAGAGAGGTGGGGGGCCGAGGTGCGGCGGCTGGGCGTGTGGAAGAGAGGTGGGGCGGGAACGGCGCCTTCCAGGCCATGCAGGCGAAGGGTGGTTGCGAAAAGGCGCGGTTAGTGGACGTGGGAAGTGTAGCTGAGTGGCGAGGGGAAAGGAGGCGGGTGGAGTTACCAAGGCTGGCCTCCGGTGTGGGTTGCCGTGTGCGGCAGCCCTGCAGCCCCTGGAGTGCTTGCATGTGGCGCTTGCTGGAGTGGCGGTCGTCCCATGAGAGAAGCAAGGCGACCCAGAATTGGGTTACACAGGGAGTGAGGTTGGAAGAGGTAGGGGGAGACGTGCACCTGCGCCTGGAGTTTGGCCAGGGCAGTGCTGAGGCGGAGTGGTGGCTGGAGGGGCTACTCGGTATCGGTGTTGTCTGTACGACCAGCCGTCTGATGACCCTACCACTGCTTCGACGCAGTTGCTCCGGTCCTGCTGCCGCCCGATCTGCGCCTACCCGACCGCCCCCCACCCACTCTTGTCCCTCGCCCGACCCCAGCTGACCTGGCCCCACCCAATCCGTCCCCCACCCGACCCAACCACGGGTTTCTCGCATCCACGAGTCTTCCTCGAAACCACCCGACCCAACCTGGCCCCAAACAATCCGTCCCCCACCCGACGGAACCTGGCCTGCAGATGTCAACAAAGGACACCTCAGACCACAGCCCGGTGCCGCTGCTGCTGTCGCTGCTGCGCGCCGCCACCTGGCTGCCGCAGCTCTTCCTCTCGTGCGGTCGCCTGAAGGCGCAGATGCTGGGAGGTGCGCGCGGCGTCACGGTACCGCGGGTGGGGGAAAACCCAGGACGCCGTATACTTGTACGACACCACAGGCGGGCCCTACGGCGGGACCACGGTGTTGAATGCGCGGGGTCGCAATTTCCACAGCCGGGTAATCCCCCGCCCCCATGCCCCTCTCCGAGCCAGAGGGCGCTACTGCCCTCACCTCACACCCTCACCTCCTCACACCCTCACCTCCTCACCCCCTCATTCCCTCCCGCCATCCCCCCCCCCGCCGCGTCGCTGCGACCCGCAGGCCGCACTTCGGATCCCGAGCTGGTGCTGGTGCGCTGCCTGTGTGCGGAGTGCGCCTCGCAATCGCTGCCCGGCTACATGCCGCTCACGCACTTCTACATGCACGCCCGAGGGGTAGAGGGGGACGCGGCGGGGCTGGACGAGCAGACGACGCCGTGCCAGTCCGACGCCGAGGGGGAGGGGAACGGCTGGCCGGCCAGCGGAGGCGGCGGTGGGAGCAGCGGGGGCGGGGAGGAGGAGGCGGCGGGCGGGCGCGCGAGGGTGCGCGTTGCGGACATGGAGTCGCTCAAGATGCGGGTGTGGGGCGCTCTGCGGTGCGGCGGCAGCGCAGCGCGCGCGGACGAGGTGAGGGCTTCGAGGAGGACCCGGGGATGCGAGGGAAACTGTTTAGGAAAGATGTTTCGAGATGCATGCTGGAGAACTTGGGGGGGGGGCTAAGGGCGAATGCTGGAGGACTTGGGGGGGATATGGTGGCTGAGGTTGGGGCGGGGGCCCCGGGAGGCGCAGGTGTATGAGGGAGGGTGGGTCGGGAAGTGAAGGGGCGGGATGTGGGGGGGGTGAGGGTGTTTGGACCGAGGGTGAGCAACCCACCCTCACACCCTTCCTTGCAACCCACCCTTCCTTGCCCCCCCCCGAAACGTACATCCTAATCGGTTTTCCTTCGTACACGGGTTTCCTTGCAACCTACCCTCACACCCTTCCTTGCAACCTTTCCTTGCCCCCGCGCCCTCCCCGCCAGTGCCCCTACCTGGACACGATGCGCCAGCGCGCCGAGGAAGCCGGCGGCCCGGCCCTGGTGGGCCGCCGCGTGTGGGTGTACCACTTCAGCGAGTTCCTGGCGAACAGCCAGTACGGCACTTGGCGGCCCGGCGTCGTAACGTCGTACGCCCCCGAGAGCGCAGAGCACGAGGTGGGGGGTTCGAGGGAAACCCGTGGATGTCCGAAAAAACCGTTTAAAACAGAAGCTTTGAGATGCATGCTGGAGAACTGGGTTGGGGATACGAAAGCCGAAGGTCGAGGTGGGGGGTGGGTTGCAGGGAGTCCCGGGCGGTGGGGTGCAGGGAGTGAGGGGCGTTTTAAGCGGGCCGCCGGGGCCACTGGGGCTGCCGGCGGAGGGGGCTCGACGGCAAAACCCGTGGCGAGGGTGTCGAGCGGTACGGCGCCTGCGAAACACCAAACGGTAAGCGGGAACTCCCGCAGGCCGCAACCCCGGTCGACCTTCCGCAAAGCTCCACGAGAGCACCCAGGCCGCCACCACCCGCCTAGGCGGCCATGCAGCCCCCCCCCCCCCACCCGTGTGTGTCTTCCTCGAAACCCCCGTGTGTGTGTGTGGCCGGCCACCCTAGTCCAGTAGCATGCGCGCGCGTCCCGGTGTCCGAAGGCTATGCACCCACTACATTTCCCCAGTCGAGTTACCGGTCCTTTTATTGTAAACCCACCCCCACCCCCGTGTGCTCCACCCCCCTCACCCCCGTGTGCTTCACCCCCCTCAACCCCGTGTGCTTCACCCCTCCCACGCGACTCGGCCGCTCCGCTGCCCGACCCCGACCCCGACCCCGACTCGGCCCCGACCCGGCCCGCTCCCCTCCCTGCAGCTCCGCTACGACGCCGAGCCCCAGGGCCCGCTGGAGAACGTGCAGCTGGGCGTCAACTTCCTGCACTTCGGCGCCACCGCCCCCTTCCAGGGCAGCCAGCCGGTGGGCCCGCGCGGCCAGCAGCGCCACGTACCGAACATATCGCTGTTCTTCGCGGCGTCGGCGGAGGGCGCGGGTGGGTTTCGGAGCGCGCGGGGGGGGCCTGTGAGGGGGTGCCGTCGAGGTGAGTGGGTGCGGGTGGGTTTCGGAGCGCGCGCGGGGGGGGGCTGTGAGGGGGTGCCGTCGAGGTGAGTGGGTGCGGTACTGTGGTTGCCGGTCCGGTATGCGACAAGGTGAAAGGGGGGCTGCGTGCAGGATGTGGGTGCTGGCCACCTGGGAGGAGGTTGAGGAAAATATAAAGCCTATCTAGAAACAAGTTTTGGACCACCAGGGGAGGGAGGTTGTTCCGCCGCCATGCTATACACCACTCGCAAGCCTCTCGACGCGCCGCTGGCCCGCTCACCCGCACCCCTCCCCTTCGCGCGCGTCCAGGTGTCCGAAGCCTATGCACCAGCTACACTTCCCATGTCGCGTTACCGGTTCTTTTAGCCAACTCCCCTTCCCCTTCCCCCCCCCCGCCCTCGGTCTTCCTCGAACCCCTGCCCTCGGGGCAGGCACCTCGACCGCAGCGCGGGACCCGCCCGCCCCCTCCGCCGGCCCGCCGCGGACCTTCCTGCAGGGCCAGCCCCTGGCGGCCGCCGCGCCGCCGCGCCCGCAGCTCCGAAACGCGATCGCCGCTGCCATGGCTGCTGCAGCGGCCGCGGCGACCATGGGCCCGATGGCCAGCTCCGGCCACCTGCTGTCAGTGTCCAACAACCGCTACAATCCCAACGCGCCCGCCGCGGCGCTGCCTCCTGCCGCCACCACACCTCCTCCTTCTGCTGCGGGTGCTGCGGGTTCTGCTTGCGAGACGATCGTGATAGATGACGATGATGACGAGCAGGGGCGCGGCGCGGCGGCACCGCCGGCTGGCGCGCCGCCTTTCAGCCAACGGCAGGCCCTGCTGACCGGACACGCGCCACCGCAGCAGCCGCAGCAGCAGCAGTCGCTGCAGCTGCTGCAGCTGCTGCATAAGCAGCGGCAGGAGCGGCAGCAACGGCAGGTGTACCAACAGGCAGCTGGCAGCCGCAGTCAGAGCCACGGCCAGGTGGCCACGCAACAACCACAACAACCGCAACAACCGCAACAACCACCACAGCCACAGCAACTGCATCACCCTCCTCCTCCTCCGGCGGCTCTCCGCGGGCATCCCAGCTACCCCAATGCAACGGTCACCTCGGCCGCGCCCCGCGCCCCTGGGTTGGCAGCGGAGGTTGCGGCGGCGTTGAACGCGGCAGCAGTTGTGGCAGCAGGAGCGGGAGGGCCATCCCCAGACGGGGCGAAGCGGGTGATAGCCTTCATGCGGGGCATCCAGCCATACCTGCCGGATGCCAAGTGGGTGGCGGTTGCAGGGGCGGGGGACAGCAGGCCGGGGGACGGCAGGGGGGTTACAAAAAAGAACCGGTTGCTCGACGTGGGAAGTGTAGCTGGTGTGTAGACGGCAGGGCGGGGGGTGGGGGCGGGGAAAACACGAGCCGCAGCGGGGCGTGAGGGAAAGGTGGGGGGTGCTGGGGGAGTTCAGGTTGCTAGGGTTTTAGGGTGCTGGGAGAGGGCCCATCTCGTCGTGTCGCCTGTTGGCGCCCCCCTCCCCTCCCCTCCCCAAATCCACGGGTCTTCCTCAACCTTCCCCAACTCGCGCACGTCATGGCCCCACCACCACCCCCCGGGTCCCGCACACCGGGCCGCACCCACCGCCGTGGTTTCACGGATTCTCTTATAAAGCCGCACCACCTCCCCCTGGGGTCCCGCACACAGGGCCAACAACGATCTGGAGTTCAAGGTCCGCAACGCGGCGCTGCAGCGGCTGATGACGCCGGAGCAGCGCGCCCGTTACGACTTGGGCGGAGATCACAAGAAGACACTCATGGCGGAGATCATCATGGTGCGCCCGGGGCGGGGTAAAGGATAACCCGCGAATCCACGCACGACCGGGGGGGTAATGTGCGGAGAACTTGGGGGACCCCGGAAGGTTGTCGTACGAGGTCTCACGCGCCGTGTACGTGCGCGCGCGCTGCTGTGCCCCGAGGGCGGTGGTGGGGCCATGGGGCTCGCGTGCCGTACGGTGCCGTACGGTGCCGTAGTTCGGCGGCACTACCCGGTGAGGGGCCTCCTCCCCGCACGTGCGAAGCTGCCCGGGAGCGCCCCAGGGCCTGTTTGCTGGGAGGATCCGGGTTAGGTGTGCCAGCAGCTGCGTCCCTGGCTCTGGCCGTCATAGCTGGCGACATCGCCCGCTCCAGAACCCACCGCAACTCGTCCTGCCACCTCCACTCCCGCAAACCCGTTCTCGCCACTCCGTTCCCGACCTCAGGCCATTCACAGCGACCAAGAACTGGAAGCGAAGGCGCTGGCTATCGCAGTGGAGCTGAAGCGCCAGTACGTCGCTCAATACCATCACAAGCTGAAACTCAAGCAGCAACTTCACGAGCAGCAGCAACAACAACTTCAACAACAACAACAACTTCAACAGCAACAGCTGGCCGGTCAACAGCAGCAGCCTCAACCTCAGCAGCCCCAACAGCAGCCTCAACAACAGCCCCAACAGCAGCCTCGGCAGCAGTCTCCAAATCAACCGCAGGGGCAACAGCAGCAGCAGGTCACGATCAGTTCGGCGGACGCCCGGCTGCTGCAACACCAACACCAACACCAGCAGCATCAGCTCCAGGCGGCGGCCGCAGCGGCAGTCCACCAGCAGCAGCAACAGTTGCACCAGCACCAAATCCTTGTACGGCAGTACCAGATGCAGATGCATCAGCACCACCACCAACAGCAGGAGCATCAGCGGCATCAGCACGCACTCATGCAAGCATCGGGATACGCCTCCACGGCTGCGATGGCCGCGGGCATGGTAGGACTGGGGCACCAAGCGTACGCCCAGCACCCGTCAATACAGGCACGTGGGCGAATCTGCCGATCTGGGCCTCGAGTTCCTCTAGGGGCAACGACCTTTGCGCACGCGGGCTCTTGGGGGGTTGGTGTGAAACCGGTGACACGAAAAACGACAAGATAGTGAGCGCATGGTCGGCGGACAGCGAGGATGTGGGCGCATGCTGGAGCATTGGGACGGACGACCGGCAAACCTGTGGAGCCGGTTTCTTGGGGCTGCAGAAAGGAAAAAAGAAAACGTACTTTTTCTTGACGGAATGGCGGCGACGCGGAGTGCGGACGACGAAGGAAACGGCGGGCGGCAGGGGTAGCGGTGGGGCGGGTGCATCCTGGCGCCAGGGTCGGAAACTATTACCAGATGGGTGTAGAACTCCAGCAGAGCGGGGCTTGAAGTGCCCCGCGTCTTGAGCCGCGCCGCCGTGCCCGTTGGGAAACGCCGTGCCCGTTGGGCTCTTGGGGGGGGGGTGCGAGGAAGACCCGTGGATGCTCTGGGGGGACCGCAAGGGAGGCCGCCGAGGGGGGTGGGTGTGCAACGGGGCGCGCTTGCAATGTGGCACCCAACCAGATATCACAGTGTGCTTGAGCATGGCCGCATTGATCCCACCCCCTTCTGCCCTAAGCCGCCCTCGGCTACCCGGATGCTAATGTGCTCCCCTCCCCCCCGCCTCCGACTGCTCCACTTCCACGCTCGCGTCGCCTAATCTTCCCGCAGTTGCCGTACAGCGTGGTAGCGTCGCGAGCCCAGCCTCCCGGCCCCACAACCGGCGCCAGCACCACACACGCCCAGCAGCCGCCACCCGGCAGCACCATGCACCCCTTCGGCCAGGTGCCCCCAGCCGCTACCGCTGTGGTCACCTACCCGCCGGGGGCGGCGCCGGCCGGCTCTCAGGCTGTGTACCCGCACCCCATGGCGGCGCGGCCCCATCAGGCGGCTCCGTCGCCGGCGGCAGCACCGGTGCCGGTTCAGTCGGGCGTGCCTCCAGCCGTGGCCGCACAGGTCGAGGCGCCCGAGCAGCAGGTGCGCAGCGGCCCCGCGCCCTTCCTTCCTTCCTTCCTTCCTTCCTTCCTTCCTTCCTTCCTTCCTTCCTTCCTTCCTTCCTTCCTTCCTTCCTTCCTTCCTTCCTTCCTTCCTTCCTTCCTTCCTTCCTTCCTTCCTTCCTTCCTTCCTTCCTTCCTTCCTTCCTTCCTTCCTTCCTTCCTTCCTTCCTTCCTTCCTTCCTTCCTTCCTTCCTTCCTTCCTTCCTTCCTTCCTTCCTTCCTTCCTTCCTTCCTTCCTTCCTTCCTTCCTTCCTTCCTTCCTTCCTTCCTTCCTTCCTTCCTTCCTTCCTTCCTTCCTTCCTTCCTTCCTTCCTTCCTTCCTTCCTTCCTTCCTTCCTTCCTTCCTTCCTTCCTTCCTTCCTTCCTTCCTTCCTTCCTTCCGCCTCGATGCATGCCCCGGATCTCAAGAGTGTGTTGGAGGGAAGCGACCGAACGCAAGCGCTGGCTTGGCGATGCATCTTGCAGGCCGCTCGGGTGTCCGCTAGGGCCTTTGCCTACCTACCCTTCTTCCCGCGGTACTTACGGCTACCTGGTTTGCTGTCCCTAGCCGCAGCCGCCGGCGGATCCCAGGCTTGCTCGCCCACCCAGCGCTTCTGCCGCATACACACACGGTTCCTCCCCCTTTCCTCACCCCTGCTGCTGCGCCCGCCCGCCAGGCCCTTAAGCGCCAGCGACTAGACAGCGGCGCCAGTGCGGCCATCCTGCCGTCCTTGGCCTCAGCGCCGATCTCCATGGCTCCCAGCCAGGGGCTGATGGCCCCAGGTCCGCCGCCGCACGAGCCGCCAGCACTGGCGCAGCGTCCCTCCCTGGATCAGCAGGCGGCAGGCCGGCACGCGAGCCCCTCACCGCCGGCCATGATGGCTGCTGCTGCCAGCAGCGGCGGTCTGGGCAGCGTCTCTGCTGGTGCGGGTGACGAATGCGCGGTTGTTGGCGGCGGTGGCGGCGGCGGTGGCGGCGGCGGTGGCGGCGGCGGTGGCGGCGGTGGCGGCGGCGGCGGTGGCGGCGGTGGTGGCGGCGGCGGTGGCGGCGGCGGTGGCGGCGGCGGGGTCGCCGCGGGGGCTGTGCTGGGGGGCTCCTGCGCTGCGGCGCCGGCCGGGGCCTGCGGGGCGCCCGAGGCTGCGGGCAGCGGCAGCCGCTTCCGGACCATGTCGTCGCAGCTGACTGACGTGGTGGAGATGACGCGCGCGTTGATCGACCTGATGGAGCAGGTGCCGCTGAGCCCGGAGGAGGCGCGGGGCGTCCGGAAGGCGCTGCGGCAGCTGCAGGTGGATCGATGGGGGGGGAGGGACCGGGGCGGGGGGTGGGATGCGCTCGGCTGGGCAAGGGGTGGGCATGAAACCAAGGTTGTTAGCGTGGTGAGGTGTGGGAAGGAGTGAGTACGAAGGAAACGGTGATGGTTGCGGTGCGGGTGTGTGTTTGACTGGGGCTTGAGGTGGCCCTTCGCCCTCATTTTGGCTCGCAGCCCGCCTTGGACTCTGGATTCTTGGATTCTGGATTCTTGGATTCTGTGTCTGACGTCGGCTGGCGCCCGCAGTCGCCGCCGGCCATGATTAGCTTCACTGCCCCAGGTCCTCTGCACTACTCGGGAATCGCAGTCCCCCCAGCCCATACGCGCAATGCATGTGTCTCTCCCGCCAGGCTTCCGGCAAGGGCGAGTACATCCAGATGACGTACGTGATGCTTTGCTCCGTGGCCAAGGACGGCGACGAGGAGGAGGTGAGTGGGACGGCCGACGCACTCCGGCTGGGCAGGGACTGAGCCAGGCGCGGACGGGCGCCGAATCGGGACGTTGGCGAAGGGCACGGCTCTCGTGTACGCGCACGCCGATGCATCCACGGAGAGGACGGAGGGCAAGCAATGTACGATATGGCTACAAAAACGTGTTTTAAGTCCACGGATCCCTATCGAGGTAGTTGAGGCGCACGCCCTCAAGGCAAGGGTGCTGCACACGTCGTTTGCGACTGGGGTCGAACCCCTCATTCCGGCTGCGAGTCGGATATGTTGTGTGGGTCTCCTGCATGTCATGATGGTGAGGCTTAATCCTTATGCGCCGCACTGCCCCTCCATGTCGTGCAGATACGGGACATGTTCCAGGAACTCCGTACGGAGGCGGCGCGCTGCCAGCAGCAGAACACGCCCGCCAAGCCTGAGGCCGGCTAGGCGGCAGCGAACCACGGGTCAAGGCTTCCTCCTTTGCCCCTTTGCTACCCCTCACCGGGAGCGGGCGGTGGCAGGCTGTGCCTTCCGTGCCCGCCCGCCTGCCCGTGCTGCAAGGCTAGGCTGGCTAGCCTCCCACCATGCGTCGATTGATTCAGCATGCGACTGCGAAGCGATGCTTGGGCGCGCTGGGGACCTCAGGCGTCAGTAACCGGCCCCGGGCAACGCCGCACGTGTGACGGCTTCAGCCCTTCGTGCGGGTGAGCATGCGGTTCCATGGTCCGATCCTGGCGCGCGGGATGCGGCGTGCCGCTGGGGGCGTGGCCACAGCGCTCGGGCATGGTAGTGGCCCGGCGCCGGCCGAATGCATGCCCGGTAGGTGCTCCGAGGCGCGCTGGGTTGTCCACCCATGCACGTACTCATACGGGGCAACCAAGACTTCCAATGAGCGGCCTACACGCGCTGCGGAGCTGATGCCGCTAATGGACGGGCCACTGCAGTGCCGTACATTGACAGTTTATTTACATGCGCGACGAGTTGCTCGGGCCCTGTTTGTGCGGTTGGGCTGTGAGTAGCTCCCGGGGCCGTGCGCCGTCTCGTGGTGGACTGGTGGTGTGGAGTTTGGAGGGCGGTGGTGGCTTGCTGCGCGCAGCGCGTCTTCGAACGTAGCGGATGAGCGGCGGCGGCCGCCGGGGCGCGCGGCGCGGCTCCGAAACCCGTAGGGAGAGCAGCGGTGGTGCGTACACATTGAACTTGAACCAATGCAGCCCGAGTACCTACGGCGCACCGGACCTGCATACACGTCCAGAGGTGAGGCTGAGCGCTTGGGAGCCTACAGACACTTTGCGGAAGGATGGCCTGCAAGCGGCCGCGGGCAGCGGCGGCACTCGTCCTGGTCCTAGCATGTTGCAAGGTTTGGCGGTCTCGTGCGGGCTGGCCGTTCGTTGCAGGTCCAGACATCTTACGTTGTCAACCCAGGCGGCAGACGCACCGCCTGGCGGTGGCAACCTGCCGCCACAAACTTGTGTTTTTGTTTTCTAATGTGCCTAGACCGTACGTAAGCTCGGGTTTGACTGGGGCCTGGTGTTGTGGGCTTTGGCTTCGTGGCGTACTGTAGACCGGATGGACAGGATGATGACTTCACTGCGATGCGTAGGTAGGTAGGTACCTGTGTTCTTCTGGAAGGGCCGCTGCGCCTAGGGGCTTACAAGCATCGGCCGCGTGATCAAAGAACGCCGATCCCTCCGGTGGCCGTGTAGCTGGTGAACTCGTGCAGTGGCAGCCCGCGTTTCGATGTACGGCACGTAGCCATGCTGACGACGAGGGAGCTGGCGTGTGCTGATACCGACAGGGCGGGTTTCGTCCCAACGGTTCTTGCCAGTCAACGGCGGCCGTGCCGTACCGTTGACCTCAAAACACGCATCTGCCCCGTGTGGTGACAAAGGAGGTGTGGGTTGAGGCCCGGACGCTCCCTAGCAGGTGTGTGGGGAAGCAATTTGTGGGTGATTCCATGCCCTCCGTTGGCGTGAACCCCGTTTTTGTTTTGGTTGCAGAGCTCGGTCCGTGTTTCCTTGACTGGCCACAACGTATCCACGCAGCTGCCTCGTTAGCGCCTGGCAATACTGCTTGGAGAACAGCATCAATTTGCACCTATCTACCTGGGTCAGAGCCCCCACGATTCTGTCGCCGCCACCTTTTAACAGGAGACGGCGGCGAAAGGATTTCAGCAAGGGTTTTGGGGGAGAGACCAGAAGAGGCAGCCGACCAAGAGCCGGTTACGACGCAGGGCCCTTCCGACTGACGGCCTTTCCCGCCCGACAGTTGTTTGCTAGGTGTGGGTATTCTATGGTGCCGTGATCCCACAAGCTAAGGTTATCGAGGCATGGTCCGAAACGCGACATGCCCAGCTGCCCGCCTGTGGCTGTTGGGAGCCGGCAGTAGGAACCATGCATGCAGTCAGCTTTGACTTGCCGTTTCCCATTCGCAGATAGCTATCCTGTGCCGGTACCTTGTGCACCAGCCGACCACCGGTTTATGTTATGAATATATACATATTATCGAATTGGAAGATTATTTTCATGGCAACTTCAACGGAGCGTACGCGAGGCATCGACCGCCGGGGGCCCGCCTGGCCGAGCATCCTGCACTTCTTTGCGTGACAGCGATGCCTTCGTATGTTGACCACGTTCCGCATAATTATATACTTACTGCGTGCGCCTGGTCAATAACACGTTACCAAACGGTCGGGAAACGGCCTATTCAATGTTCAGGCTGACCCGCCCTCGTTTTAAATACAATGGTCCTCCAATAGGAGTGTGAATACCTGGCAAATGGCAGAGCGTGTAACACGGAGCAGGGTGCAAGGGCCTGTGGTGCCCACCTACGTCGACCCCTGTGCGGCATTGCTGCGCCTATTCAGCGACGCAAGGCAGGATGCCGTTACCGTTCTCCAAGGCAGCGGCGATGGGTGAGGTTCTAATCATTTAGATCTGTTGGCATGAAGACCCGCAGTTGCACAATGGGCGCGTTAAAATTGACAACCCGCGCTTATGCAGACCCCGCAAGCTGCCCGAAGCATGCGCCAAGGTGCGTCTGGCCTCTACCCAGCTTCTCGAGATGGTCCGAGAGGAACTGGAGCAGCTAGAGGACCGTTTGGGTGAAGGCGGCGGGCTTTCCAAGTCGACGACTCCTCGCCTACCCCACGCGCAGGTAGGCAACTCCATGGATTCCAGGTCCTGCAGGCGGAGATGCCCTGCGCTGTGATGCTGACTCAAATGAGCGACTCTCGTTCCGCAGCCGCAGCACGCTTCGTCTCCTGCACTCCGTCCCAGACGTATGCCGGGGCGTCGCAGCTGGAGCGAGTCTTCCGCACAGACCTGACCCCTCCCCTCCTCTCCTTGCGACCCAACCCAACGCCATGTGTCAACAGGCGGGTAAGGCGGTGTCGTTCCTGGTGGATGCCTGTCACCTCACTATGCGGGCGGTCCTGCACCAATCCGCGCAGCAAGACGTTCCGACGGCGACCAAGCAGCATGGCGAGGTGCGCCCGAGGGATTAGCGTGGAATCCCGCGCTTTTGACATGTTTGAAACGATATTGTGGTAGCTGGACTATTGGGGTCCCGAGGGGTAATGAACCGACATGTCAGAGAAATATTTACTCTAGTACTGAGGAATATACTGGGCCGAGGCGTGAGCGAGAAGACACGAGGCGTGGGGCAGCGCAAATGACGGCAACCAGATGGTGCGTCGGCTGGCATGCGAGGACCAAGAGGTCAGGCTTCAAATCCAGGCTCAAATCCAGATTCAAATCCATGCTCCAGATCCACCGATCCGCCGCAATCTTCGACAGCGTGATGTCACCCTGGCAGGTGCCGCCGACTCCTTTCAATACCAGCCCTAGACACCACGCAAATGAACCCAAATCCCAAAATTCTGGACGATCATTTCAGCACCGCCCTCATAACCCCCAGCGCTCTTCCCTGCCCAACCTACAGGGCTCCAACCCTCAAGAACCGGCACCCGCAGCGGCGCCCCGGACGTCTGCAGCTCTCGGCCCGCAAGCGCAGCTGTGGAGGTGCGGCGTCAACGTCGCGACCGCGCTGCAGGATGCCTCCCGCCTGCTCGCCGCGCCGGTGTTCTACAATGCCTACACGGCCGCCGACCCCTCCTGCGACTCACTTCTGTCGATCGGGGAGCTTGGGGCGGCGGTCATGCGGCAGGCCTCAGCCGCGTCTGCTGCCCTCACCGCCGCTGCTCGTGAGCAGCGGAAGCAGGGGCAGGGCCAAGGGGCTCCGCTGAAGCGCGAGCGGCTGCAAGCTCAGGATTCCGCCGCGTCCGCGCGGGAGGTGGCTATGGCGGAGGCCTCGGTCGTGCCACTGGAAGCGAGTGCCGCTCCGGCGGGCGCAGGAGCGGCGGGCACGGGGTCGGCTGCGGCTGCGGCTCCCGGGCCTCCCGACGTGTCCTGCCTGCTGGCGTCTCACGGCTACTCGCTGCTGCTGGTGGCGTGCGAGCAGCAGCCGGAGAGCCTACTGGTGGGCGGCGGCGTGGGACACGGGGGGAAGGGGCGGGCTGGGCTGCTGGGGGAAGAGGGGGAGCGGGCACGAGGGTGCGGGCCGGGAGGAGACCTGCGCTACGGCAAGAGGGGCTGCATGTGGGGCCGTGGGATCACCAAATTGGGTCAGGCGAAAGTGAAGTCCAGCGTGCAGGGCGGCATGGGCCTTTTAGTTACCAGAAACACGCTTCAGGACCTCGGTCCATCCCGTTTCATCCCGTATCATCCTTTCGCAGCTGGTGCCCGCACTGAGGGACCGAGTATCTGTGTGCTACCCTACCTCTCACCTCGACCCCTCCCGCCGACGGTATCCACGGCCCCTCTCCCTCCCTCCTTGCAATCTCCCTCCCGTTCACAGGACGCCATGTTAGGCCAGCCCGGCGGCTCCCAGCGCCTGCATCTGGTGGCCTCAGCCGCCCTGGAGCTGGCGGCGGCGCGGATCATGGAAACAGCCTTCTGCGGCGCCAGCGGCGCCAGCACTGCTGCTGCAGGGGTCAGCGCCGATGAGCGAGGTGGCGCCTCCGGCGACACGCTGCATCTGCCGCAGCAGGAGCCAGTGGGCGCAGCCGCCGCTGGCTCCGACGGCCACAAGCCCTGGCCAGCCGGACCTGCGGGTGCGGATCACGGCTGCGGCCCGCTGTCGTTCCAGTTCCGGCAGCTGCAGCTGGTGGCGATGCGGTTCTCGGAGCTGCTGGCCGACGACGGCGGCTACAAGCTGATGGCTAAGCAGACGCTGCTGCCGGCGATGGCGGAGGCGCTGCTGTCTGAGCCCCGTCGCTTTGTGGCGTGGTGGGTCTGGGTGCGGGGAGGGAGACGTGCAATTTCGAGGGTCCTAGTGCGCCAAATCCTTACTTCCCGGCGTCAGGACATGCTGGCGGGCGGAACAGCGGGGTGCCGGCGATGCTATGCATGTTGGAATCTCTCCTCCCCTGCGGCCTCCTTTCCCCTCCGTCCCCACCCCACCTCTGCCCTCCCCTCCTCTCTCTTCTCAACCCACCTCTGCCCTCCTCTCCTCTCTCTTCTCACCCCACCTTTGCCCTCCCCTCCCCTCCCCTCCGTCCTCACCCCACCTCTGACCACCCTGCCACCACCCTCAACCACGCACGCAGGTGGGGCTGCGGACAGGACGCAGTCTACGCCGGGCTGTCGGACCGGCACCTCATCACCGCGCCGCAGCTAGTTGACGTCGCAGCCGCAACCCCCGCCACCGCAGCCGCTGCCACCATCGATGCGCGCTCCGCCTCAACCCCAGATCCTGGCACCACCGGCCCCCCCGGCCCCGCAGCCATGCTCCAGCCGCCGCCCAGCTGCCCAAGCACTCACGAGGACAAGCTGCAGACCGCGGCCGTGGGCATGTTGCTCAAGAGCCCCGCGGCGCGCAACTGCATCTTGCCGCTGCTGCGCGCCTGCGTGCAGCTGCCGGGCGCCGGCACCGGGCTGGCGGCGTTCGGGGATTGCTTCCAGGGGGAGAGGTTCATTTACGGCGGCGAGGGTGCGGAGCGAGAGGAGCTGTACGTGGGCGGCCGTGGCCGTGGCTACAAGCGGCGCAAGATCCTGAACCCTGATGCGCATGGCGTGGATACCGGCAACGTGAGCACCGTGGCGGCCGCCATGACGTCGGCGCTCGAGTGCTCGGTGCTGCTGTGCAAGACGCTCTCCAATGCCTCTGTGGGCGCCCCGCCGGCGGCAGTAGCCGCGAAGCTTATGGCGGCGCCGCTGTCCGGCGCGGCGCTGCAGCAGCAGCTGTTGGCGGCCGCCACGAATGCGGCCGGCAAGGGCGGTTTCGGAGCCGTTGTCGAGGGCGGCGACGAGGCAGGGCGCAGCGGCGGCAGGACGTTGCAGCAGCAACAGCGCAGCAGCAGCCGGCCCTCCTCCCTGTCCCCGGGTCCAGCTGACAGGACTGCGGGGAAGTCACCTCGCCCGCCAAAGCCAGGGTCGCGGGTGCGGCCGCTAGGGGCAGACGCACCGGAGGCAGAGGACCCGCTGATTGGGCCGCCGCAGTCCGGTGCGCCGCTCTTGGCGGAGGTGCCAGCGTTGCAGGGCCGGCAGGGGTCGGTAGGGTCTCCCGGCGGCCGAGCGGTTCCAGGGATGGCTGAAGGAGGTGCTAGCCCTATGGATGTCGACGCTGGGGTCGCTGGAGTGCCCAAATGCATCAAGCAGGAGCAGTTGGAGTTGTCGCTGCAGCAGCAGCAGCAGCCCAAGGCGGAGGAGCAGCAGCAGCCGGAGCAGGAGATGCTGCACATGTTGCCGCTCGCGAGTGCCTTCTGGCAGCTGCTGGAGGCGCGCAGCATCGTGGAGTGCGGCGGCGCCACGGCCGAGGGGCCGGCGGCCGTGAAGCGCGAGGCTGGCGGCGAGGGGGGTGACGGCGGAGGCGAAGTCAGCGACCCCCGCGCGGCTGCGGCGTTCGGGCAGCTGTCACACATGGCGCGGAACCTGGCGGTGCTGCTGTCGCTGCTGCAGCCGGTGTGCCCCAATGGCGGGCAGGACGTGCGGGATGCGGTCCGGCAGATGGGCTTCCCCATCCTCAGGTGCGTAGGCGGGTTGCAAGGAAGACCCGTGTAGCGCGAGAGGAACCGTTTAGGACACAGACGTTTCGAGACGCATGCCGGAGAACTTAGGCGGGTGGGTCGCCAGAGCCACAGCGACAAAGAGAGAGCCCGGCGCGGCGGCGGGAGGTCGGATCTGTCGAACGGAAAGATGGGTTTCGTACGGGCAACGAAACTGCCGAAATGGTGACCCCAACCCTGGAGCATGGTTACCAGCTGTCCCCAGACCGCGCGTCCTGAATGAATGCACCCCACCTCGGATGATGCACTCCACCTCGGCCCCCTCTTCCGCCCTCCTTCCCCGGGTCTTCCTCTCATGCCGTCCAGGTGGCCCCGCATGAACGTGCGGCTGCCGGTGCTGGTTGTGGAGCAGGACTGCGAGCTGCTGCTGGGGTTGCTGGAGGACCTGAACCACACAGCCGGGGAGTTCCACCGCCGCCGCCAGCAGGAGCGCCAGCAGCACGACGCCGAGGTCAGGCGGCTGCAGGAGCGGGACGACCGGCGCCGCAAGCGGCAGCAGGCGGAGGGGGAGCAGCAGCAGCGCGACGGGCGGGGCGACGGAGAGGATGGAGCGGACGAGGGGCGTGGTCCGGGCGGGGCGGCGATGCAGACTGCCGCTGCCGCCGCTCGCGGCGTCTGGCCAGGGGCGCCACCAGGCGGCCCGGCGGGTGCAGCGCCCCAGCCCACCAGCTCACGGGAGGTGCTTGACATGGGCCCTGACGGCGAAGGCGGATCGGCGCACCAGCCGAGGGTGCGGCTGGTGCTGCGGCGCGGCGGTGGTGGCGATGCGGCGACCCCGGGCGGGCGGCCTGGCGGCAGCCCCGGTGAAGGCGGCGGCGGTGGCGGCCCGGGCCGTCGCAAGGGGGCTCACATGGCGGCGGAGGATAACGGTGAGGATGATGATGGTGAGGAGGCGGCATCCGAAGACTACGACCCGGATGAAGATGATGACGAAGACGAGGACGTGGTAGGTGCTGCTGTTGGCGGCAGGAGGAGGCAGCAAGGGGCAGGTGCTGCGCGCCTGGGGTTGAACGGGGAGCCGCCACGGGAGGGTGAGGACGCCGCGCTGCTGCTGGGGCTGCAGGTCCCCCGGCAGCGCCGCTCCAATCGGCCCGTGCGGCCGCGGACGCCCACGCCGCCACCAGAAGCGTACGGACATCGGGAGAGGCTCGGAGCCGGAGCAGGCGGCGGTGCCGTCGGCCTCGCACAGGGGCACGGCACTGCATCGCCAGCCGCGGCGGCGCTGCCGCCGCCGGCGTTGACGCCGTCGGGCCGTAGGACGAGCGGAAGTGGCGGCGTTGCCGCGGGCGGACCAAGCGGAGCGCGACGGCACCCGGCAGCGGCGCAGTCACACGGTCCGCCCCGCCCCCTGCACGAGGAGGATGACGACTGGATCGGCCCGGTGCACCCAGGGGCTGCAGCCGGGGGCGGCGGCGGGCCGGCGAGCCTGCCCCGCCACGTACACCAGCAGCAGGACCGCGGCTTGGGTCTGTCGGCGCCCATGGTGGCGGACAGGCAACAGTACAGTGACGGCGACGGTGACGCACTACCGCCGCCGAAGCGGCCGCGCTCCGCCGTCGGGCCGTCGGCGCCGCTACCGCCGCAGCCGCTGCCGCCCAGCTTGCCCGGGGGGCCGACCGGTGCGCGAGCCGTGCGGGCGCCCATGCCCTTGCAGTCCCCCGGCCAACAGCAGCACATCTCCCAGCACGGCCTGATGCCGCCGCCGCGGCAGGTGCAGCCACAGATGCAGCAACAGCTGCAGCAGCATCAGCACGTGCAGCAGCAACACGTGCACCAACATCAGCAGCACGTGCAGCAGCAGATGCAGCAACAGCAGCAGCGCATGGAGTCGCCGTCGGGCCACCATCCGCTGCTGCCCTCCGGCGGCCCGGCGTATCTGCCCATGCACGCCGTGCAGCGATCACCCGGGGCTGCCGGGCCCCACTCCGCCACCAAGGTTGCTGCCAGCCCCAACGGCCGCCTCTACGCGGTGGCCCCCTTGGACGCCTGGAACATGAGGCAGGGGCTGGCAGCGCAGGACGACATGGGGGGAGGCTTCGGCGGCGGTGGCCTGGCCGGGGCTCACATGCAGGGTCTGCCGAACCAGCACCACCAGCACCAGCAGGTGAGTGCGCGACGAGCCGGAGGCACCGGTGCCGCGCCTCCTGCGTGTCTTAAGGCAAGCAGCAATCGGCAAGGAGGACACGCACGCGACGTGTCGCGCCACGCCGCGATCGCACCTCATCGAACCACGGCCAAACAACCCGGCGGCCCCGTTCCGAAGTAATTGGTTCGGGACAGATTGGTGGGCCCACAGCACGATGGCACCCCGGAGCGCACACAGCTCCTGTGCGGCGGCGACGGCGGTGTAACGGGCGGTGACACCCGGGGGCAGCTGAGGCATGCCGCCACCCGGCACATGACGCCCGCACAGACCAACAGCATCACCATCTCCCTCATCATCATCGTCACTAATGCTTATATCACCTCCCCCTCCCCTCCGCCTCGCGCGTCGCCCACTGCGACCTGCACTCCACACCGCCTCGTACGCCTGTATTCTGTACGCATGTCTGAACTGAACTCTCGAGTAGCCCTTTCACCCACCATGCATGCGGCTCCTGTAGAGGCCATTTCGACCTCCTGTAGAGGCCATTTCGACCTCCTGTAGAGGCCATTTCGACCTCCTGTAGAGGCCATTTCGACCTCCTGTAGAGGCCATTTCGACCTCCTGTAGAGGCCATTTCGACCTCCTGTAGAGGCCATTTCGACGACGCCCATGCGCGGCTCCCCCTCATCGACCAGCATGAGCCTCACCCGACTGGCTCTGCTGCCGCCACCCTCTCGCCCCTGCCTCGATGCCGCCACCCGCAGGCCGCTGCCGCCGCGGGCTTCCGCGGGGGCATCTCCGCCCCCCAACAGCGCATCCATCCGGATGACTTGTACGAAATGCAACAGCAGCAACACCATCACCACCAACAGCAACAACACCACCATCCGCACTACTAGCAGTATTCGTCGTTGGCCCGGTCCGCGTTGACGATGATGTTGACGACGGCGCCTGTTCCGGTTGCTGACGCGTCGCATCAGGATGACTGCTTTCGCGAGGGCCACTACGGAATTTGGTAGTTAACTGCTGGGGCTGTTCGTGTCGAGTACCTCGCCTCGTATCGACGCTCGGGCTTGGCCCCAGGCCACAAATTGTTTGCGAAAGACTGTCACCGGGGTGGGGAGTCACGGCGCTGCGTGCACACTGCTGTGTTGGGCCATGGCAGGTCGCCTGGGATGTATGAAGTTGGTGGAGTCGCGTTTGGGCGGCCTCGATATGGTTGTATTTGGATTCGGAGAATGATATTTGCAGATGTGTACAGCAGGCGCAACGGAGGCAGAGGCCGGAGGTCGTTATCAGGGAGCACCGGTAGTGCGCGGGATGTGCGCTCAGTGCTCCTGTCGGTTGGTTGTTGGCCGTTCGGTTGGCACAGCAGTGCCCCGGATGCATATTACCGGGCGATGCGGCCCAGGTGTCGACCTTCTGAGCACCCCCGCGCAGCACCTCTCTTGTCTTAGGTGGCTGGCTGACATGGGCCACTATGACAGTATGACTGCATTCCGCACCTCTGGGTGGGCTAGGGATGAGTGGGTTGGACACGGCTGGAGAAGGATGCCTCCAATGAGCGACCACGGCTCGACAACAGAAATGAACCCAGCAGGCAAGACTAAGGTGCAGGCACGATTGAACGTGGTTATAGGCTTGTAACACCATTACGGCTTCGTACCTCCGTTCGCCTGATTCAGGCCGGCTGGGCAAGGACCTTCGGCACTCTACAGCACAGGCCAGGGTAGGCAGCACCTCACCGTGGAGATAAAACGGCGCATATTGTACGTCACGAGAATTGCCTGACGCAGACGTGCCCGTGGACCGCTTTTTGCAGCACATGTGACACACGCATTCGGCGTCCACACTCCCTCGACGGTACACCATTATAGCCCTCGCCCGACCAGCAGCTCAGCCTTCAATACCGACAGCGCAAGCTGTCGCTCGCGCTCCGCCACGCGTCCCATTGACGCGTGCGTAAACCTATCTCAGACATGTCGCACACGAGGTACCAGGAAAACCCAAAGAATTACTATTTGACATGCATTTTTGTGCTTAAAAGTAGTTGCTTAAAAGTAGTTTTTAGTCAACAGCTATGCCGTGCACGAGTCCCTTCGCATCTCACGGTGGTGCCCTGGAATGACATGGCGAGCTGTCCTGTCCAGTTGGATCACGTCCTGGAACTCCTCGCGCCTCCAACCTTCCCCACCTGTCCGCCACCAAACACTCTTAACTCCACGGCTTGTCTTCTATACTCGAACTTGCTACTGCGTGCCGCCACCACCCTCCCCCACACCGCATTGCCTCGCCGGCGGCCGCACCCACTCCTAGCTCGCAACCCGCACCTACTCATCTACTGGGAACTAGTTCATGCAACAAACGTGCCCCACCCCACCAATGTTTGACGCCGCAGCCTCCCAGTGCGCCATATGGTCCAACTGTCACTGGGATTCAGCAGCAACGACCTGCCGTACCCCGTAGCCCCGCATCCACCAGTACCTCAAAATAAGACACCGGCAAACCCTTGAGCCCCATAGTGAAACGACACACAATGATATGTTTTAGTCCTCCAAGCAATGCCGATGACCGATCACTGCCGGCCGTTCAGGGACCCAGGCGGCGGCTCAGGCGATGCCATACCCCAACAACCTGCGTGTGTCCCATTACAAATAATAGCAAGCCGCATGCGGCAGGCCTGCAGAAGCCTGTCGCCACTTTTTCCAACCTACTTCCCCATGATGTACTAACGATGCAGAGGTCAATGCTACGAACGCGCGTGGAGCCGTGTTGCAGCACGGGCGGCGCCAATCACTGTCACCACTGTCCCCCCTAAATCTTATGCACGGGAACACAGCGTTAGGGCTGTTCAAGGACGGCAATCACGGCCCCCAGGCGGGCACGTGGACGCAACTGTGACGAGCACTGCCAGCACGTCACCCGCAGCGGCCGCACCTGGTGCTCGCTAGCGCCGCAGTGCTTGCACAATCCTCCACCTATGCAAACATATAACAATGCCATGATATCATATCCCTTACACGGACAAATAAGCCGACAAGCCCGCTACACCAATACCCAGTTACGAGAGGCCTTCCATGGGCACCATCACAAACACCATCACCACCATCACCATCACCACAACCACTACCACCGCCACGCGCAGCGCAGTGCCTTCCAGATCATTCCGGCGGAACGGGCCAGCCGGCACCTAGCCGCCCACGCGGCCATCGGGCTGCGCCCCCCCCTCACTCGCTCGCACCGGGCAGTAGACCGCCGCACCAGCCGCCCCGATTCCTGCAGGAGGTGGGGCGCGTAGGATCGGGTGCTCGTCGCAAGAGCACAGCAACTGCTGGATGGGTGGGTTTGTGAGGAAAGCCCGTGGGTCGGCACTGACTAGGAACTCGATCGGTGGGTGGGTGGGTGGGTGGTTGGACGGAGGTGCAGCTCGAGCCGCGCGCAGGCTGCCGAGCAAGCGCGCGCAGGCGGCAAGGCACGGAAGGCCGACCTCGCACTTGGATGCCGAGGCCCGTCCGTGGCCTTGTTTACTGAACCCCCCCCAAAGCTTCCAGGCCCTTTATCCGCGCAGCAAATGCTTCAAGAAGGACCAGCCGCTCCAACCAGCCCCCGCCCATCGCCCCCAGACCCTCGCGCACCAGCCGCAGCCGACGCAGCGTTGACTTGTACGGAAGCCGCGCCAACCGCGTTGACTTGCACGGAAGCCGCACCAATCACGGTCGAAGCCTTCGGGGTGCTGTTGCGCTCGCCCCTCGAGGCGAGGGTGGCGCGCATGGCGAGGTCCTGCCCATAGGAGGGGACAGAGGAAGAGGGGACAGAAGGAGGGGACAGAAGGAGGGAAGAAAGGAAGGAAGGCAAAGGGGTACGTAAGGAGAAAGTGGGGTGATGGCATCTCGGCGCAGGTAGCGTGCTTGCGGTGGCCCAGAGGAGGGGCCGGCTGGTACGGATGCGGCCGCCCCGTGTGGACTGCAACGCCCTTCACAGGAAGGAGCCAGCTCGCTCCCACGTGGCCCGCCCATGACGAGGCCCGACGCCCCATCCCCGTCCCGCTGGCCGCACCTGCAGCGCATCCACCCATTCGTCGCGGCTGCGGCCGTTGCCGGTGGCGGGCAGCTGCAGGTGCAGGCTGCGGCCGCCCTCGAGGAACAGCGAAAAACACTTGAGCGGCTCCAGGGAGGTCGGCGCTGGCGGGCGGGTCCGGCCCATGATTGCCGCCATGACGCCGGCCCAGGCGCTGGGGTTGGGGAAGGCCGCGGGGCCGCGATCGGCGCGCTCGAGTTCCTTCGGTGGGGAGGGGGCCGAAGGGTTGCGGGAGGGGTTGGGTTTCGAGGAAGACCCGTGGGGTGGGTTGGGGGGTGGCATAAAGACCGTTGACGCGAAAAGGACAGGATAGTTGGCACATGGTCGGCGGGCCCGCGAGCTGGGCGCGGCGGGGGTCAAGACCGGGGGCACTGGGGCAGGAGATGTGATATCAGCCACAGGGGAGGACGTGCCACATGAAAAGCGCGGGCAGATACCCAGGTCGCGCCTCTCTAGGCGACGGTGGCCGCACTCAATGCGTCCGCCATTCCCCAATCAAGGTCGTCGCGACCACTGACCCCGTACCACATCGCACCACAACCGCACCCACCTGGGGCGAGAAGCAGCGGGGCCACGGGTCGGTGCCGCCGCCCTTGTCGGCGCCGCGGTCCGAGGCCCCCGTGTCCGGGTCCACCTGCAGCACCCCCCGCGGCTCGTTGTACCAGACCACCACCCGCCGCACGTCCCGCCCCAGGTGCAGCGAGAAACGAGCTCCCTCCATTAGCGCCCGGTTGTTTTCGGAGCGCCTGGCCGCACGGACACAATGAAAAGTCACGGGGCGGCAGGGTGTTAAGCTGAGGAGCCTGAAAGGGAACGACGCCTTGGCCACACAGGGGCACGGACGTGACGGCGAGGGCCAGGAGCATCGGAGAGGCTGGGAGAGCACCGCCCTAAGACCCTTAAGACCCTTAAGCGCCCCACCCTAGGACCCTTGAGGCCCTTAAGAGCATCAACCTAGGACCCTTCCGCTCCTCCAACCCGCCCTGCCGCGCCGCGGCTCGCCACGCGCCCACTCACCTCAGCCGTACCATGGCCTCGTACTTGCGGCTCATTTCCGATAACATTTCCCACAGCTCGGCCTTCTCCTGCCTCTCACTCTGCGGTTCAAGTGAGTAACAACGAGGCAGCGCCAGGGAGGGCCACCGGCGCGCGTGAGGGGGCCCAGACCAGCGACTGCACCTGTAGGTGTGTGTGTGTGTGTGTGCATCGGAGGTGAGACGGCCTCGGCGGCGATGCATCCCTGGGTGTCACTCTCCCAGGGTTCGGAGTTCCAGTGCCCAGGGCCGGCCCTCCCTCAGCCGCGACTTGCCCTGAGCTCCTTGCCCTCTTGCCCTCTTGCCCTCTTGCCCTCTTGCCCTCTTGCCCTCTTGCCCTCCGCGCCCCCCTTCACCCTGCCCAGCACTACCACCACCAAGTTCTCCAGCATGCATCTCTTAACGACTGTCCTAACCGGTTTTCTCTTTCATACACGGGTTTTCCTCGCGACGCCCATACACCGCCACCACCCCCACCGGCTCACCTGGAGCAGCCGCTGCATCCTGATCACCTGCGCCAGGGACGTGAGCGAGGCGGGCCACTGCGCCCCCCCGCCCCCTGCTCCGCCGGCACTGCCAGCCGGCAACGACGACTGCTGAGGGACGTAATCAGGGACATGCCAGCTGCTGCTGCCGCCGCCGCCGCCCGGGCCAGCCAGGGCGGCCCCTGCTGCAGTCAGCACGTCGCCCGAGGCGGCGGACCCGGTTGCCAAGGCGGTGTGCCCGATGAGGGTCGCGGAGGGGCTGCCGTGGTTTGCCGACGGCAGGCCGGTGAAGCCGACGCTAACGCTGCTCGAGGCGGGGCGAGTGTCAGCGGCTCGACCGTCAGTCGGGGCGGAGCTCCGAGAGGCGAAGTTGTACGGCGCCAAGTTGGGCTGTGGGCAGGGGGAGCGGGCGAGGGTTGGGCTCGTAGCCGCCGCGACCAAGCCTCACGGACACAAAACACGCCGCGTACGGCAACGCTAAACCCTAAACCCCAGCCCATGTGCTGAGACGTCCGACGTCCGAGGCACCGCGACATCCCAAAACACAGTCCCTGGCCACCGTCGGGACACCAAGAAGCGGCGCACCCGCCGCCGCTACTGCTGCTGCAGCCGTGGTGGTGGCTGAGGCAGCGGGCTAGGTTCCATGTCAGATGGAGGAGAACGGACCTATTCGCCCCCTCTCTCGCCTCCAACTCCCTCTGCTCCCCGCCCCCGCTCCCTCTGCTCCCCTCTCGGGCCCTGGACCTGTCCCAGACCGGCTTGGGCATCTTCCCGCGCGAGCTCTTCCACCTGCCCCGCATCCGCATCGCCACCGCCGCCACCCGGCTGGGGGTGAGTGCGGACGCCTGTGCACTCACCGAGGGACGGACCGACACGTCGCCGTACACAGGTGACGCAGCGGCGGCGGTGGTTTCGGGGCCTGCCGACGCGGCGACCGGCAGCAGAAGCCTGCTCGAGCCCTCCCGGCCCTCGGTGCGCCCGTCGTGGGTCCCGGCGGGCGCCTCTGCGCCTCTCGCGGGGTGGGGCTGCGGAGGGGTCGCTGGGGGAGCGCCTGACGCTCCAGGGAAGGTGGACCAGGGGGCGAGGGAAGGAGGAACCGGGTAATTGGGATGCCCGAACACGGGAGGGTTTAGCGGTGAGGGGCGACACCACGGAGCGGTGTGGGCATCTGGGTAGGAGGCCCATAGGTAGGTCAGCGGGTGGGGGCAGCGAAGCGGCCCTGCTGGCGCTTTCCTCCTCCACCCGCATGCCTTTCTTTGCCGTACGGCATACGCCGTTGCCGCCGCACTAGCAGCACCTCAGCACAAGCACCGCCGCCGCCGTCACGTCTGTTCTAAACGGTTTTTTCTCGCATCCACGGGTCTTCCTCGAAATCCCCCCCCTACCCATCCGGACGTCCTCGCTACCCACCCTCAGAAGTACGACCATGCGGCGAGGCCGCCGGGCCGTCCCGGTTCATGGCCGCCACCGCCGCTGCGATCATGGGGCCCGTGACGGGGCTCCGGCACTCCGCGCGGCCGCATTCGTTGCCGGCTGCCTTAGGGTCACACCCCGGGGACATGAGCGGAGAGTACATGGACGTCCCATTGTACGGCGGGTCATCCGTGTCGTACCCGGATGGAATGCCGGGCCCGCCCGGGACACCAAGCTTCGGCGGCGGCGTCTGCAGCGCCTCGGCGGCCCCGCCGGCGGTGCCGTTCCACTGGGGGGCTCGCGTCGTGCTGGAGCCGATGCTGGCGCCTGGTGTGTTGGCGGCCGCTGCTTCCGCCGCCGCTGCCGTTGCGGCGTCAAAGAGCGACAAGGATGCCCGCCGACTGGAAGAGGGGACGGCGACGCCACCAACAGCAGCGTCGCCGGCAGTGGCCAGAGCTGCCGCTGCTGCTGCCGCTGTTACTTCAGCGCTAGAAGCCTGCGGCGGCGGGGTGCACGAAATGTTCAAGCAGCTAAGAGGCCGTGGGAGAGGTCAAATGGAAAACGTCGGGGCACCGCTGAAGTGCAGGACTTGACAGGACAAGTCGTGCACGGCAAAACATTATCCAGAAGCAACTGCTGCAACCCATTCGATTCCCGACGCTCCGAACGCTCCAGGACAGGACACGCACGTGCTGCACCTCCTGCGCCTCGCACCGCCCTACCTCCTGCTCCCCCCCACCAACGGCGTAGTCGGCGCTCCCGTCGGCCACTGCCGCAGCCGCCGCAACGCTGCCGCTTCGCCAGCCCCCCAGGGCAAGCAAGATGCCCATGCCGCGGCGGGGCCTGCCCGGAGGCAGCGGCGGCTTCTTGCCGCTGCTGCCCACGCCGCGTCCCCTGACGCCCACAGCACCGGCGCCTCCGGGCTTTTGCGGCGGCGTTACGACGCTTGGGGAGCTGGAGGTGGCACCGGAGGCCGACCCGTCCGTCGCCATGTCGGTCGAGTCCCGCGGCGTCGCGGCGGCGTCGCCGTCATTGGTGATGACGTGGATGTGCCGTACGCCACTCGACGCCTCCGCCGGGCCCGCCTCCGCCAACGTCAACTCGGAGCCCAGCGAGTGCGACACCCCCGAGTCAGCGCTACTGCGTGCGGGACCCCCCCGCGCCGCTGTCGCCGCAGCCGACACTGCCGTACGATTGTACGACCCGCTTGCGCCTGAGGCTTCCTTGGGCTGGACGCCGTACGGGCCGAAGCTTCCGCTGCCACCGCGGCCGCCACCGCAGCCGTCAGTGACCATGGGTGCCGACCCCGCGACGTCCTGCAAGTGTGCCATGACCACATCAGCCGCCCCGGCAGCAGCTTGCTCGCTGCGGCGCCTGTACGCTGTAGCAACAGCGGCGGCGCTGCTGTCCGCCGCGAACGCCGGCATTGGGCGCTGGAGCGAATTCGCAGGTGTGACGTGCACCGGGGTGGAGGCGGCGCTGCTGTTGTACGGCGATGCCGACGGAGGCCGCGCCCGAGGGATCATCATTGGGGTCGTAAAAGCCGCCACGGGCGAGGCGGCGGCGGCGGAAGCCGCCGTAACTGCTGCGGCCGCCGCCGCCGTCGCCGCTGACGTCGCCGCCGCCGCCGCGCGCGCCGCGTCTTGTGGGAAGGGGCTCGCCTTCTTGGGCAGAGCCTTGAGCCAAGACACCTGGGCGGCGGGCAGGAGGAGAGAAGTAAGAGGTACTTTTTCCCTTGGGGAAACTAAAGCCACCGTAGTGGTAATTTCTTAAAAATGCGGCTGAGGACGTCGGGCAGCAGGCAAACGCCACTGACCCCACGTCCCTAATAAGCCCCCCACTCCTCGCCCCTCTCCCCACCTGCAGGCTCAGCGTCCCCCGCGGCCCGCCGCCGTTCGCAGCCGCCAGCTCCACCAGCTTAGCCCGCGGCTCGCCATTGGCCATAAGGCCCAGGCCGTTCACGTCCAGCACACTCCGGCTCAGGACCTCCGGCTCCCCAATGGTACGCGCATTGAGCACCCGGAACTGCAGGATGACGCCGCCGCCGCGACTGGAGCCGGTGTCGGCACCGCCGTCGGCGCCGTCGGCGGCGGCGTCGCTGGCGGGCGCCGCCGCCGGCGGCGCCAGGTCGGCTGGGAGGCGGATGTCGAACTGCCAGTTGAAGACGGGGTCGGCCGTGTGGTGGGCTATGGGTGTACGGAACACCTCCCGGCCGAAGCGCAGCTCCACGTAGGAGTCACAGTCTGCGGTGCTGCCGGCCGTGGAGGTGGTGGTGGGGCCCGCCGAGGCGGAGGTGGAGCCGACGGCTTGGACGCGCATCAGGTTGCGGCCGCCGATGACGCACACTCTAAGGCAGCCGCCGGGGCCGCCAACCTGGTCATGCAACAGCAGTTACGGGTTTTAGTCGACAGGTGTTGGTTGTTGGGACGGTTTGGGGGGAAAGGGAAGGGTGGCATGCCAGCGGCACGATGCTGCTCCGAAACCTGAAACCTGCCACAACAGGGATACTGGCCGAACCGACCCGCCGACCCACCCGCTGCACGTGCTTGTTGCGGTATATCCGCTGCAGGTCCAGGTAGCGGCGGTGCGGCTCCACGATGCGGCGGTTGATGATGCGCTGAAGGTGCGATCGCAGGTGGTGGATGAGGCCGGGCAGCTCGCCGTGGAGGTTAAGGTAGCCTGGGGGGCGCCAGGAAGGGTAGGGAAGGCGCGGCGCGGATCACGAGAGGATCTAACGCCAGCGAACGCAACCGACAGTGAAAACGCAGTGACTGGTTGGTTGCCTCATATATTGATAAAAACAGACACATGAGCAGCCTAAGACCCCCAGTATGGTACATCAATGGCAGGCATTTCATTGGCAAATGTTGTGTACATGGCAGGCCGCGCCCCATGGGTCTGGGTCGGTGCCACCTACCGACGGGACTAGCCTGGATATCGAACTCCGGTGGCGATGCGAACGAGTAGTCGATGCCCCTGGCGGCGGGTGGTTAAAGGGAATGGCACGAGAACAAATTCACAATCGAGAAGAAACACATCGGCATAGCCCGGCTCCAACCTAGGCTGCTATTGCAGCGCCCATCCCGATCCCTCCGTCCCGTTCCACCAGAGAAAGCCCCGCCCGGCCCCCAGACCTCCTCTGCCCCACTCGTCAGCATGCTCCTCCCCTCCCTCCCTTCCCTTCCCTTCGCACGCATGCAGCCCAATCCTTTGCCAAGCCAAGCGAAGCGCGCTGCCAGGCAATCTGCGGCGGCAGAACCGCGGCGTGCAATCCCGCGCCCTGCAACCATGCGCCGATCGGATTGCGCGATCGGATTGCGCGCCTCACTTTATCCCCGGTGGCTCCTTAGTCAGGTGCAGCCCCAGGTGCAGCTTTCCGGACAGGTGCAGCTGCATGATCTCCAGCCGCACGCTGATGGGCTTCATGTTCGCGAACCGCATGCGAGGAGTCAGCACGGCCTGCGCGGTGGGGCGGGCGTTGGGGAAGGTGGCGTCGCGCCCGGGGCCCAGAGTGTTGGTAGGTGTAACCGCGAAAGGAGCCGATGTCGGTGGGCGTCCAGTAACCGAGGGAAAAAAGCAATGTATGGCAGCACACCTGCACACTTGGATGCGTACCACTCCAGTGCAGGCTCAACGCACTTTTGGAGCCCCAGCCGCACCCCTCTTCGGCCGCGGCCCCCGGCCCGCACCTGGAACCCGCTGCTGTGGTAGTGCAGGTTCATCGTCAGCAGCAGGTACGACCGGCTGGGGTCGTACTTTGCCGTACAGAACTGGAACTGCGGCGGCGCCAAACCAAACGTCACTTCCTCCACCGCTATGGACTCCACAAACTTCCAAGCCGTCTTGCCGCTGTTCTTGCGCACCACCTGCGGCGGCCACCAGGCAGGTGCGGTCAGAGAGCCCCCCAGGCTGCTTAAACTGGTTGCTCCATGCGGCCAGAAACCCAGTGGAGCTGCTTGGTTACCGATGGAGAGGAAGGCTCCCGCAGACGAGCGGCGTTTAAAAGGCCCATTGCAGGGGTCGCGCGAGTTGCGGCCATGATCGGGGCGATGCAAGGGGCCCGCTGCTGCCCCAACATCGTCCCCGACGTACATCTGCTCTCGACCCGCATCCGCAACCAACCGACATCCACCCATCCAGCCCCGATCAAAGTCCGGTCCCAACCCACATCACACCCCAACCCACATCACACCCCAACCCACATCACACCCCAACCCACATCCCGCCCCGACCCACATCACACCCCAACCCACATCCCGCCCCGACCCACATCACACCCCAACCCACATCCCGCCCCGACCCACATCGCACCCCAACCCACATCACACCCCAACCCACATCCCGCCCCGACCCACATCACACCCCAACCCACATCACACCCCAACCCACATCACACCCCAACCCACATCCCGCCCCGACCCACATCACACCCCGACTCACATCCCGCCCCGACCCACATTGTGCCCCGACCCACATCAGGCCCAGCCCACATCACGCCGCAGCCACCCGCTGGTGATATGCCCGACCCCGCCTCCCCGCCTGACGCACAAGATCCAGGCGTCAACGGGCCATCCGATTCATCTATTCCAGGCGTCAATGGGCCATCCGCTTCATCATACATACAGGGGACCCACTGCTGCCCCTCTTTCACCAGGCCTCCCGCAGCATTTTCTGTCCTTGCTGCTGCTGCTGCTGCGTCAGCTCGCGCGGTCTGGACCACCGACACCTGGACCTCCTCCTGCAGGAACCTGGTGCCCGATCACTACCCACACCATGCTACAGCCGTACCTCGTTTAAAATGATCTGCAACTTCTCCGCCGCGATCGTGGACACCAGCTTCTCCAGGACCGGCAACCATAGATGCTGCACCAGCAGATTCAGCCAGCCCAGCGTGAAGGACTCATACATGGCAGCGACGGTGCCGACCCCGTCGCCGCCACCAGCGCTGCCGCCACCGCCACCGCCGTCGGTTGTCCGCAGGGCGGCTTCATAGCGCGCCGTGACGCCGTGCAGCTGCTTCCTGTGAACGCGGCCGGAAAGATAAAATTGAATTTACCTTAGGGTTTACGTAGTTACGCGATGCGGGGAGAAGATAGATTATTGCTGCTGCTGCAAGGAATCGACGGTTGGACAGCTTGAGGGAGGGGCGGGAGGAAAAGGAGAAGGGCCCGCGGGCTCTAAGGAGTCTGCACGTTGCTTTCAGGCCCGCCGGCAACACGGCAGTGCCGACGCAGCGACGTGAAAGGATGTGACGGACTGTCGAATGCCGTACGCGCCTTTCCGCTACCCGGCGTCATTTGCTGCGCTCTGGCGCGGCGTCCGTGTGATGCGGTGCGGAGGAAATGGCTCGACAATTACAGACGGCAGCGCTAGGGAAAGCAGCAGTTTGTTATTGTCATTCTTAGACCTGAGAGCGAAGCCCTAGTTGGGTGTGTTCAGGTGGTGACCGTGAAGCAAAAGACAATACGCCATCAAGCAAAGAGCAAGCAGCGAAACAGGGGCTTAAGTAATCGGTTTACTGATCGTGGGGGAAGGGTTGGAGTGGCAGCGTGGAACCGGTTGGTGAACAGCACCACCGCTATGCGACCGTCGAAGTACGCGTTATGGCAATGCCACGCCACACAAATGGACTAGACTCACTTGTACTTAGTGCTAGACACGCTCAAAGCGAGCACGTAAGCGGCTACGGCAGCAGCGCACGTAGCGCAAACCGCCACCACGACAGACAGCAGTATGATGACGAACCCCATCCTGAGAGCCCTCAAGGAGATGGTTGCCCAGCACTGGCTCGCGCCGCTGAGCTTGGCGCTATAGTCTGCCCAAGGCCATGGATAACGATTTGTCGATAATCACCACGAGCAGCCAGCTCGCTGAGCCTGAACTGCAAATCAAACAACGGAACTACGATCGACCTAGATGCTGTCCTGGGGTTCCGAAGCGGATCGACAAGTTACATGCAGTGGTTGCCAGCATGACATACCACGGCCAGGGATATCTATCAGGTTGGAGGTTTGTGTCCTAAACCTGGTAAGTATAAACCAACCAGGGGTGGGTCCAATCCTTAGGAAGCCCCCCCCAGTTCAGTCCCGATGTCCCGTGCTCCCGTCATCCCTTACTGAATTGGCGGGCGTCATCGCTGACCATAGCTCATGTATAGAATCGATAATATTGTACGAAACAAACACTTTTCTACTAGGGAATCCTTACGCTGTTCCTACGTGTAAGACCCTTCGTGCGGAGGTCAAGGACATACCGGCGACGGTCCAGAAGCTAATCGCAATGCAGTGGCTTAATTCTCTAGTATCGGAGTATGAAGGACGGCCGCTGCAGAAGTCGGGGATGCTCACAAAGGTATGCTCCTCGCGCGTTCGCGCTTTTTTACCCCGGTTGATCCAAACATCCGTTTCCGCAGGAACAAATAACAACTTTCTTCCAAGAATCTTCGAAGCAATTTAACAACCCAGTAGGTGCAGCTACGTGATGAACTTTACTGTCAGGTCCCATGTTGCGTGACGTGCATAGCAGACAAATTCTGGGATCGTACTATCATGGTAGCAATATTGGGGGCACATATGTTGGGGGCCTATGGCAGTTGGACAACACAAACCTTAGCTTCCGCGCCCCCCCACCCCGCCGCTTACCACAATGCATGCTCAGTCCATCTACCTGCGTTCCTAATACCCTCCTATCGATCCTAGCGTACCTCCTCGCTTTTCCATCTTAGCCACGATGATACCACCCATGGGGGTCCCAATGTCCCCCAAGTAGGCCATGCAAGCAGCCCGGCAGCTCCAAAATGGTATGCCGCAACCCTGATCTTCCGTTGCAGGAGTTCAAGCAGCTGCTGAGCATTGCCGTCAGCACCCGCGGCCCCGGTGCCCCTGAGGAAATGGTCGATGGGATGCAAAAAGAAATCTTTGTCAGCATGGGCGTACAGGTGCGTATTGGGCCCGCAGGGATGACAGAGCGTCTGCGGTGGCTGCTGTGCTTGCTGGACGCTGGTAACCTCACCAGCCAGCGCGTCTGCATAGGGAAACGGGTCGATCGATGTCCTAAGGGGAACCATTTGTGATGTGAGCGCCCAGACGACGGACGGGACATCGCTGTTACCCTGGCAGGCTTCACGCCTACTTGATCTCCGAGGCGCTGTGCGGCGCTTATAGGGGGAGATTAACGAACGCCACCACGTGACTGCCATGTGCATAGGACTGTTAGGACTGGAGCCAGTGCCAGCTGCACTCGAGCCCTCTGCCCGCCCGCCCCGCCCCTATGTCCCAAACGGTTTTTCCTTTGTACAAGGGTTTTCCTTGCAACCCCCGCCCCGCAACCTTTTCCTATTCGGCTTCGCACCCGTGGCTGAGCCGCCGGCTGAGGGATAAAGACGCTGCCGTGTGCTTCCCTTGTAATGCCTTCAGGGTGACTTCGGCATCAAGTGCCTCTCCCGCGTGAACCAGGTGTATGCAAATGACGCTTTCTTTCTGCGCCAGTTCTACGAGCACGTCCAAAAGGTGTGTAGCCGGTGGACGGAGGGCTGGTGCAAGGTTACAAAATGCGTGGCTGGCTAAGGAGGGCCGCATAATTCGGTGGAACCTTCCAGTAGTGCGCAACAGCTTCGCGCCCCAGGGTAGGGGGCCGCCCCGGGCTACGGGGCCGCCCGGATTGTTGCGGTGTGTGGTGTCCTTCTCGGCATCCTTCGGAGATGTTGTGTCGCGTGTGGGCACGCATGGTTGCAAGCGGGAGTCGTTGGCTGTGCTGCGGCGCACCGTGCGCTGGGTCTCCAAAGCGAGGTGCTTGGCAGTGGCTAGCGCCATCAGTATGAGCTCAGCTTGCAACCCGGAACGTCATGCGCTTCAAGTCTTACTGAAGGAAGTCCGCCTCGAACTGGCGAACGTGACTAACGAGTGGGACTCTCTGCCTCGAACACTAGGCACGAGCGAGCCGCACAGCTGCCGCGCCGTGAAGCCCCCTATGCATGAGACACCTTATTGTGCTTTGCCAGGAGGAAATGGTGCTAGACGAGGCTCAGATGCCTGAGGCTGTGTTCCGGTCCAAGTACGAGCAGCTGAGCCGCTTCCGCGCCGAGATGGAGGCGCGCATGGAGAAGCTCAAGTCCTTGACGCCGGAGGTATGTTTGGGAGGAGCGCTGTCAGAATGTTATGGCGCATAGATTACCGAGTGAGGCTCCCCTTTGAAGCGTGCCAAGCCACCACCTACGCGCCTTTGGAATGTGCAGCATGCCTTGGCACACACGAACTACTCACACAGCCCCTGCATTTCCGCGGTGATTAACTCCTGAACTCCGCCATGCAGGAGCAAAATGTGTACATGTCGAACATGTACAAGGAAATGATCGCACAGGGTGCGGGCGGGGAGGAGTGTTGCTCCAAACCCGAAGGCTGCGGCCACCGGCCGGCGGGCGGGGCGCAGCCACCGACGGTGGTGGCAGGGCCGGCGACAGCGTTAGGAGCGCCAACCTCGGGGGCAGTTGCGCCGGGGACTGGGCCGGGCGGGACGTCTGCGATGACGGAGGCGGAGCAACTGGCGTTCTTTGCAAACCTCGGCGGTGCCGGGAAATGAGGCGTGCTGGAAGAGCGCAGGGCGCTGCGAGGGGCACGACGCCCTGCTGACATACATCCATTTCCTGGATGCATTTCATTCCTGAGTGCGCAACACGATTTGCTACTTACCCAGGGACTACAAGTCCGCCTGCTGTGATGGCGTGCGCTCAGCAGCATGACAGGCACAGTGACGACGAAGCGTGGCACGTCTGTACACGACTGTATTGCCACCCACACAGGGGAACCACCCATGGCTTTGCCCCGGCTCTCTTTAGGTGGGCGCGTAAACGAGGTGTAAATATAGGTGGACACTGGGGGACTGGTCCGATGGTCATGCATGGTGTCGCATACGTCCAGGGTCGAGAGGGCGGTCGTTGGCAGTGCCAAGCCAAGGAAACCGCCCAGGCATATACCAGCACACATCCTGCGAGTGTGCCCAGGATGTCGGTCCCTCCGAATCATAATGCTATGGTTTTGCCGGGAACATCGCTAGGCTGGCACCGCTGTGGCAAATGTACTCCCTGCCAGGCCCCATCTACAGTCGGCACTCTTCACTTACGATGTACCTAGCTGCGGTCTCTGCTTGTACGTGGCCTGGCGCAGCCGAGAATGTTGTTGACGCAGCTTCTCAAGCCGGCAGACGCAACAAGTTTTACATCGGCCTGTGTGGACATTTCTCTTTGCTCACGAGTGGGGAGATCGACACGGCAATATATTGCCACACTGGCAGCCACCATGCAGCCCGCCTGCCAAGCCAATCAAAATCAAAATCAGGCGGACGTGCCGTCCAAGCAATCAAGACGCTTCGCCAGATCCTCCGGCACAACCCTGGGCAAAATAGCTTGGACCGAAGCCCGACTGTTACAAGCCCAAAGCCTTTCCCTTGATATTATTGCTCCCACTAGGCACGCAGTTGCACGGCTTGAAAGCTCACGGATGGCTCGTTGCTGAGCATGCAGATCTTCTTTACTAAGCCCAGAACCTCGGCTTGCGCTTGGCCAGGATGTCAGTGAGGTCGAGGTCGTTCAGTTTCGAGGCCACGACGAAATCATTCTCCGTCAGCCCTCCTGCGAAGAAGCAGAGCCAGGGTGACACAGGCAGACAGCGCGAAACGATTGGAGCCGCTCAATAATAAGGGATATTCCTAGCTCAGGACCGAGACTACGGGGACACAGCATGTGAAGCATAGCGTCCGACTAAAATACGCCAACAGGTAACCGGGTGAGGCACAACCTTCAGGCCCACGATTTGGACTTGCCAAGGAGCACTGAAGCGGCCCACCATCACCCTGACTACGCGCCATCCTACCGACCCTTGGCATCACTGTCGGGCCGCTCCATTAGGCCTCTTGGCGCCACCTCGCGCCCCGCTCGACAACGCTCCCAGCCCGCCCAACCCGTCACACACTGCCCCTTGCCCTACCCGCCACACACGGCATAACTCGCTCTCGCCTGTGTAAGAAGCACCTCCCACTCAACACTCGGGTTCGTCCCGGCACCCACGGATACGCAAGAACGGTCACCCCGCCCTAGCCCACCTACGGGTTCCCTCTCACGTCCCAGCCCGCCCACGCCCGCCGCACCTAGGGACACGGTGCATAGCTGGGCCACCACCTCACTGCCCACGCGCGTGACCTTCAGGCTATCCCCGTGCTCCTCATCCGCGGCCAGCTTGGTTATACGAGCCACCATCTGCTCTGCGGCTGCATCGTCCTTCAGCTTCCAGGACTGCTGGATACACAGCTGGCTGGTCTGCGCTGTGGATACCTTCCAGCCCGGCACCTGATTGCGCAGCAGCTCCCGCTCCTCCTCGCTGAGCACCTTGAGGCTGCTCACGTTGTCCTGGCAGCGCCGCGACGAGAGGCCCAGGACGCGCTTGATGGTGTCCGGGGGCCTGACGCATTAGTCGGGCGGATGGAGGTGCGGGCGACTCGTAAATGGAAGAGTGTGTCACGCGGTGACTGCATTCTGTTAGCGGGAAGGGCAAGAGATGATACTCGGCGGCGCCGAGAGGAGAATTTCTCCATTAAGGTATGATATGCGGGCGTGCTGTCCATAGCATGGGGTGAAGGGTGAGGGGAGGGGAGAGCGAGGGGTCGACGGCGTGCGTCATGGTGCCGTCCAGGTGAAACTGTCCGACAAGCTGACACGGGCTCACTTGATAATGTGCTCCGTGTTAAAGTTGCCAAGCACGTTCTCTCCGAAGTTCGTCGCGAGCTCTCCTGCATAGGGGTCCCGAGAGCCGAAGTCCTGCGAAGCATGGCACGGACGCGCAACAGTGTCAGCGCCAACGAATCCGACGCATATGTAACACGGGCGTCACCTACCTCGCCAAAAAGTCCTTTCTCCATCTTCGCACCACGGATATCACCCCCGGCTTGGCCGTTTGACACAACAAGCCGGCATCGCCGGGGCGGCTGTGCCGTGAAGGGACGTGCTTGCCGTCCCGCCTGCATAGCAAGAACGGTTCTTAGACATATGGCACAATTGTTTGCAAGGTTTGCGAATCGGTGTCGGCTGGCTTTGTGCACACCTGGCGGTGAGGGCATAGAACGTTGGCGTTCATCTCTGTATATGAATTACAATGTTGTAACAACGGCAAAGCACGACACACTTATGTGCACTCAATTTCAGGTTTGCAGCATCAGCTTCTAGAAAGCCGAAACGGATTAGGGTACTGGAATTGTTGTACGTTCCGAGGGCCCAACGCGATCTTGGGTTCCACAGTGTTCCTACTTCTGAGTTTGCATTAAATGTTACAGCATGCGGTTTCTGACAGCCGGCGTGCGCCAGTCTGCAGAGGCCGCTCCTGCGGTAAAAAGGTTCCAAAAGTCCCACAGGCGCCCATTTCCATCTCGTGTGGTTTGCTGGCGCAATACATATCATCTTCGCCTCAATCACCAATGTACCGCACCTTCATCGAAATTCCCGCGGATTTTCCTTATCTGAAAGCCCCTTGCCAGAGGGGTTTCACGGGTTGTTTTCCCCACAACGAGCAGCGAAGGCTCAGCACAGCAGCGAAGGCTCAGCTAGCAGAACTTGGCATCAAATGACGCCATTGCCCGTTACAATGCCAGCGACAATTGTCATCCAGCGAAAGCCCACGACACCAATAGCCGCATCGCGGTGCGGCGCAGCATGCCATGCACATTGCGCACAATGCTTTCACATGTATTTTAGCCCCTTCCCGGCTATCGTTGACCGTTACACAGTAAGAGTCTACAGCGCCGCCACCGCACAATGCTTTCACATGTATTTTAGCCCCTTCCCGGCTATCGTTGACCGTTACACAGTAAGAGTCGACAGCGTCGCCACCGCCCTTCGGGATTCCTTACCAAACCAATTAAACGGTTCTCCCACCATCAGCACGCCTTACACCACGAACGGCACAAACGCTTTTGTCCTCGACGTGTAGTCTCGGTAATAACTGCCGAACGTCTCTTCGAGCACCCTCGCCTCCAGCGCTGTACGGCCACGGTAGTACAGCGCGCACACCAGCAGCATCGCCAGTGCTATAGGCGCCGAATGCAGCCACATCCCGAATGAACAGAAAAGTAGCATGTAGGAAGCGTAAATTGGGTGCTGAACATACTTGTACGGCCCGCTCGTTACCAGGGCAGTTGGCGCGGTCACTCGGTCGTACGCGGCTCCCAGCTCTCGCCCCGCCAGTGCGTTCAGCGCCGTGGCAAGCAACATGCCGAAGCCGCCAATGATGTCGTACATTGTTGTACTGGCGGAGATTGAGTCCGTATACAGCTCGAGTCCCACGAAACGGTACATCGCGACGAGATGCAGCAGCGGCACCACGCTCACGAAGGCCGCAAACGCAAAGCGGGCCCCCCACGTCGCCACCTGCCGATCCTGCTTTCGCGGCGAGAGCCTCCCGTACCGTACGACACGCATGACGCTGCCGAGGCCAAAGAAGCAGAGATAGGCAGCGAAGGTGGTGTACGGTTTGGCCAGGGATAGCCCACCATCATGTACCGCGGCTGGCAGAAGCAGAAGCAGCGCAAGCACCAGCACGAGCTGCACCGCCTGCAACATTCAGTGGAGGATTGCGAGTGCATGATGCGCCCATGCCACTATGTGATCGGCCCCTACGCCCAACCCCTGGTTGTCCTCAGTGTGCCCCTCATGTTGGCGCACTTCCAGACAGTTTAATGGCGCGTGGGACGCTATTTCAAACCGAGATAATGTGGTGCAAATTGGGTCGTAAAATGGGTCACGAAATGGATGGGTGGCGGCTCGTACCTGTAGGACAGCTGAAAGGAAGCGTACGGCGGGGTTGCCCTCCCGTCCTCCCTTGTCCGTCGCTGACACCCGCTCCTGAGTCGTTGTGAAAGAGGGGTCCTCCGCCTTCCGCCTCGCCTCCGCCTTGCGCCTGGCTTCGAACTTCTCCACCCACCACAAGGGCGGTTCACCTGGAGGCGGCCTCCAGGCCTTTGCAAATACGTCATCGTCGGGAACTGAGCCTGCCACCGTCGGCGGTAGGCCTGGCATCGGTGCTGATGCCAGCTCCTCGCCGCGAGGGGCATCTGGATCGGGAGCGGTGCCAAAACTAGATGTCGCGGCGGCAGTCGCGGGCGGGCCCGCTGGCTGCGCCGCCTGTTTCTCATTTGTGTGGCTGGAGTATTCAGGACCTTTGGATACATATTCCTGATTAGAGCCACAACGTATTGTCCTAGAGCACGCTCGGCGAAGGCGAAGGTCGCAGATGCGAGGAGACATCCATTGGCAGGTAAGAGCTAGTTCTACGCGCAAATGCGCACGGCTTATTCCTTTGCCCAAATACGAGGTTCTCATCTCTGCTTCAGTAACGCCAATAATTGGTACTCCCTCGTGGCCGTCGAAACGCACACTATAGGTAGGCCTATCAAGCTTCCTATTACCGGTAGATAAGCCAAGCTAGGAATCCCGCTAGGGAACTTCCGAAGCGGATCACCATAATGCTCTTCCCGCCTTGTGTCGTACTACGGCGATGTGCTTTCTTTCTATGTGCATCCTTTGCCACCACAGTCCCGAATCTGATTGCTTCACACGGCATAGTTTGTAACAAGTTAGGTCGGGCCCCGAAATCTTCAGGGCAGGCCTGCTTTCAGGACCCAAATGGCGGACAATCTGCTCAAGGGCTGTCGAGTGCGCCTGTCGGGTCTTAGCACGTCCCTGCTAAATGGGGCTGAAGGATGCATCGTCGGCCCGCTAGACGAGGAGACCGGTCGCCACCCGGTGAAGCTCCTGAAGCCGTCTGAGGCGGTGTCCGCTTTTCCAGGTGGTGTGAAGGTGAAGCCAGTAAACCTCGAGCGAGTCGTAGTCGCGGCAGCGCCGAGTAAGAAGGCTACCGCGAAGAAGACTTCGCCGAAGGACAAGGGACAAGCCGTTGCTCAGGCCGCGCCTGGTAGCACAGGTGGGGAGCTTAGCCTGAGTGGGAAAGCGGTGGGGCCTGCAACCTGCCCCTGCCACCTCGTTTGCCGGCAGGTCCCTTCCCGTGCTGTGCTTGGGTCCTCGTGAGAACCGCGCATAGAGACCTTCAAGCCCAGCTTGGTTTTGTCTCGTGCAATAGGCCCTTGACACGTCCACTTCCCGCTTATCATTCCCGTTGTCCTTTTGCTCTAAGGCGAGGAGTCATTTATGGCTCCGTCGGCCATACCGGATAGCAACATGCATGGCGTTCGACGGCACGCACATGAACGCCTTCGCGCAATTTTGTGCGCCCTCCCATTCTTGTGGGGCCAGCTGTGAAGTTTAGTCCCGGGGAGCCCGTCCGTTGTGATCTCGCGTTTCTGCGGGCCCTGTTAATTTCATTGTGTGTTTTGCGTGTCATGTGTCTTGCCAGGCGGGATGGGGTCCTTTCCATAGCTAAGACTGTTACATGAGAGTCAATTAGCCTGAGATTGTTTGTTAGGTGAGTTACGACGGCCTTGCTCCGCTATGTTCTGGCGAGG
This sequence comes from Yamagishiella unicocca, assembly GCA_003116995.1. Lineage (NCBI taxonomy): Eukaryota > Viridiplantae > Chlorophyta > Chlorophyceae > Chlamydomonadales > Volvocaceae > Yamagishiella > Yamagishiella unicocca. Next base: position 266,240 of record BDSL01000016.1, on the reverse strand, counting down.
TACCTGGCAGTGGTACTTGAGGTATTGAATAAGTCACTCAGGGCTAGAACCAGGCGGCTTCGCCACCCAGCAAGGCATACACGCCTTCTCGCTTAGCGGTCAATGAACGCAATTCATCTTTGAGGTTATGACCCCACGCGTTCCCCAAATTATCACTTTGTCGCGTAGACCCTTTGGATCCCGCTGCCTGGGCCAAGGGCCTCTCAACCAACGAGAAGGCAGAGTGGCTGGTCGACTGCTACAGGTGGGCTAGGCGGCGAAATGGGACACGCACGCAGGAAGGGACGGTGTCGGACGCGGTAACCGTCAGCTCCGAACGAAAGTACGGTGCTGCAGAATTACTCTCAGGAACGATTGCTAACCGGACTGCTGTATATACGTGCATTACGCTGCGCGCTGTGGGATGGCTGTACACCTGATTGCGAGCAAAACAGAAGGGCTGCTTGTGAAGCCCGTATCAAACCCTGACTCCCAGACGCAAGCTGGCCCAACTCGTTATGCCGTTCTATACGGCAGTCCGTTTAGCGACTTTTTCCAAGCACAAACCAGCAGCCGTCGGGCGCACACCCAACTAGCAGCCACCAGTCCCGCAGCTTCCCAACTGCAAAAGCACAGCACGCGCGGTCAGCGGCACGTGGCAGTCAGTCATCGGGGCACCCGCTGTACTGGAGGCAGCTATCGGGGTCACAACAGTCTTGGACCAAATCAATTGCGGCTGGAAAATGGGAGTTGGGAGTTGCAGCATCCGAGGGCGGAGCGAGGCGTCCCTTCCTGCGTGCAGTGGGTCTGTCTGCGTGTTTTATGTGAGGCTTCACTTCCTGTGTGGTGGGTAGCGGGAGATGGCTGATGGTTTGGAATGGGGGCAAAGGCGACTCGGTGGGCAGCACACAGCAGTGAGGCCCGTACCCGCGCTACCTGATACAGATAGATGCGCGCATCCCTTTTTCACCATTTGCCCGTGTGTGCGCGCTGTTATTTGCAATGCCGAGGTGCATAGCCAAGTGCCCGTATTCGAGTAGCGTGGGCGTGTTGGTGTTTTTGTGTTGATGCTTTTCCTCAATCGCGTGCTGCCTGCAGGATGCGCGTTGATGACGATTGCATACATGGCGGCTGCAACATGCACGGCCTGTACGACCCAGATCACACGGGTGACACAATCGCCGCCGACTTCCTCGTCTTCTGCAAGCTCGCGCTGCAGCAAGGGGTGGTGCTCAACCAGGGCTGGGACTGGGGCAAGTGCCTAGGCAAGGCCGCGGAGCTGCTGGGGTATGCATTCGAGAAATCTGATGCCCAAGATAAGTACGGCAGTGAGAATGTTTTTGCCGTTGTATCTGGGGGCAGGTCGTTGCGGATGACGGCGGAGTTCGTGTACGGCACGTCGTGCATGGCTGGCGAGGAGAGCGACGCGCACAGCCAGGTGCGGGAGCTGGTGGAGTCGCAACCATTCGAGGAGCTGTGCCATCATCAACCCGACTTGTTTGCGGATGTGGGCGGTGTGGCGTTGTGGAAGAGATTGCGAACAAAGCTACGCTCTGTGCAGTGACAGGGGGCCGACGGCTGCGCAGCGTCCGAAATTTAGGTAGGCTAGCTGGGAAACGTCGTTTGATTTGTGTTTGAAGGACGCGTACGAGCCTTGAAAAGGTTCAGTTCAGAAGTACAGGTTGGATAGAATTTTGGTTGGAGGAACTATCGGTTCAGTTGTAGTATGGTCAAGCCGTGAGAGTTTGTCACGTTTCTTAACTTCGCCCACGCAGTGATTAATGACAACTGGGAAATTGCCAACTGTTGGCTAGTTTGCCGGGTTTGCATTTGCACTTCCAGAACATGCTGTGTAAGAGTTTATCGCGCTTTCCGGCAGGTCGGAGTTGAGCCCGCCGCTGATTGGCACAAAGAAATCCATATCAGCCATTCCTACAGCCAATATGAACTGATTCGTGGTTAACTGGGTCACCCCGAAACTGCACCTCTGCACGGCGACTCTGCCGTCATAGGCGCCATGGGTCCATGGCACTTCCAGAAGCCCAGGGCTTATAGATCAACAATAATTAATGCGAATGCAATTTCCAAATATTACAGGGAACATTATACAACTAACCCAACTCCTCCGGGACCGGTTGTACGACTTGGCGGGCCTCTGCCCTGAATTGGGCAATTGACCGCTTCATACATACATTATTTGCCCTCCCATATGCCGTCTGACAGAACTTCTTTTTCGGAATTCTACATTGACATAGCATTGATCGCGCCCACCTCCAACCTGTCTTCCAGAACGGTATAGCTTAACTTGATAATGGGCACGTAGGGTCAATGCGCTGATATGTTTATAGCAAGCTGGACGAATTCAAAGGAGAAACATGCCTGCGCGTGTTTCTGCCTGCACCCGGTACGCTGACTGCTCCCGAGCATATGTCACGTTGCGTAAGCGACACATATTATTTATGGCTATGATGAAATGTTCCCTGTATTGGTTGGCCCCCCCAGGTGGAACACAGCTGTTGTTGAATCGAGGAAGGCATCGACTGGTGAGCGCCACAACCCACGCTGACTGTTCAGTGGTGCCCTGCACTGCGAAGGGCTTCTTTTGATGTGGAAAGGAAGCGGGGGACGCAGATTTAGCGGTCGGGCAAGCAGATTTAAAGTGAAACAGACCTGAACGTCAGCACTGACCGACCGCAGGTCCCACCTACGGCTTCAGGATACTTGCGCATTGCGACATTGCATGCATAGTCTAGCACAATTGCACGCGAAGGTTGCAAAATGTATTTGCGGCGCTCCTCCGCAACAGAGCAGTCGCAACAGAGCCCCTTGGCATTTTGCTTGCACCCATTGGGGATGGCGAACACTGAGTTATTGTTACGAGTTGTATCTTTTAGACAACAGTACCTTGTAGTGGCGTCAGGCAATCCAACGACCCGGCATATTGACAATGCTGACCTATGCCACTGTCCGCAGATTATCTAGCCTTGGATCAGTTTCGACAAGAGGTGCTTACCCAAAAAGAGTTCTACGAGAACTCTGTGCGCCCGTTCGTTGAGCGTTGCCTCCAAGGGTAAGGACCGCCCCTTAGTACACCGTCTCCTGTGACCTGTCCGTCTCCTGTGACCTGTCCGTCTCCTGTGACCTGTCCGTCTCCTGGACAGAGGCGAGGAATGCGGGGATCAAGGTGGACATTCTAGGGCAGAGAGGGTTATGCGGTTGGCTAGGAACGGCTGAGGGAGGGAGGGGATGATGGAATCAGGCGATTCTCTCGCCTCTCCCAAACACCGCAATTCGAAATGCCAGTTATGTTTTTGGTTCGGGAATGGTGCCTCCCAGGAGGACCTAACACGTCGCTTTCCTTTGTCAACGCCTCTCTCTGTCCTGCAGATGCAGTGCGAGCATTATCACGTACGGTGCATGGGGCAGCGGGAAGTCATACACACTGGGGACTTTGGACCCCCAGCAGCTCACGCTGGCGAGCTCGGACAGCGCGGGAGTGCTGCCCAGGTGGGGGACAATTGGGGGGTCGGCAGCTTCTATGCATGATCTAACCTTGTCCGTGGGGGGGACGCACAAAAGGATGTACTGAGTGGATCTGGGAAGTCCGTGGGGGGGATGCCACGATAGGTAGCGCCTCTGGAACGGATGCGCTCGTGCATGGGCAAGGATGTGCGTCGTGCGCTATTTCCTTTTGCCGCCCGGCTTTGATCGGGCTGCCATGACCGCCGTGGTCAGTTGTACCCCCCCTTTTTACCAATGCGGCGTCCCTCGCCGAACGAATCCTGCAGACAGGATATCACGAAAACTTGCCCCACAACGAAACGGCGTAGTTGCCAAACTATGCCGCATGCATGTCCACCTAGTGCGCTTCGCTTGGTGTATTGACTGTGATGCCGTAGTCACTGTGACGACTACCGGACATAAAGGTTTCAGGACTTGGGTTTCTTGGGTTTCTGTATGCTGCGGCTTCCTCGGGCTGGCCAAGCGTTTCCTCCTGGGCAGCCCTTGCCTGGATACCGGTTCAAGCGCACCCGAAAGCCAGGGCACGGCCGCGTCCAAACACGCACATTGCCTCATAGTACAATCCTGTCCAGCTATTCCTCAACAGTCGACACATCAATTGCATCGCGAAGCTCAACATCGTCTTAGCCGCGTCCCTATCCCCTCACCTGCGTTCCATCAATGGCATCACCAGGTGCACACAGCAGCTGTACGACTGGCTAGGGTCGGGAGCAGCAGTCGAGATCACTTGCGTGGAGGTGCAAGGTGATGACGTGGTTGATCTGCTGGACGGACGGACTGGCCCGGCTATCAGCAGACTAGCCTCAACCTCGGGAACGGTCACCAACAGTGGCTCTGCCACCCTCAGCGGCGGCAGCCCCGGCCCTAGCCTTCCCACGGCACCGGGCTTAACACGCAGCCCGATAGCTGCGGCTGCTTCACGGAAGAAGCCTTTGACGCTGTCGGTAGCCCGCAGCCTGCCTGAGGCGCTGCTTATATTGAAGGTGTGTGGTACGAGCCTTTTGGCTGGTCAGAGGCTCGACATCACCGTGTGATGATGCCGTACGTATTGATAACGCTCAGCGCTCTCACGACGCGCGTTACAGTGTGGCGGTTATGCGAAGCAAACAACAATTTGCCGGCCTCTGCTCGCCGTTCCGAATCATGCTACGCGCACTCTGGCGCGCTCCTGCGCCTCCTAACCCGCCTCCTTCTATCGCTCTCCCTCCGCCTATCGTCTGTACACAGAGGGCCGTGTCGAACCGGCAGGCCTTCGTCACCGCCAGCCGGCACAGCAGCAGCCGTACTCACGCCGTCTTCCAGCTGCGCTGGCGCACCCCAGCCCAAACCGGCGCCCACCTTGGGCCGTCCGAAGCGTCAGCGCCCGCGTGCAACACGTCAAGTGGGGCGCCGGTGCTGCGGCCCTACAGTGCACCACCACGGGGGTCTCTCCAGGCGGCCTCGCCCGCTGTGCCGCGGGTCTCCAACGGCGGGGGCCCCATTTGCACCCTGACCCTGGTGGACACGTGTAGCTTCTGCCCGCTGCTGCCGCCCAAGGTGCGTTGGGCCCGTAGTGCGGGGGCGTAGTACATAGCCGGCGCTGGGTCCGGCCCTCTGGCGGTTACCGTCATTGCTTGCCAGGCGGCCTCGCCCAATATCGCTCTGCGAATTGCGTGCCCTCATGTCTGCGTCGGCTGTTTCTCGCTGGCTGGCCTACCGCAGGAGGGCTCCGCTGTGAAGAGGAGCCTCCTCGCGCTCAGCCGGGTGCTGAGTGCGCTTCAGCGGCGGACTGCTCTAACGCTGCGGGAGAGCAAGCTGACGCGGATGTTGGAGGGTGCTGTGGACCAGGTGCGGGCGCGGGTGGCGGGGGGGCGGTACACCAGAGGCGACGCGAAGCTGCAAGCCGGGAGTCGAAGAAGGGGTTGAATAGGCCTAAGCGGTATCAGCGCCACTTAATCTCCCGCTATCCGTCCTCCTCGCCCTCCCGCGCCCTCCCTGCCGGAAGGTGCTGGTGCTGGCCTGCCTCGGCGGCTCTGGGGACGATGCCACGGTGCAGATGGTCAGGGCGCTGCAGCAAGGTAGGCCCTGCGTTTCGGGTCGGACCCTTGGAAATATCTCAAGCCGTTGTGTGGGCCCTTTTGGCCCACGGCATCGAGGCCAAGCGGTGCGGGATGGCGTGCCAGAAGTGACCACCAGCTGTACTCGCCCGCGTGCGAAAGACAACGACGAAAGATGGTGACACTCCCGACTCCACCCGCCGAACCCACTTCCGCACGCCTCCCTGACCATCGACCCAACCCATCGCGCTTCAAGCACTGGCCCCCAGACACGGTACCTCTGCACGCGCAAAAACGTTAACCTCTTAAACTGCCATATAAACTCATAGTGCCACCCCATAGCTTCACGTCCGCAAAACGCCAACGCACACCGCGCAGGGGCTCCTCGCGATAACGGCCTCAGGCGTTCCCGGAGGGCGAGCTCATCGGACTCGGCACGCGCATCAGGCGCATGGGACGCGGCGTCTCGCGCCAGCGTATGCTCCGTCAGCGCCGCCAGCCTCTCGGCCTCGGTCAGCGGGCCCCAGGCGGCATCGTCCCTGGGCGTACGGCAGCAGTCGTACAACGAGCGGACCAAGTGCTGGAGCAGCACCGGAGAGGCGTCCTCCGGCGGCTCTTCGGGGATCGTGGGCGGAGCGCTGGGCCCTGCCCCCGCCCGGTGCTTGTTCCATTCGCCGGGATCCTCACCTGCACCTGACCGCAGCCGTCACCCCACAGGTGCTGTCGCCTCATCACACTTTATTGCGGCTGGCGCCGCTGCTGCTTTAGCAGATCCGAGTGTCCGACAGCACAACACGCTTGAGGCGGACGACGTGTTGGCGGCTTCCACCAGCAGCAGTGTCCTCAGCAGTCCCGGCGCTCAACAGGGGACCATTGCACTCGCGCCGATTGGCATTGCTACGGACGCGTCCTTTTCCTCTGCGGCTTCCCAAGGCGGAGTGCCCACTACGCCGCTGCGGAGGGGTGCCAGGGCCTCCCTGGAGTTGACCATTGAAACGACCATCGAATCCACCTCGGGCGACGGACACAGCAGCTGCGGCGTCACGCCGCGCTCCGCAGGGGCAGCGGCGAGAGCCGACACGCCGGCTTCGACGCAGCTGCCCTCTCCCTCGACACCAGCTAGCGGCGGGAGGACTAATCGCGGCATCCCGAGCCCCCCTGCTGCAGCTGCCGGGCCGGCTGTGACGCCTCGCAGGTTCAGCCCTCGGATCTCGAGCCCACGGCAGAAGCCGGCGTCGGTGACTGCTCGAGCAGCGCCGGGACCCGAGGTTCACCGGTCACAGGTGAGGAGTGAGGAGCATAGCGGCGACGCCGGGGGAGCGGAGGGGGACGTGGACGGCGCGGTGGGCTGTAGTTCGTAATGTTGAGATTCGCCGGTGAGGAAGGCTTATTTTGCCATTGCCGTGTCAAAGCGCATTCCAAGGGGGGCCCCGTGCTCGTACCTAGTTGGTGGACCCTTGCTGCGCCGGCCGCTTGCCTCGTTCCGTCCCTCCGTCGGGAGCTGTCCTTGCACCCTTCATGCAATGCCTGCTTCACTGCCTGCCGCAGGGCTTCTCGGTACTGGCCGGCAAATGGGGACCGCCGCCGCCGCCACCGTCATCGGCGTCCCCCCGTGACGACACGTTTCCGGTGTTGCCCTGCACCCTCACACCGCGCGACGGCGGCTCCTCGGGCGCCTCACGCCCCCCTGCCTCGGCCCTGGCTTCGGGTGGCTCGCGCCGGGGTCTGGCGGGCTCGGATCGCCCACCCCGCAGCACCGGCTCCGGGACTGGCACACGTTCGTCGCCTACAACGGCCACCACAATGACGGCGGGGGCTGCTAGCTTTTCATCACCGCCACCCTCCGCGCCTTCACCGCGAGGTACGGCCCACCAGCCTTCGGGCCCGGGGGCGCGTACTGGTAGTGGGGAGGGGGCGTCCGAGCGCCGAGGTGCAGGGCGAGGGCCCTGCTCGCGCAACCGTGTGGCTCCAGGGAGGCCATCATGGAGGCCTGTGTCTGCTTGTTGGGTTGCTCGCATCAACATCCTTTGCTTTGTTCGCTGCATCATGCAGCAGGCAAGGCGATTCTTGCTTGCTGCATGTTCCTTGTTAGCCTTCGCATCTCACCGCTGCTCCTGGCCGTCCCGGTCGCCCTGCAGGCTACACCACTCCAGGCGCCTCTCAACTGTCATCAGCTGCTGCCACACCAGCAGCATCAGAAGCTGTCAGTACCGCTGCCGGCCCCATCAGCCCTTTTGCGGCTGCGCCTGGCGCCAGGAACGCGCAAGTCACGTCGACCACCACCCGCACTCCCGAGCATTCCCCAGCCCCCTCCGCAGCCACTCCAGCAACCATCACCGCCACCACCACCAACGCAAGCAACAGCGCCGGCGCCAGCCCCGCTTCCGCTGGAGGCACCGCAACCCGCAAGCGTTCCGGCATTCCGGTGCGACCTGGGCTGAACCGCTCACCTCACACCTCGCCTTCCCCACCACCAGCCGTGGCCAGCAACAGCACCCCACCAGCCGCAGCAGCAGTGCCGACCGCGTCCCCAGCTGTCCGAACTGCCCCGCGCGCCTCTCCGCGGTCCGCGTCACCCGCCCCAGCACCCACGGTGGTTTCCCTGGCGGCCGTACGACCGACTCGACTGGCCAGCATGCGGTACGGCGGTACGAACACGTCGCACGAAAGTGTCCCCGAGGGCGCGTCCGCTGCGTCCGCAGCGGCCTCTGCCATCTCGATACTGCTCTCCGAGCAGGCGGCCGCCGATGGGCCGGCCTCCCAGGCGCGGCGGTCCATGCGGCGGCTGCAGCCGCAGGCAGGGGCCGGCAGCGGCCTGGGTGATGACGTGGTGCCACCCCTGGAGCTGAACTTCATGAAGCGCTCCATAAGCAGCGGCACCAGGTGGCCTTCGCCGCTGCTGAGGGCCAGGCGGGATGAGTGGCTGGCGGACGACAGGCGGTCGCGCAGTGCTTACCCCAGGTAGGGCAGGGGGGAGGGCCTTCGTCCGGGTTAGGAAGCGCACCCGACCAATCCATGCACTTAACCATCAAGGCGTCGCCCCACGCCCATGTTGACACGAAAGGCATTAACTGCTGCAAGCTGCCCCGGACATGCGGCTTTAGGGTTTCTAGATGGGTGTGTTTGACTTTGGCAATCCGCGCATCAACCCGCATGGCGCATCCGGTATCTGTGTTGACCGTGTGTCGTCGGGCGGATAACGCAGACCGGTCGCGGAGCTGGCGGAGGCACCCAGCGACGTCAACCCCCGGCGCCCAGCGCACGGGTGGCGCTGCGCCCCGAGGGGCCGCCCCACTCTCTCCTGCCAGTACAAGGACCTGCTGATGGACTTCGAGGTGAGGCCATCAGCGGCCGTCGGGCGAGGCGGGGCGGGGCTGAGAGGAAACCCGTTGGTCGGCAATTTGAGTCCCGCGGGGCGGGATGCAGGAGGCAGGAAAGGGGCTCATCTTGTCGGGGTCTCGCCCGCTGGTCCCGAAGTGGATGTCAGGCGGGCGGGCGGTACAGGGAGCCGCGAAGCCATTGGGCCTTTGGTAATGTTGCCCGCCCCGGTCTGAGCAGATGAGTTGCGTCTGCGGTTCAGGTGCGGTGTTTGCTAAACGCTCTGGTTCCGACCCATTGGTCTCCCCCTCCCCCTCCCCCGTGCAGGCCTTCAAGGCGCGAGGACGAATGCCCCGCCACCCGCGGAGCGAAACCGGGGCTACGGCCGGCAAAGCAGCGTCCTCGAAGGCCTTGGGCTCCGAGGCCCAGTCGGGCACTGAGGCGCGCACGGCAGCCAAGCAGCAGCGACTGCAGCAGCAGCAACAGCACTTGACCGCTGCCGCCTCGGGTGAGAGCGACGGTGCTGTCCAGCTGAACACCCAGTCTCCCGCTCCGGAGCCGCAGCCCAGGGCCATCCAGGCTGGCAGCTCACGGCAGGTGACTCCTCGAGGCAGCAGTCTACAGCCAACGCCGAGCGGCCCGCACAGGCCACACGGCGCCGCCTCCGGCCCTCCCCTCAGCCAGGCGCCGAGTGGCACTCCCGCCACACCTACCACCGCCTCGGTTGCTTCTCCAGCAGCGCCCACCGGCACAGCTGTGGGCTCTACCGCCACCGTCTCCACGCCCCCTGCCACCTCCAGGCCCACATCCGGCAATTCCAAGCCGCCTTCGTTCACCCGGCAACTCTCGCCAGCAGCGGAGGACGGGCTCCTTAGCCTCACAGCGGCCGCCGCCGTGGCGGCAGCGAGCCCTCGCACGCCGGCAGGCGGCGGCGGTGGGGTTCTGCCGCCTGGCCGACCACGTCCCGGTGTCAGCCGCGGTTCAGGAACCCAGGCCTCCCCTCGCCACCGCCTCTCTCCCGACTGCAACATACCCACCGTCGTCATTGACATCAGTCGCCTGTCGGCCGCCGCGGCAGCCAACGGCAGCGGCACCAGCCCCACCGGTGGAATGAGCGGCGGCCGCTGCCGGCCCGGCAGCAGCAACACGGCGGACCATGCTTTGCAGCCCGCCGCTACGCTTGGGACTGTCGGCAGCGGCGGCTACCGCCATGCCAGGGAGCTACGCAAGCACCGCGACGAGAGCCTACTGGACCTGACCGGATCGGACTCCGAACGCGGCAACCTGTTGGGTCCCCGCTCGCTGACCGACCTCAACTTGATGCTCGGCACCGGTGACGTCGTCGCGCTTCGACAGTCGCCGGGCAAGGACGCGGCCGCGGCACAAGCCGTGGCTGCGCTATCCGAAATCGCGTCGGTGGGCGCGGGCGGCAGCTCCAGCTCGGGCGCGGCAGCGCCACGGTTCGCTGACGTGGCCGCTCGGCGCCCGAGCGCCGAAGGCGCAGCACACGCAGAGGACGACGCAGCGGAGCAGGAAGCCACCGACGAGGAGCTGCCCGCGGTCTCCTTTTTTATCCACCGCTTCATGCCGCGCGATGAGGCGGATCGCGCGGCGCCGATGCCTGAGGACGCTGGCAGCGGCTCTCGGCCGAGGTCCGGTGTATTGGCGTACGCGGATGGTGGGTCCGGCTTCGTGAGCTCGAGCGCACGAGGCGCGCCTGCTGAAGAGCCTTCGAAAGGCTCGGGAGCTTTGCCCGATGCGGCGGAAGCGCCGCCGGAGACGGTGTTGTCGTCCGGTGGGCGCCGCGGCAGTGCTGAGCGTTCCACCCGTGAGGACCAACAGCAGCAGCAGCAACAGCCCCAGCAGCGGCGGCGCGGCACGCAGCCGGCCGAGAGGGAGCATAGGAGCGCGTCGCAGCTGCAGCCCGCCCAGGACCGTCAAAGCGTGGAGAGCGGAGTGCTGCGAGGCAGCTGCACTCCCTTCGCCGTGGACCAGGAAGCCGTGCAACAGGAGCTGGCTGCCCGGCAGGGGCAGGGGGGGCGTCAGGGCAGCACGAGCAGCGGCTCCGCCGAGGGGTCACCGGGGCATGTCGCTGGGCAGGCGGAAACCGAAGCCTTGTTACAACAGGAGGAGGCGCGATCGCAACGTGGGGAGCGGCATGCTGGGGCTGGTGCCGGAGGGGGCAGCGGGGGCCTCGCAGTGCCTTGCTCATCCCCCGTACGGCAGCAACCGCCGCAGTCGCCCTCCCTGGCCGCCAACATGCTGATGGCGCAGCTCGCGCACGTGCGGCCCAACCACTCGGACCTGGACGAGCAGTCGATGGTCCTTGTAGACCTGGAGAGCGGCTCAGTCTCGGGTTCGGAGCCGGATGCTGACAACCCGAAGCGGCGCGGCCGGGCGGGCAGCAACATTAGCCGCGGAGGCGGAGGCCATCGCAGCGTAGACCGTGCCCGCCCCGCCCCGCCAGTCCCTGCCACCCGCCCCTCCCCACCGGCCCTCGGCGCCGAGCTTCTGCCGGCGATGCGGACGCCTTCCCCAATGAAGAACGGGGTCAGCCTGGGGTCGCTGCAGTCGCCTCAGTCGCAGCTCCAGCGGCCCGCGCTGAGCCTCAGCCAGGACTCGGTGCGCGCCCGCATCGCGGCCCTGGAGTCATCGACGCGGGCCGCTGACACGCCGCGCACTCCGCACAGGCTGCTGCAGTCTTGGACGCCGGAGGAGCAGCGGGCGACGCCGCAGCCGGCGACGGCCGACGGCGACGACCGCGGTCGCCGCACTGCCGCACACGTGCGCTCATCGCCGTCACCGTCTTCGGTGGCCGCGGCCGTGGGCGCGCTGGAGCCAGCGGGCGACGCAGCCATAGGGGAACGTCTGAACGGCGGGCAGCCACACGAGGGCGGCACGGCGCAGTTCCGGGGGCGCAACCAGACGCCGCCGCCGCCGGCGCGTATAGCGCATGACGTCGACTTGGTCTCAACCCGGCCATTGACCCAAGGGTCGCCTCAGCCACTGCGCGGCTCGGGCAACGTGGCGGCCTCGTGGAGGGCTGCGGCCGCCGTGTCGACCTCGTCCTCCTCCAGCGTGCGCAGTTGCTTTCGGAGCAGCGTTGGCCAGCTCGCTGGGGCTGACGCCACCGCGACTGCCACCGTGGTGGCGATGGGCCGGCCACCGGCGCCCAGCAATGACGACAAGCTGTCCATGGCGGGTCCCAAACTCAATGCGCCGGATAAGCTGCTGGGGTGGCCTACGGCGCGTGAAGCGACTCGGGCCGTGTCTCCTTCGCCGGCCGTGCAGCGGCTGGGGCTGAGTACATCCCGTTCAGCCACGCCCGGCCGTCCGTCAGACATCTCGCTTGTGGCAGCGGCGCCACAGGGACCAGGCGACACGGGCACCCAAGGCCATGCTCCAGTGCCAGCTTTGGCACCAGCACCAGCCCAGCCGATGGTACCGGCACCAGCCCTGGCGCCGGCGCCAGCTCTGGCACCGGCACCAGCTCTGGCACCAGCGCCAATCCTGCCAGTTGCACTACCACCCGTGCCGGCGCTGGTATCCGCGCCCGCAGCCACCAAGACTAAATCGAGCTCCAAGTCGCAGCGGAACGAGCGCGTCTCGCCGCTGTCTGCGCGGCTGCGGGGCAACAAGGCCAGTAGCGGTAACGTCCCTAAAGGCGGCGCCGCACTCGAGGGCGAGCCCGTGAACCCGCCTCCAGCCTACCCGCCGGGTTTCGTCAGCTGGGCCACCAAGCTCTTCTCGGGGAGGAAGAATAAGGGCCCTGCCTGAACACCGGAGTCGTGGTTAGTAGGCAAGTGGTGCGTGCGGTGCCGAAGTGGGTCGGAGAGGAGGGCAACTCAAAGCCGTCGTGTTGAGCTGGCGGGGCGGAGGTGGGACAGGGCCAGCTTGCTGTGGCTGGCAGCGAATCGTGGCTAGGGTTGCAGAGGCGCGTGGTGGCGTGGTGGGCGGCACGCGTGCCCAGCGGTGAGAGACACGGACAGATTCGGCGCCGCTGGAACCGCACATCGGAGTGCCAGAGAGAGAGAGAGAGAGGGAGGACGCGCAGCGGATCGTCACCATGGTGTCGTGGAGTGGGACGTAAGGCGGCCAATGCACCGTGCGGGTGGTGGTGGGTTGGCTCGCCCCGCGGCGTGGTACCCAAGCCAAGGGCGTCCAGCCAGGCTCTCGCGAAGGTAGAACGGACGCAATTGGGCTAGCGTGCACGTGCTGTGTCACGATACTTTCACGGGACGTTTGTGGCGGGCGCACGTGGTGCGGTGTCGTACGTGATGTGGTGGGCGCGCGGGCGTTGCGCGCGTAAGAAGGCCGGCGGTGGCGCGGCACGCAAGTTGTGCTGTGCTGCTCACTGAGAGCAGCCATGCTTATGACGGTGTGAGACCGGACTACCGTACGGCTGCTGTTTTACGGGGCGGGGGGCAGTAAGCGGGCTGCCTGCCATTTTAGCAGTATTCATCAAGGGAGGAGCTACCATGTCCTCGGCCGATGGCGCCGTCCGTTTGTCAGTCGGAGATGCGCGATGCGAAGTCGATACTAATGTTGATGTTGATTCAAATTGGGCGCCCGGGAGATTATGATTTCGTTGGTACACCGTACGAAGGACAGAGTTGGCCCTATACCGTATCAGTTACTATAGCTAGTGGCTCGTTGCTCGTAAGCACGCGCATCTACGTGACAGGAAGGAGTTTACTCTACAAAGGAACATGAGTAGCTAAAACTCCAATAATGAAACCCTGAAGTCAATTGTTTGGCTCGAGGATCCGCGTTGTAACCCAGTTGTAGTTGTCACAACGCTTCCATGCCAATCACCACTCTTAGTTATTCGTGTCCCTTGACTTGCGCATGGTCTCTTGTTTCCGTGACGGCGCTTTTCCGCTGAGCCGAACTGCGAATGAGCGAGTTGGGTGCTGTTGCTACTTGACCGCGGTGGGAAACAGCAGTGGCCTGGGTGCTGTACATGTTTTGGTGGCACAATTTATTCAGGTTAAAAGCCCGAAGGAAGCGTCCGTTTTGGCGGCCGCCAGCGGGCGTCACTGTGCAACGATGCCTCAATGGGCTGCTTGAAGGCCGCGTCCCAAGTGAGATGAACGGCTAATCAGCAATGGATTGGAATGCACGCCAAGAAACGGCACTGCCCGGACAGCCCGGACGAGTATGGCGAACGTCTGTGTCGCTGGTTAGCCATGCCATCCTAAGAACCAACGTCATTCTCGGGAGACGGCCACTCTTCGCCGCTCTTCGGACAGCTGCTGTTTGGGGGGAGTGTGGCGACGTGGGAAATGCCTTAAGCGTTGATGAAAGCAAGGCCGTTGTCCAGTTTTGAAGCCTACACAAGGATATGTGTAGCCATATCGGCGTTCACTGCAGCATGTCAGCATCCCTACGCGCACGTACGGCATGTGTGCCTGTACGATGCCGGATAACGGTAGACAATCAATTGCGCATACGATTGTAGCCGACAGATTAAATTCAACAGTGTCGTGCCGCATCTTACTGCAGCCGTGGTGCGTTGCCTTATCTACACGGCCTACGACTGCAGTTTCTCCTGCTGCGACACAGGGCATCGGGTTTGCGAAAGCGAAACTCGTTTTAGTATGGCATCTCATCAGACGCTTATATCTCGGGCGTCCAAGCGCGCAAGCGTGGTGCCTTGTGGCCGCAATGCTTTCTACTTAGCAACTCGCCGAGCCATTAGGCTGCCGTGTCGGGCTGCACCCGATGACGAAAGGCAAAATTCAAGTCACAGCGACAGCGAGGCGAGCACAAGTGACGGAGTGGATGTCAACTTGCGCTTGCCGAAGCGAGGGTACTTCTCGATAGCGGACACCAAGGCAGAGGTGTACTCTCGGTGAGCTTTGCAATTGAAACGATTGCGAGGCAGCATTTGCCTCGATGTGTGTGGCTTGTGAGTGCCTGTCGGGTTGTGACGACGCCCACCTCCGCAATCCCCTGATACCTCGCGCCGCCTCCCGTCAGTGCGGGCGAGAAGTTTGACCCTGCTAAGAAGGGTGGCCGTTACAAGCCGGAGTTCATCTGGAATACTGACTGGCAAACGGCGCTGGAGCGGGAGGAATCGCTGAGACGCAAGGTCGAGGAGGCCCGCGCTCGGCCAAAGACGCCGGACAGCGGTTTCCTCAGTCTTAGCCGCTTGTCGGAACTGGATCGCATGGACGTGGACCTCAGCGAAAGCCTGGCCCGCAAGCGCAAGGAGGACGCGGACGCCGCAGAGGCGGCCGGTGTCGCTGCCGCGTCTCGCCAGGAGAAGGCGTCGCGCCAGGAGAAGGCCACCACGCCTCGAAGCGGCAGCGGCAAGCCCGCAGGCCCCAAACGCACCATCTCCGTGCCGGTCTTCACGCGTAAGGAGGTCAGCAGGCTAGGCCGCGTCAGCAAGTCCATGGCCCGCACCGCCGTGATTGTGGAGGTGCCGGCGCTGGACGCAGAAAAGGCCCGCCTGGCCGAATTGGAGCGGGTGCGGTACGATAAGATCAAGGTGGAACAGCAGTGGTGGACCTTGGGGTTGTCCGTGACCGGCTTCGTCATGACCTACGTGGAGTATAGCCAAGACGTCGCCGTGAGCTATGTGGTGGGGGCGCTGGGCGGCTTCGCGTACCTGCGCCTCCTCAGTAAGTCCGTGGATGCGTTGGGGGACGCCTCTGGCGCGAACGGCATGGCCAGCCAGCCCAGGTTGCTGATTCCGCTGATCCTTGGACTGGGTTACAACCGATTCAACCAGCTGTACTCGGAGCAGCTCGGGGTACATCTGGAGCTGCTACCCATGCTCGTTGGCTTCCTCACGTACAAGGTGGCGGTGATCGCCCGGCAATACAAGGACGTGTTCGACGGCAAGGTGTAGGTTAACGCGAAGGCGTTGGCGGGCAGCCGGGCAGCTGGGAGGACGGGGGAGACGAGACAACGAAACGTTGAGTCTGCAGGGCGTTGAGGAATCTGGCCGGGCACGTATTATGGCTTGCAAAATGATGGGAAGGCAGGAACCGCTGGATGGGTTCAGCTGGTTTCGGTGGTGGGGATGTGGTGGTGTTTAGTGAGTGGGTCGAGTGTGCGGTTCTGAGGTTCGAGTGGGGGGTAAAAGATGGTCCGCGAATCCACGGCCGACAAAGGGGATATGGGAGGTCACGTGGAGCGGTATGCGCCTCGCGCACCGCACGTGTAAGGGACCGCTGGGTTGCGGCATGTTGGCGAGGGAGAGGAGGAGGACGGAGGGGAAGGTACGGGGTGGCCACAAAAGAACTCGAACTCTCAAGGAGCGTATCACAGCCTGCGGGCAGCGCATGTCCCGCCGCGCAAAGGAGAGCATCGCATGAAATGTTTACCGTATGCGGATTTTTAACGTGGGCGTTTCTACGTAAGGTGGCATTGCACGAAACACGATGTGCTGTATGCATACTGTCCGAGAAATACGTTTGGCGTCCGGACCATGCGTACGGGTCTGAGCCCCCCCGTGTTAACTCTCCTGGACCCGGTACAGCCTGTGCTCGGCCCTTGGCAGCTGCTTCCGTCATACATTGCGTTGGGACACTTCCGTTCTCCTCCCGATGTACACTGTGTTATACATTGCGTTGGAGCAGTTGCTTGCGTTATATACGCCTCGAAGCGGCAGCGGCAAGCCCGCAGGCCCCAAACTCACCATCTCCTTGCCGGCCTTGACACGTAAGGAGGTCAGCAGGCTACGGCGTGGAGTCCATGGCCCGCACCGCCTTGATCGTGGAGGTCGCACTGGGAATACACGTACCTTTATCGACAGAGCCGGTGCAATCTACGTCTACACAAGCGGCGAAGGAGGTTACGGGAATACGGTTGGTGATAAGGCCGCCGACCATTGCCGCGCGCGGCCGTACGCTGTGCCTACAGTACAATCCGGTGAACAAACGGCATCAATTATGTGCTTCGCTCTGGTCCTATACTGTGCCTGTACCTCCAAGCCGCCGAAGGAAGTCGGAGAACAGGGAATCAAAGCCGATCGTTCCGGCCAGATAAGCCTTTAGGCGCGAAATAGCATGTCAAAGCGGCGACATGAAGAAGAACTTCCACCCTCTGCCAAGGTGATAATGATCTCCGCGTCACAGCAAAGTTTGCGATGTTCTGACGGTCGGCGGCTATTCCGCGACAGGAGCGGCGAGGAGGAAACGACCGGGCTGAACGGCTAGCATGCTACTTGGCTGGGCTTAATGGGCAATTTGCGAGGTATGCGTTTGGAGGTGCCCCCGGGTGGTCATCCCTTAGCGCGCGCTCACGGTTTGCGCGCTGTTACGCCGGCGCAGTTGGGTAGCCACCAACAAGGAAGCAAGCCTCCACAAGTTCTGGATCGAGGGAGTACGTGACTATCTGCAGCACGCAACAAAGCTTCTTGACGAATACAAAGACATCCTTCCGAGTGAAGGCGTCACTTCGTTGCAGCAAGCCGCCGCAGGTGAGTTAGCAGAGGAATTGCGTTCGCGACTGAGAGGGTCGCCTTGAGTGAGCCTCTTCTGTCCGCTGTGCGTCGCCCGTAAGCCCCGTGGTACGGGCAGCTCGTTCCACTACCCTATGGCGGATCCACCCCGCATCCCCCTTTACCTGCGACCTGCAGATGGGGAGGACCGCACCTCTTCATTTAGCGGCCGACCGGCAGTAGCAGGTTTCGGGACTGGCGGGCTGCCTGCAAGTGGCTTGTTTGGTGGCCCCGCCGCGCAGCCCGCCAGCAAGAGCGATGCACCAGGTGGGAAGGGACACCCATGTATTGGGGTTGGGCTGCACACCACTGCTCAACCGCTCTCCCGCCACCCATCAGCCATGAGAGGCCAGCCACATATAAACAACACAAACACGTGCATGTTCCTTCCCATGCCTGTGAATCGCATTCCGCATTCCGCGCTCACCGCGCCCGATTCCAACACCTACCCCATGCGTCTGCAGCCACCGGCTTCATGGCGCCACCACCCGCCGCCATCTCCACATCCGCCGCCACCGCACCCGCGTCCGGAGCCCCGTCGATCTTCGGCGCTATGGCCCCCAAGGCGGCCGCCGCCGGTGGCTTCTCCTTTGGCGTCCCAACAGCCTCAGCTCCGGCGGCTGGAGGCAAGGACGCAGAAGCGGAGGCGCCGAAGCCGCTGGGCTTCTCTCTCGCGGCTACAGCCACGGGGGATTCGGGCACCGGCGCCGGCAGCAAGTCATCAGGGGCGGCCGGCGGAACGGATGCCGTCAACGCCACCAGCAGCGGCACCGGCATGTTCAATTTTGGAGCGCCGGC
Source organism: Yamagishiella unicocca (assembly GCA_003116995.1). Taxonomy (NCBI): domain Eukaryota; kingdom Viridiplantae; phylum Chlorophyta; class Chlorophyceae; order Chlamydomonadales; family Volvocaceae; genus Yamagishiella; species Yamagishiella unicocca. The sequence goes on along the minus strand of BDSL01000016.1, from coordinate 248,132 downwards.
TGGCGCGCCGATCACCACAGGCTTCGGCGTCGTGACCAGCGGCACTGCCGCAGCTGCCGCTGCGTCCGGCAGCACCGACGCGGCAGCGGCGGCGGCGCCCAAGGCCTTTGCCTTTGGCGTCAGCAGTGCCGGTGGACCGGGCGGCGGCGCCGCCACTGCGCCGGCGGCGGCGGTTAGTGCGCCCGCGACGACGCCTGGCTTCACGTTTGGTTCCTCCGCCTCCGCGTCCTCCGCCTCGGGCAGTGGCACGACATCGCTGGCCGGGTCAATCTTCGGCGGCAACAGCGCCGGTACGGCACCCCCATTTTCGTTTGGTGTCTCTTCCACAACCACAGCGGGTGATGGCGGCGCAGCGGACGCGTCCAAAAAGGACGCTGCTGCTGTTGCCACCGGCGCGGCCGCATCCACATCCGCCGGCAGCTTCGGTTCGTTTGGTGCTCCCTCTGCTGGCGCTGGAACTGGCTTCTCCTTTGGCAGCGCCCCGGCCTTCTCCTTTGCCGGCGGTGGCTCTTTCGGCACTGGGGCTCCAACGAACCCACCCCCGGGTAAGTGGCCTGTCCTAAACGGGTTTCCTCGTATCCACGGGCCTTCCTCGTAACCCCCGGGCAAGTGGTCGTGTGGACGGCCGCCAGGCGCATGCCCGTGGAAGTGGCATGCAGCGGGTCACACGTGACCTGACACACGCCATGAGGCGCGTTGGGAAGGACACACGCCGTGAGGCGCGTTGGGAAGTACCGTTTGGTGATGGCAGCTGCATTGTGGGGTTCGCAGCTGCAAGTCGGCAGCCGGGGTTCGGAATTCCGCGACGGAAGCGGCTTGACGGACGTGAGCGCTGTGTTTTCCACGGAGCACGGCGGCAAGGGGAGGCAGGGACCGGATTGAAGGACGGCGACGCAGTTCCGCGCGCGCGGCGTGGCGGGCGGCGGGGCGGCTTCGAGAAGACCCGATTACACGACGTAGGATGACCCCTCTCCTTCCCGGGGGAAGGGGTGCAGACAGCTAGGATTTGGACATGGTGGAGGAGGACATGGCGGCGGCATAGGTTCGGATTTTATGGGAAGCGCTCTTGACTTGGGTGGTATATGAGGACGGGTATATGGAGCCGGGGCCTCCAGGGGCGCGGCGAAGCTGGAAGACATGAAGGCAAGCCAGGCTCTTATCAAGCGAGCATGGAGACACCTACCTGGCCAATCCTTTCCCCTTGAGCACGCGCATCATGTTTTCGATCGTCGTACACCCTTTCTGTGTGCGTATATCTCATCATTGTGTCCTCCCGCGGGTTCCCGCAGCGGAGGCTGAGGAGGAGGAGCCGGAGCCGGAAGACGAGTGCGCTAAGGAACCCAGTCTCAAGGTGGGGTGCGTACGAGAGGAGACCCGTGGGTCGGCACTGAAAAGTAAAAACGATCAGGAAGGGGGGTTGGGGTGCGCCTGGGGTCGCAGGTGACGCTAGGTCGGCACAAGGACGCCGGGGGGATCCGGCGGGGCCTGCTGCCTGTGTGGGGAGGGGCCCTGAACTGGCGTTGCTCGCGTCCATCGCGCTTGCAGCTCATCCAACGCGCCCACAGCTCGTCCATCGCGCTTACAGCTCGTCCAACGCGCACAGAGCTCGTCCAGCGGAAGACGTAGCCGACGTCACCGTGTGGTGCAGTCAGTGGCTTTCGCGTCTCCACACCATGGTCAATTACGGTATAGTAAAGTCTTTCAGGCCGCTCTGCGCCTTCTGACCCCACCGCCATGCCCGCCCGCCCGCCCGCCCGCCATCCGGCTGCTCAGGTGGACGACAATGTGGATTTCTTGTTCAAGGAGAAGGCGCGGCTGCAGTTGCCTATCAAGGCAGCCGACGGCAAGATCGGCAGCTGGGAGGCCAAGGGCATGGGCACCCTGTCTGTGCGCAGGGCCAAGACAGAGGGCGCAAAGCCGTACATCGCGTTGTTCACTGAGTCGGTGCGTGGAGGGCGGCGGGCAGGGGAGAGGAGAGGAGGGGAGGGGAGGGGAGGGGAGGGGAGGGGCCTGCGCCGTACGGTTGGGAAGTCCAGCACGAAAGCCAGGTGAAGGTGCAGCTTCACGGACGCACGTCCTCAGTCAAGACATCGGACAGCATCCTTTGAGTGCGTAAGTTTGGGCTTGCTCGGTTTTTTTCGGCTCAGGATGTCGTACCGCCGTAACGGCTGTGGCCGGCTTGACGAGCGTTCACAGCGGCACGCGTCGTGAGCCCCGGCCCCCCGACGTGTGTATCAAACGTTTCTTATCGATTTTCCTTGCCAAATTTCAGTGCCGACCCACGGGTTTCTCTCATGCCCGCGCCCCGAACGTCTCGCAGGGCCGCTGCTTGTACCAAGCCTACTTCAACAAGACCATGAAGATGGTGGTCAGCGACAAGCAGAAGAGCGTCGCCTTCACGGCGGCCTGGAGCCCGGACGGCACGTCGCCGCCATCGGTGAGGCGGCAGCTCAGGGGCGTGAGGTTGCGGGATGCCAGGGAGCTCGCGATGGGTCCGGTAGGGGCTGCTTGCGACGAGTCCGCAGGCGGCGCAGGAAGTGGGTGGAGTGAGGGTCGCGGTGATATATAGTACCGTATCAGGGGTGCCGGTACGAATGCATTGGTCATGTCGGTACACACAAGCAAAGATGTGAACGCGGCTGAGCGAGCGGAGCGTTGTTGGGCTGGACGCACTTACATCCCCCACCAACCCACCCACCCGCACACGGCTTTTCCTCGCAACCCACGCACGCGCCTCTTGACCTGCCACATGTGTGCGCCGCAGTTGAACGCGGCGCTCTTCCAGTTTGCTGCTGGCAAGAACCGGGCGTTTGAGGCCGTCATCCTGGAGCTGCAGAAGGAGATGACCGAGTGATGACGACACGTGTTGGACCTGGGTTGCAAGTTGCAATGCGTGTGTTACGTGCAGGGCTGCTGCTGTTATGCTGCGTGGGGGCTTTGCCGTACAATGACCGGGTGAAGCCTAGCTGCGGTGCCGGGTATTTTTGTTTCCGCGGTGGTATGGCGGGAGGAGGGACCAGGGCAGGTGCGCCTCCTTTCGCCAACACATAGTGGTATCGGTCGTACGAACGCTGTCGTAGCTTAAAACGCCGTACCGCATTGCTGACCACGAACGCCACGAACATGCACTCCATAAGCAACGCCCTGGCGGACGAGGTGCTTCCGACAAGTGGGCGGCTGTGATTAATGCAGCAGCCAGAAGAAGCATCGTAAAGTAGGCGGTCCGCTAGCCAGACGCACAGGGGGCAACGTACACACACTGCAGCTGAGAGGGTTTGCATCCGACGACATGGCAGGCGAAGGCAGCCGCGCACATGTCGTACAGCGTCTGCGCCAGGGTCCAGGGGCATTCTCCCGGAGCATGTTAAGCCTGTGCGGGGCACGCCGGGTTGAAGAGCGCCCAGCGTTTAGGTTCCTCAGCTGGCAGGAGCTGGCACGGTAATATTGCTACAGTGGTGCAGCACCGCGCCCGGTAGCAGGCGAGGCATTGGGGGCAGCAACAAGGCAGTGCACGGCTCAGGGCGATCCATAATATGTGCGAAGAGCGTTTGGAAGACAGGAACTGTGGGTGCTTGAGTAGGCCCTAGGGGAAAAAACGAAGTAAAAACGTTTGGGCGGGTTAGGCAGGTTAAGGGTTGAGGCAGCGGGTTAGGCGGCACTTTTGACGTATACAGGGCTTTCGATCGCATTTAAGTGGCTTCTCAGGAAGTTGGCGCTGTAACACGGTCACGGGGCGCTCGAGTCGGCCCTTCTCGACCTGCAGAGCCCCTCGTCGACCCCTGAGGTTGCGCCCTTCCTCGCGAACCACCTTGCACGCCCCTCGCAATACTTTGAAGCAACACCACCGTGCAAAACGAGATGGTAGGGATAGCGTTCATCCTTGTCATCCCTAATAGCATTGGGCATTCCGACACTTGGCCGGTCCGTAATGAGTTGTGTATTGCTGATTTAGAGCGTTGCTGTTTAGTAGATAAATATGCTATAGCGTCCTTCTCCAGGTGATGGAAAGAGGAATGCATGCTCGTCCCACGAGGGAGTGTTGGGTGTACCGCGTATACGTTTACGCGATTATGGCCACTTGTATCCAGTTCACCTGTTGGTTGCGTTAACGTTTGCGCCTACACCGACCCAGGACGCACCACTGCTCCAGCGCCACTGCTGTTATCCCGAGATAGTCGCGAAAATGGCCGATGCAAAGGAGGAGCTTAAGGCGAAGCTTAAGGCGGATCCTTCGTTCCGCACTGAGCTAAAGGACCGCATTAAGAGTGCTCTGCTGTCAAAGGTGCCGGCTTCCCAGGCTATTTCCTACAATTTCGACAGCTACATGCTCACGGAGGTGCAGCCTGGCCAGCTGCGCGTGCTGGAGGTGGATGAGCGCTTGGTTCTGCCCACCAACACGCTCATCCGGCTGCTGGTGACCGCCTCGGACGTGCTTCACAGCTGGGCAGTGCCTTCCCTTGGCGTGAAGATGGACGCTGTGCCCGGCCGCCTCAACCAAGTGTGGCTTTCCATCAACCGTGAGGGTGTGTTCTACGGCCAGTGCTCGGAGCTGTGCGGCGCGAACCACTCGTTCATGCCAATTGTGGTGGAGGCCATCAGCCCCCGCCAGTTCCTCACCGAGTGAGTATCCAGTCATGCTGCGGGAATCTTGCTAGCACCTTTGCGTAAAGCCATTTTAGTCTACTTTACATGCGAACGCTCTGTGGTTCGGGGGCCGCCACGTTGCGTTGATGATTGCACTTGGTCTAATAAATTGCTGCCTCCTGTGCCGTCATAACTCTATCATATGCAGGTATGTGAAGAAGTGGATCTCATAAAATGGGTATCCATGGCTTTCAGTCCTTGGAGTCTCTTCCGGAAGGAGTTTTCTTCCGGGAGTATTGGCTTGACAAAATGTGCGCGTGCTGTAGAATAGTTGTTTCCAGATATAAGGATCTGACCATCCACCTAAACTTTCTTTGACGTCATGGCTGTGGGCGCTGAGGAATAGGAGCGGAGGACTGCCCGCTCCTGCTGCTATTACAGCGATCTGCGATATGACGTAGCGTTTAGCGCTAGTTGCGACGACTGGCTTGTCGCTGGGCATTCCAGGGCCGTCTGAGTGGACCCCTTCTGTAATATATTCTCCTCAGTGCCCTCATTCCGGTCACGCATGGCACGTCACACTGCATGGATTGGCGGCGGTATATAGTATAAGATTTCGTCGAATGTTTCGCCATAACGAGCGCCAGCTAGATCGCCTCTTATGATAACGTTACGGGCTTACGGCGCATCCGCATACCGGTAGTCCGTGCTATGCATAATGCCAGGGGGTTGTACAGCATACTGCACAAATTGTTCAGCTAGGTTGCGTCCATTAATTCCTGCCATTTGACTCTCAAGCCACACCGGGCGTGTACTTCAAACATTCTGCTTCAATGGGTGATGCTATAGTAACTCGTAGCGACGAATGCTCTTGTAGTCGGAGCCTGAATGCTGACATGGCGCATATGCGGGGCGTAAGCACCTCGCGGAGAGCCCTGTCGGTATTGTTTGTGTGCTTGGCGTTGGTATTTCGTGCGGAGGCCACCACCTTCCGCGATGGAGATTACATCCATACCTCACGCAAAGCGCAATTCCATCAGGTAGTATTGATGGTTAGCGATGTGTTCTAGCCTTTCTCGCCAGTTGCGATCCTTACTCCTCACCTTGGATGCGAACAGGCTCGCACGAACTGGCAAGACCTGCTTGGTCAGCACTGTCCCCGCTTCGGCATCGATAGGCTGGTACGCAAGTCGCTTCGCATTGACCGGCACTCGGGGCGAGGTTGCTGATCTGGAGCCCATGGCACATCCTAATTGCGCAGGTGGCTGTCCCAATCCCCAAACCCCAGCTACCGTTCGGGATAAAGGACACATACAAAGTGCAGTTCTCGTTCGACGGTGCGTACAGATTGGACGAGCGGGGCCCGGGCACCATGGCCCGAGGTGTATGCTGGGCGGGGAACCTGGGCTACAACCCCCCGCTCTTGAATGGGCGTGGGTAGAGCTCCGTAACCATATACTGGGCTGCTTCGACCTCTCGAAGATTAGCAGGACTGCTGCTCCTCGGCCTCGTTAACTGACCCCCGGTCGGCCGGTGTGTGTCCCGCCTGCAGGCGACCGCCACCTGACTCCCTGGGTGGCGCTGCTGGGCGAGGGTGCCCCCAGCGTGCCCCTGGTGGAGGTCACACTGCGGCGGTCGGGCGAGGAGCTGCTGGGGGCCACAGCCGAGGTGCGGTGGGCAGGGAGTAAGGGCAGCGCTGCAGGCCAGCAGGGGAGGCCAGGCTGGTGGATCATCCGCGGAGGCCACCTACCGGGTGGCGGCACCAGCGCTCACCAGCGCGTCGCAAATCGTGTTGATGCCTTCCAAGCAGTACGGGCTCCAGTCCGGCGCGCACGTGGGAAGGAGGAGGGGAGGAGGAGGGGAGGAGGGGGAGGAGGAGGGAAGGAGGGGGGGAGGAGGAAAGGAGGGGGGGAGGGAAGGAGGGAAGGAGGAGGCCTCCCGCTGGTGCAGGTACGCATGGGCTCGGAAGCCCGCGAGGTGGAGGACTTCCACCAGACAGACAGACAGACAGACAGACGGACATGCAGACGAAAAGCAGACCCCTTCTCCCCGCGATGATCTGGTGGCCTGTTCCCCCCCCCTCCCCCTGCCCCTGCCCCTGCCCCGCAAGGTCCGCGACGCGCCCGAGGAGTACAAGCTGCGCCACCCGGTGCTGGTTTCGGAGCTGCACAACGTGACGCACTGGCCCAAGCACGTGCTGGTGCACTACCGCTTCGACACGCGCAACGACGTGGACCTGGACCGGGGGCTGTACCTGCTGTTCCCGGCGGGTAGGAGGGAAGGGTTGGGTTGGGCGGGGAGGGCGCAAGTCACACTGCGAAGAGGGCACCTTAGCAGCGGTGGCCTGCGGAGCGGCGGCCTGCGGAGCCGCGGCCTGCGGAGCGGCGTGAAAACCCGTGTACGAAAGGAAAGCCGGCGGCGGGGTTGGGAAGCCGGCGCTGGTAGCCGACGTCGTGTTCTTCTTGACCGATGAGCTGCTTGCCCGTAATGCCAGTGCTGACCAGCCGGCACTCGGGGCGCGGCCCAGCAGTGCGTCATTGCACGGGCATGAATGCTGCGTTGCGTTGTGGTGCTGCTCCCCCCGCGGCAGGCCTGCTGGCGGTCCTGGCGCTGTGCCTCAGTGCGCTACGCGGCGTGCAGCCTAAGCTGGCGCAGTTCCTGGCGGACGTGACGGCGGAGAGCACCACGGCGGCAGCGGCCATGTGGAAGGGACCGGAAGGGAAGGGCGAATGAGGAGAGGGCGTGGCGTAGCGGCAGCACCTGCTGCTGTGCCTGCGCGCCAGGGACGGGAAGGGCTGGGCACGGCCGGAGCCCGGTTTCATGGGGCTGAAGAGGCCACGTAATGCGGTGTCTGAAGGGCCTGCGCTTGCGTGGTTCTTGTGTGAAGGACTGTGGTGCGGTGCGAGGTGGGTGCAGCCTCGAACGGCGGTGTGATCTTGGTGTGCCGTGCGGGTGCGTGGGTATTGGGATGTGGTCGGGACGGGAAGAGTGGGGGCGCTGCTGCGTGAGACTACAGGGGTCTACCCCCAAAGCGCGTCCTGGGTGGTTGCGGGCGATACGCTGCTGGTGCTTCCGGCGGGGCAGCGGGTAGTGAGGTTTCAGCCAGGACAGCTCGGCGCGCGGCCGGCCCCCTGACGAGCCAGGCGCACACGTTTCCTTGTTCTGGATTGTTGGAATACTTGCAGTGACGTGTCCGGCACTGGGAGGCTCAAGGAGGGTAAGGTCGCCGGGTGTCGGAGGCCCAGGCAAGTGTGGCGCTGCGGCGTGTCAGCGGCCGAGCTGCCGGGTGTGGAGCTGTCTGGTGGCTTTGTTGGACGGGGTGACCTTGCAATCCGGTGTACGACATCTCGAGCTTGGCGACAGCAAGAGTGCAATGACGCGATCTGGCCTGACGTTCATCGTTGTTGTGCGGCTGCCCAGGACCCAGAGCGGCTCCCCTGCCCCGTGAAGAAACGCCCTGACTGCCGAGAGAGCGCGATAACTGACTGGCCGCGGGACCTCGAGGACCTCACAAGTTGCCATCCAGTTACGGTACCATCAGTACTTAAAAACGCAGCCGGGCCTGCAGTGTTCCTCAAGAGCATGTGCGGATACATGCCAGCGAAAGCTTCCTCCCAAAAATGCCGGACGGTCACACAATTCGAAATCGCACACTTGACGCGACATGCAGCTGAAGTTCACCACACGCGGAGGGAGCGGGGGTGCTGCAAGGTCAAACACGTATTTTCCCGCCCTTCCTTATACAACCATGGCAGATTTCAGGTCCTCCTTGCAAATTCCAGCTGACCCCAAAACTCTACCCAACTGCCTAGCTCCTGATCACGACGCAATGCACGTCTCACACCTTTCAGTGCCTCCTTCAGGCTTTCAGGCCCATGAATTCCACAATGCAATGCAACAACAGCAATAACATGCCTTGACTGCAATCCTGCGTGCATCCTGTCACAGCCTCCAACCCATCCCATCGCACCCACACACCCACCGACCCGCGGGTCTCCTCGCTCTCCCCCGCCTCCGCGGCCCCCTTCACCACGCCCCCCCCCTTCCCGCCACCTCACTCCCTGCCGCTGTAATACCTGCCCATGTACCCATCCGAAACCATCCGCGTTATGATGCGGCTCAAAATTCCGCATACGACTCCGGGCCGTTGCCGGCGCCCTCGAGCGGCATGGTCTCCCCATACGCCGCCGACTGCCGCGGCGACTGCTTGGTGTAGCCCCCGTAGCCTCCAGGCCCCGTTGCCGACGCCACCGACATCCCAGTGGAGCTACGCCTGCAGGAGGCCGACGGCGGACCCGCCGAATCCGGCCCCTCCCAAGACAACCGGTGCGGAATGATGCCGGCTGCAGCCGCACCCGCCAAGTGCTCCCGGGCCTCCCAGGGTAGGCGCTTGTGCGGCACCGGCGGCGCCGCGGAGGGCTGCGCTGAGCCGGGCCGCGCCGTCCCGGAAATCGGCCGCGCCGGGCCGCCGCCGTCGTTCGAACCGTCGTACTGCCCACCCGCCGCCGCCCAAGCGTTCCCGGTCGTGGTGGACATGGGACCCGACGGGATCGCGCCCCAGGAAGAGTGCACACGGGAGCCGCTGGGCCGCGACGGCGCCATTGTGCGTTGGTGGATGATGGTGCGGAGGGCGGAGCTGGGTCGAGCGGCCGCCGCCGCGGCCGCCGTCAGGGCGGCGGCCGTCGCCGCGATCCGCGAGGGAATGGGCGCCGCCGTACCCTCCGGGAACGGTCGCGAGGAGCGGGGCCGCGTGTACTGCTGGGACAAGGGGGCCGGCAGCGGCGCGGCGGAGACCGGCCGCGGCGGCTGCGCCGGCGCATTGAGCCACTTCCGCTGTTGCCGTACGATTTGCGCGTAGTGCGCGTCCGTCATGCCCGCGGGTCGCTGCGGCGGCGCCGAACTGCACCCCCCCGCCATGGCCGAGTGGTGGCGGCGCCGCGGCGGGCGGGTGCCGTACGCGGCGCCCAGCCCCGCGCCGTTGTCCTGCGGGTCCTCGCTCATATCGTCGTACACGTACGGGTCGGCGCCGATGGCCGCGTCGGTTCGCCTGCGCGCACGCGGGCGGAAACAGCATACGGACAATCTGATTACACAATATCCGATTACACAATCTGATTACACAATGCGTGCATGCATACATGTCAGCAATGGCGGCCGAATGCCTCCGCGCTTACGCTCCGCAACCGTCCGGCGCAAAAGAGCACGTGTCGTGCAGTGCAGTTACAGTTACAGTTACGACGTGCAAACGGGCAAACCCGTTGCAACATGGGCTCGGGTTTGCCCGAGCCCATGTTGCATGCCGCTGATGCAATGTAATTGCACGTGGGGGGCCAAACCCTCCAACCCTTAAGCCCTCCTCCCCACGTCCCCAGCCCCGCAAGCACCTGTTGTGCAGCAGCTGGTCGCCCAGAGCGGAGCCCCGCAGCGCCCCGCCGGTGCCGTAGCCGAGAGCCGCCGTCGCAGACTCCGACCGCTGCCGCGCCGCCGACGCGCACCGGGACATCCGTGGAGTGGACGACGCGCCAGTGTTGGCTCCGCTGGCGCCGCTGAGGCTGCGGCGGGCGCTCAGCGGCGGCCTGAAGGACTGCTGCCGCCGCTGCTGCTGCTGGATGCCGCCCACGCCGTCCGGGTGCCAATCCAGGTACCGAGGCAGCGCGGGCGACACATTGCGGTCCAGTCGCCGTACGCCATTGACGTCGTACTTGGGCCACCGGGCCGCGCTGCGCGCTAGGCGCTCCTCCTCGGCCTGGCGCTCCTCCGCCTCTGCCTCCGCCCGCCGCGTTGCCTGCAGAGCCAGAGTGGCTTGGTCCGCCTCGACTTGGCGGCGCTGGGCCTGCAGTAAGGCCGGCCGGGGCGCAGCGGAAGCGACGCTTAATCATGGTGTGTAAAACACACGGCTCGAACCAGCGACCTGGAGGCTACGGTTACGGCACCGTACCATTTTTAGTTGGGTTTACAACAACAAACGCAAATATTGCCTCTTTGGTAGTCCGCATACCGGCGCTTCAGCCGTTCCTCTCGCAGTAGTGGTCGGTTATAGCAAGAGCAAGAGCGCGGTGAGCTGCAGCAGGGCTACTACCTGCTGCTGTCGGCAGTTACCACCAACGGCCCAGCAAGAGCGCGCACCTCGTCCTGGGAGATGTGGAAAATGTCGGGTCGCGCCACTCGCTTGGGAGCCAGCGTGTGGCGGTCGTAGTCAACCGACACGTCGTACTCGCGAGCTACGAACTTCTCCAGGTCCACGGCATCCTGCGGAGAGAAAGGCACGACATGCGGTACGGCAGTGAGATGTGCTGGAATTTGGGCGGCCGGCGGGCCCAGCTGGTCGCGTCGTCGCCAGTGCGGCTCCCCCGCGCACCGACCCACGGGTCCGTCCTCCCAACGCCTTGGTCCGCACCCAGCGGCCCCCCCCATTGCCCCACCCAACGCGCAAGCCACCCGCTTAACCCCCAACCACCCACCTGTGGGGGCCCTATCCGCGCCCAGTCCTGCGGCGACAGGTCGTTGGGCGACAGCAGCCGCTGCCGCGCCAGCCGGTGCTTTCGGTCTTCATCGGACTCGGACTCTGGACCCAACCCGGAGGGCGACCCAGACCGGTTCCCAGTCCGCCAGGGCACATTGCCCCCCGGCCGGAGCGACGACGGCGAAGGAGCAACCGAGCCCGCTGCAGTGCTCGTCCTGGACTCTGACCGCTGGAAGGCTGCCGCTCCCTCCTGCCGATACGGGCTCTCCGCGCCCCGCCCTTGGCGCGGGCTGGTGCTGCCGGGTGTCGGTGCAGCGCTGCCCTGCGGGGGGGAGAGGGGAGTAGGAGGGGGGTGAGGTGGCCGAGGGGAGTGAGGGAAGGGCGAGGGAAGGGTGAGGGAAGTAAGGAGGCCAAGGGGAATGAGGAGGGTGAGGGGGTCACACTGGGATTGTTAGGAAAACCCGTGTGTGCCACACTGGGGTTGGAGGCACCCCACCAACCAGGGGGGCGTGCTACTGGTGGTTGCCGCCGTACTGGCATGGAGTTGGCTCTGCAACCATGGTTCGTGCTCCGCACGCGGGCACCCTGCCCGCGCACGTTTTCCCCTATTCAGGTTATCTGCGAAACCGAGTGCCTATTCAGGTTATCTGCGGAACCGAACGCCGTGGCGGCTGTTCGCCGCCGCTGCTACCGCTCGACAAGCCAGGGAGTCAACCACTCAAGGTCTGTCCACTACTATTCGCTTCTGCGTTTAGACGTACGCGTTTTTCCATCCAATGCTCTGCCCACGCCCGTGCTCGCCCCCTTGGCGCTGTCCTCTCCCGCCGCTGGAGCGGTGCACGACCCGCAGCCGCCAACTCTTGCACCCCCAAACTGGCCCGGGCTGGGCGGCTCCCGATGTCTGCAGTCCAGCACACATTTCCTCCCTGATCCCGATCCCGAGCCCGGCCTTGCCTGTCCTGCGCCATTGCTGCCGGTCCAGTGCCAGGGATCCAGTTCCAGACCGGACGGCAGAAGGATTTTTCGGCTGGAGGGCCCCGAACCCGACTGTCCTGGATCCAGGGGCCACGGCTGCTGAAAGGGAACGCTAGGCGGCAGCTCGAGCTGAGCTCCGCTGCCCTCGGGCGCGGGGCCTGGGGTGGAGGCTGAGCCCGGGTCCGTAGGCCCTGGGTCCGCAAGTGGCATTGATGCAGCCCCAGCTGACGTTGAGGCTCTCTGGGGGCTCACGGAGCGGTCCCGCAGCGTTCCTGGCTGGGATTGGTCCTTCTGGCGTCGTCGCCCGGGCTGGTGCGTGGGCATCGGCTCCAGAGGAGGAGGAGAGATCGGCCGAGGCGGAATATCCGACTTGTTATAGAATGGGAGATGCTCAAGCCCTGAGAAGACAGCTTCCTTGTCGTGCGCCAACAAATGACTCCTGCGCGTAGCAGGGAAGCGCATAGGCCGAGGCCGGAACCGGAGGACCAAGGATAAGACGCATCCCACCAAGTGTTCCGGAATGCGTCGTAAAGTGCTTCACAGACAGCTAATTATTTCCGTTCGCGGTAATGCGCATGCCGCGTGTGCAAAAGCGCGGACCAACTAAGACGCATGGAAGGTTGTTTAAAGTGCGTTGGGTAGAGCTTTTATTTATGAAAGGGCGTTCTTGGCTTCAGGCTTTGCCCAAGCGGTCCCTCAAGCGGTCCATGCAGCGCTCACGCGCACTCACAATGATTGTAGCTCACTTGGGACGCCCAGCGTTCCCTCGTAGTGCTCCTTTATTCGTCGGGCGTTTGCTCTTGCACGAAGTATTTCGTCCACACCGAAAACGGCCTCCCCAGGTGCAGGCATATCGTAACGGTTTAATGTGTGCCCGATTGACCTATAAGTTGAAGCTATAAGCAATTCCCGTATACGTCATGTCGAGGCCTTAGGATAATCTACTTGTTGGGGAAAAAAGTGACTACTGCTGCGCCTTAGACAGAAGCGTGGGCGCACCGCGCCCTTAAGGAATAACCTGGCCAATAGTAATCACATTTCTTATCGATAAATCCATGCGAAAGCTCCGTTTCTTTGCGAAAGCCGACGCCGAATCCAAACTTCCTACCCCCCGGTAGCCAGCTGCAGCAAAACATATTTAAGGTACCCAGGCCCCGCCCGAAAGTGACCGCGCATAACAATACTATGGCATTAGAGAGTGCGCTAGTGCGGCTGCCTTGCTTTCTAACACCGAGACCGTGCGTCATGCCTTTGCTATGGGTGCGATCAATCCCAAGGAATGAAATGGGGGGTGAGTTTGGGGAGAGGCAGTGACTCCACCCCCCCCTTAAGGACCAGTGAAACCCCCCTCCCCCTCCCGTCGAGCTACCGGTTCTTTTACTGTAACCCCTCCCGTCGCGTAAACGGTTTTGATGCCACTCCCCCTCCCGTCCCCTCCCTGAATATCAATATCTTGCCGTTCCCGTCTAAAAGTCGACAAATGACGACAAACCTGCCAACAAGCCCAGTCCACCCATTTAACCTACCCCCCCCGCCCATGCATATCCAGCCCAGGCTCGTTGGGACGCTGACGTGGCAGCAGGGCCATTACACGCCCAAGAGGGCTCATGGCGATCACCATCGCATGGGGACCAGTATGACCAACCCCCCTGGAGCCTTCGGCAAACTATAGACACGACGAAATTCATCGGCTGGCGCCACGGCACCGTTCCCGCGCGCCGCGCATCGGCCGCGCATGGCCGTTGTACGACACCAACCGCCCCACAGGCCCCACCACCAGCGGTTCCCAACCCCGGGTCAAACCTCTCGACCATCGTCTTAACCGAATGGTACGGCAACAGCAACCGACGGGCTCCCCTCCTTCCCCTCCTTCCCTTCCACAGCGCTGCGCCGTCTCTCTGGACGAGCAACGAACCACACCTGGTATGTGGGTAGCTTCAAGAGCCCGCACGCACCGCAGGGTGCCGCCGCAACAAAGCAAAATAGCGCAAACTGCAAACTAAATAGTGGACTAGTCCATGGCCCGACAGCCTCCCTACTCAGGAGGCCCGAGCCGCAGCTCACTGATCCCTTCTCTCTCTTCTTCTCCCCCGCCGCCCTCCGCTCGTGTCTGCAAGAGGAGAGAGTTTCGAGTCCAGGGAGGCGCCCTGCTGGACCTGTACACGGGGACCGCACCGCCCCCCTGGCGCAACGAGGTGGGAAAGAGGCTGCCGTGCGTTCGCCGTTTCCTCTCTGACCCCTCCCTGGTGCAGGGGCAGCAGCAGCACTGTTAACGCCACCACAACGACACCGAGCCGCGACTGCAACTTAACGACCTGGGAGCGATTCCTGGTTTAAAAAAAACCCGCAGACTGACGCGATGTCTCCTCTAGCAAAATTTAACCTCGCCTATTCCCTGATGCACTCTTTGCGCCCTCCCTCTCAGACGCCTCCGCCTCCGAAACCACCTGCACGCTTTCCGCCTACCCCTTGCAGCCCCTCCCCTCCGGCCCTACACGCAACTCCTCCCTTCACTGGGTGCCTCCAGGCAGCTCCACGCCGCCATGCGTCCTCCCATTCTCTACCCACCTGCCCGGCGCGAAGCCGGGCGGCAGCAGCCCGGCCGCCTGAGCTCCGCACCCGGTGCCTGTCACATTGCTGCGGATCCAAGTCCGTAGAGCTCACCAAGGGGCTGAGGGGCTGGCTGGCTGGCTGGCTGGCTGGCTGGCTGGCTGGCTGGCTGGCTGGCTGGCTGGCTGGCTGGCTGGCTGGCTGGCTGGCTGGCTGGCTGGCTGGCTGGCTGGCTGGCTGGCTGGCTGGCTGGCTGGCTGGCTGGCTGGCTGGCTGGCTGGCTGGCTGGCTGGCTGGCTGGCTGGCTGGCTGGCTGGCAGTTATGCTGGCTGGCTGGCTGGCTGGGGGTGACCAGCAGCCGGAGCTAGTGTCCGGAGCTCACAGCATGTCGGTGGGGAAGGACTGCGGCACCAGGAAGCCGGGCTCGCGGATCTGAAGCAGGCGAGGGAGGGAGGGAGGGTTTCGAGGAAGACCCGTGGATGCCAGAAAAAACCGTTTAGAACAGACGGGAGGGAGGGAGGGAGGGAGGGAGAGGAAACCCGTTTACAGGACATGGGAGGGCGGGGAGGGGCAGGCCAGACGGCAGACGGCAACGATGATGATGGGTGCAAAGACAAGTGACGCGACCCTCCCAAGCCATGCGTGCAGAGCTGCAGGGCACCTGATGGCCTCGGAGGTCCGGTGAGCTGCGGTCAGCTGGTGGGCTGGTCCGTGAAGGCAGATGGCCAGGGCGTGGTTGCCACCACATGTGAACCTCCCAGCCATGATACATTTACTATCAATAAGATCTAGAGCGATATCCACAAAAATGAATACTCTTCAAATAGTTTAGGAACCAACTGTAGTTTACCTATTTACAAATAAATAAAAATGGGTACAGTTTAACAATGTACATATATATATATATATATACCTATACATATATACCGCCTCCCCCGCCGGCCCCCAGATCTCCCTCTCCGGCGCCACACACCCCCACACACAAACCCCCGCCCACCTGCATGATCGCGTACGCCAGCTCCTGCGGGAAGGGCACCAGCACCAGCAGCGAGAAGCCCAGCAGCGCCAGCGTTGCCTTGCGGTTGAAGTCGCTCTTGGGGGCGGACAGCTCCTCGAAGCAGGGGGTGATGGGTCCGCGCTGGAGGAACAGCAGCAGCAGGACCTGCAGGGAGGGCCCGACGAGGGGGGAGCCGGGGGCTGGGTTAGGGGTTGCAGGGTTTGCAGGGTTTGCGGGGTCCATGTGCGCGGGCGCTGCACCCTGAGGCGACATCGAGATGACGCCCCTTCTGCGATCAATCCCCAGTCCAAACCCGCCTCCACGCCAATCCCAAGTTCCCAACCCTATTCGTTCCGCCCTACTCCCACTGTCGGTGTGTATTCTCTCCCACACGGGCTTTCCTCGCAAACCACCCGTGCGTACGACACCCCTTGACTCAGCGGCTCTCCCCCTCGCCCGGCCCCCTCACCCCCGACCCCCCCAGCTCGCACCCAGTAGAAGGACAGCGCGTTCCCCGTGATTGCCGAGAAGCCCAGTGCCCCGGTGGTGAAGACGGACACGGCGGAGGCGGTGCGGCGGCCCCACACCCCCAGCACCATCTTGGCGCCGTCCAGCTCGCCAGCCGGGATGAGGTTTAGGGAGTTGGCGATGAGACCAGCCCAGCCGGCCAGGACCAGGAAGTTGACCTGGGGGGCGGGTTCGAGGGAGGTTGGGAGGGAAATCAGTGTGGGTTTGGGGGAGGTTGGGAGGCGGTGAGAGGAGGGTGTGAGAGGACACCCGTAGGGTGGGCGCTGAGGAGGGGAGGAGGGTTGGAGGGGAGAAGGGTTCAGAGGACAACGGGTGGGTCGGGACACATACACACATATACACACCCCCACACACACGCAGAGGCACGCGCAGAGAGGATTACAACCCAGAGAGACAAGGGGAGGAGACAAGGGGGCAGCAACGAGTCGGTGTTCACGGCGCTGCCCCACCTCAGTGACCGGCTGCCCGAGCCCCTCAGACCCCACGAACAGCGCCGCCATCAGCGCCACCAGCGTGCTGTCGGAGAAGGCGGGGGTGTCCACACCTGGCGGCGTGGCACAAGGACCCGGTTGCACGACATGGGGGTTGTACGACATGGGGGGTTGCGTAAGACCCAGCTACTCGAAATGGGCAATGTCATGTGGGGGAGGGCATCGGCACCCCTCGGCGGGATGGAACGGAGTAGGTGACGGGGGTTGCGATGCGACAACGAATGAACCCAATCTGGTGGATGTTTGTCTCCGTTCCATTCTGTTGGATCCAGCGCATGCAATCCTGCTGCTGCTGCTGCTATTGCGAGGACGGCAACTCCGCATCCTCGGCAATACCCGCGCCTCCGAGCTCCTGACCCGCGTTGCCTGGAACCGAACCACCGACCCACCCACGGTCGTGAAGCCCGCCGCTGTGAGCACGAACCCTAGCAGCAGCAGGGATGACGACACGCCCACCCCCAGCAGCGGTCCGCTGACGGAAAAGTCCAACAGCGCCTCGCGGTTGGGCACGAAGTTGCGAATCTGCAGGGGGGGCGGGGGGGGGGGCATGAAAACCGGTTACATGACATGGGTAGGGTAGCTGGGGGTGGGGGGCCGAGCAACCAGATTCGGGATCCAGATCCCAGAAGCTTCGCACGAAGCTGTCAATACTTGGGTCGCTCTTCTTGATTTGGCTGTGTGCCCTGATGCAGGTGCTGCTGTGCCTGAGCGCCCAAGCCACCCAACCACCCAACTGCCCAAGCGACGCACCCCTCGCCTTCAGCCCCCCCCCCCCCCAGCCTGCGGCCCCCCGCCCCCCTCTCCGCCCGTCTACGTCGTGTAACCGGGTCTTCTCGCCGGCCCCCTCCGTTTTCTATGTCGTGTAACCGGGTGTTTTCGCCCCACCCACCCGTGTGATGCTGCCGAAGCTGCCCAGCAGTCCGAATCCCGCAGGCAGATAGAAGGGCAGGTACAGCTCCAGGCCGTGACGGCGGGCGGCTTGGTAGTGCCCGAAGTCGTGGGAGCCTGCGGAGGAGCGGGAGGTTTCGAGGAAGACCCGTGGATGCGAGAAAAAACCATTTTTAGAAAAGACGTGTCGACATCCCGCGGAGGAGGGGGAGCGGGAGGAGGGGAGGGGGTTGCGAGGAAAACACGTGTAAGAGTAAAACTCCGTTTGTGACATAGGGAGGGGGGCCGAGGCAGTAGGAAGGGGGGCGGAGTTGAAGCGGTAAATGCAGGACGACGGGGAGATGGAGCGGCGTGGCCCGTAGGTGAGTCATGTGAGGCGGAATCCTCTCCTCACCCCAACCCCACCCACCTAGTGCGAAGAAGAAGGCCAACACTCCAGGGAGCGCGTCCACGAAGTCCTGCCGAAGCGGCGGGCAAGGGAGCAGCAGCGGGTGGGGGGTGAAGTGTTTGTGTGGGGGGGGGGAGGGTGACTGGGCGCCTTGGCGTGGCTTGTGAATCCAGTCCCCTGGCCACTCTGGATCCTTGGCCACCCTGGATCCTGGTCACCCTGGATCCAGAGCTATCAGTTCCCCGGTACGGCAGCTCGATCCACGCGTACCTGCTGCGTGATTGTGGTGCTGAAGGGCGCGATGAAGAACTCCAGGAGGGGCACCCCCGCGGAGTTGAAGGAGGTGATGGCGGTGGCCAGCGCGAACAGCGAGGCCAGCCAGATCTGGAGCCGGAGGGGGAAGGCAGCAGGCAGGGGGGTGGGAGAGGCGGCAGCAGGCAGGGGAGGCGGCAGGGAGGAAAGGGAGCAGGCAGGTGGGTGGGAGGGGGGGCAGCAGGCAGGGGAGGCGGATGCAGGCAGGGGAGGCTTTAGGAAGGGGGTTGTAAGGAAAGCCCGTGTCATAGCTCATAGGAAGGGGGCAAATGGGTTGATGGCGGGTGGCGATCCCACGGGTGGGTGCCGTGTATACCCAGGCAGGGCGAGGGTGCCAGCCGTGCCGCCCACACCGCCCAGCACGGCGCTCCGGAACCACGATCCCTCCCCCCCCCACATACACACACGGTTGTGCCCACCTCCGTGAAGCGACTGATCTGCGTGTCGAGTCCGCGACCCTGGAGAGGGAGGAGGCACGAAGGGGGTGCGAGAGGGCGGGGTTTCGGAACCGTGGGTTTCGGAGCCGTTGGTCTCGGAGCCGTTGGTCTCGGAGCGGTTGGTTTCGGAGTCGTGGGTTTCGGACCCGCAAACTCTCGGAGCAACCGGTACAGATGGGCGGGTGGCAGCCTCTCCCACGTCTTGCTCCCCACCCCTCCGCCCTCCGCGCTCCAGGGATGGCAGGCCTCCCCCACCTGCGGCAACACCACCACGGTCGGCTTCTCCTCCTTGTCCTCCAGCAGGAACAACTCGTAGGCGTTGGAGAAGGCGGTCTGCGGGCAGGGAGCGGGTTTTGAGGGGGCGGCAGGGGCGGCAGGGGGAGTGGGTTTTGAGGGGGCGGCAGGGGCGGCAGGGGGAGTGGGTTTTGAGGGGGCGGCAGGGGCGGCAGGGGGAGTGGGTTTTGAGGGGGCGGCAGGGGCGGCAGGGGGAGTGGGTTTTGAGGGGGCGGCAGGGGCGGCAGGGGGAGTGGGTTTTGAGGGGGCGGCAGGGGGAGTGGGTCAGGGGTGGGGGAGACTGAGGGGGTAACGAGCGCTGCAGCAGTCAGATGGATAGCCAGGTGGACTGAGTCCGGATTGAGGAGAGGCTGGGCTTGGGCGTGTTTGGTTCATCTCAACCGCCAAAGGCCGTCCTACCCGGAGCCTGTCCCTCATCTTCTGGTACGACACCCTACCTGGAGCCTGTCCCTCATCTTCTGGTACGACACCCTACCTGGAGTCTGTCCCTCATCTTCTGGTACGACACCGCCGCGTCCCGCCCGCGCACGTTGCCCTTGAACACCACCCCGTCGTGCCCGTAGTTGTCAACCGACGTCACCCAGAACGTGTCGAAGCCAAACACGGACGTCTTGAGCTTGTCGATCACGTCCTGGGGGTACGCGGGTTCAGGTGGGGCGGGGGGTTCAGGTTGCGATCATGAGGGGGGGGGCGGGGGAGGGGGCGGGGGAGGGCGAGGGAGGGTTGCGATCATGACGGCGCGGAGGGCGGGCCGTGGCATTAGTGGCATCAGTGGCATCAGTGGCATCAGCGGCATCAGTGGCATCAGTGGCATCAGCGGCATCAGTGGCATCAGTGGCATCAGTGGCATCAGTGGCATTAGTGGCATTAGTGGCATCAGTGGCATCAGTGGCATTAGTGGCATCAGTGGCATCAGTGGCATCAGTGGCATTAGTGGCATCAGTGGCATCAGTGGCATCAGTGGCATCAGTGGCATCAGTGGCATCAGTGGCATCAGTGGCATTAGTGGCATCAGTGGCATCAGTGGCATCAGTGGCATCAGTGGCATCAGTGGCATCAGTGGCATCAGTGGCATCAGTGGCATCAGTGGCATTAGTGGCATCAGTGGCATCAGTGGCATCAGTGGCATTAGTGGCATCAGTGGCATTAGTGGCATCAGTGGCATCAGTGGCATCAGTGGCATTAGTGGCATCAGTGGCATTAGTGGCATCAGTGGCATTAGTGGCATCCAGTGGCATTCAGTGGCATCAGTGGCATCAGTGGCATAGTGGCATCAGTGGCATTAGTGGCATCAGTGGCATTAGTGGCATCAGTGGCATTAGTGGCATCAGTGGCATCAGTGGCATCAGTGGCATCAGTGGCATCAGTGGCATTAGTGGCATCAGTGGCATCAGTGGCATTAGTGGCATCAGTGGCATCAGTGGCATCAGTGGCATCAGTGGCATCAGTGGCATTAGTGGCATCAGTGGCATCAGTGGCATCAGTGGCATCAGTGGCATCAGTGGCATCAGTGGCATTAGTGGCATCAGTGGCATCAGTGGCATCAGTGGCATCAGTGGCATCAGTGGCATCAGTGGCATCAGTGGCATCAGTGGCATCAGTGGCATCAGTGGCATCAGTGGCATCAGTGGCATCAGTGGCATCAGTGGCATCAGTGGCATTAGTGGCATCAGTGGCATCAGTGGCATCAGTGGCATCAGTGGCATCAGTGGCATCAGTGGCATCAGTGGCATTAGTGGCATCAGTGGCATTAGTGGCATCAGTGGCATTAGTGGCATCAGTGGCATCAGTGGCATCAGTGGCATCAGTGGCATCAGTGGCATCAGTGGCATCAGTGGCATCAGTGGCATCAGTGGCATCAGTGGCATCAGTGGCATTAGTGGCATCAGTGGCATCAGTGGCATCAGTGGCATTAGTGGCATCAGTGGCATCAGTGGCATCAGTGGCATTAGTGGCATCAGTGGCATTAGTGGCATCAGTGGCATCAGTGCATAGTGGCATCAGTGGCATTAGTGGCATCAGTGGCATCAGTGGCATCAGTGGCATCAGTGGCATCAGTGGCATTAGTGGCATCAGTGGCATTAGTGGCATCAGTGGCATCAGTGGCATCAGTGGCATTAGTGGCATCAGTGGCATTAGTGGCATCAGTGGCATCAGTGGCATCAGTGGCATCAGTGGCATCAGTGGCATTAGTGGCATCAGTGGCATTAGTGGCATCAGTGGCATCAGTGGCATCAGTGGCATTAGTGGCATCAGTGGCATTAGTGGCATCAGTGGCATAGTGGCATCAGTGGCATCAGTGGCATCAGTGGCATAGTGGCATCAGTGGCATCAGTGGCATCAGTGGCATCAGTGGCATAGTGGCATCAGTGGCATCAGTGGCATAGTGGCATCAGTGGCATAGTGGCATCAGTGGCATCAGTGGCATTAGTGGCATCAGTGGCATCAGTGGCATCAGTGGCATCAGTGGCATCAGTGGCATCAGTGGCATCAGTGGCATTAGTGGCATCAGTGGCATTAGTGGCATCAGTGGCATCAGTGGCATCAGTGGCATCAGTGGCATCAGTGGCATCAGTGGCATCAGTGGCATCAGTGGCATCAGTGGCATTAGTGGCATCAGTGGCATCAGTGGCATAGTGGCATCAGTGGCATCAGGGCATCAGTGGCATTAGTGGCATCAGTGGCATCAGTGGCATCAGTGGCATTAGTGGCATCAGTGGCATTAGTGGCATCAGGATAGTGGCATCAGTGGCATCAGTGGCATTAGTGGCATCAGTGGCATTAGTGGCATTAGTGGCATCAGTGGCATTAGTGGCATCAGTGGCATCAGTGGCATCAGTGGCATCAGCGGCATCAGTGGCATCAGTGGCATTAGTGGCATCAGTGGCATCAGTGGTACAGCTTGGGGACTACAGTCTGAGGGGCTGCTCCTGAAGACAACAGTCGGGGGACTACAGCCTGAGGGCTCCCTCCCGCCCCGCCCGCCTCCCTCCTGCCCGCCGCCCACCGGGCCTCCCTCCCCCGATTCTCTCGCCCCCACCCCCCAACAGTGCCCCCCTGCCCAACCTTGGGCATCTGGACGTTCCCCTCGTTGTCCACTTTGAACTGAGGGCTCTCGCCAGGCTGTTGGGGCCCGTCACCAGACCCCGACCCCGAGCCGCCGGGCGCAGGTGCTGTGTCGGGGGCCTTGGGCTCCGAAGCCGACGAGGGAGTGACGGGCGAGCCCTGTCCCGGGGGTTGAGGATTGGGGGATTACAATAATAAACCCGGTAACGCGACTGGGGGATTGGGTGAGGGGTGACCCCGGGTAAGGATGCCCAGCCAAGCCCAGTAGGGTGGGGTACAGGATAAGAGCAGGTGGACTGACGGATGAAGAAGAGGGATGAAGAGGGATGAAGAGGGATGAAGAGGGATGGAGTGGCGTGAGGTGCTGGGTGGCATGAGGTGCCAGCCGGAGGGCTTCCGTCCCCCCATGACCCACACCATGCACAACCAGCCGGCGGGCTGACTGCTACCCAGCCCTCCCTGGATGTGCCCTCCCCTCGATCCCAGCGGCGTCTCCTCCCTGGAGCTGCCCGGCCCCTGATCCCAGCGGCGTCCCCTCCCTTCCAGGTTGCCCCCCAGCCCCTTCATGCAGCCCGTCCGGCCACAAACCAACCAGTTCCACCAGCCAGCCAACCAGCCAGCCCACCCGCCGGAGGGTGTGCTGGCATCAGCTGAGGCTGTGGCCCCTCCCCTCCCTTGACCCACGGGTCTCCTCTCATTCCCGCCCCTTCCTCCTCGCCTGCCCCACCTGCCCCGGCTCCTCGCTGGCTGCAGCCACCACCCGCCGGCCCCGCAGCGAACGTAGCGGTTGCAGCCACAGCAGCTGCTGCTGCTGCGCCGCACCACGCCTATAGATCATCATGCCACGCATAAGGCCCGTTGCAGATCGGGGGGTGGGGGGAGACGAAGGACGGCCACCATTGTTTGCAGGGCAGGGGTGTGCGAGGTGGGGTGGAAGGGGGGCCATAGTGAGTTTGCAGTGCGACAGGCCGGCGCTGGACGCGGAATTGCACGGGCGTTTTGTTGTGGGCAGCGCAGCTGCAGGGCAGGTGGCTGATACCAGCCACTGGCAGGCTGAGCTTGTGCGCGGCAGGGGCCACTGCGCACCTGAGGCCGCACGCGACGCGGTGCAAGCTGGCTCCACCGCGAGGTCGTGCTGTACGAATGTTAAAGCTGTGGGACGCCGTATGTAGCTGCGCCATTTCTGTTGCGCGCGACGATGGGCCGGCAGATTGCCTCCTACCGATGGCGGATGGCTTGCACAGCGTCGAGTGGGTGTTTAGATAGGCACGTCCTATAGGCAAAGCCTGACAGCTCACAGTCAACACATATAGCTTACGAAACGAACGAGCTTTTGACCCATGTTATGACCTGCCTCCGTCCGCGTCCGTACACCCGCTAACGAGTTGCGATTGCGATAAGGGTAATCAAAGCTGTCGACGCATTTATTCTTTCACATTTCATTGATTACATACATATGTTGCGCTCCGCTTTGCGACACTGTCGGCAGCATCCCTAACCGACACTTTAGGCCTCCTGCCTGGCAGCCTTTCTTACGGCGCAGAGCGATTCCATGGAAGCGCTTGCCGATGGAGCGGCCCTGGTAGTTCCTTCTGGAGGAGGTGCGTTGAGGTCATCCCGGCGGCCTCTTTCGGCAGCCGCCAGCCTGCGCCATCGCCGACCTCACAGCGCCGCTGGAGGCGCGGCCTGCACCCCTGGCTTCCATAAAAACTCCCAATGACCCATAGCTCCCAGCCTCTGGGTCGTTGGACTCAGACATCTGGGTTGACCGGTCCAGCGGCAGTTGACCCCCCGCGCAGCGTCCATCACCTCAAGTCTCCCCCCACGCCCCTCACCCTCTTACTCTCTTCCCCGTCACCCCCAATGCCCACCTTCCCACCTCCTTACGTAGGCGCCGCATCAGCTCCCGGCCCACCGGCAGCAGCCACTGATGCCGGCGACGGCTCCGGCTCCGAGCCGGATGCCCAGCTCCAGGCTGCTCCCTTGTGTGAGGAGTGCAGCTCTGCCCCCTCCAAGTACCGCTGCCCCGCCTGCCAGCGCCGCAGCTGCAGCCTGGCGTGCGTGCGCGCGCACAAGGAGGCCAGCGGCTGCAGCGGGCAGCGGGACCGGGCGGCGTTCGTGTCCATAAAGGACTTCGACGACCGGGCGCTGCTGTCAGGTGGGTGGGCGGGTCTACGGTGGGTCGGTGGGTCGACGGGTCGGTGGATCGATGAGCCGACGGGTCGGTGGGTCGGTTCGACCTCTTGCGCACAGGCCGAGGGAGGGTTCGAGGGAAACCCGTGGAGGCCGAGGGAGGGAGGGAGGTGCGGGTGGCGGGCCCTCCAACTCGGGCCCCCAGCTCCCCAGTGGAAGCTCCCCAGTCCCCCCACGGCCCCACTCCACCTCCCACCGCCGGTCCTCTGCCCCACAACTCGCCCCGTCCCCTCAGACTTTCGGTTGCTGGAGGAGATCGGCCGCGCCGACGACGTGGCTCGGCGCTGCCGGCCCCCCGCAGCCAAGTCGCAGCTGCCGCCCCACCTGGCCTCCCTCGTGTATCAGGCCTCGTGGAGGAGCGTGAAGCTGCTCATCATGCCACCGGGTGGGTCGCGAAGAAGCGCGTGTAGCGCGTGTAGCGCGTGAGGAGACGGAGGAGACGGAGGAGGAAACGTAGGAGGAAACGTAGGACGAAACATAGGAGGAAACGAAGGGGGAACCGGGAGTCTGGTGGGCCGTGAGAGGAGGCCGCCTTGCGCGCGATCGACCGACCAGTCTGTGCCACCAGTCTGTGGTCCATGGTACGGGGAAATCAAACACGTGGTGGGAGTGGTGCTGGTGCTGGTGTCGGTCCTCCGGTGCAGCCGGCACATCACGGCAGCCACACCTGGCAGACGGCATGGCCCTTACCCCTGCACGGCCCTCCGCCCCTTCCGGCCCCCCCTCCGCCCCTTCTGATCCCGCTGAAACGCCTCCAGGCATGGGCAAGCGCAAGTCCAACACCACTCGCTACGACTCCCGCAAGCGCACCATGTGGTGGCGCCTGGAGTGGCGCTTCCCGGCAGCGGGCGTCGAGTGCGTGGACGACAGAGTGGACGAGCACGCGATCCTGGGCGAGGTGCGCCCAGGGAGGGGCTCCAGGGAAGGGCTCCAGGGGTGGTTCCAGGAGGGGGTCTAGGGAGGGCTTCAGGGACGGGCTCCAGGCAAGGGCTCCAGGGAGGGGCTCCAAGGGGGGGTAAAGGATAATCCGCGAAGGGGGGGCATTAAGGGAGTGCTTCAGGGAAGGGCTCCAGGGAGGGGCTTCAGGGAGGGGCTTCAGGGAGGGGCTCCAGGCCGTCTGGCCAGCCCCCTAGCCTTGACCCCAACAGGCTCGCCACCCCAACCCCACTCGCTACAGCCGCCTATCTCCTGCCCCCTCCTCTGCATCCCTCACTGATCTCCCCTCCCCTCATGGACCTCCTGCCTTACCTTCACTGGACCTCCCTTCCTCCTTGGACCTCCCTCCCTGGACCTCCCTTCCTCCCTGGACCTCCCTCCCGCCGACATCCACGGGTCTCCCTCGAACCCTCCCGCCCCCAGGTCCTCGCCGCCCACCTGCGGCACCCCGCCCCCCACTACATCCCGCTGCGGCCCTACGCCAAGGCCGGACAGGAGGCGCTGAGGGTGTTTATGCGCAAGGAGAAGACGCCGGTGGGGAAGGGCAGGGTCCAGGGAGGGGCGGGGTCGGGAAACTGACGGCACAGCCACAGGGGCAGCCAGGGCCCCAGGCCGGAATCAGCCCCGTCAGCGCTTTACTTTTATTGAAGTACACCTCACCAGGGCACAACTCCCAATCATCACGGTTAAGAGTCCTTCCTCAATGTTGAATCCTGTAACGGGAACCGTAACCGTCAACCGTTACCTTGACTATAACGGTAACCGTAACCTTAACGCTGATCCCTGAACCCTCTGCTGGCTCAGGCGAACCAGGCCGCCTACCTCCCCATCGACCTCTCCAAGCCCCTGTCGAGCCAGATCTCCTCTCGCACCATCATCGAGTTCCCCGTCTTCATAGTGGCGCTGCCGAACGAGGCCGCCGAGTACCCGCCGCCGGCCATGCCGACGCCGCCGCCCAGGCCTCAGCAGCCGCAGAACCAGGAGCAGCAGCAGGCGACAGCTGCTACCACCGCGGCAGGAGACGGGGAAAACGGTAGTGGAGCGGGCGGCGGCAGTGGAGCGGGCGGCGGCAGTGGAGCGGGCGGCGGCAGTGGAGCGGGCGGCGGCAGTGGAGCGGGCGGCGCCGGCGGTGCCGTACATCCGCAGCCGGGGCCTGCGGGCCATCTGTCCACGGGCGGCCCAGCGGGCGCCAACGGATCCATACCCGGGCCCTACTCGGGGGCAGCAGCCGCCCCCGCCCTGGGCCCCGGGTCCAGCAGGGCCCCACCGCCACACGACGCAGGGCCTTGGGGGCTACAAGGGGGAAGCGGCGGCGGCGGCGGCGGTGTGCCGTACAATGGTCCGCCGCCACCGGGTTGGCTTCCCCGGGGCCCTCCGCCGCCGCCCCCGCCCCGGAGGCCTCAATCTGTGCAGCCCCTGCCCGCACAGGAGCCGGGAAATCAGGGGCAGGGGCAGGGCCCGAGTGGTGCTCCTATCCTTCCCCCGGGGCCAAGCCCCAGCGGGGGACCCCTGGATGCTTCCATGCGGCCCCAGCAGCCGCAGCAGGGAGCAGGAGCGAGAGGGTCGCAGTCCGCCGCACAGCCGCATGGTACTGCCGCCTCCTGCAGCGGCGGTGGTAGTGGTGGTGGTGGTGGTGGTGAGGGGCAGGAGGATGGGGACGGGCCGGCAAGGAAGCGGCCCAAGGTAGCGGGCGAGGCTCCAGGGGGGGTGGTAGCGGCACAAGCAGCAGCAGCCACGTCCTCCGCCGGGGGTGTACAGCAACGGCTCGACGATAACGAGATAGACTTGGGGGACGAGGAGGAGGAGGAGGGCTGTGGTGATGAGGTGGATGCGGCTGTCGGCTGTGGAGGCGAGGTCGGAGAGGGTCAGGTGGGGGCGGTTGGGGGACCAGGGGCAGGGGCAGGTGCTGGCGGGGTGGAGGGGAGAGTCGCTCCGCTGGACGACAACGAGATAGCGCTGGACGACGATGAGGAGTTGGGAGGTTGATTTGAGGGAGACCCGTGGATGCGAGAGGGTGAGGGGTGGGGGATGTGAGAGCTGGAGCTGCGAGGGGCTTGCCAGGATGGAGCTCCACACAATCGTCATCGTGACTAAGTGCAACGGTCTCATTGACAGGTGGACGTTTCCGTACCCTTGACGGGGCGCCGTACACGCGTTGTATGACTGGTGGACGTGGGAGAACGAGGCCGCGGCCTCGTTCTGACCCACTTCCCCACGTGTAAGATGGGAAGTAGTCTCCGCCCCTGGTGCCCCATGTGTACATCCAGACAGCAGCTGCCTGATCCGCTTTGCGTTGCGTCGGTTTCCTTTGCGCTGGCATCCGCAGCGCTGGCAGCTCTGCACCTCTCAGATGCCAGTCGATGGGAGAGACCGGGCTGCTTGACCATGCTTTCGGAGTTTGACCGTCGCCGAATGCCAGTGGGGCGCCATGTGGGTCTTACGAGCTTGGGCCTGACTGAAGTAAGAACTGCTGCTCCGTGGCGATGGCATGCGTTGGCAGTTGTGTCATGCCCCAGCACCGGCATGGACGATTCGCGGGCATTAGTCATAGTGTTACACCTAGTGTCCATGACAGCCGAAGCCTGCTGTGGGGCATGACAGTTGCACGCACGACGTGGGGATAATGTGGCGGCCTCCTGCTGCCAGTAAGGGCAAACGTAGCTTACTCATGGCATGCATGATGCACCACGGTTGGTGGGTGAGCGTGGAGGATGGGGAGGGCATGCATGGGGCTAGAGCTTGACAACCTACAGTCGCAGGAATGCTGCCGTGCCGTACACGTAGTAAGCACAACGGCGCTTTAGTTACTGACGATGATTCATAGTTGTGCATTTGGGTTAGGCTGACCCTTTGCGCTTTATTAGTGAACTCCTTTGCGATGGTCGGTGCAAACCAGCTGCTGCCGCAGCGAACGAGATGTCCGCAAGCCCTCGCGAGTCGGCGTAGATGCCTTAACCTTACAAACGCTGTATTTCCGGACCATGTCAGCGACGGACCCAGCGCAAGTGGCCGTGCCGCCGACAGCGCCGAGCCTCGGCCGGCGTCGACCCTGTCTCAGACACAGATTGACCATTTAGGGAAGGCTTCAAAGGTCTTAGCTGCAACCGTTGTTGTATATCATCTTGCGTTCAGCAGCAGCACTGCACGTGCTGAGGACCGGCCATGGAAGCCACGCCGGCACTACCGACGGATTGGGGAGCGTTTCACGGATACTTGGGCAGAGGAGCTTGTTGAGGTAGGTTGAACTGTGGGATGAGCATCGGGAACCCTGCATAAGAGGTAAGGATCACAGCATGCAAAGCAAGCAGAGGCCCAATCTGGGATGCCCTAAGCATATGAACAAAGCATAGCCTCTTAAGCAGGTAACTTAATGCGTACGTCTGTTCCCTTATAAAGGATCAACCCACATGCCTGGCAGAATACCAGTTGCCCATACACGCCCATGCCCTGCAGACACAAGAGACTGCCCGCGAGAAGCGGCTGGAGGACGCCCGCATAACAAAGCTTCGGTTGGCAGAGCAGCGGGATGTAAGCCTGGGTTACTTGCGAGAGGGAGGGGAACGGGGAGCCTGCCTGCCTGTGCTGGGCCGGGGGCGGGTCAGGTGCATGATTCACGGGTGCTGCGGCATGGCGCATTGTTAAGCGCTGCAACAGCGCCCGTCACACGCCAAAGCCCACACGGTTCTAAGCCCCGGCGTAATGCAACCACGCTTGCCTCATCTGTGGCCGGCACGGAAGCGCCCCGTCCGCCTCAGTCAAGCGACTTGCTGCCGCTGCTCGCTGGGTCGCAGGCTGACCAGCAGCGCATCCGCCAGGAGGAGGAGGCCATGAAGCGGCGGGCGCAGGAGGTGCGGAGGGGGGGCATGAAACGGCGGGCGCAGGAGTTGGGGGGGGGGGGCATGAAGCGGCGGGCGCAGGAGGTCGGGGGGGGGAGGCCATGAGGACTTTGAGGAGAGCAGCCTGGGGCGCGAAGGGGGGTCATGAGGAGAGCAGCCTGGGGCGCGAAGGGGGAGGGGCAGTGGCCATAGGGCGAGCGGTCCCACCTCGGGCGAGGTTATCATCGAATCATACCCTCAGGCCCTTGTATGGGTCTTGGGGGCGCTGTTGGGGGCCACTATAGGGCCCTTGGTGCACAGGGCCCTTTGGTCTACGGGGCTCATTGGCGTATGAGGAGGCAGGTGTCGCACATGCACTCTGCATGAGTCACTCCACACCTCCGCACCCACACATCCAAACACCAAGGGGCCCCCGCCCTGTAACCGGTTCTTTTCTGTAACCGGTTCTTTTCTGTAACCGGTTCTTTTCTGTACCCGGTTCTTTTCTGTACCCGGTTTCTTCTGTAACCCCCGGCCCTATCCCATGCACGGGTCGCAGATCATGATCCGGCAGCAGGAGGCGGCTCGTGCAGGCGGGCTGCCCTTCAAGCTGGTCGTCCGCGGCACCGACTTTGCGCCGCTGGTGGTGTGGTCGGTCATCCTGGCGGCCCTGGTGGCGGCGTACCGCAGCAGGCTGTTCGCGTGGCTGACGGGGGCGGCGAGCGGGCAGGCCTCGGGCGGCAAGTGGGTGTACGACAGGTCGCTCGGCGGGCGCAAGGTGCGGCCGAGCAAAGGGGCGGGGAGGGGCGGGAAGGGGACCGGGACTGGTGTGGGGCGGGAAGGGGACCGGGACTGGTGTGGGGCGGGTTCGAGGGAAACCCGTGGATGTCCGAAAAAATCGTTTGAAACAGAAGTTTTGAGATGCGTGCGGGAGAACTGGGTTGGGGATACGAAAGCCGAAGGTCGTAATATGACCTTTGGCGGCTACTGGTGTGGGGCGGGAAGGGGACCGGGACTGGTGTGGGGCGGGAAGGGGACCGGTGATGTGGTGAGGCTCTGAGCACTTCCCTGCCCGAGGACATGACCAACCCTCCCGGTACCACACGTAGCATAGTCGCAGCCCCTCGCGGCCCCCAGGCTGCCAACGTGCTGCTCCCCTCCTGCCGCCTACCCCGCCTCACCTGCTGCAGGTGTGGGTGCCGGACAGCTCCTCGTTCGGAGGGCCCACAGCCTTCACCGGCTTGACGGAGAAGGCGGGCCGCTCACTGAAGGTACGTGTGGGGCCAGCGGCGCAAGTCCGACTGTGCGAGTGGGTGCGCTGTGCGCTGGGCGCTGTGCGCTGGGTTGTGCGTTACGCCATGTCCTTTGGTCCGGAAACCTTGACCCGGTCAGCCCTTCACTTCCGCTTGCCCGCTCGGACCGCAAGCCGCCTCCCCCGACCACGCCGGTGGCGGGGTTAGGGACCAGCACGACAGCAGCCAGGGCTGGATGCTGTGTCTTCCAGGGATTGTTTCCAAGGGGAAGCCGCGCCCCGACGGCCTGAGTAGCTGAGAAACACCCGACCCGACCCGGCCTCTGCCCCTCCCCTCGTGACGAAGGTATCCTGCCCCCCCCCCGCACTTCAGCGCACCCACCCCCCCCAACCTTGCCGCGCCGCTCCGCTGGACCACCACCTTCACCGCCCTCGGTTTGCCGGCCGTGGATTCGCGGATTCCCTTATCACCCCCCCCCCCATCTCATCCCGCGCTAGCCCCTCCGCCCCCTCCACGCCCCCAACACCCCCCCAACCGCGACCGAAACACCCCTAGGAAACTGTTCCCGACGCCACGCTCTCCGCCCCCCCCCGCCCCTTCGCCCACCCGCGCACCCGCCATTCGCACACTGTCTCCTCCCACAGCCCCTTCTCCCCCTCCCCGCCCGGACCGCCGCTCTCCCCCGCGTCCCTCACCGCCGGCGTCGCACTGTGGCGGCGCCGTCCTCGCTGTGGCAGTGCTGTGGGGATCCGACCAGCCCGGACCGCGCACTGCCTCCCCCCCGGTATCCCGTCTCCTCGCCTGCTAGCCTTGCCCCCCTGTCCCGCATCTTCACGCCCCATATTTTCTCACTTCCTCCCTCCGTCATACAGGCCTCCGCCGTACAACGCCGTACGCCGCCGTACTAGCCCGCGTCCCCGTCTCCCCGTATATCCGTCCTCCCCTTTCCTGCCTCCGCCTCTTTCGCCGCGCCGCTGGGGCCTCTTCGTTGCTTTGACCCCTGTCCACCCGCTCCGCGCCTGGATGTTGTTCCTAACGCCCCCTGCTGCCCCTTGCCCGCATGCTTCGCGTCGACCGCCTTCCCCACCCGCTCTGGGCCCTGGTCAGGTGAGTTCCGCCGCTGGGTTGGGCCTCTGTTCTGGTAGTTTTTTGCTAGTCGTTGCGTTCTTGTCTGCGGGCGTCGGGACCTGCGTCTGGGCTTTCGCGTCCCCCATGGCGGCGCGGCGCGGCTTCGGCCTCCTCTCCTGGACGACCGCGGACCTTCTCTGGTAATGACCGGCTTCCTCACGCATCTGGTCGGTATTCGGGCGGGTCGGGACTGGGACTCCGACTAGGACTGGGACTGGGACCGGACCGCGATGTCCGCTCTCCCATAGCGCACCAACTC
Source organism: Yamagishiella unicocca (assembly GCA_003116995.1). Lineage (NCBI taxonomy): Eukaryota > Viridiplantae > Chlorophyta > Chlorophyceae > Chlamydomonadales > Volvocaceae > Yamagishiella > Yamagishiella unicocca. The sequence continues at coordinate 216,575 of BDSL01000016.1, read as the reverse complement.
CCACAGTTCTCCTGCTAGCGCCCAAAACCGGTTCTGCGAAAAGTTTACGTGCGTCGCGCGGGGTCCTCGCTTCCTTTCGTCTCGCCGTAGCCGATATAGCGTAGCCGCCAAAGGTCATATTACGACCTTCGGCTTTCGTATCCCCCACCCAGTTCTCCCGCATGCATCTCAAAACTTCTGTTTTAAACGATTTTTTTCGGACATCCACGGGTTTCCCTCGAACCCCCCATCTGGTCATATTACGACCTTCGGCTTTAGTATCCCCAACCCATTTCTCCAGCATGCATATCAAAACGTCTGTTCTAAACGGTTTTTCCTGGCATCCACGGGTCTTCCTTGAAACCCGCTCCTCACCCCACCTGTGCCCGACACGCAGGACGAGGAGTTCGAGCGGCTGTCTTCCTTCGCCGCCGCCGCGCGCACCTCCACCTCCACCTCCACCTCCTCCGGCGGCTTCTCGCTGCCCGCCTGGTGGGACCCCCCGCCGGTGCTGTACGCCTCCGCCGCCACCAAGGCCGCCCGCGCGGAGGAAGCGGCGCGGGTGCTGGCCAAGCTGGAGGCCGCCAAGGTGGCGGGGAGGGACTACGAGCTGCAGGACATTAGGGCGCTGCGCAGGGCGTGCCAGGTGGGGGGTTCGAGGAAGACCCGTGGATGCCCGGAAAAACCGTTTAAACAGACGTTTTGAGATGCATGCTGGAGAAATGGGTTGGGGATACTAAAGCCGAAGGTCGTAATATGACCAGGTGGGGGGGGGGTGATAAGGGAATCCGCGAATCCACGGCCGGCAAACCGAGGGCGGTGAAGGTGGTGGTCCAGCGGAGCGGCGCGGCAAGGTTAGGGGGGGTGGGTGCGCTGAAGTGCGGGGGGGGGGGGCAGGATACCTTCGTCACGAGGGGAGGGGCAGAGGCCGGGTCGGGTCGGGTGTTTCTCAGCTACTCAGGCCGTCGGGGCGCGGCTTCCCCTTGGAAACAATCCCTGGAAGACAAAGCATCCAGCCCTGGCTGCTGTCGTGCTGGTCCCTAACCCCACCACCGGCGCGCCCGCCCGCCCTTCATCCAAGCGGCACCCGGCGACCCTCCCCCCGTCTCGTCTCGTCTCCGCTGCGTCGTTTGACCGGCTCTTCTCGCCGCCTCCCCCAGGAGGGCCACGTTACCGTGAAGCCCAAGACGGTGGGCGGCCGCGACGCAATCTACCGCGCCGCCGTGGAGGCGGCTGTGGAGGCGGCGCAGAGCCGCAGCACCGAGCCCCTGGACGACGTGGCGCCGCCGCGCTGGGTCAGCAGTGTGGCGGAGGACCTGGGCATGGAGGACTCGCGGGCAGTGGGCGTCGTGACGGCGGTGGCGGCGGCGGCGGTGCGGGCTCGCATGTTGGACGTGAGTGGCGGGGTTGGGAGGGAGATGGTGGGGGTGTGGGTGTGTGTGGAGGGGAGGGGTGTGTGTGGAGGGGAGGTGTGTGTATGGCGGGGGGCCGAGGGGGGCTGTCACCCCCCAACCCTGCCTCATCCCCCAACCCTGCCTCACCCCCCAACCCCGCCGCGAGCTCGCAGGCCGTGACGTGCCTCCGCTCCGGCAACACTGCGGAGGCGGTGTACGCTCTGGCGCGAATGGCCTCTCTGCTGGAGCTGCTGCCGGTGCTACAGCCCGGGGCGACACAGGTGCGGGGGCAGCGGGGGGGCGGCAGGGGGCGTCCCACGGCCCCCTCCGTGGCGGAGCCCCGCAACCACCCCCCACCCCATTTCACGTCGTATCCATGCTTCCTGCTCCTCATACCGGTAGTGCGTGCGCCTTACCGCCTGCGGCCGCTGTCTGCTAAAGCCCGGGATGAGCAGTAAAACGATTCGGGAGTCCTCAACAACGGCAAACTCCTGACCACTTGTCGCACCCGCAAATGGTGTTAGGGCAGTAGAGTATGATACCTTTGAGGCCTAGCTGCGCACGACCAGTGCGTTTGCAGGCGGTGCTTCGGGTGTGGAGCGACCAACGGAGCGCGCCTTAGGACCCATACGAAGTTCCAAACGCTCGTTCGCGGCGCAGGTGGAGGCGGTGGCGTCGTCGCTCCGAGACCGCAGCTCCATTGCCGAGCGGCAGATGCTGTTTCACCTGCTGGCGCAGCTGTACGAGGAGGGCGCGGAGGTGGCGGCGGAGCTGCTGGGCTTCGATCCCAAGCTGGTCATGCAGGAGCAACGAGCGGCGCTGGAGGCGGCGCGCGCGGAGCAGCAACGAGACGAACAGACGGATCTGCGGCCGCAGACAACGACGCCGACGGCGCCAGGGGCAAGCCAGGCCGCATAACGGCAATAGCCAGTCGGCAGCAGCAGGAGAAGTATAATCGGGGCTAGGGCGGCGGATGCGACGAAAGCGGGGGGTGGGGGATGCGGAGGACGTGTGGTGGGCCCAGGCTTGGCCCGTGCGTGCCCGTAAGGGTCGGAGGGCGCGGGCCGCGTTTCGGGCGGGCCTGAAAGCTGCGGGTTAAATTGTGGGAGGACTTGAGCATGCGGTGTACGAGGTGGCGGCAGTGGGTGCAGCGCGGGCGCTGCGAGTGGCGGATGCCATGTCATGCCAGTGGGAAGCGGGCGCCGAGCAAGTGGCGCGGTGGGACCGCGGCAGGCACCTTCACCACAGCGCATTAAGGAGGCTACTTCGGCAGACGGGCGAGCGCTCGGACGGTGCGATTTTACGAATGAAGTATGTTGTACGGACCACGGGACGGCCATAACAGGGACGTCGGCCTTAAAAGCCGGCGATTTTACGCACCAACTTATAATCCTTGACACAAACTGACGACCAACTTAAGTAACAAGTCTCATTGGAAAGCCTCTGCGCAGCGACTGACGACGCAAGCGCTGCTAACGGCGGCCGTCGTAGTTTGCACTCTCGACGCACTTTCTATCTAGCTGGGCACACGCACGAGTGTGTGAAGCATTCAGAGGAGTAGTGGGCACAGCGTCAGGACATGCGCTGGTACAAGGGCGCGGGGGCTGTGGCCCCTGACGACGTGGAGGGAGTCCATGAGGAACGCCGTGGCCTTTCAGGATGGGTAAGTCGGCATCACCAAATCTATAATGGACAATTAATTTGGTTTGAAAGGTAAAATCCCAGCAACGAAGGATTATAGTCAGACCACCGCTAAAGCCAATCGTTTTGCGTTGACTGAAGCACTGCCCTGGTGGCCCACAGATCAAGAGGAACCCAGTTATTGCTTCTGTTGGAATCACCTTTCTTATTTTGGGCATAATTGCAGCCATCGTGGTGCCTGTTACGTGTTCGGTTCACGGATGTCCGCCCAAGAAGGAGGAGGTGCGTCGGAAGAGGAAACCGCGTGCGAAAACTGATTTACTACGCGCTGATTATTATAAGTTTTATGTGACGGGCCGCGGGCCTTCTACAGCACCTCCCAAGTGATACCATAACTCGCGACGTGTTGAGATAATGTGTCATCTACTTTGTCATCTGCACCCTTCATCTCGCTTCCTACAGATACCATTGGTTTCACTCTACGCGGGATCGCCAGTCCGCTTGGTTGTATCGTTCCTGAACGATGTCGATGTCGAGGACATCGTGCCGCCTATCCTAAAACAATATACTGCCCGCGTAAAAATGGCATTATCGAACCTTCAAATATTGGAAGCGGTGGACGAAAGCGTCCTAGAGATTGTGCTATCCGAGATTCAAAAACGCACAGGTGCGGGAAAACGTCATAACCGTCGTGCCGTACTTTTCCGTTTCAGCGCTCTCGCATCCTCCCAGTTGAAGTTTGAACCCTTTCATGTTATGCAGATATTGAATTCGTTGTGCGGGACTTTGTCCTCAGAGCGCCCAGCATTGTTGACGGTGTCATCAACAACGCTGGCAACAGTGGCCGTCGGTAAGGACGGAAGCGAAGGGCGGGACCTGGCATGAACAAGTTTCATAACAAACAGCAGTCGATCCATTCTGACTCAGCCAGCTGGGCCGCCTTTATCCTCGTCGAGTCGCTGCGAGCAGTTGCGAACCTTTCGCTTCACCTTCCGTTACAGCTATGATGCCACCCATGCACAGTAGGCGCACGCCTCAGCCAAATCACTTTCCGAGCTACCGCCCCTATTCCCCCTATCCCCCTTTCAGATTATCCCCCCCAATTCCCCATTGACCTCTGTCATACGGCCCCGCAGCTTGCAGCAGGACAGCACCCTCAACGACCCTGGCCTCTCGGATGCCTACTGGTTCGACAAAATCAACGTCACAGGCGCTTGGGCGCTTCTAGGTGTCAATACATCGTCGGCACAGCGGCAAAGTAAGCAGGGTGGGGGAGGGGGGATCGGACAGCACTCGGGCGCGGAAGAAGCACCCAGTCGCATGCGCTGCATCTGAGCACCCTCCAAAGCACCCTCCAAAGCGGTCCTCCTAGCTCACTCTCCCCTGGCCGCCCCTCCTGGACCTCCCTCGGCCCCCAGCGAGTGACGTCATCATCGCGGTCACGGACAGCGGCGCGCTAGTGAGTCATCCCGACCTGATCGGTTCGTGGTGGAACAACCCCCTCGAAATTGACGACGACCTAACGGACAATGACAACAACAGTGAGTCGGTTAACAGTTAGGGGAAGGGGAACGGCGGCAGGTGGGTATAGGTCGCATGAAGCAAAGAGGCGACGTCAGGAGTGGGTGCCGCCGCACACTGGAGGTAAGCCAAACCTGCTTGCTTCGCGCTCCGGGACCAAGTCCGGAACCGTACGGCAGCCAACGCCCCGCCCCGCTGCTTGGCGCACCGCCGGCCCACCGCCGGCCCTCCGCCCTCGCAGCCTTCAAGGACGATTTCTACGGCGCCTGCTTCTCCAACAGCCAGTGCTCCCCCACCTACCCTAACAACAACGTCTCGAACTGCGGTATCGGCCGCAACACGTCATCGTGGAACGGCATCGTGGACAGGTCCACGCACGGCACGAAAATTGCCGGTATCATCGGCGCCAACCCCAACAACGGCATCGGTATCGCGGGCGTCGCACCCAACCTGCGTCAGATGATCCTGAAGGTGAGTGCGGAAACAGCAGCGGGCAGGCCGGGCCGGGCCGCGTTTTGCCGTACGGTGTACGAACGAGCAAGCGGATGGCGATCGACCGATCGTGGCGTCGCGTCACACGCAATGGATGGGGAGATGGGTCGTACGGCCCATCCCTTTTGCGCACCATCTCACGCGCGCGCGGGTGTACGGCAGTTGTCGTACGAGTAACCTTGTGTGGTTGGAATGCGCCCTCTCGCTTGCCTCTCCTCCATGCGCAGGTGACGGATGAGTTATACGACCCAGCCAATCCGCAGTACGCCTACTCCGATGTCGTACGCGCCGTGGACTACGGGTACGGCAAGGGAGCGCGCATCTTCTCGATGAGCTTCGGCAACAACGCCAAGAACAGCATGAACGTGGGTAGTGGCCTGCGGGAGGAGCCCCTCTCTCCCTGCCCCTGCCTGTGGTTGCGCTGCCCCGCCTCCCCCTTGTGTGTCGGTTCTTTTATGTGATCCCCTTGTGTGCCACAGGTTTGCCGATAGTCAGTCCCAATGCTCCAGCATGCGCCAACTGCCCCGTCCCTGTCGCGTAAACGGTTTTTTTGCCACCCCCCTTGTGTGCCAACAGCAAATACATCACGCACCAGGCCCCCCGGATAGCCATGCGCTCCAATATTCTCCCCGGTCTGCCCCGCGTCTAAATGTCGTACCTTCCATTTTTATGCAGTCCGTTAATAAGCCGGCCCTGGACGCGGCCGCGGTGGCATACAAGAACCTCTTCAACAAGTACAACAACGCGCTGTTTGTGGCCGCCGCCGGTGAGCATGTTAAGCCTTCCTGGAGTGGTGACGATTGGGCGCGGCTCGTGTGATGTCATGTGGTGTGGTGTGGTGCTGTGCACCAACCGCAAGGGTAGTATCTGTCTGTCTAATCATGTGAAGGACCGGGCTATGAAGAAGAGGGGCCACCAGGTCCGCCGTGTCCGTCTTTTCCGGGCACGGTATTGCGAGGTATTGTCTGGGCGGTCTAGAAGGAGTATACTGAGCACCCCCCACCGTCACCGCCCTCCTCCTACCTGCGACGGTTCTACGTTTCAGTACCGAGACACCGGGGTTATCCTCTCATACCCCCTCCTACCCGCCACCGCACCCAGGCAACGAGTGGAGCAACCTGGACGACTGGCGCCGCGCCAACTACACCTACTCGCCCTGCATGATCGACACCCCAAACACGCTGTGCGTGGGCGGCACCACCATCAACGATACCATCTTCTACGCCTACCTCATGAACCAAGACGTAGGGACCAATTTCGGCGCCACCACGGTCGACATGGGGGCCCCCGCAATGAACATCTACACCACCGACATCGCCTATAGTAAGCCGCGCGAGTAGAACCGTGTCGGCGATGCTGCCCTTCGTTCCCTGCTCGCGCTGCTTTTATGTAAGCCTCCAAGGCCCCGCCAGAAAGGATGCCATCCTCGAGGTGCTTGACAGGCGTTCCTCCTGCCGCCACCGCCCGCCCGCCCCGCCGCAGACAACTTCTACAGAACCGTGTCCGGCACCTCCTTCGCGACTCCCATGGTCGCAGCCGTGGCGGGCCTGGTGCTAGCGGCACTGGGTGGCCAAGGGTGAGGCCAGCGGCGGGGGTCCCTAATGGGTGAGGGTGGGGTTGCCAAAAAAGAACCGCTTACTCGACGAGGGAAGTGTGTGAGGGGTGGGCCCACAAGGGCTGGGCAGGGCGCAGGTGCTGCCGTGGGGGTGGGGCCAAGTTACCTGGTGCTTGCGGTCGCTGGTCTGTGTGTGATGTACCGCTGGACCGCACTGCTTTGCTCTCCTGTGAACTGCTCCTTTCCGACCCTGTTTCCTCCCTTCCACTCCTGCTGCTGCTGCTGTTGTTGCTGTTGCAGTCGCGCCACCTCCCAGACGCCCCAGCTGATCAAGAACATCATCATGACCAGCGGTGATGAGCTCCCTAGCCTGCAGGCAAGCAGTACGGGTGTCCGAGCTGGGGCGAACCTCCCCGAACCACACCACATGGCATCGCTTGCCTCGCTCGCCGCACACGAGTCTACGCTGCTGCACCAAGAACCCTTACCCCCCATCATACCTCACCACCCCCCCACACACACCGCCAGTCTTTCCTTACAGCCCTGACCTGTTACCTCTTACCCGTAGATCTCTGAGCTCGCGTGACACCTCTCACTCGACACCTCCCCTGCGCTACTACCAACTGCTGCCACCCTTGAAGCTTTACCAACGGCGTCTTGACTTATGCGACTGCAGGGAAGGTTCAAGAGCGCTCGGCGTTTGAACGCCGGCAGCGCTGTCGCGGCAGCCCTGACTCTCGCAGCCACCAACCGGACCGGTAAGTACGGCATCATGGATCCAACTGGCATTTGGCGTTTGAAAGGCGCGAAGCGGGCTAGGGCTTCAACCTCACACCCGACACTTGCTACATGGCAGGCTGCAGTCCAGTCCCAAACATCGTCAATAGACGATCCTGAAACCATCACTCATACGCCCTAGCTACCTTCCCCTCACTCCTTCTTCTGCCCGCCCTCACGCGGCCTCTCCCCCCCTCCCTGCAGTCATGAAACTGGACCGCAGCTTTGACAGCGTCACCACCACTGTGGCGATGCAGGCGTGGGAGTACTACTGGTATCGGGGAACGTACTCTGACGGCGCGTTCGACGCCTTCGGCTGGGGCTTCCTCGACTACTACGTTCGGGTGCGTGTCCCGCAGCGCCCCCGCTCTTCCATGCCTGCCTCGGACCTAGCCCGCACGTGCCCGCCTAAAACCCTAACCCTCTCTCCCCCTTGCGCGCGCTGGTGGAGTCCCCCCATCGAGTCCTTCCGTAGCCAGCTGCCTGCTGCTAAGCTCCTCCGGTTGCCGTGCCGTGCCGTTACCCCTCCCCGCTTTCCGCTTTCCGCACCACCCCTACCTACCCTCCCGAACCCCCCCCCCCCAAACAGAACGAGCCGACCTCCAACTTCAGGGTCTTCCGGTACGGCACCCAGACGCTGACGATGACAACCGCCATGGTACGCATCGACAACCCGGGGATGTACTCCATCCAGGCCCGCACCGTTGGCATCCAGCCCGAGCGCTGGCAGCTCACGCTGGGCGAGAGCCCGCTGGTCTGGAACATGGTCAACAGCACCACCGGCAGCGTTGACCTGCTCTTCCCGGACGCCGGTGGGTCGCCCGCGCGGTCGCATCGCCTCACCTGCGGCCGATGTACGCCATCCGTGTGCGTTGCGGTTAACTGGCAACGGTAAACGGTAAACGAACGCACCGGCGAGCCCTGCGAGTAGTGCACTTGCCTGCCTCGACTCGCGGTTGTGGGTTTGTGACCCGCGGTTCACTCGATGGCGCTGTGTTCACCCCCGCAGGCTACTACAACATGACGCTCTGGCTGTACTGCGAGTTCGCCACCACCATCAACTTTGTGTGGCAGGTTCCAGGCAACTCCACCTGGGGCAACCCCAGCATGTTCTGGGTGCTCCACGAGGAGCCCCCCAGCTCGCGCTTCTACGACCCCAACGTGACACCGAAGTGCGTATGCCGGCGGGGAGTAGGGGGCGGGGGCCGCCGGGGAGGGGGCCAGGGTGGAGGGCCGTGTGGGGGCCACTGGTGTTTGCAAACGAGTGGCACGAATCGGTGCTGTTCCTGCTTGCTTGGTGGAGCGCCAGCCGGAACTCGAGTCCTCCTTCCGCACACATATCGCGTCGATAGGGTGTGCCCTCCCGGTGCCCCTGGTCTGGGACAGGGTGTGCCCGCCCGGTGCCCCTGGTCTGGGACAGGGTGTGCCCGCGCGCTGGCCCTGGTCTGGGACCCACTGCGACAACCCACCCCCACCAACAGGCCAGCTCTGTGGCACGTGGTCTGGAACGAGGCCGCCGCGTTCGACGAGTTCTCCGTCAACCGTGGCTACTTCGTCCAGAACAACGAGCCGCGGCTGTACCGCGCGATGCAGACCACGGTGGCGGACTTCTCCTTCGCCACCGGCACGGATGTGAGTTGTGGTTATGCTTGAGGGCGCGTCGATGCAGCTCCGGGGCTTGCGGCTCCATAGCACGGCGGCTTGCGCGCTTCCTCCTCCTCCGCCCTCGCCTGACCCACCTTTCCCTCCTCCTCACTTTGCGCCCCCCCCCCCCACAGCTGCGTACGGCACTGTACGGCGTCGGCGGCGCGCCCTCCAACGGCCAGACGGTTGTGTACGGCTACGCCCGCGGCAACCTGCGCGCCATGAACTTCACGACCGGCACCTCCTTCCGGCTCCAGGGGCCGCACTCGCGGTTGTACATCAACGGTCAAAACGTGTTTGACTTCCAGAGCGACACGCAGCTCATGATCGTTAGCCCCTGCGTCACCCTGCGCAGCAATGTGCCTCATGAGATCTTCTTCTACTTCGCTGCCAGAGTGCGTCGGGGTTGTGCAGTTTGGTTTTGGACGAGCGCTGCAGGCTGAAGGCTCCAGGGGGCCGGGGTGATGTTCATAGGGCCCTCGGTCCTCCGTCGGTGACAGACGGGTACAGGGAATCTAAGAGGGCCAATGGTCGGAACCTAGGGTTGCTGGCTCTTAGCTGCACATTAACTGCAATGTGTCCCTAGGAGTTGAGTCAAGGAGTTAAGTCACGGGAGGCGGCGCGATGGCTTCATTTCGCGTTAAACAACTGCCTTACGCTCCCACATTGACGCCCGGAGTGCCGCATGCCTGCATGCACACCACCTCTGCTTGACTCTCGTACTGCCGCCCCGCCTGCCTCCAACCCCAGCTCAACTCGTCCAACCCGGTGGGGCTGACGTGGGCCACGTGTACGGGCACCACAGTGTCGACCGGAACCTCTGGCGCCTACTCGTCTTTCAGCTCAAAGTAAGCTGTCCGGGATTTCCTGGAGCCAACACCATTTCACCTCGTGGAAAACCCTTAATCTCTTCACTCAACATCGCCTACCCGCCTTGCAAGCTGTCAAACTCCCTTCCCTCGCTTCGCCCCCATCTGCCCCCGCCCCGCCTTCACCCCACCCCACCCCACCCCACAGCCTCGCCACCAACTACTTGTGGCAGACAACCAACATCAGCACCCTGCCCCGCGGCTTCCGCTGCGACGCATGGCCGGGTAACACGTCCATAAGCAACGTGGGCACGACTCCGCAGTTCGGCACTCCGCCCACACTGACGTGGATGTTCCCGCGGGACTGCCCTCCCGCCTACCTCACAACCGGCGGCGAGTGCAGGATGCAGACCCGCCTAAACGTGAGTGTCCCTTTCCGGTCGGACGTCGAAGCCAGCCCTGTGGGGCTGCCGGCGCTAGCGAACAATTCCCCTGAGCCCACACGGTCCCAATCGGGGCCCGACTACTTCAGACCTCGATTCAACTGCGCCTCTGCTCTCGGACGCGGTAGCAGTGCACGTAGCACAGCCAGGACGTGGGCAAACCGTAGTACAACCGTTTATCGCCGTTACGGGCGGACGTATCCATGTGATGAGATTGCCTCCCCCCTGTTCCTAAGCCCTGCACGCCTCTTTTCGCCCTTTGAACTGCCCCACAGGAGCTGTTTCCTGCGCTTACATGGAATGTTTGGCACATTCGTTGCTACACCTATTACGCGGGCAGCATGAAGGGCGGGCTCGCCGGAGCTCTCGTACTTGGGGGGCCCATCTTCCAGCACCTGGCGGGTGTACGGGTGTACGACCAGTGGGGTGACGGCATCAACTCCGCCAGCTTCGCGCCGTACAGAACGCGCTTCGCGTCCAACATCTACCAGCTGTACGTCATCGAGTGGGTGGCGCTGGGACAGCAATGGAACCGCCTCGCCGCGCAGACGGTTTGGGACGGCGTGTTGACTAACGGTGGCATTAACGACATCCTTGCAACCAACTCAACCGCCATGATTCTTCCAGCTTCTGCCCGCGCAAACCTGGCCTGGGCGGACGTCACGAGCGCATAATAAGCGATGGTGGGTGCAATCCGCCGGCGAGGACGAGGGGCTGCGCAGTGCGACATGCCGCATCGGCGGTGTCTGCAATACTGCATATAATCTGCGCCCGACGGTTCCCGCCAGCTATGTTACCAACGCCGGGCGAGACTGACGCAACCAGGCTGTATGGCGCTCTTTTTGTTGTAACGGCGCTCTTGATAACACGTCGCGACGGCCTAGCCGGCCGTTGGGCGTTAGCATTCACTTATGTACCGTGTCAGGGAGCTGCAGTGAGAAAGTAGGCATGTATTTCGCGCGCGGAGCGGCGAACGCACATGCTGGGGTTGTGGGGCGTGTGGGCTCCAAGATGCATAAGCGCATATTCACAAGATCCGTTCCGCCGTGTCCGCTATTCGGGGGCGTGCCTTCATGAACATGGCGTTAATGCTACTAAGTGCTGATGTGGGTAGGCTGTAGCCTAAAGCGCGCTGGAAGTGACGCATGGCGTTGCGTGGTGGTAGTGTTCGTTACAATGGGCTCCGGGCGTGGTGTTGGAGGCACATGTGCTGGTAATCGTTCCGGTCCCGAATCCCTCTGGGCGGCCCTAGAGGCTGGACGGGCTGGCATGCCGGGAAGGCGCCAGCACTGCCCCCACTTGGTTCCCAGTCTGAAGCTGTCGCTGGATTGGCGGGGTATCTTTGTGTCATAATCGTATAAAAGTACAGCGCTGTGCTGTACTACACATCATACATATGGACTTCGTGCGTGCACATGGCATGAGCGTGTTGGTTGGGTCAATTCCTACGAGTCGTCTTTCGGGTGTCGCTTACGGGAGGATGCCGCGGCCGTGACGTCTGTTATCCGCATGGTGTTGAGGCATGCGAGAGGGAGGTAAAGTTAGTTGTTTTTTCATATGGCGGCGGTATAGCGTGCATCATAATTTCTGCTTTGGAGCAGAGCAAGTACCTGTACATATGTCATCACGGGGATTTTGGTGATTTAACGGTCACAAGAGGACGCAAGCGTCGGGGCAATCCGGCCGTGTCGAAGAATGAAACGAACGTTTTACCACTTGGATGTTGAACGTTGACCGCTTGACACCAGAGCGCGTTGCGGGCCCGCGGGGGCCGGTGCCTACTTCTCGTATCATACCGGTAGTAGTAAGTGTTACAGCTGGTTACAGAGGGTTCCAGACCAGAAGGTGGAACCATCGGGCCGCCGTGACTATTTGGGTGTGGCTATTTGGGTTCATTGCCAATCCATGTCGTCCCGAGGATTTATAGCCGCCTTGACGCCCTGACGGAACCGCTGTTTACAAAACTTTGTAAGCCTTGGTCTCGCTAGGCAGCGGAGAGCAAACCTCCGAAGCGCCGTTGGCACGTGGAGTACAGACGATCTGATACGACGCGGTTACAGGACACAATGCAGGTCATAAAAACGAGGAACGGAACAGGTCGCTACCACCCGCGGAGTTCGTCATCAAGCTGATGACCGATTGCCAGTCCACAACCCTGGCATGAGGCCTGCCGGAAAGAGCTGGAGGCACGGGAGACACGTCAGCCAAACCGCCACGGCCTTTAGCCTGCAAAGATGCCGCACCCTTCCGCATCGGCCTCAGCCAGTACGGCAATTGCTTGCGGCTCTCGGGCCCCTCCGTTCTGTTGCGTTCCCGTACAAGAATTCGGGTTCAGCTCTCGCTTCCTAATGGCATGCCCTTTGGCGTCCGTTCAGGCGACTCTCAGGTCCAAAGCCGGATCCGCCGTGCCGTGCTACGGCCTGCTGGCTGAACCAAACCTGGGTGACAGGTCACATGGTACGGCCGATGCAACGGACAACCGACACCCACGCCGTCACCGACACCCACGAACACTGCACAATTGGCGGGACGCGTAGCATACCGGCAGTCAAGAATACATCGTGGTCGCTTCAGGCGTACAGGCCAAAGCGGTTATCCCACATCTATTCCGCAGCCTCTCCTCCCGGTATCCGCACTAGACGCACCTCCCGACAGCTGCGGTGTGGGATCCACGCCAATGGGTTTACAAGGGATCAACATATGTAACGGCATGGATGGATGTTTGCATCAAACTCCGGCACACGCACAGACACACACGGCACCCACCACAAGCGAAACCTAGTATGGGCAGGGGGTGCACTACCCTTCAATCCCCGGCGAATGTGTCGTACACTGCAGGTGGGTGTCCTGAGGAGGCCCGCCTGAGAGAACGAGAAGCAGGGAGACAGCCATCCAAAGAACCATCGGCGCTAGTATTGAAATCAACCTTCAGCCCCTAAACCCACACCTCTGGGACATGTATAAGTTCCTGTGCCCATTCCGACTGTGTACGAGTGTACGACACACATACACCCGTACGGGCAGCCGCACGGCCTCCCAACACGATACATTACTTTGGCTGTGCTCTTTGATCTAATAATACAATGAACATAACATCAAAAGGGACATCAAAAGAAGTGAGAAGAAGGGTACCGTCATGGCGGGCCCATATTTGGACTACGTCATAGGAGTAACGCGCGTCGCGTCGGTTCTTGCTGCTGCCTCCGCTGCCGCGCGGCGGCGCAACGCCACAATAAACATCAGAAATGGCCCATCAAGGTACGGTCAGGGACGCTTCGGCGGCGCCACTCCCATGATGAGATCCATCACGTCCTCATCTTCCGGAGTAAACAAGCTCCGGCTCCTCATGTACCCTGGCTCCGTCTTGCTCTTCGTGTCCACGGCCCCTGCCCCTACGGAGCTAAATTGGCTGCGCCGCCGACCCATCGGGCCCGCCTGGCACGTCGGACCGCTAGCAGTGTACGTCATCATCGACATGATGTCCTCCTCCAGCCTCCGCCGCCGCTCGCCCTCCGTCTTGAACGCCGCCACCGCCTGAACGCGCCACTGCCACTGATGGTCCCGTTCAAGGCTGCGCCGGACCGGCACGGCGCTCCCTGTCGTGCAGGCGGATTCCGACAGAATGTCCTCCTCCAGCCTGCGGAGGTACTCATCCTCAGTCTCCATCACCGCTGCAGCGTCCACTTCCGCAGCTCGGTGCTGCGCACCGCAAGCAGCGGCCAGCGGCGTCGTGGGACTGTGAGAGGCCGGGGTGCGGTCCATGGGTCGGAGCAGCATGCCGTGCAGCTCCTCGCGCTGCGATGGTGGGTCGCGGCGGCTGCAGTGCTACGCGCCGAGTGCGGCTGGTCGGTCCTACGTCGGTTTACTGAGGCCGGAGCCCCCGGGCTTGCGAGCTGGCCCCACCAGCGCCTGGTCTCGGAGCAGGTCTCAGTGCTTTGGGCGTAAAGAGGCCCGTACCACGCGTGGGGTAATGTGGTTGACGGCTGCGCGGTTCTTGTGCAATTTATACACGGACAGATTGCGCCCGGAGCCAAGTTGGGCTCGTAAAGATAAAGTCTCGCAGTCCGTTGCTAAGTAACTCGGTAAAAGGGGCGTAAGCCTTGCGCGATGGCGCTGTTATTTTTTTATCGTGGCCCTGGATTGCTGGATTTGGAATCTGGTTCCGGAGCTAGGGCATGGCGACCTCGTCGCGTCTACCGCCACACCCGCATGGGCCCGTCTGCTGTCCACCGACCAGGTGGCTGAGGCTTACTTCGATTCCGACAGTGATCTACTGCACCCGCCGGCTGTAGTGACAGCGCGGGAGGAGCGGGCTGGTCGTCGGGCTGCCTCACGTGTGTACTTAGAGGGCGACGGTTGAGCTTCTGAGACGCCGGCGCTGCCGGCACTGCAGCTGCTGCATTGTAAGTGTCTGAATGTGCCGACGAGGTAAGTCACTGTGGGGAGGGGTGGTGGGCGTGGTCGGCGGCGACGCTCTCGACAAGCTTTCGAAGGTGGCCCCTGCGGCGCGTTCGTTGAGGACAGGAGAAGGTACGGTAAACGGGCAGGTGCAGCTTCACAGCGGAATGGCGCCACCTTGCCCTTCAAGGGCTTAGTTTGCGTAAGGTTATCTATGGGGAACTTGTGCTCTGGAATCAGGTCAGAAGCGGGCGGCGCCATAGGCGAGCATTCACACGCGTACCCATATTGTTTGCGTCACAGCGTTATCAAAGCCGAAAGGCGTAAAAGCGCTACAGTGGTATTTCCTTCTACCCGTAGCAGAGGCAGCAGACGCCGATACTTCACAAAGCAATCACTCACAGGCTCACACTTTAGCGCGCCCAGACGTCAAAGTCGCACACCTGGCCCGTGAACAGCTTTGCTTCAAACTATGTCCAGACCTCGTGAAACCCTTGGGCGTTGAGCAGGGCTCTTATGATGCCTACCGGTAAGTGTCCGAACTTCGGAGTTTTTGGAGTTGTAAGTTTTTGGCTTGTAACTAGAGTGTTGTATTTGGGTCGCCCAGATATGCAAGGGAGAAGTTGCGGAGGTCCGGCTTGTGTGAATATACAACATGGTGGTGCGCTCCGAACCCGCGAAGGACACATGAAGGCCCTCAGCCGCCCGAAGTTATTGCGTGTGTACAGTGTGAGTGCTATCAGCCATTATTCTCGCCATATTTCATTCACTTGCGAATGGAGCCTATGGGGGTGTTCGGTAACTAGCCGTACCTGGCTCCATTGGAAACCCGCATTTTAATCCCCTCGCCTTTTAACTTTAAATCTAATACGTCGGCACAATTATTGCCGACCCGGCGTTGGATTTGTAAGCCACTCGTCGCATTGTGTTGGGACACGGGCCCTTAGCGATTCTCGCCTCTTTCGCACGCCTGACAGTCCGTGAATGTGCCAAATTCTGCTCGTTTGGTTGTGTAGGAGCCTGACATGTCAACAGCTGGCCAAACGCACGCCGACGCGGACGGTACTATACTGTCGCGCACCCTGTGCGGTAGGGAGCAGCAGGGGCATGCCATACTTGAGGACAGCTAATGACATAATGTCGCGCTGTGAAATTCGCAAAAGGATAGGTTGATAGCCATAGACATCTCGCTGTGCGTCACCGCCCCCGCAAAAGCTGTCATCAACCAAGCGAAGATGCCGTGAAGAACTTACTAGTAACAGCAGGAAAGGGAGGAGGTCCTGCAAAGAAACGCCCCGTACAGAAACCGTTAAGGCCCCTGCGATAGCGCCCATCAAGCCTATCAACATGCCTCCCTACCCGCTTGGAGGGATCTGGTAAGGACCCTCGCGCTACAGCGCCTTGGCTGGCCAGAACAGCTCACGGCACTGCCGCCACCATTTCAACTCCATGGAATTCCTCAGCTCGTCCAGCTGGACTCCTAACGCCGATGCCATTCTGCGTTTCGCAGGCGCTCCCCTCCGTCAGCCGTGTGCAAGTGACCATTCGCTCGGCGCACATCTAACGCCTGAAGGACTGGACAGTCCGAGTACATCTGGCTCAGCCGAGTAGTTAAGCTCGCAGTGTTGCACCTAGTGTCCGTTACAGCCTAAGCCTGCCGTGGGGCATGACAGGCTCACTGTCACAGCCAGATAAGCCCTCCCTCAGTACGCTGGTCGACACCCCTCGTGCCGGCGCTTTGTCCCTCCGTGTCCTCCTTGTTACAATGTCGCTCGGCTGACGTGGCTGGCGTTGACGAAAATGCTACCGTACGACCTGGTCTATTTAGCATTTTCACCACCCACACGACAGTGTCGACCAACGCCACTCGTTGTGCAGTGCAGAGATGGGCCTCCGATTATCATCAGCTCAGAAATGCACATAGCTGCAGCTATGTTATACGAACTCAGCAATCTATCTCGTTACAGGTGCTCCCCAGTGGTCGGGGCCTGTGTCGTCCGAATTGCAAGCAAGCCTTATCCTGAAGCTTTTTGATGCTAGATCATGCAGCCAGCCTTAATCGACAGTGTATCTCTCTCTCTCTCTCTCTTTCTCAGCCCCTCTCCCCCATCCTCACTGCAGTAGCCTCAACGAAAAATTGGCGCCTACGGCAGCAGCGTTCACCTCCAGAAAATGCCTAACCGCGCCTACACACCGCACACGTCTCTCGCCTCTCATGTCAACCTCCTCTCATCAACCTCCTCTCATATGTTTTGCCGAGCTGACCCTCTGAACCGCCATCAGCCCCTTTCCGACGCGGCCTGTGAACATGCTCTATACGACAACTTAAATAAACCCTAAATCCGACACCCTTAAACCCACCACAATAGCCAGCCGTGCGAGAGGGACACGTAGCCAGGCGCCACATCACGCGGGGTTCTGAGCTGGCAAAAACGCCCACAAGGGCCCAGATATATCTGGCTGGTGTGGAATAAACCCTAAGCGCCCAGGGTAAATGACGCTTACGCGACACACAGCGCGCGGCATCACCTCCCGAGGCGCGCCCGGCAGCCTATTCCCCCCCAGCCCTTCACAACTTCGACATCAAATTACAACACGCGTTGGTCTCACACCAGACCTGCGGTTAAGATAACGGCAAAGTCGCAGGGCGCCTCGGCATGCTGCATCCACAAGAATGGGCACAATCAGTGTCGAACCTGCCAGCGGGTGTCCTGAGCTCCCAGGGCCCCCAATGCAGCTTCCCGGCCCACGCATGAAGGGATAACCCGTCCGAATACGCAGCCCCCAGGAGCACGGCCCCGGCGGTGACGGCCGCCATCGTTACCAGCACCAACACTACTGCCGCTGCCCTGCCTACCACCCTGGCGCCCGCGCCAGTCTGTCTACCTACTGAGGGGCAACCACCACAACTACCTCAACCGTCCGAGGAAGCAGGTTAGGACCCCGAGATGGTGTCTGAGCGGTGCACTGCCTGTGAGGCATCGGGCCCATTTGGGGCGGGGAAGCCAGCTACCGCCGTGCGGAATTCCCACTGGCCCGCGAGGCAAGCGGTCTATGATGGTACACTGCACCACGGCCGCACCGCTGCATCACCCGGCAGCTGCACTACCCGGCAGCTGCATCTGCGCGAGTGCCTGGTGCCACGTTGGGAGGCCGCGACTCGCGCGGCGGGGTCCGTCCGGTGGGCGAGAAACCGGCTACTGCCATTGTCGCCGCCTCCGCTACGTCACCTTCCAGACGGGAGCACAGCGCAAGACGTCCATCCAGCCCGTGTGCGCAGCCGACAGCCCCGGGGCGAGCCAGCCGTCATCCCCAGGGGTCGTGCCCCTGTCGTCGTGCGCCGTGCGGCCCCCTGCGTGTGGTCGTTGGGCTGCATCACTTCCAGTCCGGGTTGTAGTAGTTGTTTGGCAGGCCGAACCACCACTTCCACTTCTCCGTGACTGGGCTGGCGGAGTCGGACGACCCGGGACCACCGCTGCCTCCGCCGACGCCCGACTGCCGCCGGGACTTGGGTGCGAGGGTTGGGAGCGAAGGGTGGGAGGGAGGACGTCATGACAGGTGCGGTATGCAGGACGTGTGCATGTGCCAGACACCACACCGTACCGTATCTCCACACCGGCAGCGCACCCGACCCAACCCAAGCACCCCACCCGGCCCCTACCTGCAGCCGCCTCTGCGCCTCCTGCCACTGCTGCCGGTAGATTTCCTCCCGCAGCTCCAGCCCGCGCATCAGCCGCATGGCCCGCAGCACCTGTCCCGCGGCCTGGAAGTCAAACTGCGCCAGGCAGAGGCGGTAGGTGAACTCGCACATCTTGCGGTGGGGCCGGCCCCCGGTGGCCAGGAAGCGGCGGAAGGCGAGCAGCAGGGGGCGCAGCCGACGCTGCTGGCCGTAGCCCTGCGGTCGAAATTGACGCGGGGGGGAGGCAGTGGTCAGGCAGTGGTCAGGGGGTGCAGCGTCTAGGCGCCCCTTTCTCCAGTGGATCCTACTTTTCTCTTCTCTTTCTTTTTTAAACTTTAAATGCCGACCGCCAGGTTTCTGTCAAACTCGGCACGCGTGTCCTAAACGTCTCGATAGTTTGTCCTAAATGGCAAAACGCTTACGTTACAGCTAGCACCGCCTCCCTCCTCGTCTGCCGCTTCACCGCCTTTCTTCTACTCTCCTGCCCTCTTATCCCCTCGCGCCCGCGCTCTTCCCCTACTCGGCCGCCACCGACCTGCAGCAGCGCGTAGGTGGCCTCCGCGGGCGGCGGCTTGCCCTGCTCCCCCGCCAGCTCGTTGGCCCTCCGCAGCGCCTCCTCCGCCTCGTCCATCTGCCCCGCACTGGCGTGCACCGCCACCAGGCAGCTCAGCGCCCAGCAGTCCACGGCGGCGGAGCGGCTGGAGGCCATCTGCTGGAAAAACTCCAGAGCCTGGGCCGGGAGGAGGCAGCGGGAAGAGCAGGCGGCGTTGATCTGGCCGCCAACCCACCCACCCGGCGCCTGCTAGTGTCCGTCCCGTCCCATCCCCTCCCCGCCGCACCGCAGCTGCGCCCTCCTGCCTCTCCCCACCCCTCATCGCCGCCGCGAGACCCACCTGCGCCTGCTCGCCCTGCTCCCGGAACAGCTTCATCAGGCTGGTGAAGATGGCCCCGTCCGGCTGCACGCCCTCCAGCCGCATCGCAGACAGCACCTCCAGCGCCGCGTCGATGCTGCCGCTGCGTACGGCAGCGTGTACGAGCGTGCCGTACGTTACGGCGTCTGGCCGCAGCCCGGACGCCCTCATCTCCGCCATCAGCGCCTCAACATGCCCTCCGTCGCCGCCATCGACGCCGCCGCGACTAGGGCCCAAGATGACGGTCCCGCCCACGGCACCACCGCCACCCGGCGCAGCGGCCTCGGAGGCAGGGCTGGTGCTGCCCGCGAGGAAGGTCGCGGGGCCTCCCGCTCCGTACCCCGCGTTGTAGCACCGCCCTCGAACGAGCATGTTGTAGTGCTCCAGGGAGGGCCGCAGCCCGTCCACTCGCATCCGCGCCATCAGCCGGTCGGCTCGCGGCCAGTCCTGCGGGGGCGGAAGCGGCGGCCGCGTACGGCAGCAGCGGCATTCACACTGTGGGCCCGCGGTTCCGGAGCGATGATGATGGTGTCGTACGACGTGGCGGCATCGCTCCAAGACAGTGTGCGTGTGTTGGGTTGCGTGTGTTTGGGTTGCGCGCGTGTTTTGAAACCGCTCCCCGGAAGGACGTGTGTGTGTATGTGTAGATGTCTGCACGCGGCGACGTGGCCGGCCGGCGCTCTGCGGCGCGCTGTTCGGCCGGCGCTGGCGGCGCGCCGCGGCGCAGTGTTGGAGTTTGTTGTGGCGCCCGTGCGAAGCCGCGACCGCGATGTGGTTGCGCGGCTAGGTGCTTTTAGGCGCCGTCCTCATGTCCTACCCCTCATGTCCTACCCCTCATGTCCTACCCCTCATGTCCTACCCCGCCAAACCGCTCCTGCCGGGCAGCCTCCCGCCTGCGCCGCATCAGCTCGCACAGCTGCCTACTCGAACGACCCGGGGGTCACGTCCGCTCGCGCAGCACATCACCCGTTGTGGCTACCAACCATGGAGTTAGAGTTGGGCAGCAGTGTGGCTGCCGACCGTGCGCGACCGGCCGGGTGCCGGCAGGCTGATAAGGGTGCCGGCAGGCTGATAAGGGTGCCGGCAGGTGCCGGCAGGCTGACCCGATTTTGGCGCCAGGCATTGATGCCCGCCTCGGTTCCAAGGCGGACACAAGCACATGCGTGGGTCGGCGGCAGTCACCACCCACACACGCGTGGGTCGGCGGCAGTCACCACCCACACACGCGTGGGTCGGCGGCAGTCACCACCCACACACGCGTGGGTCGGCGGCAGTCACCACCCACACACGCGTGGGTCGGCGGCAGTCACCACCCACACACGCGTGGGTCGGCGGCAGTCACCACCCACACACGCGTGGGTCGGCGGCAGTCACCACCCACACACGCGTGGGTCGGCGGCAGTCACCACCCACACACGCGTGGGTCGGCGGCAGTCACCACCCACACACGCGTGGGTCGGCGGCAGTCACCACCCACACACGCGCGGGTCGGCGGCAGTCACCACCCACACACGCGCTTGTGCGTGTGTTGGAGCGGCCACCGGTGGGACACTGATGTGGGTGCGTGCGGTGTGGATGTGTGGGTGTGGCACACGGCGGTACGGCCGGCCAACGCGGCGAGGGTTGCGCAGGTAGGCCGGCACACGAGAACCCCCGGTGCGGAAATGTGGCGCCCGTGCGAAGCCGTGGCCGCGATTTGGTTGCGCAGCTAGGTGCTTATAGGCGCCGTCGTGGCTGTCCCCTCCCGCCAATCCCCCGCAACCCCAAACCCTCTCCGAAGCCCCCTTGAGACCTCCCTCCGCAGTCATAAACCCGGCCCCCCACACTCAAACCCGACTTACACTCAGACGCGCGCAGCCGTCCAGTACGGCGCCGTACACGACAGCGCTGGGCGGCACCCCCTCCGCCGCCATCTCCCCCAGGACCGCCTCCGCCTCCTCCAGCTGCCCCTCCGCCGCGAGACCGGCAGCGAAGCAGCTGTACGTGTACGCGTCCGGCACCGCGCCCTCCCGCCGGGCCTTATCCAGCACCGCCCTAGCCATGGTCATGTCCCGCAACCGGACGAAGCCGGCGAGGAGCGTGTTGTATGCGGAGATGTCTGCGAGGAGGGGCGGGGGAGGAGAGGTGGGAGAGGAGGGGTCAGGGGGAAACAGCGCTGCAACGGGACCTCCTACCCAGGCCCCCACACGGGCCCCCTCCCACGACCGCCGCGCCCTCCCTGCCAACCCGTGCACGCCATCATCCCACTGCTGCACGCACCCCTGCCCCCGGCGTCTCTTCGGACCCCCTTCCCCGTCACCCGCCTCCCCCGTCACCCGCCTCCCCCGTCATCCCCTCTCCGCGCGGCTCCCGCCCCCCCTCCATCCCCCCCCCACCTCCCCCGCCACCCACCCAGTGGCTTGCCAGCGCGGTACGCCCTCAGCTGCGAGAACACGCGCCTCGCCCCGTCCATGTCCCCCCGCTCCGAGTAGTACTTCATGAGGATGTTGTAGGCGCCCCAGCCGGGTCGGAACCCGGAGGAGCGCATGGCGTCCATCAGCCGGAGGGCCTCACCGATGTGGCCCAGCTCCACACACAAGTTCATGCCTGAGGGGGTGCGTGGGTGGGTGGTGTAGGGGCCCGGTCAGGGGCCGGTCCCGAGGGTCGACCTGCGGCCTGCACATCCGATGCCGAACCCATTCCATCCCCATGCCGCCCACCCCCTACCACCCCGCCCCGTCACCAGCCCCGTCACCACCCCGATCCCGCCTACCCTCAGCCCCTACCCTCAGCACCGATACACCGGGTTTCCCCGGCTGGCCAATCAGCCCCACCCCCACCAATTTCAAAACGTCACGTCTGTTCTAAACGGTTTTTCTTGCATCCACGGGTCTTCCTCGAAACCCCCACCACATCGTGGCTGAGCGGTAAGCCGATACACACACACACACACGCGGCTCAGCTCAGCATTTATAAAACACACACACACACACACGCGCTCGCTACACCCCCTCGCACCTGTCCTGAACGCCGCCTCATCCAGGCGGTACCTGGTCGCCCGCAGCGCCTTCCACACCGCGTACGCCGCCTGCTTGGCGGGTGTGCCTCGCCCCGGCCGCTTGAGCAGGCGGCTGATGAGCGAGCAGTAGAGCTGCATGGGGGGCGGGCCGTGCCGCTGCTCCGAGTGCTGCAGCAGCTCAACCACGTCCATGCCCTGCTGGGCCTGATGGCGCAGGCGGAGGGGAGCGGTCGAGGGGAGTTTGGGGAGGTCGAGGGGGATTTGCTTGGCTAGGGGGGGCGGCGGCAGGCGCGTGGCGCGTGACATGACGTGAAGCGAGGGTCAGTAGAGCACGGTGGCGTTGCAGCAGCAGCAGTAGCCCTTGTAGGGTGACACCGCGCCGTAGTGTGCGGGGGGGGGCCATGTGGGTCTTATACCCGCCACCTGGATGTGCCACGGGCCGTACATGGCGGCTGAGCTCTATGAACACTATCCCACGCACAAGGGGGGTTTCCTGACGGAGTGCGATGATGGGTCAGCCCCCGGCATACGCCACGTGGCGGCTTGAGACCATAGTTAGGGGGGGAGAAGGTGTTCCTGAAAGGACGGGCGATTGCGCCCAAGCGCATTATGCGAATCGACTCCCCCCGTTTAAGGGGGTCACAGCCCCTACCTCGATCGCGGCGGTCATCAAGACCCGGTACGAGGCGAGGTCAATCTGGATGCCTGCCTGGCGGAAGTCCGCGTAGACCTGCCGGACATCGCTCCAACGCTCGCCAGCCGTGCACAGAGCTGAGCAACAGGATGGTAAACACAAAATGCAGTGCGTCGGTATGAAAGGGCGGAGGCTCGAAGGAAATGACGCTGCAAGTAAGTATATACAGGGCGCGAACGACGTCCGAGCCTAGGAAAACGTGGGCAATTACATCACTTTTGTACTTGAACAGCGATGGTCCAGCAGTTCTGGGCATCAGCTGCCAGGATCGTCACAGAGAACGGCCCGGCGGCCGTCCCGCATACATTGTCGCCTCTGGTAGACTCCAGCTCAACAAACCAACGCCCAGCCCCACAGCAGGGTGTTCAATTACCTCGAATTGCCGTGTTGCACTGCCCAGCAGTCACGCCACGCGTGGACCCAGACTTAAGCCTGGTCTGGAGTGCTCGCGCGTCGTCCTGTGCATCCAGCAAAGACTTTGGCCCTCGAGCGAAAGCCCCAGGTTCTGATACATTTAAGTTGTCAAGGTTCACGGTTTGGCTGGACGTGGCTGCTGCCACGCAAGCCGCTCGCAGGGGGCTGCTGCGTGGTGCTCGACTGCAGTGAGCGCCGCGACGTGCATAAGCGCTCAGTATTGCCGATGTGGCACATCCAGAGCTCCAGGGGCGCACAGGTGGTGAAGGCACCACGCATGGGATTTCCCGGCCGGCGTTTGGATGGCTTAGCAATTCTCCACCGCCTCGCAAGCCGCGCGGCGATGCCCCTGAGGGCATGCATACATATGCATTCATAGCACAGCCATTGACAGCTATTGATTGCAGTCCGGCTGGTCTGGGTGTCGTGGCAGCGTTTTGTGGTAAGCGGACACTTCTGGTTGTAGACTGTGCAAGCCTAATATGGGTCAAAATACCCTGTAGTATCCTAATAGCGTATCCTTTTTAACAGCAATTCATGTAACACCAGGTCCTGTCTGAATTGTGTGAGTGGTGGTGGCGGTGGTGCAAGCAATGTCCGGGCCGTACGATGCGTCGACAGTCATTTTCAATCGCAGGTGGAATTACATGGATGTTAAGTGTTACAAGCGGATACTAATGTTATTAGGCATATTTTTCGGAAATGTATAAATGCGTGCAAGTATTGCCGTTTCAGCACGTAGCTAGGCGCTGTCCAACGGCGTCGCTTTCCTTCTAACTATGACATCCTTATTTCTTAGGCCGTCTTAGCTTGCCTCGCAAGGCTTTGCAGCGTCCAGTGCCCTGGCGTCGAATTGTTAACGATGAGCAGCGGCAAAAAGTCCAGGTATGCAATTGACACATAAGGCGTGCGTGTTGCCGAATTGTGAATCCCATTGCCTACCAATAGGAAATCTCGTTCGGGACGCGGCACCACCAGCTCGTCCAGCCCCGCTGCCCTGACGTTTGTTGCCTGCAACGCGGACATACGCTTCCCAACTGTGCGGAACGCCCCAGCTGCCGTTAATTGACATATATCGGGACGCTGCCTTTGGGCTTGCCAACGGTGCAAACAGCAGGCCTCATCGCTCATCCGCCAGACAACCGTCATCTCACCTGCACGCGCCAATTCGCATTTGATAAAGCCCGCAACGACTCCTGCCCTCGCCTGTGCTTGTGCTGTTCATAGGTTTTCCCCTCAACCGGGCCCACTCCTTACCTGCCCGCCCGCCAGCCACGCCACGTTGCCTGTCCGTCACGTGTCTTTCTTAGCCGAATGCGTCCGCATTTCGCATCACACAACAATATCCTTCCGGCGCTCCTAGCATGACGAGTCCCCACAATCCCATGCTCCCATAATACGCGCGCACGTCCACGCATCTGTCCTCTTCTGTGAGTCGCTGCGCGCGTCCTTGCACCCACCATCATCGCCGCCCCTCCAGGGAGGTCCGCGACACGCTGCTGGTCAACCTATCAGCATGTAAATATTCGCTGGTGCGGGAGGCGGCGGAGCGGCTGGGGTACGAAGTGGCGGAGGACGAGGTGCGCCCCAGCGAGCGGCCCTAGGGAGGGAGGGTGGGGGGGAACGGTGCAGTGGGGGGGTTATGCGTCGGCACGGGCCAGGTGGGGCCAGGGGCTGACTGTACGGACGTACGAATCCACTTATAAGGATGAGTGGATGTATAGGCAGCGTAGCCACCGGGCTCGGAGCGGAGCGACTTCGCGGGACATGGGGGGGGTCCACTGGGGCGACCCATGGGTCGGTGAGCGTTAGGCGCCCAAACCCCTTCCTGATTGCTCCCGGGATGCTCCAACCACCCAGCCTGCCTCGACGAGGCTGGCATTGGCCACTGCCAGGGACAGCAGCCGACCCGGCTGGGCCTCCGGAGGGTTCCAGGCTGGGTTGAGGAAAACCCGTGGACTAGGCTCCAGGGTGGGTGGGTGGGCCTGCTGGCGGCACCGCACCTCCGGTGGGCTCCAGGGTGGGTGGGTATGCTGGCTGCACCGCACCTCCGCTTCTTGACCTGTGCGCGCCGACCCGTCCCGACTCGTCCCGACTCGTGCGGCCCTGGTTGTGGCCCCGTCCGCAGGCGGAGCTGTGGGACCTGTGTTGGAGCGACCTCTCGGTACGACATGATCAGGAGGCAAGGGGCGCACTGCGGGCGCATCTTGCTTTTGGGGTGCTGCTTGGCGGGGGGCGGGGGGGCGGCTCGGAACGCACCCCCTACCTGCAGCCCACGTGGGGTCGGGGGGTGGGAGCAACCCGCAGAGTACTCCCGCGGGAGCGACAGCCGCGCTCGCCGCTCGTTACACGAGGGGCCCGCCCCGCACTCCTCCAGCCATCACCCTCCCCTGGCTCTCCCCTTCCCACCCCCCTTACTCCCGCCCTGTTTGCCGGCCGTGGATTCGCGGATTCTCTTATCAACCCCCCCTGTTTGCCGTGGATTCGCGGCTTATCTTTTATCCCACCCCCTCAGGTCTCCTCCGACCGGGTCCAGCGGCTGCTGCCCTTCCAGCGACTCAACCACTTCCCCGGCATGCTGGAGATCTGCCGCAAGGCCGCCCTGTCCCGCCACATGGCTCGCATGGCCGCCCGCCTGCCGTCGGAGTACAGCTTCTACCCCACCAGTCTCGTACTACCGGAACAGTTGGACGAGCTGATGGCGGCGCTGCGGCGCAACAAGTCTCGCGCCGACGCGGCGGCGGCGGCGGGCGGCGGCGGCAGCGCCGGCGACGTGGCCGCCGGCGTGTCCACGTTCATCATGAAGCCAAGTGCCGGCACTCAGGGGCGGGGTATCGCATTGGTGCAGTACCCGCAGCAGCTGGCGGAGGCGGGGGACGTAGGCAGCTGCATTGCCCAGGTGAGGCGGGGTTGGTTGTTGGGAAAGGCCGTGTGGGAGGAGGGGAGGAGAGGAAGAGGGGGCGGAGGCGGGGGAGGGGGCGAGAGGGGGCCAGGGGGAGGATGCCTCTGATGGCAGGGTTGGGAGGGGAGGAGGGACCCTGTTTCCAGGCCCAACTGCGCTGTCCTGCCTAGCGCACCAGCCCATATGAAGTTTGTTTTTGAAACCATACCTGCTAACACCACTCGCCTACCCCAGGCACCGAATCCTCTCCCCCGCTGCCTTTCCTACCACCACCACCACCACCACCACCACTTTGTGTTCCTACGCCGCCCTTTGCCCACCCTGTGGCCCCCCCACCAGGCGTACGTTAACAGTCCCCTCCTGCTAGACGGCTACAAGTTTGACCTGCGAGTGTACGCGCTGGTGGCCTCCGTGGATCCGCTCCGGATCCACCTGTACGACGAGGGCCTGGCCCGCCTGGCCACCGAGCCGTACAAGGCGCCCTGCCCCTCCAATCTGCGCGCCGCCACCATGCACCTCACCAACTACGCGGTCAACAAGGGCGCGGCGGGTTTCGTGTCGGCCGACACGGCGCCGGCGGGGGGCGGCAGCAAGCGCCCCATGTCGGCCGTGCTGGCGCAGCTGGCGCTGGTGTACGACATCAGCCAGGAGGCGCTGCTGGAGTCCATTGGTGCGTCCACCCGGAGGAGGCGGGGGACGGGCGGGTGAAGCCGAGTTTTGCTGGGGAGAGCGGGAATCAGCGGCGCCAGGGGTTTCATTTGTTGGTTTGTGCTGACAGGGGCTGTCTCTTTTTTACTCCCACGGGAGCACGGCACTCTGCCGCAGTCCCACCTCATCACTTCACCACCTCATCACGCGGAATAAACGCCTTTTCACAATTTCTTAACGCTGTCCGTTCAACCCACCCCACGGCCCCGCTGCCCACCGTTCTTCTACACCCCCCTAACACACCCCATGTGCCCCTCTTCCCCCTCGATGTTTCCTCCCCTCCTCCCTCGCCCCCCAGCCGATGTGGTGAACAAGACCGTCATGGCCATCCAGCCGCTGCTGGCCCACACCTACCACACCTCCCTCTCCACCACCGCCGCCGCCGCCTTCCCGCCCGCCTGCGCCTGCCCCTCCCTGGACCACGTCAGCGCCGCCCACTCCGACCCCTCCGCCCCCTGCGGCTGCCCGCCCTCGCTGTGTTTCGAGCTGCTGGGTTTCGACATCATGTTTGACACGGCCCTGCAACCCTGGCTGCTGGAGGTCAACCACTCGCCCTCGTTCGCGAGCGACTCGAGGTGGGGCAGGGGCTGGGGCTGGGGCAGGGTTGTCCACCTATGTCGTGTAACCTGGTCTTCTCGTGTCTCCACACCATGAGTTTACGGGTATGCTCGGTCCCCCCCTGGCAGGCTCGACCGGGGCATCAAGGGGGAGATGCTGGCTCGGGCTATGCTAATTCTGGACCAGCAGCCGGATGCCAGGAAGGCGTTTGTGGAGGTGCGTGGCGCAGTGGCAGGAGCGGGGCCAGGAGCGGGGGCAGGAGGAGGGGAGTTGGGGTTGGAGGGAGCGGAAGGGGGGTTGCCGTACGATGGTCGGGAAAGGCGTCTTGCTCCGGGACCACGCCCTTCCTCTTCGCGATGATCGTAACATTCTGATTGGTGTTTTTGAACGAGGCATGCAGCCTGTGCCTAAGCCCTCAACCCTCGTGTCCTCCCCTCCCCTCCTCTCCCCTGCACCCCAGGCGGAAGCACGCGCGCAGAACGAGCGGCTCTACAGCTCCCCGGGCGCCAGCTCAGGCAGCTCCGGATACGCGGCGGGGGGCGGCGGGGGGCGGAGGGCTATGAGCGCCCTGCCCCGCAGCCGACACCTGCAGGTGCGGTGGTGGTGACCCGTGGGTCGGCGCAACAAAATAGCAAAGGAGGAGGAGTACTATGACGGGGGGAAGGGTTGGGCGCTCGTTTCGGGTTGCTCCACGTGAGAGGTGAGGGGAGGTGCGGCTGGTGTGCGGAAAGGGCGATGCGGGCTAGGGCGGTGCAAAGAGAACAATAGTAATCTGAAACGCGGCATTAGTAATCCGCCTTGTTGGCTCTCCCTGCAGGCTACTGCGGCTGCTTTGGAGGAGATCACGGCCAACACGGCGGCGCTTCTGGCGGCTGGTGGGCACGTCTGGGGCGGCGGCGTGGGCGGATCATCGGGCAGAGACGGCTACAGCCGCCCCGCGTCCGGCCGAGCGAGTGACTACAGCTCCCACTACAGCCGCCAGCAGCAGCAGCAGAACCAGGCTAGCGGCGGCGGGGCGGCGGCGCAACGGTCGCTCAGCTTCACCAGCGGCGCTGGCGTGTACGGCAGGGAGCCCGCCAACCGGTTTCAGTTGGTGTTCCCGGCGGCGGGCGACGCGGAGCGAAAGCGGTATCATCGCATTTTGCAGGTGCTCCAGGGGGGAGGGGGGGAGGAAACCCGTAGTGCTCCAGGGGGGAGAGGGCTGGAGGAAATGTCTCACCCTCTCACCTGGTCCACACATGTCTCACCTGGTCCACACATGTCTCACCCGGTCCACACATGTCTCACTCGGCCGCACGCAGACCGCCACGGACCTCTACCCGCAGCAGCGCTGCCAGTGCCCCTTCTGCAGCCGCCGCCGCGAGATCGCCTTGCTGGCCATGTCCGGGCAGCAGCTGGGGCTGGCAGCCCGGCCGCCCTCAGCCGCCCTGGGGGCCCTGCCGGGCCACCTGCCGGTGCGGCCGGGGGCGCTGAGCGCAAACCATCACCGTGGTGGCTCGGCGGCGGCGGCGCAGCGGCAGCGGGCCCCCGGCGGCGACGACGGCGGCAACGATGCGGAGTTGTACGGCGGGAGGGGTCACTCGGCGCCGCTGGCGACGCTGGTTGCGGTGTACGGCGGGGGCCGTCCCGGGTCGGGGCCTGAGGGTCTGAGGGGGAAGCCACCGAGGTGAGGGCTGAGGGGGAAGCCGCTCCTCCATCCTCGCTCCTCGCCCCGCCGCTCCTGCGCGCCCGAATATTTCCTAATCGGTCTCACTTTTCAGTGCCGAAAAACGGGTCGCTGATCCTCCCTCCTCTCCCCCCGTTCCACTGTACCGTCCGCTTCCTGTTGCTGTCGCCCCGTAGAACCCCCCGTCCGCCGTTACCGTAACTGATGCCCCCCTTGGAGGGCTCCCTCTGGGTCCTTTGCCTTACGAACCCACACATGCATGAGCACCTCCGCCCCGGCGGGTCCATGCAATCCTCCATGTCCCAGCCTGCATGCTCTCCTACCGCACCCCCAGCTCCCGTAACCCCCTAAACCCTATAGCCCCCTAAACCTTATAACCCCCTAAACTCTATAACCCCCGCAGGCCTAGCAGTACTCTGCGATCGTCGCGTTCCCGAGGGGCGGGGGAGGGGCACCCCAGCAGCAGCAGCGCCGCCTGGCAGTCCGCCTCCTCCCCCTCGAGCAAGTCGCTGCAGCCCCCGCAGCAGCCCTCACAGCAGCTGCCTCCTTCCCACACGTCCTTCCCTTCCCCCCCAACCATGACGTCCGCCTTTGCCAGCGGCAGCTACAGCAGCCCCAGCAGCTACAACGGCGCCAGCGGCAGCAGTGCCAACACCGCCCGGGCATTGCTGCCACAGCGGCGAGCGTCGGCGATTGCGACCCTGGGCGGCACTCCGTCGGGCCCCCTGGGGGAGTATAGTGAGGAGAGCCAGGGCTCGGGTCCCCTGGGGGAGACCAGCAGCGGCGGCATCGCTGGCACCGGCAGCGGCCCCCTGGGCAGGGCGGCGGGTAACAGCATCTTCGCGGGGCAGGGCGGCGGCCTACCGTCCGACCAGAGCGACGAGCAACCGCATCTCAACCACCACAACCACCACCACCTCCCGGACATGTACGGCGGGGGTCCCGGGCAGGGCAGCGGCGAGGAGCGAGGCGGCGGCGGCGGCGGCCAGTCGGAGGCCCAGTCTGGCAGGGCGGCGGCGGCGGCGGCGGCGGCGGCGGCGGCGGACCCCCCGGCCCATCCTCACGGACGGAGCAACCAAATGCTAGGCGCCCTGCGGCCTGCCTCCCACGGCCAGACAACCCCTCAAACACGACTCGGGTCCGGATCCGCTCAGTCCCACCACCAACAGCAACAACAGCAGCAGCAGCAACAGTTGCCGTGCTCCTCGGCACGCGTGCTGTCCGCGCACAGCGGCGGGGCCGCCGCTGCAGGCGGCGGCAGGAGCAGCAGCCCGAGCCGCGGCAGGCCGGCGCATCGGTCCTCGCCGCACCCGCACCAGGCTCACCGCGCGCAGCACGCGCAGCACGCGCAACACGCGCAGCACGCGCAACACGCGCAACAGCGAAACGACAGCAGCGTGCGGAGCAGCGACAACAGCGACCTGGGCGCCCACCATGTCGTGTACGACCACCACGGCAGGGCCGTCAGCAGACAACGAGGGGCTGTTCCCGTTGCGCCCGTCAGGCCCCGGGTGACGCCGCGTGGGGGAGACCGGCGTGGGGGCGGAGGAGGAGGAGGAGGAGGAGGGCAGGGGGCTAGGGGCGCCAGTAGGTCTGCGGGGCCCCGCCGCGGCAGCACGGATACTCCCGACGCGTCGAGCGGCGGCGACAGCGATGGCAACCGCGGCGGCGACGGCGGCCTGCGGCGGTCGTACAGCTGCAGCGAGCTGGAGGCGGCGTTTCGGAGCTCCGCCGCGACGGCTGGCGGAAGGGGGCGGGGCGCGGCGGCGGCAGCGGCGGCGGCGGCGGGGTCGGCGGCGCACCGCCCGGTGGCGTCGAGCGGCCTGATTGCGGCTGCGCGACCATGGTTGTTATCGCATAGGAGCGGCGGCGGCGGCGGCGGCGGCGGCGGCGGCGGCGGCGGCGGGACACACGGTGTCAGCGGTGGCGGTGGAGGTTGCGGCGGCGGTAACAACACCGGCAATGGAGGCGGCAGCGAGCAGGACTCCGAGGCGGACAGCTCGCGCGTGAGCGCTCGGACGGCCTTTGTCGAGACCGGCGGCAGCAGCAACAGCAGCCGGGCGGGCACGGCAGGAAGCGGAGGGAGAGGCGCGAGCGCAAGTGGGCCCGGTGGGGGTGGCGGGGCGAGTGGCGGGGGCCCCGCGGCGGGCCCGCGGGTGTCGTACATCGGCTCTGGCTCCAAGCGGAGCAGTGGCGCAGCAGGCAGCCCGCTGACCGCTGCGGACCTTGAGCTGCTGATGGTGCGAGCGAAGACGACCAGCGCCCTTAACAATAGGTATGTGCCCTTGTACATGCAGGGCACACGAGGGTGGTAGGCGCCGCCTGCGCGCAGGTTCGATTCGCACCGAGGACGGTTGGGGCATGTACTTATGCTGGGCCGCAACCGAACAGCCCGGGGGGGGCGAGCTGGGTTTGGATCTGGATCTCGACGCGGATCTGGGTTCTGGGGTGCGGTAGATCTGTAGCGTTGGGTGGGGAGCTGCATGTGGGCCAAGCCCGAGATGTGCACGGGTTAGGAGCAGCGAAGGGAGGCGATGGAGGCGATGCTTGAAGCATGTACTGTTGTTGGGTTATAAGGTATTGAGCAGGGAGGGGGCAGGGATGCAGGGGTGAAGACAGCGGACGGGACGTTGCCCAGTGCTGGCACATGCACGGTGGCATACACACACTTGCGTGAACTCTTGCTTACACGCGGCAAAGCGCTGCGCTCCAATAAACCGTGCGAGTGGTGGTGGTGGTGGTGGTGGTGGTGGTGGTGGTGGTGGTGGTGGTGGTGGTGGTGGTGGTGGTGGTGGTGGTGGTGGTGGTGGCGGCAGCGGCCTGCTGTCTCCCCCTGCGTGCACGTCACATGCTAGGTACCTGTAGATGTTGAATTGCGAACGATGGAAGAACTGTGCAACGCCAGCGGCGGCTGCGTTCTTGGTTCGTGTCGGTCAGACTCGGTGTGCATTGCGGTCTGTCACATTGTGGTGAAGGGGGCTGCGTGCCGGTGTTTGTCTGCCCGCCTCCCTGACAAACGGGGGCGGCAGCGGACGCCTCGCCAGCCACCCTGCCCAGACTAATTGACCATTGCGCTGCTTTGTTCGAAAGAGCAAGCAGCACCTATTAAGTCTAGACGACTGCACTCTCGATGCGGTTGCGTTCAACTGTGTAGTAGGTGAGAAGGTGACTGGTGTTCGTTGCGACAGTTGCGACGGTTGTGACTAGACGCCGAGGGATGCGGCCCCCAACCGTGTTGGATTATGGATATCCCATCTTCCGTATATTGTGCTCGTGTTGGGGGTATTCTTCAGGGGAGAAATATTGTTCTCGAGTAGGGGGTATTTCTTCAGGGGAGAAAACAGCGGGAGGGGGCAGGGTTATGTTTTGCGCTGATGTCTCATGCCCGGCGCGTTGGGACTGGGAGGCGGTTGCAGTTACAGCAGGGAGATGCAGCAGGCATAGGCCCCTAGGCGCCCATAACCCAACAAAGCCATACTGCGTTGTACCGGAAGTACCGGAACAGGTGGTGTCTGGGGAGGCCGCCAAAGGCACTAATGCTTCGAGCCCCTCCGCCACCAGGCGTATGACTGTGGTCATCTTCTCTTCGTGCGCGTATGGTGACAGTACCTCTTTTAGCTTCAGTTGGACACTCGGACCTGCTGTATGGCGAAGCGGCGAGGAGGCGCTGTCGCAAGTACGTTTTTGCATCCGCACGTGTTTGTTCACGTGTGATGCGCTCAATGGGATACCGGAGGTGAGCCATGTGTGCCTAAAGGGTAGTTTTAATGCGTCGTACACGCTTGTACTGCGTGTACGTCAGGTCCGGGCGGAGAGAAGGGTGCAAGCACAGTTCGTTATGGCACGAGTTGTTCGAGTTCTATTTTGGGACGAGTTTTAATCGCCAAACTAAAACGGCATCCAGCAGCAATGACAGCGGCGGTGCACATCAAACAACAAACATTACCGGCCAACCACCAACTCCTCGCCCGGAGTTCGCCGCGGGGCAGTGACTACCCGACGGCCCCAGTCCAGGCAGGGCACCATTGAGCAAGCAGGGTACCTGAATGCACTTTTTTTGTAACTCTACATGCCTTCATCTGACGCAGCACGACAGAGCAGGACCACTCTCATAGTCTATAACCACATCCAAAACAATCAACGCGGCCAAGGACGGCGTTTCCCCCCCTGCCTTGCCTGCCCTGCTTGCTTCACGCCTCCCTTCGCACCAGCCCCGTCACAGAAGGGCTGCGTACGCAGAGAGCAGCGCGCCAACGACACGCCTGCTGCTGCGAACGACACGTCTGCTGCTGCTAACCAACCATCGAAAACGCCAGAAGGAAAACCACGTTCCTCAGCTGATGAGGTCCGCGTCATCGCCCCCACCCTCACCCCACGCCATGCACACCGGACGACCACTGCCGCCGCCGCGGGCATTATCAATACAGCCCTACACAGCGACCCGGACACTGAACGCCGCTGCCGCCACCGCCGCCATTCCCTATCTGACTTCTACTCTTCGCCACCAGTATATCACTCACTGCCGGCGCCCTCTGCAACACGCGGCAGCCCTCGGCTCGGCTCGGCTTGGGTTTCCGGCTGCAGCGCCCCCAGCCCCGCCCCACCGCCTCAGCTAAAGACCTACCACCGCACGTCTTCCTTTTTACTACCGAGTGCACGATAAGGCCCATCTGTACAGCGCACGTCTGCCCACGATGTCGCACCTATCTAATGATGCTACTACCATCTTGCTCTTCCGCTTCCTTCACATGGCTCCCGGCTCCCGACGATGTCTCAAGATAAGACCGCCGGGTCCTCCACCCTCCTGCCCACGTGCTGCGTCTAATCGTCCGCGGGGGCTTCCTTGCCTGAAGAATTCGTCTAGGTGCCGACATGGCCGCGCAGCCGAATCGTCGCAGCCGAATTCGTCTAGGTGCCGACATGGCCGTGCAGCCGAAGCGGCGGCTAGCGGCACGTGTGACACCACCATGTACCCCGCATGACAGGACTTGCATGCAAAGGGCAAACACTACCATTAATTCACACCAGTACTTGCCTCAGAAGCCGACTAGGCAGGTCCCGTCCCCAACACGGCCCGGAAACCGCCTGGTGGTAATCCATGCTAGTCCGGCACTGGGGCCGGGCCGGGCCGGGTCGGCGGACGGACACTGCTCGGCTGCGAGACTACGTTGGAGAGACGTTGGGCTAAGAGTTGCGCGACGGAGGGGTGACCCAACAGCAGGTCCCCTCGAGGTGCTCATCTCTGGACCATGTCCGTCTGCCCCCTAGCGGCGGTGGGGCGCTTGAGTCGCGGCCTGACCTCCCACCGCAACAAATAGCCAAGTAAGCTGCTTATTGCGCCTCCCTGGACTCGATCCCCCAACCGAGACGCCAAACAGCGCCAGCCCATACGGACTGAGACCCCGATGCGCTGGCGCTTGCGCCTCATCCATCTCGAGGCCAGCTTATCTGGATACTACAAATAGAACGCGACGCCGCTGCAGCCGGAATTTGTACACAACACTCCTACCGGTATACTAACACGCAGCTTCCGCGCCCGACGCATGAATCGTGGCCTTCAGGCCGCCATCAGACATGGCAAGCCGTCCCCGCGAAACTCAGGAGTGCAACGACAGCGCCGGCGGTGAGAAGTACATCCTGTTGACCAGTGGCCCCATCCACATGAGCACTGGGGTCCCCAGCACCTGGCCCGGCTGGGGGAGGCCTCGGGTCCACCCAGGTGACCCGAGCCGCAGGTGTAGCGGGCCTCGGCGCTCCCCCTGGAGCCCCGTTGCAACGTCGCCCTGAGCCAGGCTGCAGCTAACGACACGTCCAAGGTTGACACTGCAAGCACCCGAGCCGCACCCAACGCCTGAGGCCTTGGCCGCGCCGACGGAGCCGTTGCCAAAGTCAAACACCCATGAGACCACCGCCAGGAGGACCCCGGACTGCAAGGCGCCGACGAGACCGGACCGCCAGGCCACCGCGACACCGGACGCGCCGCCCGCGATGATGCGGTTGAGGCCGTCGTCCTGCTGCCGGATGCGCTCAC
The DNA here is from genome assembly GCA_003116995.1 of Yamagishiella unicocca. Classification (NCBI taxonomy): domain Eukaryota; kingdom Viridiplantae; phylum Chlorophyta; class Chlorophyceae; order Chlamydomonadales; family Volvocaceae; genus Yamagishiella; species Yamagishiella unicocca. The sequence continues at coordinate 181,361 of BDSL01000016.1, read as the reverse complement.
AGAGGCACTGCACGGTGGTGTAGATGCCGCTCCTGGGAAGGGATGGAGGAAGGGGCGCGGGAGGGGGCGCATGCCGGAAGGCCGTGCCTAGTCAGCCTGGGGGTGTTGCGGTGATTTGAGGCTGAAAAGACAGGACACGGGAAATCTACCGCACCGATGAAGGTTTGCAAAGGGAAGCTGAACGCGCTTACATTACAGCGAACGCCTTCGCGCTGGCCATTCCTTCCGCACCCCACACGTGCAGCATCTTTAGGCTCCGATGCCGGAAGATGCTGGGGAAAAAGCCAAACATGTAGCCGAGGACTCCCGCTGCCAGACCACCAGATAGGCCTTTAAGCGTGCAAGGCTGGTCGGCAACAGCAGCCTCCCCTTCAGGCGAGAAGCCTGGCACTTGGGCCCCTCGAGCCGATGCGTTTGGAGCATCATCGCTTGTGCGGGTCACAAATGCGACATTATTGTTTAACGGCGAGGCCCTGACGACAAACTGGTCGTTGCTCATATGTAAGGCGAGCAAAAGAAGCGAAAGCCGCCGGTCGTATGCGTTGACACGTTAAGCGAGGTGAGATCAGCGGATAGTACGCTGTATTCTACTATCGTAATTCGAAAGTATGTTACACGGGGTTGTGCTGCGTCTCGATGGAATCTACAAGGTTCACGAAATTTCGTACAGCCGGCAAACAATGCTCAGATGCTTCTGAACTGAACCGACGGGGCACACATTCCAAAACTGATTTGTTTGCAATTGATGCTTGTCGGGTCGGTGGCCGTGGGCAGCTGGGCACGGAACGACGTGGCGTCCATCCGACGCTTTTGGCCCTTTTGCACTTCCTTGCCACGCTTATGGACTCGGCTACCACATGCGTTTGTACAAATACTCGCATCCACGCATGGCACCCGTGGTAGGCTTGGCGACGGCTCCGTCCCTCCCACTCCCTACCCACTCGAAGCCTCCTGTGACACGCTACCTGCACAGTGTATGCCCCGGCTAAATGCCGCATCCAAACTAGGCCACTTCGGCGAACACCTGAAAATGCTCGCATGTCTGGGGAATTAATACACGTTTGGACATGCATCCGATGAAAGCATTTGTGGTAGTTTGTGGTTCGCTGCAAAGGCTTGAAGGCTACGTCATGCGTTGCTCTGCTATCTGCCCCCAAGCTCCATCCCCTCCTTCATTACTAACCAGGATTCCATCCGATGCCTAATCTTGGCTTGTCTCCGGCTATGCGAGAGCCAACCGTGTACAGGCTTCCACAACGGCACGAACTCCCGCGACAGCGGGCAGTCAAACATTTCATATTACCGGTACATAGTTTCAAGTATCTTAGCGACGTTAGTGTTACCGATGCAATCAGGATGTGCCAAGCGGTGGATCCAGACATTGCAATAACGGTACCGTATACAGGATTTTAATTACCGTAAGCAAGAATCGATCCACCTACGATGCAGGTGTAAACATTTATACTTCATAGCTATAGCGAAGGATTGCAAATGAAGCCGAGTTGTTGGCGCTGCATTGTATGAGGAGCCGGGGCGAGAACGAACTGTCTTGAAACCAGCGAAGCAAGGCTCTAGTGGAAACAGGACGTCCAAACAGCAGTCATGGCGATGTTAGGCGGGCCGCAGGTGAGCCAACGCAAGGCCCTCCGCGGCTGCTTGCTTCCGCCTGCCTCGCGAGCGCACCCAGCATCCTGCACCCTCGCGGCCCCCAACTCCCTCACCTTGCAACCTCGTGCAGGCCACATCGCCGCTGATCGTCACCGTGCAAACATGGTACAACAGCTTGCCGCTGTGTACAAAGTAAGGCCTTATGTCTCGATGCGGAGCGCAATGGGCGAGGGTTTAGGGCGGGCCCCAACCCCTCAATGGGCCCTGAGGGAAGAGGGGTTAGGGTCCCGCCCGTTGTGCTGTCCTTAGCCCTTGCCGCTTCTTGCTATACGCTGCTGCGCTACAGCCCGACTTCAGCCTACTCTTACAGTGCCCACCCAAGCCGGGCATGCCTGGGTAATGCCAGACACAGGCGCATATGGGGGAAATTGAGTGACTGCCCTCTTCCCCCTAACCCTAAACCCTAAACTCCTAAACCCTAAAACCCTCCCCCCCTCAGGGGCACCTTTTCCTTCATCACCGGCATCTTCATCCTCCAACTCATGATGGGCTGGTACGGCGAAGGAGGCGACATGTACAGGGTCTGCCTAATGCCGTACGACACCCTGCACTACTACCAGGGTATGTGTACGGCACCACCTGGCCCCTCCCGCACCAGGCGGTGGTGGTCGCGTGGTGGGGTCCCTGGTCGCTGTCCCGCATGGATCACCACCTAGCTGAGCAGCTGGTACACTGGGAGGAGGGGCGAAGTGGGGGCCGGGGTGGAACCAGCCGGGGGCGCTGTCGGGGGCGCGGGGCTCAGCCCCCAGGTGGGTGAAAGCACCCCTCAGATGTCCGCTGCTGGTCACTGCCTGAACACAACAGACTTGCTCGTTCGCCGCATTCACACCTGTTCAATGCAGCCTCCGCTGCCGCGCGCTACGTCCGCTGCAGCGGAGCCGTCGCAACCCCAGACATCCTCGAACCGCGCCTACCTGATCCCGGCCCCCGGCTGGTTCCACCCCGGCCCCCACTCTGCCCCTCCTCCCAGTGTACCGGCTGCTCAGCTCAGTGGTGGTCCACGCGGGCCTGCTGCACATCACCTTCAACATGCTGGCATTTGTGCCCATAGGCGGCAGCCTGGAGCGGCTGGTGGGGACCGTACAGGTAGGGGAGCCGGCCGGCAGGGCGGGGAGTTGTCCTGGTGGTGGTGTGGCGCTGTGTCAGCTGCAGGACTATACCGGTAACTGCCTTTTTCGCCCGGCGACCGCCGCCACCGCCGCAGTTCCTGTACCTGCTGGTCCTCATCTCAGTGCTGGAGGGGCTCATCTACGTGGCCACGTCGGTCTTGCTTCAAATCAGGTGTGCGTCGTGGGGCGAGGGCGGCGTATGTGGAAGGAGCTGCTGAAGGAGCCCATAGCCGCCCACGATCGGGCGGCCAACACCCTAAAACCCGGCCCCGAAACCATGCACCTCCGAAACCCAAACCCGAGTGCACCTGAACCCTGGACCCTCACGCCACCACGTGTCCCTGCCACCGGGCCCTGCTCCGAAACCACAATCTCAGTGGCCTGGTGCCTGGAGCGATGCACCATTGCGCGGTGGGCTTCTCCGGCGTCATCTTCGGACTCATCGTGATCGACACCGCGCAGAGCGGCTCCTCGCACCGCAGCATCTTCGGCCTCTTCACGGTGCCCGCCGCCTGGTACCCCTGGGCGCTGCTGGTGTTCTGGCAGCTGCTCATGCCCAGCGTGTCCTTCGTGGGGCACCTGGCGGGAGTGCTGGTGGGTCCGGCCGACCCACGGGTCGCGTGCACGGCGCATTTGGGAGCGGGGCGGGACTTACTGCAGGGAGACCGAGCCGGTGACTGAGTGGGGAAGTGCCGGCAGCACCCACCCGTTATGTCGAGGGCGTGGATCCGCGCTTGCTCTCGTGCATCATGAAATCCACTTTGGATCCAGATTATCATGGGTGCCATTTTTACCACGATGCTGTAGCTTATTTTGCCTTTGCTGTCAACCAGGCTGGACGAACCCAAACCAAACCAACCCAATCCACCATTGCGCGATTGCAACGCAGGTGGGCCAGATGTGGGTGTGGGGCTACCTGCGGCCGCTGGCTCTGTCCCGAGCCGCCACCTCCTGGCTGGAGCAGAGCTGGCCGCTCACGCGGTGCATCCGCTTCTCCAGCTTCATAATGATGCCCGGCGCGATATTGCCGTACACAACGTACGACACGGCGCGCGGCGGCGGCGGTGGCGCGGGCGGCAGCAGCGGCTCGGGCGCCCCGGGCGCCGCCGGCAGCCGGTTCGGCGGGCTGGGGAGGAACTTGGTGACACTGGGAAAGTTGTTACGCGGCGGGGAAGGAACCGCCGCCGCCACTGGCGGGGGAGGTGGCAGCGGGGGCGGTGCGGCCGCGGGCGGAGGCGGTGAGGGGCACACCGGGGCAGGAGGGCCCGATGCGGAGGCGGCAGGGTCCAGTCGGAGCGTGTTTGTGGGGCCGGCACGGGTGCTGGGCGGGGGGTCGACGGCAAGCGCGCCGGCGTCCACGCCCAGTGTGGCGGCGGCGCTGGCGGCGGAAGCGCGAGTGGGCGGCGCCGGCGGCGGCGGGCCGCGGGGACCGGTGGACAAGCAGCCGAGATCATAATGCTTCGGGTGCTCAGCACTTGATGGTCTGGGTAGAACAGCTGTGCTGGGCAGGGCAGCGGTGGCGGTGGCGCCGATTTCCGTGTGGCGTAGGAGGAGTGTATGTTAAGCTGGGGTTCGAACCGTGGAGTAAGGATTGGCGATCTGTTCGCGTACATGTTTGGGGCCTAGCTGGGGGCACGTAGCGGCGGAATTTGAGACTTTACTATGTAAAGCTTATACTTTACATATGAAAGGAATTTATTTATATAGAGCGGGTTGCCTGGCGTTGCAGGTGGGTACGCAATGCTTGTTTGGGGCCTAGCTGGGGGCACGTAGCGGTGGAAGGTGTTTTGGACGACAGCCGCATTACATGCCTGTCAAGGGTGCATGAAGCTGCCCAGGGGCAGGTCATACCAACCAAGCCCTTCACAGAAATACCTGGTTTACAAGCCAAGCCAAAGGTCGCTCCACAGCGCGTTCGAGTTGCAGTCCAATTTCTGTACGGTTTGGAAGCTAGTCAGGAATACGCAGCTAGTGCTGGTGTTCAAAACCAAAGACATCCGGTGTAGCTTGGCCCATTGGCAAAAATGTGGCTCCCTTGTAATACGGATACCCTATTATAACGTAGCCTGCCCTCACCACTGCGGTACGTCCTCGAACGCTGCCGCTAGTAGTGGCCAACAAAATGGGTTCGCGCTCCGTTGAAAGTCAAGAAACTACACCTGTGCTGTCCTTCAACACGGCAAAACTACCCCAGGCCGTTTGCCTGCCAGAGCTGTCTGCCTTCCCTCAGCTCCTCTGAGCCTTACCTACTGAGCCTCACCTCCGTCGCTTCTAACCAGTGGGCTCTCTCAACCCATTGCCCTCCGCTCCTGCTTCATCTACGTGGCCTTCCGCTTGGATCCTCGCTTCCCGCTGCGGCTGGTGGGGCTGAACGGTTGCGCCACCACGGCCATGCGGATCACGAGCAGCAGCGGCACAATCAGGTACGGCAGGTAGATGAGAGCCAGGTTGAGCTTGTTGGGACCGGACAAGGGGCCGAAGAGGATGTCCCCTAGGATGGGTACCATGGTGGTTGCCACGTGGCTGCCGTAGATGATGCACGGAACCCGGATCCAGTTCCGCTTTTTGAACATTGCGTAGGAGGCGACGAAGAAGAAGGGCAGCTGGAAGAGGGTCTCGCAGAACACCATTGACACAAACCACACGGGGTTCGCGGATACCTGCGAGCCGTTGGGTTAGGTTAGGCAGGCCCGTTGGGATCGGATGTTTTTACGGTGGGGAGAGAGGGTGCGGGTGAAAGGGCATGGTAACGGTATCTGGACGTTGCACATCTGCTACCCTTTGTTTGCAGGCTGTCCTGAGCCAAGCGTGTGGCGAACGAGGAAGCGTTTATCGCATTGTGTGCTTGGGTAAGGCTTGGAAAGCAAGGAAAATACACATTGTTCCTTCCCAAATGGCGAGAAGCCATCGCCGAAGAACAAGGCACCTATAAGGAGAGGGTAAGGTCCTTACGCCTCATTACCCGTAATTCACGGGCCTTCTTCACAATGCCCCTACGGCGCTGCGCCGCGTATTGTATTTGCCGGCGGTTAAACTCCCGAATCCCAAGGAAGCTGCAACGTGCTGCCCGATGATACCCACCAAGTGATCGCCATTCGTTTTTATGTGCCACTGGAGCATTTCCTTAGCCCATGATGGGAAGTGCTCCGCAGGAATCACTGCATTGCAATATAAAAGACGTCACCCACTGCTCCGCAAGCGTTCACCAGGCATCGCACATGGTTGTGAAAATATGGCAGTCGATGTGATATATGGCGAAAGTCACGCAGAAAGCTGCAGATCGCCCGCGCATTTTTGGCGGCATCAGGTCGCGCATGCTGGAGTCGCAAACTTACCACTCTGACTGTCAACCAAAATAGTGGTCGGGATGTGAATGATGAAATAGGCCAGAAAGATTGCATCAAGAACGCTAGTGATGACACCCATTTCTGCTGTGCCAGTTGATCCTGACGTATGACACTTTTGGCACGCTCGATGTGAACAATGCAAACAAGCGAAATGTCTTAAATTGTAACATGGAGACCTTAAGTTGCCGACTTGCAGTTGGAACCACGGTCATATACGGCAAGGGCCGCCACGCCTGATCGCGTTAGGTCATGGTCAATTTTATAGCACGAATGATGTCCGAGGTGATACAAGAACCAGATCAAACAGCGCAGGAGCGTGTTTGACAGGCGCCACCTTGCCAGGGTTCGCATGCTACGTGATGGGAAGTAATCGGTTACCCACAGTGCAAGATGGTAAACAGTCCACGTCAACAATATCTCGACGGATCTGACGTCATAAAATTAAAAAAATACCACGTCAGTGCCGTGAAAATAGAGTAAACGTTCCAAGCCCACAACCGGGTGATTCGTCACCCTTCTAACAACGCGACCCAAAATCGATGTCTTCCTCTCACCCAGATAACGCCACCCCGGCAACACCCCACACATTCACAAAGCCACACGCCGGCCGGACAGCATCCATTACCCGCTGCCCCCCGTTCCCTCCAACGTCCCTGCCGCCCCTGCGCCAGTCTCAGCCCGCTGACCCTCCGCCTCCACCACCGCCGCCTCCACCACCGCCGCCTCCACCACCGCCGCCTCCACCACCGCCGCCTCCACCACCGTCTCCACCGCCTCCGCCTCCTTTGCCTCCGCCGCCACTGCAGCCACCACCGCCTCCTCCTCTTCCTGCGGCCCCTCCTCTTCCTGCGGCCCCTCCGCGTCGTCCTCCGGCACCGACTCCAGCGGGTCGTCGTGAGTCACCCGCGGCAGGAAGTACGTCTCGAAGTGCCAGTACTTGGACCGCACCCCCTGCCACACGTCGTCACCCAAGCTGCCCACCTCCAGAGGCTCGTACTCCACTATAAGCCCCTTGGATGACAGCTCCAGGGAGATCAGCCTGCACGACACGTCACCAGGTGGTAAACAAACAGCATTTCTTGTGCGGGTTTCTAATGCTGGTGCGCGGGTACGACAGGCGCGTCGAGGCCTCCAAATGTACGAAAGCGATTACGGTAATAAAGGCCCCAGAGCTGCCCGGGAGGGCCCTGGGGCCGCACCATCACATCCGTCGCACACTCGAGGTTGGCTGGTTGGTTGGTTGGTTGGTTAGTTGGTGGTTGGTTGGTTGGCTGGTCGGTTGGTTGGTTGGCTCCTCCCTGTGCCGCTCTCCAACCGCACCTGCAGTAGACCATGTGGAAGAAGATGTTGTCGGACGCTAGGCCGTTGAAGAACGAGTAGACGCCGTCGCGGGCCAGCAGTCGGGGCAGGTGCGCGTGGAAGTCGCGCATCTCCTCATAGTACTCCCCTGCGGTGGGGGCCGGCGCGGCCGCAGTGGTCAGTCGGGAGTAAAAGGAAGACTCGTATACGAAAAGAAGAAATCGTTTGGAACACACGTTTCGAGATGCATACTTGAGAACTTAATGGTCGACTTGAGAACTTAATGGTCGCTCGGGAGGGCGAACCGAGGTAGGGGCCTAAGGAGGCGCCTAAGAGGAAGGCGCGATGGTGGGTGCAACGTGAAAAGACGGCGTCCAAAGAGCGGCGACCTAAGCAGGTCGACGTCTGGCTGCGCGCGTCAATACAATAGTCACTGCATGCGCTCTCACCGTACGTGTCGAAGAATATTCCGTCGTACGGCGCCTCCGCCAGCAGCTCCGGCAGCACGTCCTGCCAACGACCCTTGAGGATGCGCACGCCGGGCCGTACCGCCCAGCCCTGCCGTACCATGTGGTCGTACACGTCGGGATGCGCCTCGATGATCGTGTGTCGGTCGGGATGGTGTGACTGCGGGTTCCGCTCCCGGGGTGGGGGGCCAGGGGGGTTTGCGGAGTGAGCCAACGACCACGAGGAGCCTGGTGTACGACACGGGTACGGGTCCGCGCACCTGTATGGCTGTGTCCACAATGCCCAGACCGAACCCCACGTTCAGCACGTGGCCACCTCTTCGCGACTTGGACACCAGATGGCCGTGGTGGTGCTGCTGGCGCCGGCTGCTCTCCTGGTCGGTCTCGACGCTGTTCGCAGCCCCCTCACCCGGCCCCTCATGATCTGCTTCTTGCCCTGGCTCGGGCTGCGACGCATGCGGCTGCTGCTCCTGGGCTGGCTCGGGCTGCGAAGCCTTGGGCTGCTGCTCCTGGGCTGGCTCCGCCGGCTGGTGCGGGGCGGCACCCGGGCAGATGACCTCCGCATGGCGCAGCATCAGCGGCCGCTCCCAGCCCATCATCACGGCCTCCCCTGCAGGCAGGGGGCAGGTAGGGGGCAGGGGTTGTAAAAACCGTTTTACGCGACGGGACAGGATAGTTGGCGCGTGGTCGTCGGGGGCAGGGGAGGGGCGAGAAGACATGGGGAGTGGAGGCTGGTGCATAGTCTTTGGACACGGCAGGGCGGTGGGGGCCGGGATTAAAGTGTCGTTAGAAAGGAGAAAGGAAAGCACTGGTGTACGTAGCCTGGTTAGGCGTCGGGCCGAGGCGCAGATTGCGAAGGGGCAGGTGGCGGTGCGGCTGGGTGGGCGCCGTCCGGCCAACTAAGGATAAAAATGCGCACAGCGGAGGCACCTGCGTGCGGGCGTGGCGCATGTGGCGTGCCCCCCTTACCCTACCCGGTTTTACGTTTCAGTACCGACCCACGGGTCTCCTCTCACCCCCTCCCCGCCCTGTCGGGCGGCTCCGTACCGTCTGCGTCCAGCAGCTGCTCGCCCCGGTAGACGAGCTTCTGTGAGAGGTAGTCCGAGTTGGGGGCCGAGGAGGGGGAGGAGGAGGACGGGGGCGCGCCCACCTGCATCCGCCTGGGGGCGGTGAGGGAGGCGCGGGCGGAGCATCAGCGCGCACATCCCATGATGACCCCAGTTAACACCCCACCACCACCACGGAGCGGAACCTCAACAACCCGGGCAACCCTGGCTGCTGCCTCTTCCCGACCTTCGTGGCCGATGTCTCCACGTCAACCTGCCCCGTAACCCGCACGCGAGTGCCCATCTCGCCATCCCCCAATCGCCGTCGTACTCTGTATCCCCGCCCCACCCCACACACCGGCGGGTTGCGCCTAGGGTTTACTCCCCCCATGCCCCGACCGACCCACGGGCCTCCTCTCAACCCGCGCCCACCTGTGCAGCGCCCCCAGCACCAGCTCCGCTTGCACCGCGAAGTCCAGCAGCAGGTCCACGGCGTCCTGCTGGGAGCAACCCATGGCGTACTCGCCTGCGGTGTCGTACATGTGCAGTACATGTCGTACGGGGCCGGGGAGGAGGGAGGCGTCCTCGGGGCGTGTAGGGATCAGCCCCAGCTTCGGACCGCCCCCGGGGTTGTGGTGGCAGGCCGCCATGGCACTCATGTACCCTTTCTCGCCTCCACCAACCCCCCCCCGACGCCTAACCTAGACCCTTCCAGACGGCCTCTCCACAGGGCATGGAGTGAGGGGCCCCGTGCAGCGCATGGAGTTGGGGGGGGGATGCCCGCCGTGATGCGGTGTGGTGACCGGCCATCGGTGCGATGTGGGATGTGTGGGGGGGGGGGGCGCATTCATGGGCGACATACGGGCCATGCATCAGCGGCAGCGACACACTGCGCGTGGTGTGTGAGGGCCCCGCCGATGTATGACGCACCTGCGCAGTAGCCATTCTTGTCCTGAGCGTTCCACGGCGCCCCGGACTGCAGCAGCGCCGCCAGCACGGCCACATGGCCGCCCTCCGCCGCCTTCATGAGCGGACTAACGCCTTCCTCGTCCTGGTAGTCGACGTCGGCCTCCAGCTCAATAAGGCGAGCAGCCTCGTCAGCATCGCCCGTCGCCGCCGCCAACATCAGCTGCTCCTCGAGGCTTGCAGGCGGCGGTGTCGCGCCATTTAGCGTCTCTTGTTTATCTGTAACCGTCATGCTCAGCAGCAACTTTTGGTTTGCTTCGCTGGCGAGCGGCAGTTTCGTATCATACCCTTTCCTGTGAGAGGATGCTTATAGTGTTGTGTTGCTATTTAGATAATAATAAATTCAAAGAATGGAAGCGACAAATTTGTAAAGCGACTCGCTCGGGGATTGGACTAAAGCAGATATTTGTGAGTAAAGACCATCGCGTCTACCGGTCTGAGGCAAACCTCAACATATTTGAGTTGGAGTCTTAGACACCGTATGCACCGTATGTTGCATTGCAGTTCCGCAGTGCAATTCCAGCTACCGCATGCTAACAAACAACCACCTTGACGTGCACACCCATCGGTCCCTTTTTTGTACACGCTGCATGTAGTGCAACCTCCCAGGTCCCATTTCGGGACGTGCAGCGCACAATCATTGACCGTTGACGGCAGCAGGCTAAGCAGAACTAGGGGGACACACGTACGCCTCTGCGCCTGGGCCTTCAGGGGCCTTACCTGACAGGTTAAGGCTGGGCAGGCCGTCAAGCGCTTCTAACCAGGAGCGTTTTGCTATACCGCTGCGCAGCCACCAGAGATCTGATTGAGTGTACGCCATGGAGATATCACGAGCTCACGAATAATAGAAAAGGAAAGGGGAGGAAGCGAAAGCTAGAGATTTGTAAACCTTGCAGAGGGGGTATGGGGATGATGAGGGAGACGGGGATGGAGGGAACGGGCGACGCGGTGAGGGCGAGCAGCCGTCCCAACGCGGATTGCAGATGGCGGGAGCTGGCGGGAGGCGAGGGAGAGGGAGGGCGTGTGGCCGGGGTCGCACTGTGGCCGAAGGTGGAGAAGGGGGGGCGGCTGTGCCAGCAGCACTGGGAGGGGTTGCAAGGAAGACCAGTGTGCGCGAGAAAACCGTTTTCAGGACAGATTTTTCGAGATGCATGCCGGAGAACTTGGTTGAGTGGGAGGGGAAGGGGACGCGGCAGGGGCAGGGGCAGGGGCCGCATGCTAACAACCCTGGCAGTGCGGAAGGTGCCCAGGGGAGGGGGGCAGGAGGGGGCACGAAGCGACAGCTGGCAGAGGAGGTGGAATTCGTGGACGATTCCGCGGAGGGGTCTGCGGAGGGGTCTGCGGAGGGCACATCATCCTGCCCCGAAACCAATGAGGAGGTGTGGATGCAGTAGGTGGGGAGGAGTCCAACGAGGAGGATGTGGTCGCCCTGACCCAGCGGCGGTGTCAGGGTGGACGCGTGGGCAAAGCGCGAGTGGTGCTGAATCTGCACCTAGGTGCGCAAAGTGCCCGACAACCTACCGACATGTGCCAGATTTCCCTTTTAGCGTACTTGTTTTTGATGGGTGGCAGCAGTCTGACTGTCGTATTTCTAGGGCTGCAGGAGACTGACTGTCGTGTCACGGCGTCGGTCGGTTGTAGAACTTGCTGGCCAGCAATACTTGTCCTTCACCGTAAAAACATAATTTGTGTGAGATACGTATCTCAGCCAGGAATTTGAAATTGGTGAAAAGTGAGAAATGAAGGTAAATAAAAAGAGGGATAAAAGTGTACATTTTTTCTTAGCTGCATAAGTAGGAAGGGGAGGTGTGGAACTACAGGGGAGCATGTGCCGTGTCGGATGGTGAAGGCGCCCGGGTGGAATTTTCCGGGTGGCGATATACGAAAGACGAAACAGACGACAGGCTCGGTTATGCACGTTATGCTTGATGAGCTGATGATTGTAGTAGTATGGAACTGCAGCCTGGGGAGCGAAGATATGCCATGAGCCAGCTGGTCTTTGCGACTTCAGAACTACCGCCGAAAGGGCTGTGAGCTACGTGGGTGCAGGCTTGAGGAGGGAAGCACGTTACATGGCCCTTCACGGATACTACACCTACAGACTCCAGGCTTGGACGCCGCCAGGGCGCGCGCTCTGCTCGCATCAAATGATCACACAGGCAGGCTCCACACAACGACGCCAGCAGCGAGGTCAAACGCATGCGGGCGACAGGGTCACGCGGGTTGCCGTTCCGGCAACGCCGCCGCGCCGAAACCAGCGCCCCACACTGGGCTATGCCTTCCGACTGCCGCCGGCACCACGCGCCCGCACCCCGCCGCCGTAGCGTCCTCGTCGCTCACGCCCTTCCGCCTGTCGCTCGGCCCTCGCATCGACACTCTCCGACTGGAAGCGTATTCACAGTGTTGTTGTTGTTGTTGTTGGTGGTGGTGGTTGTGGCGCTACTGCTGCTCGCTCAGAGGCCGTTGAAGACCGCCATGTGGTCCTCCAGCGTCTCCTCGTGCCGGATCTTCCGCAGCTTGCCGTCTTCCACCATGTACTCGGCGGGCTTCATCTTCAGGTTGTAGTTGGAGGCCATGGACATGCAGTACGCGCCGGCGTCGTGCACCACGATGCCGTCGCCCGGGTCTGGACGGGGGCAGCGGAGATTCGGGTGCCGCGGCACATGCGACGAGGTCCGGAGCCAGGGGGGTTATTACGTGTTAGGGGCTGGGCAAAGCGGGTGAGGGTTGAAGCTGAAGAGGCAGGAACATAGGACAGGGTGGTGCCTTGCGCATGTCGTTTTTGCGGAAGTGGTTCCGCGGCATCCTCGTCAGCAGGACGAGCGACCAGCAGCCCGTGTCCCGGCCCCCGCTCCGCTCGTTCCAGCAACACCGATACCGATTCACGGCGGCGCAGGCACTCACTGGGGGTGTTCAGCACGCGATCCTTGCCCAGGTAGTCGCCGCTCTCGCAGATAGGGCCCACGACGTCGAACGTCTGGAGGGACGCGGGAGGGACGCGGGAGGGGGCGGGCAAGAGGCGGGCAAAACACGAGCTGAGGAGGTATGGAGTGAAGTGGGTGGGGCGAATACGGATGGCACGTGGCGGTGCTGGATCATCATCCTAGGGGTGAGGGCGCGCCGCAACGCTGGTTGAGGAACTCAACACCGGAAACACAACCCGCGTCTCCACCTGCTGGTCGCCGCTGCTGGGCGCCGTCAGCTCAATGTGCTGGTAGGCGCCGTACAGCGAGGGGCGGATGAGCGTGGCCATTGAGCCGTCGATGACAATGAAGTTCTTGTTGCCGTTGGTCTTGACGCCTGCGGCAGGTGAGGTGAGGTTAGGTGAGGTGGTGAGGTGGGGGACGTGTGGCAGAAAGACCCTGTTACACGACATGGGTGTGCTAGCTGGCGCATTTGTTTTCGGACACATACTTGTGGGCGCATGCTGGAGCACTCTGAATGACTACCGAGAAACCCGTGGTAGTGGCCTGGCAGCGGCGCTGTGAAAGGAAGGAAACAAACGAATGTGTGGTAGCGTGTGCAGCGTAAGACGGAGAACCGGGTTCGTGGAATGGGACTTGGTTTCCGAGGTATGCCAGCGACCATAGCGTGCGGCGCATCCCATCCGCCCAATGCGGTCTGGGGCAGTGGCAGCACTTACATGGCACACCGCCCGCCCCTCTCCCTCCGGTCTCCATCCCGCTCTCCATCACACGCGAACTCATCCGGCTACCTGGACACCGTCCCTGCCCCGGCTGGCTTCTGCATCCATCTCATGGCATGAATGACGCTCACTCCCCTCCCCTTCCCCGCATGCATCTCGAAACGTCTTTTCTAAACGGTTTTTCTCGCATCCACGGGTCTTCCTCGAAACCCCTACCCCGCCCACTCCCCTGGGTCTCCTCCCAACCCCCTCCCTCGGACTGCACACCCACCGGTGACGGTGTTGACCAGGCCAGACGAGGTGGCGATCATGGACCGGCCGGGCTCAATGACCAGCGTGAGGCCCAGGTCCTTGACGATGTCGCGAACAGTGTCGATCAGGTCGGTGGGGGTGGGGAGCACCTGTGTGTGTGGGGGGGGGGGGCGTGGGTTGTGGCGGGAAGCCCGCTTGGGGTTTCGCTGATAAGGGAGAAGCACGGGCGGCAATCTTTAGGGGACCCTTGAGAAGCCGGGACGAGTTGAAGCAGGCGCAACACACGCAGAGGATGCTTGCGCCGCGGGCCGACAGGAAAACCCGTTATCCCCGCCGCAATACACACACAAATACACACAAATGCACACAAATACACACGCGCGCACACCAGGCCGCACCTGGCCCTCGTGGCTGTAGTCGATGCCCAGGCCGCCGCCGATGTTCAGGTATTTGAGGTTGAAGCCCTCGGCGCGGATCATCTTGATGAAGTCGCACATGATGACGGCGGCGTCCCGAAAGATGTTGACCTTGGTGATGGTGGAGCCCAGGTGGCTGTGCACACCCACCAGCTCCAGGAGGGGCTCCGCGCGGATGGCGTCCAGGAACCACTGCGGGGGTCCCAGGGGGCGAGGGGTGCGGTTAGCGGTTGGTCAGCAAGCCGTTGGGGTGACGGTTGGGTTGGGTGCGATGGTTGCGGATAGAAGCTCGGAACCCGGGGTTGGTTACTTGGTTTGCTTGGCCGTGAGTCGATGGCGCTCCGCCAGGATGTGCCATGCCTTTCCAGGATTTGCCATGCCTTCCCATGCCTTCCCATGCCTTCCCAGGATTTGCCATGCCTTCGGCAGGATTTGCCATGCCCTGCCATGCTCCCACCCTGCCCTTCCACGGCTTTCGCCGGCCCCTGCCCCAGCCCCACAGCGGCATCTGTCAGGACCTTGGAATGTTGTCAGCACAATTTTGTGCTCAGATATTGTCAGGTGAAGGTCACGATTGTTCATCAGCCAGATACAGCTCATGGAGTCGTGGCACCGAGACCTCCCACCTCGTCCCCCGGGGTTTGCATGCTGTGCTGGATACAAGCCGCGCCAACCTGCACCAACCCCTGATGCAGTCAACCGCCCCCCGCCCCTGCTCCCACCTTGATGTGGCTGTTGCGGATGCCGAACTTGGAGCCAGCCAGCCCGGTGGACACGTACGGGTGCACCTGTGGGGGGGAGTGTGAATGGTGGGAGTGTGAATGGTGGGGGTGTGGATGGTGGGAGGGTGGGTGAAGGGATAACAGCATGGAGGACCGTGGCGAGGTAAACATCTGGCATGCAGTGGTGCAAACTTCTCTTCCGGTCGTGCCCTCTTCCTGAGCTCCTCGCAGGTACCCCACCATGTCCCATGCCCTCCCCCGCCACCCAACCCCACCCCTCCACCCTGCGCTCTGCGGATCCGACGACCGCACCTGCGGGTCGACGTCCGGGTTGATCCGCAGCAGCACCTTGGCCTCCTTGCCGGTCTTGCGCGCGGCGGCGGCGATGTTCTGCGGGCGCCGCAGGGACACGTGTCGCAACGGTTAAAACTCCCGACAACCAGATGCGGCATACTGGCAAACCCTCTCCAACACCTGTTGCTGCCTCCCCTCCCTGCTGCCGCCCCTCCAACGGCCGCCCGCCGCACCTGCAGGTCGAACTCCGAGTCGATGTTGATGAGCACGCCCTTCTCCACCGCCAGCTCCAGCTCCCACGGCAGCTTGCCGTTGCCGTTGAAGATGGTCCTGCGGATTGACCGTGGCGGGAGAGGAGGAGGACGAGGAGGGAGAGGCAAACAGGGGGTTACAGATGCGGCGTGCAATCCCGGTTGGGCTGCTGTCAAGCCACTCTCCCTGCCCCTGCTGCCAAGCCACTTCCCCCCCTGCGCCCCTCCGTCCCAGATGCAGGGCCTTGGCTACCTCCGGCTCGGTCCGCTGCAGCCCACGCCAGCGCAGCCCAACCCAGTCCCGTTTCGTTTCATCTCCTTCAAAAGCGAACATCATGCCGGACGCCACGCCTCGACCCAAATCACGCTGGTCGCGCCGGAAGGTTGCGACCCCGACCCAGTTCAGCACCCTCCCACCCACCCACCCACCCCACACACGCCTCGGCCCAGGAAATAGCCTGCACCGCGCCGCAGCCACGGCTTTCATTCCTCACCGGCTGGGTTCGAATCCCGCCGCCATCGCCATCTTGAGCTCGTTTCCGCTCACCAGCACGGCCCCGGAGCCCGCTGCTGCCAGCTGCTTCATGATGACCAGGTTGTTGTTGGCTTTGACGGCGTAGCACGGCAGGGAGTCCAAGCCCTCTAGAGCCTTCTTGTACGACTGGTAGTTGTGCATGACGCGGTTCTTCGAGTACAAGTAGAAGGGACTCTCAGGGACCTGGCAGTATTTGGGTCGTTTGGGCCAAGGCAATGCGGCGGTAAGGAGCGTACCGTGTTCGGCAGTTCAGGAAGGCCGCTGTGTACGTGGATGACGGTGGCGGGGGGAGAAGGATAACGTGGGCGATACAGGCCGAGGAGCACAGGGAGAGAAGGGCTTGACGCATGGGGAGGGTCGGTGGGGTGGTAATGGAAAAAAATGGCATTTGGCGATGAGGACAGGGGAAAGCGACTGATCCTGGCTGGGGATATGGACGACAGCCCGGGTACGCAAGGTGCCATTGCAGGACTCCGGCAAGGACGGCGTTTTTTAAGGTGTGAAGCAGAACATATCATCCCCGCTATGCCACAAACGGACCTGGTGACGGATGTCCTCAACGCGCATCTGGTCCACATAGAGGAAGCCATCCTCCGCCCCAGTGTACCAGCCAAGGCCCTTTCCTGCATCACATAGTACATATCAATTTAGGAGCTTCAAGGCTGCTAATTGTAGGACGGTCAATGCCTGACCGCGAAACACGCCGTGTCGGCGGGAGCGCGCATGGGGCATCACCCGTGCATATGAAAAGCCATACGCTTTCCTACCAGCAGGCTGGGTGAATTGCCACGCTGCTCCTATCGTCTTCTCCTCTACAGCGGCAGCGGCGCGAGCCACGCACATTTTGCGGCCCTGCAGGACCGCACATCATGGAAGTCCCAGGAAATTAGCATCATGTTACATGAACAATGATGCCAAGGAAAACGAAGACGCAGTCCTTGCAAAGTTACAGAATGTGTGAGTCGATGGGCGCGCCGACGTATCAGCCTTGAGGCCCTTGCCGCAAAGTTCCTTTTTCCCCAAAGCACACGATTCAGGTAGCGCATGGCACGATAGCATACTCCATACCCGGTTGGAAATTCGGGGAGCCTGGGCGCTGCGCCCCGCAAGGGAGCGACCGCTGATCGTCTGCATCGTCGTTTCTCACTGAAACGTTTGGTTAAAGAAGCTAAAAAGGCCGATTAATGGCTGCAGCTTGCGGTAAATGTGAACCATTGGCTCCGAAGCCAGGCCTCGGTGTAACGACTAGTGGATGCATGATGTGCACGCATTTGGTTTAATGTAGCCTTCCTCCTTCTTCGTAAGACCCGTCATCATGTGTATACATACGGTACGATGGCACCTTGCGAACCACCTTCCGCGTGACCGCCAAACCCCCGCTTGCCTTTCTGGCAAATGAGGCTGCATTTGGGGTCTCTCATGCAGACCACCGGATCCGCGAGGCCAGGTGCGCGCTCGCCCCACCTTGCAGCGCTTCCTCCATCCCACCCGCCACGAAGGACCCCGGGCCGCCATCCGCGTCGCTCTAAGCAAGCTTGCTTACACCGAGCGCTTGTGCAGGCACCATAATGTACATCCCGCGCCATCTCCACCCCTCGCTGTCCACAGTCCGCCACGGCCGCCGTGGCGGACCGAGGCCTAGACTCCATTCCTACAACCGTTCTTTCATAGTACTGCAACAAACTGAAGGTGTCCCTCTCTACTTCCAATATTGGTGCTACTTATACCGCTAAAGACAATCTGCCACTCATCGACCCCTGCGCACTTCCGGCACTTCCAGCAGCGCGGAGCGTTCCTACCACAGAACAATGTATTATGCCGACAGCTCACCTGTCCACATTACCAATGAGCACCACCAGCGCATAAATATCGCCAACAACTCCACCATCTTTATCACGGCAGCAATCCTCACTACGACGCACCATTGCACCTCCGCATCACTGTACGAACAACAACCTACAGATGAAACTGCCACTAGAGAAATGCGCACCGAACAAACTAACGTACGTGGCTACGGTACGAATCGTGTCCTATGTGGATCCATGGACCCATGCCTTACGTCACCGACGGATCCACAATCCGATTAACACACACAGCGGTGGAGCACCTGCGCCACTGGCGCGCCGAGCGCGCATGGCCACTTGATCCAAAAAGGCCAACCATAACCCTTGCAGAAAGCAGTAATCTCGCATTCAGTGTTGAGGTCATCTAGCATCGCAAACACGTGCAGCTGCTTGCAAGGGCCGCAACGTGAAAGCAGGATTTTACGACAGCGAAGAGATAAAAGGGGTTGTACTACTCCACGCCAACATCCGTAGACCGATTACTTCAGCACCACGGCTACCCTGGGCCACTACAGTGCTGATATTATTTTGCTCAGTTCAAAAACGTTTCCATTCAATTTGCGGCGCCTTCGGAAGCAGCCGATTGGCTGTCAATGTTTAGGGTCGGCCCTGCGAACGCTATGTGACCGGCACCCTCTACACCTGAGTAGCGGCGTGGCGCCATGCGCTGAAAGGGGCGCCCCGCGCACAAACCTATCACCTCATCGCAAAGAGATTGCACACTGACCTCAATGCACAGGACCGCACACTACCGCCGCAGTGCAATCGGAAGCACAGCTAACGTTGTAAACTCCAAAATGCACTTGACACAATCACCGGATTTAGCACGCTTGGTTGTCTTATCGATGAGGCATGCGACGGCAGCGGGCTACGTCAGCGGGCTACGGCAGCGGTCATTTATCGGGATTGGGTAGAAACTGGCGCTGCCTGCGCACCTTCTTAAATTGACCCATGGGTTCTTAGCTGCTGCAGCATCAGGGACAGACGCTTGGCGACCTCGGCGGCAGCTGGACGCTTCAGTGGGTCCTGCGCGAGGTGTCAAGGTTGCCCGTGATTGCCAAAGGAAGCAACATTGGATGGCGGGCGCATGCATATATGCCGCACAGCGAGAGGATGTGAGCTCCAGGGAGGCCTCCGCACCAAGCCCAGCCAATTCTGGCCAAGGCCCCGGCCCCCGGGCGTTCATAGATTGCGGTTTGCCAATTTCGGTCAGCACACACATGCTTTCGGAGCCGCGTCGCACGCACACCGACCCACCCACCTGCTCCCAGCACTGGCGGATGAGCTTGCACAGCCTGGGAGGAAACCTGCTGGCGCGTGGGGGTAGGACGTAAACAGCGTGCCGTACTCTGCATTTTGAGTCAACGCAGCGAAGCGCACACGCACAATGCCCAGCCACCCAGCTATCTGTCGAAGTTTAGTAACCCATGCCACCGCGGAATCTAGACAGTGTACGAACCCACATCAAGGAGCAGCAAGCCGACAGACGGAACTAACCGGTCAGTCTCGGGGACCTCCAATCGTCGCTGGTCGTACCCAACCAGCAAAGCGACCTGGGTGAACAGCACCGGCGGATTGATTAGCCTTGGTCAAGCCCGCGTGCTGGCGTCCTTTTGCAACATCAAGGCAACGGGCGAACGACAAGGCAAGTAGCTCCCGCGCTGTTCCTGCTATCACTTTACAAAGTGATTGAGCCCGCACACAGATAGAGCGACGCTTCGAAGCCATCGCGATGCACGTATGACGACGATTGGCGCGCGACAGGTTTGTCGCAATCGGAAAGCAGCCGTTGACAACAGCGTGCTTGTGCAACAGCGGACGTAACTTCGTATTTTCCTTTCACCTGCCGCCACACCCGCACACCTGGATGGAGCTCAAGCCGCGCCAAGGCTTCTCAACTGCGAGCATCTCCCACAGAAGCACGCCGAAACTGCGGCACGTGGTGGGAGGTGGAGAGACGGTTGCAGCTGAATCAGATCCGTTACCAAACCTCTAGTTACCACACCTCGAACCGCGCTCGCACACCCTTAGCGAACGACACCGGTGCGTTAGTTGCATCCCTCATCCCACAGGCGCCTGCTGAAGTCAATGCCCGCATACCGGTATACGTGCGCCGTCTGCATGTCGTACCTGTAGATGTCGCTTTGATGCGTGATGCGGTATTGGGGAGGAGTGCTGGATGTAGCGGTGCCCGAGAAGCATTCTGGCGCCTGCACATTGGTTTGGATCGATCATGTAACCATACAGACGATAGGGATGCGCACGACACTCCTTGTTTGGTACCATGGCATCGTGTCCAGTGGCGTCCTCGACGTCCCTACCCCCTCCACCGATCACTCATGTTGCTACCCACACACACATATACACATACACACACACGCGGGTCTGTCTTGTCGCCGGGTCTTCCCGCCACAACCCCACGGGTTTCCTCGGATATCTCCCCAACCGGTTTTGCTGGCAACCCACCGGCCACCGCCACCCTCGCCGCACCCTGGACTCGCAAGGGTCGTAACCCGCCAGGACAACCCTCCCTGGACTCGTAACCTGCCAGGACAACCCCCCCTGGACTCGTAACCTGCCAGGACAGCCCCCCCTGGATCCTATGCGCTTCTCCAACGCCAACCATGAGTCCATGGCTGGCTGGTCAAACGCCAGGCCTCAGCTTAACCAGGCCTTCCTGAGTTACCCTAACTTTGCCACACGGCGTTCGTCTCACCATGTACGGCACGGTTCCAGCCTCGGGGTTTGCCGTCTGGACGGTACTCGCCCGCAGGCGGCTCAGCCCAAAGTCCGTCAGCTTTGCGACGCCGGTAGGATCCAACAGCACGTTGGCTGGCTTGAGCTGCGAACACAGGCCGGCAATCAAGCAGTCACGCCCTCAGGCCACGCCAACGTACGACAACGTACGACACAACAGCTGCGGCGTAACCTCGACACTGTTCAGGCAGGTGGGACGGCTTGCTCGCGACGGTGCCTTGCCAGCAACCGGTTGGAGGCCGGTTGGTTGCCTTTGCCATGGAACTCCGGGCGGGTAAGCCGCAGCGAAGGTAAATCACATACATACGGACATACATTCATAACCAAACTCACATCTCTGTGGATAACGGTCGGGTGCAGGTACGACAGCGCGAGAGCAATGTCCGTGGCAATGCACAGCACCCGCTCCATGGATAGACCACCGTCCCCGTGGCACGCTCGGGACAGGTTGGTGGGCATCAGCTCCTGATGATTGACGTGTCGCGAAGCACAGAAGGGCCGCGCGGTCATCGGATGGAGGAACGAAATGAATGGAGGAACGGGAGGTAAGGACACCCGCTGGTACGATATCGATTTGAATGCGTTCTGGTGGCATTAGTAATACGATTGGAGTTTATGCCATGCGGGTGGGTGAAGCTGTGATCCGGATCCGGATCCAAGCAGCCTAGCTATCGGTACCCAATCCCGACAATAACACACGAGCGCCCTCGCGCGACCCGCGGGTCCGTGGCTGTAACGCAAGGTAGAGAAGGAATAGAGGTAAGAATTCGAGGCATGGTCGATCGATGCACGCCGTCTCGTGACTCAGAATTCGAGGCATGCTCAGCTCGCTGATTGCATACATACCCGCACCTTCGCATCCGCCCGGGAACCCACCTCCATCAAAAACACCTCCTCGCCTCGTGGTGTCCTGCCGGCACCTAGGAGTGTTACCACGTTGGGGTGCTGGCAGCGTGACAGGATAGAGATCTCCTGCTGCAGCACGTGCAGGTCGTCGCTGCCGGAGACGCCAAGTTGATCCCTGTGGAACAGCTTGACCGCAACAGGCCGGCCGCGATAGCGGCCCTCAAGCACGGTGGCGAATGCGCCGCGACCCACCACGTCGTCACGCGACGCGATGACGTCAATGCCAAAGACCAGGTCGTATCGAAGAGATGGCGGCAGTTGGCCGTTGTGGGAAGGTTCCCGGAGGGGGTTGCCGAGCACGCATTCCTTGCCTAGGACCCACGGGTCAGACGCGGTCCGCCGTAGATTCTGGTTGGATGTTCCTTTCGTTTCGATTGAGGAGTCGACTTCCGAAGACAGCTTGGACCGGGGGCCGCCACACACTGCAGTTGAGAAAACAAAACAACATTAAACGTTCCTCATGTTCAATGCCACACGCGGGGGCTGACGCGCGCAGGTGCCCACCGACCTCCGCTGTTGTTCTCGTTGGCTCCTTTTGCGTTTTGCCAGTACTCAGCGCCGCTGGAGTTGTGTGCCCCCGCAACCACGTTGTCGTCGTTCGCGCTGGTCCCAGAAAGCTGGCGTGAAGGATCCCCGGGTGCGCCCTGCTTTGCGTCGCTCCTCTCCAGTACTTCAGGCGCGACAGCACGCAAGGCCGCACCCCGCTGGCTGGC
The DNA here is from genome assembly GCA_003116995.1 of Yamagishiella unicocca. Taxonomy (NCBI): domain Eukaryota; kingdom Viridiplantae; phylum Chlorophyta; class Chlorophyceae; order Chlamydomonadales; family Volvocaceae; genus Yamagishiella; species Yamagishiella unicocca. The sequence goes on along the minus strand of BDSL01000016.1, from coordinate 159,123 downwards.
AGACAGCGCCTTTCCATCTCCAGCTATCCGGATACTGCAGGTAGCATGCAGACAGACAGCTAGTGACTTGCTTTCGAACAGGGTGGAAGTCACGGCGGATCAGAGACAGGCAGTCCGGGACAGTTCGGAGGGTCGTCCGGAGCGTTCAGGGAATTTGGCGGCGTGCAGCGGCAGGCAGTCCGGGACAGTTCGGGGCAGTCGTCCGGAGCGTTCGGGGAAATTTGGCGGCGTGCAGCGGCAGGCAGTCCGGGGCAGTCCGGAGCAGCCAGGAATATTCGGCGAGGGTAGTGATGAGGGGCAGCCCGGGGTCGCACATGCTCACCTTTTCAAATCGCTGTCCTTGTCGCTGTGAAGTCGCCGCCGTCGCCACCACCAGAACGCGCCACCACCCACAGCCAACAGAAGTGCAGCACCTGCATGCATGCAAGCAAACAAGCGATGATCAGCGACGGCGAGTGAACAAATTGTTGACGCCCACATGGATCCAAAGACCATACGCAAATATCTGCGCAGACAAAGTTAACATTGGCCGGGCACCTCCCTGTTACAGAGTGTAATGATAGTCGCTTCCTATGGGACCCTCCCTCCATACGGGCAGTTAGGCAGGAACACCAGGAAGGCCGTGGCAACTGTCGTTTCAAGAGCCACTTAAATAAGTAGGCAGTTCGCCAGTGCGTGGATGGATAGGCCCTCCTAATACCCGCCTATAGGTGATAAAAAAGGGCGTACACAGCAGCCTGGACACACCTACCTGCAAGGCTTGCCGGCAGTATGATTGCCAAGGGTGCGGCCGACCGCTGCGAGTCATCGCCCTGCGCGTCGTCGCCGCCGCCGCCGCTGGTGGTGGCGGCGACGGGCAAGTCAAACGTGTCCCACTGTGTCAGGTCGTGTCGGTCCACCAGCTGCTGGATGCACTCAGTGGTGGCCGTGTTAGCTCCGCACGTCATGCCCGCGATGATGTAAGTGCACACGTAGGTCGTGTTTACGTAGTGCACCACACCTCGCGACACGCGGGCTCCACTTGGCTCCAGAACCGAGCCTGCAACCACGCCAGCCGGCCACATGCCCGCCGGTCAGCCAGAAGCCAGCAGCGGAAAGGCTCAAGCCCGATGCCGTGTTTGCCTGTGCATCCGTCCGAGCCAGAGTGTATCCGTCCGAGCTATAGCAGCTACGCTGCCTGCCTGGCGGGCTCGCATTACCGGAGCCTCCTTTCTGAACGAGGAGCAACCGAGCCCATTCATGCCGACTCTGTGCATACTGTGCCGAGCCGCCGACGGGTTGCTGTATGCCCTGTAACGCTGTGCCCTCTGCCCGTCTGTTGCCCTCGGCCTACAGGTAGGTCACCGTAGCTGTGGCTGTCTGAAACATGAACGCAGGCGGCAGGGACCGGCAGGGGCGGGATTACTTGTACCAAACCCCAGCTTGGCATAGCATCTAGCCACCCACCATCAATCGCAAAGTCGTCGAACACGACAGCCTCGCTCCAACAGTTCGGAGTGTACCCGAGATCGGGTAGGCAAAATTCGTCAGGCACCACGTGCAGATCCTGGGTGCCTGGCACCGACGCGGGTCGATGAATCGTCGGTATCAACACCGTGAACTTGTACGTCGTCTCGCCCGGCATGCAGACTGGGTAGGACAAGACCGCGTTGTTGAAGATGAGCATGCTGGTGTTGCTGGTCAGGTACAGGAGGTCCAGGCCGCTGCCCGTGATCGCTGACGGTTGGCGACAGTTGGGCAGAAACAGATTCTCAACGGTTACGGTCACGTGCTCGCCAACGATGATGCGGCTTTTGAGGTAGCCACAGTCCAGCACCGTACCGGCAGCAACCCACCCCAGAAGAGTGACGTTCCGGGTTAGAGACACACGGTTGCCTGGAAGGCCCTGCGTCGCCTCAATCCAATCGCGCTGCTTGAGGGTCAGTCCTTGGCCGGAAACTCGGAGGATGTTGCAATCCGGACGGCCTAGCGCCTGAACCAGCTGGTGAGCAGAGGCGATGTAGCAAAGCTGGGAGGAGCCAGCAGTGCCAGGAGGTGTCGTCGCTGCGCTGTCGTCGGCGGCTAAACTCTCGACGATACAGCAGCAGGCCGCTAAGATCATGATTAGGGAAGTGCTTTGCCGAGGGCCCCAAACCCAGCTGCTGCGGGTGCCATGCTGGCGGAGGGGCCGCTGCTGCCGTGGGGCCGCGTTGCAGCAGATCATCACCAGCGTATGATAACCGTTTGTCGGTATGGTATGGCGAGGTCAAGACGGCATAACTGTTCGGACGAAATGGAGGTGCACGTTGCTGCTCTGCGGTGTCTTGATGCAGGCACGACGGCTAGTAGGTGTTTCAGATGATGGCGGAAGGTGAGGGGCGATAAGGCACCGGAAGGTGTCTATACATCTGTGTTGCGTGACCGGGACCGGCAGGGCACGTGTTATAAGGACGCATCAGCGGTGCCCTGCGTTCCACGTGGCATTTGGTTGGAGGTGCAAGGTAGCTGAGCCTGGACGCGGTGCGTATGCTAGGAAGGACTGAGCCACAAGTAAGGCAGTGTACGTCGGTGTTAAACTGTACGCCGCTGAGGGCTAAACTGCCAGCACGCATGCGTGCTCACGCCGATCGGTCAATGCAGTGGATGAATGTCAATGGACCAGAGTGCCGCATCACCACTTGGTTGGTGCTTAGTGATGCAAGCGTGGAGCAGGGACAAGTTCGTAACCTGCCAAACCTTTCGGTTCATCTCTGTGCAAAGCGCAGTTACAGCGTGCGTGCTCCCTCATTGCAATACATCTCCTCTCAGATCTGCTTTATTAACTGCTGGTGTGGCACGGCTGCTTCGAGCCTTAGGCCGAAGAGGCCGAAGAGGCGGACGCACCTGTAACATGCTTTCTGGATGTAATGTGTCTGGATCTTGGGTACAAATCCTGCGGAGGTGTCGAGGCCGTTGATGCGCAGTCGAGACAGCTCCTGCGACGCCATTGGAAAAGCGACCAGCGAAAGCCCGCAGGTCTCACTCTTATTAACACATTCACGTTATGGAGCAGGGCCCGTAGCAAATAAGCATATGAGCTGGTCTTCACTCATTCAGCTGTTTATGAAGGTGATAGAAAACTGCGGCCGAGTACCGGTGCACAGAGACCTGGAAACCCACCCGTAGCTGCCAGCCTGTCGGCGGCACCGAATCAAACGCCAGCGAAACTATGTAGAGGCTTGTTAACGCTAGAGTTTCTTCTCATTGTACCAGCGGTCAGAGGGCTACCAGAAGCCGAAGCATCGGAATACGTATTCAGAAGGCGCCCAAGCTGAATTGATGAGCAAGTGCAGTCGCGACAATCCAAAACCAGAATGCGTATACAGACGTCTCCAGCCGTGTCGGATATTGGCGGCAGCGTCGAATTGTCGTACCTCTCTATAACCAGAAGGCGCACCCATGTAAGGAGCTGTGGAGCTCGTCCCCGCTCATCTTACAACACATGGGACGTTTTTGCCAGAACGCTTTGCAAACATATAACAGGCTTGCGTAGTGCTGAGTAACCTTTGCCGGCGTGCAAGTGCCGCCATCCTCCAAGAACAACTTAAGGTGAAGCCTTACGGAACGACGGCAAACCAAAGATTTAACCGTGTGTTGTCACCCTTTTCCGCCGTTTCCTGGGGAATGTTTCGTTCTGTGATGCCTGGCGGCCGTGGAGTCGGTTGGCTGTGAATTTCGCGTCCGTCGCGGCCGCTGTTCGGGCAGGATGGCGCCTCTGTTGAGATTTTTAAGCTTAGGCTTTCCGGTATCCTTCGGGGCGTTTACTGGGCTCAGTCCCGGCTCTCACATGGTCAGGCCCCCGGACGACATGGACCTCTCTTCTATCTTGTCCCGCGCTCCGAACATTGTACTCCGGACATGATCGAGAAGTTCCTCACGGACGAGACCCCGTCGAATGTCACGATTCGGGCCCTGGAAGATGACATTTGGCGGGCCATGATCAAGGTAGGGCGAGTTCCCGCTCAAGGACTTGTGCCGGGAGGTGCGCGACCCGTTGGCCCATGCTTGAGGACGCTGCAACATCATATTAGGATCTTATTGACGATTCTGCTTATTTACCTCCATTAAGGGCTGCGTAACAACGGTATACACTACCTTGGTATGGTATACCGTAAGTGTGATGGGGCGATCGCAGTGAGAGTTACCGAATTGTGCACATAAACTTTCCTTATATATGGTGAGGTTACGGACATGTTGCGGATGCTAGAGTGTCCGCGAGCCCGGGCGAGCCCAGAACAAAAGCACACACCGAGAACGTACGAGAAGCCAGCACTAGCAGCAGTAGCAGCCAACAGACGTCCAAAAAGCCGCAGGGAAAACAAGGAGGAGAAACCCATACAAGCACAGGCCCAAAGCAGATTGTTACCGGTGACTATTGACTGTTTGCTTCTTTACACTTTCTGGTCGGGTACCGTCACTTCGACCTAAACGCTTTACCTCTGTCATGTGAACCTTGCTTCGTGTCAAGCATCGGTTTTGGCAAAAACATAACGGTTGTTTTGCCGTTGGAAGCCCCATACCATGCGTTCTGTACTTCCTGCATTTCCATTGTATTTTTCCATTGTAGGCCTATGTGACGTTGTCCGGTCAGGAGAGCGTTGCTTTCTCAGCAACATTGACGAGCGCAACATGGTATTCCCGTAAAATTTCCTTTTTCTAGAGAGGCCGCCCTGCACTGACAGCTTGGCGTATGCAAACCGTATTTCTTAACATCCTCCTATGTACGTGTCTGGCTTACATTTGCAGTCGCACCGATCCATTCGGTAATTAGTATTATAATACTACCGTGCGCTGTAAAGTACCAGGGTGTTAGACCGTCCCTATGGCAGCCAAATCGTCGTAAAGGCGTGTTAGACCGTATCTTCGCATCTTGAATAACCGCTGCTTCGCCTTTTGCTGGGGAACGAATACCCTAAATCCAGCAGCCCATGTATCACGTACCCAAAATGCGACAAAATGTAACCAAAACAATGCGATGGGACGTGACGACGTCAGCTGCGACCCTTAACCTAGCCGACGACAAAAAAGGAAATGTGCTCCATCAGCAGGTGCGCATACCGTTTCTTACGTTGATTGATTTGCCAGGTTCGTTGGTTTTCGAGGACGTCGTTGTCACCCGCCGCCACCCGCAAACCTGCACGAGCGAGCAATTCTGGCAGGGAATTCGTGGTGGTGGTGGTGTGGTGGTGGTGGCGGGCCGGCATTCAACTGCCGCGATGTGTGAGATCACGCCCTGATCTGACACCGCCTGACATGAGGCTTGTGGGTGTATGCATGTGCTTCGTTGCGCGCAGTCGTGATTCCCGGGTTGCAGCAAATTAAGTTGACCTCCTTACCCGCTGTCGGGTCCTGCACCTCAATCATCGGGGCAGGGACTCTGCACTCTCAAGTTGGTTGGATACGCCCAGGTACGTATGAAGCTGGGCTGCAGCAGGTGAATGCAAGGCACCTCGCGTACGGCGATGTGGTGTGGCAAGGGCTGGCAGCATGACCAATTGTCGCACCCAAAAACAATTACGTGCTTTACGTCAGAGGAATGATCAGGACAAAATACACGACGGGATACTGTGCCGGCAATTGTTCTTATCTCTCGCGCACCGTCGGGAATGCACCAAACAGCCAGCACACGATTTCTCTTTCCAGTAGTGTTTTACGAGTGTTTACAATGCGCAAGGAGAAGCTCCCGACGCGGCCTACATGGTGAAGCAATCGGTGGGCATCACGGGTTGCACCTTCATCTCTACCCACCGTAGTTATTTGAAGGGGTACCGGCAGCCATCGGGAAGCCGCTACTGGGCAAAACAAGCAACCGGACATGACCGGACCAAATAACGGCATTATAGCGAATTTGTGTCCACCAGTCTCACTGCTGGAACGTGTTGGAATTGTAAGCACGGACGCACACCTGGCGCACTACTCCTACTGAATAATATTACTAGTACAGTGGGCTCAAGACCAACAGGCAGCACCATCGGGGGATGCGCCGTTCCTTGAAGAAGACAAAGGAGACAGAAACCCAGCCGCACGAATGGCAAATCGCCAACCATCCAATAGTCCAGGGGCAAAAAAAGGCAAAACGTGATGCAGCAGGTGTTCATTATACACAATAAATACTCGCCAATCATAATAGCTGATGACATAACATCCTGTGTGCCGACAGGTGCCGAATACGCACGACATATGGCCCCACGCACCACCTCATTTTCGTACAATACTATATCCGCGCCGTATCACTGTGTGCCTACATTTATGACTTGCGCAGACGGTAATTACAATACGGCCACCTGAGGCATGGCCATGCGCCGCAAAGCGACTGCGAACTATGCACCCGCAGCCAACTTGCTGATATCTGAGTTCTCCAGGACCTTTTGGGGGCTTCCGTTCTTAGCGACCGCGAGCATCGCTCGCCCTAATATTTCCGTCGTCGTCACAGGCAGGCCCATGGCCCGCAGCAACGGTGCGACCGCGTAAGTCATCTTGTACAGCAGGGATTGCTGGCCCTGAATGCCGTGCAGCGGCTGAATGAGCCCCGGCCGGAACACGACCGTGCCATAACCCGATCGAGCGAATAGCTGCAAGTGGGCAAGGCAGCAATCACCTGTCAGCGAGCAGCACGGCGTGAACGAAAACGCCTGTGCTTTCAGTCCAAATACCCCACCTCGTTCTCGGTCTCGCCTTTTACACGCGCCCACATCGCTCTTGCAGTGGCGTCGGCGCCATTGCCGGAGAGGTATAGGAAGCGCATTTTAGGGTTCTCCAGGAGCATCGAGTCGATGACCTTCAGCGTCATATTCTTGGTAATTGCAGTGTAATCAGCCTCGGTCATGCCTAAAGCTGACACGCCCAAGCAGTAAAGACATGCGTCGACGCTCTTAAGCTCTCCGCTGACGGAGCTGAGATCAGAAGGATCTTTCAAAACGACGTCGCGGAGCTTTGGGTCCTCCTTGCCGCTTGGTCTCCTACCAATGGATATGATGCTGGTAATGCCGGCATCTCGCAACGCCTCGCGTAAGACGCCCTGGCCCGCTGTTCCCGTGGTACCAAATAGAGCAATGCGAGTCATGGCCGGGAGTTTGCACGTGCCTGATACGTCCAGCTTCGCAGCAGCTTGTATAACGTGTGCTGTCGTGTGCGGTTCAGGGCTGTTGCCTTCCAATAAAGCGCAGAAATTTGGAACTGCTTGGCAAGCTGCCAGCGCGCAAATGTATAGGATAGACTTTGCTATGTATGGAGGAGCTCGTACATGCATGTGGCTTTCTGTACTTGTCTGGGCCAACATTGCAGATGCCCGGTACTTTAGCATTCCGTCCGATTGACGGTGTTACATGACCATGTATCAGCAGCATTATGAGGTCGTTGCGGCCCGGGCATAAATGCCGTCCTCGTTATGGAGGCGCCATGCGCTCCGAAACATACAGGCCCACGGACCTGGCGTACCTAGTGTTCGTTCTGACTTCAAATTTCCATCCCACAATAACATTTGAGATGTAGCTGCGAAGCTGCGTGGCTACTTGGTCCTTATTAACGGAGTTATAAGTTGCAGGCCGAGCGTTGGGTGGATTCTGCACAGCCATTGAAATAAACACGAATTGTACTGCACATATTACTAGGCGATCGCACGTATTGTAGGATTTATTCCATCTATTACAACCAGTCACCACAGCTGCCCAGTGGACGAGCATTCAAACCGAAGGGCTCCTCTTCTGCCTCCCCTGTAACTCTCGCATTACTTAACAACAGCCCCGGGCGATGACCGGACTCGCGTAGTATCATTCACGTCCTCTCAATCAAGAAATTTGGTTATGCCTGGCGTTGCCGTGGACAGCTTCTTGATGCGCACCGTACCGGTGGCCCGCATCGCACGGCTGCAGCCGGCCGCGATTCGTAAGATCAACGCGCCTCTGTGCCGCAGCGACACGCGCGCTACCCCAAAGTCAGCATGTGGCGGTGCGCTCAGCGCGCTGACCTTCACATCCATCCAGCGGCGGCGAGGCCGGTGGCTGCAGCTGCAGGCAGCAGCCCGCGCCTCGCCGGGCCCTCAGCCCGCAGGGCGGCCACTCCTGTTCCAGCCCTTGAAGTTGCGGGAGGTGGTGGTCCCCAACCGCATCTTCCTGTCGCCCATGTGTATGTACTCGGCACAGGGCGGCCTCCCCAACAACTGGCACTTGGTGCACCTAGGGGCGCGAGCCGCAGGTAGGCAGAAGTGTGCCAGTGTGGTGGTGGTGATGATGGTGGTAGTTGTGGTAGTGGAGGTGATAATGGTGGTGGTGGTGGTGGTAGTGGTGGTTGTGATGGTAGTGGTAGTGGTAGCGAAATGATGGTTTTAGGATGAAGGTCACCTTCTGCTCCTGCCACTATTGCTGCTGTGGTTCTCTGCTTGTTGAGCCGGGGCAGGTGTGTCTTTCGTACATGGGTTTCCTTGCAACCCACCCCAACCCCGACTCATGCGGCCGCAGGCGGCTGCGGGCTTGTGATGGCCGAGGCCACCTCCGTTGCTCCCGAGGTGTGTTTGTGTATGTGTGGAATGGAGTGCTGGTATGATCGGAGGTCCGGCTGTGGCTGCTGCTGAGACGGACAGTGAAGGGAGGGCGGCCAACGGACTTCGGTGTTGTGAGGGCGGCGCCTCACGCCACCGAACCAGCTGGAGGGATCGTGCACCCGCACCCACACCCACACCCGCAGATTCCTTCCTCTAGCTCCCAGCTCCCCTCCCGCACCGCCCCGCGCCGCTTCCCCCACTCCAGGGCCGCATCTCTCCCAACGACACGGGCATCTGGAACGAGCAGCAGGTGCAGGTAGGTTGGCGTTAACGGAAACTGCCAGCCAAAAGGCGTCAAGCTACGGATGACCTACCGGCTGCCTCCAGCGGGTAGGGCGGGGGAGACCGCGGACACAGGAAACGGTCTGGCGGTGTTGTTTGTCAGGTGCCACGTCAGCCCCAAGTGGACAGGGCCGTGCAACCACCCTCCCCCTCCCCTTCCCTCCCCTCCGCCGCCCAGGCCTGGCTGCCCATCACTGAATTCATTCGCGGCCAGGGGGCAGTGCCGTCCATCCAGCTGGCGCATGCGGGGCGCAAGGCGGTGCCGTTTGAGGCGGGGACAGCACCGGTGCAGGTGCGGAGGGGAGAGCACGCAGAGCAGGGGTTCAGGGTTTGGGGTGGGAGTGGGGCGGGGCATGGATTGAGAAGTGAGAGGGTACTGGTTTGGGTCAGGGCCCACGGGGGGTGCAGCCAGTGACGAGAGCCGCATCATTTGTCATGAATATTATTATTCCTCTTTCATAACCAATCGCCGCTTCTCTTCCTCCCTTCCGGTTCCAACCCATCCCGCCACCACCGCCCACCTATGCCGCGCCCTCCTTTATGACAGCCCGGCGGGGATGCCTGGCGGCCGCTGGCGCCCAGCGCAGTGCGCTTCTCGTCGTCCGACCCGGTGCGAACGCAGCGGCGCGTGCACGTCCATCCCGCGGAACCCCAGTTCAACCCCGCACACCGGCACTTCTCCTCCCCCCCACTGCGGGAAGGGATGATGCGATGCCGAGCTGGGCGTTGATGCCGACCGACTGACCAGGGCCCGCCTGCCCGTAACCCAGTACTGCTGGGGAAGAAGCACGTGCACAGTCTCGCCGCTTGGAACGCCACAATCCCCAGCCCCAGCCTCCTTCCTTGACCTGCCCATGGCTCCTACCCCCGGCTGCGCCCCAACCTCCTGGTTTCCTGGTTCTCCGACCCTACCCCTCCTTTGTCCCTCTGCCATCAGGTCCCCCGCGAGATGACGTCTGCTGAGATCCAGGCCACCGTGGATGCCTTCGCTGAGGGGGCCAAGAGGGCTCTGCGGGCTGGATTCCAGGTGCGCATAACTGACTGACTGACCAACTGACCAACTATATATCTGAGTAACCTGGACATGGAGCTGGCGGAAGACCGGTTTCCGGAGAGCGCTTGAATCTCAAAAATTGATACAAATATGAGTTAGGGATGTGGCAGGAGCACCAGCCTCCGGCGAGTTGCACTAACTGGTCGTGTTCCACAGCGATAATGTGGCGTGGGCCTCAGCGATATGAGGTGGATTGGTACTGGTGGCGCGAGCGTATAGGGTATACTGATGCCCTCACCGCCCCGCCCCCTTAACAACATGCCAGGCCTAGTGCCGGCGTAATGTAATAATAATAATATCTGAGTAACCAACTGACCAACTGACCAACTAACAGCCTGATCATTCACCCATCCGCACCTGACTTGGTGTCGTTACACGCACCACTCATATCTTAAACGTATGACAGTTTCTCGTCCCCTTTCGACAGCTCAACTGCATCCTACCTCCAACCGGCAACCACATTCTACCGCCGCCCCCCCTGGACTCGCGGGTTTTCCCCTCAAACCCCCCTCCCGCCTGGACCCCACTCAGGTGATCGAGCTGCACATGGCTCACGGCTACCTGATGCACCAGTTCCTCAGCCCCATCAGCAACAAGCGCACCGACCAGTACGGCGGCTCGCTCCAGAACCGCATGCGGCTGCCACTGCAGGTGGCGGCGGCGGTGCGGGCGGTCGTACCCGAGCACCTGCCGCTGCTGGTGCGCATCTCTGCCACGGGTGAGTGGGGGCAGGGGAAGGGTGCGTGTGTGTTTTAGGGTTTTGTCCGGGCTGAAAGGGAGGGGACGTGGACGTGTCGGGCCTGGAGGCTGAGGCGGTTGGTGTGCGACGCACAGCAGGCTGGAGGTCGAGGGAACAGACCCTGATGTTATCTGCTGTTTGCCTTCCCAGATCCCACCACACAGTACTCCGCTTCCTGGCCAGGAACCTCAGTGTGCCCCAGTAGTGAGCTCTCATCCGCCAGCACCTCATCCGCCAGCACCTCATCCGCCAGCACCTCATCCGCCAGCACCTCATCCGCCAGCACCTCATCCGCCAGCACCTCATCCGCCAGCACCTCATCCGCCAGCACCTCATCCGCCAGCACCTCATACGCCAGCACCTCATACGCCAGCACCTCATACGCCAGCACCTCATCTGCCAGCACCTCATACGCCAGCACCTCATCCGCCAGCACCTCATACGCCAGCACCTCATACGCCAGCACCTCATACGCCAGCACCTCATACGCCAGCACCTCATACGCCAGCACCTCATCCGCCAGCACCTCATCCGCCAGCACCTCATCCGCCAGCACCTCATCCGCCAGCACCTCATCCGCCAGCACCTCATCCGCCAGCACCTCATCCGCCAGCACCTCTTCTGCCAGCACCTCATCCGCCAGCACCTCATCCGCCAGCACCTCATCCGCCAGCACCTCATCCACCAGCACCTCATCCGCCAGCACCTCATCCGCCAGCACCTCATCCGCCAGCACCTCATCCGCCAGCACCTCATCCGCCAGCACCTCATCCGCCAGCACCTCATCTGCCAGCACCTCATACGCCAGCACCTCATCTGCCAGCACCTCATCCGCCAGCACCTCATCTGCCAGCACCTCATCCGCCAGCACCTCATCCGCCAGCACCTCATCCGCCAGCACCTCATCCGCCAGCACCTCATCCGCCAGCACCTCAGCCGCCAGCACCTCATACGCCAGCACCTCATCCGCCAGCACCTCATCCGCCAGCACCTCATCCGCCAGCACCTCATCCGCCAGCACCTCATCCGCCAGCACCTCATACGCCAGCACCTCATACGCCAGCACCTCATACGCCAGCACCTCATCTGCCAGCACCTCATACGCCAGCACCTCATCCGCCAGCACCTCATACGCCAGCACCTCATACGCCAGCACCTCATACGCCAGCACCTCATCGCCAGCACCTCCAGCACCTCATCCGCCAGCACCTCATCCGCCAGCACCTCATCCGCCAGCACCTCATCCACCAGCACCTCATCCGCCAGCACCTCATCCGCCAGCACCTCATCCGCCAGCACCTCATCCGCCAGCACCTCATCCGCCAGCACCTCTTCTGCCAGCACCTCATCCGCCAGCACCTCATCCGCCAGCACCTCATCCGCCAGCACCTCATCCACCAGCACCTCATCCGCCAGCACCTCATCCGCCAGCACCTCATCCGCCAGCACCTCATCCGCCAGCACCTCATCCGCCAGCACCTCATCCGCCAGCACCTCATCTGCCAGCACCTCATACGCCAGCACCTCATCTGCCAGCACCTCATCCGCCAGCACCTCATCTGCCAGCACCTCATCCGCCAGCACCTCATCCGCCAGCACCTCATCCGCCAGCACCTCATCCGCCAGCACCTCATCCGCCAGCACCTCAGCCGCCAGCACCTCATACGCCAGCACCTCATACGCCAGCACCTCATACGCCAGCACCTCATACGCCAGCACCTCATACGCCAGCACCTCATCCGCCAGCACCTCATACGCCAGCACCTCATCCGCCAGCACCTCATCCGCCAGCACCTCATCCGCCTATGCTCTCACCTCCTCACCGCCCCCTCCGGCCCTCCGCCCCCTCCTGCCCCATCCTACCCCATTCTGCCCCCTCCTGAGCCGTCCTGCACCCTCCTGCCCCATCCTGCCAGACTGGGCGGGCCTGCTGGACGGCCCCTCCTGGGATGTGGATCAGAGCGTGCAGCTGGTGCGGGCGTTGCGCACCGAGGCGGGGGTGGACCTGGTGGACGTCTCCAGCGGGGGCTCACTGCCCCGGGCGGTCATCGGAGTGGGACCTGGGTACCAGGTGGGGGGCTGGTTGGGAGGGCGGCTGGGTGGTTGGGATGTGTGGCAGTGGGGCTGACTGGCTGGGATGGTGGCTGGGTGGGCGTGAGGGCGGCTTGCTGGCTTGGGCGGTAGCTGGGCGGTGGAGCCAGGGGGTCAGATTTGAATAGAGAGGGATGCTCCAGGGTGGATTCTGAGTCTCGGAAGATGGGGCCCATAGGGTCAATGTGCTGTTCGAGTACGGAACCACCTGCCCGCCTGCTCCGAAACACCTGCCCGTCCGCCCGCATGTTCCGCTGCCAGGTGCCTTTCGCTGAGCGCATCCGTCGGGACACCGGTGTGCCTACGGGCGCCGTGGGCCTTATCACCGAGCCCAAGCAGGCGGAGCGCATTCTTGAGGAGGGTGAGCTTGGGGTGTGAGCTGTCTGGCTGTCAGATGCGGCCAGTCTGGTCCGGGGGGTACGAGAGGAAAATCGTAGGTCGGCACGGAAAAGTAAAACGGGGGAGTGAGTCAACCAGCGGAAGTAAGCGGCTGCCTGTGGAGCTCTTAGAGGCTGGCTGGAGCGCCATGTTGTAGTTGCCATGGCTACGATGGCTGGCCAGGTAAACTCTTCTCCGGGCAGCATCCTGCGCCGCAAGCGCAACCCGCTGGCTCATACATACAGTAACTGCATGCACCGCCTTCCGCCTCCTCCTGCTCTTTGTTTTGCCTTCCAAATGTGGACCCTGGACGCTACCAACAAAAAATCCAACCACGCCCCAAACACCATGTCGCACAGGCAAGGCCGACGCGATCTTCCTGGCACGCGTGATGCTCCGAGACCCGCACTGGCCGATGCGCGCGGCTTCGGAGCTGCGGTTCGCAGACATGCGCTACCCCGCTCAGTACGCGCGGGCGATCAAGTAGCGCAGGAGCCTGAGCGAGGCGCCGTGCGTTTCGTGCAATACATGAGAGCCTTCAGTCGGGAGTAGGCAGATCGTGACGAGCCGGGGCCTGCGAGGTGGCACGCATCGGGAAAAACACCTGTGGGATTCTCATGTACATCTCAGGGTACCACAGGGGAAGCGAGGGTGGAGAGGCGAAGCAAATGCAGGTGTGGGGAGGAGGCATGTCGTGATGTAAATTAGACGCCGCAAAGGCGTCGCTGTAATCTTGCCTCGTATCAAACAAGTAGGGTTCGAGTCTGCTGGCCAGCGTGTCGTAGGGCGCATTCGGAGGGCTGAGAGGACCCGTGTGTCGAAACAAGGAGAGAAGTAAGACCGCGGAGGGGGGGCGACATCGTGTGTGGTGTGCCAGGGACGCAGGCTGCGCTCGGAGCATAATGTATAGGGCATAGGGCCCGTGAGGGCGATAGGGTGGGTTCCTGGGGGCGCAACGCGTGCGTGGGGGGGGGGGGTCCGAAGCGGTGAAGGGTGAGTGGCTGGCCGTTGCACAGCAAAGGTGATGACCGTGCTGTCTAGACACCTTCCGCTCCTCAATAAGCCCTCCGCTCAAGCCTTCACTGCAGTACCACCCGGACACAGCGCGCAGCCGTCCTTAGTCCTTGCACGATATGTCGCTTCCTCACAAAACAGGAACCACACCTACACCGCACCTGCGCAGCCGCCTGCACCCATGGCACGGATCCACCCCACGAACAAATCACCAACTAACGCTGGGAGGTGCCTCTCCCCACTCCCGCGTGGCCCCGCCTGCCGTGTATAGGAGCCGCGGTGGGTTTCTGCTGTCTTGGTAGCGGTGTGTAGCTGTTGGCCTCCCGAAGGCTATAGTTGTTGTTGTAACGGTTACAGTGGGTTCCAGACCAAGAGGTAGAACCATCGGGCGCATCGCCTGACACTGAACAAGACGGAGGAAACAAATACCGACATGCACCGAAACAAAGGCAAACCACCAGAACACCAAGTTGACAGGCCGTAGGCATACAGAGCAGCAGCCAGCACCCCAGGGGGAATTTGCACTAGAGGCTCCCCTATCAGGAACTGGCCGCCAACCAACCTAACAGCCCAGCACCCGACGAACCAGTGAAGCGCCGCAACGATGCAAACATCGGAACCCGCCACCTCTCATCCCATAAGGCACGGACCCCTAGCAGGGCTCAACACGCTTATATAGCCAGAAAGTATGAAGCACGGGAAACCCCGCTCCCCAAGACAACCCGAGCCGATCAGGAATCCACCAGTACCTCAGCCGGTCCCCCGCACACAAGGCGATTGGCGACAACCCGCAAGAAAGGATGCCGAGGCCCCACTGCATCCCAGCCTTTCTGGGGAAGCCCCAGCGCAGCAAAGCCCCTCAAAAGGGCCCAAAACTCCACCACCCCACGGCGAACGGCGCGATCCAGAAGACCACTACCCGGAGTAAGAGGGGGACCACCAGCCCCCGCCCTTTTCAAGGCCGCGGCCATAAAACGGCGCCCCACCTCCATGGCAGTAATAGCCGCCAGGACTACTACATCCCAGACGCAGGACTGTACCCCGATAGGTGCTTGCACCAACCAAAGTTGTTGTTGTTGTAACGGTAACAGTGGGTTCCAGATCAAGAGGTAGAACGTCGGAGTGGGTTCCAGACCAAGAGGTAGAACCCAGTGGTGGTTCCCGCCGTGACCGGGGGGAACTTGGGCCGAAGCGACTCGATCTCGTCGGGCGAGGGCACTAGTGTCACTGCGCCCGGCGGCGGCTTTTTGAGGCAAAATTGTCTCACATCCCTAATGTGTCGGAGGGCGAGCGCATGTCCTGGTTTCGGGCTGGCCTAACTGAGTCCCTCGCCTCGGAGTGTGCGATAGACCACCTCGGCCAAGAGTTTCCCTCGTATGCCGCGTTGGTCCAGCACGCTCTGGGCAAGGAACTTCAACATCGCGGCGGAATAATAATAATAATAATGAGTACGCTGGCACTAGGCCTAGCATGTATTACGGGGGCGGGGCGGTGAGGGTGTTAGTACACCCTATACGCTCGCGCCACCTGTGGGGACAAAAAAGTTACCCTTAGCCCACCCCCCTGGCTCCCTGCTGCGGTCCGTTTTCCAGCACTCGGCGGTTCTTGATGATGGCGCCGGCGCTAACTACCGCATGTTGGTGGAGGTGTAGGCAGCATTTGTTGGCTTGTTCAGCGCTGGCTCCCAGGGTTTGGAGTAGTGGCTTGACCGTATTGGGGATGGTGCCGGTTGCACCTAGGGTAATTACCTCATTCCTGGTGTAGTGCACCGTCCAGCCCGCTCGCTCCAGGGCGTCGGAAAGTTTCTTGTGCTGAATGGTTTTCTCCGTACATTTGTCTGAGTGGTTCAGGTCGCTGGTGTAGCCTACCTCAATGATGTACACAGGGTATTGGTTCTTGGGTCCAGGCAATCGGCAGGTAGTAGCGTTTCTTGGGATTCTGTTTCCGGGTAGGTTAGGGATGAACATGATGTCCGGGCGCATTTTGCTGACGTTGGGGTCTCGCCGGTCGGTTTCCGTGAACATCCAGAGCGGTGGCCTGTTTCCCGCACAGTATTCAGGGAGCTCTTCCGCCCTTCCTGCATCCATGACCATAAGGCCTCCTCCTTTGTTGCCGTTGTGCAGGCATGCAGCGACTGCCCGTACGGCGCTGTTATGTCGGTTAATGTACGCCCCTACCATAGTTTTGTGACGGCAGCCCCCGAGGATGTGGCTGCCGGAGTCAGTTGTGGGGCCTTCCCGGCTGTGGCGGCAGAGGGGGCATTTACCGTCCCCGCCTCGGCCGTAGAGCTGTTTGAGCCGGGCATTGTAAAGGTACCCATAGCGCGCGTACAGGACCTGCTTTGTAAGCCAGTGGCCCATACGGTGTGTGGTGAGATAGGCGTTGCTGAATCGGGCGGAGAGTTCGGGGGCAGCCTCCCTCCAGCGTGCGGTTGACTCGGGGTCGTTGCTGTAACCGCCGTACGTCTCTGACGGGAGATGCTTTAGGAGTCCCCTATTCAGGTCCGACACAAAACAGGTGTCCCTGCTGCGTGCCGCCCAGTGGATGTGGCGGTATCCCTCGTTCTCAGCTTCCTCTATTATATCAGCAGCGACTTCTCCGGAGGCCGTAGCCGTGGCTCCAGCGTCTGCCATGTCATTTCCGTGGAGCCCAGTATGAGAACGTACGTGCAGCAGTTGTATCTTAGTGCCGGCCTCGGCGTAGTTTCGGAGCAGGTCGACTATCGATAGTAGTAGTGCTCTGTGCTTGGAAATGTGTAGCTTTTCTGGCGCATTAATTGCACGCCTTATTAGGTAGAGTGAGGCAATGCTATCGGTAGCAATAGTAGCCCGGTGCTGTTCCTGCACCTCTGGGTCGGCGAGAGCGGCCCTGATGGCTGCTAGTTCAGCTCTTTGGATAGTGTTCGTATAGTCGATACCGTTGGGGTTTACGTGGGTTGTCTTCCCAGCTTTGTAGTAGGCGGCGCCAATGCGTTGCGGCCCTCCTTCCTCGTCGGGCTTAAGGCAGCTGCCATCGGTCCAGGTGATGCTGTCAGCGTCATATTGGAGGCCCAGGGTGGCGGGGAAGTCCGTCCGAATCGGGCGTTCGTGCGCGTCGGTTGCCGCGATGCATACCGTGAGTGTCGGCGCGCTGGGCGGCTGCGCACGTAGTTCCTTAGCCCTCTTCCGGGCTCTCCAGCAACACCAGTGCTTGTCCGATTCTCCTTGCTTTTGCTCTATACGCGTGGGTGCGAGTTGTTTAACGCCGTCCCCGCTTTGCATTAGGGTCGTGCGGAGTTGTTTCCATGCGCAATTATTGAAGGCTTCTAAGCCTGCGCTATTGGCCACTAACAGGATGTCGATTCCACGAGCATATCGCGGGGCGCTGGAGGCTGTGCCATCACCAGTGGTTAGGCTGGAGAGGTCGCCGTCCCACAGCTGGGCGAGGCGGTGGACTAGTGCGCTCTCGGTGAGGTGCGTGTACGGGCCCGTTCGGTCATATGGGAGGGCGATAAGGGTGACGGTGGGTTCAGGGGAAGTTGCCACTGTTTCAGCACTGGCGATGGCCCAGCCAAGGGCTCGTTTGGCACTTTCTGGGGTAGGGTCCGGGTGTGCCATGGATAGGCCGGTGAAGCGGTGGCTGTAGCCTTCTGTGCATGCCCCGAAAAGCTGGTCTTCGCTGTGGCGACTGAAGTAGCAGTCGGCCGCGCCCAGGCTGTTGAGTGGGGAGGCAAACCGCTCCGTCACATGTCCAGCCTGGAGGTTGCGCAGGGCGCTCACTAGGTGCCCGCTTAGGGAGACGTTGAGCGTGGTCTCCGAGCGGGGTGTAGACTTCCCTTTCCTGCCGTCTGCCCCCGCTTGACTTCGGTGCAGGAGGCGGGCTACATCCTCTTCGAATCCGCCCTGGGCGGTGAGGCTGCAGTGGAGCTCGGGCGTCCGGTCCTTCATATGCTGCCAGCGTGCACGGAGGAGGTGTAGCCGGGCTGCGGTGAGGCGGCCCACGCACACCCCACGCGGGTCGTACACGTGCGCTGTATATTCCGTGCCGGCTACAAGGCTTGTTGCTAAGGGTGCACGCGTCCCCAACTGGATGGTGTACCGGCCTGGGGGATACACATCCAAGTACGGGTTCTGGGATATAGTGTTGATGGTGGTGTTGCCCCGTAGGGTGCGCTTCCGGGTCGCCGCGTGTTCGTCAGGCGGGTCCCACCGGCCCTGCTTTTGGGCGTTGGTGAGAGATTGGTCTCTCGCTGGGGCCGGGCGGGTTGGCCTGGGGTCTCTTGGTGTGTTGCGGGCGGCCTTGTATCGCTGCAGTGCCGCGGGGAAATTCGGGTCCCTTTCCAGGTTCCAGAGTGCCATGTTGGAGGTTTTCCAGGTGACCTTGCGGAAATATTTGTCGAGGTGCGGTCCTAGCTCGTCCTGCACTTCCTGGACGCTTTCGTAGGTGTAGCCTTGTCGAACGTATGCCCGCAGGACAGAGAGCGGGATGATCGAGTGGGGCCATGCGACTGTGTATTGGGTTTCGTGGCTGCTGGCGCCCTGGGTGGTTGCCGGGTCGTCATCCTGCCGCTCCGGGTGATTATCAGCGTGCCGCCTCTTCCGGTTCGCTTGCTTACGAGCCTTCTTGGTGGCGGCCGCTGTGGTGGTATGCCTGACTGTGAATGGGCCGGCTACGACCTCACTGATGACTTCTGTGTCGCGGTACAGGTCATATGTAAGTTGGTGTTCTGCCGTCGTGTCGCCCATGCCCGGCCAGGGTATTTGGTCTGCCAGGATTTGCGCCCTTGCGACGCGCCAAGGCTCCCATGGCTCGCCCAGCGGGCGGGCTGCCTGCGGAGTCGCTGCTTCAGCTAGTGGGGGCAGGGCCTCATGTATGTCTGCCGTGTTTAGGAGTGGGATGCCCTCTGCGTCGGTGGGTTCATGGATAGGGTCAGCGTCCCATCTTCCCTCATCACCATCCCGGTCGGTAAGTCGTAGTTGCGGTGCGTGCGTCTGTGTCAGCTGTTGCCTTCGCCCCAGGCTTTTGACATGGGGGCGCATATCTTCCAGGACCGCCCGCCAGAAAGCGGCCACATCGTCGTCGGTGCCGGCCCACAGGCGGGCCCACTGTGTTGCAGGTTTCCCTTCTTCTTCGGCATGGAGCTGCACAAGTGCCGGTACATCATGGATTCTGGCCTTGGCCGTGCGTGTCTTATTGTTATCACACCGCGTGCTTTTGGCGATGAGTTCTTCCTGCCGAGCTGTAACACCTTTGCGCTTGCGCCCCCGCCGGGAGGTCTCTTGTTGGGGCGATGGTGGGTCCTGGTGGTCGGTACCTCGGGGCCCGTTTGGAGTCGGGTTTACGGCGATGCCATGTCGGGGGTATTGTGCTCCCGTGGCCTCTGGCATTGGGGCAATTTGCGGGCGCCTGCCCCCGTGCTCTCCTGGCACTACCCCGCGGTGGGTGCGCAGGGTATGTGGGTCCATGGAGGGCATGACGGCAGCGTTGGGCACGCGCGATTTGGATAGTAAGCCAGCAAATGCGGGCACATCTGGTATCCGCCGGAGGCGCCTGTCCCCTAGGGGTGCCGCGCTGGCGTAGCGTTTGGGGTCCATGTCTTTGCACCGTTCAAGGGGATCACAGTGTGCGCTGAGCGCAAGGCTAAGGCGGTTGAGCGCAACTTTGTGCCGGTGTTGGATCCTGTTTTTGTTGATGAAGAGGTCATCATCGCGGCGGACTGTACTGTCGTGGGGCCCCGACCTCAGCAGGGCCAGCCGCAGCCTCCGCAGCCGCGTCCGTCCCAACACGAAGGGAAGGTCTGGAGCCCACTGTAACGATTACAACAACGAAGCACAAGGGGGGTCGGTTCCAGCGGGGGGGGGGACCTCGAGGAATGAAGGAAAAGGCTCCTCCTGCTGCTTGTTGTAACGGTTACAGTGGGTTCCAGACCAAGAGGTAGAACCATCGGGCACATCGCCTGACACTGAGAAAGTCGGAGGAAACAAAGACCGACATGCACTGGAACAAAGGCAAACCACCAGAGCACCAAATCGACAGGCCGTAGGCACACAGAGCAGCAGCCAGTACCCCAGGGGCAATGGCACTAGAGGCTCCCCTATCAGGAACTGACCACCAACCAACCTAATAGCCCAGCAACCGACGAACCAGTGAAGCGCCGCAACGATGCAATCATCGGGACCAGCCGCCTCTCATCCCAAAAGGCACGGACCCCTAGCAGGGCTCAACGCGCATATAGAGCCGGAAAGTAAGAAGCACGGGAAACCCCGCTCCCCAAGACAACCCGGGCCGATCACGAACGAATCCACCAGTACCTCAGCCGGTCCCCCGCACACAAGGCGACTGGCGACAACCCGCAAGAAAGGATGCCGAGGCCCCACTGCATCCCAGCCTTTCTGGGGAAGCACCAACGCAGCAGCAAAGCCCCTCAGAAGATCCCAAAACTCCACCACCGCACGGCGAATGGCACGATCCAGAAGACCACTTCCCAGAGTAAGAGGGGGACCACCAGCACCCGCCCTTTTCAAGGCCACGGCCATAAACCGGCGCCCCACCTCCATGACAGTAATAGCCGCCATGACTACTACTGCTGCTGCGGCCGATGCGATGGCCGATTAGGAAGTTGCCCAAGCTGGTATTGAGGGGTTGCCCCCTGGGTCGTCGGTCGCGCCTTTGGACTTTCCTTCTCGTCGATTAGTCCGCGCGATCTTTCCGGTTTTGCTTGACCGTGTCGAATAGTTAGTGGGCCGGCGTTTCCCATTTGACGCCACTGCTGTGTGTGTGGGCTTTCAAGACTGCTGTGACTTGTTCGTCTCGCGGGGCCGGCCCCTGTCGTCTTCTGTCGATCGGTGGGACACTTTGATTAGTCCCCTCCTCGGCTAGGCATTTGCGTCGGATCCTGGAGCATTATAATAATAATAATAATGCCTACGCGGCAAGGGCCGCTGAATGTACGGGTGCAGACGGCACCTGATGACGACGCACATACTGGCACCGTGGGAGGGGGCGCTGCATCAGATGGGGCCCATCCCTGCGTGGACGACCGCCTTGTAGTGGTGGCGCTAGGCTCGTCGTCAAGAGCCACTGGCATGGGTGATGGGGGCAGGGGGTTTCTTGTGGTGGCCACAGCCCGATAGGCTTCCTGTCACCTGTTTTTTACCTCGCAGATTTCCTACTTCTGCGGCCTCGGCTTTACAACATCCACCAGTGTTGCGTCTTAAGCCCTCTTTTTAGATCAAAGTTGGCATTTTTCTTCTGGCCCTGTGCTCCACCTTTTTTTCTTGGCGGATCCCCCACAAGGGGTTCAACAGCTTTAGGAAACCTTAATAACCCACCAGTTGAACGAAAGACCGGTTTTAGCTGGCACACGGCAGTTGAGGTGTTGTGACAGAGGGCCCTTGCACATGCCTTAGCATCCAAGGCTGCCACCACTAGGCCGAATGGGCTTTGCATCCTGGTATTGAAAATCAGGACCCTGACAGATCTAGTGCCCAATACCAACTAGAAAGGACTACCTAGCCTCCTGCCAGGGGGGATGATGGGATTCGAACCCAAAGCCTCCAGGCCTCAACCACTGAAACCTGGGATACCCGCCCAGGGGCAGGATCGAACCTGCAATCTGCAAAGGTGTGGGTTGTGCTCTACCACTTGAGCTACATCACCTGGAGCATTATCATACCTGCAAGCGCCGCGCCGGCGTCCTGCCTGACACTGCGATTGGTTTATTGTTACCTGCTCACGCACGTCGCCGCCCGCGCTTCTGGTCTGCTCTCAGGTGCTTCGCTTCGATCGAGTCTGGTACTGCTTTATTTCATGGGCTGACTTTAGAGGGACGTCCAGTCGCGCTGCCTGGCTTTCCGTATGCGCTGAGGTCTGGCTGTATATATATATATATATATATACGCACGTTAGGGCCCTAACGCTCCCGTGCCAGTCCCCTTGTTGTTGTAACGCTCACAGTGGGTGCCAGTCCCCTGTTGTGACACACTGCCGCCGGCTTTTGCTCGCACCGTACTCAGTGCGCCCTACCAAACGGCTTATGGGTTAAGCAGGTACATACACCTGCTTAGCTAAGCCGGTCCTAAGCTGGTGTATATATAGCCTTACTTTCTTATCAAACTTAGGGATTGGCACTACCACGCGCGTGTACTAGTCTGTTGTCTGCATACGAGGATCACCGTTAACGTTGCCAGGACTGTATGTGTCGTGACACGACCAGCTGCTGATCGCAGGGTGACTTGAACAAACATTCTTGTGCCAGACATGTGGCAGATATTTGGTGCACCAACGTACACTCAATTGGTAGCGTGCTGTATGCTAGCGTGCGCTAGTTATTTACTGATTTCAATGTGATTTACCACGTTTCGTATGCTTGTTTGCTTGGTCCGTTAAGATGTATCCTTCTTCTCACCTTTAGCTGCTTCTTTGGGGGTCGGTTGAGTTTAGTGTGCGACTCTTTAGCGGCGAGCCTTTAGCAGGCTGTTAAGGACACCCTTGAGGAGGCCTTGAGGGCTGTCCTTTTCTGTAACCTTTAGGTTTGAACCCTCCACACGAAAGAGAGTGCTCAAGGCGCGTGCCTCAAGGGATACTCAAGGGTCCAACTAAAGAGCAAACTCAAGGCAATAAGGTAAGGAGCGCGCTCAAGGGTAGCTCAAGAGGTCCCGTTCCTAAAACCCTAAAACCCTAAAGCCTCGTCCGTGAAGATTATCCTGTCCGCAGGCGTCGTCCCATAGCCCGGAAAACCAGGGCCAAATAAGGTTATATGGAAAGTCACGTAAGGTTCGTCACCGGATGTGAGGGCTGGGTCAGTCGTTGTCAGGTCAAGTCCGGTCAAAGTCAGAAGTCGGACGCTACGAGTCACTACATGAGCAGCCTTTAGTCAATGTATCTCAAAACTATGTAAAATAAGAGTCCTTGTGCTATTCGATTATACTATCCATTACACTGTCAATGTGAGGAAGCGGGGGGAGGATCCGTACAACCCGGCCCCTGGGCCGGGTTGTACGGACATTTGAGAGGAAGCATTATGATTCAGACCGTCCTTCGATCTTGCTTTCAACTTTGCTTTCAACTTGCTTTCAATCTGTATCAAACATGTAAGGGCGCACTTTAGCTTTCCTTGAGCCGGTCTTAAAACTGTTCTTGTTGTACCACCAGTCCTTTAGAGGTGGTAGAGATAACTACCGGTTGGGCGAAGTGCCAAAGATAAGCTAGAGCGAAGGGCTCCACTGGTGGGCGGTCGTACAGCACGACCGGCGAACCCGCTACAGTCAGCGTTAGGCGAAGACCGCCAAGTATCAACCGATAGACAAGTAAGACGGAAGTCAAGGAGACTTCTACCAGTGACCAGTGTCACGGCGACGCAAAGGTGCGAAGCCCCGTGGGTCGACGTTCAGTAACGTCGAACCACAAGTAAGCTGCAGTTAAGTTAGTTACGGCCAGATAAGACTCCGGTCGGCAAGAGTAAGTAAGGTTAAGTGAAGTAAGGATAAGTAAGAGGAAGTAAGCAGTGAGTAGGCAAGGGAGACTGACAGGCCTAACTGGTACCGTAATACAACAACTATCCCCCCTCCAGGACGAAGCGTCCCCGCGTCGCCACAGGATTGACTAAGAAACGTCACGCTCCCGGCTGCGAAACGCGTCAAGCACAGGTTTCATGTCAGGGGTAAAGTTGCGCGCAGGTTCCCAGCTGTTATGTTCAGACGAGTAGTTCTTCCACTTGACCAAGTACTCATGGACAGACCGGCGACGGCGACCTTTTCCTGGGCGGCGTATGCGGTGGTCCAATACACGCTCAACGGCAAACAGAGGTTCGGCGGCGGCCCAGGTTATGGGAGGCGGCTCAACTGCCGAGGGGTGTTCAGTGTCAGATGGTCCAGTGTCCATTGGCGCCCGGTACGGTCGCACCAAGGAAACATGGAAAGTGGGATGAATGCGCAAGTCCGCAGGCAGGATGAGTTCAACAGCCGCATTCCCAACCATGCGTTTAACAGCGAAAGGGCCAATCCAGCGTGGCTGAAGTTTACGCGTACCCGACAAGGAGCGCAAGTTCTTCGTGCTCAGTAGGACCTGATCACCCGCAGCAAAGGTGATGTCCTTCTTGCCAAGGTTGTAGTACGCCGTAGTACGCTGTTGCGCAGCCTCCAAGCATCGTTTGGCCTCAGACAGGCGGGTGACAAAAGACTCGACGAAAGCCTTCGCTGCGGGCACCGGAATGTCAAGCTCACGGGACACAGGAGTCGCCGGGTGAAATCCGTAATTCAGGAAGAACGGGGACTGCCCAGTTGAACGATTGACAGCATTGTTCATGGCAAATTCAGCAGCAGCCAAGTGTGTATCCCACGTGTCAGGGTGCAAGCCGGCAAAGTTGCGAAGTACGTCACCTAGAGTGCGATTCATGCGTTCAGTTTGCCC
Organism: Yamagishiella unicocca; assembly: GCA_003116995.1. Classification (NCBI taxonomy): domain Eukaryota; kingdom Viridiplantae; phylum Chlorophyta; class Chlorophyceae; order Chlamydomonadales; family Volvocaceae; genus Yamagishiella; species Yamagishiella unicocca. The sequence goes on along the minus strand of BDSL01000016.1, from coordinate 134,619 downwards.
ATCAGTCTGGGGGTGGTATGCCGTGGACAGATTCACACGAGTACCGACCAAGTCACCCAAAGCGGCCCAAAACTTACTACCGAACTGCGGCCCACGATCGGAAACGACCGACTTAGGCACTCCGTGAAGGCGGACAACGTTGTCAAAATACGCACGGGCGGTTTGTTCAGCAGTGACAGTGGTGGTCGTAGGCACAAGATGCACCATTTTTGTCAAGCGATCGACCAAAACAAGCACGGCGTCGTATCCCCCCTCAGTTTTGGGCAAGGCAACGACGTAGTCAAGCGACACGCTATCCCAGGGAGCGTCCGGAACAGGCAGAGGCTGGAGAAGCCCATGAGGTTTACCGGACAAAGGCTTGTTGCGTTGGCAGGTGTCACAGCGTTCCACGAAGCGCGCGGCGTCGCGAACCAGGCTGGACCACCAAAAGGTGCGACGAACGAGGTCCACCAAGCGGAAAACACCAGGATGACCGGAAAGAGGGTCCGAATGGCAGCGAGTCAGGATGTCGTGGCGAAGTTGATCATCGTTGGGCACAACCACCAGGCGCTGATCACCGGTGGTGCGAAGCCAAAGGCCACGCTCGCAGGTAAGGGACGAGGTGTTATCAGAGTCAGTGAACCACGGGTCCGTTGCGTAAGCCGCGATAAGGCGCGAGGCGAACCCTGAGACAGTAAGTTCCGAAGCGGCGGACTGGCGACGTGTAACGACGGACAGTACAGCCGAAAAGAGGGACGGGTGGCGACTAAGGGCGTCAGCAATGTTAAGGGTACCGGCAAGATACTCCCAAGTGAAGTTGAACCGGGCCATGAACTCCATCCAGCGAGCCTGCCGGCGGTTCAAAGTAGGCACACCCTGCAAGTAAGTAAGCGGCTTGTGATCGGTCTTGACCACAAAGGAACGGCCCTCAAGATAGCAGCGCCACTCGCGAAGGGCGTGGACAACCGCAAGGAGCTCTTGTTCACCCGTTGTGTAGTTACGCTCTGCGGAGGAAAACTTTTTACTGGCAAAGGCAACAGGACGACCGTTTTGCAGCAAGACAGCACCCGAACCGTGCAAGGAGGCGTCGGTAAGCAACTCGACACGAAAAGGCGCGGAGTAGTCGGGAAAGCTCAAAACAATGTCCTCAGCGACAGCACGCTTAAGTTCATCGAAAGCAAGTTGACAAGCAGGAGTCCAGGCGGCAGCGGACAGAAAAGCATTCTGGCGCGTCAGGGAAGTAAGGGGCGCAGCAACGATCGAGTAGCGCGCGACAAACTTACGGAAGTAGTTGGTAAGACCCAAAAACTTGCGAAGCTCCTGGACACCGGAAGGGACAGGCCAGTCACGCACGGCAGCAACCTTACGAGGATCCATGCGAATACCATCCGCCGACACCACGTGGCCAAGGTATTCGACCTGCTCCTGCACCCAGTGGCACTTGGAAAGTTTGGCGTAAAGCTGGTGTTTGCGAAGAACGTCCAGGACCATACGAAGGTGATGCAAGTGCTCTTCCTTGGTTTTGGAGTAAATCAGGATATCGTCCAGGTAGCACACGACAAACTTATCGATGTACGGCCTGAGCATACGGTCCATGCAAGCTTGGAAGGTGGCAGGGGCGTTAACCAAGCCAAAGCTCAACACAGTGTACTCAAAGTGACCAAAGGGCGTGCGAAAGGCCGTGGCAGGGATATCGGAGTCAGCAATGCGAATCTGGTTGTAGCCCTGCTGCAGATCAATGGAGCTAAAGTAAGCAGACCCACGCAGTTTGTCAAGCAAGTCGTCGACGCGAGGCAAAGGGTAGCGATTCTTCACAGTCACCGCGTTCAAGCCACGGTAGTCAATGCACATGCGCAGACTCCCGTCCTTCTTACCCACGAACAGGATCGGGGCAGAGTAAGGGGACGTGCTGGGACGAATCATACCTTTAGCAAGCAAGTCAGTTACTTGCCGTTTAACCTCGTCGAGCTCCAAGGGACTCAAGCGATACATTGGACGCGAAACGGGCTGAGCGCCTGGAGTCAAAGGGATGGTATGGTCCACGGGTCGGACCGGAGGAAGCCCGGGGATCTCGCGGAAAACGTCTGCGTATTCGCTAAGAAGCGACGCGACAGCTGGATCCTGCGTCTCAGCTGGCACAGCAGCAGCGTTAAGGTGAACAGTAGGGCGGACAAGCAACGCATGGGCACCCTTACGGAGCCATCGCATAGCCTCCTTACGACCGCAGCTCGTGACAGTGGGGCGCGCAGAAGAGCCCGAAGCGACGGAAGCAGAGGCAGCGAGCAGAGCAGCAGCGGCGAAATTCACGCACGGCGCAGCATCCGCAGCGGGTGGCCCCCCCTGAGCCGGCGACGCGAGCCAAGACACGCGACACGGCGACCCACGGGCAGAGCGCAGCAACAACGAACGTGCAGCATAGTCCATAACAGCAAAGTGCTTTTGCAAAGTAGCAGAACCCAAGATGTACGAAGCGGCATCAGTCAGCTCGGCAAGCACGTACGGGGTAACAGTAAGGCGAAGGGAGCCTACAGAAAGGCGAAGCGTAACCTGGCCCAAGATAGCCTGCTTACCACCGTCAGCGAGGTGAACGTGCGACCAGGAGCACGGCCGAATAGGCAAACCAAGGCGGTGGACGACGGGAGCACCGATGAAGTCGTGGCTGGCACCCGAGTCGAGCAAGGCAGTAAGGGCGAGGTTGACAGCAGTGACAGGGATCACAGGCAACGAACCACCTGTCGAAAGGGAAGAAGCAACTGCCAAAGAAGAGACAAAGGGCTCAGAAGGCGGAGCGGAACAGGGCAGTGCGACGTCGTACCAAAGCTCGGCGGCATAAGGCAGGCCAGGCAGGGTAACGGTACGACCATCAACAGACAAGCCAGCAAACAGAGACGTACCGGCAGCAAAGCGACGAAGACAACGCATACCTGAGAGGAGCGCGGCGCTGCGCGCGGCGACGTGAGCCGGAACCAAGAGGGCCAAGGCGGAGTCAGGTCGGCGACGCTTGCATGCACGGTAGTGAGAAAGCAATGAACGCAAGTGCGAAACGGTGGAGGGAACCGCCAGGATTGTGTGACCGCCAACATCAACGGAGGAGAAAGAACGACCGCGGGGCGCGAATAGGTTACAAGAAGAGTCGAAACCAGCGCAAACAGCGACGGCATCAAACGTGAACGGGCGACCCACGGAAGTCTCCAACTCAGTTAATGCAGAAGGCAGCAGAGCCCGAACAGGGCGGCGAACAATCAAGTCAGGCGGTGGAGGCAACAACTCAGGCGAGGAACCCCCCGACAGCACCTGAGCAACCCCCTATTCCCGCTTGGCGGCCTTGCGCGCGTTGTACGCAGCCTGCCCCGCAATCGCAGCCGGGCTAAGTTTGTCACACTGCGCGTAGGCGTGCTCCTTAGACCCGCAGGAGAAACACTGGTGGTCAGCAATCATCGCGCGAACCGTGCCCAGGGGCAGCGCGCGACCATGCTGATCAAAAAACTGCGTTAGCACGGCCAAGGGGTCCACCTCCATCGCCCCCGCATCCGGCTGCCCACAGCCCCCGTGACGGCCACGGCCGGAGCGGCCGCTGCGGCCCCCCCGACCCCCGCGACCCCCGCGACCCCCACGCGGAGCAACGGCAGCAGCAGCAGCGCGAGGCGCGCCACGCGGCTTCTTGGCAGGCGGCACGTCGTCGGCGTCGTCCTCAAAGTCGGGAACGGCCTGTAAGATGGCAGCGTGAGAGCGCAAAGAGGATTGGGTGCGCCGGCGGACGAAGGCCTTGGCTTCCTCGCCGATGGCATGCTGAACCAAGTCGGAATACGAGGAAAAGGGACGGCCGTGAAAGTCAGACGCGCAGGCAGGTGCCAAGCTAGCGGAAAGGCCTTCCAGGAACCAAAACCGGCGTTCCTCCTCCGTCACCGAAGGGATTTCGGAGAGGATCGCCTCGAGTCGGCTCTGATAGGCAGCAACGGTCTCGCCGGAAGTCATGCGAAAGGAAAGGTCACGAAGGCGATAACGTGCTTCAGTCTCTAAGGTCTGGATTTGGGGCGCGAAGCGAATGGTAAGCGCATCGATAACGGACTGTACGGTCAAGCGGGACGCGGGCTGGGAAAGAGACCACTCGTCGTACCACAGCTTCGCGATACCACGCAACGCTTGCGACATATACAGAAGGCAGGAAGACTCATGGCGGCCCCAGGACACGACCGAAAAGAACAGTCGAACATCGCGAAGGAAGGACCGAACGCGGGCAGACGTCTTCTTAGAATCTAGCCGCTCATCTAGGTTAAGTACCGGCGGTGGAATACTAACCCGCGGAAGGTCACCCGAAGAAGGGCCGCCAGCCGAAGTGGCCTGATGACCGATGGACGCCGCAGCCAAAGTGGGCGGCGCGTGGGTTACAGAAGGCGGCACAGGCGGCATGTCGTCCGTCTGGGCAGCTGCGAGGTAAGGCGCGGCCAGTCCAGCGTTAGTCGCAACAACGGCATGGGCGTGTGCAAAGTTCGACACCGGCGCGGCAAGGGGCGCAGGAGGCGCGGGAAACGGCACAAAAGGAAGCGCATGCGGTTGTTGATTAGCGGGGACAGGCTGAAACAAAACCGGCCCGAGCAAGTTAGCGCCAGCAAGTGCGGGCGGCAGACCGAGCGCCGGAGGGATCCCTACTCCAGCGTTAGCAATCCCGGCAAGTGGAGCAGCTACGGGATTCAGGACAGGAGCAGGGACATCGACAGGGGCAGCAAGAGGACCAACGGCAGCAGGCGCAGGGATGGCGACAGTTCGACCCAAGTGTCCCTGAGTGCGCCGGCCACTGCCGAGTGCGAAGAGGCGTTCCATGCGTACCGGTGCTATAAGACAAAGTAGCTTGCGTACCGGCGTCGCGAGTGCGAGACGCCTCACCACCGGCTAGGAAGATCGACTCCTCTGCGAAGACAGCTAGTAAGTAGGCACAACGCGAAGGAAAGAACACGAATAAGCGTGAATCAGTCAAGCGCGCATACCCATAGTCAGATCGGGGTTTGCCAGGTGGATGTGGAGGTCCATCAGGTCGGACATCGAAGATGCGGAAGCGTTAGGAAGCGTTTGAGAGAGTTTGCGAGACGCCAGGAAGGCCGTCTCGATACCACTGTTGTACCACCAGTCCTTTAGAGGTGGTAGAGATAACTACCGGTTGGGCGAAGTGCCAAAGATAAGCTAGAGCGAAGGGCTCCACTGGTGGGCGGTCGTACAGCACGACCGGCGAACCCGCTACAGTCAGCGTTAGGCGAAGACCGCCAAGTATCAACCGATAGACAAGTAAGACGGAAGTCAAGGAGACTTCTACCAGTGACCAGTGTCACGGCGACGCAAAGGTGCGAAGCCCCGTGGGTCGACGTTCAGTAACGTCGAACCACAAGTAAGCTGCAGTTAAGTTAGTTACGGCCAGATAAGACTCCGGTCGGCAAGAGTAAGTAAGGTTAAGTGAAGTAAGGATAAGTAAGAGGAAGTAAGCAGTGAGTAGGCAAGGGAGACTGACAGGCCTAACTGGTACCGTAATACAACAGTTCTAGAGCTGTCCTCTTGAACTTTAATCCTTCTTAGGAGCTGCCCTTGAGCTTATCCATCTTCAGCAGTTCCCTTACGATATTCTTGAGCGTCCCTTCAGTCGTCTCTGGGGTGAACTCCTTTAGCATTCCGCCAGGTCTCTTGAGCTGCAGGCAAAGGGCTGCTAGAGAGTCCCTCAACAGCCCCTCAAGGGATGTTCAAGAGATAAGACGCCTCCTCAAGAGACGGCCGTTCCCCGAGTGCTACCAGTGACCAGCAGTGTCACAGCGAAGCAAAGGTGCGAAGCCCCGTGCGTGGGACGATGTTCAGTAACTTCGAACCGTAAGTAAGTAAGATGCAGTTACTCAGTAACGCCGAACCGTAAGTAAGATAGTTAATTTAGTTAGTTACGGTCAGATAAGGCTATGGTCGGCAAGAGTAAGTAAGATAGAGCGAACTATTGTATGTTGCAGTAGTTGCTTGCCTGCCACTGATAAGCTTAAGTAAGATAAAGCGAACTACTGTTGCAGTTGCCTGCCGCTGATATATATGCGCATTATTCACCCTACCTTCCATGTGTCAGATACAGCTACGGCTGTACAGTAGTGAGGAAGTAAGCCTTAGTCCACCAATACCCCTACGTACCTACCTGCCTCTTGGATCAGTAACTAACCAATCGTTAGTTCCGTCTATCTTTACTGTGGAGCGCGGTTTGGATTATTGCGTTTGGCGGTTTGGTTATGGGCGACGCAAGCGCAGCTGACGTGCACGAGTACCTGGTCAAGTGGGCTGGCTTCCCGTCGGAGGACAACAGTTGGGAACCGGCAAAGAACTTTACTCCAGATATGGCAGCAGAGCTTGAAGCCGCCCGGACGCGGGCTAAGGACTCAGCGAGGATGCTGCGTCCAGCAGAGGGGGGGTAGTTGTTGTATTACGTACGTATCACGCCTGTGTGGCGCGGTGCAGATAGATAGAGTTACGCCTGTATGGCGTGACTGTCACTCCTGTCGGTGTGTAGCAGGCGAGCAGCCAAAGGCTTCTCGAGATGCTGGGAAAGCGCGTTGCGCGCTTAGGGCGCGCGTGTTCGCAAGGGCCGTACATTTGTCGTACACCTGCTACACGGTGTGAGTGCGTGCAACGGCGGGTGCTTCGGCAACCGGGCGCACTGACTGTGTGTCAGTGGTAGCTTTGGCTACTAGATGGTAGTGGTCCCGCTGATGTTTCATCGGTTGAATGGAGGTTATTAGTTATGGCTACGTATGACGAGGCCTTGAGGACGTCAACTGTGTGTACGGCGTCGGCCGTTCGCTGTCTCTAAGATGGCTCGCTTGTACTCTAACCTGTAGTTCTCACTACCACCAAGCTTGCTTGGACTTTGGCTGCGTGGTATGCTAGTATGTGTTGGATTACGTATGCTACCTGTTGCGGATGGGATATGTTAGATTCTGCCACCTACATACCTTGGGCTATCTACCTCTATTTATTCAGGGTACATACTTCACGGCAGCTCCGTGTTGCCTAGGTTCTACAGCTCTGTATCACTAATAAAGGCTAGCTGTGTGAGGCTTACACGTGTCGCTTGATTGAGCACGAGCTCTGTTACAACTCCGTCTGTGGACAGTACACATGCATTCAGCCACTTCAACAGTCACCATAGTTCGGAATGGAACTGAGGGTACAGGCCGATCAAATTCGTATTTGTCCGAAATGGATGAAAGAGGCTCGAGCTGCTTATTACTTGAAGGCACTATAGCGGGCAGGCTGGACGGTGCACTACACCGACACGGACATTGTTACCCTAGGCACCTTCCCAAACACACTCGCTTAAGCCCCTCCTCATCAAGCCTGGGGCAACACCAGGCAACGCCGAGGGATGCTGCATGAGACTACACAAGCACGCGGTGAATAGCATGGGAAGCATAATCCAGTGCCGACACAAAATGGGCGGCCACACCCACACGACACAAGGGGCTTAGGGGGGCTGTGACACCTTTGCTTCCCACGGTGGTGCGTGCGAGCACACAGGGGGGAGACCCCTTCAGTTCCCCACCCCCTTAACGCACGCTAGGGCTACGCCCAGCGACACTATTATTATTATTATAATTATCAATTGCTTGAAGACACCATAGCTCGGAACTGAAGGTACAGGCTGATCAAATTGTCATTGTCCGAAATATGAAGGAGGCTCGGGCTGCTGCATGGAGTCACCATAGCTCGGAACTGAAGGTGTAGGAGGGGCTGTAGGAAGGGCCGGGGCTGTAGGAAGGGCCGGGGCTGTAGGAAGGGCCGGGGCTGTAGGAAGGGCCGTTAGTTCATACTATGACATAAGCTTACAATCAAGCAAGTAAGCATACAACTTACCGACATAGGATACGCTAAATGTAATGCCTTGGAGAGGTCTATTGTGGTATTCCGCAAGCGCAACCTGCAGGCGTATACGCGAGGCACACTTAGTACTACTGCTGTTGTTGTAGCGGCAGATGGCCGGCTAGGGTGGATGGGTGCATGCGTGCGTGCATACATATATATGTTGCTTGCTTGCATTTGTACGTAGTATGTGCCGACTGTTGGCCGATGTGGATAGGTCGGTATGCAACAGCAAGCACACCATTACTACTAGTGACAACTACTACTATATATATTTGGCTCGCTATCCCGCCCCCTAGGCACGCATGCAAACATATTGGAGGAAAAATGGCTGTACAGCATGTACGTACCTAGGTAAACACACCTAGCGTGGATCAAACAATGTACATTTAGCTTATTGTTACGTACCATGTAATCAGTGTTTGCGCTGACCTCGATGAGTAAGCCTGAGCAAAGGTTCCATCTGTCGTCGTTCATACCGAGGATCCTCCTTCTGCTGTCCAACATGTACACTACGGGGTCAACCTGGCCATTGTTACATAAGCGGCCCAAGGCGGTAACAGCCACGTAACCATTGCTGCCTGCTGTGAAGCGTCCCCAGATGGCGTTCCTTGAATCCAGTACTTCCGCTCCCAAAGCTTTCAGATCGAATCTTTCAGGAAAAAACTTAGAAAAACTGGTGTCACCAGGTAGCAGAACCGGAGCAGGGGCAGCCTCGGCAAGTCTCAGCCCGAACGGGTAGCCCTTAACTACGCACGCACGCGAGGTAGGCCGTGCGAATGCCGGGCGAGGATAGATATATAGGTGTATGTAGATCCATCCATCATGACCATCAGCACGCAGCAGCGGGAGCCCAGCATACATAGCGGGATGGGACCAGCAGGTAATACGTAAGCAGAGTGCGTGGGAGCGTAGCAGCGGTAGTACGTAGTAGTTCTACTTATAAAAACTATCACTAGTAGATAATTTTTATTAGTGAGAACATTTTCGTCAATGTACGTTATGTGCAACTATGTATGTATATATGGCAGTGATGACTTTCGAATCCGATGCCACAAGATAGGTGTAGGCGTGCGTGCGTGTTTTCATCTATATATGATGATGCTTCTGTGGCAACTCATAGAGCGGCTTTGAGTAGTAGGAATGCTAGCTAGGTATAATAAGGTGGCGGGCGGGGTTCAGTAGATAGGGACACATACAGGTCCGTCACATGCACCCATGCATCTATCTCAAATCGATCGACCTGCGGTGCGTGCGCCCATGCATGCAGGAGGTAGGACTACCAACTACGTACATATATAAGTAGGAAATGCATGGTCAGCAGTAGCAGCAGCGCATGCACGAGGCCGGCGCAGACCGGTACAGCAACAGGCAGCAGCACAGCTGCAGTGTATGTATGTATGCATGTATGCATGCATGTATGCATGCATGCATGCATGCATGCATTATGCATGCACGTAGGGCGGGCGGGCAAGCAACACTTCACTTGCTTGCATGACGACCTACGTAGCTAGCTAGCTATCAAGCCCTCGGATTAACCTCATGATAAGAAAGTGCGCGTGGCTTACAGCTGCACTTCGTGGTTGTAGCGTCGTAGTTCTCATACCCAGTGGCGCAACCACAGGTTGGTACCTGACCAGGTGTCGGCGAAGGAGTGCAGGTGGTAGTGCTGTCCCTTCCGCAGATCCCAACAACGTCACACTCGTTAATATCTGCATTATCACATGCATTCAGGAGGAGCAGCATCCATATGGGCGGTACATCATCAGGGAAACGAAGTTCAGAAGTAGGCATGGAGCAGATAATAAGCACGTAAATAGTGTAAATGCAAATGCGATCTTAGGTGCGTGCGTGTACTGTAGGTAAGTTTGAACCAGCACTAACCACGCATCTCTGTTTGGTTCACTGCGTCGATGCACTACTGCACCGACCGCAGTGCGGAAATCGTCATAAGACTATATCAAAAGAACACTTTTTGGGCGGGGCCCCAGCGCGAAGCGCCTCGGGGGGCCCCGCCCCCAACAATCAAAAATCCTATAGCGGTGTAGCTCAATTGGGAGAGCCCGAAAAATCTAATCCTTGTGGCCTGGGAGATCCCAGGTTCAATTCCCACAAGGTGCTGCACAGGAGATGCAGGTTCGAATCCTGCCACCGAACCCGATGGTGCGGGCAGCCAATAGCCATCGGTGTGGTTAGGGAGAACTAACTGTTGTATGAGTAGTTGGGGCTTAGGCCAGAGACTCAAGTACACCAAGCATAGCGGCATGCTGGACATGGAGCTGGCATGCTGGACATGGAGCTGGCGGAAGACCGGTTTCTGGAGAGCGCTTAAATCTCAATAATTGATACAAATATGAGTTAGGGATGTGGCAGGAGCACCAGCCTCCGGCGAGTTGCACTAACTGGTCGTGTTCCACAGCCACAATGTGGCGTGGGCCTTAGCGATATGAGGTGGATTGGTATTGGTACTGGTGGCGTGAGCGTATAGGGTGTACTGATGCCCTCACCGCCCCGCCCGCCCCCTTAACACATGCCAGGCCTAGTGCCGGTGTAATGTAATAATAATAATAATAATCCTAGAGCGAGGTAGGCATACATACATACGTTAAGGGAGGTATCACCCTGTTCGTTGGGGAACAAGTCCGTTGCTTGGCTCAAGCCCTAATACTACTACTAAATATGCGTATGCTCACCCGTGCAGGTCTTGGTTGTAGCGTCGTAGTTCTCATACCCAGTGGCGCAACCACAGGTTGGTACCTGACCAGGTGTCTGCGACGGAGTGCAGGTGGTAGTGCTTCCCCTTCCGCAGATCCCTACAACGTCACACTCGTTATCTGCAATAACACCATATTCAGGAGGAGCAGCTTCCATATGTAAGGGCGGTACATCATCATCAGGGAAACTAATAAGTTCAGATGTACCATGTTTCCATCCAAGCATGGAAACGAAGGTTACCCATGGGGAAGGTGCAACAATATAGGATGAGGGGAGGGAATGCATGTCAGGAGGCAGGTATCATCGCTCATATAGAGTACGTATGTAGAGCATATGCGTATTACTTAGTCATACTACATAAAACATGCTTTGCAGTTCCGCGCTACATACTGTACATGCCTGGTAAATATTATACTTGGAAATATATCTGGAGTGCATACTCCTCAGCAGCATGTAGGCCATGGTAGCTAGACATTATGGTATGACTACGGCAAGCATACAACTTACCGACATAGGCTACTCCAAATGTAATGTCTTCGAGAGGTCTATTGTGGAATTCCGCAAGCGCAACCTGCAGCAACGTGTAGCAACGATTTCACGCTCTGTGCTCTGTGCGTATGTGCTATTCATCAATATTACTAGCTCTGTGCGTATGTGCGTATTCATCAATATTAATAGCTCTGTGCGCATTCATCAATATTACTTATTATTACATATTACCATGCAAAGGATGAGCCGGGTCGATACTACTACTACTCCATCGATCCATGCATTGATCCAGGCACACTTAGTACTGCTGCATGCTGTAGCGGGTAGTGTATGTGGGCTGCTTGCTTGCTTGCCTGGCGCATGCGACAATCGGCCCAGCAATGTGGATAGGTCATCGATATACAATCATTCAACAGCAAAAAACCATTACTAGCGCCAACTATTACTATATATACATATGTATTCGTTCTTGGCTCACTATCCCGTCCCCTAGGCACGCATGCATGCACTCCCTCATCAGCTACCTATATATGCCGGTAGCTAGCTGTAGGCACGCATGCAAATAATGTAATGAAGGAAATGATATAAATGGCTGTACATACAGCAGTAATGTATCAGACCAGACGTTATTACAGTAATAATAACTAGGTACCACGCACACCACGTACCACGTAATCAGTATTTGCGCTGACCTCAACCTGTAAGCCTGAGCAAAGGTTCCATCTGTCGTCGTTCATACCGAGGATCCTCCTTCTGCTGTCCAACATGTACACTACGGGGTCAACCTGGCCATTATTGTTACATAAGCGGCCCAAGGCGGTAACAGCCACGTAACCGTTGCTGCCTGCTGTGAAGCGTCCCCAGATGGCGTTCCTTGAATCCAGTACTTCCGCTCCCAAAGCTTTCAAATCGAATCTTTCAGGAAAAGACTTAGAAAAACTGGTGTCACCAGGTAGCAGAACCGGAGCAGGGGCAGCCTCGGCAAGTCTCAGCCCGAACGGGTAGCCCTTAACTACGCACGCACGCGAGGTAGGCCGTGCGAATGCCGGGCGAGGATAGATATATAGGTGTATGTAGATCCATCCATCATGACCATCAGCACGCAGCAGCGGGAGCCCAGCATACATAGCGGGATGGGACCAGCAGGTAATAAGCAGAGTGCGTGGGAGCGTAGCAGCGGTAGTACGTAGTAGTTCTACTTATAAAAACTAGTAGATAATTTTTATTAGTGAGAAAATTTTCGTCAATGTACGTTATGTGCAACTATGTATGTATATATGGCAGTAATGACTTTCGAATCCGATGCCACAAGATAGGTGTAGGCGTGCGTGCGTGCGTGTTTTCATCTACAGTATATATGATGATGCTTCTGTGGCAACTCATAGAGCGGCGGCTTTGAGTAGTAGGAATGCTAGCTAGGTATAATAAGGTGGCGGGCGGGGTTCAGTAGATAGGGACACATACAGGTCCGTCACATGCACCCATGCATCTATCTCAAATCGATCGACACCGGTGCGGCTGCGGTGCGTGCGCCCATGCATGCAGGAGGTACGTAGGACTATCAACTACATATATAATAAGTAGGAAATGCATGGTCAGCAGTAGCAGCGCATGCACGAGGCCGGCGCAGACCGGTACAGCAACAGGCAGCAGCACAGCTGCAGTGTATGTATGTATGCATGTATGCATGCATTATGCATGCACGGCGGGCGGGCAAGCAACACTTCACTTGCTTGCATGACGACCTAGCTAGCTAGCTATCAAGCCCTCGGATTAACCTCATGATAAGAAAGTGCGCGTGGCTTACAGCTGCACTTCGTGGTTGTAGCGTCGTAGTTCTCATACCCAGTGGCGCAACCACAGGTTGGTACCTGACCAGGTGTCGGCGACGGAGTGCAGGTGGTAGTGCTGTCCCTTCCGCAGATCCCTACAACGTCACACTCGTAATCTGCAATAACACCATATTCAGGAGGAGCAGCTTCCATATGTAAGGGCGCGCGGTACATCATCATCAGGGAAACTAATAAGTTCAGATGTACCATGTTTCCATCCAAGCATGGAAAGGTTACCCATGGGGAAGGCAGGTACAACAATATAGGATGAGGGGAGGGACGGGAATGTATGTCAAGAGGCAGGTATCATCGCTCATATATAGTATGTAGAGCATATGCATATTACTTAGTCATACTACATAAAACATGCTTTGCAGTTCCGCGCTACATACATGCCTGAAGTAAGGTAAATATTATACTTGGAAACATATCTGGAGTGCATACTCCTCAGCATGTAGGCCATGGTAGCTAGACATTATGGTATGACGGCAAGCATACAACTTACCGACATAGGCTACTCCAAATGTAATGTCTTCGAGAGGTCTATTATGGAATTCCGCAAGCGCAACCTGCAGGGGTGTAGCAACGATTTCACGCTCTGTGCTCTGTGGGTATGTCATCAATATTACTTATTATTACATATTGCCATGCAAAGGATGAGCCGGCGGGTCGATACTACTACTACTCCATCGATCCATGCATTGCTTGATCGAGGCCTAGGCACACTTCGCTTAGTACTGCTGCATGCTGTAGCCGGTAGTGTGGGCTGCTTGGTAGTGTGGGCTGCTTGCTTGCTTGCTTGCGTGCGACAATCGGCCCAGCAATAATGTGGATAGGTCATCGATATACAATCATTCAACAGCATAAAAAAATAACTAGCGCCAACTATTACTATATATACAAATGTATTCGTTCTTGGCTCACTATCCCGCCCCCTAGGCACGCATGCATGCACTCCCTCATCAGCTACCTATATATGCCGGTAGCTAGCTGCTGTAGGCACGCATGCAAATGTAATGAAGGAAATAATATAAATGGCTGTACATACAGCAGTAATAATGTATCAGACCAGACGTTATTACAGTAATAATAACTACGTGCGTGGTGCGTGCGTGGTACGTACGTACCACGTAATCAGTATTTGCGCTGACCTCAACCTGTAAGCTTGAGCAATAGTTGGTATATCTAATAATGTCGTCGTTAGAACCGAGGATCCTCCCCGTGTTGTCCAACATGTACACTATGGGGTCAACAGTGGCCCACTGGCCATTGTTACATAAGGGGCCCAAGGCGGTAACAGCCACGTAACCATTGCTGCCTGCTGTGAAGCGTCCCCAGATGGCGTTCCTTGAATCCAGTACTTCCGCTCCCAAAGCTTTCAAATCGAATCTTTCAGGAAAAACCTTAGAAAAACTGGTGTCACCAGGTAGCAGAACCGAAGCAGGGGCAGCTTCAGCAAGTCTCAGCCCGAACGGGTAGCCCTTATTAACTACACATAGCATGCGAGGCAGGGTGCATACGAACATGGAGGCGGAGCGAGAAAAGATAGGTCCATCGATCCATCATGATCATCATCAGCACGCAGCGGGAGTCGAGCAAATACAGGTCGGTGGTGCGCGATGAGACCAGATAAGCATAGTGGGAGGGTATGTAGCAGCAGTAGTACGTAGTAATAAGTAGCGGGAGAGAGGTGCGTGTTTATTAGATAGTGGTATTGGCACTATTGGCACTCGTTTTTGGCACTGTGTCCGCGCGCAGGCAGCAGGGCAAAAAGGCTCCCTCGGTGCCTGCGCCCATTCATCTGTATTATATATGCAGAAGGTAGCTACGTACGCCTGCCAATTACATATGTGGGAAATGTATGGTCAGCGTAGCAGCGCATGCATGCCAGCACATACAGGCCATCCGCACTTGAGACCCTTTATAATGCGACATAATCTTGCAATCAATGTCAGCAGTCATAGGATTATTTTACGAATTTGATTTAAAGCTACAGTAGCTGGCAGCACTGCGTACCTCAACCTTTCGTAGCATGCATGTGCTCACCCGTACAGGTCTTGGTTGTAGCGTCGTAGTTCTCATACCCAGTGGCGCAACCACAGGTTGGTGCCTGACCAGGTGTCTGCGACGGAGTGCAGGTGGTAGTGCTGTCCCTTCCGCAGATCCCTACAACGTCGCACTCATGCACGGACCCTCGAGCGCTGCTGGATGACTTCGTTTCACCATCGGAGGCCCCAACGCACCCAATGAATGAATTGTTACACAGTAAGAGACAT
Source organism: Yamagishiella unicocca (assembly GCA_003116995.1). Taxonomy (NCBI): domain Eukaryota; kingdom Viridiplantae; phylum Chlorophyta; class Chlorophyceae; order Chlamydomonadales; family Volvocaceae; genus Yamagishiella; species Yamagishiella unicocca. The sequence continues at coordinate 119,453 of BDSL01000016.1, read as the reverse complement.
ACTAGGGGCCAGAAGCACTTTGAGCGCTGCATTTTGAAGCAATAACGGCCAACCCGTGCCTCCCTTAATGGTGCGCTTAATGGTGACAGGAAGGGTAGGGAGTTGAAGTCCTACTACAAGAAATGATATTGTGCGGCGCGTGTGAGCTACTTGTAATAGAAGCATGTTACGGGCGTAGGGCCCTCGCTCCCTGGTCCTGTCGTCCATATCCGCGCGAACCGTTCGATTGGTCAGGAGGCGTAACGCCTGCACTACGTAATGCACTACGTAATAAGGAAAACAATTTACGTAGCTGGTTTATTTCGTCATGACCGTCATCATCCCTAAATCAGCATTTGTTCCTGATGTAAACCTCATTTCTGCTGGGCATTCGAGCAGCAGTACGTGCGTGTAGCTCATCTTCTATATATCGACCATGCATATTCCTTGAGTCGCGCAATAACGGCAGACTCTATCCGCTCGGGCTCGACCCCGCCTTAGGCAGGGCGGTTGGCTTCAAGATCCCAGAAACCTAATCTGAACCGCATCAGCGGCACATGATGCTGACGCGGTCTAACAGAGCAGGTATGGCCTATTTAGGCCGTCGGGTCCAGCCTCCTACCTTTCGCATCAATCAGCCCCATCCAGTGTTTATAACGACACATCTTAACTCCGGGTATTCACCGTCCGAGGTGAAGGCCCGCCCGTGGGATGACTCCGTTCGAATAAACCTTTTTACTTCGGGAACTTGCCCGTGACGTACTGCTTGATTGGACGATGTGTATCGATGTGTATGTGAGATAATCTTCCCTTCTCAACCCTTTGTTCCTTGCACTTATAAAAAAAAGTAGAACTTGCAACGTTCTAAGAATAATAATGCAAAGAGCGCCGCAATTCATGACAGATTGCAAAGTATGTATTGGCGGTAAGGCTGGTTCCTTGGATGTTTTTGTGATCTTTTTGAGACCATTTATTGAAGTATAACTCTTAGGAAGTCCGGAAGTGACTGATATAAAAGGCATAGCAAAACGTGCTTGTCTGTCGTCCGTGACGTACCGTGTGCAAGCAAGTCACCAATAAACCATATGCATCTCGCTGCTGGCTTGGTGCAGGTGGCTCGTGTTTTCTGGACGCGCTTGTGCTCCCCCCCGGGCTCCACCGAGTTGTGCGTGCTGCCTTCTCCGTGTCCTCGTGTTTGGCTGCCTTTGGCTTTTGCCCCTTTCCGGCCGGTGAGGGCGGGCTCTTTTGCCCAGTGATCTGTGTCGTGGTCTGGCCCATCGGGCCCGCCTGGTTGCGCTTCCGCGCTTATAGCCGTTCTCGGCCCCCTTGTAATACTCGCATTCTCTTTACTCGCATTCTCCTTAACGAAGAGGAATATGAATAGCATATTTCACGAGAACGGGCTTATGTCCCGGTTTGTTTTTGGCGTCGTGTTTGTTCCCGTTTGCATGCAAGTCAGCCTTGGAGGGTCCGTCCCAGTCCAAGCTTGTGAACTAGCAATAATTACATATGTAGAACTAGATCGAGACAGCAACTAACGGACAGCCACAGGTCCACTACCACCGGCAGTAGCCAAACCTACCACTGACACACAGGCAGCACCCGGCGAAGCCCCCCCTCCTCCTCTCCGCGCCATGGCGTCGTGAAGGACGCCATGGCGTACGAGGTCTTGGTTATAGCGTCGTAGTTCTCATACCCAGTGGCGCAACCACAGGTTGGTGCCTGACCAGGTGTCGGCGACGGAGTGCAGGTGGTAGTGCTGTCCCTTCCGCACGCAGATCCCTACAACGTCGCACTCATGCACGGACCCTCGAGCGCTGCTGCTGGATGACTTCGTTTCACCATCGGAGGCCCCAACGCACCCAATGAATGAATTGTTACACAGTAAGAGACATACTAGGGGCCAGAAGCACTTTGAGCGCTGCATTTTGAAGCAATAACGGCCAACCCGTGCCTCCCTTAATGGTGCGCGTAATGGTGACAGGAAGGGAGTTGAAGTCCTACTACAAGAAATGATATAGTGTGGCGCGTGTGAGCTACTTGTAATATAAGCATGTTACGGGCGTAGGGCCCTCGCTCCCTACCTGGTCCGCCGGTCCTGTCGTCCATATCCGCGCGAACCGTTCGATTGGTCAGGAGGCGTAACGCCTGGACTATGAGTACATAACGCACTACGTAATAAGGAAGACAATTTACGTAGCTGGTTTATTTCGTCATGACCGTCATCATCCCTAAATCAGCATTTGTTCCTGATGTAAACCTCATTTCTGCTGGGCATTCGAGCAGCAGTACGTGCGTGTAGCTCATCTTCTATATATCGACCATGCATATTCCTTGAGTCGCGCAATAACGGCAGACTCTATCCGCTCGGGCTCGACCCCGCCTTAGGCAGGGCGGTTGGCTTCAAGATCCCAGAAACCTAATCTGAACCGCATCAGCGGCACATGATGCTTACGCGGTCTAACAGAGCAGGTATGGCCTATTTAGGCCGTCGGGTACAGGTGGCGCGAGCGTATAGGGTCTACTAACACCCTCACCGCCCCGCCCCCGTAATACATGCTAGGCCTAGTGCCAGCGTACCCATTATTATTATTATTATTAGGCCGTCGGGTCCAGCCTCCTACCTTTCGCATCAATCAGCCCCATCCAGTGTTTATAACGACACATCTTAACTCCGGGTATTCACCGTCCGAGATGAAGGCCCGCCCGTGGGATGACTCCATTCGAATAAACCTTTTTATTTCGGGAACTTGCCCGTGACGTACTGCTTGATTGGACGATGTGTATGTAAGATAATCTTCGTTCCCTTCTCAACCCTTTGTTCCTTGCACTTATAAAAAAAAAGTAGAACTTGCAACGTTCTAAGAATAATAATGCAAAGAGCGCCGCAATTCATGACAGATTGCAAAGTATGTATTGGCGGCAAGGCTGGTTCCTTGGATGTTTTTGTGATCTTTTTGAGACCATTTATTGAAGTATAAGTCCGGAAGTGTAACGAAGGTCGCGAAAAGGCCTCCTAGGATGCTGAGCGAGCGTAGTTATTAGTACTTTATAGGTCTGTTGTACAGCCTTATGTGCTTGCTGTGTAGCTTCGCTACATTCCCCCCCCCTCTGAAGGGCGCACGTCCTCGGGCACCCACGCCTTCTGCGGACTCAGCTGAGGTTCATACGTGACCTTGCTGGCGTGTAGGGGCATAGGCTCTCTTTTTGAGGCCTGTGCACTGTATTTGTACTTTTGTGTACTCGCTTGCTCAGCCTCTCTTCACCATATCCTACCCTCTTAGCGGCAGCATTCCCCACACAGAACATGTGAGGCTGCACTCGCAATTCAGGTTTTTCGAAGAAAGAGCATTTGACTGATATAAAAGGCATAGCAAAACGTGCTTGTCTGTCGTCCGTGACGTACCGTGTGCAAGCAAGTAAGTCACCAATAAACCATATGCATCTCGCTGCTGGCTTGGTGCAGATGGTTCGTGTTTTCTGGACGCGCTTGTGCTTTCCCCCGGGCTCTGAGTTGTGCGTGCTGCCTTCTCCGCGCGTGTCCTCGTGTTTGGCTGCCTTTGGCTTTTGCCCCTTTCCGGCCGGTGAGGGCGGGCTCTTTTGCCCAGTGATCTGTGTCGTGGTCTGGCCCATCGGGCCCGCCTGGTTCGTTGCGCTTCATTCCGCGCTTATAGCCGTTCTCGGCTCCCTTGTAAAACTCGCATTCTCTTTACTCGCGTTCTCCTTAACGAAGAGGAATATGAATAGCATATTTCACGAGAAAGTAAGGGCTTACTGTACGTCCCGGTTTTTTTTGGCGTCGTGTTTGTTCCCGTTTGCTTGCAAGTCAATTGGAGGGTCCCAGTCCAAGCTTGTGAACTAGCAATTACATACGTAGAACTAGAGCGAGACAGCAACGGACAGCCACAGGTCCACGCACTACCACCGGCAGTAGCCAAAGCTACCACTGCTGACACACAGGCAGCACCCGGCGAAGCCCCCCCCCTCCTCTCCGCGCCATGGCGTCGTGAAGTAAGGACGCCATGGCGTAGTGAAGGACGCGTGGGCAGGGTGAGAGGCGCGGGGTGGTGTCCGACGGAGCCCCGGACTCGCAGCGGTGCCGTGCATGACTTGCCATGCACGTCCAGCCATACGGCACACACGGTCTTACGCACGCACGCACCCACGCACCATTGCGACCCTCGTATTGTATTGCTGCATGAGCTTGCGAACGACGCATGGGCGGGGTGGGCGGCGACAGAGGCACTTGCGCGCGTGCGGGGCGTGGGGGATGAATGGGTCGGGGTGATGCGCCGACAATGCCACTTGCACTGACTGACGTAGGCACTTGCACGAGTGCAGGGGAAGGCGAATAGCAACAGTGGGGTCTGGGAGCGAGCGGACAATCAGAGGTTCTTGCGCCATCGGACAAACTTGCGCGTTCGACGGCGGCGCTTGTGTGAGTGGCTCGCCGCTTCGAAGCTGCTACGTTACGACGTTGCCAGTGCTCCCGCCCTACCGCTCTCGCCGCTTTGACGGTGCTTGCGTGCGTGGGCCTAAGCTGTTACAATGCTCTGACGCCGGCGACGCCAGAGCTATTTGATGTGTCCGGACCACTCGCAAGGGCAGGAACACGGCCTAAAAGGCTGGGAAATAACACGGCCACGCACGACGCGCGCGCACACACCGTGTCTGTTCCCATCACAAACACCCGTGTTCCCAACGTACGATTCCCGGCGGCTTAACATCATCCGCATGGAGGGCAATGTTGATGATGAGTACTTGAGCACAACCAGTGAAAGCAATGATTATGGTGGATGGTTTTATACTAGTGAAGGGTTTCCTGTCGTACGGCGGCGCATTTGGGATGACATATTTTGGGGAAATGGGCTTTCGCATGACCTTCCTTCTTAAGAGGTCGATGCTCCCGGTGATGTCTTAGCCGATGGCAGTGTGCGCGGTGGGTGGTTCATGTAAGGAAACAACATGGTGTATTACACAAAGATAGAAACTCTAAACAATCCATGTTTTGCTATTTCCCTCCTTAGGGAGGAAGCGTGGAGCCAGGCCTTCCGCACCTTGGTGATGCACTTGTTGTGGCGGGCGACGGAATTCCAGTCGCCAGCAGGCTTCCGAGCTGGTAAAGTTACTAGCCGTAAGCACGATACTCGGGAAGGCGTCATCGATCGACTCCATTACTCCCCAGGCTCAGCACGCCGTCGTACGTGAGGAGGGACCACCAGGGACCAGGGCAGTTACGGGTCCTCCAGCAACACCGTGACTGCGGGGAGCACGGCCGACGGTGACGGTGACCTATCCTTTATTATCAGGGCTATATGTGGCAACTGATGCAGCGTGAGTGGTGACACGGCACGCAGTTGGCAAACAACGTGACGTGCACAAGTGCAGCCTTCCCTTCCTATGCTCACCCGCCTGGGATATGTTATGCCCCTAGTGGCGTGGATGCACACACGTTGCAACGAGCCCCCTGCCTCCCAGTGCGCTCCAGTATGGTCCCCTTATTCACCTCCAGTAGTGTACCTGGGGCGTGAGGCTTAATGTTATGTGTGGCTCCTTGTAAGGTTGTTTAGTGGCTCACTGCAAGTAAGGTGGAACAGCGATGTTCACAGAGCGACCCAGCATAGCTGGCCCAAAGTCCCTCGGCCTCCAGCGCGCTTTAGTATAGCTAGAACACTGCAAATATGCACATATGGTAGCGACCATGGGCCGTGGTGCTGAGTTGTATGCGTGGGAACTGGCTAGGCATGGTTGGTGGGTAGAGCAGTGATGCTCACCCAGCATTCTTGGGCTTCCTGGAACTGCCTCTTAAGACCCCTGCCTCCCACCGTGCTCCAGTATGGTCCTCGTAGGTCCGCCCAGTCATGCCAGAACCGCCGTATCCTCCCAGATTTTTGCCAACCCCACCAGACCCGCTAAGGGGTACGCAGACCTTACCTTATCATGCCAGACCACACCAGAACGTCAACGGTGCAACATAGAAGCACTGTTTGCTTGATGATGTACTGGAGAAGTAATTGGCTTTGCGTCAACCAGTGCTGCTGCCCGACACATCCAGCTACCGTGTGTTAAATTGATCCAGAAACTTGACCTCCTATTTGTCCGGTGATGGAATAAGCACCGCCACAAGAGTCGTTCGAGCCTACGAGTTTGAAAACGTAAATTCAAAAAGCGCGCGAGCCAGTGATTGCGCCACATGTGAACTTCTAAGGTGTAAGCAGTCATCTTTCGTTGTTAATATGTCGTGTCACATGTAAGGTCAAGGCCCTGAGAAGCCGGACAAGGTCTTACAACAACATCTCTATGCGTGCCCTTCAGGACGAAGCATGAGCGCAACTAACGGAAGGAATCGTAGCAAGATAATGTTGCGTACTGAAGATGTATTGAGTGCCGCTGCACTTTGACAGACGCTGTGTTCTCAGCAGTGTTGCCGTATTCGAATACGACACCGCAGCCAACTCCTATGCTCCTGTCATACTGTCACTCAAGTAAAAATCACCCTCACACTTGTCAGTTGCCCTCTCCCACACTTGTCACGCCACTAAAGGCAGCAGGTAGACCAGCTCACTGGGTTGTTCATAAACTGGTTTCTTAGAAAGCGTGGTAGTGCCCATCCCTAAGTTTGCGAAGCCTGACTACACCAGCTTAGGACCGGCTTAGCTAAGCCGGCGCACCTGCTTAACCCATATACGTAGCCGTTTGGTAGGGCGCAGGCACAATCAGAGCCACTAAGGCGGTATTTGAGGCCTGCTCCTGTGCATGTGATTACGGGGGGCCCCTCCAGCTGCGGACGTGGGCTGGTAGCAACATCTCGGAGGGGTGCGCTGACCAATTCATTGACGGCGGTGCGGCAGCCATTCGCCAAAACACGCCCACGTACGATGACTACATACCGTCGTGCAGCGCACCACTTTCAAAGCGATTTGCGCTGCTTACGGCACGCCACCGCCGCCTGCCGTGATGATCCTTGGTGCCATGGACGCGTCCTCGGAGAGGCCCGCTGAGGCCTCCGAGACGGTCGAGGAATCCGAGGAGGCTTCGTTCTGAGCGAGGCATTCGACTGAGAAACTTCATCACGTGATGCATGTGCAGGCGGGGATGGGTAAGGGGGTGCAAGAGGAGAAGCGGCTCTGTATGTGTGTTAACATCCCGCTGGAGCCGCTTCTCCGAAAGCTATTCATTCACAATGTACGGGCAGCAGTAGTGATGTTTCCCGTCATGCACGGTATGTGCTTTTATGTCCAGACAATGTGGGTTCTGCTCAGCGTTGTCGTTGGGCTGTTTTGTATACATGACACACAGTACAACAACAGTACATTCCCAGCTGGGGCGACAAGCATACAGCAGGGAGTGAAAGTGAAATGTTGTCTTACACGCAGCGGAACCAGACAAGACCAGGCCCACTCGGGGAACGGCGCGATGTCTGTTTTCGGGATTTCCGTCTGTTCTGTCACTGTCCTGTCACTGTTCCGCAACTAAGTGGAACGTTCTGTCACAAAACAATGAGAACCCCAGTTGCCGCGTGGTAACTCCGCTCAGCGTTTCGGGTCCGTCCAGCACATATTGTCGTCACTCGGGATATACAGTAACTAACATGGTCGTCTCCATTCCAATGAGATCCCCGCACCACTACTCCTGACGCGCATTGTGGAACTCTGGCGGTTCCGCGTGCGTGTGTCCGCGTGTGCTCCAAGGGTCGCGGAAAACGGGGATAGGAGCTGTAACAGTTCCTTTCGACAATAATGTATAGTGTGCAGATTATTTTCATGCACGTATTACACGCTGCAAACCTGACGTACGCAACTCGTGTTGTTCGAGGAGGCAAATGGACATGGTGACAAATGGTAACAAATGGACATAGTGACAACGAGTTGCGTACGCCTCCGCCTCCTCCTGCTCTTTGTCTTGCCTTCCAAATGTGGACCCTGGACGCTACCAACTCGAACCCAACCCCGCCCCAAACACCATGTCGCACAGGCAAGGCCGACGCGATCTTCCTGGCACGCGTGATGCTCCGAGACCCGCACTGGCCGATGCGCGCGGCTTCGGAGCTGTGGTTCGCAGACATGCGCTACCCCGCTCAGTACGCGCGGGCGATCAAGTAGCGCAGGAGCCTGAGCGAGCCGCCGTGCGTTTCGTGCAATGCATGAGAGCCTTCAGTCGGGAGTAGGCAGATCGTGACGAGCCGGGGCCTGCGAGGTGGCGCGCATCGGAAAAACCACCTGTGGGATTCTCATGTACATCTCGGGGCACCACGTACGCGGGAAGCGAGGTGGGAGAGGCGAAGCAAATGCAGTTGTGGGGAGGAGGCGTGTCGCGATGTTAACCACACGCCGCAAGGCGTCGCTGTAATGTTGCCTTGCCTCGAACAAGTAGGGTTCGAGTCCGCTGGCCAGCGTGTCGTAGGGCGCATTCGGAGGGCTGAGAAGAAACCCGTGTGTCGACACACGGAGAGAAGTAAGACCGCGGAGGGGGGGCGACATCGTGTGTGGTGTGCCAGGGACGCAGGCTGCGCTCGGAGCATAATGTATAGGGCATAGGGCCTGTGAGGGCGATAGGGTGGGTTCCTGGGGGCGCAACGCGTGTGCGGGGGGGGGTCCGAAGCGGTGAAGGGTAAGTGGCTGGCCGTTACACAGCAAAGGTGACGACCGTGCTGTCCAGACACCCTCCGCTCCTCAATAAGCCCTCCGCTCAAGCCTTCACTGCAGTATCACCCGGACACAGCGCGCAGCCGTCCTTATTCCTTGCACGATATGTCGCTTCCTCACACAACAGGAACCACACCTACACCGCACCTGCGCAGCCGCCTGCACCCATGGCACGGATCCACCCCACGAACAAATCTCCAACCCCTCCCCCACGGCCCCGCCTGCCGTGTATAGAAGCCGCATTGGATTGCTGATGCCTTTGCCTTGGTGGCGGTGTGCAGCTGTTGGCCCCACGAAGGTTCTAGTGGTGGTTCCCGCCGTGACCCGGGGGAGACTTGGGCCGAAGCGATTCGATCTCGTCGGACGAGGGCACCAGCGTCACCGAGCCCGGCGGCGGCTTGGGCCCCACCACGTTCTGCACCCAGATGCTGCCGTCGCGGTTCCGGAAGTGCTCCGAGTACGCCTGTCGGGGGGTTAAGAGGTGATGGGAGGAAGAGAGGGAGGGAGGGGCGCAGGTGGACGTGGTGGGTGAACGGGGCTGCGGCCGGGGGTAGGCATCGACGAACGGGGCTGCATCCCGCGACCGTGACCGTGACCGTGCCTGTGGCGTACCTTTGCGGAGAAGTTGGTTGAGGTGAGCGACTTGCCCACAGTCACCCAGCCCTCCCGGATGTTGTGGTCCTCACCAAACAGCTCCAAGCGCCGTCTGGTGCGCGGCAGGGAGGGCGGCCGGCAGGGAGGGCGGCAGGGCAGTCGGTGCGCTGCGTTGCCGAATGTACGGCGCTTCTCGCAGTGGTAGCGGCACATCACACGCCGCACCCCGCGACGGCGAGAGGGCACCAAGCGAGGGGTGCCGGACACGAGAGGGCCGACAAACACAGCCGCCTCCAGGTGCTGGTCAAGCGCCTTGATCATCCCTCCCTCACAGACCAACGTGTTGTCCCTGGCCTAAGCTCACATTAACTCCCAGGCCACCTCCACTACAACCCAGCCGGGCCCCGTGTCGACCGGGCTGCCTGTGCGCCTGCCCAGCCCAAGAGCTCCGCCGCACCTCCCGTTGCAGAAGCGCTCTATGATGTGGTAGAGCTCGTCCGGCTTGCGCATGGACCCCAGCTCCGGCTCCTCGCTCACGATAACGTCCGTGTCCACGTTGGTGTGGATGATGTGGCCGTCAGTGGCTCGCCGCACGGTGCCCTTGATGCCCATCAGGCAGTGCTCCTGAGCGGGGTGATGGGGGCAGCGGGTCCAGGAGCGGGGTGATGGGGGCAGCGGGTCCAGGAGCGGGGTGACGGGGGCAGCGGGGCCAGGAGCGGGTGATGGGGGCAGCGGGGCCAGGAGCGGGTGATGGGGGCAGCGGGGCCAGGAGCGGGGTGATGGGGGCAGCGGGGCCAGGAGCGGGTGATGGGGGCAGCGGGGCCAGGAGCGGGTGACGGGGGCAGCGGGGCCAGGAGCGGAGTGGTTAGGCACGTGGCCCGCAGGTTCTTGGCGGCAAGGAGATTGCGGACACCGACCAACGCCGCGCCCGGGAACACCAGCCGGCCAGCGAGGCTGAAAGGCACTGTCCGGAGCGTACAGTCGGAGTTGGAGCCGGGTTCCGGAGCGTACAGTCGGAGTTGGAGCCGGGTTGGAGCGTACAGTCGGAGTTGGAGCCGGGTTCCGGAGCGTACAGTCGGAGTTGGCGCCGGGTTCCGGAGCGTACAGTCGGGGTTGGAGCCGGGTCTCGACTTCTTGCCGCCTGGCCCCCAAGCAGTGCCCGATACCCCTGCCCCTGCCCCGCCCGCCGCAAACCTTCGTGTGCACCAGCATGCTCTCCGGGTTCTGGTTGGCAGCCTGCAGGTAGGCCCGCCGGCCTTGGTCCTTGTTGGTCTTGATCCAACAGATGTCCTCGCAGCGCCGGAAACCCCATTTCTGGAGACAGGTCAGCAGGGAGGGGGTCGGCAGGGAGGGGGTCAGCAGGGAGGGGGTCAGCAGGGAGGGGGTCAGGGCTGCTGACTTGCGTCGCCGTGCCCTCACCTGCATGCACACCCTGCCCGCCTCCAGCCCCTCCTCTGCTCCGCACCACAGGAACAGGAAGCAGGGGGTGTCCGCGATGGCCTCGATCTCCAGCGCCTGGATGTCCTGCCAGTTCCATACCTCCGAGTCAGACACCTGAGGGCGGGCCGCGGGGGGGGGGTTAGGAGAATCTGCGAACCCACCGCGGGGGGGGGAGGCATACCGACCGGTGGGTGATTCGAAATAGGGCAGGGCAGGGCAGGGCAGGGCAGGGCAGGGCAGGGCAGGGCAGGGCAGGGCAGGGCAGGGCAGGGCAGGGCAGGGCAGGGCAGGGCAGGGCAGGGCAGGGCAGGGCAGGGCAGGGCAGGGCAGGGCAGGGCAGGGCAGGGCAGGGCAGGGCAGGGCAGGGCAGGGCAGGGCAGGGCAGGGCAGGGCAGGGCAGGGCAGGGCAGGGCAGGGCAGGGCAGGGCAGGGCAGGGCAGGGCAGGGCAGGGCAGGGCAGGGCAGGGCAGGGCAGGGCAGGGCAGGGCAGGGCAGGGCAGGGCAGGGCAGGCGGTGCCAGCCGTCACGAGGTCCCGCCAAAAGGCGGCGCATCTGCTTCTGCTCTTAACAGTCGGCGATGTTGATACTCGTTACCGTAAGCCTTAGAAATGCGATAACCATACCGCGTTCCGGAAACTTGCTTGTGCAATCCTCTGATTTCGTCCATCCCGGTGCGCATATTTTGTACGCGCCAGTGTGCAGACCCGACTGTACGACGTACGATGGCCTCTGTGTGTTTCGTGCCGCATAGTACGGTGCGCCCCCTCCGCCCCCGCCGCACCATCCCTGGCGCCCTCCGCACGTACTCCTCCCAGGGCGGGTCCACCAGGATCACGTCGAACTTGGTGCCGAAGGTCTCGGGGCTTAGCCGCAGGTTGCGCAGGTCGGTGCGCAGGAACATGGGCGGGGTGGCGAAGGCGGACACCTGGCGGTCTTTCCGATTGATGAGCTCCTTGAGCTTGGGGTACTCCTCGTACCTGCCGTACAAAAGATGTCGTACGTGGGGTCGGGTGGGGAAGGATTGAGGGCGCGGTGCGGTGCCAGGTGGGGCTGGGAGCGGGTTTAGAGGTGGAGGATGGAGCTGCCTACACCGTACCCCCAGCCACCTCTTATGTGAGCTCCCTATCCATGTACGGCAATGATGCTGCCGTACTGTTCCCACGCAAACCTCCTACACCACCCACAGGGGGCTGCCCGCACAAAAACCCTAAAACCCTAAGCTCTCCCCCCACGGCAGCCCACCTGTCCGTGAGGTGCGAGTCCCGCAGGTAGTTCTGCGGCCGCAGCTTGGTGTCCACAAAGTTCTGGCTGTAGTCGTTGGCCACGTTTTCTCTGGAGGCGGGGGGCCCGCCCTGAGGACCGGAGGAGCCGCCGTGGCCCCCGCCGCCCCCACCGCCTCCGCCGCCTCCGCCGCCCATGCCTCCCCGCACCGGGCCGCCCTGGCTGCCCATGCTGCCAGCCATGGCACCACCCATTCCACTACCCATGCCGCCGCCCATGCCTCCGCCCCCCATCCCGCCACCACCCATGCCTCCCATTCCGCCACCCATTCCACTACCCATGCCGCCACCCATTCCACCTCCCATTCCGCCACCCATTCCGCCTCCCATGCCGCCGCCACCCATACCCCCGCCCATACCCCCGCCCATACCCCCGCCCATACCCCCGCCCATGCCTCCTTGGTCGCCGCCCATCATTCCCATCGGCATCCCCATTCCCATCCCCATTCCCATTCCCCCGGGTTGGCCTCCCTGGAGTCCTGGGCCCCCCTGCCCCTGCATGCCGCCACCCATGGACAGCCCCATCATGCCGCCTCCCCCCCCTGGAGCGCCCATTCCGCGGCCTTGCTGTCCGAAGCCTGGCAGCAGCGAAGCGGGAGGGTTGGGCGGGATCCGCCGTTGGAGCCGAGGTGCGCCGCCGGTGGCCATGACTAATGTGGGTCACCGCCCCTTCCGTTGTAACGGCTGGTGCGCCCCCGTCCCCCGGCTCCTGGCTGTCCCTGCAGCCAGCAGCCTGCAGCGAGCGAGGACCCCAGACCATTACCACCACCATCCCGGCTGGGGCCCCCCAGGCCCCATAGCCCCTCAGCCCCCCAGCCCCTCAGCCCCTCAGCCCCTCAGCCCCTCGGCACAGCCCTTGAGTCGCACCTTGTTGTCCCGCCCCCGTAGCTCCGAAGTTGGGCATGCCCATACCCATGCCGCCCATGCTCCCCATGCCGCCCATAGGGCCCATGGCGCCCATGTTGCCCATAGGGCCCATGTTGCCGAGCCCCATGCTGAGCAGCACCTCCGGGTTCACGTCCATGGGAAGCCCCTGGGCGCCAGCAGGGGGACGCGAGCGGACAAATGGAGGCACGGTCCCGACAGAAACAGAGCGCTAAGGCAAGAGGAAGGCGTTGAACTGCGTTCGCGATGCGCCGGGCGCCAGAGGGTCGCAAGGGTCACGTCCTGACGCCTGCCGCCCATCACATGAGCTTGTGCAACCAACCCAGGCCACCCGAACATAGAGTCGTAATGAGGCCCCCGTTGCGGTTAAGCAGTTAAAGGGTGAAAGGCTGTGCAGCATCACCCTAGCACTGCCCGCGTGCTGCAGGAGCACCACGCACCGGCATAGGGGGACGTGGCCGCTGCATGCCGTCCATGGTCATGAGGTTCTCCATTAGCGAAGGGCCGGTACCCTCAGAGAACACGCCACCAGCCATCTCGCTTCCGCCTGCAACATTTGAGTCAGGGGGAGTTATGTTGTGTGGGCTGCAAACCGAGAGCGGGGAGCCGTTGACATCGGATGCTATGAAAGCAGTTAACATAAGTTTTGTGGAGGCATGACGCTTCCAAACAACATAGCTATTACGTCATCACACCTGCAGTGTGTGACTGTGCGCTTACCGTTTTGGCGCTGGTTCCCGCCACCGCGAGCGAACATGACCGAGCCCTGTCGTCCCCGGCCGCCGCGTCCTCTGCCTCCCCGCCCGCCGGGAGGACCATCTTGCATCCCCTATGTCGATGGATTGGTGATCTGCCTACGTATTGTTGATTTCGCAGGGAAGTTCACCAATCGACGGCGAATGGTAAAGCCTCGCTCCAAATCTTTGATACGCTAAACAAATCTACGGGGCGTCGAAATGGTCGTCGCCTACAGGATTCCTTTAATGCCGGAACATGGTAGACCAGCCGCTGACGAACGGTGCGTGCAAGCGTCGCAGTGTGACCACGTTGCTGTCTTAATTGCCAGTAGGTTTGATTGAGCAATCGTCGATTGGCCAATTGCCACGTAAGTGTGACCCGTTGTCGTGCTGATCTACATGATGCCGAGAAATGCCTGCCTTGTACGGCGACAGTATTGTCTGGCGAGTGTCGTGCGGGGACTGCCCGCATTTTCCCCACCCACAGCAAGCCACCTAACTGCGCTTACAACTTAAGAGATGCAGGCACCACAACCGCCAGTCTAGACATCAACAGTACCAACCAGCCCGTGACCTCCGCGCTCACGTCTTAAACAGCTCGCCGCAAGCCGGTCTCCTGAACTCGGGCTGTCAAGCATTAACATTATCGGTAGACTGAATCCGGAGATCCTAAGCCTCGCCGGATGATAGATATGGAAACGGGGGAATAATCAGAGGGTAGGAAAGTGGCGTTCTAATCCCAATCCTTGAAATTGGTTGGTCCTATAATCCCTTCCGAAATCTAACCCCCCGCGAGTTTGATCCCTAATCCCTAAACCCCAAAGCCAGTTTTAATCCCCAGCACTGCAATCCCTCGCTGGCTCCCTAGAAAGGAGCTTGACGGCTAGTTCAGTAGGATCTTGCTTCTGCCACCTGCATAAGTCGCCATCATGCCAAATCACGCAGCTCTCTTCCACAAGCACGGGGGCTGTCCTGCATTTACAAACCTAACGCAGTATGCTGGGGGCCGCTGTCTCCGACGGAGATCTGTCCTCGCGTACGATACCGGCCCTCCCTTTGCAAGAGGCGCAACGGTGGCGACGCCGGATAGCCCGATGACAGCGCCGCCGGGACACCCTCTTCCCCTCCAGACATGGTGATCTTCCCCGCCAGGCATGGTGATCTTCCCCGCCAGACATGGTGATCTTCCCCGCCAGGCATGGTGATCTTACAGCAAAACGCCTTTTCGCCGCCACCACCGCTGGCGTCATCTGCATTGCCCCGCACATCACCACCCGCCGCCTGCCGCACTTCCTCGCAGTGCGGAGAAAGGACGGAGGAGCTCATCGAGTCATCGTGTCCTGGCTCACGCAAGCACCCCAACGTAGGCACCCCCCCTCCACCGTGTAATACACATTTCCTCCTGTCGATTCACGGCTTCACTCTCCGCCCCCCGCGTACACCCTCCCCCACCTCCACCACCACCCTGACTCATCTCCCCCCCTCCACTCCAGGGAGGCGTCACCCCAGGTGCGATACCAGGTAGGTAGCTGTCACGGGTGCGGCCCCCGCGTGTGACACCTCCAGCTGCATTTCCAGGTCCCGTGGGTCGGTGCTGCCGGGCCGCAGCACCACCTCCCCGGCCACCTCGTCGTCGGCAGCCAGCCGCATGGTCCTGCAGCAGCAGCAGCCCGGGGGAGGGTCAAAGAAGTGGGGAGGAAGGGGGGGAAGTGGGGAAGGGAAGGTCGATGTATGGTAGGGTATAGGGTAGGTGAGCGCCGTAACGAGGTACGGACACGCGTGTGTGTGGGGGGGGGTGTGGGGGTGTGGGTGGATGTATCGCGTGTAGCCAGGTCGATGTGGAGCCTACTGCAGCGGCACAATCTCCGATCTCGACGGAGCCATCAACCTCGACTGCGCTCAGCATCCACCGCCAGCGCCACTCACCGCCCACCACTACCGCAGCAGCCGCCCTTCTGCGCCCCCCAAGGATACGGTCCCCGCGTCCTAAAACCGTAACCCGCCCCTACCACCAGCCGCACCGTGGGAAGTCAATCATGAGCTGCTGGTAGTGCGTGGTGGAGGCCACCGGGCTCGTGGTGAAGCGCACGGGCGGCTTGTCACCGCCTGCAAGGCGGCGGCGGCGGCAGCAGCAGCAGCAGCAGCAGCAGCAGCAGCAGCAGAGCAGTCGTGAACGAGTAAATCCGCAAAGCGACTCCGTCCTTTTGTAACGATTTATCGTTTTTCCCGCCCCTGAGTCATTTAAACAACCCCCGCAACCACGAATATAATTTGTAACGATTCAACAAAAAAGACCCAAAAATCCTTAAGGGTATACTCAGCAACGCCGCACACGGGGCCCCTGCCCGCCAAAAATCCAGCTTTGGATCCATTTTCACCATCGGCCACCCGTAAGCCCCAGAACGAGCCCCCAGCAACTATAAAAGCCGCGCCCAGTGCCAATCTGAAGCAACTCAGAACAATTCCGTCAAATTTTATAACCGCGCCAGACAGCTACGCCGCGTCCACGGCGGCAACCAAACGTAACAAGATTCCCGCCCAGAGCGACCCGACCGTAAGTCCACTCCCGCTCGCGCAACGCTGCGCTGCCGCTGCCTGTCTTCTGATCTCCTCACGAACAACCAGACGCATCTCTTACGCAGAAATTACGGTGAACGCGCCAAGAACCTGCACGCGCGACCCTCACGACCGCCGAGAACCGCCGCCACCCCGACAACTCGCGTTGTCACGCAGCACCTAGCCAGGTACGCCGACCTAAGTCGCGCTGTCTCACAGCATACAGACCCTCGCTTATCATAGCCGTAATCTTGTACCCGCACGACCATGAACATCGAACGATGTACGCCTAATATATGTCACGAACCCGCATACATATGGGCCAAACTCTTGTTCCGCAAATAAACCATGACGCTTAAAAACACTACAACAACACGGACTAAAGCGCTCCGCACTCCGCCTCCTGATCCAACGCAGACACTGGACCCCGGCCAAAACGCTGACCCAGATCACTCACCTACGACTACCGTTATTCGTCACCTCCGAGACCCCGACCGCATGTAAGTCCACGCCGTAAACAGAACTCCGAGGGCAGGGTTGCGTTGGGAACTGGGTTGCACTTGCATACGGCACTTGTGCTTAAGTCACCTGATGAGGCCCTTTGGCAAGGCCGAAACGCGTCGTGACGTGCCTTGCCCCCGCACTGTGCATATGTATTGCTTGGCACCTTGCACACCTCGCATGCCCTTTGCCCACTCCGTTTCCTACTCTTAGAACTTTACCCTAAGCCGATACCTAGATCTTTCCGTTTAGTACCTTTACCCTTTCCTTACGTTTTACTTGGTAAACCCGAATAACGTGTCGCTCGTGCATGTTTACATGCATCACTTACCCGATCAGTAACTAAACCCGTGCTTTTCCGTGCACACCCGGCCCCACCCCGACGAGACTACGTGTCTTAAACAATTACCAGCAGCAGCAGCAGCAGCAGCAGCAGCAGCAACAGCAGCAGCGAGTAGGCAGAAGCGGCGGCAGAAGCGGCGGCAACAGCGGCGGCGGCAGCAGCCGCGGCAGCAGCGGCGAGCAGACAGCGGAGGAGGCCATTCCCGGCGTGAGGAGTCTACTGGTCTAGTTGTCATTCGCGGACAGCCTGCCCGCTGTCGACCCGCTGAGGTAGGATGGCATCTCTCCCCTTGCCGCTAAACTCGTGCCTCCAGAGCTGAGACTCGAGAGCCTCGGGTTCAGGATCGGGGCTAGGAGGGCGGGCCGAAACCCTAGGTCCCTCCCCCCCCCACCCAGCCCTCCAACATGCATCTCGAAACGTCTGTCCTAAATGTTCTAAAAACGGTTTTTCTTTCGTACACGGATCTCCCTTTCATCCAGCTCCCCGGTTCTCTCCCCACCTTCCAACGCGCCGCCGAAGGTCCACTGCGCCTCCCAGTACAGCACCAGACCGAACAGCCGCTCGTCCCGCACCGCCGTCAGCCTGGGGCCGAGGGGGGAGAGGGAGGAGGCGGGAGGAGGGGGGTGGAGTAGGAGGCCGGGGGTCAGGTTGGCACACACACAGAGCGGCGTTACCAGCCAGGGGCCCCAGCACACATGCTCGTTTCAGAGGCACCCGTCTTTCCGTATCAACGCCGCCCGCTATTTCACGCTCCCGGACCCAACTGCGACCCGCCTATAACCCTAAACCCCATCTCCAAACGCTTTGGCCGCCTTACAATGCCTCCCTAGCCTTGCCAGCGACTACCCTGCCCGCTCCCCTCGGCTTCACTTCTCCCTCCCTGTCGGCCCCTAGGTTTCCTCCCAGCCCGCTCCCCTTCCCGCTCCCCCCCTCCCGCCACTGCCCTCCCGCTCCCCCCTCCCACCACTGCCCTCCCGCTCCCCCCCTCCCGCCACTGCCCTCTTGCCCCTCACTTGAAAGGGCAGCGGGCGTATGCCTCCGTGACTGGGTCCAGCACCGCCTCGGGCCGCAGCTCCGCCGTGCTCCACTCCGCCAGCCGCTGCGGAGCCGACAGCAGCTGCGACTTGCGAGTCAGCACGTCGAGGCGGGGGTGCTTGATCACCTGCGGGCCGCCGGGGGGTGGTTCCGGAGCGGAGGGCGGAGTGGGTTGAGCGGTTTTCAAGCTGGCATAACAGCACCCGCCGCTACATCACCCCGGAGAGATACCAGGGCCGCTAGCGCGAGCTAGCTGCCCCTCCCGTTGCATCTTGGGCCAAATTAAGCCAGCGGCCATCATGCAATGCGGGGTACCGTTCGCAGCCCCGTGTCTTGCTCGACCCCCCCTCTACGCACCATCGCCCCTCCCCGCCCCATGTCGCTTCCAAGGGTTGTTAACTACATCCCCCGCCTCCGCCCCTCCCTCTCCCCCCGCCCCTCCCTCTCCTCCCGCCCCCGCCCACAGGCACCTGCGCCAGCGCTGCCGACATGTCCAGCCCGGCCACACGGCTCCAAGACTCCTTCGCCTCCTGCGGACACGAGCGCCGAGGTTGGGGTTTCGGAGCGCAAGAGGGGTCACGGCAGCTCGGGTGCGGCATGACGGGCGCGAATCAGGCATGACAGGGTCGGTAAGGCCCACGCAAAACACCCATGAGGGCCCCCCCCCCTTGACCTACGGGTCTCCTCTCAAACCCCCCCCAGCTTTGCCGGTAGTCAGTCCCAGTGCTCCAGCATGCGCTCACAAAATCGGTGTCCGACGACCATGCGCCAAGTATCCTGTCCCTGTCGCGTAAACGGTTTTTATGCCATCCTACCTGGAGTGCGTCACGGTCCTCCAGCCCTGCCGCCCAGAGGGACACCCGGTCGGGCAGCACCAACCCCCCGGGACGCAACCACATCCTGGGGGGGGCCAGCGGCGGCAGCGGCGGTACGACAGCGGCAAGCGTCAGCGTCAGAGCAGCCAGCGTCAGCGGTAGCGGCGACAACAAGGATAACGACATTGGTACCAGGCGCGGTGTTAATGAGGTTTTGGGGCTTGAGCTTGGCAGAGATTGGTTACAATAGGGATCGACGGCATTGATGAGTCGGTGCGGAATGCCAAGCGCCAGCAGGGGACGAGTCTGCGGCCCGACACCTCAGCCAGCTTGTCAAGCCCCCCGCTCCCCTCCTCCCGGCCCCCCGCCCCGGCCACCGGCCCCCCGCCCCGCTCTCCGCCCCGCGCCCCCCCGCCCCGCCCCACCGCCCCGCCCCACCGCCCCGCTCTCCGCTCCCCGCCCCCCCCGCCCCGCCCCACTGCCCCGCCCCTCGAGCGGCACTCACTTGACTGCATGCGCCAGCGAGTTTATCATCCCCCCCGCCAGCAGCCCGCTGCCCATCCAGTTGGACACCACCACGTCCACTCCGCCGGGGGGCACTCCGGGCAGCTCCACGTCCTCGATGGCGCCTGGGCGGAGGGGGAGAGGAAATTGGGGGGAGGGTGGGCAGCAGGAGGGGAGGGAGGGGGAGACAAAACACAAGGGGCAGGGCTGGGTAGTGTAGGGCCGGGTATTTGACGCATGGGACAGCAGGCTGGGGGCTGGAGTCTCGTCCTACCGTGTACGACAGTGATTTTGTCGTCCAGCCCATTCGCCTTGATGATGCGGCGGGCGGACTCCACTGCGCCCGCGGAGCCGTCCACCGCGATAACCCGGGCGGCACCCGCCTGGGGGAGGTGGGAAGTTGGGAGTTGGGAGTTGGGAGTTGGGGAGGTGGGGAAGTGCGGCAGCTGCCCGCGGGGCAATATGAGGGGGTGGGAGGCATAGCCCTGGCGCCCGGGTGCCCTGGCATCGCTTCGGTGGAAGCCCCAGGCTGCGAAATAGAGCCGGGGCTTGGGCTGGGTGGCCCCTGGCGGCTGCAGCGCGGTCCTACCCCCTGCTCCCCCTTCCCTGCCCTCAGGGTTCTAGGGTTCTAGGGTTTTAGACCGAGCTGCCTAGGCTTTGGGCACTCAACCCAACGTTTCCGGAACGCAGCTACGGGCGCGTGGCCAAAAACCTGCTTTTCCTTATCTTCCTCCAAACCCACGCGCCGCCGCTGCCCTTCCCCGCCGCACCTTGGCTGCTAGCATGGACAGGAGCCCCAGGCCGCACCCCACGTCCAGCACCACCTTGCCTTCCAGGGCCCCCGGAGGCGCGGCAGCCAGCGCATCGCGCCAGGCAGTCGTGAGGACGCGGTCCTGGTCGGGCGGGTGGTGCGGTTGGGGACGGTTGGGGACGGTTGGTGCGGTTAGGGCAGGCGCGGGGGCTTAATGGGTGCAAGGGAGGGCGGCGGTGGTGCGGTGCTGCAGGTACCGTTCCTCCGTACCTGCAGCAGCGGTTGATGTACGGCGGGGTCGTCCCAACGGCGGAAGTATGCGGCGGTTAGGTCGGACCCGGCGACCCGGCGTACGAACGAGGAGCCGCCCTCCTCCGCCTCGCCCTCATCCTCCGCCTCATCCCCGTCGGCCCCGGCGGCGCCGCCAGCCTGCGAGCAGTTGTGGCGGTTGTGGCGGTTAACGGCCGGGGTGGCGACGGCGCGCTGCTCCGACGGACCTGAGTGCACGCCATCGAAGTGCGGCCGCGCCAGGTGGAGGTCCGACCGTCTCATGGGTGTGGCAGCAGTGGCAGCAGTGGCAGCAGTGGCAGCGGTGGCAGCAGTGGCACCCCAGAACTCACAACGGGCACAGCTCCCATCCACCGCCCCCTCCACAGCCGCCCTCTATCGCCCCCTCCACAGCCGCCCTCCAACGCCCCCTCCGCAGCCACCCCCGGTCACCTTCCTCCGCTCCTCCCCCCTGCGGTAGACCATAATCTCCCAGCGGTCCCAGTTGACCGGGGTGTCGGGTCTCAGCACCACCCGCCGGCGTTTCTTGGCGCCGAGCCAGCTGCTGCCGCCGGCGCCGGCGTCGCCGCTGCCGCTGGTGCTGGGCTCACCTCCGCCTCGGGCCAGGGCCTATCCCGGGAGGTTACCGGCGGGAGGAGGGGCGCTTACTGCTCCGGAACCATTGTGTGACGAAATGAGCCCGCTGATACACGATCCGCTAAGCAGGCCGCCACAAATGGCAATTACCGACGATGGCACTAGCGGTTGCTGTCCGCGCAACCAACTGACCGTGGGCTCTTGCGGCTCACGATCGTTGCCACAACGCCCACGGTCCCCGTCCACGGCTTTCCTAGCTACTCGCCTAGTGTGCCGTGTGGGCTCGAGCTCGGTCCCCGACCCTGCCTGTTGCATCTATCCGTCGCATCCATTCTTCCGGCCCTCGCGCCATACCAGGTGCACCTACCCCACGGCACCGCCGCGCTGCTGCAATGCACTACTAGCGCCAGTTGCGCTGCGCTATGCAAGGAGGCCGAAGCGCCGCCGTGCAAATGACTTCGCGTCGCAATTGTCTGGGCAGCGTGGGCGACAACCGGGTTTGCAGTTCGCCCGATAAGGTTGGTCAGACGTACCGTGGATGCTGGTGCTGCGACATTGCGAAACGGTCTGACCACAAAGCAGTCCAATTCCGCGAGACCACTGGAGCCGCGATGGCTGGGCTGTGGCGGCGCCAGGATTATTCCGCGGCCGCCCAATGACGCGCGGCTGACACCGCTGCATGTCGCCCTCGTCCTCACGCCTCCAATTGGCGGTGCTCCTCCCAAGTACTTATACATGCTGGCCATTTCCACAACTGTTAAGGATTCAGGTTTGGACGAAGCAGTTCTGCGCTACAGATCTTAGGTTAACACTTTAGGGCTAACAGGATGCTACACAGAAAGTAGATGCCCGCTATGTGAGTAATAGTGGAGGTCCCCATGCGGGACGGTACTATTCGGCAAGGAACGAAAACAGCTTGCCAGCGAGACCTTAGCCTGAATAATGTGGGGAGGTTAGTAACTAAGCTTGGCAATGTAGCTCCTAACCTCCATCATGGTAAACTGCAATGTCGTACACCTGAATCGGTATCCGTCATGTTGACACATGTGGAGCGGGCAGGGCGACGTGAATCCATGCACGAGTGGGACCATGGGCATACCAACGAAGGGTTACCCTGCTAAAGCGCTTGGCGATCTCTACGTCGGCAAAGCGCAACTCTGCGGCACGGCCACACGGACGTCACACAGCTCACATGCGCACTGCAGCTCACATGCGAACTGCTGCTCCTGGAGGCGAGAAGGCAGCGATGCTTCTGATGGCGTGCCAAGCTATACGGAGGCTTCAGCAGCGACGAGATTATCCCAGGAACCACAACCCGGCAGTTGGCAGACGTTGACCGCAAAATTCCCTAGATTTAAACTAGCCTGGCCCCCTTTGTACCTTCAGCTACTCCCGTGAGGTTAGCTTTGATTTACAGCTATATCGTGGCGTCTGCAAAGGTCCATGGGACCGACCTTAGGCTCCCGCTGCCGTCCGGGCAGCAGCATTAAAGCAATACCTTTCAACCACACGTTCTCATGCCCAACGTGCACTTCCTTAGTCCACAAGCCATGCCTCGAGTGTCAAGACACTAGTCCGGCCACAATTCGGACACTCTAGGTGCCTAGAATGTTTTTCCCTTTGAGGCTCTATCTCATAAATATTATTTCATCTTGAGCCGGAATGAATACCAGAGGTCTACTCCGAGCGACCGAGGAAACTTGCGATGACAGATAAGATATCATGCATATGTCCACAAACTGGCGCTTTGTCTATCAAGATATTGTTCGCAGGGTGTTCAAGAGGCCATTAGGAGGATCCGCAAGCCGTACCATAGTAGCCGTACATTTTCTTGATCGATGTCTAATATCCGCCTTGCCCAGTAATGCTTTGTATACACTAGCACGCAGAAATGGCCGCTTCATTTGCTAACACCCAGGTCAGCGGCAAGGCGGCTACTCGCCAGGCGGCCCAGGGCCGTGTCGCCCCCTTCCGGGCGACCGGCGTCCGCAAGGCTGCTGGCGCGCAGACTCCCAGCTCGCTTTTCTCTGGCGTGTCTGTGCCTCAGCGCGTGTTCGGCGTGAGCGGTGCTCGCAGTGTGTCCCGCGCCGTCCAGACGGTCTTCGCTGTCAGGGACGGCGCTGTTCTGGAGGGCCGGAAGCTCCGTGTTGCCGTCGTCGGTGGTGGACCCTCGGGTGCCTGCGCTGCCGAGACTCTGGCCGCTGGTGGCGTGGAGACTTTCCTGATTGAGCGGAAGCTGGACAACTGCAAGGTGCGTCCATGCGGGCTGCTCAGACCTTTACCCGCAGATCTATGATGCAATCTCGACAAATTCAGCAAATATAATACAATTATTATCCCTCAATTTAAATGACTTGGAAGATCTGATAGTAGCGTTCTGGGTCGGGTGCAAGTGGCTCGCGACTGCAACACGTCCCATCGGCCCCGGTCCGCGCTTCCGCACGGAATTTCATCGCAGCCATGCGGTGGTGCCATTCCGCTCTGCATGGTGGAGGAGTTCAACCTGCCGATGGAGATTATTGATCGCAAGGTCACCAAGATGAAGATGATCTCTCCGTCGAACCGCGAGGTGGACGTTGGCAAGACGCTCAGCGAGACCGAGTGGATTGGCATGTGCCGCCGCGAGGTCTTCGACGACTACCTCCGCAAGCGTGCTGCCGATAACGGCGCCAACATCGTGAACGGCCTGTTCATGCGCTCGGAGCGCGCGGGCTCGGACGGCCCGTTCACCATTCACTACACCAGCTACGCTGATGGCAGCAAGATGGGCACGCCGACCAGCATGGAGGTGAGGGGGGCATTTCGCAGGACGGAAGGGCAGGGGCGGGCCAAACATGAAAACATTGAGTCAGCGTGTTTTGGGTGGGGAGGAGGAGGAGTTTAAACCAGGGGCGCCTGGCTGGTGGTCCGCGGGTCGTGTGTCGCCGATAATCGTCATATAGCTCTGTGGCTCTGGCTCTGTGGCTCTGCGGCTGTAAATTCTTAGTCGCTGGAGTTTGTATGATCTGTAGACAGGGCGCGGCGTCTGGGGTTTATAGGAGGAATGGGGTTAACATGCGCACATGCTCGAGCCTGTCTGATGTATCCATGAGATCCAGTTTATGTCATGGCTCGGTGCTGCAAACGGAAGCTCCGCGCCGCCTGTCGGTCGCTGTTGCTCGCCGGACGCAGCTGGCCTCTCCTGGGCCTCTTCCCTTGGGCGCTGACGTGGCCTGACGTGGTTCTGACGGGGTGTCCCTCGCTGGTGTGGTACAGGTCGACATCATCATTGGTGCCGACGGCGCCAACAGCCGTGTGGCCAAGGAGATCGACGCCGGCGAGTACGACTACGCCATTGCCTTCCAGGAGCGCATCCGTATCCCGGACGACAAGATGAAGTACTATGAGAACCTGGCCGAGATGTACGTCGGTGATGACGTGTCGCCCGACTTCTACGGCTGGGTAGGTGGCTCTCACAACCTCCGACAACCATTCTCCCTGTCGCACCGGTAATGCATCTTGTTCCCTTCCAGCGCGCCGGCCCAGCGCCGATTACACAGCCTGTCAGCTATCCGCTGGGCTAGCGCTCCTGCACTGATGCTAGGGCCTGCAAGCTCAAATCCAAGCCATTTTGTACACTGGACTGTCTTTTGAAGATTTTTCCTTCCTCGGCAACCCGCCTGTGTCGTACGTCCGACATCAGGTGTTCCCCAAGTACGACCACGTGGCTGTGGGCACCGGCACCGTCGTCAACAAGACTGCCATCAAGCAGTACCAGCAGGCCACCCGCGACCGCTCCAAGGTCAAGACGGAGGGCGGCAAGATCATCCGTGTGGAGGCGCACCCCATCCCCGAGCACCCGCGCCCCCGGCGCTGCAAGGGCAGGGTCGCCCTGGTCGGCGACGCCGCCGGCTACGTGACCAAGTGCTCCGGTGAGGGCATCTACTTCGCCGCCAAGTCGGGCCGCATGTGCGCCGAGGCCATTGTGGAGGCCTCGGCCAACGGCACCAAGATGGCTGGAGAGGACGCCATCCGCGTGTACCTGGACAAGTGGGACCGCAAGTACTGGACCACGTACAAGGTCCTGGACATCCTGCAGAAGGTCTTCTACCGGTGAGCTGCGGGCAGGGGCGGGCAGGGGGGGTGGGATCCCGCCTGCCGTCCGCCTGCGTGCGCTCTGTTGGGTATGTGCTGGCGCATTGCAGGACGTGGGCGAGGAGCCGAGGAGGAGCGCGAAGCTAGTCCATGGCTGGGCTCGTTGGCTAAAATCCGGTTCTGACGTGCTTGGCGGTTCCTTTCCCGCTCCCAGGTCGAACCCCGCCCGCGAGGCCTTCGTGGAGCTGTGCGAGGACAGCTACGTCCAGAAGATGACGTTCGACAGCTACCTGTACAAGACCGTGGTGCCCGGCAACCCCCTGGATGACGTGAAGCTGCTGGTGCGCACCGTGGCCAGCCTGGTCCGCGCGAACGCCCTCCGCTCGGAGAACAGCAAGTCGGTCGACGTGTCCTTCGGCAGCAAGGCGAACAGCGAGCGTGTCGCCGCCGCGTAAATAGCTCCCACGCCTATGACTGCTTTTTCGGGCGCGCCGCAACACCGCCGCTACATCGCCGCAAGGTCAAAAGCCCGCGCGGCGGGGTGTGGAGTACAAGCCCGCAGGTTAAAGGTCATGGGCCAGTGGGCAGCTGCAGGTGCAGCGCTGCTGCAGATCAATCGCAACGAGCGCTGAGGCGGTAGGCCGACAGCCTTGTTCGACTGCAGCTGCCGACAGCTGTCCGTGGTTCTTTTGGGTGTGTAGTCTGTATGCGGATTGGAGCACATGGCCCGTCCGGGAAGCACATGGCCCGTCCGGGAAACGCACGCGGCGGCTGATCCTGCCACAGACCGCACCAGTGCCCGCGTTTTTGGGTCGCCCCGACCTTCCCTAGTCCCCTAGCCGGGGGCGGAGCGTTATAGCGGTGCGCTGCGACTGCGTGCTGGGCGGAGGGTGCGACGCTTTGTTGTGCTTCTGGTGCTGGGGTGCTCTCTGCCAAGTTGCCATGCCGGCTTGCCCCTGCGGCGGGCCAAGGCGCCAGGTTAGGCGCCGCTGCCTGCGAGAGGGGCTATGTACGGCTGCCTAATGGGCCTCATGACAACTAGCGCGATTTCAATTTATTTTCCAACAGGCGACCGCACAGACTGTGCATGCCATGTTGCTGCATTAGACTGTGTGGACAGCTCGCGTCCCCGCATGGGCGCGGCCGGCGTGGGGCTGTCTAGACACCTGCCGCCCACTGCGCGGATTCGATCGGAGTTGCGGAGGTGCAGTGGGGCCACGGCTTGTGTGGGTGCGGTGTGTGCATTTACTCGAGCCCCGAGTGCGGGCCTTCCTTTGCGCTGCTCGCGCACGAAGAGTATTTTCTACACGCACACGCAATGACATAACGTTTGACCGAGACAGCTTAGCGCGGGTGCAGATGAGGGTGACTCACCAGTGTGTCGTACACGTGTCTGGCTAGGGAGGTGCGGCCGGGCGATGGAGGAGGGGAATGCCGGACATCGCAGAGATTTAAGGATTCGAGGTGACGGCCATGGCAACAGTGCCGATCCACGTGCACAAGCCGTTTGTTTGTCGTGGCTTCAAAGGAGGCAAGCGGCGGCAGCATGGCTGCATCCGTAGGTGTTGAGTGTTCGGATTGGCCCAATGGGCTGACCCAATGTAAATATATCCAATGACTTTCAGGGCTGTCTGCCATCCATAGTGAAGCCACTGGTTTACAGGAGCTGTGCGCGTCACCGCCAGATGGCAGGAGGAAGGTTTGGTTTGTTGAGAACGTTGCTGCTACATGAAAGGAAGGTACGAATAGCGAGGCAATGTCCCAATCCGACGCCAATGCCTCTACAGACGCCTTCCTCGACGCAGGGTTGCTCCTGGTGAGCAGCACGAGCGCCAAAAGCATACGTCCCGACTCTCGCCCCCACCCCCGAGGAATGCACAGCCGACCAACGTGCAACGCCTCTTGGACCGACCGCCGCGGCCTCAGGCGCCCATGGCTCGTTTCCCGTTTTGGTACCAATCCGCAAGCGTCTCGGGGGAGACCCCCAGCGCATAAGCTGCCAGGATCACCTGCGAGGTCGGGAGAAGGGAGCGAGAAGGAGGAGGGCCCAGGGGCCAGGGCGTGTGTGTGTGTGTGTTTGTGTGTGAACAATAACCGGTTACTCGACGTGGGAAGTGGCAGGGGTTGGGCATGGCGTTGGTGCCGGTGGTCGAGAGGAGGACGCCGGTGGTGCCCGCCAGTGCAGCCACCACATAAGGCCCAGGAGCCCACCTGGTTGAGCGCGGTGGTGCGCAGGAAGCCCACAGACTGCCAGCGGCGACCCGACGTGCGGATGTGGGCGTCCACGATGGCGGGGGGCCGCTCCTGTCAGGACACAGGCAACAGCGGCGGCCACGGTGGAGGCGAGGGCTGCTGTGAGGTGGAGGCGGCTGTGACGACTTGGGCTGGTACCGTAGTGTCACCGCTGGAGCGGAGGTGAAGTGATAGCTTAGGGACGGCGCCATTGGAGGCCAGCAGCAGCTCCGTACGCAGGTGCAGTACATCCGTACGAAGGCGCAGTACATATGTACGCAGGTGCTATATATCAGTACACAGGTGCAGTACATCGGTGTGACGCCCCTTCGCTCGTGCCGCCCCAGCTGCCGCCCCGTTTCCTCACCTGAGACAGACGGGTGACCAGATCCAGGTCCTCGAGGAGCGGCCACTCGGCAAAGCCCCCGCAAGCCTGGCATGTCGGGGCCGACGGTGGCAAGGCAGGTCGTTGGAGGTGTGGAGGTCGCTGCACCGCGCCCGTCCGCTGCTGCACCGCGAGCCGCGAGCTGCTCGTTGGGGCAGAGCAAGGCGACCAGGGTCCTCCAGCCCATAACCCGCTGGGAGGAAGTCCGAGAGCCCTCCCTGGAGGATCGATCCGGCCCCAGCCGCACCTCGAGGACGTCGCGCCGTACGAATAGCGCCTGATCGCCGTATGGCCTCGAGAAAACGCGTGTGCGCAGCTGCACTGCCGCCGACAGCGCCGTTCGCAGCAGCGGGTTACGCAGCTGCAGGGGGCCGGGGGGTGGGGGGCAGGGGGGCGGGGAGTTTGGGAAGCATCACGCATGCGGCCGGTGGGGTCATCATGCGCGTTCTTGACGATTGGCGCGGGACTGGCGCATGGACTGGAGGCCTTCTGGGGATGGCCAGGAGGCTAGCTGCGGCGCAGTGCGGCAGCGTGCGTGCATCAGCAACGTCCACTAACTTAATGCGAACCCACAGCAGCCAAGTCGGCTTACCGGTTCTTTTATGTAACCCACCCCACCCCACCCTACCCCCACCCAGTGCTCCAGCATGCGCCCACAAAATAGGTGCCCGAAGACAAGGCGCCAGCTATCCTATCCATGTCGCGTAAACGGTTTTTATGCCGCCCCCACGACGCCACGCCATGCCCAGCTCACGTCCGTGTCAATACTCGCGAAGGCGCCCCAGGTCGGCCACGTCGCCCGATTGCGGCCTCCACAGCCGTCCTCCCCAGCGCAGGGCGAGGCGGGCCGCCGCACAGCCCACAACCCCGGTACAGCCCCTCGATGCATGTCCGTGCAGCGCACAACCCCCAAAGCGTCACCCGAGACACGGTCACTACCGCCCCCGTGCCTGCTGCTGCCGCTGCTGCTGCTGCCGCCGCTGGCGCTACAGGTGCCACTTCTGCTGGTGCCGCCGCAGCCGCTGCTGATGCCGCTGCCCTTCAGGTGC
Organism: Yamagishiella unicocca; assembly: GCA_003116995.1. Taxonomy (NCBI): domain Eukaryota; kingdom Viridiplantae; phylum Chlorophyta; class Chlorophyceae; order Chlamydomonadales; family Volvocaceae; genus Yamagishiella; species Yamagishiella unicocca. Next base: position 90,784 of record BDSL01000016.1, on the reverse strand, counting down.
TCGGCCCCCAGGCGTAGTGGCTGTTTGCAGGCAGTGGGATCACGCAGTAATTCGCATGTTGCCCCACCAGCGGCCGCGCCCCCTCCGGAGACGCCACCCGGCCGTGCCGGTGCTGGGCCACAACCGAGGGCATCACCACTGCCGGGGGAGACCCTCTCCTCTGGTGCAAGTTGGGACGAGGTTGCGTCCTTTCGTAGTCTAGCCGCCCACAGCCCCCGGCGCTCGCAACTGTGCGCTGCAGCACGCCGTAAGGATGAGCTGATGTGGCGGTCGTACTCGGGCGGAAGCGTCGAGTCGCTGTGGAGGAAGAGACACCAGTCGCCTCGTGCAGCGCGCCAGCCGCTGTTGAGCTGCCGGCCCCGGCCCCGCTCCGACCGGATTACCTGCGCAGGTGGCCGGAGGGACGTGCGACATGGCCAGGAAGGCGCTCAAGAAAGTGTGGGTGGGCCACCATACTCTTCCTGAGGGCGTGGACGCTTCCTGGGTATGATGGTTGAGGGAACTAAAATTTGTTCCTCCCATCATGCGCTTAGGGCTGCTGCCGCGAATGGGGGCCATCCAGCTGCCTACCTTAGCTCCCAGCCCCTGCGCCTGCTGCACCGTATCATCCGTGCTGCCGCCGTCAACTACAAGCACCTCCAGGGGAGGCACCACCGCCAACCGCACGCTGCAGTTGCGCAGCAAAAATGGGACGGGGGCTCAGGTGCAGGACGCGGGTTACGGCTGGTTAGCCTGTCAGGAGGAGCACAATTAGCCAGTGTTCATAATATCAACATGGAAGTGGCGTGAAGCAGGTTACCCCTTCCAACCTTAGGCCGGCGAACACGTTCACGCAATGGCTGACGCACCTATTCAGGGCAGCCGCAATGCACGCCGACTCATTCTGAAAACGAATTTAAATGTCAATCACAAATGCACGGCGTAATCAACGGCTTCAACAATTAATCTTACCAATGCAGGGATAATTACGGAAAGGTGCAACGGCTCCAGTGCGCCCAAGCAATTGTCGCGTTTGCTGAGTGGATCCGCACCAAGTCGAGAACTAGTCTGGCCCATGAGCAAGTGATAGGGGAGCGCGTACGCCAAGCCGACGAGGTCGGTTACCGGAATTCTCCCTTTGCACCGGGATTTCAAGTGCCCTGGCGTATACTATGGCACAAATTGGCATTCGAAATTATGTTGATTTATTCACTTGCCAGCCGCTGAGGAAATGCAATAAAGGAAGGCAGTGCCGTATGCTCTGGTTACCGTTGCGTCTCGTTTGTATAACCAACGCTCTGCAATGCAGATTTCCAACTCAAAACGGGACCAAGATGACAAGGTTGACGTAAGGCATCTCCGCGGCAGACAGGCCCTTTACACATATGGCGCCTTTAGTGGGACCGGGGGCATCATGGAGCCGCCGGCCAAAACGCCCATTTCAGCACACCCTGCGCACTATTAGCAGCGTAGCCAATGTCGCAGTCTTCTTGGCATACCACCCGCACATCAGCCACCAACAACGCAGCAGCACCGAACACGCATACGCAAAGGCTTCGATATGTCACCTATTAGAACCACCCAGACGCTCCAAACGACAGCACGACGACCAGAACAATAAACAACCTCCCCACTGTGCGCTGGGCACCGCACGCGGGAAGTTGCAAGCGCACGGGGGAGAGCCACTCTGCCAAAGCCCGCGGTGGTTCTAATGGTCTGGCACGGGTGCGCGCATCGCGCATGCAAAGCATCCGCCTACAAGCGACCAACGGGTGTTGGACAAGCCAGCATCGGGGACACCATGAGACCGGCTGGCTGGCGCCGCGCCGTGCAGTTTCCTTGTCCCATAACATTCGCCGTGCCCGCATCAAAACTGCGCCCCTAATTTAGATCGTTCCGTTACTTCGTACGCATGCACCGGCACTAAGTGACTTCCTCTGAAAGGAGCACATGCAAAGCGCTGGCCCCGACATTTACTTCCGCCCCAGCCAACCTTCCCCCACCCATCTTCGCAGCCTGCCGCTGTGCTTGTCCTGGACAAGAACTAGCACCATGCGACCTCGACATGGCCCCGATAAGAAGAGCTAAAAGTCACGCACACGTACCCAGCATCAACGCACCCCTGCTGCGCATTAACGAGTCCTTCCCTGCACGGGCGTCAGCCGGGTCAGATTGGCCCGGCGGGGCCAACCTCACATGGGGCATGGCAGATGCCCTTTCCTCCACAGCACCGGTTCTCGCTTCGCGTGTACGGCAGGGCCGTCTTTTGAGGGCAGCCGCCTTTGGGCATACCTGTGGGGGCACTGGCGCGTGAAATTATTGGTCTGCGGCAGCGCCAGCACCGCATTTGCACCTCTTAAGTACAAGGCTCTCGACCGCCTCAGAAAGCGAGGGAACGCAGGCGGACTCCCGAAGACAGCCCGTGTCTCGTTCCTCATTCCATAGGCGGTGCCAAGCACTGGCAGGCAAGAGGCGCGTGCCCAATCGGCCGCAGGTTCAGATCTGTCAGGCCGGAAGCCAGGAAACGTCATGGAAAGAGGCCATGCGGGTTCGCACGGCCGCAGGCTTGATGCCGCGGGCGCGGCTTCCCTCGTTGCATGACGTCTAGGCGAAAACATGGCGGCTGCAGCGCCCGGCCCTCCAGCCCCATCCTCACATCCTCATCTGTGCGCAAGTGCCGCATGTGACAGCGCAAGCTGCTGACAGGCGCACGGGCTGCTGGACGGCCCTGCCGCCCCCTCCTGCGTCGCACTGGCATCGCCTGTCGGCCCTGGCCCCAGTGACCCAAACCGCTCCGGCCAGTCTCCGCCCTCCTGCCCCAAGCAGTATCAGCAACTCAGTCTCTCCTAACACTAGAAGTACTCGAGTGATGAGCCCATGTGCGGCCGGCCACGCGGCGGGGTGGGCGGCCGCTCGTCGTTGATGGACTGCATCCAGGTGTCGTTAGCCGGGTGCGGAGTCGGCGGTTCCTCGTCCAGCCCACCGGTTGAGTCAGGCGTGTGCGGGGTGTTTGGTGGCAGCGGGTGGATCAGCTTCGGGACCATCACCAGGTCGCGGCCCAGCACGAGGATGGCGCCGGCGTTACCCGCGGTGCCGCAGTAGTTGGTGGCGGAGAAGAGCGTGATCAGGTGGCCCTGCGCAAAGCGCTCGAAGCCGTCCATCACGCACTCGTGCGCCCGGACAATCATCTGAAGGCTGTTGTTCTGTTAGGGTAGCAGGGTCACGAGGGGAGAGAGGTCTTGAAGGGGAGAGAGGCTCGTAGATTCGAGGTAAAATGGAACGCGAGCGCTGAACCAAGAGACCCCTGAACCGAAGATGTAATGCAGCTTGGCGGCGTCAGCTTAGCTGGATGAGGTGCCGCCATACCGGGACCAATCCAAACACCGATCCTAACCCGTCCCCTCAAGGTATGGTTGCTTATGCAACGTGCATGATGTGCTTGGACCATTCCCCAGACGCCAGCGCAACACTTGAACACACCTTGCAGAACTCCTTGACCCTGTCCGGCCCAAAAGTGACGAGGCCAGGGCCGCGTGGGCTGGGCTGCACTCCTTGCACGCTGTCGTTGGTGGTGGGGTCACTCCACAGCAGATCCATCAGCACAGGGCCGCCGTCCTCCATGGTGATTGGCCGCTTCAGCTCCGCGATCTGATCACAGCACGTATGGAAGACGCAGGGAGGGGCGGAGCAAAGGGCGCAGTGAGCAACAGCATTGCGTAGAAAGAGCAACGCCATCGCCATCGCAACGCTCTATGCTTCAGCACTCCGTATGCAGTATGATTTGCGCTACGCGCCGCACGCTGACAGCTCCAGGGGGTGCGCCGAGGAGCCGTTTGTTACAGCCACATGCCGGATGCCCGCGCTGCTGCGTCCGCCGGGCAAGAGGCGCACCCACCTGGTCGACCTTATGGATGCAGCGGCCGATGCCTCCGTGCATGCACAGGATCTTGCTCTCAATTATGGCAGCCAGCGGCAGGTAGTTGAAGAGTTCGTTGATGCGGCGCCACACAAACACACCCGGCTCGTCACCGAGGCGCTCCAGGCACTCCAGGCGGAAGCCGAAGAGGGCGTTGATGTCGTGAGCCTGGGCGTCAGGACACAAGGATAACACAAGTCGTCAGAAGGATGGCGAGACACACTTTGACGACAAGCGCTCTTCAGCGACACACAACAACCATGCCAGTGGGTCATCGTTCGGGTGCCACAGGAGCTTCGGTCTGTAGAGGGTGTGTGCGTGCCGCCGTCAGTCCTCCTAGCTGAGGGTGTCCCCGACTGACCTCGTGGTTGCCGCGTATAAGATGGACGGAGCGGGGGTGCTCAATCTTGAGCGCGAGCAGCAGACAGATGGTCTCCAGCGAGTGAGAGCCGCGATCAACGTAGTCGCCCAGGAACAGGTAGTCGATGTAGGTGATGTCACCAGCAGTCGATGGCGTCCCGTACTCCTCGAACAGGCGCATCAAGTCGCCGAACTGACCGTGCAAGTCACCGAAAATCTTGATGGGGGCTGCGCGGATGGAACAAGGCGGCCCGAGGGTGGGTGTGTAAGATAGGGCTTCCAGGCCTAATGCCAGGATACAACGGACACTGGTGCTTGGGGATGGCAACAGTTATCTTACTGTGCTCGATACTGCTGCCTTCCTCCCATCTGGTCCCCGACCAGCTCCCTCCCTGGAGCTACTCACCCCGCACGTCCAGCACGGTAGGCTCCTCCCTGAAGATACGCTCGGCGTTGTTGCACAGCTCCTCAATCTCACTCGCATTGAGCAGGAAGCGGCGGTCCTCAGGCGCCTTCCAGGTTCGCGGCCGCAGCAGCTCGTTGATGACGCGCTTGTGGACACCCTGCATGTCAGCAGGTCGATTACGAGAAGCAATTTCGAAAGGGAGATGCGCACCTCGTTTTCATCCCCTCGCGTGAAAAGAAGCGCGGTGCCGCCTTCACCGTACTAGGTACCATTGGCTACCGCAAAGAAACAACATACCCGGGCCTTTGTTTAGTAGGTAATGCATGTGGGGCCGATCATAAACCCCAGCACCGAAAGTGAGGTTGCCTATGTAGGCAATGTGATGCAGCATCGCGGTATTTCCTACCGTACGTAATAATGCAGACCGAGGATGGATACGTTGCGGCTGCAGCGTGCAATACGCAGGCGGGCAGCAGTTCTGGAAGGCTGCTTTGACACCAACAGGCCAGACGCCGTCACTGCCGCATTTCGATGCCAGACCCAGTCTGCCCCCATTGGTCGCTGCTTGCTTACCGGAGCGCAAAGATTCTGATCCTACACAGTGGCTGTTGAATCGGCTGCGCGCTAGCGCGAGTCCTTGGGGCGGGGCACCACAATCCTCACCCCGCCCTTTACCTATTCATATAAGACATTCGCGTCCCGGCGAACAGTATATTCCCTCCATCCTAGCTGGCCAATAGCATCGAAGGCATGGCTTTCATATTGCGCAGCAGCGCCGGTCACCAAGCGTAGCCCGTCCGCTCTCGGCCCCTGGCCGCGCTGCTAGCCCTGCAGCTTCGAATCCCGCAACTTCACATCCCCGATGCCCGACTGGCTCACCGTGACCGACATGCTGCGAGTGAAGAGCGGGCTTTTCTCCTTGGCCCCAGCCGGACCGCCATTCTCGTAGATCGACACGCGGCGCCCCTCATTGTCCAACTGGTCGATCGACAGCTGCCGCACCAAGCCACGCAGGCTGTTTTCCTGGTGCACCACAACTGCGCGGTGCCACAGCTTAACGTCCGGGGTAAACGGCGTCGTACCGGGGATGTGGTCCTTGCCAAGAGAAACGTCGGGGCTAGAGGAGCGGTTGGTCGAGGGCGAGTCGGAGGTGCGTGACCCGCCCGCGCCACCGGCTCCAGCGCCGTCCAACTGCTCGTCCACACAGCGCAGATCGTCCATTGCAGACACGCGGCGCACGTTCAGCGCAGCCGCTGCAGCGGCTTCTTCCGCCGCGGCCTTCTCCAGCATGCGGCTCGCTGCGGCGTTTCCGTGCATCGACTCCATGTACTGCTGCCACGCGGACGAGCGGGGGTCGAAGATGGACAACTCCGTGCCGTTCGAATCGTCCGCCACCAGCAAGTCATCCAGCAGTTGGGAACCCTGCAATGTCAGGAAGAGGACGAAGTGTCATGTACTGGCGCTTCATCAGGTACTGATCCTTGCGACACTGGATTGTATCTTGCGGCACTGCACATTGGTGCACAACTGATGCCCGCCGTACAGCAATTGGGGGGTAGCCTGCTCTTCGTTTTGTTTACGTTTTGGCGCATCAAAATGTCGGGACCAGGATAAAAGATTTCCCTGACATATCTTTTGGGGCCACCAATGCGTCCCCGGTCTGCATGGCTTGTCATAACATGCAGCGCTGCGAGTACTCCGGAGGACAGAGGTTTCGTAACCATGCAATGGAGCTGCCGCAGTGATATCGGCAGTAGGCGTGGATCACAATTCGCTCCTTTGCAATAAAACACTCCTGCACGGTTCAGTATGCCTGCATTGGTCGAGATGCCGACTGGCACGGGCCAAATACCGAGCCTTACGCGGGGCGGCCCTGTCCGGGCACGTATGTATTCACGACGCTCGTGGTTGCCTGGACGTAATGATCCAAACTCGATGGGTCAAACATGTACTATTACAGCGCAGGCAAACACCTACAATTAATGGTCTGAGTTGAGGGAAGATACTTGCCGTGTAGCAGCCAACTGGAAGACTGTCGCACACGCAGCTTAAGAATGCAACAGCATTGGGACAGTAGTGTGCCGCCGCCCTCACCTTCAGACCTCCGTAGATGAATACGAACGGTCCAACCGATGCAACAGCGTGGCGGCAACGCCGCGTGAAGTCCTCGCCGCTGGCGCCGCCGTTGGGAGTCACCCAGCAACCATGCGTCGTGTCGAGGACCACAGTAGATGTGCCCTCGTCCACCTGTTTGGAAGCGTCAACGGTGAAGCCATGCATAATGTGGCGGCATGCCAGGTAGGCCGAGATGGCGATGGCGACGTCCTCCTACTGCCGCAAGTGCCCCCGCGACACCAACGGCCGCTGCCACCAATGCTCCCTGGCCCCCACAGTCCAACCTCAGTATACGATACTATTTGGAGCGCTCTCACTTCCAACCCAGCGACCCATAAACCGCTGCGGCAATTCGTGCTTTGGGGCCCATCAGGGGTTTATGAATTAGCCAACATGTTCAGGAATACCTGACTGTGTTATAAATCGACGTCAGCGTACTCACGACCCCAGACCGCGGATGATTCTTTGCCAACTTACCATTCTACCACCACCAACAGCACCGCCAGAGATGTGAAGTCGGTTCCCCACAAATACAGCCCCGTGCTGGTACCGCCCCGTCGGCATCGCGCCTGGTGCTGAGTGCCATTCCCATCGTCCGTCCCGGTGCCGAGCAAAGCCGTAAGCGTCACCCAATGGTGTGCCGCTCACGTCACGGCCACCACACAGGAGCAATAGGCCGTCGCTGCGAGCCGCAGCTGTGGCGTACATCCTACGCACGCAACAAAAGAGGTAAGGACTGTTGCATACGATTATCAGGCAACAGCATCGTGCACCCGCATTACCTGGGCGACGGCATCTCTCCCGCGTCCGTTATTTTCCGCCATGCGTAGGGCTTTTCGGATGTGTCAAGAGCCCATGCGTCACCTAGGGTCGATTTTCCATCATTCCCGCCCATCGCCACCAGGAAGCGGTTTGCGACCAGGCTGAGTGTATGCGCATAGCGCGCGCTGGGGCCCGGTCCTGACACTAGCACTCTGCAATAGGGTAAGTTTCGGCATTAATGCAATAGTAGGTGTGATGAGATCGAAAGGGCAAAGAAGCATGTAAATAACGAACCTGTGCCAACGCGGCCTGTCCGGGTCTGTGAAGTCCAGCACATGCAGGTCTTCCGAAGCCAGGCCCGCAGGACCAATGCCTCCCTGAAGTTAAGAATTATCCCCAAAATGATGAATAAGAACCTAAGCAGGCGGGGATGCTCTCTTGGAATCTGCCTGCCCCACCTGAATGACTACCATATTTCCCACTGCCGCTGCTGCATGAGCAGCTCGCGGCGACGGAGGCTCTCCTGCTGGCTGCGTCTTCTCCCATTTGCCGGTGCGCACATCGAAAATATGCACATCATTCGTGGCGCCCGCCAAGCGAATGCCTGCAAAGATATGCGCGCCCTTTCAAGCTTGCGTGCCATTGCCAAGGCCTACCAAGTTCACAATCCGCAAGAGCTTTCCAACAAACCTGATGCCGCTGAACCAGGAGTCGACTGCGCGCCTTCATTCTTGCCGGAGGAGCCCTCCAGGGCAGTGGCACCACCTGGAGGCGGGAGCGTCGCGGGACGTCCGGAGTTCCAATTATTTACCCCGGAACCTGTCCAAACAGATTACGACATCAAACCAATGCTCACCGAATAGTACCAGCTTGGCCTTTGAGAGGTCGCCCTCGGGCCCCGAAATGGCGGTGAGAGTATGTCCGCATCGTGGGCCGGGCGCAGTCCCCACAACTGGGAAGACGCGGGGCCTGGGGACAGGGCTGGGCCTAAGATCGCTGTCCATGTCCACCATTCACGGTGCTAGGCCTCCGCGTTCCTTCCGTGCTGCATCTGAAAGCTGATCCTTATGCAGAAACCCAGGACGACAACCTCTTTGGCCTATTCAGCAACAGGTTACAAATTCAGAGGACTAAGGACGCTGGCCTCCAGACGGCAGCCGACCGAAAGCTTCGTTAAGTCACACCAAGCCGAGGTGAACTATTGCGTGTCTGGTTAGGTTGTATGCGTCCCAGCAATTATAACCGTAAGAAGTGTATTCTGTAAGGTTTAGAAAGGAGCACGGTGAGTATGCGAACTTTGGTACGGAGCCCTGTTTGTTGCCGACAAAATTTATACGCAAGCTGCGTACGCGCTAGTGAAACCTTTCACTTTGACTTATCATCAACTTTAGGAGCTACCCTCCATGTTCTCGCATGTGATGCTGCCGGTGACACGCAAGACTGGGCGCGAACCGGACGTTTTGCATTCGCAGCGTGCTTCAGTACCATAATGTGGGGTTCAAATTCGGTTGCTGTTGCTAATAGTAAACATCATAGGATTGTGATAGTTCGTCTTTTCGGAGGACAGACCCGACGGGCCACTGCCACGACAGCTGCAACGCCAAATTACAAAACCCCGTCAACGATTGAAGTAAAGTAGAAAGACTCCATACACTTCTTTTATCTCATTAACATCGTGACGGGCAGATTGCTTGAAGGAGAAGGCATGAAGGAGGAAATTTTTTCTTGACCTCAGTACATAGGCTTGTGATAACAGATTTACCTGAACAATGGTGCGCTGCTGGGTCTCAACGATGCTGCGCTGCTTGGCCTCAAAACACAACTCCAATGTACTGCGCCACCGTGTCGACGCTGTTGGCTGGCTTGGCCCCTCGGCAACCCCGTTTACAACAACTGGGGCACTAACTGCGCCCTCCCAGCAACGGAAATATGTGCGGCTGCAAAGGATCACTTCTGACGCCTCGATGCTTTGGTCCTAACCTGCGGAGCTTATGTATCCGTAACATGGGTTGGAGAAATAATGTTGGTTCAAAATTATTGAGGCGGATTAGCTAAAATATCATGGACAGGGTCTACCTGCCCGTCACCAGGGGACTGGCCACGGTTCATTTTGGTCCCTTTTATACGTTTAGTACTCCTTACGGTGTCGCTGATCGTTGTACTTCCCACGTGTTGCACATTGTGTTAATACCTCGGTTCGGCAAGACACTCGATATTCCGAAACATGTTACAATTTAAAACTCTGCTCAGGGTTATGTTCATGATCAATTGTACCAACAAGCTCATATGTAGGTTATATATAAGGCGTTGACCAGCGATGTGGCACAAACGAATAGTCATCATCATATGTCATAGACACAGCTTTTAAGGCAGTGTAATCACAAGGATAATGTTTAAGCATATCAATAACAAGCACAGCAACACCGCAAGTATTAACAATAACAAGTATATACAGCGTAAAACACAATCCTGCTAGTCGGTGGCCCCTGAAGGCAACTAAGAAAGAATCGCTCGGATCACTGATCTCTCTCGGAGTCTCTCAATTTCAAAACACAATCGTGGCCGGACAGCACTTCTTTGATGAGGCCGTTGTTGACGGGTAGGAGAAGATGCTGACCTGCGCGGTTTTTGTTGTTGCAACGGTTACTGAGGGTTCCAAAAGGTAGAACCATCGGCCACATCGCCGGACAAGGTAAGACAGAGGAGACAGACACCGACGAGCACCGGAACAAAGGCAAACCACCAGAACACCAATCGACAGGACGTAGGCAAGAATGTGATCAAAGACAGTAATCAATGGTGTCATAACAAAACAACTTGCCTGGCAAAACCCGTTGAAGCAAAATTTGGAAGGGGTGCTGCAGGCTCCGGCCTTGATCACCCAGCAGAAGGTAGATCCGTTGGGGTCAGTGCTCCTGGGCAGGCGGCAAGTGGAATGGATTCAGTAAAGTACCCAACCGAATACAGCAGCCTTATCACACGTACGTACAACTCACGTCAAGTCGACGAACTTGATTGTGGTGACGGGAACGTTGGTGTGGATGTCCGTATGAAAACCTGCATACCATTGAGGCATTAGGATCAGAAACATAAAAATGTATAGCGTCATCAAAATCTCAATCACTTACCCCATGTGTACTCCCTTGAACTGTTGTTGACCATGAGGCGCCGGAGGTCCCCTCGGCACGAGTCGGCAACTGGAACCTCAATCTGCAATTTGTTTCATTATTCAGTGACTGTCAAAGTAATATGAAACAATTGTAAAACAGCTCTTAGGTGAATGGCATACCTTCGCAAAGTCCATTGGGCAGCAGTATCCCGGCCTGCATGATTTGGTGGTCACCCGAACACACATCGCAACAGCTGGGGCGCCCAGGTACTCGGTGGTGTAGTTGTAGAGGGGACTGACAGCAAAGGGTACGTTGTTCGTTTGGAGGCATGAGTGAGTGGCCACCAGCTGAGGAGGGGGAGGCTGTGGACGAGGCGACGGTGGCGGCCTTGCACGGTCGATGGGCTGCGGTGGAGACGATGGCTGCGATGGCGGCGAAGGATCAGGCTGCGATTGGCACGCCTGTTCGAAAGTGCCCGCCAGACAAACATTCTCACCAGCTGGGTCGTACAACGACGCGACAATAGTGTACCCCTTCAGAGGCCCCTGGGGGTTCAGGCAAACACCGCCCGAAGTCGCGTTCACCCATGCGTGCAGGCCGGTAAGCTCGTTAACATTGAGCCAGTCCATCATTACGGCACCGTCCTTGTAGGACGCGAATGAACCACAAATCTCAATGAAAGGGACAACTGGGGGACTAACAGTGCTGTCGTATGCCGTTGAGCAGATTGTAAGTTGGAATGGAGTAATAATGGTAGCGTTCAGGGCTGCGGCATTCACTGTGATGTCGTCCAAAATGAAGTCGGCAATCTGGCTGCAAGACGGGCCACCGTTGCCGAACGTGAAAAGGGGCGTTCCGCCAAGGCTGGGAGGGGGAGCAATGGAGACATAGGCACAGACGGAACAGGGGGGTGGAGGGCTAGGAGTCGTCGGGCTTGGGAGCGGAGATGCCGGCTTGGGGCTTGGAGGTGCAGGGCTATGAGGAAGCGGTGAGACAGGAAGGAGAGGTGATGGCGGTGGCGGCGGTGGTGGCGGCGGTGGAGGAGCAGGCGGTGACAGAGGCTCCGGTGAGGGCGGAGGCGGCGATGGAGGGAGTGGAGACGGCGGGGGTGGTGACGGAGGCACGGGTGAAGGTGGTGGGGGACTAGGAGGCAAAGGTGAAGGAGGGGGAGGTGCGGGCGGCGTTGGCGAGGGCGGAGGCGGTACAGGGGGAGGCGAAGGTGGCGGTGGTGTTGAAGGAGATTCAGGTGTAGTAGGCATTGTTGGAGGAAGGAATGGGGTATAAATAGGAGGCGCTGACGGCAACTGCGGCGGTGTGGAGGGAAGGGGCGACGGAGGCGGAGGCGACGGTGGAAGAGGCGACGGAGGGGGCGGTGAGGGAGGCAGTGGCGAAGGCGGGGGTGGCGAGGGCGGGGGAGATGGAGGCGGAGACCGTGGAGGCCGAGGTGGTGGAGGGGAACGAGGGGGTTTAGGAGAGGGAGGGCTAGGCAAAGGGGGTGGAGGTGAAAACGGCTCAGGAGAGGGTGGTGGTGGCGATGGGGGGAGTGGAGAAGGAGGCGGGGGTGACGGAGGCTCTGGAGACGGCGGAGGCGGTGATGAAGGAAGTGGTGAAGGCGGCGGTGGTAGTGGCTGCGCTGGAGGAACAGGCGACGGGGGAGTAGGCGACGGTGGGGCTGGTGAAGGAGGCAAAAGAGGCGGAGGTGGAGACGGAGGCGGAGGTGGTGGTGGTGGGTAAGGTGGTGGGGGCGGCGGAGGCGGCGGTGGAGGCGGAGGGGGGTAGGGAGGTGGTGGGGGCGGCGGAGGCGGGGGCGGCGGTGGAGGATAGGGAGGTGGCGGAGGCGGTGGTGGCGGGGGAGGTGGTGGAGGCGAGGGTGGTGGCGAAGAGGGCGGCGCCGGAGGAACTGGCGAGGGTGGTGTGAGTGGAAGAGATGGAGGAGAGGGGTCCGGCTCTGACTTACATTCTTGCGTGAAGGAACCCGAAAGGCAGGCACTGTTACTTGCTGGATCATACATGCTGCCCGAGATTGTGTAACCAGAGAGGACGCCTTGGGAGTTAGGGCAAACTCCGCCAGTGACGAAGCCGACCCAGGAGTGAAGGCCAGTGGAATCGCTGGTCAGCCAGTCCGTCAGCTTGATGCTTACGTTAGATGACGAGAACGTGCCACAGACCTCGATGGTCGGGTAGCTGGGAGGTGACGAAGTGTTATCGTAAACCAACGAGCAAGATGCCAAGGAAAATGGCACGCTGATGCTGACATTATTCGCAATTGCGTTGGAGTGAATATCATTCACGATGAATTGGAATGTGTCATTGCAGGATGCGCCACCAGCACCAAACGTGTACAGTGGTTTGCCATGCAGATCAGCGGGGGGCTTGATCTCCACATATGCACACACCGAGCAGGGAGGCGGAGGCATCGGCGGAGAGGGCGAGGGTGGGGGAGGCGAAGGAGGCAGTGGCGACGGAGGCTGCCGCAGCTTTGGTGAGCACACCGGGCACCAGTTTCCTTCAGAAGATTCCGAGAATGAATACCTGCCAGTTTGACACGTTATATTTTATTAGCTGGGCGCGACAGACACTACATCAAGTCAGGAGCATTGGGTGACCATAGGTACTCACTTGCACTCGCCAGATGCACCATAGCCCTTGCAAAAATCTGCCATGGTACGGCACGCATTGCGAGTGGCAATGCAAACTCTTCCACCGGAGAATGTCGCGTTATTCTTCTTCAGGTTATAGATCTTCAGTTCGTACCCGCTGTCGATGGCTGCAACACGCAACGATCCAAGGCTGACGAGCCTAGCAACACAAAGTGCATATCAAACCAGGTACAAGGCCTAGGTAGAACCCACCGGACGAATGGAAATACGGGTTCCAAGACGCATGAATTGCGCCGTTGAAGGTAACATTGATGATATTCGATTTTACACCACACTGTGGCGTCGTCTCAAACACCAACTTGTCAACAGAGTTCAGTAACCCAGTGCAGCAGGGCAACGACGTGTCGCAGCCAACATAGTCGACCGTAAAGCAGGTCCTGGTTACGGAGGCATTCAGAAACTGCGTCAAGGAAAAAAGGATATAAATTCAATCAAGTGGACCTCTCTGATTTCGATGGGGCAGCGAAACTAGGTCCCTGTACTGGGACTGGCAGGGGATGTGGACAAGTGCAACGATCGTGGGACAGCCGGTTTGGCGCGCCAAGATGACGATTTCTCACCGCGACGTCAAGAAGAGAAACCTTGTAAGGGCTGCAATTGCAATCGTAGGTCGTGCACTTGCACCACGGAAACACAGAAGCTGAGCGCATAGCCAAATCATTGTTGGCGTCGATAGAGGCAACTGCAAGGGACAAGGATACAGCAGGTAAGGCGACTGGAAAAAGGCGGGAACACGTTCACATCCGTAGTATTCGATATTATCATAGCCTTCGATCATGCATCCCAACGGTGATGGAAGCTGTCTAATTTATTGAAAATGTCGGAGTGAAATGATTGCTTACCGAATGCGAGAGGAATTGCGGTGGCCCAAAGCAGCAGCTGGGCCAGTCCGCGGGCCATTTTGGCTTCACGTCGCCTCTGTAAGTAGAATAAGGAAGTCAGGATAATGGTCGTGACGTTTTGGAATTTGAAGGTGAGCGCAAGTAAGTGCCGCGAAGTAGGTAGTGTAAAGCTTCCGAATCCAACGGCTGCGAAGGCTACAGTCAGCCCTGGTAGAATGCAAATTCGAATCCATGCTCACCTCGCTAGCTTGAACAAATTGTTGCGAAACTGTGCCGAATGTATATCTAGTTCTCGCGAACGTCACTAGTTCGTTTGGGCGATATCTAAAATAAGTAAAGTAACCGTCCGGGCTAAGACGTGTCTTTCTCAGAGTAAATGAAGCACGAACCTATGCCACCTAGCCACGAATTACACGCATTGAGCTGCGCTATTTATGTCTTTTCTGTCCGCGCAACACGACGGTTGCCCCCGGCTGTACAACAGGGGGTTGGCCTTGGTTTGGGGGGAGCGGGAACCTGCATCGATGTCCACTGCAACTGAACTTACGACGGCTTCAAAATTGCAAGCCAACTTTTGAATTCCAACGAGTACAACTACAACGACGGGAAGCAACGGAAGTTTGGTAGCTGCGCGCAGATCAAACCAAAACAGAGATTCCTGCTATGTTGGGTCGGCACTGTGTCCGTATAAGTTGTAACCTTGTACTCCATTGAGATTAATAAAAGTGCTTCTTCGGCAACGAAACTGGAGTTCGATCGCTTGTCAGGGAACCCCTGCGGCCCAGCAGCATCGTTGTGCCGTGTTGACTGAAACAAAATTTTACTCCTTGGCATTGGCAAATGTTCCTAGATGCCTTGAGCGGCTTGGTTGTATATGCGGCCCATAGCATAGTATGTAGTGGCTGTCACAATGGGAGCGGCCTGGTTGGCTGACTTTTTGCAGTTAAGCATTTTCCATGTATATATGTTAAGAACGTGTGTCACGGCAGCTTGCCCGCCGGGTACCAATTGCTAAATGCACATATGCGCCGTTGGGCAATGAGCGGAGTGCCACATGACCAGAAACAAAGCCCTCGCAGCGCTCAGGCTTCGTTGAATTCACGTAATGGCGTTCAGAGCGCCCGGGATGACGCCTACACGATTTCGTAGAGTGGCTGCGGTGGCAGGGCGGTGGGAACAGGTGGGAATGGTGGTGGCGGATGTACACTTCGGGAGCGTTCGACGAGTGGATCTATCGGACCAGAATACGGGTAACAGGGCAAGGGCTTTGTGGCCCCCATCGTACGTATTGGGTCCTGTCCAGCTCTGCGATGGAGGCGGTAGGCCCGGTTATACTACCCAGGTTTGTGGTGGGTAATATAACCGGGCATCGATCACTGCAGCGATCGATTTAGTTGTTTGTGTCTTGGTTTGTGGTGGCGCCTACAACGCCAGCTGCATGGATATGTCGGGACGCAACAAGGCACTGCCCTGCGTCGTCCTGCGTCCGCTAGACGGGCCAGGTCGAAACGATAGATGAGCCCTGCGAGCGATCACGGTGCGCCCCGGCAGCGCAATCGAGCGTGCTGCCCGCTTGGGGAAACGCACTTGTGGCGCACCCCCACAGGCCCTGGTATGACTGCTGCGGTTAACATCCTAGGGGAGGCGGAGGCTGGAGTGAGTCCATCCTATCTAGTAGTACCTTGATGGCCAGAATCTGCGGCCGGTCGTCCCTGCTGGGAGCCCAGGGGTAGGCGGGGTATGTCATTGGTAAATAAGAACGCGAATGGGCTACATCAATACAGATTGCGGTTTAATCGGCCTTGGGATTTGGAAGTGGCCGAAAACAATGCGGAAAAGGGAAGGAAACAAAGTTTCCAGTGGGTCCCTGTAACCATGGCAAGACACCGTATCACTCGTATCATACCGTATCATAGTGGTTGTTGTAACAGTTACAGTGGGTTCCAGACCAAGAGGTAGAACCATCGGGCGCATCGCCTGACACTGAACAAGACGGAGGAAACAAATACCGACATGCACCGAAACAAAGGCAAACCACCAGAACACCAAATTGACAGGCCGTAGGCATACAGAGCAGCAGCCAGCACCCCAGGGGGAATTTGCACTAGAGGCTCCCCTACCAGGAACTGGCCACCAACCAACCTAACAGCCCTAACCGTTACAACAACAACCCGACGAAGCAGTGAAGCGCCGCAACGATGCAAACATCGGAACCCGCCACCTCTCATCCCATAAGGCACGGACCCCTAGCAGGGCTCAACACGCCTATATAGCCAGAAAGTATGAAGCACGGGAAACCCCGCTCCCCAAGACAACCCGAGCCGATCAGGAATCCACCAGTACCTCAGCCGGTCCCCCGCACACAAGGCGATTGGCGACAACCCGCAAGAAGGGATGCCGAGGCCCCACTGCATCCCAGCCTTTCTGGGGAAGCCCCAGCGCAGCAAAGCCCCTCAAAAGGGCCCAAAACTCCACCACCCCACGGCGAACGGCACGATCCAGAAGACCACTACCCGGAGTATGAGGGGGACCACCAGCCCCCGCCCTTTTCAAGGCCGCGGCCATAAACCGGCGCCCCACCTCCATGGCAGTAATAGCCGCCAGGACTACTACATCCCAAACGCAGGACTGTACCCCGGTAGGTGCTTGCACCAACCAAACTTGCGCCCGTGTCACCCCTGCACCGAGCTGAGTCTCGAGTTGGGCAATCACTGCTTGAGCCACCGGGCAGAACCAAAAGTGGTGTAAGCGGGGGGTACCCGCCCCTGGAGACTCTCCAGCCGGCACACCGCACCCACAAAGGGCTGCTGCTGCCGTCCGCATATGAGAGTTCCCGAGGAGGGTCGTGGTTGTAGTGTGCATTGACACTACACGGTCTCTGTCTCCTCCGTCTTCCTCAGTGTCAGGCGATGTGCCCGATGGTTCTAACTTTTGGTCTGGAACACACTGTAACCGTTATAATAACAACCCTCACACCGGTGTATGCTGCCGCGAGGGAGGACGATCAGTTGCTGTGGGTAGGCGACTTCAACTTTGTTGCGGATGCAGGCCTCGACTCAACGGCAGGGGTGGGCGGTAGGAGTGCGGATGGCCTCGGTGGGGAATGAGTTTTGTACGCTGTGCCCGGGCATGGTCGACACCTACCGTCAGCTGCACCCTAGACGAAGAGACTTATCGCACATGTACAGAGCGCCCCGGCCGGGAGCCTCAAGGCTTGACCGGCTGTACGTGTCCATGTGTATGCTGCCGTACGTGGTATCGTCCACTATTGAGACATCCACCCCGTCCGATTATAGGGTCACGGTTATAACCTTTTTACCGAGGGTGGCAAAAGGTAAAGGTCCAGGCATGCCAAGGGTGCGCACGCACGTCTTGGCGTATGAAGACCTCCGGGAGCAGTTCATAAACTGGGTGCAGGCGGAGAGCAGCCTCCGCCCCGGTGTAGCGGACCAGCCAGGACTGCTCGCATGGTGGCCGACGTTCAAACGGAGAATGGGGGCTCTAGCAGGGGCCCTTAACAGACAGTGCCGGTTGCGACGATCGCGGCCCGGGGTCAGGTTGGAGTTGGCAGTTCAGGCAGCCAGCAGGGCAGCGTTCGTAGAAGTAGAGGACGGCGCGGCTGAGGGGCCCCACACCTGGCAGGGTCTGGTGGCAGCGCAAGAAGAAGTGGCTGCAGCCGCCCGTGCGGCAGGGGCGGCCGATGCGCGTACGGCCAGGCTAGAATGGCTGCGGGATGGGGAGCGCCCGAGTCGCGGGCTTACGGCGTTGGTCCATCCCCTACGGGCAAGGCACGAAGGCAGGCGGTGGTAGCGTTGCAGGATGATACAGGGCGCCTCGTTACAGACGCAACACGACTGCCGCAGATGGTGGCGGAGTACTGGCGCGAGGTGTGCAGGGCACCGCCGCATGTGCCATCGGAGGCACGGGAGGAGGTCATTGCGCCCCTGCGAGCCCAGGACCTGCGTATTCCGGAGGCCCAGGCGTGTCGTGTAGGATCGCCTGAGTTTTTGGTGGCTGAGGTAGCCGCCGTACTGAAGGCTGTCACCCCGGGCAAATCGCCAGGGTAGTATGGTATTCCCGCGGAGTTATACAAAGCATGCCGTACGCAGATAGCACCGGTGTTGGCCGATGTCTTCACGGCAGTGGATCAGTCAGCCAGATGCCCCCGGGGTTCTTGGATGGCGTGATCACAATCCTGTACAAGAACCGGGGAGCGCTTACGGCTCAGGGCAGCTATCGGCCTATTACCCTTCTGTGTACAGATTACAGGGTGCTGACTAAGGTAGGTGTTGGCCTCCCGGCTGGGACCGGTTTTGGGAGGTGTTGTTGCTGTAACGGTTACAGTGGGTTCCAGACCAATAGGTAGAACCATCGGGCGCATCGCCTGACACTGAAAACTGCTCTGTATGCCTACGGCCTGTCAACTTGGTGTTCTGGTGGTTTGCCTTTGTTTCGGTGCATGTCGGTATTTGTTTCCTCCGTCTTGTCCAGTGTCAGGCGATGCGCCCGATGGTTCTACCTCTTGATCTGGAACCCACTGTAACCGTTACAACAAAAAAAACTGAAAAAGACGGAGGAAATAAAGACCGACATGCACCGGAGCAAAGGCAAACCATCAGAACACCAAATCGACAGGCCGTAGGCACACAGAGCAGCAGCCAGCACCCAGGGGGAATTGGCACTAGAGGCTTCCCTATCAGGAACTGACCACCAACCAACCTAACAGCCCAGCACCCGACGAACCAGTGAAGCGCCGGAACGATGCAAACATCAGGACCAGCCGCCAGCCATCAGGACCAGCTCCCCAAGACAACCTGGGCCGATCACGAATCCACCAGTACCTCAGCCGGTCCCCCGCACACAAGGCGACTGGCGACAACCCGCAAGAAAGGATGCCGAGGCCCCACTGCGTCCCAGCCTTTCTTGGGAAGCCCCAACGCAGCAAAGCCCCTCAGCAAGGCCCAAAACTCCACCACCCCACGGCGAATGACACGATCCAGAAGACCACTAGGTTGGTTGATGGTCAGTTCCTGATAGGGGAGCTTCTAGTGCAAATTCCCCCTGGGGGGCTGACTGCTGCTCTGTGTGCCTACGGCCTGTCGATTTGGTGTTCTGATGGTTTGCCCTTGTTCCGGTGCACGTCGGTCTTTGTCTCCTCCGTCTTTCTCAGTGTCAGCAGGCGATTTGCCCGATGATTCTACCTCTTGGTCTGGAACCCACTGTAACCGTTACAACAAAAATCTAAGTGAATCAACCCTGCGGAATGGTTATAAAGAGTTGGTAAGGTTCATGCACACTCAACGGCCGGAAAACCGCATGCACACTCAACGGCCGGAAAACCTGAAAGAACGTCTATGTATAGTTCAGAGGTGCTCCGTAAGAAGAGACGCGTCAATTGCTGATGCGCCCAGCAGATCCCGCACATGTGCTCTTAACGGTACATAGAACCCCAAGGCCTCCAACGGGCGGGTGCCAAATTCTGTATCCATCGCCCCAAGCTGATTGGTATGCTTTTGGAGAGCACTGGAATGATCGGAAAACGTTACAATCAATAAAACTTCGCGCTGGGTCATAACTAAGCCACAAGTTATATTGTTAATGGGTAGTCAATTGGACCACCAAAAGTCGTGTGCAATGAACACAATTGTAAAGCGGTGGCTATATGTCACAAGAGCAGTATAAAAAAGTAATAGTCTCGAGTTCTCACTCATCATGCATCAGGCTCTAGCTATCAGATCCTAGCTGTGACTCATCCATAACAACGTCACGTATCAACAGCTCCGGCAAAACATAATCCTGCTGATTGATGGTCCTTAAATACATTGATTATAAGAATAACTCAGATCATTAATCTCTCTCGGTCCCTCGAAATTTCAAGCCTGTCCTGTTAACTATTGAATGCGTCCATCCGATTGTTCTACCACTGGAGTCAAAATTGCTAATAATGGATCAAAACACAATCGTGGCCGGACAGCACTTCTTGGATGAGGGCGTTGGTGACGGGTAGGAGAAGATGCTGACCTGCGCGGCAAACAAACATGATCAGAGGCTGCAATGCAACGATGTCACACCATCAAGTAAACTTGCCTGGCAAAACCCGTTGAAGCAAAATTTGGAAGGGGTGCTGCAGACTCCGGCCTTGACCACCCAGCAGAAGGTAGCTCCGTTCGGGTCAGTGCTCCTGGACAGGTGGCAAGTGGAATGGATTCAGTAAAGTACCCAACCGAATACAGCAGCCTTACCACACGTACGTACAACTCACGTCAAGTCGACGAACTTGATTGTGGTGACGGGAACGTTGGTGTGGATGTCCGTATGAAAACCTGCATACCATTGAGGCATTAGGATCAGAAACATAAAAATGTATAGCGTCATCAAAATCTCAATCACTTACCCCATGTGTACTCCCTTGAACTGTTGTTGACCATGAGGCGCCGGAGGTCCCCTCGGCACGAGTCGGCAACTGGAACCTCAATCTGCAATTTGTTTCATTATTCAGTGACTGTCAAAGTAATATGAAACAATTGTAAAACAGCTCTTAGGTGAATGGCATACCTTCGCAAAGTCCATTGGGCAGCAGTATCCCGGCCTGCATGATTTGGTGGTCACCCGAACACACATCGCAACAGCTGGGGCGCCCAGGTACTCGGTGGTGTAGTTGTAGAGGGGACTGACAGCAAAGGGTACGTTGTTCGTTTGGAGGCATGAGTGAGTGGCCACCAGCTGAGGAGGGGGAGGCTGTGGACGAGGCGACGGTGGCGGCCTTGCACGGTCGATGGGCTGCGGTGGAGACGATGGCTGCGATGGCGGCGAAGGATCAGGCTGCGATTGGCACGCCTGTTCGAAAGTGCCCGCCAGACAAACATTCTCACCAGCTGGGTCGTACAACGACGCGACAATAGTGTACCCCTTCAGAGGCCCCTGGGGGTTCAGGCAAACACCGCCCGAAGTCGCGTTCACCCATGCGTGCAGGCCGGTAAGCTCGTTAACATTGAGCCAGTCCATCATTACGGCACCGTCCTTGTAGGACGCGAATGAACCACAAATCTCAATGAAAGGGACAACTGGGGGACTAACAGTGCTGTCGTATGCCGTTGAGCAGATTGTAAGTTGGAATGGAGTAATAATGGTAGCGTTCAGGGCTGCGGCATTCACTGTGATGTCGTCCAAAATGAAGTCGGCAATCTGGCTGCAAGACGGGCCACCGTTGCCGAACGTGAAAAGGGGCGTTCCGCCAAGGCTGGGAGGGGGAGCAATGGAGACATAGGCACAGACGGAACAGGGGGGTGGAGGGCTAGGAGTCGTCGGGCTTGGGAGCGGAGATGCCGGCTTGGGGCTTGGAGGTGCAGGGCTATGAGGAAGCGGTGAGACAGGAAGGAGAGGTGATGGCGGTGGCGGCGGCGGTGGTGGCGGCGGTGGAGGAGCAGGCGGTGACAGAGGCTCCGGTGAGGGCGGAGGCGGCGATGGAGGGAGTGGAGACGGCGGGGGTGGTGACGGAGGCACGGGTGAAGGTGGTGGGGGACTAGGAGGCAAAGGTGAAGGAGGGGGAGGTGCGGGCGGCGTTGGCGAGGGCGGAGGCGGTACAGGGGGAGGCGAAGGTGGCGGTGGTGTTGAAGGAGATTCAGGTGTAGTAGGCATTGTTGGAGGAAGGAATGGGGTATAAATAGGAGGCGCTGACGGCAACTGCGGCGGTGTGGAGGGAAGGGGCGACGGAGGCGGAGGCGACGGTGGAAGAGGCGACGGAGGGGGCGGTGAGGGAGGCAGTGGCGAAGGCGGGGGTGGCGAGGGCGGGGGAGATGGAGGCGGAGACCGTGGAGGCCGAGGTGGTGGAGGGGAACGAGGGGGTTTAGGAGAGGGAGGGCTAGGCAAAGGGGGTGGAGGTGAAAACGGCTCAGGAGAGGGTGGTGGTGGCGATGGGGGGAGTGGAGAAGGAGGCGGGGGTGACGGAGGCTCTGGAGACGGCGGAGGCGGTGATGAAGGAAGTGGTGAAGGCGGCGGTGGTAGTGGCTGCGCTGGAGGAACAGGCGACGGGGGAGTAGGCGACGGTGGGGCTGGTAAAGGAGGCAAAAGAGGCGGAGGTGGAGACGGAGGCGGAGGTGGTGGTGGTGGGTAAGGTGGTGGGGGCGGCGGAGGCGGCGGTGGAGGCGGAGGGGGGTAGGGAGGTGGTGGGGGCGGCGGAGGCGGGGGCGGCGGTGGAGGATAGGGAGGTGGCGGAGGCGGTGGTGGCGGGGGAGGTGGTGGAGGCGAGGGTGGTGGCGAAGAGGGCGGCGCCAGAGGAACCGGCGAGGGTGGTGTGAGTGGAAGAGATGGAGGAGAGGGGTCCGGCTCTGACTTACATTCTTGCGTGAAGGAACCCGAAAGGCAGGCACTGTTACTTGCTGGATCATACATGCTGCCCGAGATTGTGTAACCAGAGAGGACGCCTTGGGAGTTAGGGCAAACTCCGCCAGTGACGAAGCCGACCCAGGAGTGAAGGCCAGTGGAATCGCTGGTCAGCCAGTCCGTCAGCTTGATGCTTACGTTAGATGACGAGAACGTGCCACAGACCTCGATGGTCGGGTAGCTGGGAGGTGACGAAGTGTTATCGTAAACCAACGAGCAAGATGCCAAGGAAAATGGCACGCTGATGCTGACATTATTCGCAATTGCGTTGGAGTGGATATCATTGACGATGAATTGGAATGTGTCATTGCAGGATGCGCCACCAGCACCAAACGTGTACAGTGGTTTGCCATGCAGATCAGCGGGGGGCTTGATCTCCACATATGCACACACCGAGCAGGGAGGCGGAGGCATCGGCGGAGAGGGCGAGGGTGGGGGAGGCGAAGGAGGCAGCGGCGACGGAGGCTGCCGCAGCTTTGGTGAGCACACCGGGCACCAGTTTCCTTCAGAGGAGTCTGAGAATGAATACCTGCCAGTTTGACACGTTATATTTTATTAGCTGGGCGCGACAGACACTACGTCAGGTCGGGAGCATTAGGTGCACTACCATAGGTACTCACTTGCACTCGCCAGATGCACCATAGCCCTTGCAAAAATCTGCCATGGTACGGCACGCATTGCGAGTGGCAATGCAAACTCTTCCACCAGAGAATGTTGCGTTGTCCTTCTTCAGGTTATAGATCTTCAGTTCGTATCCGCTGTCGATGGCTGCGACACGCAACGATCCAAGGTTGACGAGCATAGACACACAAAGTGCATGTTAAACCAGGTACAAGGCCTAGGTAGAACCCACCTGACGAATGGAAATACGGGTTCCAAGACGCATGAATTGCGCCGTTGAAGGTAACATTGATGATATTCGATTTTACACCACACTGTGGCGTCGTCTCAAACACCAACTTGTCAACAGAGTTCAGTAACCCAGTGCAGCAGGGCAACGACGTGTCGCAGCCAACATAGTCGACCGTAAAGCAGGTCCTGGTTACGGAGGCATTCAGAAACTGCGTCAAGGAAAAAAGGATATAAATTCAATCAAGTGGACCTCTCTGATTTCGATGGGGCAGCGAAACTAGGTCCCTGTACTGGGACTGGCAGGGGATGTGGACAAGTGCAACGATCGTGGGACAGCCGGTTTGGCGCGCCAAGATGACGATTTCTCACCGCGACGTCAAGAAGAGAAACCTTGTAAGGGCTGCAATTGCAATCGTAGGTCGTGCACTTGCACCACGGAAACACAGAAGCTGAGCGCATAGCCAAATCATTGTTGGCGTCGATAGAGGCAACTGCAAGGGACAAGGATACAGCAGGTAAGGCGGCTGGAAAAGGCGGGAAAACGTTTACATCCGTCGTAGGTGAGGTTGTCATAAAATAATATACTTCTTACATGAGTCGCAACAGTGGTAGACGACATATCCTTAATGAGTGGCGGAGTGAAACGACGGCTTACCGAATACGAAAGGGATTGCGGTGGCCCAGAGCAGCAGCAGGGCCAGGCCGCGTGCCATTTTGGCTTGGCGTCGCCTCTGTAAGATTAAGCAAGTCAGAATGATGGTTTAGATAGGGAATTTGAGGGTGAGCACAAGATTAAGTAGGTGTCGCGAAGTAGGTAGTGCGAAGCTTCCGAATCCAACGGCTACGAAGGCTACAGCCAGCTCTAGTACAATACAAATACAAATCCATATCTTACTCCGTTAGCTTAGTCCAGTGATTGCGCAGCAACTATT
This sequence comes from Yamagishiella unicocca, assembly GCA_003116995.1. Classification (NCBI taxonomy): domain Eukaryota; kingdom Viridiplantae; phylum Chlorophyta; class Chlorophyceae; order Chlamydomonadales; family Volvocaceae; genus Yamagishiella; species Yamagishiella unicocca. The sequence goes on along the minus strand of BDSL01000016.1, from coordinate 66,468 downwards.
GCAAAACAGTGTTAAAAATGTACCGGTAACTAGTTATCGTGGTTTGAATGGGTTTAACCCAGCGCCGTCCGGTGTACTTCAAGGTCTTCGACCCGAAAGTAAACAAGCAAGAACCTATGGTTTCCGTCAATAGACGTGGTTTTTAAGTGGCGCTATATGCAGCATTTCCGGACGGACAACATGACGGTTAATCCCGGCTGTACAACAGGGGGTGGCCTTTGTTGGAGGGAGCGGGAACCTGCACCGATGTGAACTGCCTCTGAACTTACGAGCGGACTCTAGTTGTCAGCCTGTGTTTGAACTTTAACAAGTGTACAGGGTATCACAGGGAAGCAACGACTATTTGGCGCAGCAAAAATCAAAAGAGCGACTCGCAACGCTGGGTCGGTTCATCCTTGTTGAAATTTGGCAAACGATCGGAAAGGGAAAAAAGCCCGGCCCTACCCGACCCAGCGAGTGCACCGCGAGGCGACTGTCCAATACGTGCTGGCCCAGCTCTGCCTAGCCTAGCCCAATTACCATAGCAGAGCAATGAAAGACAAAAACGTCAGGCCCTGACCCCACCGCTGTACCGTGGTCGCGGCCGCACCCTGGAGGCGCGTTGCCATCGGCATTGAGGCGCGAAAGCACGAGCATGGGTGCGATGGGGCGGGACCGGCAGGGACAGTGGCCCCCTGAGCATGGCGACGGAGGGGCCCGCGTTTGATATATCGACCGGTGGTAAATTGCATACATTGCAAGCTTTCATCCTGTGGAGATGCGCAGCTGGCTCTACGACGGGCGGTAGAGCGCGAACAGTGGGTTACCCCCAGGCTGAAAGGAGACTTGAGGCACATGCGCTGACGGAGCAGGGAGGTGCAGGGCTAGGAGGGTTGGGGCTAGGGGGGACCGGGCTGGGTGGTTTGGGGCTAGGCAGCTTGGCGTTTTGAGGGGCTGGGCTACCTGCGCGGTAATGGTATAGGAGATGCAGTGCTAGGACGAGGGAGACAGCGGCGATGAAAGCGAGGGAGGCAGCGGCGACAGAGGCTGCCGCAGCTTTAGTACACACGACGGGCACCAGTTCCACTTCAGGCGAGTCCGAAAGCCTGCCTGCGGGTGTGGAGGCAGGGGCAGGCAGGCACCCCCTTTGTAGAGCTTCGCACCTTTTGAAGCTTGTCGCTTAGAGGTTTGCGATGCTGCGGGGATCAACAGGAGGCGCGCATCATCATCGGGACAAAATGCATACGTCAAACTCTACTGGTGAAGCCATGACACCATCACCTACATAGGTGAAGGAATGATTCTATCTGGTAGGTGATTGATGGGCAGCAGGGCAGGCCGTGGCAGGCATTTCCAGGCGCCCATCACAGCTTGCAGAATTCTTAGGAAGTCGGTTTACCACGGTCGAGCTAACAAAGGGTTCCAGTGGATTTCGATGAATAATCATCGCAATAAACCAGTGCCGCTAAAGCCTGTAGGATCCAAGCTGAAGGCTTTCTGCATGATGAAATGGCATTAACCACGGTACAGTGGGCCACGAGGGTCGCGGAAAGCAATGCCGCCAGGACAAAGCATTGCTTGCAGAGACCGTGAATTTTTCTTGCAATACGACACAGCGAATGGGGTGTCCATATCAGCAGCTGCTACTGCGCTGCAGATGGCGGAGTAGGGTAGGCCCCGCTCAGGACGTGTATCCACCTTACTGCCCAGACCAGCGGCCTGGCCCCTGGGGTTGCTGCAGGCGTCTGCCCGAGGCGATCAGGCCGCGCTTGAGGTATTCATGGGTACCTTCCTTTCAGAAGGACGCGACAATTGGAGTAAAACCACTTCAGCGGCCAACAACGACCTCTACACTACTTGCTACCTACCACCGCTCCAGCCATGCGTGCAGTCAGTTGGCGGCCAGTTGTTGTTGTAATCGTTACAGACCGGCGGCCAGTTGTTGTAAATGTACAGTGGGCTCCAGACCTTAAAAGTAATGCTCCCTGCCAAAGTGCTCTTGAACGCCACTGTTATGTGACCCAGAACTAGTCTTAATCCGGTTGAAGTAGGTTGGTACACATGAGATGAGACCGTGGCCGCATCTTCAACCGTATGGCGGCCAAACCCGATATCGGATGCAAAATTCCCTCTAATCATCAAATTGCCAGGCACAAAACGCCTTCAGATGTACTAAAAGGGTCGGTTCACTGTTACAGTGTTGTGGGTGTAGCGCTTGCTACAGTGGGCTGACAAAAGTGCTTGTTTCAGTGGATTAACGGTTACAGTGGGTTCCAGACCAGGAGGTAGAACCATCGGGCACATCGCCTGACACTGTAGTATAGTGAACTCCGTCCCAAAGCACGGGTTATGTGAAAGTACTCTGTCGCGAATGCAACTAGTCTACCAATGCGCTCTCATCAGTTGGTAACCGTACAATTGGGTTACATGATCACTTGGTAATGGTGGGCTGCAAGCTGTGCCGGTCGGATACTTGCTCTAAGAACATGTCTCATATCGGTAGTTCTGACTACACAACTCGGGTATGGTTTGGATACCACTGCTAGTAACCGTTACAGTGGGCCCCAGACCACAAGGTACAGCCATCGGGCGCATCGACTGACAACGATGACACACGCGAAGAAGAACAAACCAGTCGGCCGAGATAGATAACGACCCGAACAGGACCCATACGACTGTCTCCTAAACGCGACGGTAAGAGCAAGTGTGCATCACTAATCCATCCAAGGATGGCGGTTCCTGGCGATTGAACGGCGATCATAGGCCTAAAATGCAAAGCTTACTGAATTTGTCCGTGTAATCAACTGCCGATTGACGATGATGATCCAAATAACACATAATCTTAAACCAAAAGAAAAAAGATTTACTATTGAGAAGTGTAACGGCGAAATGGCGATTTAAGCAGTCGATCGGTCCCAACAAATCGCAACAAGCGCGCCCGGCCACACACAAAATGCTAGGTCCGTGTTGTGTAATATTGCGCAGTGAGCTCGTTTGTTGTGCTCTTGAGCACGTGCTGTACGTGTTTTATGTACGATCTAAGTGTCCACGTCCGAAATCAATTGCGGTTGCTAAAAACCTACACCTACAGTGCGGCAGGTAGAGCATCGTCCCCTGCTATTCCTGATATCAAGGCGCCAGACACTAGCGGACTGCTGGCCGCTGCATTCCTAAAACATGGCACCCTAGTGTTAAATAGTACGCAGATATAAAATCCTGCCAAATGCTTCCTATTATGCATGTATAAAGAATCGTGGAGCACAATGGTGCCGCCGGGAATCACTCGTCATTAAAACACAATCGTGGCCGGACAGCACTTTTTAGATGAGGGCGTTGTTGTTGGGTAGGAGAAGATGCTGACCTGCGCGGAACACATCACGCGGTTTCCTTATTTAATGTGCCATAGCAGAAACTTCAGTGACTGGACAAGCGGTTATGGCTCATCTCCACTTGCCTGGCAGAATCCATTAAAGCAGAATTTGGCAGGGTTGCTGCAGGCTCCGGTCTTGACTACCCAGCAGAAAGTAGATCCGTTAGGGTCGAAGCTTCTGCGTGTATGGATCACATTGGGAGTTGAGTGCTTACGCTGAAACCAGATCCAGACATTTATCATATGATGGTTACCGGTATATGGTACACGTTTATAATACACGTGTACGGAACTCATTTATTACTCGAAGGCATATACTCACGTCAAGTCCACAAACTTAATTGTAGTGACCGGGGCATTGGAATTGATGTCTGTCTGGAATCCTGCAAGGGAACGGATGTGGAGAATGGTGATAAAGCAAACCTACGGACACCATCACGTAAAGGAACTATCATCAGTCGCGACACAACCTATGGGTTCGTCACCTACCCCATGTGTACTCCCTTGAAGAGTTATTGACCATGAGCCGACGAAGGTCTCCACGGCAGGCATCCGATACTGGAACCTCGATCTAAATCGAATAGACGGGATCAAGCACAGTTATAAACGAATGTGGTGTTTGCTCAGGTATGCGGCGGGAAATGTCATAAAGCTGCAAAAGGATTTTAAAATAAACTTATCCCAGGCTGCGTACCTTCGCAAAGTCCATTGGACAGCAGTATCCCGGCCTGCATGACTTGGTGGTCACCCGAACACACATCGCGACAGCTGGGGCGCCCAGGTACTCGGTGGTGTAGTTGTAGAGGGGACTGACAGCAAAGGGTACGTTGTTCGTTTGGAGGCATGAGTGAGTGGCCACCAGCTGAGGGGGAGGCTGTGGACGAGGTGACGGTGGCGGCTTTGCAAGGTCGATGGGCTGTGGTGGAGACGATGGCTGCGATGGCGGCGAAGGATCAGGCTGCGATTGGCACTCCTGTTCGAAAGTGCCCGCTAGGCAAACATTCTCACCAGCTGGGTCGTACAACGACGCGACAATAGTGTACCCCTTCAGCGGCCCCTGGGGGTTCAGGCAAACGCCGCCCGAGGTAGCGTTCACCCAGGCATGCAGGCCGGTAAGCTCGTTGACATTGAGCCAGTCCATCATTACGGCACCGTCCTTGTAGGAAGCGAATGAACCACAAATCTCAATGAAGGGGACAATTTGAGCGGTCGCACTACTATTGTACGCTGATGAACATTTGGATAGGCTGAATGGGACGCTAATTGTAGCGTTAAGAGCCGCCGCATTCACTGCAATGTCGTTTAATATGAGCTCGGCCAGCTGCCTGCAAGACGGGCCTCCGTTACCGAACGTGAAGAGTGGGCTTCCGCCGAGGCTAGAAGGGGGAGCTATTGAGACATAGGCGCAGACGGAGCAGGGAGGTGCAGGGCTAGGAGGTTTGGAACTTGGAGGGGCAGGACTACGGGGGCTGGGGCTTGGAGGGGCAGGACTAGGGGGCCTGGGGCGTGGAGGGGCAGGACTCGGCGGTTTGGGGTTTGGGACCGGAGACGGCGGTCGGGGCGACGGAGGTGGTGGTGGTGGAGGCGGCGGCGGCGGTGGGGGCGGAGGAGGGGGAGGACTGGGGGGTGGAGGCGGAGGAGGAGGAGGATTGGACGGTGGAGGTGGTGGCGGAGGCGGAGGCGGAGGAGGACTCGATGGCGGTGGCGGTGGGGGTGGGAATGGTGATGGCGGAGGCAATGGCTTAGGTGACGGAGGAGGGCTTGGCGGAGGCGGGAGAGGCGATGGTGGACTGGGCAATGGCGGATGGGGAGAAGGGGGCCGAGGGGATGGAGGCAACGGCGACGGCATTGGAGAGGGTGGTGGTGGTGGTGGTGGTGGCGGTGGAGGCGCAGGTGGTGACAGAGGTTCAGGCGAGGGTGGAGGTGGTGATGGAGGGAGTGGAGACGGCGGGGGAGGCGACGGAGGCACGGGTGAAGGTGGTGGGGGACTAGGAGGTAGAGGTGAAGGAGGAGGAGGTGCGGGCGGAGTTGGCGAGGGTGGAGGCGGTGCAGGGGGAGGCGAAGGTGGCGGCGGTGCTGACGGAGATATAGGTGCAGTAGGCAACGTTGGAGGAAGGAATGGGGCATAAGTAGGAGGAGCTGAAGGCAACTGTGGCGGTGTGGAGGGAAGGGGCGAAGGAGGCGGAGGCGAGGGTGGAAGAGGCGACGGAGGTGGCGGTGACGGAGGAAGTGGTGAAGGCGGAGGTGGCGAGGGCGGGGGAGATGGAGGCGGAGACCGTGGAGGCCGAGGTGGTGGAGGGGAGCGAGGGGGTTTTGGAGAGGGAGTGGACAGAGTGGTGGGAGGTGGAGGAAACGGAGGTAAGAGCGGCTCAGGAGAGGGCGGAGGCGGCGAGGGCGGAAGAGGTGATGGAGGCGGTGGTGACGGAGGCTGAGGAGAGGGCGGAGGCGGCGAGGGCGGAAGAGGTGATGGAGGCGGAGGTAGGTCGGATAGTGGCTGGGGAGGCGGCGGGGGCAGGGGTGCGCGAGGAGAGAATGGACGAGGCGGCATCGGAGGTGAAGGCGATGGTGGGGGTAGCGGGGGTGGTAGAGGTGACGGAGGCGGTGGTGCGGGAGGTGGAGATGGTGGCGGCGGAGGCGGTGGTGGTGGTGGAGGCGGCGGTGGCGGTGGTGGTGGAGGCGGCGGAGGCGGTGGTGGTGGGAAAGGCGGTGGAGGCGAAGGCGGTGGCGGAGAGGGCGGCGCCGGAGGAAGTGGCGAGGGTGGTGTGGGTGGAAGAGATGGAGGAGAGGGGTCCGGCTCTGACTTACATTCTTGAGTGAAGGAACCCGAAAGGCAGGTACTGTTACTCACTGGATCATACATGTTGCCTGAGATGGTGTAACCAGAGAGGATGCCTTGAGAGTTAGGGCAAACTCCGCCAGTGACGAAGCTGACCCAGGAGTGAAGGCCCGTGGAATCGCTGGTCAGCCAGTCCGTCAGCTTGATGCTTACGTTAGATGACGAGAACGTGCCGCAGACCTCGATGGTCGGGTAGCTGGGAGGTGATGTGGCGTTGTTGTAAACCGACGAGCAAGATGCCAAGGAGAATGGTACGCTGATGCTGACATTATTTGCATTTGCGTTGGAGTGGATTTCGTCGGCGATGAATTGGAATGTGTCGTTGCAGGATGCGCCGCCTGCGCCAAACGTGTACAGTGGTTTGCCATGCAGATCAGCGGGGGGCTTGATCTCCACATATGCACACACCGAGCAGGGAGGCGGAGGCATCGGTGGAGAGGGCGAGGGTGGGGGAGGCGAGGGAGGCAGCGGCGACGGAGGCTGCCGCAGCTTTGGTGAGCACACCGGGCACCAGTTTCCTTCAGAAGATTCCGATAATGAATACCTGTGAGTATTGACACCACATTAGATGGTCTTGATAACAGTGGCAGTAGAATGCATGACAGGCACAGTAGGACCGCACAGCAGAATAACGAACGAGGTTGGCCTTCTAGCTCACCGGCACTCGCCGGCTGCTCCGTAGCCTTTGCAGAGGTCTGCCATCGTACGGCAGGGACCACGACTGGTGACACAAACTTTTCCGCCTGAGAAGGTGGCATTGTCCTTCTTCAGGTTGTAGATCTTCAGCTCGTAGCCGCTGTTGCTGCCTGTAGATGGGATCCAGTTTACCACACCGAGGTCACATCCGTGTTAAGCGCTATATCACACGTACGGATATGTGAGATGATATTTGCGATCCTTGTGAGATATTTGCAAGGAGTAGGTGGACGGGGCTATGTATGACCCACCTGACGTGTGGAAGTACGGGTTCCAGGACGCATGGATTGCACCGTTAAAGGTGACACTGACGAGGTTCGATTTTACTCCGCATTGCTGCGTCGTCTCAAAGACCAGCTTGTCCACGGAATTGAGCAGCCCAGTGCAGCACGGCAACGATGTATCGCAGCCAACGTAGTTTACCGCAAAGCAAGTCCTGGTTACGTTGGCGTTGACAAGCTGGGGCACGGGAGGTACGTCGGATTGCTTAGTGATGGGTTTGCACCAGATAACGATATCAAGAGCCCCAGTCCCAAGGCCCCAGTCCCAAGCCCCCAGTCCCAAAGCCCCAGTCCCAAGGCCCCAGTCCCAAGGCCCCGGTCCCCAGTCCCAAGGCCCAACTCCACAGTCCAAAAGCCTCAGTCCAAAGCATATCAAGCGGTGCTTAGGACACGGCAGGACGATTGCCGCGTTGGGATTACAAGTATTGTTCAGGGTGGATGAACGTTGAACATTGTGCGTGTCATAGCTGTTAGCCGGTTCCGCTCACCGTAACATTAAGAAGCGAAACCTTGTAAGGACTGCAGTTGCAGTCACAAGTCGTGCACTTGCACCACGGAAACGCGGCGCCAGAACGCATGGCCAGGTCGCTCGAGTCGCCGAGGGCTGCTGCTGCAGGGGACAGCGAACGTTGGAGCGATGGACGAGAAAAGCTCAGGAACGGGGGTGGTGCAGAACATAGGTGCGCACAGTCCGCAATTGCGTCCTAAAATTCCTTGAAATTGAAACGTTTAAAAAGCTTGCATGTTGTTTTGTGTGGCACAGGTTTTGCTTTGGAATGGTCGCGTGATGAAAACGTACCGGATGCGAAGCGCACTGCTGCAGCCCAGAGTAGCAGCAGGGCCAGGCCGCGCGCCATTTTGGCGGGACGCGTCCTTCTCTGTAGGTAGGATAGAAATGCGGTATGGTTTAAGGACCTGCCTGGCTTGAGCAGATGGCGGGAAGCTTCTGGCTTCAACCCCTACAGCCATGCGTCATCATACACGGCAAATAGCTCACCCTGTTAACCAGGAGGAGTTATGCTGAAATTGCGTAGTAGTATAACCTATGTATGTATGCGCGGCCGTGACGGCTGAGTAAAATAAAAGGACCAAGATAATCCGGCGCGACGAATGACCGCGTTATGAGGAGTTTATTTCACTGAAGCTGAGCTTGGAGTCCATCGCAATGAAAGTTATCAATTTGCAATGTTTGAGGGTCGGCCACCCTAAATACGGAGAAATGAAATGGTTGTACGAACGGGGGGGAGGCGCGTGTGGATGTGGATCGCAACTAGACTACAAGAGCGCGGGGGTATATTATGGTACTGCTTCAAGTTTTTCACTTGAACCGAAGTTGGCACTGTTGCAGTGAAATTGGGATCTGAAGGACAACAAGCCACAGACGGTTGCTTTTGCTGATAGTGTGTTTTGCAAACCTATAACTTTTAAAAAAGTCGCACTTTATTTTGGAATCCTTAATACTTTGCAGTTGTCGTTGACATTTTCCTAGCACAAACATTCAAACGCTGCGACAAATCCAACGCCGAGGTACAAGCAAATACCGGTTTCGCATACCTGCCTCCGGGACGGCTTTACATATTAATGGAAAACAACGTAAAGATGTAGTCAGAAAGTTTCGGGTGGCTTCGCGCCATAAGGGAACGGGCGCAGGCTACAGTCATGCACAAGCGGGGCCTTGTCATGCACAGCACATGCCCGTTCACATGCTCACACCCCTGCACGCGCTCCACACCGGATATCGCCGTTTGTTGCCGACGACTGTTGTATGCGCATGAAGGTTAAGTTGAGCTACCATTAGGCATTGATTTGTGCCTCATGGTCGAATGCATCTGAATGCATGAAAGGTAGAAGGGTACGAATGACTCCTTAGCGTCTGATGATACCAGCGCATGAATGAAGGATAATAACTGGGTACAGTGTCCTCAAGCCACTGTAACAAGTACTACCAAGGGACAAGAAGAGGGGCCCATGTCCGTGGCTGAACCCAGCAGACAACCTGAAGGGCATACGAAAGCCTGGAAAGGCAGAGAGACGCCGGGCAAGCCCAGGACAAGCGCGGGGGGCCATACCGAGAGCAGGCGAGAGCTCACTGTATGACCATCGATAAGTGTCTATGCAGACGCTGAAGAACGTTTCTTAAGTTCGCGTGTCCTCCTCATGTGGTAATAAGCCTGGGGGCCGAACCGGTATCTTGTGCCAGGTGAGGAACGGCCGATTCATGCCGATTGTGCACATAAAGGCAATCAGCAACTGCACCGAGATATCAAAGATCAACTGTTATGTCATTACGTCTTTGCTGGCTGCTACTTTTGCCTCTGGACGGTTGATTGTCATGGGTCAGGCCAAACTGTACAACGCTGCACGGGGCCACTAGATCAAACCCGGAACACAAGCAAATGTGCGGCGTGCAGTCTGGTCTGTACTGCGCACATTGCGCAGCCCTGTGGATGTGCCGCTTCGAATCAGGACGCAGGCCACTTTTTTTTCAGTTGGAGGCTGAACTGCTGCTGCAACATCGAACTCGCGCTATCCACTGATCGGCTCTACCCTCGTCCGTGGGGCCATGTGTTCATTCTGGGCGGCCTCAGCGCCTGATCCTGCATCTGTCCTAGGGTGGCCTGACCCTGCACCTATCCTGGCCCAGCACCTGTCCTGAGCGATTGCACTTCTGACGTCTCCTTCAGTGTCAGGCGGTGCGCCCGATGGTTCCACCTTTTGTTCTGGAACCCACTGTAACTGTTACTACCACTGAGATGATCAGAGAGTCGGTCGCCTGCCTCCCCTCCCCTCGCTGGTCGGGCAGCGCATTCCACGGGTCCTGCTCGATGGACGTAAGGGTTGTTGTTGTAAGGGTTATTGTTGTAAGGGTTATTACTAAAGCCGTGGCAGCTCAAAGCTATGTAGGAACGTGTACGCGAGATGCTGCGTTCGCTAGGGGCCGCACCAGCTGGCTGCCGCACACCCCTAAGTTAGGCCATTGGGCCTATCATCATCGGTTCATAGGCCTTACGCGTAGAAAGGCAGGAGACAGGGCAGCTGCTGCATGCCCTTACTGCCGTGCATTGTGGCACATAAGCCCCTTGAAATCCACCTAAACTAACGACAGCCGTGCGTGTGCGTACCGGTGTAAATATTTAATTGTAGCATGGCTGCCTCTATCTTGTTGCGTGCGGAGAGCCTTCCCTGGATCTTCCAGGCAGGGCCCTGCCTCATGGCCTCAGTGGTTCCACTTAAATGGAAGCCGCAAGGTCGCCCGAAGTCGGCTTTACAACGGTCAATCTCTTACGGTCATACCGTGGTGCAAGCCAACCAACAGCGAGGGCCGTGCACATTCCGGCTTACGAGGTTAGCACACAGCCAGACACCGCTCTACTCACATTCATCAGCACTCTTTAACTGCAACGTATACAAATAATCCAACTTGGGAAGGCTCATACTAAAATGCGAACGTAGAGCATTTGTTTTCCCACTGGCACGGCGCCACCTGCGCACCACGTTTCTCACGGGTCCTTCGGCGCCCTTCATGGAGTGATTGCGCATTTCGGATTCACCAATAACGTAACTGTGCGAAGTCCAAAACTGCTTTGGACGTCGCTGTTCGTAACGTAACTAATGTGACTGCAACTGGCAGCTTAGAACTACGAGGTACTGCCAGTTGCGGCAGTTCGCACTCGGGCGGTTTTACGCACCGTTCCTAGTCGGTTATCGCAACGGTTGTTGAACCTTTAGCGAACCCCAAACTTACACCTTACCAATCTCGGGAAATCGCATCGTGGTAAGACACTGTCGCGCTGAAGGCAAGACACTATAATTACTACCTCCTGTCCAGGAGAAGCCCTGAGAAACCTACTAACGACTCCGCCAACCACCTCCTTGCCACGGCGCGTCAAACCGCACTGGATGCCCTCCCTCCCGTCTGAACCATCTAGGCATTCCGCGAGGAGGCTAAGGCATCTGGCCCCCCCAAAGGTTCTGTTCATACACGGACTTGAGGTCAGGGGCCGGGCTGCCGCGCAGAGGTGCCCCCACAGCGCGACCGTGGGTGTAGAAATCGTAGGGGAAGCGTTCCTGGGGCGCCACCGGCGAGGCATGAGCCTCCCCGTGCGCACTTGTCCGGGGCCCCGCGGGCCTGTGCGGGGAGATCTCGACGACCACCTGGCCCGGATGCACCGCTTTGGGCCTGGCGTCCACGTACGTGCCCGCCCCCGGGTAGCCCGGCTTTTGGTGCGGCCAATCTGGAGGCGGCGGCGCGCCTGCGCTGTTGCCGCTGTCTTTTTGGAACTGCGGCAGTTTGTCCCGGAGAGGCAGGGGTTGGGGACTGGGTAAGACAGGAGCGAGCCACGGGATGATGCCGCGATGGCAACCTTCCGAGTCTCTCCCGTCATCCAAATTGCATTCTCTCAAGAGTCCTAGCGTGGAAACAACCAACCACCAACCAACCAGCCCCCTAGTGCGGGCGACCCGCCTGGGGCGCATTCCTTTTTGCTGACGAAACATTCCAAACGCGCCGTACTTACCTCGTGCCGTACGCTGTTGCGCGGCTTGTCTTCCTCCAATTCGTCGTGCACATACAGGAAGCTGCCGACAAGACGAGCCAAAGAGGCAAAGAGGATGTTGTTGTTGTAACGGCAAAGAGGATATGTGAGCATGGTGGCGCGCGCGTACTGGCCATGCTTACTGGTAATGCTTACTGGTGCGCGTACTGGTAAGCTTACTGGTAATGCTTACTGGCGCGCGCGTACTGGTAATGCTAATGTACTGGTAATGCTAATGCACCGGTAAGGGCGGGGTTGGATTGTGCTTGACCTTCCGCCCGCAGCCTTGTTGCAGACCTACCAGCATGGTCTCATGGAAGCCGTCTGTCTTCCTAGTCCTAGGAGGGCGTTCAGCGTGCTAGTCTTTGCAGTGTGAAAATTCGATACCGTTCGAAATGATGTGCACGACCCCTTCGTGGGCACGAACCCCACGTGGCGCCGCATGTGTGTGTGAGGTTTCGGAGCCCGACCCGCCATGGAAACCGCCCTCCTCTTGCCTGATGTCCTCGGACGTAATGGAGTGGTGCGTCACCAAGGCCTTGAACAAGCTGTAGCGATAGCGCATCACCAGCAGAGCCAGCTGTGGGTGCAGTGGGAGCACCTCAGTCGGTCAGTCGGTGGCGGCTGCGGAGGAAGGGCGCAGCTGATGCATGAACTAGTATGGACAGGGCGAGTTGCTCTACAAGAGGAACCCTGCATTCCCTTTTCCTCCCACTCGCAGGGGGGCCCTAGTTTAAACCCTGAACCAACTATACGGAGTGGGCGCTCACGTTCTCTACCAGCTTCTTGGCCGCACGCTCAGGGGCTGTCTCATCAGAGTCCGCGCCGTTAAATAGGAGCTCCAGCTTAGCCTTACGCCTGCTCTGCTGCCGCGTGTCCAGATAGGCCATATTGATGACGAACTGGCCGAATAGGAGCAACTGGGGCGCAACCGCATCGCAAGATTCAGGGCGTGGGAGGATGTCAGCGGTTTGGGTCTGCGTGGAAGGGCTGAGTGCAAGCGGTTGTGCAGTGATACCATGATGGGCCGGGCCCGGGCAGACTGCGCAAGCTCTGTGAAGGGAGTGTATGTGCGCGTATAGGGTGTCACTAGGCAAGAAGCGAGCAAGCAATAAGTGGCATTGGTAGTGCAACTGTTACAGTGGGCCCAGACGCGACTCGGGCCAATTCGCCTGACACTGAAAGCAATGGGGTACCTCTGTAATGTTCCATTCTCGAATGTGGACTGTGCCGAGAAACCGCAGCTGCAGGACTTTGATCAGCACGGCGAGCAGCGCTGTCCCGACGCAGACGAGCACGAGCATCCCCTGGAAGAGAGAGCAGACGAAGAGACGTCCGTAGAAGCAGCAGCAGCAGCAGAGGTCCACGCAACATCTGCGGGGGGGCAGCAGGAGCGGCGCGTAGGTATGCTCGGCAGGTGATGGCGGGGCTGGCCAACCACATGTGCTCCGTACAGGGATAGAACTTCAGGGGTAGATGTCGTCATATGCCCGCAATAAACGCAATCAAACACTCGCACGCGCAGGGTAAGTCCTAGTTGTTGGATCTACAAGCACTAATGTGCATCCACTTGACAGCTTCCATTCTCATAATTGGGAAGCTACGTTGACACTGAACGCATGACTGCTTCATAACCAGATGCTGCTTACGCTTGGCGATGCACCCTGGTGCCGTAGCGCCCGTAGACCTTCCGGCGCGCCTTGGCTAGTGCAGCCACAACGGCCGGCGGACTCACGTAGCGCAGGAACATGAGCAAGTTGAACTCGAGCTTCATGACGGAGTTGTAAGTCATTCGAGCCGCGTCGCATAGCTGTACATGTCAAGTGGTTGGAAGTCAGGGAGTGCAAGCAAGGCCGAGTCTAGAGCTTCGGTGAGGTGTAGCGGTCACTGTGCCAAGTTGCGCGTGGTGGGAGCTAGGAGGAGATGCACGGCGGGTGGGCCCACCTCGAGGTTACGGCGATAGACGTTGTCGCCCCTGCTGCGCAGCTCCCTGATGGACGCCCACACCAATCGTATGAGCCGCCAGATAACCCAGGCGAGGTAGTAGGCGATGCCGATGAACTCAACCCATACAACGATGCGGCTAGGAAGCTCAAAGTCCCACTTTTCAGACTTGGGTCTGGCATAGGTGAGGAATGCGAAGAATATGGCAGTGGCGTTGACGGCCAGCAGGATAAGCCTCAGGAAAAGGCCTAAATATGACCAGATGGGGACGCCGAGCTCAACATATTTGTTGAGCACTTCACCAAGGTCACGGATGCGGCGAGCCTGCGTGAGTGTAGGAGGTTAGGCGCATTGCAGAGAGATGGCAGGGGCGAGCCCGACTACGTGGCTGCAGTCGGCGGCGACGCAGACCTGGTTGCCCTGGCCCAGCAAATATGGGATGACGCAGTCGATATTTTTCCGCACATATTTGTCATTTAGGACCGCCAAATGGGCAGGCTCAGGAGGGCAAGCTGGCATTTCAAGTCAAACTTGGCTGAGGATCGCGCGAAATCCTCGCGGCAGTACAAGAAATAAAATGAAGGAGTACTGAATGCTTGACGAGTCTTTTGCCAAACTAGTGGGCGCCAGCTGGTCAACGACGGTCGGCGGTTAAGGCGTTAAGGGTAGGTAGTGTCTGTTTGTCAAAAGTCATCAGTCAAGTCAAGGTCAGTAGCTTGCGCGCGTTACGCCATGAGTTTAGTGGGCAATCAGTAAGTGGCCTTCAAGAGCTGAACGAGTGAGTGCGTACGGCGTGCAGTACATGTTGCGCGTGCTATGCTGCTATCGCTCGTCATCGCTGCAACATCCCGCATTCCCAGCAAGAGTCTTCGCGCCTTCACTTCAAGCTTGTATTGACGTTAAGTGTATGAATTACACTTCCCACCTCAATGCCGCATTGACATTGCTCGCATCGTGGCATGGCATGGCAGTATGTGCTGACGGTGCGCGGTCCGTCTGAAGCACGACACTTGTGACAATACATCCAACATCATACATTTTTTTGAACCTTTTCTGACGCGGACCTCACGCCCATGGCCTTGTCCCCGGCCTGCCCCAGCTTCCTCAACGCGTGGCCCCGTCCCCGCCCCCTTCCCACGAATAACATCAGCCGGCCTTGGTGCTCCTGCACGGGGCGTTCACCAGGCATCTGCTCTGTGGTGCAGGAGCGCTCTTCGCATTGCGCTACACCGGTAGTTGTCGCTGGTGTCCTCGGCCGCGCTGTCGTCGCAGTTGCCACGCCCTCCCGTGTACAAGTGCGGGCATACTAGCTGGCTGGTGCTCTGTCTCTGCAGCACGCACATGCGTGTTTCCGATTTGACGTTTAAACGTAAGCGATGCCTTCATACCGTATGCCTGCAGTGCTGCAGGACAGTATGGGCGGAGAGTGGTAGGAGGGAACCCTTCTTGGCGCCCTCGGTCGGCCGCACCGGGCGCATAACCTTGTCGCTACGAGTACCGGTAGCTAGGGGCCAGTCGGTCACCACGCGTTCCTGTGCATCAAGGCAAATGTGCCCACCGCTGAGGGAGCAGCCTCGTGGCCAAAGCTATGCCAGCTGTGGATTCGTGCACACTACTAACACGACCCGAGTGGTTCTGGCTTCGAGGGACACTGCATGTCGGGTAGCGCTACGTTTATTTCCTGGCAGATGAGCAGCAAACAAGGCGCACAAGACCTGATCGTTGGGTCGCACAGCAAGGCAGTGATGGACAGTTGCCAGCCAAGATGAGCCGTGATGGCTCGCGGAAGCCGGTAGGGGCCCAGGGCCTTCTGACGCTACTTACACAAGTAACGCTTCATCAATATGTATATGTATCCTCTTCCACCTTGCCGCTGCAGCGGTCGTCATCTTCAGCGGCGCGCAAAGAAGCTCAGCCTGGCCCAGTGCCAGGGACGAACGTTGCAGCAAGCAGGCACGTAGAAACGGGCTGCTGCAAGTCTTCGTGTTTTCGAATATCGTACAGCTGCGCGGTAGGGAACCCCAGCAACGGTCAGGGAACCCAAGACGGTCCCGTCAGCGTCCTTGCCTCAACTCGGCAGGCAAATACCAACGCTTTCGTAATCTGTCGCACCCCGCACGTATCGCGGCCGAGTTGCCAGCGGCAGAACTGCCAAGACCGGCTGAGCACGCGTCCGGTCAGTCAGGGATCGCAACATACTGTCATGCGTCGTTCGGTCCTTCAACCCAAATGAAAATCCGTCTCCAGGAGTCAACCGACGCCGCGCCAAGGGTGCCTTTTAAGCCCCCAGTGCAGCGCAACGGTGCGTACAGAAGGCACACGGACAGACATGCGGTGCCTCTGTAGTAAGACAGGCGCCACCATAGTCCCCCCATCGATCCCAGATGACCGCAAACAAACACAAGAGGCCTTAACCGACATATTGCTTATCATGTTACTCCGAAAGAACTATGTCGTGCTGGCGCATCGCAGCGCCGCTCTCCTCCCATGCTGTTATTCCTCGGTCACGCCGGCGCCTTACCTCGCGAGGCCACAGGCCGCTCCCGAGTCCCCTTGCACGCGGCTCTGGCTCCAGTCGTGGGTGCGATGACGTCGGCGGGCGGTTTCCATTTCGGTAACGCCCACCCACATCGTACAAGAAAAAGGCCATGAGTTGCATTCGTCATGCCCTACGAGACATGCGACACTCACTCGCTTTGGCATCATCTAAAACGTCGGCGGTATGATGATCACTCACGCGCGAGGACGCCTCGATCGTCAGCGCTATGCGGTGTCCCCATCACAGGACATACAGCTACCGTGCGTCGAGGCGCGGCATGCAACATACGTCAAAGTTCTTTCCGGGCCTCTGTTGTGGACCCTTACCCCGTATCTGCCCCAACACGCGCCTAGGGGCGCTTGGGAGGAGATGACAGATAGAAGCAATTCCTCGCTGTGCTTCGGAAGGAGCCATAGGTAGGTAACGAACGAGATGTCAAGACACCTCAGCTGCAGCACACTCTGCCGTACAGCCGCCGTACAGACGCACTCCAGCCGCACTCCCTCCCGCGCGCCCATGCACGCGAACGCACCGACCATACCCGCTGCTGCTTGCCTGCGCCCCCCCGCCTCCTCAAACGCCCCCACCCCATCGTGCCCACACCAGTCAAGTCACACGGCCGCGCGCTCGGCATCCCACCCCCTCCACCCTGCTCATGGCCCCCAGGTCAGCTCATCAAAGACACCCAGCGATCCGGCCGCCCGGTCAGCTCCTCAGAAGCACCCAGAGATCCGCTCCTCAGAAGCACCCAGCGATCCGGCGCACTGCGGGCTGCTTGGTGGGCGTGGAGGAGAGCCCCTCCCGCACCATAAACATGCCCGCCTGGTTCTTGGGCACCAGCGAACGAGCCAGCGACGCCTCCTCCTCCGCCTCGGCCTCACTCGCTACCACGCCCTCGGCCCCGTCACGTTGGCCGCTGCGCCCCGCGCCGAACACGCCGCTGCCTCCCCCGCCCCTCGACCCGCCGAACACACTGGCCCGGCCACCGGCGGGCTGCCACAGGTTCTCCATACTTGAGATCCTCGGCGTGATACCGCCGCCCGTGAGGCTGCCCCTGGCGTTGCGGGTGTGGAGTCCGGGCGATGACGGCACATCCATCCCGTCTAAGGGCTGCAGCGCTGGGACCCGCGCCCCCAGAGGCAGCGATTGCGTGCCCTGCGTCAGAGGCGCCCCCCTCGGGCTGCCCGGCGCGGCCACACCGTCCAAGTCCGTACGGCGCATCATGAGGCCACTGGTGCCGCAGTAGGAGGCGCGCTTGTGGGACCCCGGCAGCTGCATGGCGGGCAGCGGGACTCCGGAGTTGGGCACCGAGCTGGGGCTGGCCGGCGCGCCGCCACCGCCGCCGCCGCCGCCGATGGCCTGATCCATGAGCGACGCCGCTGACGCCAGCACCCCCGGCGGCAGGCTGGCGGGGTTGCCGCCGCACGAGCGCCGAGTAGAGGGCGTGAGGGCGTTGGGCGAGCGGAACGGCGTCGTGCCGCCGGGGCTCCGCTGCGCGTCGAAGTCAGCGCTGCCGGCAGGGCTGCCGCCGCCGCCGCCGCCGCCGGCGGCGGCGGCGGCGGCGGCGGCGCCCTTTTGGGACGTGGTGACGCGCGGCGGGATGTAGGGGGCGCTGGAGGCTGTCAGCGCGGGCAGTGACGCCACGGCCGTGTTACGGCGAGCCGCGCCCGCCTCGCCCCCGCCGCCATAGGAGGTCCCCTCCGACGCCAGGTTGGGGTCCAGTCCCACCTCCAGCAGCGCCTGCTGCATGGGCGTCAGGCCGGACATGTCCAAGTGTCCGCCTCCGGCCGCAACGGCGTTCATGCCCCCAGGCGCCGACTCCTTCGACGCCCTGAGGGCGCCGCCGGATGGTCCCCTCAGCGGCATGGAGCCATGACCCCCTGAGAAGCTGCCGCCCGAGTCGAGAGGCGACAGCGGCAGCACCGGAGCGCGGGTGAAGCTGCTGGTTGCGGGCGCCGGCGCTCCGAACATGGACACAGATGGTTCGATGGTGGGAATGGAGGCGGTGCCGGTGGTGGTGGGGCCGTCCAGGAAGTCCCACTTGCTGGCGGGACGCGGACCGTTGATGGTCATCGCCGCGCTGGTTGCTGCTGCGGCGGGGGGAGCTGGGCTGGCGGAGCGTTGCGAGTGGTCCACGGAGCGGCGCCGGGAGATGGGGAATTGGGTGTGCGAGGAGGGCGCCGCGGCGGCCTCGGCGGCGGCGGCGGCGGCGGAAGAGGGGGCGTCGGACAGCGCGCCGCTGATGTCGCCCGAGGCGGCGCGGCGGGGCCCACTCTCGCCGAAGCTGCTGGCCGCGCCGCCGTCGATTGACACGCGGGCGCCGCCGTTGGCGGCGGCGGCAGACGAGCCGGAGAGCACGGAGCGGCGCAGCGAGGGCAGTGGCTGCTGGATGGCGCCGCCGCCGGGCGGCGGCGCCGCCGGCGCCGTCGCGCCGTTGGCGAAGACCGCCGGCGTCGACGGCGGCGCCGCCGCCTCCCGGTACGCCGCCTCCACTCGCTTTGCCAGCCAGGCCTTACGCTCCGCCGCGTACCGCACGAGCTCCCCGCGCATGCCGTCAAACTCCGCCATGTACAGCACGCTCTTCGGCAGTACAAGCAGTACACTCGCCCGCGCGGCAAGCACCGTCGCGGGCCACTTGGGCCCTTCAGCCGGCGGGGCGGGATGCTGCGGCGACGGGAGATGTGGGTCGGCACTCTGGTAGTGGTGCCCATCGGCCGCGGCTGCGGCTGCGGCTGCGGCTCCGGTTGCGGGCGGGTGCGTCTTGCCCGGCGCGTGGCTCGGGTGGGCGGGGTCCAAGTTGTGCCCGTTGGCTCCAGCGGCGCCGACGACGGACCCCATGATCCCTTCGCCCAGGATGCCGCCCACGCTGATCTCACCCAGCGGCAGACCGTGGATGGTCACTTCGGCTGGGGAGCCGCCGCTGCTGGGGCCGCTGAGCGCGGGAGCCGGCGGGGCGGAGAGGGAGGGCGGGACTGGGGTGGCGGTGCCGGAGGTGGTGGAAGGGGTGGGGCTGGGGCCCGGCGCGTGCGTCTGGCTGAGGGTGGCCAGCAGCGGCAGCGTGTGGGTGCGGCCGTTGCGGCTGCGGCTGACCGCGTGGCCCTTGACTGTGGCGATGCGGGTGTGGAGGGCGGCGCTCGGCTCGTGCATCAGCTGCAGCTCGCCTTGCTGCGGTGGGGTGCGAGGGTCGGGTTGTGAGGGTCGGGTTGTGCGGGTCGGGTTGGGTCGGGTGATACCTTAGGAGTTTAGGGGCGCAGGGAGGGGTGAGGAGAGGCGGCAGGCTAACGCCCACCCTGAGGAACAATCATTCGCCCCTCCTCCGCCGCCCGCACGCCCCAGGCCGCAACCCCCCACCTCCCCTGCGCTTCCCCTTCCACGCCTTAACCACTCCTTCCTGTCCCCCGCCCTCCCACCCGCACCACCACCGCCCACCTGCAGCCCCCCACCTGCAACTCCCCCCTCGTGTAACCGGTCTACATGCCACCCACCCACCTGCCCCCCCCCCCTTGTGTAACCGGTCTACATGCCACCCACCCACCTGCACCACCACCAGGGACTCCAGCGCGCCGCCCTGCCTCGCCAGCAGCGTGCCAGTGTCCACTGACAGGCACAGGCACAGCTCCGCCAGCTGAGTCAGCCGCGCCTTGGGCAGGCCGCCAAGGAAAGCGGCGGAGCGCGCCAGCAGGCCGCTGCGGGCCGCCAACACGCCCTGCTGGTACGCCTCCCAGTCCACCAGCAGCACCTCGCAGCCGCCAGGGCCTGCCGGGGTGGCGGTGGTTGTGGCGGTGGTCGCGGCGGTGGTTGCGAGTGGTTATTGCGAGTGGGGTTAGTAAGGGTTTCAGGGGCTGCGAGCGGCGGCGCGAGCGAGTACCGTATCGTGCCGCATTACCCTTGTTAGAAGGGAGGACAAAAGAAATAGCAACCAGGCAACCCTAAGAGGCAGGTCTTTGGTGCAGACGCTTGCACCAAATGTTTATTTTTTATTTTCTTATTTTTTATCATTGCGCACTCACCCGCCACTGCGCTCTCCTTCCGCATGCTGCCGTGCAGGGTCACCGTGGACAGCTCCCCCACGGGCGACCCGCGGGTCAGCGTCGCGACCTGCGGCCCGTACATCTCGTCCATCTCGTCCACGTCGTAACGCGACCCGTGCGACCCGAGCGACCGGGCGTGCTTGTCCCGGATGATGCGCGACGCCTTCATGGCCATGCTCCTGCGACCGGCAACGAGGGGGCCCGACACAGACCAGACGGTTACTGATCCGGCGGATCGCGGACTGCAGCCGAAGCTGCGTGCCAGGCGACCTACTATCGAGTTCGGGGTGTGAGGCCTGCCGACAGACCACAGCTGGATCGCAGATCACAGCTGGATCCCAGATCATAGCTGGATCGCAGATCACAGCTGGATCCCAGATCATAGCTGGATCGCAGATCACAGTCGGATCACAGATCACAGTCGGATCACAGATCACAGTCGGATCACAGACCACAGTCGGATCACAGATCACAGTCGGATCACAGACCACAGCCGAAGCTGCGTGCCAAGCGACCTAACGGGTGCCCTCCCCCCCCAGGGACTGACCGCAAGTTGCGCTCCTGCTCCGTCTCCGGACCCTCCACGGTAAAGACCCAGCGCCGCCAGCGCTCCCGCACCGTGCCCTCCCCGCCGCTCCCAGCGCCGCTGCCGCTGCCCCCGGCCTCGTGGGGCCGGGTCGGGTGGGAGTTGGGCGACTCCGTGTCGGAGTAGCCCTGGCTCTGCAGGCCTCGGTAGTAGGCCTTGGCGGCGGCGGGACCCAGCAGCTGGGCCACCTCTGCGTGGGTGGGGTGGGGTGGGTGGGTTTCATAAGAGAATCTGCGAATCCACGGCCGACAAACCGAGGGCGGTGACGGCGGGTGGGTGGGTGACGGCGGGTTGCGAGGAGAACCCGTGAATGGTGGAAGAAACGGGCGGATGGGGTGGGTGAGGGCGGGGCAACGGCGGGTGGGGAAGGAGGTAGGTCGGACTGTGGGCCCGAAGGCACGCGGGGTAGGTATGTGCGAGGGAGGCAGCGATGCGCGGGCTAGGGTGACGGAGGTGGGGTTGGGTGTTTTGTTTCCCAGCAGCATGTGGGTGGGTGTTTTCCCAGCAGCAGGTGTGTTTTAAGTATGCTGAGCTGAGCCGCGAAGGAGACTGAGCAGGTGTGTGTGTTTTAAGTATGCAGGAGTGTGTGTGTGTGTGTGTGTGTGTGTGTGTGTGTGTGTGTGTGTGTGTGTGTGTGTGTGTGTCTCTCCCAGCAGCAGGTGTGTGTGTTTTAAGTATGTGTGTGTGTGTCTCCCAGTAGCAGGTGTATGTGTGTTTTAAGTATGTGTGTTTTATAAATGCTGAGTGTGTGTCCTTCCAGCAGCAGGTGGGTACGCACCAGTGATGGGTCCCTCGTCCAGGGGGTTGTCGAAGCCGCCGTCCCCTGCCGCCTGGCGCCGCCTGCGCTGGTTGTCCGCGGGGTGCAGCGCCTTCCACACGGGCTCCGCGGTGCGCATCGCCTGAGGGGGAGGAAGCGAGGGAGGGGGGGGGAGAGAGGGAGTGGGGGGGAGCAAGCGAGGGAGGGGGGGAGAGAGAGAGGGAGTGGGGGGGAGGAAGCGAGGGAGGGGGGGGAGAGAGGGAGTGGGGGGGAGCAAGCGAGGGAGTGGGGGAGAGAGAGAGGGAGTGGGGGGGAGGAAGCGAGGGAGGGGGGGAGAGAGAGAGGGAGTGGGGGGAGGAAGAGAGGGAGTGGGGGGAGAGAGAGGGAGTGGGGGGAGGAAGAGAGGGAGTGGGGGGAGAGAGAGGGAGTGGGGGGGAGAGAGAGGGAGTGGGAGGGAGAGAGAGGGAGTGGGGGGAGGAAGAGAGGGAGTGGGGGGGAGAGAGAGGGAGTGGGGGGGAGGAAGAGAGGGAGTGGGGGGAGGAAGAGAGGGAGTGGGGGGGAGTGAGTGAGTGGGTGGGTGAGTGGGTGAGGGAATTGGGTTGGGTGCCACGACCCCGCACCAGTCTCCAGCTGCTGCGGGCACCCGACGTAACACGCGGCTCCACCAGCCGTGTGAACTTGGCCCGGTGACAGGCGGCGGCCGAGGGCGTAGAGGTGGCGGCGGGCAGGATCCGGGTCCAGGCCCCCACACCCAGCTCTTCTCCTTCTTCCATTTCAGCGGCCCCACCCAGCACACGTGACTCCCTAACCCCCGTTTTCCTCGCAGCCACGGGTCTTCCTCGCAACCCAACCCCCGCTAACCTTCTGCATGAACACCCGCGTCCAGTCCACGGGACCCGAGCCGTCCCTCCCCGCCGAGCCCTGCGACGACGACGCGGCGCTGGAGGGCGCGGTCGAGGAGGCTGCCCCCCCGCCCAGGTGCTCGGCGGCATCCATCCGGGAGACGTACTCGTCAAGCTGCCGCTGCATGATCTTGCGGGCTGGGGGCGGCAGGGGGCCAGCAGGGTGTGGGCGTGGGTGCGGGCGTGGGCAGCGAGGAAGCGTGTATTGCGACACATGAGGAGGAGGGTGTGGGCGGGGGAGCATGGGGCCAGGGGTCAGACACGGGGCAGGAACCGGACGCAGTGCGGCAGAGTATCGCGCGGAGCCCCCCCCCATGCCCACCGCCCCCGAGCCCGCCGCCTCCCCAACCCACGCAGCCCCTCTCACCCTCCCTCTCTCTTCTCAACCTCGCCCGGATGCTCAGCCTCCCGCCCGAAGCATCCGTCGCCTCCTGCGCCGGCGTGCCCGGCTTCTGACCGGGTGTGCCAGGCGGCGGCGACGGCGCCACCGACCCGGCGGGGGTGCCCCCCCGGGCGCCCCACCCGCCACCACGGCCTCCCCCTCCGCGTCCTCCGCGGGTGCCCCGCCCGGCTGCCCCCCGAAGCGCCTCAGCTGCACCTCCCCGCACAACACCGTGACCTGCGCGTCCGCCAGCGTGCCGTGCTCATACACGAGGCTGCCCGCCGCCAGCTTGGAGGAGCGGCAGGCGGATGCCAGGGCGGAGACGAGCTCGGAGGGGTAGGTCCGGTAGGCCGGCAGCGCCGCGAGGAAGGGCTCCAGCTCCGAAGCCTCTTCCGGGGTGCGCTGGTCGGGGGGCCGGGCGGCCACCAGGCGGCGCAGGCAGCAGCACAGAAGCGCGAGGGACGCGGCCCGGCGCTGGGGCAGCGTCTGGAAGGGGGGGAGTGAGGGTGGGAGGGCGGCGGGTCGGTTAGATCAGGACCGGCCAGTGTTGGCTTCCCGCCGCCGCGCGCTTCCCCTCATACCCTCCCTGGACTCACGATCTCCGGCACCGCCAGCGGCCCCTGCGTGCCCTCGGGCGGTAGCAGCTGCAGGGGGGTGCGGGGGTCGTTGATGGCGTCGAAGTCCGTGTAGCGCAGCCGCAGGCTGATGCAGCCCTGGGCGCCGACGCCCATGGGTCGGTGCGGGGGAGAGGGGACAAGAGGTGGGGGGGAGAGGGGACAGGAGGTGGGGGGGAGAGGGGACAGGAGGTGGGGGGGAGAGGGGAGAGGGAAGGGAGGGAAGGCACGGAGCGCAGTCATGGCGGGTTTGGCTCTGGTCCCCATCCCCCACCAGCTGCCCGGTCACCAGGCTCGCCACCTCTTTAGTTGTGGCCCCGACTCCACCACCCACCACCACCACCCTATATCGTGTAACCGGGTCTTCTCGCCAACACCTCACCTGCTGCCCGGTCACCACCTGTTCGGCTGTGCCCTTCCGGGCCCCCGACCCACCTGCTGCCCCGTCACCACCGTGATACTGCTCCGCCTCGGGTGCGACGAGTGCAGCACCGCCGCCTCCCCCCACGAGTCGTTCGGTCCCAGGGTGCTGGTGCTCTGCTCCGAGCCGCGCTGCGACGAGTAGCGCGTCACCAGGACGTTGCCGTCCAGCAGCAGGCACCATTGCTCCAGGGGCTGCCCCTTGCTCAGGACGCATTCGCCCGCCTCCGCGTGCTTGGCCTCTGGCAGTGGCGAGGTGGGCGGGGTGAGGCGCGATGGGGTGACGTGGGGGGGGGGAGCGGTGCCCGCGCGGAGCTAGCCGGCTGTACGACTGCCAGTGCGTGATCCGGATTTCAGGAAAGGTGCAATGCTGTCCCGACCTCCCCCTTCCCTTGCAATTCCCTCACCAATGAAGTAGGCTATCGCTAAGAGGTCAGCGCGCCCGACGCCCTTAAACACGGCCTGCGTGTACGGGTAAGGGAGTGGGGCGGGTGTTGACGTTGGCGGTGAGGAGAGAGGGGGGGGCCGAAGGAGGGCATTCCTCACTATCACAACATAAAGCAAGAGTGCACGAGACGGGTTTGCTGAAGGACACGCAGCGCTGCCAAGGCACAGAGCGGTTGCCGGCAGAAACACTCCTGGGCGGAGCCGCGCCCCCATCCCACCTGTTGCACTAGTAAGTCTGTAATCTCATTTATTTGCTCAAGGGTTCTGCAACGGGGCCTGCGAGCGCGGGAAGGCGGGACATGCGGAGTAAGGGACCAAAACTATAGCAGTAGGTAAGAATTGTGACAGCCAAGCCAGGCTAAAGTAATCAAGGAGCCTTACTTTGAGCACGCCAAAGCGCGCTGAGCGAGGAACCACGTTGTTGGGACATTCTTGGCGTCCGGCCGCATTGCCAAGCGCGATGCGCGGCTTGCCGACTAAGAAGCGAAACTTGGCGCAAAGTACATTACCAGGAGTGTTGCAACATCCTGAATTCTGAGCGAGTCGTTACGTGAACAAACTTCAGCTAGCCCCGTCGGCTTTACTTGCCCATCCAGGACTCTGCATAACATCTATGCAAACAAAAAATACAAGCTAATATGTATGTAAGCTTTCAGGGGCGTGATAGTTGGCCTTAACACTCGAGCGAAGTACATATGTACGATTCATTTCCATTCGCTTCAAAGGTTAACCCATACCCGGTGATGTGCTGCTTGCTTTCCAAAACAGATAATACAATTCCGATTCTTTCTACAGACAGCTGCGACGTGTTACCCCGGAGGGGGACTTGTAGCTAGGAGTTGAGCTGTCGTCAAACGCAGGCCCGGATGTGACCAAGGCAGCATGGCGCTTGCTAGCGAGGCAAGGCTTACCATTAAAATGTTGATTAATAGGTATCATGTAGCAGCCTCTGGTAGGCACCCCGGCTTCAGCTGTGCTTTGCTCGCTACCCGCCCTCAGGAATCCAAGCAGGCGCTGCTCAACGGGGTCTCTCGGGCTTTGGACAGCTATGAGGAGGGCAAGCTCGACCCGCTCCATTTCTCAGCGCTATTAGAGCAGCTGCAGGTGGTGTTAGAGGCAGTTGCGGCTGGTGCGGAGGGCAACGGTGTCGGCGATGAAGGCCGCGATGAGCACGACGGAGCCAGCGGTACGCCAGGGTCGAGGGTTGGCCCGTGGCGCTGGAGGGCTTATTTCGCATCCTTGAGTGCCAGCCATGTTGGTTCACATTGCAGCCATGTTGATCAGCAGGGCTGCCGGGGCCCATGAGGGGACCTACGGTAGAATACGAACGGGCAGCCGCAACCCACGAAGCGCGGTGGCTTTGACCAGCCGGGCTACGGGCACGCCAGCATGATAGGATCGCGGCGGTGGCCTGGGCCAGTCGAACCCAAGCGGTATGCATCTGCGTCCCGAGCGCTCGAGCCCTAAGCAACACGTATGCCGCTCTGTTGCACGCCCCTCAGATGTGGCAGGCGGGGCGGCAGCGGACCAGGGCGAAGCCGATGCAGCAGCGGCCAGGGTAAGAGAGCTGGGCAAGGAGTGACGCCGCCCTCACCCGCCTCCCCTGTCTGCGGCGTCGTCCTGCTGCTTGTGTACCCATTCACGCACGCACGATTGCTGCCCGTTCCCCTTGCTTCGGTCACAGGCTGGCGGCTCATGGGGCCTGGGCCGCTCCTCCCGGCAACCCGGGGAGCGGGACCGGGCCGCAGCTGGGGCGCCGCAGCGGCAGCGCGCGGGACCGCACAGCCGGTCACCTCCGCCGCCGCCACCACAGGCGGGACGTGCCCGGCTCAAGGCCCTGCCACATCAGCAGCAGCCCGGGCCCGACGCAGGGGAGCAGCAGCGGCTTCAGCAGCTGGAGCGGGAGCTGGAGTTCCTGCGGCAGGAGTGAGCGGCTGGGGGCGGCGGGGGGGGCGCCCGAGTGGGGCAGCAGTAGCCGCCTGTGGGCTACTGAAAGCCTCTGGCCATTGCAAGGTGCTGGATGAAGCGCGCGTGCAGGTTGACGGTGCAAGAGGCCGTGCGTAACGCGCTGATGCCTCGCGCAATGCCTCCGCCATCACCCGCGTCTCCGCCACCACCCGCGTCTTCGCAGGAACACGCGGCTGCAGAGGCATGTCGCCGAACTGGGTGCCGCGGTGGTGCAGGAGCGGGAGCGAGCGGAAGCGGCTGCTGCTGCTGCTGCTGCCGGGCGGTTACTGCCTGGCTCGGAGGTCCAGCGCGGACAGGTGCGACGCTTGTGGGCGGCGGTTGCCCCAACCGCCAGTCCGCCGTACTTCCTACCAACTGGACCCAAAGGAGTAGTTATGGGTATCGTAACTACCACCGTGCCGGCATTAGGGGCGGGGATTTTGGTAGTTATTGGAGGTGTTGAGTGAAGGAAGTGGTTCCGTGCGCTGGCGCAGGAGCGCGGCCTCACCGAGTTGAGCCAGCTGCAGGTGGCCAACGAGACCCTCAAGCAGCAGCTGGCGGACAGCAGGGCGGAGCTGGCGGGCGCAGGCAGAGCCCAGGGGGGCTGTGGGTGCGCGAATGGTGAGTGTGTGGGCATGTGTGGGATGCGGAAGCACAACCCACATCAGGGCACTCCAAAGGAGACGAACGTAGCTTTACTGAGTTCAGCTACTAGTTTCCAAAGGGGCGCAGAGGGGGCGGGGCACAGGAGGTGATGGGGGTGCGTGGTGAGGTGGCGTGAGTGGAGACCGGTCCATGCGCATTCCTTGAAGGAGCTAGGGCCTCAGCGAGGGACCGACAGCTCAGCGAGGGACAGACATCTCAGCTAAGGACAGACAGCTCAGCGAGGGACAGGACAGCTCAGCGAGGGACAGACAGCTCAGTGTGCGGATGAGGAGTCGCTTGGGTTCTCATCCACGGGTCCGCCGTGTCGGCTACTACCGCGGCAGACGCTGAGTGTGCCTTCTGAGCCTGCTGCCCCCATTGTTCTCGTGTGCAGCGCCCAGCCGCGCGGAGGTGGTGCTCACGGGGGAGCTCGAGCAGCAGCGCCAGGTGGGAATCGCGTGTGTGGGGAGGGATGGGTGGGTATGAGAAGCGACCCGTGTGTCGGAACTGGAAAATAAAGCTGTTTAGGAAACACTTCGGTACACACGCTTGGGACTGGACACACGCCAGGATGGGCTGTGACGAGGTGGCGGACCCGCGGGTCGGCGCCCGGGACAGAGTTGCCTCCGTCCTCACCCGCCCGCAAAAAACGGCCCAATGTTCCTTGCATCAGGTGGCTGCATCGCTGCGGCGGGAGCTGCAGAAGGCGGCTGCGAATGCGGCGAGGGAGAAGGAGGCGTTGGCGCAGGAGGTGCGCTGCTCGGGCGGTGGTGGGAGCGGACGGCTGTCTGGGAGGTTGAGCCGGCCGGGCGGTAGTCAGTCAGTCAGTGCAGGCGGCGGTGATGTGTGTTGGCCCGCAGCGCCCTCAAGGTGCGGGCAGCATGTGTTTGGTTGATCGGTTTGCTTGCACACCCTCGCGCAGACCAAGCACTGGCAGCTGGCGGCCAACCAGGCCGCGGCGGTGGCGGAGCGGGCGCAGCACAAGGTGGCGGCAGCCGAGCAGAGGCTAGACGCCCAGGCGAGTGGCAGTAGCGCGGAGGGAGGGACGGCGGCGCGCATGCAGCACTGCACTGCACCGGCTGTGTAGCTCCCCGCGCGTCCACCAGCACTGCACGGCACTGCGCCCCCACTAGTGCACCTCTCATCGCACATTGCAACCGCCGATCATGCATCAGGCCTACTTGCCCCACCACGGCCCGCCATGCGCCTCCAAACGTATGTTCCAAACGGTTTTCCTTCGTGCGCGGGTTTTCCTTGCAACCACCAGGCCGATCAAATCCGCAGCCAGGCCGCCGACCTGGCCTCCCGTACCCGGGAGATGTCCATGTTGCAGCAGCAGCTGGCCGCCGCCCGGTCCTCCCTGGAGCAGCGCAGCCTACTGCTGGAGCGCCTGGACGGCACCGTGCTGCAGCCGCTGCTGACGTGGCACGTGGAGGCGGACCCGGCGGTGGCGGCGGCGGCGCGGGTGGGCGGGATGGCGAGCCGCGGGTCGCGGTCGCCCGGGCGGCTGGCGAGGAGCCGGGACTACGCGCAGCTCAAGGTCGGCCTTGGGGGCTGGGGAGGGTTGCAAGGAAGACCCGTGTACGCGACAAAAACCTGGGAAGGGGAGGGGAGGGGAAGGGGGCCCGAGGCAACTCCAGCCTCGACCTTTTGGCTCCGCCCTGTGCCTTTCCTAGACTGGCTCTTTCCGCCACCCACGAATCACTCCAGGGGGCCCTCGATGCCACTCCTGCACAATCAACTGACACCGGTCCTCTCTTTGCCCCCTCCCTCCCCGCCCTCCTCCTGACCCACTGCTGCTCCGGTCCCCCCCAGATCCGTACGGAGGCGGTGTTGGGTGCCGCCGTCGCGGAGATGGACCTGGCTTCGGAGCACCACGTCCGGGCCGCAGCAGCCGCCTTGGAGGTAACAGTGCACCTGGCTCGACCTGCCATCTTGTCACATCTGCTCATCTACCGCGCGACCCCGCGCAAGCTGGCGCTCACCCTACCCTACCTCCCCACGCCTCCCACTGGCCCAACGCCTGCTAGTAACCTCCTCTGAGCTGCCCGCCTCCTCTGAGCTGCCCGCCTCCTCTGAGCTGCCCGCCTCCTCTGAGCTGCCCGCCTCCTCTGAGCTGCCCGCCTCCTCTGAGCTGCCCGCCTCCTCTGAGCTGCCCGCCTCCTCTGAGCTGCCCGCCTCCTCTGAGCTGCCCGCCTCCTCTGAGCTGCCCATGCCGGACACCCTCGCAGGCAATCCGTGCGGTGGCGCTTCAGGCGCGGAGCTCACAGGAGCAAATGCAGGTGCGACCGGGGTGGGGTTCGGGGAAGGAGTCACGCGACAGAGGCCGCATACGTATCCTTGTAATGGCAGGAACGAATAGTCCCCGGGTAGCGCTCGGAGGCACGTATGTAAGTAAGCTAATACCTTGACGTCCCCAACGTGCCGCCCCCAACGCGCCGCCCCCAGGCCGCCCTCGAGGCCAGATCCGAGCTCCGGGAGGCTCTGATGACGGAGCAGGCCACCGCCGCGTTGCGAGCCAGTGAGGTGCAGCGGCTGGCCGATAGGGAGGCGCGGCTGGAGCTGCAGGTGTGGGGGTTGGGGTGTTACAATAAAATAACCAGTAACTCGACTGGGGAAATGTAGGTGGGGGGAGGTGCAGCGGCTGGCCGATAGGGGGGCGCGGCTGGAGCTGCAGGTGTGGGGGTTGGGAGGGTGAGCAAAACCCGTGAACGAAGAAAAATCCGTTTGGGACATACGTTTGGAGGTGCATGCTAGAGGACTAAGTTGAGGAAACTAAAAGTTGGAGGTCGCATGTCGGCCTTCGGCGGCGGTGCGTGGAGGTGGCGAGGGGAGGTGTCGTGGTGCGGCTGCGAGGCCTCAGCTCGTCGCAGTGGTGGCCCAATCGTGACGACCCGACGGTCTGTTTGCCATTCATTGGTTTGTGGCTTGTGCCGTGGGTTTGTGGCTTGTGCCGTTTGGTTGTGCCACTCATTGGTTTGTGGCTTGTGCCGTTTGGTTGTGCCCATCCCGGCACCCATGCAGGTGGAGCAACTGACTGCCGACCTGGCTCGCCTGAAGCATGAGTCCGCCAGGGCACTCCAGGTACTGTACGGATGGGATGGGAGCTGGGTAGCTGACACGGCTAGGGGACGCAGCGCTTGTCGTAACCTGTCTCGTGTGCTTCAGCTGCTCCTTGGGGCAGAACGCGGTCCCCCACGGATCGCAGACCGGCGTGAGCCGGACATCTTGCTCCATCGACATTGCGTCCTAAGCGCCTGGGCTTGGGCGCCCCAGCCGTTACCCGGGTGTCACGTGTGCCGCCGTTCTGCACATGGTGCCCCGCACAGGAGCAGGAGGAGGTGGCGGAGGCGGCGCAGAAGCAGCGCAGCGAGGCAGCCTACGAGCGCGGGCGGCTGCAAGGCGATCGACAAGCGGCGGTGGCGGTGGCGGCCCTCAAGGGGGAGCTGCAAGTACGACACCAGGGGGGGCACCGGGGGTCGCGGGAGGAGGAGTAGAGGCGAGGGATACGGGGTTGGGGGCGGCTGGCTCTGTAAGTCGACGGCCTAGGGCACCATCACTGTTATCAGGCGCCTCGCCGAGACCAGCCCTCACTCGCCCTCCCTCTCTGTCCTTCCCGCCCCGGCCTCGCCTTCAGGACCACGCACTGGCACTTCAGAGGGAGAGGGAGCTGTGCGAGCGGGCGGTGGCGGATGCGAAACGGGTCGCTGAGCTGGCCGTCGAGCAAGCCCGGAGGGACGGCGAGGTGGCGGTGGAGCAGGCACGCCGCGAGGGGGAGAGGGCGCTGCAGCAGGCGCGCCGCGATGCTGAGCTGGCGAACGAGCAGGCGCGGCTGGCGGGCGAACAGGCGGTGGAGCAGGCCCGGCTTGAGGGGCAGAGGGCTGTGGAAGCAGCGCGGCGTGAGGGCGAGCTGGCGGCTGATGAGGCTCGGCGAGCGGGCGAGAGGGCGGTGGAGCAGGCGCAGCGGGAGGGCGAGGCGGCGGTGGAGGAAGCGAGGCGTGAGGGCGAGGTGGCGCTGAAGCAGCAGGCCGCAGAGGCTGAATCCCAGGTAAGATGGTCCACAGTGTAACCCTCCCTGGACCCGCACTTACGCCCTGCCTCTGCCCTGCCCTGCTCAGGTCCGCTCAGCCATGTTCCCGGCAGCGGCACAGCTCCAAGCCGCCGAGGAGCGGCACCAGGTGGGAGGGGCGGGGCGGGGTGTGCTGGGGGACCTGGCTAAGGCGCCCCAAGAAGGGCGCGGCTACATGGCGAGCCTTGCGCTCCGAAACCTGCCGTACCGCCGTGCCGTTCCGTTCCGGTCAGCGACTAGCTGGCTGAGGGCCTCTGCCCCTTGTCCTTGAAGGCGGCTTTCCGCCTGCCCTGTCGGACTGCCCACCCGCATCGGGTCCCCAAAGCTTGCCCAATGCATTGAAAACCCGCCCAACTTTCTCGCCTTGCGCCTCCTCTTGGATGCCCAGGAGGCCGAGGGGCGCATCGGCTCCCTTCTGGACGAGCTGCAGCTGGCGGGGCAGAAGGCGGCGACCGCGCAGGACGAGTGCGAGCAGCTGCTGAAGCAGGTAGGCGCTGTGAGGGCGGGGGAGAGCCGCTGGGAAGGCAGCCCGTTTGCGAGGGTGAGGAAGGGTTGGGGAGGTGGATCTGAAATCCATTGGTGTTTGCAAAAGGCGATACTCCAGCGATGCGGTGGGGGTCAGCTCATCAGGCCAGAGCACCCGAGCAATGAAGCTGCCTCAAGGAGAGACCCGGCTTTGTGGTTTCGGTGCTGGGAATCCTGGTGGCTTGGGATACCCGCCCCCATTCTGCTCTCCGTTGCCTATGTCTTGTAGCCGCGCGCATGGGCCTGAGGATCCGTGTGCGGCCGTGCCAGGTGTACGACATGACGCAAGAGCTGCAGCGTACCCGGCAGGAGCTGGCTGACCACAAGGCCGAGGCGGCCGCGACGGCCCAGGAGCACGGTGAGCGGGGTGACGTGTGGCCGCTGCACCGGTGCCAAGTTGGGAACAGAGTCATGGGCGCCCTGAGCCGCTGTTCGTGCATCTGGCGCCCCTACTAACAGTGCTGGCTTCGCTGTGTGTTGCTTGATCAAGCCACAACGCACACGTGCTGGTGCTCCGGCCGGTCAAGGGCACCGCGCTTGCTCGGTGGCTTTGCTCCGCCCGCCAGGCACCTGCGGTTGGCATGAACATGGCGATGACCACCCTCTGCTTTGTGTGCCCTGGTCGCCCCGCAGCCGCCATCACGGCAGAGCTGCAGGCCAGGCTGTGCGAGTGCCGGCAGCGGCTGGCGCAGCAGGCTGAGCAGGTGGAGGAGTACGCGAGCCACCACGACGAGCAGCAGGTGGGTCCCCCCGTGGGATGGCGGAAGGGTGGCGACTGAACACACGGAGTGGATCGGATGCGACGCCCAACCCCGTTGGGCTACTGCCCAAAAGGCCAGCTCTCCTGTTCGGGAGTGTGGGCGGATGGATGGCGAAGGACTGGGCGCAGCATAGGGGGCGGGGGGCGGGTAGCGAATAGAAAGCAGCCGTAGGATTGCCAGTCGCACGTACCAGAAGGCGGCCGCAGCCCCTGCCTACCGACCCTTTGCAGCCCGCACGGCGCCTTAATAACTCGTACTCCCGACCTCGGCCCGCCGGCGCTCAGGCCCACGCGGTCGGTTCGCTGCGGTCCACTCTGGCCCATGTTTCTTCGGAGCGCGACTCGCTGCAGGCCGAGTGTGTGGCGCTGAGGCAGCAGCTCAGCGCGGCGCAGGCGGCGGCGGCCGGGGTGGAGGTGGAGATGGACGCAATCACACGGTGGGTGGTGGGTGCATGGATGCGTTGCGCCGTGAGCTGCCAGCAGAGCCTAGCACGGTGGATGTCGGTCGGCAACCAAAGCCATTTTTATACATGTAAAAGCACTGTCGTCGACACCGCTTCAGGGCGCTTGAGGCGCACAAGGCTGCGCGCGCCGCTGCGGAGGCTGCTGCGGAGGAGGCGCGACGCAGCGCTGCAGCCGCCGCGACAGCTGCGGAGGACGGGGCGGCGCGTGTTGCGGTTCTGCAGCAGCAGCTGGCGGAGCAGCAGCTGCTGAGTCAGCAGGAGGTGCGACGACGGGACTGGGGTTTGTCGGTGCGTTCCCAAACGAGGAACATACAAGGATTGGCGACGGGGTTGCCCGGGCCTAAGGGCGATGGCTATGACTGGGGCTGGAGGTCCCTACCTCTTACCGGTGCGACAACGCTGCGAATTGTTAAATGACGGCCCTGCCCGGCCAATGTGGCTTCCGCCATTACGTGTATCACCATGGCGCTCGGCTTCCAGCCTTTCCGGACGAACCCGTGTCTTCAATTCTGATCCCGTGTCTTCAGTTCTGACGGACCCGTGTCTTGAGTTCTGATCGCTCCGATGTCCGATCCCTCCGACTCCTGCCCCGACGTGAAGGTGGGCCTGATTGAGGCGCGCTGCAACGCTGAGCTGGACTCGGCACAGGCGCGGTACCGGGCCGAGCTGGAGGGGCTGCAGGCCTGCCTCAAGATGCTGCGGCTCAAGCAGAGCCGCGTCATGGCGTACGTGGACGACGTCTTCCTTTCCGAGGAGCAGGAG
Source organism: Yamagishiella unicocca (assembly GCA_003116995.1). Taxonomy (NCBI): domain Eukaryota; kingdom Viridiplantae; phylum Chlorophyta; class Chlorophyceae; order Chlamydomonadales; family Volvocaceae; genus Yamagishiella; species Yamagishiella unicocca. Next base: position 32,977 of record BDSL01000016.1, on the reverse strand, counting down.
CAGCAACAGCAGCTGCAGCAGCAGCAACAGCAGCTGCAGCAGCAACAGCGCGAACCGCCGGTGCCGGAAGGGCGGGCCACGCGGGCCGGCAGGGTCTGGCAGCGCGACGGGGGCTCAGTAGTTCGGGAGCAGGACAGCGGGGACAGCGAGGAGGACAGCGACGACGAAGGGGAGGCGCAACAAAGGCGAGGACGGGGTGGAAGGGGGGCGGCGGACAGCATCGGCGCTCGGCGGTACGGCATTGGGTGAGGTTGAGGATGGACGACTACCGGTGGGCGGGTTTGATGTTCGGAGGAGTCGCTGGCGGATCAGGCGGTTTGCTGACTGGTTGATAGACAGACAGGCGGTTTGCTTGCTAATTAACATGGACCAGCTTGCATCGTGGGAGGGCCACGCAGGGTGTGCTCGCTCATAGCAACTTATCTGTGAGCGCTGTCTTCTCGTGGTTTGGTCAAAGCAGCATGAGTTAGGGACAACATAGTTTGGCGAGCCCGATTGAGTACATTGGAACATTACTGTGACAAACAACAACGCACTCATCAATTATCCATGGCAGCTCGGCAGGCCGCCCGATAGGATTTTGTCCGCAGCCCCAACATTTGGCCAGCACCTCAAGGAAGGTCATTCATACACACGTATCGTAAGGCCTACGCTGAAAACGGCCGCCCCGGCTCGCGTACGACACCACCGGTACGTCCTCAAAACAGCGTTCGTTGTGTAGCAGCTGCAGCAAGACAAATGCAGTGTAGCCGCTGTCGGCAACGTGCAGCAACCGTCACGCCGGTGCCTAGTCCGTTCCCCGCTCCCTGCCGTCCACCAACAGGTCCCTCCCTGCAGCCTGTCTCCCCCAGTGAACCCGCCCGCGCCTCCCAACTTCCTTCCCTCTCCATCAAGTCAATTTCGTCAAGCGCTGCCGGCACGCTGCACGCCTCACGGTCGTCCACCCAACCACCCCGCCCCCACACAACCCCCCTCCGCTGACCTCCAGCACCACATCATCTCCTTGTACACCAGCGCTTGTCCAGCCCATCCCCGTCATGCGCACTGCCCCCACTACCTTACCCACCCCCTCCAGCCCCTCCCCCTCAGCGCCCGCTCCCCGACGTGAACTGCATGCGGCGGCCCATGCCAGCTCCCGCGCCCGCGTCCTCCAGAGACGCCCCGCCGCCCGCTGCACTCATGCCGCCACGCTGGCCGATGGCGTCCAGTGCGTTGCCCTTGCGGGCCCCCCGGTCCCGACCTCCGCCCTTGACCTCCGAGAGGAACTGGTCCAGGCCGAAGGGGTCAGCCTCCTCCACCGCCTGCCGCTCGAACTCCAGCCGGCCCCCGCCGCGGCCGCCAGCGGCACCCGGCGGGCCAGCCTCGGCGCCCTGGGTTAGGGCAACAACAACACCAACAGCGGCGGCGCAAAGTTAGGAATTCGGAGGAAGGGGCTGTCTTCATCCGTGTTATAATTATGCGGAGCGTTGAGCTGCACTCCCACCTTCTCCCTTCTGTCGGATCCACTAGGCCTCCGCGCCAACCATGTGTATAAGGAGGTATTGTAGCGCAACAGCCACACCACTGCACCCACCATCACACTGCCGGCATCACGCACCTGGAAGCCCTTGTCGGGTCGGAACCGCTCCGAGCGCGGCCCGGCCTCAGGGGCGGCGGCAGCAGCGCCGTCGTCGTCGTCCGCCACCGCGCGGCTCGCCTTGAAGAGGTGCGAGCCGCGGTCGGCGAACAGCGGCTTGTCGTACATGTTGTACGTGTCGTCGGGGCCGAAGCCGCTCTGCATGCCGGCGTCCTGGTTGAAGAGGCGCTGGTCGTACTGCACCTCGCCGCCGCCACCCACATTCGCCATGCCAAGAGCAACCTGCGGGTTGAATCGGAGGTTCGGGGGTCCAGGTGTCACCAGTGGGCTGGGAAGATGTGGTAGCGGGTTCCGTAAGAACCTGTTCTGTAAGAACGTGTTATGTAAGAACCTGTTCCATAAGGACCTGCCGCAAATTGGCCAGGCGAGATGGAGGCGGTTCCGCCCGTCATCGCCCCCTCAGTGTCACTCGTCGTACCTTCTCGCTGATGTCGCGCTCGCGGTCGCGGGTGATCTTGGACTTCTTGGCTCCACCCGCGTTGGCGGCCTGTCAGGCAGAAACCGGGAGCGTACGGCATGTCTTGTAGAGGCCCTATGCATGCTAACCGCCCGCCTATCCACCAACTCCGACCACCCGCTATGCGCCCAGCCTCAGCCACCATGACAGCACAGCGCAAGGCGGCCACCGCCCCTTTCAGCCGCGCAGCCGCACCCAACAAACCACGGAAGTAGAAGCTGCTCTCCATCCCCTCTCCCTTCCCCCCATCTCGTCCCCCGCCCACCTCCAGCCTCCGCTCCCTCTCCCGCTCCCGGCGCCGCTCCTCCCGGATATCGTCACGCCGCCTCCGCTCCTCCCGCTCCTCAACCGACTCGTGGTAGCGCTCGTCGTCGCCACCGCCACCACCACCGCCACCTCCACCACGACCAGCGCGGTCGTAGTCGCGGTCACGGTCCTGGGAAGAGGGAAGGTGAGGGGAGGGGTGATGGCTTATGGGATGGAGGGGAGGGCCGAGCCCGGCTCTCGTCTGAGAATGAGGAGAGGGGTGATGGCTCGTGGGATGGAGGGGAGGGCCGTGCCCGGCTATCGTCTGATTCCCCAACCTTCGTCCACGAAAGCGAGGAATGAGGACGGCGGGAACAGTCGCATACACAGCAGTCGTGCATACACCGCACTCACCGCGCCTCCGCGGTCCCGATCTCGGTCGTAGTCACGGTCCCGCTCGCGGTCGTGCTCACGGTCGCGGTCGTACTCCCGATCGCGGCCGCCGCCGTCCCGTGCGTCTCGGCGGTCGAAGTCCTCGAAGGCGTCCGCCGCGGTGGCGCGCGCGGCGCCACGAGGCGGCGGCCCCGGGGGGGGTCCGGGCAGCGGCACGTCCGCTGCGTGGGAAAGGCGCCCGGGCCGTGGAGATGGATACGAGTAACGAACTAACGGTTCCAGCTGGACGAGTGGAGGAAGGCAGAACCCAGTACCGCGCCCTACCTCCCGAGAGCCGGCCCCTGACGGCCACCTGCGAGGGAACCCCCCCCCCCCGCGACGCAGGCCCCCCCCCCCGACGCAGCTGCCCGCTGGCCCCATCGCCTGTCCCTCACCTCGTGCCGCGGTGCCGCCCATGGGAGGGGGAGGAGGCGGCATGCCGCCCGCCGCCCCTCCCTGGCGCTCCATGCGCGCTTGCATGGCCAGCTGGCGCAGCTCCGACTCGCGCTTGTTCTTCTCCTGTTGGGGCGAGTGAAGTACGGCAGCAATGGGGCGGATAAGTGACCATCTTTGCTGCATGGCGACGGTGGGAAGCGGAGGGGGCGACACCAGCAGGCCCCAGACAGACCCGCGCCCCGTCCATAGTTGCTCGTCCTAACCACCTACCGGTCTAACGGCCCATGTCCCCCTTATCCCAGTGCCCACCCACCTTGAGCGCCAGCTCCTTTTGGATGCTGGCACGCATGGTGATTGCCTCGCGAGCCTTGGCCTCAGCCGTGAACAGCGCCTCACTCAGCGCCGCGAATTTGTCGTTGATCTGCGTCTGCTGCAAGCCGCGGCCGTCGGCGGCCAGACGCTTGTCCAGAGGGATGGTGTAACCCTGCAGGCCGGGGACGGAAGGTGGTGGGTAGGCGGGTGGGAACGTGTGTGGGTCCGGTGTTTTAGGTCTACACGGTTTATGATTCGCGCCCCACTCACCCTCCCAGGTCCAGCTCGCGACAACCCATCCCTCTGCCAATCCCTAAAGCCGGGGGCCTGGACCACAACCGTAATCCGGCGTCTCTGTCGCCTAGGGGACGCCTCTGCCGCCTGGAACGACGCCCCAGGTCCAGGTCCCGGCCCAGGTCTCTCCGATGCGTAATGGCATCTCCTGCCGTCCTCTTTTCTCCTCTCCACTTCGCCAGCGAGCCTCTCCCTAGCCCTAGCTGTCCCGATTTGCCCCTCAGCTGCTTACCTTGGGGTTCTTCCAGTTGGAGATGGACGGCGGGATCTTCCAGTCCTGTGCGGCGGAGCATGGGAGCGGTGGTGGGGCCGGTGACGGGCGCGGTGGTGGGGGCGGTGACGGGAGCGGTGATGGGGGCGGCGACGGGAGCGGTGATGGGGGCGGTGACGGGAGCGGTGATGGGGCGGTGACGGGAGCGGTGATGGGGGCGGTGACGGGAGCGGTGATGGGAGCGGTGGCAGGGAGGACCCGGGGCGCAGCCCCGAGCTGCGCACACCAGAACACATCCCAAGTACCCATAGGTATGGGGCCTGAGGCTCACGCGCCCACACTCGAGGCACACCCGCGAACTGCTTGCTCGCGCCCCCCGGGGAGCCCACATCCACACCCACATATGCACACACACGCACACATACACACACGCCCACCTGCTGGTCCTTGACCGTCAGTGGCCGCGGGGGCGAGTGCATGACGGGCACCGGCGGCGACCCGGGTCCGCGGGGCACCTTGACGTGCCTGAACTTGGGCGGCTCCAGGGGGTCCACCGGCAGGTCCTGCATCTTGATGATGCGCTGCCCGGCACCTGAGGCGTACTGTTGGGGGGGAGGGAGGGAGGGCGGAAAACAAGAGCGGGGGGCCGACGGGGGAGGGCCGCGGTGAGGGAGGGGGAGCGAGGGACGGCCGGCGGGAGACGGCGCTGCGCGGGCGCGGCAAGGTGGGTTGTGTTTGTCTGTGGCTGTTGCGGCGAGGCGTGGCCATGGGCTGACCCAGATCAAAATGGGAAGCAAGAAGCGTGCGTTCCCAGGGGACGCGGTGCTGTGGGTGCGACCAGGGGACGCGGTGCTGTGGGTGCGACCAGGGGACGCGGTGCTGTGGATGCGACCAGGGGACGCGGTGCTGTGGGTGCGACCAGGGGACGCGGTGCTGTGGGTGCGACCAAGGGACGCGGTGCTGTGGGTGCGACCCGGTAGGTGGTCAGGTTAGCGGGTGCGGCGTAGGGTAAAGAGGGGACAGGCATCCGCACTCACGAGGCGCATCGCGAGGGTGGCCGGCAGCTGCCACGTGGGGTCACACGTTCCCCACTCACATCCAGCCTCACACATCGTTGACCCTGCCCCCCTCAGCGCCCGGCCGCACCTGCTGCCCCTGCTGCGCGGGCGTGTACTTGATGAGGGTGGAGCTCCCCGGCTGGGAGGGCAGCTTGGCGGGGTTGGTGGAGGACAGCTTGCCCTGGACCACGCGCTCCAGGGCAGCCGCGGTCTCCTGGATGGTCTTCTCCACCTCCTCATCGTCGGGCCGCGCGAGCGCCTACGTCAGGTGGAGGCAGGGGAGGGAGAGGCAGGGGAGGGGGAGGGTGGAGAGGGGGAGGGTGGAGAGGGGAGGGGGAGGGCGGGGATAGCTCTCAAGTGCCTTGAGGCCACGGTAGGGTTGCGGCGTGCGACAGGGCGAGGTGAGGCCGTTTCACCCTGCCGTGCACTGTGGGGCCATGCCACCACTGTAGGGTGGTTGGGTGGACCTGATGTGGGGACTGAAGTCCAAGGGTTTGGGGAGGCCTACTGAACGTGGTGGGTCGGGGCCCGGAGGCGCCAGGGGGCCCCGAGTGGCGGAAGTATGCGTACATGCTTACTTGCGTACAACCGCGCAGCCCGCCCCCCCCCCGGGATGCCTTCTCGCGACCGCCCTGGGAAGTGTCGGCGGGCGACGCCCGACGGGGAGAGAGCAGAACCGGGGCAGCGCAACCGAACCCGGGGAGATTTACAAGAGAATCCGCGAATCCACGGCCGGCAAACCGAAGGTGGTAAAGGTGATGGTCCGAGGGGTTACAATAAAAGAACCGGTAACTCGACTGGGGAGATGTAGTGGGTGCATAGCCTTCGGACACCGGGACGCGCGCGCATGCTGATGGTCCGGGGGGGAAGGAGGGGAAAAGGCGACCCAGAGCATCAAATGGGAGGCACCCAGGTGAATCCGGGTTTGCCAGGTGGGGAAGCTAGGTGGTATGAACGCCGGCAGCCCGTGGGAGGGGGGGTGCAGCAGCGGCATGCTGTAGGGACACGACCTAACAGCACATGGGTGTATGGGCCTAGCGCGCTCCAGATTGCAGCAGTGGGTCCCTCACATCGCCCGGCAGCCAACGGGGCAGCCAAAAAACCAACCCACAAGCTAGCGAGGTTGAAGGTCCGCCTGCCCTCACCGAGCCCGCGGAAGAGGGCACCGAAAGCATAGCCGCGATCGCGTTCTTATGCCGCGCAAATGCCCCAGCCGCAAATATCTCCGTCGGCGTCCCCACCAAGGCTGTCGGCACTACCGAACCGAACGTACCTCTTTGCTGAGGCGGTCCACCTTGGGAACAAGCGCGCTGTGGTCCGAATGCACAACGCGGTCCCTGTTGCTCCCTTGCTTGACAACGGCGTCATAATTGATCTGCCCATCGGCATTCAACGTCACCGCAAGCTGCTGGTTTCCCTTAGGACCGCTGCCCTTGCCCATCTCCAGTGGATACTGAGCCACGTGGATTTCAGGAAAAGCTCCGCCATCTCCGAAGTCGTCAGCGCGACGAGGTACCCAACCCTGCCGCCGCAAGTATGGCGGAGCCTCTTTAAATGCTGTGGCTACAAGAGCTGAAGATGCCGGAACTGCCTGAATTGGGGCTGCATGCTGCCTTGTGGGAGCCGGCAGGTTCGCCAAAAGAGACATGGGTAGTGCTAAGCAGCCGGCTTCGGCCGGCTATAAAAGAGGCAGCCTAAGGGTTGACCTTCAACCTTTTTGAAAACTGGTATCGAAACGTGAAAGGACAGAACGCTGGCTGACACCGGGGCGGCGTGGACCCTGCTGTTGCTAGTTGTGTCTTGATATATACCTACGTAAGTTATTCAGCTGTGTATAGAAAGGTTGTATGCATCAAAGGTAGTACTGGCATGCCATTTGTGGGGCAGTGGGGGGTAACATGAATCATGTTACATGATATTGGGTTGTGCTCTTACAGCGCTGACACGCTCAGGACGCTGTGGCGTCATCTTTCGATACCACTAAATACGTGAGTGGGAATCTTTGCTGGCGGCGCGTACGTTATGGGGCCGCGACCCAAGGGCCAGTGTGCTTACAAAATAGGCGTGAACGACATAATAGCGCGAAACGCCAAGAACTACTGTACAGATATAGACTTGGTAACTAATGGCTATCAGATTGGGTTGTAAAGCATCGTGCCATACGCATGTGCAACCTGTACTTCTCAGGCCACGCAACCCCTTCCGTGCATCAGCGTGCATCGCGCAACCAGGTCAAAGCTTACGACAAGTCCCCAGTACGGAATCTCGCGCACGCTGTGCCTGCTAGCGCACACGTGCAGCTAACTCAGCGCGCGCTGCACGAAGTAAGCCCAGTATGTGGAACTTGAAAGCCAATTAAACATCCCATTTAGTGTTACTTACGTCCCACTTTCCGCACTGTTCCCTCATCACGACGCCCAGCTAAGCCTGTATGCGGACCGCGGACTGCGGTGTCTGGTGATGGCTGCCGCAACCGCTTGATGCACCGGCCTGGAGGACGGTGCATCAAGGACCAGAGCGCGCGTCTCCTCTCTCAGGAACACTTTCAGACACAACGAAGGTGTCGCTGCTGGTCGTTCGCCTCCTCCGAAATTGGGGTACATGGAATCGATGAAGCTTTCGCGTCTGGGTCCCCCTTTCCGAGGGTTGATAGGCTCTGGCAACCAAAGACCAGACGTGGTGCCAGCGTGGCAGGATGGCCGCGGTCGGGATCGCGGGGCTTACGGGTACACCGAACATCCGGCTTTCTCTCCGATAGCACCGCTGACGAAACCTGACGAAAGGAACCCGGACACCGCCTTGATACAATCACCACAGGCTCGCCTAAGCGCATCTCCTGCCGCGATCACCATCATCAGCACCATCGCCATCTACCATTACCACACCGAGGCGTAACAGCAGAAGACATCATCAATTTGGGCAATGAGACCGTCCGCCCAAAAATACTTTCAGCGCCAGTCGCGTGTTTGAAGCACACCGGGCTCGCCTACCAGTACGACCGGGTGGGTGTGTTCACAATGTCCGCCTTGTGCTCGTGGAAGGGACGCATCCTGCCGAAGAACGTGTGGTCAGCCTTGTCCTCCATCTGCCGTAACCGGTCGTACATCTCGCACCGCTCCTCGTGCCTGTGGCCGTCATCAGTACCATCACCATCGTCAGCATGTGGTTGGGCGATCGCTTGAAACGGACGGGACTGCCGCATCCTGACTCCAGGGGCCGCCCTTTAGAGCATGTCATCCTTGCACTAGCGTCGAACCTGCCACGTTTTGAAGCTGCTGTTCCGGCCTCTGACGGGCACCCCGCGGCCCCAGGTGGACCCCCGGCGAGCCGCTCGAGGCGTCCACCAGGGACGTGTCCTTTCTTGTTCGCCCCTGGCAAATGCCCCAACCACAGGTGGTCCCGCAAGCCCGCCACACAGCCCACACAGCCGACACAGCCCATTCAGCCCACCCAGCCCACCCAGCCTACCCAGCCCACCCAGCCCACGCAGCCCACTCCGCACCTCTGCTTCGCGGCCTTCGCCACCGCCAGCCTGCCATCATTCGCCCCGCTGGCGTCGTCTTGGGCCGAGTACTTGTTGTCGATTTCCGCGCGGGCGGTGCAGCGCTGGGCGAGCTGCGGGGCGCGACGCAGTTGGGAAGGGGATGAGGCAGGGGGGGGGAGGTCAAGGACATGGACAGCCTACGACGGAAGACCTCCGGCATAGCGGCCCAGCCCCTGCAGGGTCCCTGCCGGCCTCCCAGCCCCTGTCTCCTGCACCCTACGCCGTGCTGTGTGGTTTACCCAGGCCCGCCACCTGCCGCCTCCCACCACCAGCCCCTTCCGCATCCTGCACCTGCCAGCCTGGACCGTAGCCCGCACCCTCAACTATCAAAACACACGAAATACACACGAAATACGCACGAAAATACACACAAAAGCACATATACACACACCTGTTCCCGCCGCTTGTTCTCGTGGGCGCGGTCGTCCCGCTGGTAGCGCAGGAAGTCCTCGTTCTGGCCCTTGCGCACCCAGGTGCCCTCCTGGGGGGTGCACATCGAGCTGGTGGCGTCGGCTGTGGTGATGGAGGAGGTGTCGGCGTAGCGTTGGTTCCAGAAGCGGCTGAATCGGCCTGGAGGAGGGCGGACGGAGGACGGGAAGAAAGGGGGCGTGAGGGGTTGGGGCGAGCAGTGCGACGTGGGTAGCAAAGCACCAGCGCCTGCCAGGGCCTAGTCGCGAGGCGAGCCGAAGCGGCCGCCCAGCTTCAACCCCTCCGTTGCCGCAGCGACCCACCCGTCGCGTGGGTCGGCGCTCGGCTGCTGGTGGCCGGGCTGGTGCGGCTCGTCCCGGCCGCCGCGTCTTGCCGCTGCTGCTGCAAGAGCTGCTGCGTCCTAGCCAGCGAGCCCATGTCGACGCTGCGGGTGACGCTAGGCAGCGTCCTCCCGCCAGCAGCGTCGCCATCGCCCGCCGCCGCCGCCGCCGCCGCCGCCGCCGCCGTCGCCGCCGCCGTCGCCGCCGCCGCCGAGGAGCCCACGCGGTCGAGTGACTCCAGGAAGGGCGTGATGGCGACGTCGTGCAGGTTGTACAGGGTATTGCGGTCAGGGGTTACGGCGGTGGTGGGCGGAGGCCTGGCGGCGGAGGTGGAGGCGGGGTCGTCTCGGAGGAGGCTGACGGCGCTGAGGGCGCGGGTGTGTGGTGTGGGGAGGGCTTCCTGCAGGGGAGGCCCGGAGACCGAGGGAGAAGACGCGGCAGAGGTGAGTGGAAGAGGCGATGGTCGGACTGAGTAAGGCGGCGCCCGGGGCCGGGCCAAGATGGTAGTGCAGTCCATAGACACGCCGCGCCGGGCACCCCAAGTGAGGTTACACGTGTGGCGGTCAAGTGCGGTGATTTAGGCACTCCGCATCTCCGCCCGCTCAACCGCCCAACCGCGAAACAACCAACCGCTCACTCACCGGCGCGGTGAGCACCTCTCCAAAGCGCGCGAGGGCACCGAGGCTGGACGTCTTGCCGCCCGGCGGCGCGCTGTGCAGCAGTCGTGGGTGGTTGAGCCCTCCCTCGATCAGCTTGGACACGAAGGCCCGGTAGTCCATGTGGCCGGTGCTGGAGGGCTCCAGGGAGGACATCACCGCAGCCACCTGCCGCTCGTCGATGCCTGTGGAGCGGGTTGACATGTGACAGGAGCATATCGAGGCGGCGATGACGGGCCACGCGGGCTAGACGGAATGCTGCAGGCACGTGCGTGGCGGCCATGTTGAAAGCGGTTACCTTACCCCTCATATGAAAGCGGTTACCTTACCCCTCATATGAGAGAGGGTAAGGTAAGCTTATCCCTGTAGAGGGAGACAACCCCATTTCGGTACAGTTTGGTACAGCCCCCCAGTACGGATGCTCCAGGGAGCCCATATGCCCGTCCTTCCGCCCACCCAGGGGTGCTCACCAGGCACCAGCGCCCGGCAGCACGAGGTCATGTCCGTCACGTCCAAGAAGCCGCTGCGGGCCAGGTCCTGGCGCTGGAACACCGCAGTGGCAGAGGTGCCCTTGCCGTACAGGCTGCGCGCCAGCTCCAGAACCATCGGGTGCCGCATCGCGCCGTACACCTCGTCCTGGCTGAGGGCCATGGACTGGCTCAGCGGCACGCCATTGCCTCCGGCACGATGACGTTCTTTAGCCTGTGAGAAGTTGGAATTGGAATTGGAACTGGGGTTAGGACAGAGCCATAACGTTCGAGGTACGTGAATAATGGCATGGTTGAAGCCTACAATGCGGGAGATCGTCTCCATGGCCCTGGTCCACTCACCTGGTCCGTGGTTTGCTTGGCCAGTCCGTGTTCATCGAAGCGGTCCACGAACTCCTCGTAGTCAATGGCGCCGCTATGGTCCGTGTCGCACAGCTCGAATAAGCGGTCCGCCTGGGGGCGGCTCACGTTGATGCGCAGTTTGGCCAGCTGTGGGCGCGAGGGGGTGGGGTGGGCAGGGGTGGGCTTAGTGGAAGCCAGCAAGTGCAACCTGGGGGGTACATCTCGCAAGGACGGTGCTCACAGGCTGCGGCCAATAGAGGTGCGGCATGAGAATTAAGAAAGTTCGGGTCGGCTGGCCCCCTCAATGGCTTCCCCGCCACCCGCTCACCCCCTTTGCGAACTCGTCCCGGTCGATGAGCGAGTTGCGGTTGGCGTCCATCTGCCGGAACACGATCCGCAGCTTGTCGCGGTACTGGCTGAGCTTGGTGGCCATGAGGCTGGTCAGCAGCGAGTCGCTCTGTGCCTGCTCGAAGGTGCCCTCGCGGACGTCGTCCAGCAGGCCCGGAATGCGCTGGAGGGCAGGGAAAGGCGGGGAGCCGGGAGCCGGGGGCGGGGGATTTGATAAGAGAATCCGCGAATCCACGGGGGCGGGGGCGGGAGCTGTCAGGCCACTGCGGGGCTCTTGGGAGGGCCTAGAACCTGTCGTCGCAGCAAAAGGCTTAGGGCACGAAATAGCGGCACAATGCAGCGGCGATGTACGCTAGCACCCATCCCCGCCACAAGGAGCTTCAGAACTGTAGTCCTACACGGCGGGACTACGCACGGGCACTGGGTGTGTGTGTTTTGTGCAAGGCTCCCACACCAGCTGCATGCGGCGGCTCACCTCCTTGGGGTTCCGCTGCCAGTTCCAGTACGACTTGCCGCCGTCGCCGACACCGGATCCGCCGCCGCCTGGTCGCACCGTGGGCGGCCCCGGCAGGCTGATCCCGCGAGCTAGCGCAAGCGCCTCATCTCCTAGGGGCTGCGGCACCTCGAAGGAGCGCATGAAGTCCAGGTAGTGCACCTGCGATGGCGCCCACCACACAAATGGGTTTCGCCTCCTCCCTTCCTTTTTTGTTGCCCTGGAAAACATAGAGACCCGCGGGTCGTTGCTGGTGCTGCAGCCCCTGCCGCATCTGGCCTAAATGCGGAGCAGCGGCCGCTTCGGATCTATCCGTTCCGTTATCTATCTTCTGCTCGTCGCAGTTCAACGCAACCTCTGCCGCTGGGTGGGTCGACCGCTTCCTAAGACGCCCGCCACCTGCAGGGCTGCATCGCTCCGCCTGTGCTTGCGGAGCGCTGTGGCTTGCTGAGCCGCATTCGCTGGGCTCTCCCCACAGTCTGATGCCGCTGTTACTAGCGTAGCCGTCGCTAGTGTAGCCGTATCGAGGGCAGTCGTTGCTACGGCAGCCACTGCTCCTGCAGCCGTTGCCGGCTGCGCCACTGACCGGCCTAAACTTCTCGACATCAGTTCCACTGCTCCTCCCCCTCCATACCCTGCGGGTTTCCTCCCCTTCCCCCTCCCGGCATGCGCCTCCAAACGTATGTTCTACACGGCTTTTCTTTACATAGGTTTTCCTTGTAACCTCCCCCTTCCCGTCCCCTTCCGCATGCACCAGCTCTCCCATCCGTATCGTGTAACCGGTTTTCCTGCCGCCTCCCGCTCCGCACCTTGCTGCTCTGGTCCGGCATCACCCTGGCCACTATGCGCTCTCGCTCCGTGCGGTCCAGCCCCAGGTGCAGCCGGTCCAGGGCCTCACGCAGCTGGTCGGGCGTGAGCAGCCCGCTGCCGTCCTGGGCGTAGCTGCGGAGCACCTTGTGGACGAAGCGCTGAGGGGAGGGGAACACGGGGAGGGTATGAGAGGAAACCCGTGTGTGTTTCGCTGAGGGGAAGAAGGGGAGGGGAGGGGAGGGAAGGGAAAAGGAGCGAGGGCCGGCTTGAGGTATGGAATTGGGTTTTGGGTTTGGATTTGAGATCTGCCCTTATTGGGTTGCGTTTCCGCCTCGATGCATCGGGTGTGCGCTCGTATAGCACAGGACCCGTCTCTGGCATCCTTCGCATACTGCCCGGTAGGTCCACAAACCGTGCACCGCCTGCCGTCCCGCCGGTGGGTCCTCCTTGTGGGCGAAAAGGGGGGTTCGGGTACTGGTCGGGCGGCCCCCTCCCCTCCCGCCCCCGCCCAGCGCCCACCTCTCCGTGCGTCTTGAACATCTTGTCGTGCACTCGCGCCACGATGGGCCGGTCCTCCACGCGGGTCTCCCGGGCAGCAGGGTCGGAGGGCCTGAGGGCGGATGCCGAGGAAGTAGGGGCAGCAGGCGCACGAGCAGGAGCGGGAGGAAGGAGTGGGAGGAAGGGGTGCGTGCATGATGTGATTCATTTCCACGGGTGTCGTGCTGCTAGTCGCTGCGCCGTGCGGGCACTCGGCGCTTGTCTGCGCTCGCCTCGACGGCTCTGCGGCTTGGATGCTGCTGTGCTATCCCGCCCAATGGGTATCTCAGTCCTGAGGAGTAGACACTGCAAGGCCACACGACGAAGCTGTGGCTTTGCCCTTGCCAGCCGGCAGGCTAGTCCCGCACCTGTCACGCTGGGCCACCTTCACCACCCGGTCTGCGTGGATGAGCGAGACTGTGCTCCTGTATTCGGAGCGGAAGCCCAGAATGAAAAAGGGTGGGATAAGGATTTACATTTTAGATGCGCTACCCTCGACATTGCGTTGAGGCATGAGAGTGCGCTGTTCGCTTCTGCGCGACGAAATTGGATTGCGCGACCGAGGCCCGCGGGTCGCACGCTCGACAACTCGACACGTCTAGCGTATGTGCCACATATGCTTGATTATTGGCTCTAAGGGCAAGTGAGCTCTATGTAACCCTAGCGTCTACGCGTACCTTGAGATAGACGACCCACTGTCTTCATTGCAATGCGCATTGCTGCAACGCAGGTTGGGTAATGTATATAATGGAGTACGCGTTGCATATAAGTATCTTGGGTTTCGCGCCGTGCTGTGGGAAAAGCCAGCTCACCTGACACCCATTGCGTGCCGCCGAACACGGCGGCTCGCCATCGGCGAACGTACATACTGGTCCTGACTAGTCATAATGATCGGGCTTAAACTATTGGCCGATAAGGTCCATAGGGAGTCAGTGCTTGGAGCGGAGAAAACTTTGAATGCTGCTTATACTCCGACTAAATCGTCATTTTGGATAAATAATCATCTGCGAAGCTTCATTCTCTAGGCGATCAGGAGGCTTGTGATGTTTGAGACTACCAGCTGTATTGTATTTACCGTACACCCGCTGAGGCGTCCGGTCATCGTAAGGCAAGGAGCGCAATTTTCAATTCCTAAATGCGAAGCCAAACTACTTCGTCAAGCTACCGCATATCTTATCCTCCTGCGAGGCGCTGCTTCGATCCACAAACAGATGGATGGGCTTTCGGCGAGTGTGCGACTCAGGGGCCCCGCAACGCCGGCGCACATCGATTGCCCGCGTGAAAAACTATGATTATTTGGACCACACGAAAGCTCCCTGCCTCTTAATCTCAGCGTGATGTATCCACAACCAGCTGGACCCTGCTGGACCAACATGGTGAAGCTTCTTTGAGTTCCACAACATTCAGTTGGATACAACATTTTCTGTTTCCCATGCCTGTTGTTCCTCACACTGACATGGCAGGTTGTTTGCCATCCCTTTGGACATTCCTCACACCCCTCACACAGTCCAAGTAGCGTATAGTACATTAGCAGAATTTCTTAGCGTACGTATTTCTCGACGTGTCTAACCGTGACTTTGGAGCGGAGACGTGACGAGAAGTCCCATAGACGCACGTCCTTATGTGCATAACGACCCGCGGGTCGGGTACAATTTTTATGGGCTAGAGGGCTGAACAGACCCTGCTGACAAAGCCTAGCTCCCTCGTCTTGTGATGTGTGTGCACGGCACAGGGCCGATCCAGGCGGCGTCAACCCAAGGCGCGGGCGCATTATTCAAGGGCACCAGCTATGAGAGCTATGAGAACGGGGAGACTCTCATATTTCTTGTGCTGCTTGCTCCTTTACAGCTGACTCGTATTGTGACGATGGCCATAACGATGTTTCGTTGCAATGATCCAAGGGTTACGTCAGCAATCATCAACGGTCGCGACCCTGGGGTCTACCCTGCGCTTCACGTGATGCCGATTTGGCAGCAGCGCGCCCAGCTATTCGCTTTGTAGGTTGAAGTGCGGCACCCACTCACCTCGCGCAGGCAATGCCTTCTGCAAAAACTGCTCGCGCCGAAACCACTGACGCCACGAAGAACGGCTACTCTGAGAAACTGTGCCAAAAACCGTTTTTCCTTCCACGGCAGGCCTCCTATTTCCCTCAACAAACGCTTCTCGGCTCCCAGGCAACCTATCGCGCCACTGGCTCGATATACTGCAAGCTAGAACCGTGCTCGGGCAGCTGAGGGCGCCCCACGAGGGGGCCCAAAAACATCACCAGCGCCCTATACTGTGGTGTTCGCCCGTGCGGGCCCGAGTAAGCGCCGCTGCGAGTATACCTGCTGCAGCGGGCACCTGTCCAGCGTCGTTACCGGCTAACCGGCGGCAGCAGACCTTAGACCTCCCCTCGTCGCCGCGCTCACAGTGCAATTAGCCACCAGGCCTATGTCTTCGGAGCAGTGCGGCATCGCGCCCTCTTCCCACTGGCCCTGTTAATGACGTTCACGAATACCGCCGAGCGAGTGCGTCAGCAGAGCGGCTGTGCGTGACCCACGGGTCGTAGTAAGCCCATTTTCCGCTGAGCCTGGGAAGGAGAGAAGGGACCAGCCCTGCTAATGCATGGAGAGGTGCTCTACAACGCGGCAACTAGCAGCCAGGTATTGGCAGGTCGGTAGCGGGCCACCCTTCCCGGCTGGAGCAGCTGCATTATGGCACCGTGGGCGCCCTGCCGGCACTGCTCTCACAGCAGCCTGTGCTGGAGGACGACAACAGCTGATCGGATATCGGCAGTGCGTTGCACGAAGTTTTGGGAGCTGTGTGCACACCTGCCATCGCCAACGTAATTGCGGCATACAGTAACTGCGGCAGCCGCGACTTACAACACAGCGCCCTCCCCTCCCAAGTCCGAAGTCCTGGTGAAGGACATTTTTGTGTGTAGTAACAAACAGTACGAATTTAGCAGTGTCAGCGGGAGGTACAGCAGCGGCAGCTGGAACACGACATCGGCTTCGAACAACACCACGCCAAGCAGCAGGCAGCCGCGGCGGTGACGGCCCACAGGGACTGAGCGCAACCTCTTGACGACCGACCCATGGACCTCTCGCGCGCAACCTCGCTGGCGTTCCTCGCGACGATAGACGAGCGCCTCGACACAATGAGGCTGGGCTCGCTGGACACCCTGGCAGCTGCAGCCATTGCGGCGGAGGAAGGTGACAGCGGCGGCGGCGGCGGCAGCGGTGTCCTGGGTGACGGTGGCGATGGTGGCGGCAGCGGTATCCTGGGTGACGCCGGCGGCGACGGCGATGGCTTGCCTGCCGGTGGGCCCAGCGGCGAACACCACCTTCCGGGTGTTGTACTGTCGCCTCTGGCAGCAGCCCGGGACTGCACCTCGGGGGGGCCCCTGCCGGCACCAGATAATGCTGCCCTGATGAAGGAACTCGCTTCCGCTTCCGCTGGCGGCGGCGGCGGCGGTGGCGGCGGCGGCAGCGGCGGCGGCGGCAGCGGCAGCGGCGGCAGCGGCGGCAGCGGCGGCAGCGGCGGCAGCGGCGGCAGCGGCGGCAGCGGGGGCAGCGGTGCCATGCATGCCGTCACACCGTTCGCAGCCGTGGCGACGGCCGCGGCAGCAGCAGAGGCGGAGGCGGCCACGCCCCCGCCTCCCCCGCTGCAGCCGCAGGGGCCTGTGCCGTCGCGGCCGCCACCGTTTCTGCTGCCGGAATCAGCAACCGCTGTTGCCGCCTCCGCCTCCACCGCTGGCCCGGCCCCGCCGCCGTCCCCGCTGGTGTCGAGGGACGCGCTGAGTCGGCTGCTCCGTACATCAACCCTGAGCGCCCCGGCCAGCACGCCGCCGCCGCTGCTGCCTCCGCCTCCGCCGCCTCCGCATCTGGCCACCCCCAGCCGTGACCTGGGCGCCATGAGCCTGGGTGGCGACGGCGGCGGGGGCAGCAACGGGGGCAGCAACGGGCAGCTCATCCTGCTGCCCTCTGAGCCGCTGCCCGATGGGGGCGGCGTGGTGCCGCAGCGCCGCACTGAGGCGATGTACGGCGGTGGAACGGCAGTGGGAGGCACCGGCATCAGTCACCACGTCGCTGTGCGCCCCTTCCAGCAGCCTAACCAACAACAGCTTAACCAACAACAGCCTAACCAACAACAGCCTAACCAGCAGCAGCAGCAATTTGCAAGACAGATCGCACGGACGGGCAGTGTATTTGCACATCACCCGCACCGGCCCCCCCAACAGCCGCTGCAGAGGCCCCATCAACACCACCACCACCACCACCATTATCCAAACCATCGTCCGCGAATGGTCCTGCCCCTGCGTCACACCAGCGGCGTCCCACACCACCACCCTCAGCACGTCAGCCGCCCCCAGCAGCAGCCAGCTACTGCAGCAGGCGCGAGGCCGCCGCCCCATACCCTCAGCTCGGAGAGGCCGCCGCCGCACGCTCGGGCTCCGCAGCAACACGGAGCTACGGCGCACGCACCCCTGCCTCCCAGTGCCGTACCACTGACGGCACGGGCCCTGCCGGCGTCCACCACCACGCCCTCGGGCGTTGGTGGCAGCAGGGTCGCCGCTTCGCCGGGGGCGGGGGCGGGGGCGGGGTTGGAAGAAGGCTCGGCTGTTCGCCGCCCACCCCGGCAGGCGGCGGCACAAGCGGTGGCCACCATTGCGGCTGTGGCTCGCGATCTGTACGGCATGGATCCTAGTGAGCGGGGCAGCGATGAGGGCGATGGCGGCGACGGAGAGGAGCGTGACGGGGGTGACCCGTACGGGGGAGGAGCCGGCGGCGACAACGGCAGGAGTAGTAGCACAGACCCATGGGCGGGTGCTGCGGGGGCAGCGGCCCGCACCCACGACGCCGGCGGCGGCCCCGAGCTCAGGGCTCCAGGGAATCCTGCGGCCCCCAGATCCAGTTTGGATCCTGGTAGCGCCATCAACGCAGACATGTGGCCACCGCTGCCGCCGCGGCTGCCCCCCCTGCCGCCATTTCGTCCGAAGATCCAAGTCCCTGGCAGTCCAGCCGGCGGCAGCGGCAGTGGCGGCAGCGGCGGTGGCGGCGGTGGCAGTGGCGGCGGTGGCGGCGGTGGCGGCGGTGGCGGCGGTGGCGGTGGCGGCGGTGGCGTTGGAGCCAAACGGACTTTCACTGGCGGCGCCAGCGCCGCCACCGGCGGGCGGACGAACGCCCAGCCTGGGTTGGAGAACGCAGCAGCGGGGCGGCCCAACAAGAGACGAAGGACTGCGGCGGCGGTGGCGGCGGCGGCGGCGCCGCCCCTGGAGCCCGGTAGCCCTGCCGGGATGTCCGGCGGCGGCGGCACGGCGGCAGCGGCGGTGGCCACAGCGACGGCCGCCGCCGAAGCTGCCGCCGCCGCGGTGGTTGAGGGGTCGAGGCCTGTGAGAAGTGGTGACAAGAGTGTGTAAGTGGGCGGGTGGGGAAGCAGTTAAACCGCGGTTAGCGAGGAGCCGGTGAGTTTCGGTTTGGGGCCCTGAGGTAACCGCCAATTGAGCTACCGTCAACCGCCTTTTGAGGAGGAGTGACAGCGTCCTTGCCTCTCACCAGCCTCTACCACGCACTCCCTCCCTCCCTGCCCCGTCACATGCCCTTCCTCTACTCTACCCACCACCCCAGCTACTCACCCCCACCCCCTTCAGGCTGCGCCGCGAGCGCAACCGGCTGGCCGCCCGCAAGTGCCGGGCCAAGAAGATGGAGTTCATCTCGCACATGCAGGTACGGCGAGGGAGGGGGGCGCGGGCAGTGGTTGGCCCCCAGAGTGCTATCCCTGGGCAGATGTTTTGTGCATTGCAGTGCTGCTGAGAAGTGCAGTGTTGCTGAGAAGTGCAGTGCTGCTGAGAAGAACCAGGAAGGCAGGCGACGCGCTCCTGGCTCCGTCCAATGCGGCCGTCCTTGCGCCCCGCCCCGCCTCGTCGCATAAGGCCCAGCTGGACAGCGTCGCGGCTCGCAATGAGGAGCTGCGGATGCAGGTGGCCACCCTGCAGCACATGTACAAGCGGGAGGTGCAGCTCAAGGAGGTGCTCAAGGTAGGGGCCGGGAGGGAGAGGGGGCTTTAGGGTTTAGGGGCCCTACCGGAGCGAAGAACGGCTTTGGGGGAGGGCGAGAGAGGCAGGCCAAGGGAAACAGGACGGTACGGGAAGCTGTATGCAGGCGTTGGATGCTGGGGTGCGGTGAGCACAACTTACACCGGCAGCTGAGCTCCCCTCCCCTCCGCCCCGCGCCGGCCGTGTGTGTGTGTGTGTGCACAGATGGTGGTTCAGGGATGCTGGGATATGCCCGGCGCGGGCTCCAAGCTGCCGTACACTGCCGACGAGGTGCTGTCCGGGCTGGAGGTGAGACGGCGGCTTTGCTTGTGTCGATGCTTTTGGGTCAGCCAGTTCGGCAGCGACAGGATGAGGCAGCTGGGAGGTTTTTAACCCAAATTAGCAGCCAACAGCCAACAGCCAACGACCTCGCCAACTGACTTTTTGAAACCATCTTGACACGCGGCTTTTGGTGCTTCCCTAACCGAAACGCCCCCAGGCGGGCACCCTGGACATGGCCGAGCTTCTGGACAACTTAGCGCCCTTCATACCATCACCACGGCCGCTGCCACCGCCGTCGCCGTCGAACCAGCTCTCACCGCTGAGCCCACACCTGCGCCAGCGGCATTTGGAGCGGCAGGCGCAGCAGCCGGAGTCCGGGGAGGGATGGGGCGGTGGCGCCGGGGGCGGGCGAGGCGGTTGCGGGGTAGAGCTCGATGAGATTGGCAGGATAGGGATACGGCGGCAGCTGGCGGACGGTTCGGACGCAGATGATGCGGAGATGCAGCAAGTGGCGGCGATGGTGGCGGAGGCGGAGGCGGAGGCGGCGGAAGCGGCGGAGGCGGCTGAGGCGGCTGAGGCGAGGCCCAAATTGGAGGTCGCTAGTCAACAGGAACAAGGGCACGGCGCCGGCGTTGCGACCGCGGCGGCGGTGGAGCAGCAACAGCAGCAGCAGCAGCAGCTGCTGGGGCGGCTGCCGCCGCTACCACTGGGCACCCTAACTGGCATGCCGGCGTCTTCACTGGACCCCACGGCAGGTAGGCAAGACGACGCTACACGCGTATGCTGGTTGCTGCGTAAAGTGTGGTATGTGTCGTACATCTCCGATGCGTGGGCGGGTGTGACTCATCAAAGGCTGCGCTGCTACTGCCGTGTCAGGGCGCGCGCCAGCACTGCCGCTATCCATTCTTGGAGATGCGGTCACGTCCGCCGCTGCCGCGGCGGGGACTGGATCAGGGGGACCGGCGGCGGCGGCGGGGCCCGCAGGGCACGGAGGCCCTGGTGGCGGCGGCGGCAGTGGTGGCGGCGGCGCTGACGGCGGCGGCGGCGGCGGCGCGCAGGCCCTCGCCGCCGGAGGCCGAATGGATTCCATGGACGTTCTGCTGGCGGCCATGGCAGCCGTGGCATCCATGGTGGGCGGTCTGGGCGATCGGCTTGAATGAAAGGCCGTGCTAGGTCGTGGGCACGGAAAGGACCGCGGCATTCCTCTTGCCCCAGTCTTGGTTGGCCGGTGTTTGTTGTGCGTGCAAGCCCGCACCTGTAACCCACACATTGGCGCTTGTTGCATTACATAAGGTGGCTTTTGCTTGTCCCTCCCGAGCGCTGAGCTAGATGACCCGTTGCCGGCTATCTGCTTCTCCCGTCCCGTCGTGTGCATCCCCAACATTGCCTATCCAGGACACGCAAGACCTCAGTGACGTAAGCCAGGCCGCCGCCGCCGCAGCAGCAGCAGCAGCCGCAGCAGCGGCAGCAGGCGGTGGCTTCCCTGCCGCCGGGGGCATCGGAGGTCCGCAGCATCCGCAACCCTTCATGTCCCCAGGGGCACACGAGGGGGATAACCCAGCGACAATGGCTGCAGCCACGGCAGCGGCGATGTCGGCCTATTTCAGTGGCGGAGGCGGAGGACTGATGCCTCCCCTGATGGGCCTACAAGACAGCCAAGCGGCTGCTGTAGGGGGCGGGGCGGCGGTTGCCGGCGGCGGCGGCGCCGCCGCCGCCGCGCAGATGCCCGCGCCATTCCTGCTTCCGGAAGCCTTATCGCCGCCAGTGCCGCCGTACAGATCCCCTCATGGCGGCACCGCCATGCATCAAACGCCCTTCCTTTCTTGGGCTGACCCAGCTGCCAGGGCGGCGGCCGCCGCCACCACCGCTGCGATGCAGTACGGCGGCCTCCTCCCCGCGATGCCCTCCCCGGGGACGGGCCTGTCCGCCACCGCTGGGCCGTCGGCGGCGGCGGCGACGGCAGCGGCACTCGATAGCAGAGGTCTGCCGTTCCATGGCGGCCTCGGCGACTGCGCTGCCGCCGCTGTCCCCCTTACGGCTGAAGTGGAGTTGCCCCACGCCAGATCCGTGACGTCGCCGCCGACGCTACGCAACTCACCACCGCCGTTGCCGTTGCCGCTGCCGCCACCACAACCACCACCGTCGCTGCACGGCTCTGCTGCTGCTGCTGCTGCCGCCGCATCAATCGGGCAGTCGCTGCCTGCACCCAGGCTGGCACCCTTGGCCGCGAGCCCCTTCGGCGCGCTGGGCTTGCTGCAGGTCTGCTGCTGGCTGGGATGTAGTAGTAACCGTTACAGTGGGCCCCAAACTATACGGGATGTGCTGTGTGTTGGGCTGGTCGCGCCCGTCATGTATGGCTGCGGCTGCTTGGTTTCATAACGGCAGATGCTGCTGCCGACCCCGCCGCCCGCCCGTCATGTGCTCTGGCCCAACCTGCAGATGGCTGTGGGGCAGGAGGCCGCCCGGCGCAAGCCCCGGCGGGACCAGCAGCAAGCGACCACTGCGGGTACGCGGGACGCGCTCGGGTTGTTGTACCTTCTATCGCTACCTCCTACCTGCGGTGTCTTATATAGGCTACAGGACGTGCACTTAGCACAGCGTAGTAAAATTTTGGGTGGGTGGTGATGCCGATATAGCGGCCTAGCTTAGGGCGACCTACGTCCTCTCAGTGCATGTGCCGCCCTCGGCGTAACGGCAGGTGGGCATCCTGGTGGCGGCCGCTCAGGAGCGCGTGGCCGTCGGGGCGGCGGCGGAGCAACCCAGAGCGGCGGCGGCGGCGCAGCGCAATCGCCCGAGGCTGCGATTGGTGCCGCGGGGCGCAGCAGCAGCGGCGGAGCATGGAGAGTCGGCGGCAACCGCGGCGTCGACGTCGTCGGCGTCGGCCGCCAGGTGCAGCTGACACACCCTGTGCCAGTGCGCGGCGCATCTCCGTACGGCATTGGTACGGCAGCGGAGCTGGAGCGCAAGGCCCAAGAGGACGGCGCCGCCGGCGCCCCAGGCGAGGACTCGTCGCGCGGGAAGCCTCCTTCGGGTAGTTGACGAAGTGCCTGGCGGAGCGCCCACACTGGGCAGCCATGGGCCGGCAGTCACTGCCGTCGGCCTCCCTGGACTTGGCCTCGTTCACAGATTGGCGCCTGTACGCGGCAGCGATGGTCGGACCTCGGGGGAGGGGCGGATTCGACCGGGCGCCTAATGTGCGAGCTAATGCCGGCTTAGCCCCCTGGGGTCATTGATTTGCGCATCGATGTGCAGGCACGCGGGAGGCTTACGGCGTGCAGGCAGTTGCACATATTGCCCGGGATTTTTAAGATGCCACGGGCGCAGTATGGCGGGCGCATGCTGCCGGCGCTGGCTAAGGCGCGTCTGCGGCTCGCTGATCTGGGTGCAGCTGGATGGTATTGGCTGTTCGGGGCGGGTGCACGGTTGTGAGGAGGCAATGCCAAGCCCGCCATGACTGCCAGGACTACGGGGAGTCATGCCTGCATCGGACAGTACGATGCTGTGTGGCACCAACGAACTCGAGTTATCGCAAACCCGCAACCCACTGCGGGCTGCTATGTCGGCCCTCCTCGTTGATTGCTTCCGGAAGATTGCTAATACGTCGCAGCACTGCGCAGCGCTCGTGGCTGACGACGGCCCCCGCAAGGGACCCCGTGCGGACTCCAAAGCAAAGGAGTTGTTTGTCTGTTTCTGGTTTTTCTCCGTCCCGGTTTGTGCAGTTTTGGTGTTCACGTTTCCGGCTGATTCCACATGCCCGCCGGTCAGCCAGAAGCCAGCAGCGGAAAGGCTCAAGCCCGATGCCGTGTTTGCCTGTGCATCCGTCCGAGCCAGAGTGTATCCGTCCGAGCTATAGCAGCTACGCTGCCTGCCTGGCGGGCTCGCATTACCGGAGCCTCCTTTCTGAACGAGGAGCAACCGAGCCCATTCATGCCGACTCTGTGCATACTGTGCCGAGCCGCCGACGGGTTGCTGTATGCCCTGTAACGCTGTGCCCTCTGCCCGTCTGTTGCCCTCGGCCTACAGGTAGGTCACCGTAGCTGTGGCTGTCTGAAACATGAACGCAGGCGGCAGGGACCGGCAGGGGCGGGATTACTTGTACCAAACCCCAGCTTGGCATAGCATCTAGCCACCCACCATCAATCGCAAAGTCGTCGAACACGACAGCCTCGCTCCAACAGTTCGGAGTGTACCCGAGATCGGGTAGGCAAAATTCGTCAGGCACCACGTGCAGATCCTGGGTGCCTGGCACCGACGCGGGTCGATGAATCGTCGGTATCAACACCGTGAACTTGTACGTCGTCTCGCCCGGCATGCAGACTGGGTAGGACAAGACCGCGTTGTTGAAGATGAGCATGCTGGTGTTGCTGGTCAGGTACAGGAGGTCCAGGCCGCTGCCCGTGATCGCTGACGGTTGGCGACAGTTGGGCAGAAACAGATTCTCAACGGTTACGGTCACGTGCTCGCCAACGATGATGCGGCTTTTGAGGTAGCCACAGTCCAGCACCGTACCGGCAGCAACCCACCCCAGAAGAGTGACGTTCCGGGTTAGAGACACACGGTTGCCTGGAAGGCCCTGCGTCGCCTCAATCCAATCGCGCTGCTTGAGGGTCAGTCCTTGGCCGGAAACTCGGAGGATGTTGCAATCCGGACGGCCTAGCGCCTGAACCAGCTGGTGAGCAGAGGCGATGTAGCAAAGCTGGGAGGAGCCAGCAGTGCCAGGAGGTGTCGTCGCTGCGCTGTCGTCGGCGGCTAAACTCTCGACGATACAGCAGCAGGCCGCTAAGATCATGATTAGGGAAGTGCTTTGCCGAGGGCCCCAAACCCAGCTGCTGCGGGTGCCATGCTGGCGGAGGGGCCGCTGCTGCCGTGGGGCCGCGTTGCAGCAGATCATCACCAGCGTATGATAACCGTTTGTCGGTATGGTATGGCGAGGTCAAGACGGCATAACTGTTCGGACGAAATGGAGGTGCACGTTGCTGCTCTGCGGTGTCTTGATGCAGGCACGACGGCTAGTAGGTGTTTCAGATGATGGCGGAAGGTGAGGGGCGATAAGGCACCGGAAGGTGTCTATACATCTGTGTTGCGTGACCGGGACCGGCAGGGCACGTGTTATAAGGACGCATCAGCGGTGCCCTGCGTTCCACGTGGCATTTGGTTGGAGGTGCAAGGTAGCTGAGCCTGGACGCGGTGCGTATGCTAGGAAGGACTGAGCCACAAGTAAGGCAGTGTACGTCGGTGTTAAACTGTACGCCGCTGAGGGCTAAACTGCCAGCACGCATGCGTGCTCACGCCGATCGGTCAATGCAGTGGATGAATGTCAATGGACCAGAGTGCCGCATCACCACTTGGTTGGTGCTTAGTGATGCAAGCGTGGAGCAGGGACAAGTTCGTAACCTGCCAAACCTTTCGGTTCATCTCTGTGCAAAGCGCAGTTACAGCGTGCGTGCTCCCTCATTGCAATACATCTCCTCTCAGATCTGCTTTATTAACTGCTGGTGTGGCACGGCTGCTTCGAGCCTTAGGCCGAAGAGGCCGAAGAGGCGGACGCACCTGTAACATGCTTTCTGGATGTAATGTGTCTGGATCTTGGGTACAAATCCTGCGGAGGTGTCGAGGCCGTTGATGCGCAGTCGAGACAGCTCCTGCGACGCCATTGGAAAAGCGACCAGCGAAAGCCCGCAGGTCTCACTCTTATTAACACATTCACGTTATGGAGCAGGGCCCGTAGCAAATAAGCATATGAGCTGGTCTTCACTCATTCAGCTGTTTATGAAGGTGATAGAAAACTGCGGCCGAGTACCGGTGCACAGAGACCTGGAAACCCACCCGTAGCTGCCAGCCTGTCGGCGGCACCGAATCAAACGCCAGCGAAACTATGTAGAGGCTTGTTAACGCTAGAGTTTCTTCTCATTGTACCAGCGGTCAGAGGGCTACCAGAAGCCGAAGCATCGGAATACGTATTCAGAAGGCGCCCAAGCTGAATTGATGAGCAAGTGCAGTCGCGACAATCCAAAACCAGAATGCGTATACAGACGTCTCCAGCCGTGTCGGATATTGGCGGCAGCGTCGAATTGTCGTACCTCTCTATAACCAGAAGGCGCACCCATGTAAGGAGCTGTGGAGCTCGTCCCCGCTCATCTTACAACACATGGGACGTTTTTGCCAGAACGCTTTGCAAACATATAACAGGCTTGCGTAGTGCTGAGTAACCTTTGCCGGCGTGCAAGTGCCGCCATCCTCCAAGAACAACTTAAGGTGAAGCCTTACGGAACGACGGCAAACCAAAGATTTAACCGTGTGTTGTCACCCTTTTCCGCCGTTTCCTGGGGAATGTTTCGTTCTGTGATGCCTGGCGGCCGTGGAGTCGGTTGGCTGTGAATTTCGCGTCCGTCGCGGCCGCTGTTCGGGCAGGATGGCGCCTCTGTTGAGATTTTTAAGCTTAGGCTTTCCGGTATCCTTCGGGGCGTTTACTGGGCTCAGTCCCGGCTCTCACATGGTCAGGCCCCCGGACGACATGGACCTCTCTTCTATCTTGTCCCGCGCTCCGAACATTGTACTCCGGACATGATCGAGAAGTTCCTCACGGACGAGACCCCGTCGAATGTCACGATTCGGGCCCTGGAAGATGACATTTGGCGGGCCATGATCAAGGTAGGGCGAGTTCCCGCTCAAGGACTTGTGCCGGGAGGTGCGCGACCCGTTGGCCCATGCTTGAGGACGCTGCAACATCATATTAGGATCTTATTGACGATTCTGCTTATTTACCTCCATTAAGGGCTGCGTAACAACGGTATACACTACCTTGGTATGGTATACCGTAAGTGTGATGGGGCGATCGCAGTGAGAGTTACCGAATTGTGCACATAAACTTTCCTTATATATGGTGAGGTTACGGACATGTTGCGGATGCTAGAGTGTCCGCGAGCCCGGGCGAGCCCAGAACAAAAGCACACACCGAGAACGTACGAGAAGCCAGCACTAGCAGCAGTAGCAGCCAACAGACGTCCAAAAAGCCGCAGGGAAAACAAGGAGGAGAAACCCATACAAGCACAGGCCCAAAGCAGATTGTTACCGGTGACTATTGACTGTTTGCTTCTTTACACTTTCTGGTCGGGTACCGTCACTTCGACCTAAACGCTTTACCTCTGTCATGTGAACCTTGCTTCGTGTCAAGCATCGGTTTTGGCAAAAACATAACGGTTGTTTTGCCGTTGGAAGCCCCATACCATGCGTTCTGTACTTCCTGCATTTCCATTGTATTTTTCCATTGTAGGCCTATGTGACGTTGTCCGGTCAGGAGAGCGTTGCTTTCTCAGCAACATTGACGAGCGCAACATGGTATTCCCGTAAAATTTCCTTTTTCTAGAGAGGCCGCCCTGCACTGACAGCTTGGCGTATGCAAACCGTATTTCTTAACATCCTCCTATGTACGTGTCTGGCTTACATTTGCAGTCGCACCGATCCATTCGGTAATTAGTATTATAATACTACCGTGCGCTGTAAAGTACCAGGGTGTTAGACCGTCCCTATGGCAGCCAAATCGTCGTAAAGGCGTGTTAGACCGTATCTTCGCATCTTGAATAACCGCTGCTTCGCCTTTTGCTGGGGAACGAATACCCTAAATCCAGCAGCCCATGTATCACGTACCCAAAATGCGACAAAATGTAACCAAAACAATGCGATGGGACGTGACGACGTCAGCTGCGACCCTTAACCTAGCCGACGACAAAAAAGGAAATGTGCTCCATCAGCAGGTGCGCATACCGTTTCTTACGTTGATTGATTTGCCAGGTTCGTTGGTTTTCGAGGACGTCGTTGTCACCCGCCGCCACCCGCAAACCTGCACGAGCGAGCAATTCTGGCAGGGAATTCGTGGTGGTGGTGGTGTGGTGGTGGTGGCGGGCCGGCATTCAACTGCCGCGATGTGTGAGATCACGCCCTGATCTGACACCGCCTGACATGAGGCTTGTGGGTGTATGCATGTGCTTCGTTGCGCGCAGTCGTGATTCCCGGGTTGCAGCAAATTAAGTTGACCTCCTTACCCGCTGTCGGGTCCTGCACCTCAATCATCGGGGCAGGGACTCTGCACTCTCAAGTTGGTTGGATACGCCCAGGTACGTATGAAGCTGGGCTGCAGCAGGTGAATGCAAGGCACCTCGCGTACGGCGATGTGGTGTGGCAAGGGCTGGCAGCATGACCAATTGTCGCACCCAAAAACAATTACGTGCTTTACGTCAGAGGAATGATCAGGACAAAATACACGACGGGATACTGTGCCGGCAATTGTTCTTATCTCTCGCGCACCGTCGGGAATGCACCAAACAGCCAGCACACGATTTCTCTTTCCAGTAGTGTTTTACGAGTGTTTACAATGCGCAAGGAGAAGCTCCCGACGCGGCCTACATGGTGAAGCAATCGGTGGGCATCACGGGTTGCACCTTCATCTCTACCCACCGTAGTTATTTGAAGGGGTACCGGCAGCCATCGGGAAGCCGCTACTGGGCAAAACAAGCAACCGGACATGACCGGACCAAATAACGGCATTATAGCGAATTTGTGTCCACCAGTCTCACTGCTGGAACGTGTTGGAATTGTAAGCACGGACGCACACCTGGCGCACTACTCCTACTGAATAATATTACTAGTACAGTGGGCTCAAGACCAACAGGCAGCACCATCGGGGGATGCGCCGTTCCTTGAAGAAGACAAAGGAGACAGAAACCCAGCCGCACGAATGGCAAATCGCCAACCATCCAATAGTCCAGGGGCAAAAAAAGGCAAAACGTGATGCAGCAGGTGTTCATTATACACAATAAATACTCGCCAATCATAATAGCTGATGACATAACATCCTGTGTGCCGACAGGTGCCGAATACGCACGACATATGGCCCCACGCACCACCTCATTTTCGTACAATACTATATCCGCGCCGTATCACTGTGTGCCTACATTTATGACTTGCGCAGACGGTAATTACAATACGGCCACCTGAGGCATGGCCATGCGCCGCAAAGCGACTGCGAACTATGCACCCGCAGCCAACTTGCTGATATCTGAGTTCTCCAGGACCTTTTGGGGGCTTCCGTTCTTAGCGACCGCGAGCATCGCTCGCCCTAATATTTCCGTCGTCGTCACAGGCAGGCCCATGGCCCGCAGCAACGGTGCGACCGCGTAAGTCATCTTGTACAGCAGGGATTGCTGGCCCTGAATGCCGTGCAGCGGCTGAATGAGCCCCGGCCGGAACACGACCGTGCCATAACCCGATCGAGCGAATAGCTGCAAGTGGGCAAGGCAGCAATCACCTGTCAGCGAGCAGCACGGCGTGAACGAAAACGCCTGTGCTTTCAGTCCAAATACCCCACCTCGTTCTCGGTCTCGCCTTTTACACGCGCCCACATCGCTCTTGCAGTGGCGTCGGCGCCATTGCCGGAGAGGTATAGGAAGCGCATTTTAGGGTTCTCCAGGAGCATCGAGTCGATGACCTTCAGCGTCATATTCTTGGTAATTGCAGTGTAATCAGCCTCGGTCATGCCTAAAGCTGACACGCCCAAGCAGTAAAGACATGCGTCGACGCTCTTAAGCTCTCCGCTGACGGAGCTGAGATCAGAAGGATCTTTCAAAACGACGTCGCGGAGCTTTGGGTCCTCCTTGCCGCTTGGTCTCCTACCAATGGATATGATGCTGGTAATGCCGGCATCTCGCAACGCCTCGCGTAAGACGCCCTGGCCCGCTGTTCCCGTGGTACCAAATAGAGCAATGCGAGTCATGGCCGGGAGTTTGCACGTGCCTGATACGTCCAGCTTCGCAGCAGCTTGTATAACGTGTGCTGTCGTGTGCGGTTCAGGGCTGTTGCCTTCCAATAAAGCGCAGAAATTTGGAACTGCTTGGCAAGCTGCCAGCGCGCAAATGTATAGGATAGACTTTGCTATGTATGGAGGAGCTCGTACATGCATGTGGCTTTCTGTACTTGTCTGGGCCAACATTGCAGATGCCCGGTACTTTAGCATTCCGTCCGATTGACGGTGTTACATGACCATGTATCAGCAGCATTATGAGGTCGTTGCGGCCCGGGCATAAATGCCGTCCTCGTTATGGAGGCGCCATGCGCTCCGAAACATACAGGCCCACGGACCTGGCGTACCTAGTGTTCGTTCTGACTTCAAATTTCCATCCCACAATAACATTTGAGATGTAGCTGCGAAGCTGCGTGGCTACTTGGTCCTTATTAACGGAGTTATAAGTTGCAGGCCGAGCGTTGGGTGGATTCTGCACAGCCATTGAAATAAACACGAATTGTACTGCACATATTACTAGGCGATCGCACGTATTGTAGGATTTATTCCATCTATTACAACCAGTCACCACAGCTGCCCAGTGGACGAGCATTCAAACCGAAGGGCTCCTCTTCTGCCTCCCTGTAACTCTCGCATTACTTAACAACAGCCCCGGGCGATGACCGGACTCGCGTAGTATCATTCACGTCCTCTCAATCAAGAAATTTGGTTATGCCTGGCGTTGCCGTGGACAGCTTCTTGATGCGCACCGTACCGGTGGCCCGCATCGCACGGCTGCAGCCGGCCGCGATTCGTAAGATCAACGCGCCTCTGTGCCGCAGCGACACGCGCGCTACCCCAAAGTCAGCATGTGGCGGTGCGCTCAGCGCGCTGACCTTCACATCCATCCAGCGGCGGCGAGGCCGGTGGCTGCAGCTGCAGGCAGCAGCCCGCGCCTCGCCGGGCCCTCAGCCCGCAGGGCGGCCACTCCTGTTCCAGCCCTTGAAGTTGCGGGAGGTGGTGGTCCCCAACCGCATCTTCCTGTCGCCCATGTGTATGTACTCGGCACAGGGCGGCCTCCCCAACAACTGGCACTTGGTGCACCTAGGGGCGCGAGCCGCAGGTAGGCAGAAGTGTGCCAGTGTGGTGGTGGTGATGATGGTGGTAGTTGTGGTAGTGGAGGTGATAATGGTGGTGGTGGTGGTGGTAGTGGTGGTTGTGATGGTAGTGGTAGTGGTAGCGAAATGATGGTTTTAGGATGAAGGTCACCTTCTGCTCCTGCCACTATTGCTGCTGTGGTTCTCTGCTTGTTGAGCCGGGGCAGGTGTGTCTTTCGTACATGGGTTTCCTTGCAACCCACCCCAACCCCGACTCATGCGGCCGCAGGCGGCTGCGGGCTTGTGATGGCCGAGGCCACCTCCGTTGCTCCCGAGGTGTGTTTGTGTATGTGTGGAATGGAGTGCTGGTATGATCGGAGGTCCGGCTGTGGCTGCTGCTGAGACGGACAGTGAAGGGAGGGCGGCCAACGGACTTCGGTGTTGTGAGGGCGGCGCCTCACGCCACCGAACCAGCTGGAGGGATCGTGCACCCGCACCCACACCCACACCCGCAGATTCCTTCCTCTAGCTCCCAGCTCCCCTCCCGCACCGCCCCGCGCCGCTTCCCCCACTCCAGGGCCGCATCTCTCCCAACGACACGGGCATCTGGAACGAGCAGCAGGTGCAGGTAGGTTGGCGTTAACGGAAACTGCCAGCCAAAAGGCGTCAAGCTACGGATGACCTACCGGCTGCCTCCAGCGGGTAGGGCGGGGGAGACCGCGGACACAGGAAACGGTCTGGCGGTGTTGTTTGTCAGGTGCCACGTCAGCCCCAAGTGGACAGGGCCGTGCAACCACCCTCCCCCTCCCCTTCCCTCCCCTCCGCCGCCCAGGCCTGGCTGCCCATCACTGAATTCATTCGCGGCCAGGGGGCAGTGCCGTCCATCCAGCTGGCGCATGCGGGGCGCAAGGCGGTGCCGTTTGAGGCGGGGACAGCACCGGTGCAGGTGCGGAGGGGAGAGCACGCAGAGCAGGGGTTCAGGGTTTGGGGTGGGAGTGGGGCGGGGCATGGATTGAGAAGTGAGAGGGTACTGGTTTGGGTCAGGGCCCACGGGGGGTGCAGCCAGTGACGAGAGCCGCATCATTTGTCATGAATATTATTATTCCTCTTTCATAACCAATCGCCGCTTCTCTTCCTCCCTTCCGGTTCCAACCCATCCCGCCACCACCGCCCACCTATGCCGCGCCCTCCTTTATGACAGCCCGGCGGGGATGCCTGGCGGCCGCTGGCGCCCAGCGCAGTGCGCTTCTCGTCGTCCGACCCGGTGCGAACGCAGCGGCGCGTGCACGTCCATCCCGCGGAACCCCAGTTCAACCCCGCACACCGGCACTTCTCCTCCCCCCACTGCGGGAAGGGATGATGCGATGCCGAGCTGGGCGTTGATGCCGACCGACTGACCAGGGCCCGCCTGCCCGTAACCCAGTACTGCTGGGGAAGAAGCACGTGCACAGTCTCGCCGCTTGGAACGCCACAATCCCCAGCCCCAGCCTCCTTCCTTGACCTGCCCATGGCTCCTACCCCCGGCTGCGCCCCAACCTCCTGGTTTCCTGGTTCTCCGACCCTACCCCTCCTTTGTCCCTCTGCCATCAGGTCCCCCGCGAGATGACGTCTGCTGAGATCCAGGCCACGTGGATGCCTTCGCTGAGGGGCAAGAGGGCTCTGCGGGCTGGATTCCAGGTGCGCATAACTGACTGACTGACCAACTGACCAACTATATATCTGAGTAACCTGGACATGGAGCTGGCGGAAGACCGGTTTCCGGAGACGCTTGAATCTCAAAAATTGATACAAATATGAGTTAGGGATGTGGCAGGAGCACCAGCCTCCGGCGAGTTGCACTAACTGGTCGTGTTCCACAGCGATAATGTGGCGTGGGCCTCAGCGATATGAGGTGGATTGGTACTGGTGGCGCGAGCGTATAGGGTATACTGATGCCCTCACCGCCCCCCCCCTTAACAACATGCCAGGCCTAGTGCCGGCTAATGTAATAATAATAATATCTGAGTAACCAACTGACCAACTGACCAACTAACAGCCTGATCATTCACCCATCCGCACCTGACTTGGGTGTCGTTACACGCACCACTCATATCTTAAACGTATGACAGTTTCTCGTCCCCTTTCGACAGCTCAACTGCATCCTACCTCCAACCGGCAACCACATTCTACCGCCGCCCCCCTGGATCGCGGTTTTTCCCCTCAAACCCCCCTCCCGCTGGACCCCCCTCAGGTGATCGAGCTGCACATGGCTCACGGCTACTGATGCACCAGTTCCTCAGCCCCATCAGCAACAAGCGCACCGACCAGTACGGCGGCTCGCTCCAGAACCGCATGCGGCTGCCACTGCAGGTGGCGGGCGGCGGTGCGGGCGGTCGTACCCGAGCACCTGCCGCTGCTGGTGCGCATCTCTGCCACGGGTGAGTGGGGCAGGGGAAGGGTGCGTGTGTGTTTTAGGGTTTTGTCCGGGCTGAAAGGGAGGGGACGTGGACGTGTCGGGCCTGGAGGCTGAGGCGGTTGGTGTGCGACGCACAGCAGGCTGGAGGTCGAGGGAACAGACCCTGATGTTATCTGCTGTTTGCCTTCCCAGATCCCACCACACAGTACTCCGCTTCCTGGCCAGGAACCTCAGTGTGCCCCAGTAGTGAGCTCTCATCCGCCAGCACCTCATCCGCCAGCACCTCATCCGCCAGCTCAGCACCTCATCCGCCAGCACCTCATCCGCCAGCACCTCATCCGCCAGCACCTCATCCGCCAGCACCATCATACGCCAGCACCTCATACGCCAGCACCTCATA